>CM067321.1:5026635-6454135 GCA_034231615.1 Meghimatium bilineatum
ATTTTCTTGCCTGAACATGAGATTTTCTTGCCTGAACATGAGATTTTCTTGCCTGTGTATGGGATTTTATCATTCTTCTCAAATATCATCTATAATATATATCTCATCATATCTGGTACACTTCGATGGCTAATGACGGACCGAGCTAGAAATTTAAGTGGACAGAGAAGGACAATCTTCTACGTCACAGTTAGGGTGATATTTCAATTAGGATTTCCCGTTCTGAATAAATTCGTACTAATATACCAAGATTACAAGTATTTCTCCAAGAAAATATTTCACATTAATCCCATAAGACGTTACGTAGTATGGTATATCCAACTTTTCTCGTACTTTTTATTGGCTAGCACATACACAAACCAACAAATGGTAACCACGTAGGAATATTCTGTTCAATCTCTTGATAATATTGATGGAAATTTCCATCAATGATTCCTGATTCTTGATTATAAACTAGCTTCACAGCACGTGGGGCATTCATATAAGCGCTCTGCTCTCCGGTCCAGCAGCCATCCCAGTGTATATAGACTCAAAGTCCCGGTCAGGTGTTGATTGCGTGAACTTCGGGACCTTCTAAAAGATTTACCTTTCCTACCCTCACCTCTAGATACTCCCATTTCTAACATTCTCTGTATGTGTACGTTCTCAACCTCATTGACATCATCTGCATCTTGAAATGAATTTATTACTGCCTTCATTAAATCTGCTTTATCTCTTCTCAGTAATGTGCCGTCTATCGCCGCATTGCCTGCCAGTAAGGCAACTCTCTCGTTTCCTCTGACCCCATCATGATCAGGGCAGTATATCCATGTAATACTCTGGACAATTGAGTTGTTCAATAAATACCACCATTCTTTTCTCAGCATGAGCTTTTCTATCTTTGGGAGTCTGTATTACCGAGTGTGGGGATGTATCAGTTATCAACCATTTAAGAGCTGCTGTAACTCCCTCTATCTCCATCCTCATGCTCGATGTGACAGTAGAATATGCTGAAGATTTCTCAACCAACTTCACGCCGTTTCTGTAGGCAACAAAACCCCAACCACTTTTATTTGTGTTTCTGTTAACGAAGCCATCTTGTATATAATTATGTCATGTGGTTTCGAGTGTAGCTTGGCGAGTTCGAAACCACAAGACATAATTATATACCATCAATGATAGTTGACGACAGACCCTTTCTGTGACGCATTTAGAAAGTATGTTTTTTTAATATATATATATATATATATATATATATATGTGTGTGTGTGTGTGTGTGTGTGTGTGTGTGTGTGTGTGTGTCTTGTTTCATTTATTAAGTAAATTTTCGGAGATTTCTTGGACCATTTTTTACCAGATATTTGCATGTGAGATATTCTAACTAGGTGGCAACACTGTCTTCACCATCCTTTAATGTAACAGTGAACTGATAACGGTTGACAAAGACAATCCTACTACCCTCAGGCACTCCCTCATGTCACCCAGAAACCATTATCTGTTTTTAAACTAAAATTAAAAAACACACACACAAAATAAAAAATAAAAATTCGCCAAGATATCGACACAAATTTGCCTTCTATACGTTAAATTTGATCAATTTTTCAAACATCCACGCCACAGAATATGACATCTTCATCGAAAAAAAAATTCCCTGCACCAAATAATTATACGTGTAGATGCATACGTTACCCCCTTATTGCGCACCAAATGTCAGCGCGCTTTAATTACTATTTCTGAAATCGACAAATGAACACATACGGTGCTGTAAACCTTGTATTTCTTACACTCTTGTATATAATTATTTTTCTCTGTTTAGCTCGCTCGTGTGAAATATGTCTTGTATTTATTCCATTTCTTTCTTTTCGAGCGTACACCGATCTATATTTTTGTTCTGTGTTTACACTCTTTGTTGCCGTGGTTACATACGCAGTGTATGCATGATACCTGTTTGTTGCTTTATATGTTTGCAAATTTTTCTTTAACTTACGGAGTTAGAGTGTGCAAACAGTTTTTTGGATTTGAGTAAAGCGGGGGGGGGGGGGGGGGGGGGGCTGGTCATTAATTATGACATCGTTTTATTGCCATTTTTTTACCGTCCAGTATCTTCACCTCGTGTCAACAAGTGTCAAGGAGCAGTCTATGAATTACGTCAAGACTTAAGGGGTGTGGGAAGGGCTCTGAATACGTATGGCAGTTTTCTAATAAAAGTTGACGTCAACAGTGATGTTTTTATTACAACAATTAAATTGTTGAATGAGAAGGGAAAAACAATATAAAAATTGAAATAGTAACAATGAAATATTTTTCGAACTTTTTCTTAGAATTATTTAAGTAATGAGTGAAATATTTTTGAACATAATTAAGCCGGGGAAAGGTCACTGAATTCTTCATATTTTGTTGACAATAATGGAGGAGATGCGATAGGGAATGGGGGGGGGGGGGTTAGGGGGGGGGGGTAGTAGTGGTAAAAACAATGTTGACACACATGATCAACAATACCATATATTTAGGGACCTTGATTAATTATGTAAATATATGTAAAAAAAATTTGTAACAATTTAAAGAATATTATCAACTTATTTACTATAAAAAGTACTAAAAATTTGGTACTAAAACATTGGCAACTTCGATTCGCGCGACCAATTTGACTGGATCCGCATAGACTGCAGAACCTGAAAATGTTCTGCTGTATCTGTGTCTAGAATATAGGAACTGGGAGTGAAGTTTGGTCTTGTGTATTTGTGTCTAGACTGCAGGAACTGGGAGTGAAGTTTGGTCTTGTGTAACTGTGTCTAGAATACAGGACCTGGGACCACAAGACATAATTATACACACAGACGGCCCAGTTAAGAGAAACACAAATAAAAGCGGCTGGGGTTTTGTTGCCTACAGAAACGGCGTGAAGTTGGTTGAGAAATCTTCAGCATATTCTACTGTCACATCAAGCATGAGGATGGAGATAGAGGGAGTTACAGCAGCTCTTAATTGGTTGATAACTGATACATCAACACACTCGGTAATACTCACAGACTCTCAAAGCATGCGGCGCAAGATAGAAAAGTTCATGCTGAGAAGAGAATGGTGGGACTTATTGAACAACTCAGTTGTCCAGAGCATTACATGGATATACTGCCCTGGTCATTCTAGTGTCAGAGAAAACGAAAGAGCCGAATTATTGGCAATCAATGCGGCGATAGACGGCACGTTGCTGAGAAGAGATAAAGCAGATTTAATAAAGGCAGTAATAAATTCATTTCGAGATGCAGATGATGTCAATGAGGTTGAGAACGTACACATACAGATAATGTTAGAAATGGGAGTATCTAGAGGTGAGGGAAGGAAAAGTAATTTTTATGACCTCGAAGATCACGCATTCAACACCTGACCGGGACTGATCTACATACATTGGGATTGCTGCTGGAACGGAGGGCGGAGCACTTGTTGGAATTCCCCACGTGCTGTGAAGCTGGTTTCTAATCAAGAATTAAGAACATTGCAGCGAAGCTGTAAGTCGTGATAAAAATCATGTCATCTTCTGGACTACATCCTACCAGTCAGAATGATTGTGAGAAAGAATGCGATAGACTTGACCAGTGACAATTTATTAGTCCAGGGGACATAACTCCAGAAACATTATGTTCCATGAGAAGGTTCGCAATATCTTGTTATCTGATCTTGAACTCGTAGAAGGTTTTCAAAATATATTAATCCTTGCAAACACCAGAGTATCTGGGAGCAATCTACGCCACAGATGTCAGGGATGGGGCAACACAGTGCAATAAGGAAATATAGAAATATGTAAGGAGTCTACCAATATCAAAGTACATAACACACTAACTATATGTCTGTCTTACACTTCACATGTCTGTCTTACACTGCGTATGTCTGTCTTACACTTCACATGTCTGTCTTACACTGCGTATGTCTGTCTTACACTGCGTATGTCTGTCTTACACTGCGTATGTCTGTCTTACACTTCACATGTCTGTCTTACACTGCGTATGTCTGTCTTACACTGCGTATGTCTGTCTTACACTGCGTATGTCTGTCTTACACTGCGTATGTCTGTCTTACACTTCACATGTCTGTCTTACACTGCGTATGTCTGTCTTACACTGCATATGTCTGTCTTACACTGCGTATGTCTGTCTTACACTTCATATGTCTGTCTTACACTGCGTATGTCTGTCTTACACTGCTAATACATTTCTAAAAGACACACAAGATGAGAGATTTAACGAAACAACAGAGGATAAACAATATAACAACAGAGAATAAACAATTAAACAACAGAGAATAAACAATTTAACCAGAGAATAAACAATTTAACGAAACAACAGAGAATAAACAATTTAACAACAGAGAATAAACAATTTAACAATAGAGAATAAACAATTTAACAACAGAGAATAAACAATATAACAACAGAGAATAAACAATTAAACAACAGAGAATAAACAATTTAACCAGAGAATAAACAATTTAACGAAACAACAGAGAATAAACAATTTAACAACAGAGAATAAACAATTTAACAATAGAGAATAAACAATATAACAACAGAGAATAAACAATTTAACAACAGAGAATAAACAATTTAACAACAGAGAATAAACAATTTAACGAAACAACAGAGAATAAACAATATAACAACAGAGAATAAACAATTTAACGAAACAACAGAGAATAAACAAAATAACAACATAGAATAAACATATAACAACAGAGAATAAACAATTTAACAACAGAGAATAAACAATTTAACGAAACAACAGAGAATAAACAATTTAACAACAGAGAATAAACAATATAACAACAGAGAATAAACAATATAACAACAGAGAATAAACAATTTAACAACAGAGAATAAACAATTTAACAACAGAGAATAAACAATTTAACAACAGAGAATAAACAATTTAACGAAACAACAAAGAATAAACAATTTAACGAAACAACAGAGAATAAACAATTTAACGAAACAACAGAGAATAAACAATTTAACAACAGAGAAGAAACAAATTAACGAAACAACAGAGAATAAACAATATAACGAAACAACAGAGAATAAACAATATAACGAAACAACAGAGAATAAACAATTTAACGAACTGAATGAACTGTTTTCCTGACAATATGATGATGATGAGGAAGAAAAACTTGGACTATGACTAAGACCTAAGACTATTATTATCCCATCATTGTGTTACCAGTGCCAAACCTGGACAATGACAGCACAAGACAAAAGAAAAATAGTGACAGCAGAAATGACATGTCTACGAAGAATACTCGTAGTATCATTAAAGAGATAGAATTAGAAACGATAACATCAGACAGATAACCAAAACAATTTCACTATTGGAACATATCAAAAGACAACAGATGAATTGGTTTTCACACACTTCCAGTCTACCAACAGACGCCTTGTCACAAATAGCCATGACACATATACATAATGGCAATAAAACCAAAGGCAGACCATGTAAAAGATGGATGGCAGAAATCAAAGAAGCCACAGGAACAAGCTTACAAACAGCACACAAAAAGACCATCTACAGAGAACTCTTCCACCCCTGACGTCACAAGAAAAAAAAAAGCGTATAGATAGATAGAAGAATTTGCCGAGGACGGATGTGTCGGGCCATTGGCGCAAATAAAACGGTGACACAACGCATTTCCATTCTCTGGACTACATCCTTCTGGAAATCTAATGGTCCTGATACAAGAGATATCCAGTGGGAGTTTGAGAATGAAAGCTGAAGAAGAAGAAGAAGAAAAACTTCAAACTAACATCAACTCACTATCAAAATTTACAATAGATACAACATGTGCATTAACACACAGAAAACAGAAACTATACAAATAACAAGATAAACAGGGCACCTAAACTTTCAAATAATGAACACAAAAATGAAGTACGTCTCAGAGTTCAAGTACCTAGGGAGTATCTTCACAGAAGACGGACGACTAGACAGAGTGATAGAAACAAGATGTCAAGAGACAAATTCTGTGACATACCAGCTGTCACATTTACTATTGCACCCAAAAATCAACATGGAAGTAAAGAAACAAATGATATACAAGCAATTTTATACCACCACTAGGTTACCAATGCCAGATTTGGCAACTGACATCTACACATAAGAGAAATGTCGAAACTTGTGAAATGAAATGTCTAATGAAGGCGATTGGAGTCTCCAGACTCAACAAAATGCACAGCGAGAACATCAGAAAGATAATAGGTATCACATCTTGAATCGAATATATAGAGAAACAACAGATAAAAAGGTTTGGATATCTTATGGGGATGAACAATCAACTTCCCATAAGAGCTTACAACAAGATGGAATCAGAACACAGAGCCAAGGACAGACCAAGGAAAAGATGAATAGACAACATCAAGACCATCCTGAATAAACATGACTACACCTAAACCAGAGCAACACATCTGGCTCTGGAACGCAGACTATATCTACTTCACAAACCCCTACATTCAACGGCAAGTGTGGAAGCTACGACAACAGCACAACCATGGAATAGATAATAGGCAATACTGCATGTTTCCCGTAAGGGTGTTGCAGGGATGCTCTATGTGGCACGTATGATAAAAACCGCGAATAACATTTAAAAAAAACAACAACAAAGTTTCGACTAAGAATCTTCATCAGGGCAAACACAAGCATCTTAAAAAAAAAAACAAAAAAAAAACGTAGTATGATAGGAATGGAGGGGCGAAATTTGATTTTAAAGAAGAGAGGAGGAATGAAAAAAAGATGGAAGACATATACAACAAGAATAGAATAAAAAAAAACAAGAAAACAAATATTTATTATATGTGTTTTAATTTTGGTTCAATTGTTGTCTTGATAAAGGCCGTTTGGTAAAAACGTCGATTTGTTTGTGTTATCATGTGTGTCTCTAGTTATTGGCAAAATTGTATTACCCTATTCCCGGATCTACCTATTTATTATCTTTCTCAGCATATGCCGTAAGGCGTCGCATGATTTTTTGACGATCGGATGTGATCGGGTATAAGGAACGCGTGGTCGCTTCCTATGCAGCAATATTGTGACATCTCATTATAGGCAAGGGCATAATTCCCAATCTTTGGGAACATCCCAGCGCCGACTAAAGATATGAGTTCTGGTGCAACACTGCGCATTGAGGGAAAAAAACCCCCAGAAATAAGTAGTATTTCAGAAAAGTATATAACACTAAAAACATCAACACAAACTGACAACTTTTCGACTAAAAGGTCTTAATCAGAACAGATCTTGTAAATCTAACCAGTGCATTCTCATTAGAACTGTCGGTATTATTTGTTTGATTGCTTGTTCTTCCGTGTTCATTCTCAAACTCCTGCAGATTAGCAGGATGCGGCCCGGATAACAGAACGTGGTGTGTCATGGTTTACTACTTAGCTGCGATATCTTCGCCTTTCCAACTTTTGCATATCTTCGGGTCAATTTGATCTTCTATAGGATGGAAGAGCCAACCCCACACTAAAACCTGCTTAGTCCCATCTTGCGACATGCATGGTAGGTAACAGTGGTGATATTCTTTGCTCCCATGTCATGTCCCGATAATACACGGGCTGCTTGATTTCTAGAAGAGTATATCATCAACAGGCGCGACCTGATCAATCATCTTCATAACATCCTCTATCCGTGAACTCATCATTGGGGATTTAAACTCAAATCTTCGCCGAAGACGGATTTGTCGGGCAATTGGCGCAAATAAAACGGCGACACAACGTATTTTCATTTTCTGGATGAGACCCTGTTGAAAATCTAGTTGGACCATTGTCCTGCTACAAGGGAGATCCAGCGGGAGTTTGAGAATGACATCTGAAGAAGATGCAGAAAGTCCGATCTGTTCCCACATAGGGCCAGTGTCAAAACACCATTTGAAGGCATTTTTGAAAACAAACTCTCTCTTCTCCCCCCCCCCCCACATTAAAAAACATGCACATAATAGCAAATATAAGTGCTTAGTTATTAAAACATTCGTTGTTCTTGTCCCGTTACGCCCATTCTCCAGTCTATCCTTCCAAATCCTACATCTTAGGAAATCAGAAGGTAGATTACCAGATTTGAACCAGAACCCGCCCGTGTGTTGCCGTGGACTGAAAGAGGAGCAAAGAGTAGCAACACTGTTTACCTCCATGCCGTAAAAGGCGACTAAGGAGGTTATGGGATGGAGTTGGCTGTCCCGTCCCATATAAGGTCAGTGACCCAAAGCCATGGTGAAGTCGTATGTGTCTGGCCAAAAGGCGCAGATATAACAGCAATGCTGTAAACCATGACACAGCGTATTACGTTCTCCGGACTACATCCTGCCAATCTGCAGGAGTTTGAGAACGAACGCAGAAGAAGAAGAACCACACCAGTTTAGTCGACACCTACTCGCCTCACAATTTATGTCAAAACGCCTCATTATATTATTCATATACATATGACAATGGAAAACTTAGCGAGTAGAGAACCTAATAAATCTAGCCATCACCTGAAAGAATGCACACACTCAGTGTTCTGAGGTAGCCTATCACACACACCTACGACAGTATAAACTGTAAGGCTACCTTCTAACATATGTTTCATATCACTTGTCTATTACCAAGAATAAAACAATAAAAATATATAACGAAACTGTTACCTGCCATGAATATCGTAAGAAACGACACAGGAACATTGGAAAAAAAGTGTGGTATTCATGCAACATCCAACAGTGACATAAAAACTAGACTAAGTCCTATTTATGAAGCGGAAATATGCAGATATCGCAGCAATGCTACAGAAATGAAAAATATTTCATTCTACATCGTGCCAAACAACTGGAGTCTGAGAATCAACTCACACGTAGAGCAATGTCTCACACTCTTCTGTATACATTCATACATTCATAATTTTCCATACCATTCATCTCCCATATTCATCTCCACTATACATCTCCATTATTCATCTCTACTATTCATTTCCACCATTCATCTCCACTATACATCTCCATTATTCATCTCCACTATTCATTTTCACCATTCATCTCCACTATACATCTCCATTATTCATCTCCACTATTCATTTCCACCATTCATCTTCACTATAATCTCCACTATACATATCCACCATTCATCTCCTATATTCATTCTCACAATTCACCCAACACTATTAACCTTCACAATTTACCATTTTCACAATTCACCATTTTCACTATTCATCATTTTCACGATTCATTTTCACTCTTTATTTTTGCGATTCATCTTCACAAATTATG
Source organism: Meghimatium bilineatum (assembly GCA_034231615.1). NCBI lineage: Eukaryota > Metazoa > Mollusca > Gastropoda > Stylommatophora > Philomycidae > Meghimatium > Meghimatium bilineatum. Next base: position 5,035,885 of record CM067321.1, read on the forward strand.
TCCACTAACCATCTTCTCTAACCATCTTCTCTAACCATCTTCTCTAACCATCTTCTCTAACCATCTTCGTTAATAATCTTCACGAACCATCTTCACTAATAATCTTCACGAACCATCTTCACTAATAATTTTCACGAATTATCAACACTAATAATCTTCACGAACCATCTTCACTAATAATCTTCACGAACCATCTTCACGAATAATCTTCACGAACCATCTTCACTAATAATCTTCACGAACCATCTTCACTAATAATCTTCACGAACCATTTTCACTAATAATCTTCACGAACCATCTTCACTAATAATCTTCACGAACCATCTTCACTAAATATCTTCACGAACCATCTTCACTAATAATCTTCACGAACCATCTTTATAAATCATCTGAATTTCTCTATAAAATGTGTTTGTTGAACATGCTTTAATTTGAGTCTACTAATATTTTAATTTTAGGCTGCACCGCTCAAGAACTGGCCCACAACATAAAAGAAAAGAATTACTTAACGAAGACGCTTAGTAGGCTGGAAAATCTGATACTCTAAGACCAGACGAGCTCGGCGAATACAAAGACAAAGACTAGACATCATTGTTATACTTCTAGATAGTTCGAATGGGGATCACATGACGCGGAGAATGCTGGGAGTCTATACTTCCTACGATAGCCAAAACATGGAAAATTGAATTTTTGCCAGAGGTAATGGAAAAGCAGCGATGGAGAAAGTTGGATTTTTGGTGGGATGAGTAAGGACGAATAAATTTGATTATAAGGAAAAGGTGTCTATATGGAGTGAGTAAATACGGAGTGGGAAACGAGAGGAAATGAACGGTGGAGTGGTGAAAGCAGGGGAGATAGACAGAGGTGGAGGAAAAAGGAGGGACGTTAGAAAAGTGGAATCTGGTAATGTTGTGATAACGCCCGGAGGTGTTGTGGACGTACGGAATGAGGATGATAAAAGGGTAGTTAATGAAGAAGTGATGGGGGTGAGGAAAGTGCAGGAAAATCTGAGAGAGAGGTCCCCAGGACAAGTGTCCAAAATGTGGGGGTGGTACAGGAGACGAGGAGAGAAAAAGTTAGGACGGCAGTCAAGTAGGTTTGATAGATCGATGCGTGTGTTAGAGTGGTTGGATGCAGATTGCGGTACGAGGTTGTCGAAACATTATGAAGAGGCGGGTGGTTGGCGAAGTTTACCACATCAGAGACAACGACAGCAGTCATTTCAGAAACCACAACGGCAACAGCTGAGGATGACGCGTAGCCATCTTGTTTTAGGATCGGATAATTCTCAAGAGTACCCCCCTGACCAGGAGTTGGACAGTAGTAGTGAAGAAGAAGAAGAGAAGGGAAAAATAGTTTTAGAAGATAGTGAAGATTTCCTTGACGGTGTGGATGATGATGATGACGATGACGACGATGTTCTCGTTCGTGCGCTGAGAGAGTTACAGGAGGAACAAGTCTTGCAGCATGAGGAACTCTCTATGAAAGAGTATGTCACAAGTAGCGACGACGATAATTGTAAAGAAAAGAACGAAAGCGACAGTGAAGATGAGCTTGTTCTCGCTTTAAACGCTTGGAAAGAGGAACAGCAGCGGCAGGAAAAGTTGCAGCAACAGCATATTCTACATCGTCAGCACTCCCTGGCTCAGCAACTACCAACACTACCACCTGTTCTAGAAGATAAAGTATCTTCACCAATGCATGAAGCCTTTGGATATTTCTATCAAGAACGTGAAACGTATGCAAATCAATACAACAACAGTGAACGAAATAAGGCACAGCAATATTCCAGTGTTAGTCCATACTGGTGGGGTGGTCTTGGTAGCGTTCGAGAGGGCCCCTCATCACCACCAATTTTAGTCAATCAGGGGATTGGTCAAGGTAAGAACATTCTCGTCTCTCCTAGAATGGAAGCAACAAAAAACAAAGACTATGGTAGTTTCTCTAATATTCAAGCATATTTACAACCTGAATTCAGTGCCAAATATGGTTCCACACTCCACGGGATCAAACCTTCCCTCACAGTCACAACGACTTTACCAACCCTTGCAGCTGAAAGCACCTTATCATCTCTTAATGCCCCATTGCTAACACCATTATCTCCCTTCGTGTCCTCCTTGTCGCCATCATCAAGAACAGATAACACCAGCTGGACATATAATAGAGTTAAGTGTCCTCTGTCTCCAGCCCTTCTTGACCCAGGTCTTAAAGGATCTCCAACTCACAGCAAATTTTCTGAAAGCTCTCTCAGAGGTGATCCAGGTATCTACTCCCCTCGTTCGCCTCTCGTTTCCAAAACTCCAACCAGTGGATTCAACATATTTTCCAACTGGCTCAGTTCAACTAGTGAAAAAAATACGTCATCAATATCTGGAAATGTGGATATTGGTTCGGACAATAGATTCGAACCCAGCACAGATAGAGATGGCCACCACAGAATAATTTGTATGACATCATCAACCGCGTCTACAGACTCCGGGATAGAAAAAAGTCCAGGCTACCTTTCTCCTGCTCCTAGGTCTGCCGGCATAGAAAAAATCGGAGAGTTCTTCAGAAGATTTCACCATAAACTCTCACCTGCATCATCTTCATCTTCTAAAACAACACCACCATCAACACCAGGTAAACTGCTACAGCAGCAACAACAACCGCAGAAGAGTGCACCAAGAAGACTTTCATTGTCAACGTCGTCTATTCCTGCATCTTCACTGTTGAAACCGTCATTATCTCCTGTCGTCAAATTTTCATCAACCCATGCTCGATGCACAGCTACAAGGTCTGATCCGCTTGCAACAGGCGTTTTCGCGAAACCTCAGTGGTCAGTTGGTCAGCAAATTAAAAATCCAACCGTCAACAACGTGGTAGGACAAATGGCTACGTCCCCCCGTCATGTAATCGAAAACACCTCACAAAATTACGTCATCGCTTCAGTCGAAGATACGCCATTCAGCGGGTTTCGTCACACAGCTCGTGTACGCGCAAACAACGAGGCCGCAGCGAGTAGTGTCAGTCCGAGCGATCGAAAATATGAATCAAATATCGACGCACTCCATAGCAGTCGCGTGAGCGAACTTAAAAGCGGCAACGCAGTCATTTCTATATCTAGTTCCAGTACTGGCAAAGTCATTTTGGGAAAGGACTCACAAACATTTTCAACATCACAGAGTCATCAACAGTTTCATTCCAATCAGTCACAAGGAAAGTATCTTCAACATCCACCTCTCGCTGCAAAACGATCATCAAGCGATATTTGTAAAACAACATCCGGTCAAGATACCGACGCACTCTCCATCAATGGTGTCGGCAACCAATCAGAGAAGAGATATATTTCCCAAGATAAACTGGATATTTTACATAAGTCGAACGAGGCACTTGATAGTGGAGTTTCAAAAACCGAAAATGTAAGTATTGACAATTATATTACTAGTGGTCATATTTCCGGATTTAGTAAATTAAAAACTACATCGTCACAAATTTTAAAGAAGTCACCAATTTCAGAAACGGAACAATCAAGATATTCAAATAATACAGAAATTGATCAGCAAGGGAAAGGCCGCACACTTCTCAGTAGCTCTGTAGCCACTGGTTGCTGCAGTGGTACTTTCGTCGATTGTGCTAGTAGTAGTTGTGGTGGACGGAGTGCAGAACGCGGGAATATACCTGTAAAAAGTGACGCGGATAGTGCAAGAAAAATTATTTCCCCAAAACCGGAAACCATGTGCTCAGAAGTTTCGTCTTCTACAATTTGTGACGAACGTGGAACATTGTCAGTCCCAACTGCTGTTCAGGAGCGTGGTCGCCGAGGCTCTCACGGAACGTGCAATTACCTGTTTCTGGACCAAGGTACAGGTAGAAAATCACCTGCCCCAACAAAAGGTAGGAAGTCACCTTCCCCTATTCGAGGCAAGTTGTTTAAATCTACTGCAAACTCAACATCAACGTCATCATCCTCATCTTCAGCTGATTCATCAAAAATTCATCATCAAATTATCAGCAGAGTTCAGTCACTTCCCTCGCCATCATCACCACCTCCTCATCAACAACAGACACCGAAAACGTCTCCCAAACACTCAGCGAATATTAATCAAAATACATCGGAATCACCAACAAAAACATCCAATTACGACGGACCGCCTCCAAATTACCAAGGCCGTCGTAAGTTCTCCGACACAGGACTAACACCTGTTCCTCGTCGATTGTTCACCGACGGACGACGTGGGTCACTAACTGATGAAAGAACTTTAGTATTTGCCAAGTCTAAGTTGGGGAAACTACGAAACCAGGGGCGTAAATCATCAGATACTGGTAGCATCGCAACTCTTGTCAAACAAATACACAACTTGTGGGGGGACAAGGATGACGATAAAGATGATATTCTGGAGCATCGAGAGTCTGTCGGAGGGATATCTTGTAGTTTCGATGACCAAGTTCTCTTCGATAAAAGAAGAAAGAGATTTTCCTTGTCTATTGGCAGACATAAGGAGTTAAAAGATGGAGATTTTGGACCTGACGAGAAGAAAGTTAGTAAAAAAGTTTCCCATTTTTCAGAAGCTTTAAAAGACAATGATCAGGTTCCAGGTCGAGGTAGTGGAATCTTCCTGGGAGATTCCAAGGAAAAAAAGAAAGGTGCCGTAAAAAGCACGCATTTATCGCTGATTTCGTTAAATTGTGGAACACCGCCATCTTTATCACAGACTAATCCTACGGCAATTGAAAATGTCAGCTCTGCGGCGTTGTCGAAAAACATTCAGGAAGATTCTAACTTCGCTAAAGAAGTGTTTGCCGCGGATGTAATTAACCCTATCGTTTCATCTAGTAGCGTGATTAGCACTTGTTCAATTACTGGTAGCGAATTCGTAGCTCCCGTAGCGCACGTAGCCAGTCGCCAGCTCGTAGCTACGGCTATGAGCAGTGCGGTTCCATTAGTTGGGATGGATTCACCCGACAGTTTACTAAATCGTGCCACGGTAGAAACAGCCGCAATCTCTGGAGCTACTCCATATTCCACACCCAAATTTGGAAAGAAAACAGCTACGGTTCAATTCAAACCAATTGTTAGTTGGGATGACAATGTAGTTGGTGGCAAAATCTCACCAGCATTACGATCTGTGTTAAAAATAGGAGCAAGGCGACATTCATCTTTTGCGGGATTTTCGGAGTCAAACGATGATCTATCAGTGTCGCAACATGCACCCACAGACAATATTTCCTCAAATCTTAACAAACAGAATGTGAACGGGCTACCCAAATCAAAAACATCTGACAACTATAAAGGAATACTCAAACAAACAGAACGCTCAGCGCTAGCAAACTCTGAAACAGAATCAACTTCTGTGGGGGATAGAAAGAAAGCTAAATCACCATCACCAAAATCAAAGAAAAACGATGATACATATGAACACAGTCCAGATCATAAAAACACAGAATCAACTCTGTCGTTGTGCTTGAAAGCCACAAAAAGTATTTCACCCAAGACCAAAAAATCTCGTGGAGATGGTAAAGATTACAGCGACAGTTCAGAACATTTACACCAAACTGCTCAAGTAGGGACCTCAGATTCGGATAAAATGATAGACCCTGGAAGTAATTCTGTTGATTACCATACCAAAACGGTAGGAATTCAAGCAACACCACGAATGGTTGGGAAGACATCGAATACAGGCACTCAGACTGCAGATATTCCTGACAGCGGGGAACCTGGTTCAGATTATTCCGTAACGTCTTATGAAAGCGGTGGCTGGCTGCAGCGTTTAGCAGCAAAGTGTATAGCAACTGTTGGTAGTTCAGCAAAAAGTGGTGGAGTTGGTGGAGGTTTACCCAGGGCAGCCAGCGTTCGAGCTGAATGGTTATTAAGCAGCAAGAGAATGGGTTCTGGACCCAGCTCTCCTGTAGCATCAGGCGGAGACCCAAGAGAGAAATTTTGGGTTCCTCATGAGGTAATAGCACGCAAGAGGGCACAGAGCTTGATTCCAACATTTTCTAAGAGTGAAGATGGTGAGTATATGGTTGTTGTGGTAGATGTATGGTGTCGATGTGGTTGTTCCGATATATTTAACTACAATTAGACGACATTTGTGTTCTTTAGCGTTGTAGCTGTTATTTAGCGTTGTAGCTGTTCTTTAGCGTTGTAGCTGTTCTTTAGCGTTGTAGCTGTTCTTTAGCGTTGTAGCTGTTCTTTGGCGTTGTAGCTGTTCTTTGGCGTTGTAGCTGTTCTTTAGTGTTGTAGCTGTTATTTAGCGTTGTAGCTGTTATTTAGCGTTGTAGCTGTTCTTTAGCGTTGTAGCTGTTATTTAGCGTTGTAGCTGTTATTTAGTGTTGTAGTTGTTATTTAACGAATATTTATAGTTATCTATGGTGATGTGGCTGTTAATTAATTAACAATATGCTCGTTATTTAACGAGGTGCGTGTTATTTAACGAGGTGCGTGTTATTTAACGAGGTGCGTGTTATTTAACGAGGTGCGTGTTATTTAACGACGTTGTTGTTTTTTTATAGCGACGTTATTTCACTGTGTGCTTGTTAATATGTGATTTTGCTGTTGCTCACCGATGTGGCTTTCGTTTAAAGATAACGCTTTCAGCCGCCGTGTATCTGTTATGCCACGTCAAATTTTGATGTTATCGTTGGCCTATGGTTTTCACTGTTCGCTGATAAAACAACATCATTTGTGACTTTGTGGAGGATTCAATATGCCTTCTAGTGTTTACAAGTCACACAAGCACTTGCCATATCTGTGAATGTATCTGTGAATGTGTGACTGTATCTGTTAGTGTATCTGTGAATGTATCTGTGAATGTGTGATTGTATCTGTGAATGTATCTGTGAATGTGTGATTGTATCTGTGATTGTATTTGTGATTGTATCTGTGAATGTGTGATTGTATCTGTGATTGTATCTGTGAATGTGTGAATGCATCTGTGATTGTATCTGTAATTGTATCTGTGAATGTATCTGTGATTGCATCTGTGATTGTATTTGTGTATGTATATGTGAATGCATTTGTAAGTGTATAATTGTATCTGTGATTGTATCTGTGATTGTATCTGTAAATGTGTGATTGTATCTGTGATTGTATTTGTGAATGTGTAATTGTATTTGTGATTGTATCCGTGAATGTATTTGTGAATGTATATTTGAGTCTATGTGTGAAAATATCTGTGATTGTATCTGTGAATGTGTGATTGTATCTGTGAATAATATTTTTTCTCATTAATGTTCAGAATATTTTTCGATAACTATCATTTTACGAGCTTATATGAAGGGAAGAACGAAGAGAGCTACTAAGGTGCTAACGGTAAAATTAGGAAAATTTTCACGGCTAACTAATAGGCTTGGGGTACACGTACAGTTAACACTTGAGCAGTCGTTGCTTCTACTTGGCATAGCGGGTAAGCCATTTCTCATGCGTTTACGAGCTTGGGAATTCGAGATCAGGTCTCAACGTCTTGTTCACAAGTGCATTTTCTTTGGAGACTCAGTGATTATTGTGTGAACATGGCTGCGTGCTGTGAATGATACTCTTGGCGACTATTAAAAAGGACAGAGTACTTATAGTGAAGCTCCAGCACGAAGAAGTTATTTCTCTCTAACTCCTGCATGTTAGCAGGATGTAGTCCGGAGCACGGAATGCATCGGTTCACAGTTTACAGCTCAGCTGCGATATCCTCACTTTCAGTCGGACACATCCAATTTCAGCACGCAGCAATTTTCTGTTATTCCCATTGATCCCTATTATTATAGGGCTTTCTATTTTTTGCTCAACCATCTACCCATTCGTCTGTGTATTTGATTTTCATGAGTTCAAGATGGAAGTAACGAACAAATCTATCTAAAATCTTTGTACAAACACTCAGCTACCAATGTCAAACATGGACTTTAACAGCTTTGTAGCACAGAAAAATTGTTACATTTGAAATGAAGTGTTTGAGAAAAGCTGCAATGGTTACTAAACTAGATAAAATAAGAAATTAAGAAAAGAGGTGGTATAATATCATGTATCGAAAATATTGAAAGACAGCAAGTAAAATGGTTCGGTAACCTTATGAGAATGAAGCCAAACCAAATACCAATAAGAGCATATAACAAAATAATATCCAGGCGTAAATTCAAAGGTAGATCAAGAAAATGGTGGATAGAAAACATCAAGGTAGCCTTGAACAAACATGGACTAAATCTAACCACGGCGACATATCTGGCCATGGAACGATAGCTTAAGCTCCCACCCCTTCGTTTAACGGCAAGTGTGAATACGATGAACTATCATTTTCCTGGGGACAGAAATAAACAATAAACAATAGACAATAGACAACAGACAACAGACAATAGACAATAGACAACAGACAATAGACAATAGGCAATAGACAATAGACAGGTGTAATAATTCTGATGTATGTAGAAGAGGAATATGAAATGCTGCGACAAATACATTAGCCCAGAGAAACAACAGAGAAAATAAAATACTATACGGGCCTGTGTACAAGTTACAGAAAACAGTCAAGTTTATAGAAGAAACAACACTTCAGATATAATCATGTTCCAGGCGAACAAAAGAAGAAGAAGAAGAGTCTGATCGATGCGGACACCATATCTAATATAAAAATACCGACTTGAATTTGAAATATAATTTGGATCACTGAACTTGTGATCCAGTGCCCTGATCACTGCACCGTGGCGTTTCCCCTAATTTCACACACTAATCAATGTCTCATTAACTTCTTAATATAGTGCAAGATATGATGGCAACCTTGCTGAATGTGAACTAAACTCGCCCGAAAGAAAAGATAATATTATAGATTACCTTTTATTCTTCTGTGGCAACCCTGGAGCACTTTTAAAAAGCTTACATAATTTCTTCATGGCTACTATCTATCCAATCAACTATCATTCAAACAATTACATTTTCATACCCCGACTAAACGGGTCGGTGGCCTCAAATTTCTATTTTTGTTGGTAGTCTATGAAAATCGATGTGGTCCCTTTGGGAAGGCATATGGTGCATGTCGGGAACCATTATTCCGGATGACTATAGCACAGCATGTAGAAGACCGTGGACTTCGCCCTGACCACATACAGTATAACAAGACCTCAGATGCTGAACACAGACGAAGGAGAAGTGGCTAAAAACAAAATAGAACACATTTTTGGCGGTTCTATGCTCTGAAGGGAGCGAAAAGGGAATACACAAAAAAGTGATAGTCTGATTATAAATTTATTTCTTCTAACAATTGATTTTCTACTCCTCCATTCCCCCCCCCCCCCCACCTGTTGAGGTCAAAAGAAACAGGACACCCCCTTCTTCTTATGGAAACTACCGAATTTCGCAATTTTTTTCCGGGGGGAAAACAAAGAGTTATATGTCATAAGCACAGGAAAGAGTTAATTTCGGTCGAAACGTCGACTTCTGTGTGTGTGTGTGTGTTCCTATGTGTGTTTCGTGTCATTGTGTGTGTACCTGTGTGTGTTCCATGTTATTAGCAAAACTTCATTACCCAGTTTCACGCTTTACCTACCGAGTTAATGAACGTGGCTTTCTGCTCATTCTGGTAAATCCGTTATGTTAACAAACACGTCCGTTTATTTGTAAGAAAATCTTTAGGAAGGTTTTAGATTGGAAGTGATTCGATGGCTGTTATAATGTTTTATTGTCTAGCTATTGATTATTGATTTGTGGGTCATGAACTCGATTTGTTAATCCCATAAAGAGCTTCCAAGAATAATAATAAATTGACGTGTGCGTCTGTTGTTACGTCGATAACGTCCCAGATAGAGGTAAGAAGATAAAATGTATTTAAAAGTAGTTGGTATTTATATTAGTGAACAGAGCCAGTGTGCAGTGCGAGAAATTCTGTTGAAACAGGTTGTTTGCACTGCTGCCCTATTTGCGATATGATGCGGATGTCCACCATCCTGCGCAGCTGGTCAAACACTGAATGAATTCGATAGCACCGAAATTTCGTATTTTTTTGGACCAAATAAGGAAATAAAACGGGGACACAGTGCATTCCCGTTCTCTGGGCTATGTCCTAATAATTCTAATAGGACAATTGTCTTGCGAAATCATACCAGCGGGAGTGTGAGAATGAAATCATACCAGCGGGAGTGTGAGAATGAAATCATACCAGCGGGAGTGTGAGAATGAAATCATACAAGCGGGAGGGTGAGAATGAAGGACAAAATAAATGGTGGCTTTATATCACTAATGTATTTATACAATAAAGGTGACTTTATATCACTAATGTATTTATACAATAAAAGGTGGCTTTATATCACTAATGTATTTATACAATAAAAGGTGGCTTTATATCACTAATGTATTTATACAATAAAAGGTGGCTTTATATCACTAGTTTATTTAAACAATAAAAGGTGGCTTTATATCACTAATGTATTATACAATAAAAGGTGGCTTTATATCACTAATGTATTTATACAAAAAGGTGGCTTTATATCACTAATGTATTTATACAATAAAAGGTGGCTTTATATCACTAATGTATTTATACAATAAAAGGTGGCTTTATATCACTAGTTTATTTATACAATAAAAGGTGGCTTTATATCACTAGTTTATTTATACAATAAAAGGTGGCTTTATATCACTAGTTTATTTATACAATAAAAGGTGGCTTTATATCACTAATGTATTTATACAATAAAAGGTGGCTTTATATCACTAATGTATTTATACAATAAAAGGTGGCTTTATATCACTAATGTATTTATACAATAAAAGGTGGCTTTATATCACTAGTTTATTTATAATAAATAACGGTAAACTAACACTATAAACATTAACTGATTCACCCCGTGAAGCCGATCTTTCGGTGCGTTAGTTTCCTTGATTTTTCATTGAGTTAACGGATTGGTATTTCGAATAGATTTATATACAGACAGCTGTGTCCGGAATCAGACAATCATCCGGCGTCAATTAATTAAACAGTGTACGCGATGACAGAAAGAAACTCTACACACAACAAGTATCACAGAGGGATATCGACTATGGGAGTCAAAGAGGGTATGACTATGGGAGTCAGAGAGTGTATGACTATGAGAGTCAGAGAGTGTATAACTATGAGAGTCAGAGAGTGTATGACTATGAGAGTCAGAGAGTGTATGACTATGAGAGTCAGAGAGTGTATGGCTATTGGAGTCAGAGAGTGTATGACTATGAGAGTCAGATAGGGTATGACTATTGGAGTCAGAGAGTGTATGACTATGAGAGTCAGAGAGGGTAGGACTATTGGAGTTAGAGAGTGTATGACTATTGGAGTCAGAGAGTGTATGACTATTGGAGTCAGAAAGTGTATGACTATGAGAGTCAGAGAGTGTATGACTATGAGAGTCAGAGAGTGTATGACTATGAGAGTCAGAGAGTGTATGGCTATTGGAGTCAGAGAGTGTATGACTATGAGAGTCAGATAGGGTATGACTATTGGAGTCAGAGAGTGTATGACTATGAGAGTCAGAGAGTTGGTATGACTATGAGAGTCAGAGAGTGTATGACAATGAGAGTCAGAGAGTGTATGGCTATTGGAGTCAGAGAGTGTATGGCTATTGGAGTCAGAGAGTGTATGACTATGAGAGTCAGAGAGGGTATGACTATTGGAGTCAGAGAGTGTATGACTATGAGAGTCAGAGAGTGTATGACTATGAGAGTCAGAAAGTGTATGACTATGAGAGTCAGAGAGTGTATGACTATGAAAGTCAGAGAGTGTATGGCTATTGGAGTCAGAGAGTGTATGGCTATTGGAGTCAGAGAGTGTATGACTATGAGAGTCAGAGAGTGTATGACTATGAGAGTCAGAGAGTGTATGACTATGAGAGCCAGAGAGTGTATGACTATGAGAGTCAGAGAGTGTATGACTATGAGAGTCAGAGAGTGTATGACTATGAGAGTCAGAGAGTGTATGACTATGAGAGTCAGAGAGTGTATGACTATGAGAGTCAGAGAGTGTATGACTATGAGAGTCAGAGAGTGTATGACTATGAAAGCCAACAACATGTAAGAATAGCACATAGTAACAGTACAATGTTCGAACTGAATAGCTCTTGTTTCTGCCCTATGCACCGTGTTCGGCGCCGAAGGAATATGAATTGATGCGGATATGAAGCTGGTGTTTAGCTGGGTATTTAGCTCGCTCGTGGTCCAATGGTTAGAATTCCATTTGTATAACTGTGATTTCTTGGGTTTAAACCACGGCAAAAAAAATATTTTTTAAATCTTCCGAAGGAAATATTTACAATGCAACTTGTACAAGCCGTTGTGATTGCTATACGCTTGTCTCATAATCGTAACGGTCCGGGTTCAAATCGTGGTAATGATTATATTATATCTTTCGGAGGAAAAACTAAAAAAAAAGTATCTTGTACATCGTGGTAACTGATTCAGTTAACTATTTTAACTCTGGTCTCATAATCGGGACGGTTAGGGTTCGAATCATGGAATGACCATGTTTTCTTTTTTATCTTCCAGTGGTTAAAAAAGAAACGTATCTTGTTCACGTCACGGCTGTTATCAGAAACATAACGACTATATGTTCTATGACTCGAAACTGTGCTCCAAAATATGCAAAAGACATAGAGTACATTTTAATAGATTTGTTAATGACTGCAGGGTCTGGGTCCGTTCTGGAACAGCAACTTTCAAGTCTACCCAGCAATATCCGACTCGTACACTTAAGAGATAAATGTTCCAGTGTAGGGTAACAACCCTAAACAGGAAGCAGGTGGCTGGAGTAACAATGGGCAAATGTCAAGATAAAAAAAAATAGGTAGACGTGTTACCAAAATAAAACATAAAATAACCTAACAAAGAGATACAGGGACAGACGACGTTTCGACTAAAAAGCCTTCATCAGGACAAACGAAAGACAACAGTACAACGGATCTTACATGGAGACAAACGTGGTTGATAGGGAGGAAAGAGGAGAAGAGATAGTGAATAGATAGCGGAGGAAGCAAATAGGGAGCAGCAAATAGGACAAACGTGGTTGCTTCCTTCCTGCTATGCTGCTCCCTATTTGCTTCCTCCGCTATCTATTCACTATCTCTCCTCCTCTTTCCTCCCTATCAACCACGTTTGTCTCCATGTAAGATCCGTTGTACTGTTGTCTTTCGTTTGTCCTGATGAAGGCTTAATAGTCGAAACGTCGTCTGTCCCTGTATCTCGTTGTTAGGTTGTGTTATGTTTTATTTTGGTAACACATCTACCTATTTTTGTTTATCGTACACTTAAGGGCTCGCTGGACCTCCCAATACAGTCAATATAACAAACATCCACATCAGGGATTCTCACCCCTAACAGGCATCAGGTTGAAAATCGCCAGGTCTAGAAAATACTGTATAATTCTCAACCAGCTGGGCTGAACATATTGTAAGCATACTTTTAAATGCATCCCTTCGCAGCTGATGCATGATGGGCTCATTAAGAGCAAACGACTGGCAGACTGACAGAAGAAACGCTTAAAGAACTCTCTCAAAGTTATGACGTTCTGTCAGTTTTCCTATTCGTTTGATTTCGTGTTTCTTCTTCTTCAACGTTAATTCTCAAACTCCCGCTGGATTTCCCTTGTAGCAGAACCATTGCCCTACTAAATTTCGAGCAGGATGTAGTCCAGAGAATGATGGAAACACGTTCTGTCGCAGTTTTATTTGCACCAATGTCCCTACACATCCGACTTCGGCGGGTGCTTCGTGTTTGTCTCCTGAGTTTTTGTATGACGATTTATTCTTCATCTGCTTCCGAAATCTATCTTTTCATGTCACATTGTGTTGCCAGTTTGTGCTGTCCTTTGTTTGTTATATAATATATTGTGTTCCTGATAAAGACATTGACATCGAAACGTTAGTCTGTATGTTTTTATTCGATCTTTCAGCATTTCGCAAAGCCTCATCGTTTTCCGCCCTTCAATTTGCTCCTGTTAGACCATAGTCTTGTTGTGGTTCTACTTATCATTGGTATTATTGTAGTGACCAGTCATACTTCAGAAGTTTTGTTGTAATAAGTAAGGGATAGTGAACGCATAAATAATGAACGTGGTCGCGCGAACTTCTGTTGTCCCCTTCTATATTCGTAACATCTCCTTCTATATTCGTAACATCTCCTTCTATGTTTGTAAAATCTCCTTCTATGTTTGTAAAATCTCCTTCTATGTTTGTAAAATCTCCTTCTATGTTCGTAACATCTTCTATGTTCGTAACATCTCCTTCTATGTTCGTAACATCTTCTATGTTTGTAAAATCTCCTTCTATGTTTGTAAAATCTCCTTCTATGTTCGTAACATCTTCTATGTTCGTAACATCTCCTTCTATGTTCGTAACATCTTCTATGTTTGTAAAATCTCCTTCTATGTTCGTAACATCTTCTATGTTCGTAACATCTCCTTCTATGTTCGTAACATCTCCTTCTATGTTCGTAACATCTCCTTCTATGTTCGTAACATCTCCTTCTATATTCGTAACATCTCCTTCTATGTTTGTAAAATCTCCTTCTATGTTTGTAAAATCTCCTTCTATGTTTGTAAAATCTCCTTCTATGTTCGTAACATCTCCTTCTATGTTCGTAACATCTTCTATGTTCGTAACATCTCCTTCTATGTTCGTAACATCTTCTATGTTTGTAAAATCTCCTTCTATGTTCGTAACATCTCCTTCTATGTTCGTAACATCTCCTTCTATGCTCGTAACATCTCCTTCTATGTTTGTAAAATCTCCTTCTATGTTTGTAAAATCTCCTTCTATGTTTGTAAAATCTCCTTCTATGTTTGTAAAATCTCCTTCTATGTTTGTAAAATCTCCTTCTATGCTCGTAACATCTCCTTCTATGTTCGTAACATCTCCTTCTATGTTCGTAACATCTTCTATGTTCGTAACATCTCCTTCTATGTTTGTAAAATCTCCTTCTATGTTCGTAACATCTTCTATGTTTGTAAAATCTCCTTCTATGTTCGTAACATCTTCTATGTTCGTAACATCTTCTATGTTCGTAACATCTCCTTCTATGTTCGTAACATCTCCTTCTATGTTCGTAACATCTTCTATGTTCGTAACATTTTCTATGTTTGTAAAATCTCCTTCTATGTTCGTAACATCTCCTTCTATGTTCGTAAAATCTCCTTCTATGTTCGTAAAATCTCCTTCTATGTTCGTAACATCTCCTTCTATGTTTGTAAAATCTCCTTCTATGTTTGTAAAATCTCCTTCTATGTTCGTAAAATCTCCTTCTATGTTCGTAACATCTCCTTCTATGTTTGTAAAATCTCCTTCTATGTTCGTAACATCTTCTATGTTCGTAACATCTTCTATGTTTGTAAAATCTCCTTCTATGTTTGTAAAATCTCCTTCTATGTTTGTAAAATCTCCTTCTATGTTCGTAAAATCTCCTTCTATGTTCGTAACATCTCCTTCTATGTTTGTAAAATCTCCTTCCATGTTCGTAACATCTTCTATGTTCGTAACATCTTCTATGTTCGTAACATCTCCTTCTATGTTCGTAACATCTTCTATGTTCGTAACATCTTCTATGTTTGTAAAATCTCCTTCTATGTTTGTAAAATCTCCTTCTATGTTCGTAACATCTTCTATGTTCGTAACATCTTCTATGTTTGTAAAATCTCCTTCCATGTTCGTAACATCTCCTTCTATGTTTGTAAAATCTCCTTCTATGTTCGTAACATCTTTTATGTTTGTAAAATCTCCTTCTATGTTCGTAACATCTTCTATGTTTGTAAAATCTCCTTCTATGTTTGTAAAATCTCCTTCTATGTTCGTAACATCTCCTTCTATGTTTGTAAAATCTCCTTCTATGTTCGTAAAATCTCCTTCTATGTTCGTAACATCTCCTTCTTTGTTTGTAAAATCTCCTTCTATGTTTGTAAAATCTCCTTCTATGTTCGTAACATCTCCTTCTATGTTTGTAAAATCTCCTTCTATGTTCGTAAAATCTCCTTCTATGTTCGTAACATCTCCTTCTATGTTCGTAACATCTCCTTCTATGTTTGTAAAATCTCCTTCTATGTTCGTAACATCTCCTTCTATGTTTGTAAAATCTCCTTCTATGTTTGTAAAATCTCCTTCTATGTTCGTAACATCTCCTTCTATGTTCGTAACATCTCCTTCTATGTTTGTAAAATCTCCTTCTATGTTCGTAACATCTCCTTCTATGTTTGTAAAATCTCCTTCTATGTTCGTAACATCTTCTATGTTCGTAACATCTTCTATGTTCGTAACATCTCCTTCTATGTTTGTAAAATCTCCTTCTATGTTCGTAACATCTTCTATGTTCGTAACATCTTCTATGTTTGTGAAATCTCCTTCTATGTTCGTAACATCTCCTTCTATGTTCGTAACATCTCCTTCTATGTTTGTAAAATCTCCTTCTATGTTCGTAACATCTCCTTCTATGTTCGTAACATCTTCTATGTTCGTAACATCTTCTATGTTTGTAAAATCTCCTTCTATGTTCGTAACATCTTCTATGTTCGTAACATCTTCTATGTTTGTAAAATCTCCTTCTATGTGTGTAAAATCTCCTTCTATGTTTGTAAAATCTCCTTCTATGTTCGTAACATCTTCTATGTTCGTAACATCTCCTTCTATGTTCGTAACATCTCCTTCTATGTTTGTAAAATCTCCTTCTATGTTCGTAACATCTTCTATGTTCGTAACATCTTCTATGTTCGTAACATCTCCTTCTATGTTTGTAAAATCTCCTTCTATGTTTGTAAAATCTTCTTCTATGTTTGTAAAATCTCCTTCTATGTTTGTAAAATCTTCTTCTATGTTTGTAAAATCTTCTTCTATGTTTGTAAAATCTCCTTCTATGTTCGTAACATCTCCTCCTATGTTTGTAAAATCTCCTTCTATGTTCGTAACATCTTCTATGTTCGTAACATCTTCTATGTTCGTAAAATCTTCTTCTATGTTTGTAAAATCTCCTTCTATGTTTGTAACATCTTCCATGTTTGTAAAATCTCCTTCTATGTTTGTAACATCTTCCATGTTCGTAAAATCTTCTTCTATGTTTGTAAAATCTCCTTCTATGTTCGTAACATCTCCTTCTATGTTTGTAAAATCTCCTTCTATGTTCGTAACATCTTCTATGTTCGTAACATCTTCTATGTTTGTAAAATCTCCTTCTATGTTTGTAAAATCTCCTTCTATGTTCGTAACATCTTCTATGTTCGTAACATCTTCTATGTTTGTAAAATCTCCTTCCATGTTCGTAACATCTCCTTCTATGTTTGTAAAATCTCCTTCTATGTTCGTAACATCTTCTATTTTTGTAAAATCTCCTTCCATGTTCGTAACATCTCCTTCTATGTTTGTAAAATATCCTTCTATGTTCGTAAAATCTCCTTCTATGTTTGTAAAATCTCCTTCTATGTTCGTAAAATCTCCTTCTATGTTCGTAACATCTCCTTCTATGTTTGTAAAATCTCCTTCTATGTTTGTAAAATCTCCTTCTATGTTCGTAAAATCTCCTTCTATGTTTGTAAAATCTCCTTCTATGTTTGTAAAATCTCCTTCTATGTTCGTAACATCTCCTTCTATGTTTGTAAAATCTCCTTCTATGTTCGTAAAATCTCCTTCTATGTTCGTAACATCTCCTTCTATGTTTGTAAAATCTCCTTCTATGTTTGTAAAATCTCCTTCTATGTTCGTAACATCTCCTTCTATGTTTGTAAAATCTCCTTCTATGTTCGTAAAATCTCCTTCTATGTTCGTAACATCTCCTTCTATGTTCGTAACATCTCCTTCTATGTTTGTAAAATCTCCTTCTATGTTCGTAACATCTCCTTCTATGTTTGTAAAATCTCCTTCTATCTTTGTAAAATCTCCTTCTATGTTCGTAACATCTCCTTCTATGTTCGTAACATCTCCTTCTATGTTTGTAAAATCTCCTTCTATGTTCGTAACATCTCCTTCTATGTTTGTAAAATCTCCTTCTATGTTCGTAACATCTTCTATGTTCGTAACATCTTCTATGTTCGTAACATCTCCTTCTATGTTTGTAAAATCTCCTTCTATGTTTGTAAAATCTCCTTCTATGTTCGTAAAATCTCCTTCTATGTTCGTAACATCTCCTTCTATGTTTGTAAAATCTCCTTCTATGTTCGTAACATCTTCTATGTTCGTAACATCTCCTTCTATGTTTGTAAAATCTCCTTCTATGTTCGTAAAATCTCCTTCTATGTTCGTAACATCTCCTTCTATGTTTGTAAAATCTCCTTCTATGTTCGTAACATCTTCTATGTTCGTAACATCTCCTTCTATGTTTGTAAAATCTCCTTCTATGTTTGTAAAATCTCCTTCTATGTTTGTAAAATCTCCTTCTATGTTCGTAAAATCTCCTTCTATGTTCGTAACATCTCCTTCTATGTTTGTAAAATCTCCTTCCATGTTCGTAACATCTTCTATGTTCGTAACATCTCCTTCTATGTTTGTAAAATCTCCTTCTATGTTCGTAACATCTTCTATGTTCGTAACATCTTCTATGTTTGTAAAATCTCCTTCTATGTTTGTAAAATCTCCTTCTATGTTCGTAACATCTTCTATGTTCGTAACATCTTCTATGTTTGTAAAATCTCCTTCCATGTTCGTAACATCTCCTTCTATGTTTGTAAAATCTCCTTCTATGTTCGTAACATCTTCTATGTTTGTAAAATCTCCTTCTATGTTCGTAACATCTTCTATGTTTGTAAAATCTCCTTCTATGTTTGTAAAATCTCCTTCCATGTTCGTAACATCTTCTATGTTCGTAACATCTTCTATGTTCGTAACATCTCCTTCTATGTTTGTAAAATCTCCTTCTATGTTTGTAAAATCTTCTTCTATGTTTGTAAAATCTCCTTCTATGTTTGTAAAATCTCCTTCTATGTTTGTAAAATCTCCTTCTATGTTTGTAAAATCTCCTTCTATGTTTGTAAAATCTCCTTCTATGTTTGTAAAATCTCCTTCCATGTTCGTAACATCTTCTATGTTCGTAACATCTTCTATGTTCGTAACATCTCCTTCTATGTTTGTAAAATCTCCTTCTATGTTTGTAAAATCTTCTTCTATGTTTGTAAAATCTCCTTCTATGTTTGTAAAATCTCCTTCTATGTTTGTAAAATCTTCTTCTATGTTTGTAAAATCTCCTTCTATGTTCGTAACATCTCCTTCTATGTTTGTAAAATCTCCTTCTATGTTCGTAACATCTTCTATGTTCGTAACATCTTCTATGTTCGTAAAATCTTCTTCTATGTTTGTAAAATCTCCTTCTATGTTTGTAACATCTTCCATGTTTGTAAAATCTCCTTCTATGTTTGTAACATCTTCCATGTTCGTAAAATCTTCTTCTATGTTTGTAAAATCTCCTTCTATGTTCGTAACATCTCCTTCTATGTTTGTAAAATCTCCTTCTATGTTCGTAACATCTTCTATGTTCGTAACATCTTCTATGTTCGTAACATCTCCTTCTATGTTCGTAACATCTTCTATGTTCGTAACATCTTCTATGTTTGTAAAATCTCCTTCTATGTTTGTAAAATCTCCTTCTATGTTCGTAACATCTTCTATGTTCGTAACATCTTCTATGTTTGTAAAATCTCCTTCCATGTTCGTAACATCTCCTTCTATGTTTGTAAAATCTCCTTCTATGTTCGTAACATCTTCTATGTTTGTAAAATCTCCTTCTATGTTCGTAACATCTTCTATGTTTGTAAAATCTCCTTCTATGTTTGTAAAATCTCCTTCCATGTTCGTAACATCTCCTTCTATGTTTGTAAAATCTCCTTCTATGTTCGTAACATCTTCTATGTTTGTAAAATCTCCTTCTATGTTTGTAAAATCTCCTTCTATGTTCGTAACATCTCCTTCTATCTTCGTAACATCTCCTTCTATGTTTGTAAAATCTCCTTCTATGTTCGTAACATCTTCTATGTTTGTAAAATCTCCTTCTATGTTTGTAAAATCTCCTTCTATGTTCGTAACATCTCCTTCTATGTTCGTAACATCTCCTTCTATGTTTGTAAAATCTCCTTCTATGTTTGTAACATCTCCTTCTATGTTTGTAAAATCTCCTTCTATGTTTGTAAAATCTCCTTCTATGTTTGTAAAATCTCCTTCTATGTTTGTAAAATCTCCTTCTATGTTTGTAAAATCTCCTTCTATGTTTGTAAAATCTCCTTCTATGTTTGTAAAATCTCCTTCTATGTTTGTAAAATCTCCTTCTATGTTTGTAAAATCTCCTTCTATGTTTGTAAAATCTCCTATGTTCGTAACATCTCCTTCTATGTTCGTAACATCTCCTTCTATGTTTGTAAAATCTCCTTCTATGTTTGTAAAATCTCCTTCTATGTTTGTAACATCTCCTTCTATGTTCGTAACATCTTCTATGTTTGTAAAATCTCCTTCTATGTTCGTAACATCTTCTATGTTTGTAAAATCTCCTTCTATGTTCGTAACATCTCCTTCTATGTTCGTAACATCTTCTATGTTTGTAAAATCTCCTTCTATGTTCGTAACATCTTCTATGTTTGTAAAATCTCCTTCTATGTTCGTAACATCTCCTTCTATGTTCGTAACATCTCCTTCTATGTTCGTAACATCTTCTATGTTTGTAAAATCTCCTTCTATGTTCGTAACATCTCCTTCTATGTTCGTAACATCTCCTTCTATGTTCGTAACATCTCCTTCTATGTTTGTAAAATCTCCTTCTATGTTTGTAAAATCTCCTTCTATGTTCGTAACATCTCCTTCTATGTTCGTAACATCTCCTTCTATGTGTGTAAAATCTCCTTCTATGTTCGTAACATCTCCTTCTATGTTTGTAAAATCTCCTTCTATATTCGTAACATCTCCTTCTATGTTCGTAACATCTCCTTCTATGTTCGTAACATCTTCTATGTTCGTAACATCTTCTATGTTTGTAAAATCTCCTTCTATGTTCGTAACATCTCCTTCTATGTTCGTAACATCTCCTTCTATGTTTGTAAAATCTCCTTCCATGTTCGTAACATCTACTTCTATGTTCGTAACATCTCCTTCTATGTTTGTAAAATCTCCTTCCATGTTCGTAACATCTCCTTCTATGTTCGTAACATCTCCTTCTATGTTCGTAAAATCTCCTTCTATGTTCGTAATATCTCCTTCTATGTTCGTAACATCTCCTTCTATGTTTGTAAAATCTCCTTCTATGTTCGTAAAATCTCCTTCTATGTTCGTAACATCTCCTTCTATGTTTGTAAAATCTCCTTCTATGTTCGTAACATCTTCTATGTTCGTAACATCTTCTATGTTTGTAAAATCTCCTTCTATGTTTGTAAAATCTCCTTCTATGTTTGTAAAATCTCCTTCTATGTTCGTAAAATCTCCTTCTATGTTCGTAACATCTCCTTCTATGTTTGTAAAATCTCCTTCCATGTTCGTAACATCTCCTTCTATGTTTGTAAAATCTCCTTCTATGTTCGTAACATCTTCTATGTTTGTAAAATCTCCTTCTATGTTTGTAAAATCTCCTTCTATGTTCGTAACATCTTCTATGTTTGTAAAATCTCCTTCTATGTTTGTAAAATCTCCTTCTATGTTCGTAACATCTTCTATGTTTGTAAAATCTCCTTCTATGTTTGTAAAATCTCCTTCTATGTTCGTAACATCTTCTATGTTCGTAACATCTTCTATGTTTGTAAAATCTCCTTCCATGTTCGTAACATCTCCTTCTATGTTTGTAAAATCTCCTTCTATGTTCGTAACATCTTCTATGTTTGTAAAATCTCCTTCTATGTTCGTAACATCTTCTATGTTTGTAAAATCTCCTTCTATGTTTGTAAAATCTCCTTCCATGTTCGTAACATCTTTTATGTTCGTAACATCTTCTATGTTCGTAACATCTCCTTCTATGTTTGTAAAATGTCCTTCTATGTTTGTAAAATCTTCTTCTATGTTTGTAAAATCTCCTTCTATGTTTGTAAAATCTCCTTCTATGTTTGTAAAATCTCCTTCTATGTTTGTAAAATCTCCTTCTATGTTTGTAAAATCTCCTTCTATGTTTGTAAAATCTCCTTCCATGTTCGTAACATCTTCTATGTTCGTAACATCTTCTATGTTCGTAACATCTCCTTCTATGTTTGTAAAATCTCCTTCTATGTATGTAAAATCTTCTTCTATGTTTGTAAAATCTCCTTCTATGTTTGTAAAATCTCCTTCTATGTTTGTAAAATCTTCTTCTATGTTTGTAAAATCTCCTTCTATGTTCGTAACATCTCCTTCTATGTTTGTAAAATCTCCTTCTATGTTCGTAACATCTTCTATGTTCGTAACATCTTCTATGTTCGTAAAATCTTCTTCTATGTTTGTAAAATCTCCTTCTATGTTTGTAACATCTTCCATGTTTGTAAAATCTCCTTCTATGTTTGTAACATCTTCCATGTTCGTAAAATCTTCTTCTATGTTTGTAAAATCTCCTTCTATGTTCGTAACATCTCCTTCTATGTTTGTAAAATCTCCTTCTATGTTCGTAACATCTTCTATGTTCGTAACATCTTCTATGTTTGTAAAATCTCCTTCTATGTTCGTAAAATCTCCTTCTATGTTCGTAACATCTCCTTCTATGTTTGTAAAATCTCCTTCCATGTTCGTAACATCTCCTTCTATGTTTGTAAAATCTCCTTCTATGTTCGTAACATCTCCTTCTATGTTTGTAAAATCTCCTTCTATGTTCGTAACATCTTCTATGTTCGTAACATCTTCTATGTTCGTAACATCTCCTTCTATGTTCGTAACATCTTCTATGTTCGTAACATCTTCTATGTTTGTAAAATCTCCTTCTATGTTTGTAAAATCTCCTTCTATGTTCGTAACATCTTCTATGTTCGTAACATCTTCTATGTTTGTAAAATCTCCTTCCATGTTCGTAACATCTCCTTCTATGTTTGTAAAATCTCCTTCTATGTTCGTAACATCTTCTATGTTTGTAAAATCTCCTTCTATGTTCGTAACATCTTCTATGTTTGTAAAATCTCCTTCTATGTTTGTAAAATCTCCTTCCATGTTCGTAACATCTCCTTCTATGTTTGTAAAATCTCCTTCTATGTTCGTAACATCTTCTATGTTTGTAAAATCTCCTTCCATGTTCGTAACATCTCCTTCTATGTTTGTAAAATCTCCTTCTATGTTCGTAACATCTTCTATGTTTGTAAAATCTCCTTCTATGTTTGTAAAATCTCCTTCTATGTTCGTAACATCTCCTTCTATGTTCGTAACATCTCCTTCTATGTTTGTAAAATCTCCTTCTATGTTCGTAACATCTTCTATGTTTGTAAAATCTCCTTCTACGTTTGTAAAATCTCCTTCTATGTTCGTAACATCTCCTTCTATGTTCGTAACATCTCCTTCTATGTTTGTAAAATCTCCTTCTATGTTTGTAACATCTCCTTCTATGTTTGTAAAATCTCCTTCTATGTTTGTAAAATCTCCTTCTATGTTTGTAAAATCTCCTTCTATGTTTGTAAAATCTCCTTCTATGTTTGTAAAATCTCCTTCTATGTTTGTAAAATCTCCTTCTATGTTTGTAAAATCTCCTTCTATGTTTGTAAAATCTTCTTCTATGTTTGTAAAATCTCCTTCTATGTTCGTAACATCTCCTTCTATGTTCGTAACATCTCCTTCTATGTTTGTAAAATCTCCTTCTATGTTTGTAAAATCTCCTTCTATGTTTGTAAAATCTCCTTCTATGTTTGTAACATCTCCTTCTATGTTCGTAACATCTTCTATGTTTGTAAAATCTCCTTCTATGTTCGTAACATCTTCTATGTTTGTAAAATCTCCTTCTATGTTCGTAACATCTCCTTCTATGTTCGTAACATCTTCTATGTTTGTAAAATCTCCTTCTATGTTCGTAACATCTTCTATGTTTGTAAAATCTCCTTCTATGTTCGTAACATCTCCTTCTATGTTCGTAACATCTTCTATGTTTGTAAAATCTCCTTCTATGTTCGTAACATCTTCTATGTTTGTAAAATCTCCTTCTATGTTCGTAACATCTTCTATGTTCGTAACATCTCCTTCTATGTTCGTAAAATCTCCTTCTATGTTCGTAACATCTCCTTCTATGTTCGTAACATCTTCTATGTTCGTAACATCTTCTATGTTCGTAACATCTTCTATGTTTGTAACATCTCCTTCTATGTTCGTAACATCTTCTATGTTTGTAAAATCTCCTTCTATGTTCGTAACATCTTCTATGTTTGTAAAATCTCCTTCTATGTTTGTAAAATCTCCTTCTATGTTTGTAACATCTCCTTCTATGTTCGTAACATCTTCTATGTTCGTAACATCTCCTTCTATGTTCGTAACATCTCCTTCTATGTTCGTAAAATCTCCTTCTATGTTCGTAACATCTCCTTCTATGTTCGTAACATCTTCTATGTTCGTAACATCTTCTATGTTTGTAAAATCTCCTTCTATGTTTGTAACATCTCCTTCTATGTTCGTAAAATCTCCTTCTATGTTCGTAAAATCTCCTTCTATGTTCGTAACATCTTCTATGTTCGTAACATCTCCTTCTATGTTCGTAACATCTCCTTCTATGTTCGTAACATCTTCTATGTTCGTAACATCTCCTTCTATGTTCGTAAAATCTCCTTCTATGTTCGTAACATCTTCTATGTTCGTAACATCTCCTTCTATGTTCGTAACATCTCCTTCTATGTTCGTAACATCTCCTTCTATGTTCGTAAAATCTCCTTCTATGTTCGTAACATCTCCTTCTATGTTCGTAACATCTTCTATGTTCGTAACATCTTCTATGTTTGTAAAATCTCCTTCTATGTTTGTAACATCTCCTTCTATGTTCGTAACATCTTCTATGTTTGTAAAATCTCCTTCTATGTTCGTAACATCTCCTTCTATGTTCGTAACATCTCCTTCTATGTTCGTAACATCTCCTTCTATGTTCGTAACATCTTCTATGTTTGTAAAATCTCCTTCTATGTTCGTAACATCTTCTATGTTTGTAAAATCTCCTTCTATGTTCGTAACATCTTCTATGTTTGTAAAATCTCCTTCTATGTTTGTAAAATCTCCTTCTATGTTCGTAACATCTCCTTCTATGTTCGTAACATCTCCTTCTATGTTCGTAAAATCTCCTTCTATGTTCGTAACATCTCCTTCTATGTTCGTAACATCTCCTTCTATGTTTGTAAAATCTCCTTCTATGTTCGTAACATCTTCTATGTTTGTAAAATCTCCTTCTATGTTTGTAACATCTCCTTCTATGTTTGTAAAATCTCCTTCTATGTTCGTAACATCTTCTATGTTCGTAAAATCTCCTTCTATGTTCGTAACATCTTCTATGTTTGTAAAATCTCCTTCTATGTTCGTAACATCTCCTTCTATGTTTGTAAAATCTCCTTCTATGTTCGTAAAATCTCCTTCTATGTTCGTAACATCTTCTATGTTTGTAAAATCTCCTTCTATGTTCGTAACATCTCCTTCTATGTTTGTAAAATCTCCTTCTATGTTCGTAACATCTCCTTCTATGTTCGTAACATCTCCTTCTATGTTCGTAAAATCTCCTTCTATGTTCGTAAAATCTCCTTCTATGTTCGTAACATCTTCTATGTTTGTAAAATCTCCTTCTATGTTCGTAACATCTTCTATGTTTGTAAAATCTCCTTCTATGTTCGTAACATCTTCTATGTTCGTAAAATCTCCTTCTATGTTCGTAACATCTCCTTCTATGTTCGTAACATCTCCTTCTATGTTTGTAAAATCTCCTTCTATGTTCGTAACATCTCCTTCTATGTTTGTAAAATCTCCTTCTATGTTCGTAAAATCTCCTTCTATGTTCGTAACATCTTCTATGTTTGTAAAATCTCCTTCTATGTTTGTAAAATCTCCTTCTATGTTTGTAAAATCTCCTTCTATGTTTGTAAAATCTCCTTCTATGTTCGTAACATCTTCTATGTTCGTAACATCTTCTATGTTCGTAACATCTTCTATGTTCGTAACATCTTCTATGTTTGTAAAATCTCCTTCTATGTTTGTAAAATCTCCTTCTATGTTCGTAACATCTCCTTCTATGTTTGTAAAATCTCCTTCTATGTTCGTAACATCTTCTATGTTTGTAAAATCTCCTTCTATGTTTGTAAAATCTCCTTCTATGTTTGTAAAATCTCCTTCTATGTTCGTAACATCTTCTATGTTCGTAACATCTCCTTCTATGTTTGTAAAATCTCCTTCTATGTTTGTAAAATCTCCTTCTATGTTCGTAACATCTTCTATGTTTGTAAAATCTACTTCTATGTTCGTAACATCTTCTATGTTCGTAACATCTCCTTCTATGTTTGTAAAATCTCCTTCTATGTTTGTAAAATCTCCTTCTATGTTTGTAAAATCTCCTTCTATGTTCGTAACATCTTCTATGTTTGTAAAATCTCCTTCTATGTTTGTAAAATCTCCTTCTATGTTTGTAAAATCTCCTTCTATGTTTGTAAAATCTCCTTCTATGTTTGTAAAATCTCCTTCTATGTTTGTAAAATCTCCTTCTATGTTCGTAACATATTCTATGTTTGTAAAATCTCCTTCTATGTTTGTAAAATCTTCTATGTTTGTAAAATCTCCTTCTATGTTTGTAAAATCTCCTTCTATGTTCGTAACATCTCCTTCTATGTTTGTAAAATCTCCTTCTATGTTCGTAACATCTTCTATGTTCGTAACATCTCCTTCTATGTTTGTAAAATCTCCTTCTATGTTCGTAACATCTTCTATGTTCGTAACATCTCCTTCTATGTTCGTAACATCTCCTTCTATGTTTGTAAAATCTCCTTCTATGTTCGTAACATCTCCTTCTATGTTTGTAAAATCTCCTTCTATGTTCGTAACATCTTCTATGTTCGTAACATCTTCTATATTCGTAACATCTCCTTCTATGTTTGTAAAATCTCCTTCTATGTTTGTAACATCTCCTTCTATGTTCGTAACATCTCCTTCTATGTTTGTAAAATCTCCTTCTATGTTTGTAAAATCTCCTTCTATGTTTGTAAAATCTCCTTCTATGTTTGTAAAATCTCCTTCTATGTTTGTAAAATCTCCTTCTATATTAGTAACATCTCCTTCTATATTCGTAACATCTTCTATGTTTGTAAAATCTCCTTCTATGTTTGTAAAATCTCCTTCTATGTTCGTAACATCTTCTATGTTCGTAACATCTTCTATGTTTGTAAAATCTCCTTCTATGTTCGTAACATCTTCTATGTTCGTAACATCTTCTATGTTCGTAACATCTTCTATGTTCGTAACATCTTCTATGTTCGTAACATCTTCTATGTTCGTAACATCTTCTATGTTCGTAACATCTTCTATGTTCGTAACATCTTCTATGTTCGTAACATCTTCTATGTTCGTAACATCTTCTATGTTCGTAACATCTTCTATGTTCGTAACATCTTCTATGTTCGTAACATCTTCTATGTTCGTAACATCTTCTATGTTCGTAACATCTTCTATGTTCGTAACATCTTCTATGTTCGTAACATCTTCTATATTCGTACAGTCTCCTTTTATGTTCGTATCATCTCCATCTATGATAGTATCACTCCTTCTGTGATAATATCCTCTCTTTCTCTGATGATATCATCTCCTTTTGTGATCTCATGTATTATATTTCCATCTATCATTATACCATCTCCTACAAATGAAAAAGCACCTGGCTCCGAATTAATACCAATCTAAATATACAAGTATGGTGGTAAAAATCTTATTAACAAACTTCATAACATTTTCCAACAATCATGAAAAAGCGAAACTCATAAAATTTCAAGGATACAACAATTATACACCTGTATAAACGCAAAGGAAACCACCAGTCCTGTAATAACCATCGTGGTATTTCTGCTGTCCATCGCTGGAAAGATATTTGCTAGAATCTTTTTGAACCATCTTACATCTCATCTAAATGAAGGACTACTACCCGAAAGCCAATGTGGTTTCAGAAAAGAACGTGGAACAACTGATATGGTCTTTGCTGAAAGACAACATCAGGAAAAATGTCAAGAACAACACTGTGACCTGGACACTAGAGAGGAACTGTAGAAGATTATGGTAAAATATGAATGGCCACAGAAATTATTCAAAATGGTGCAACAATTGCATGATGTAATGCAAGCAAGAGGTTAGGATGATGGAGTCATCTGAAACGTTTCCTGTCTCAAATGGAGTAAAACAAGGATGTACATTAGCAACTACGCTATTTAGCAGCATGTTCTCTGCTATGCTAGATGATGCGTTCAGAGATCTAGACCTGGGAGTAAACATCGTATATCGCATAGATGGAAAATTGTTCAATCTTCGGGGGCTCCAAGCAAAAACCAAAGTCAAATCACACACAATCAAGGTTCTCCTATTTGTTGATGACTGTGCCCTAAATGCCAACTCTGAGGCTGATCTACAAATTATTAAAGAAAGATTCGCTAAAGCCTGTACCAACTTTGGACTTACTATAAACACAGAGAAAACAGAACTCATGTTACACTGGCAAAAGCTATCTCAAGCCCTGCATAGTGTAGCACTGAAAGTTGTGAACAGATTCACATATCTAGGCAGTACGTTATCACAAAATGTCAACGTTAATGATGAAGTGTATACAAGAATCGCCAATGCGAGCAGCATTTTCAGCAGATTGTACGCAAATGTGTGTGACATAGAAGTGGCATTAACCTACAGACTAAGCTGAAAGTCTACATAGAAGTGGCATTAACCTACAGACTAAGCTGAAAGTCTACATAGAAGTGGCATTAACCTACAGACTAAGCTGAAAGTCTACATAGAAGTGGCATTAACCTACAGACTAAGCTGAAAGTCTACATAGAAGTGGCATTAACCTACAGACTAAGCTGAAAGTCTACAGAGCAGTGGTACTTCCAGTGCTGTTATACGCGAGTGAAACATGGACTGTGTATAGACTTCATGTCAGGAAACTCAATCACTTTCACACAACTTGTGTCAGAAAAGTCATGAGCATCACATGGCAAGACAAGATTCCAGATACCACTGTCCTCGACAGATCTGGTATCCCCAACGTTGACACTATCCTGATGCAGACACAGATTCGTTGGGCAGGTTTGTACGTATGCCAGACCATCGCCTGCAAAAGATACTTCTTTATGGTGAGCTGGAGAAGGGTATACGATCTCAAGGTGGCCAAGCGAAGCGCTACAAGGACTCAAAGATCTCACTGAAAGTCTTTGAAAAAGACCACGATACATTGAAAGAACTTATACAAAATAGATCTACATGGAGCTCTACAATAAAAAAGAGCGCATCATTTTGTGAAAAGAGGAGAAATGCAGCAGCTCAACAACGGAGAGTAGCTAGAAAGTCACGGATAGACCAAAATCCTCCTACAGTGGTCATTCCATGTCCGAACTGTCCAAGAACATTTACAGCTCGAATAAGGCTAATTAGCCAATTACGAACTATTATACACGGTCATAATTCTAACTGAATTTTCAAAAGTGGATGTAACAAATGGTCATCATCATCTTGTGATGGACGAACATACATACCACCTCCTAATACCTAATACTATCTTCTAATACGATAATTACATTTGCATCCATGTCCTACATTTCTTTCCCCGCCTCATTTATATGACAATTTCATCTCATCTCGTACTGGTGACATTTCCTCATCATTCAACCGCTTGCACACTACATCCCTTGACTCAACAAATAAATCATTGCAGTTATAACAACTCCACATTTTTGGGCATGTAATTAAACGAAAACATCTGGAAAAATCAATCACATCAGACGATCATTCACTCCCATCACCCTTTCCTCTTGCTCACAATCATATCCAAATTCTTCCCATACAAATTCCAACCATAAATCTTTTCTTGAGTACAGAAAACTCAAAGAAAAATTATGCATTTGTCTGTATTCGGTTTCTGTAATCGTTGTCTGAAATGACACTTCCGATATCAAACCGAAAGTTTCGGAGAGAGATATCACAGAAGAGGTCTGAGTGATATCAAGCGGTTTTTATCACTGCTCGTCAGATAATTACGATTACGTAACTCCGTTGTTTGGTTGTGTGAAGTCCTCCACATATCAAGGGTTCTCACACAACTGGGTTCATGGACACTTACAGCCTGTATGTTATGATACGTGTTCGTAAAGGCCAGCAAAGGTCTGACTTTTAAGAATGATGGTAACGGCTGACATTGAACGATCCCATAAAGTAATCCCATATGGGGCACTTGTTCTCCCTCTCATTGAATATGCAGTTGCCACTATCACTGCCCGTCAAACGCAGTTCAATCCTGGGGCCCAATCGCTACTGAAACTTGTTTACAATGCCTTGATTACCAAAATAAACGCACTTTATCTTTGTTCGATGACAGTTCTAGAAATGAAGCCTAACATCAAAAGTAACATAAATTCACCTTTTCCATGCAGACAAAACAACAACATAAACGTGGAAGGAATTTCAATGTCTTCATGCAGACAAAAAGACGAGTCTATCTACAAGCTTGGAAGAAAGGAACAAACAATCATTATCAGATTGATACCTTCACCGAAGACGGATGTATCGGGCCATTGGCGCAAATATAACGGCGATACAACGCATTTCCATTCTCTGGACTGCATCCTGCTGGAGATCTAGTAGTACTGCTACAGGAGAGATCCAGCAGGAGTTTGAGAATGAACGTTGAAGAAGACGAAGAAGATTGAGACCAGGCTATAACAGATGCAACAAACAACATGTGTGGGAAGATTGGAGTTGGTGACACCGATATGTTACCATGTGGACAATGTCCAGAAAACACAGTACACATTCTACAGAACTGCGCACTGCACGACACCACACGAAGAAAACTATGGCCATCCGAAACAGCTCTGACAGACAAGCTCCACGGCCATGTTTTGGGACTAGTGACCACAGTTCAATAATCTATATCACTCATATCAGCGTCTTACTGGGGAACGAGGAGAAAGCTGTTCCATGACATATCAGCGTCTCACTGGGGAACGAGGAGAAAGCTGTTCCATGACATATCAGCGTCTTACTGGGGAACGAGGAGAAAGCTGTTCCATGACATATCAGCGTCTCACTGGGGAACGAGGAGAAAGCTGTTCCATGACATATCAGCGTCTCACTGGGGAACGAGGAGAAAGCTGTTCCATGACATATCAGCGTCTCACTGGGGAACGAGGAGAAAGCTGTTCCATGAAATATCAGCGTCTTACTGGGGAACGAGGAGAAAGCTGTTCCATGACATATCAGCGTCTCACTGGGGAACGAGGAGAAAGCTGTTCCATGACATATCAGTGTCTCACTGGGGAACGAGGAGAAAGCTGTTCCATGACATATCAGCGTCTCACTGGGGAACGAGGAGAAAGCTGTTCCATGACATATCAGTGTCTTACTGGGGAACGAGGAGAAAGCTGTTCCATGACATATCAGCGTCTCACTGGGGAACGAGGAGAAAGCTGTTCCATGACATATCAGCGTCTCACTGGGGAACAAGGAGAAAGCTGTTCCATGACATATCAGCGTCTTACTGGGGAACGAGGAGAAAGCTGTTCCATGACATATCAGCGTCTTACTGGGGAACGAGGAGAAAGCTGTTCCATGACATATCAGCGTCTTACTAGGGAACGAGGAGAAAGCTGTTCCATGACATATCAGCGTCTTACTGGGGAACGAGGAGAAAGCTGTTCCATGACATATCAGCGTCTCACTGGGGAACGAGGAGAAAGCTGTTCCATGACATATCAGCGTCTTACTGGGGAACGAGGAGAAAGCTGTTCCATGACATATCAGCGTCTTACTGGGGAACGAGGAGAAAACTGTTCCATGACATATCGGTGTCTTACTAGGGAACGAGGAGAAAGCTGTTCCATGACATATCAGCGTCTTACTAGGGAACGAGGAGAAAGCTGTTCCATGACATATCGGTGTCTTACTAGGGAACGAGGAGAAAGCTGTTCCATGACATATCAGCGTCTTACTGGGGAACGAGGAGAAAGCTGTTCCATGACATATCAGCGTCTTACTGGGGAACGAGGAGAAAGCTGTTCCATGACATATCAGCGTCTTACTGGGGAACGAGGAGAAAGCTGTTCCATGACATATCGGTGTCTTACTGAGGAACGAGAAAGCTGTTCCATGACATATCGGTGTCTTACTAGGGAACGAGGAGAAAGCTGTTCCATGACATATCGGTGTCTTACTAGGGAACGAGGAGAAAGCTGTTCCATGACATATCAGCGTCTTACTGAGGAACGAGGAGAAAGCTGTTCCATGACATATCAGCGTCTTACTGGGGAACGAGGAGAAAGCTGTTCCATGACATATCAGCGTCTTACTGGGGAACGAGGAGAAAGCTGTTCCATGACATATCAGCGTCTCACTGGGGAACGAGGAGAAAGCTGTTCCATGACATATCAGCGTCTTACTGAGGAACGAGGAGAAAGCTGTTCCATGACATATCAGCGTCTTACTGGGGAACGAGGAGAAAGCTGTTCCATGACATATCAGCGTCTCACTGGGGAACGAGGAGAAAGCTGTTCCATGACATATCAGCGTCTCACTGGGGAACGAGGAGAAAGCTGTTCCATGACATATCGGTGTCTTACTGAGGAACGAGGAGAAAGCTGTTCCATGACATATCGGTGTCTTACTGAGGAACGAGGAGAAAGCTGTTCCATGACATATCGGTGTCTTACTGAGGAACGAGGAGAAAGCTGTTCCATGACATATCGGTGTCTTACTAGGGAACGAGGAGAAAGCTGTTCCATGACATATCAGCGTCTTACTGAGGAACGAGGAGAAAGCTGTTCCATGACATATCAGCGTCTTACTGGGGAACGAGGAGAAAGCTGTTCCATGACATATCAGCGTCTTATTGGGGAACGAGGAGAAAGCTGTTCCATGACATATCAGCGTCTTACTGGGGAACGAGGAGAAAACTGTTCCATGACATATCAGCGTCTTATTGGGGAACGAGGAGAAAGCTGTTCCATGACATATCAGCGTCTTATTGGGGAACGAGGAGAAAGCTGTTCCATGACATATCGGCGTCTCACTGGGGAACGAGGAGAAAGCTGTTCCATGACATATCGGTGTCTTACTGGGGAACGAGGAGAAAGCTGTTCCATGACATATCAGCGTCTCACTGGGGAACGAGGAGAAAACTGTTCCATGACATATCAGCGTCTTATTGGGGAACGAGGAGAAAGCTGTTCCATGACATATCAGCGTCTTACTGGGGAACGAGGAGAAAGCTGTTCCATGACATATCAGCGTCTCACTGGGGAACGAGGAGAAAGCTGTTCCATGACATATCAGCGTCTTACTGGGGAACGAGGAGAAAGCTGTTCCATGACATATCAGCGTCTCACTGGGGAACGAGGAGAAAGCTGTTCCATGACATATCAGCGTCTTACTGGGGAACGAGGAGAAAGCTGTTCCATGACATATCAGCGTCTTATTGGGGAACGAGGAGAAAGCTGTTCCATGACATATCTCTGCTAGCCAGACACGTGCTTATCGTTGAACATTCTATTTAAATATCCTTTACTCTATTACATTTTGTTACAACAATTACATTTTGTTACAACAATTACATTTTGTTACAATAATTACATTTTGTTACAATACTTTGCGACATAGTCTTTCCTGCAGATAAGTCCGTGGTCCTCCAAATACCCGCTGTTTTCTTCATGGTCTACATGGTATCGCTGTACCACACTCATAGATATATGTGATCCCCTCCCCAATGTCAATTTGTTTCTTCATGACCCACAGTACAGCGGGTTTGAAACTCCAAAGTACCCTATCTACGTGCTTTATATGGATCCCTAAAGGTCAATTTGGTCTTTGTGGCTCTACATCTGAGAGCTGTGGTCCGTGGGTGAGACAGTGTTCAAAACATCGTCAACTCTAGTATAAGATTTAAAAAAACGAAGAGAGACATTTTCACAAAGTACAGCATGAACTTTGACATTTCTACAGACGGGAATATAAAATTCATTTACGTAGGAAAAATCCGAGATACACTTTAGGAAAAACCCCAGATATACTTTAAGAAAAAAAACACCGTTCACAGAGAAAGGGGATAATAAGATTGTTTTCTTTTTCTCTACAAGATCTGAAGGATCTTCAAGGCTGAAGAATAAGATGTTTGGAAGTAAGAAAACCAAAATAAAGCAAATGTTTTTAATGACAAGAAAGAAGTAGGGGTATTTAATACCTTTATTTGTACCGTTAGATCATCATTTCAGTTGAATATCTACATGGATCCCCGTTTTGTGTGTTTGTGACGATCCCCAGAAGTTACACACGATTGAAGTTGTATTTGCTATGTCCAAAAGTGGAGAGAAGAGGGTTTCCTAAGAATATCATGGACAGAAAGGGGAACCAACACAGACGTCCGCACAGACCTGGACATAGAATAAAGATTAGTTCCTCAAAGCTATCACAAAACTTACGCGAAAATATTTCGGATATAAAGAGACACAATAATTTAGAAAGATTTTTCATAGAGGGATACGTTCCGGGGAAGAGAACAAGAGGCAGACCAAGACAATGATGGACACATTTCAATGCAGACTTTCTGAACATGACACTAGAAGTAGCTGGGAAACGTGCACAGAACCAAGAGGATCATAGAGGAAAAGTCGCATATAAAAATAGTTTCCAGAGCATTCTTTCATACATACAAGAGCACAACTCTCGGCTGTATGCGTTACGTCGAGAACAAGTCTAGTTCTCACAGATGGTAAATCTGTACGGTACGCAGGGGCCGCATATATGACAGCTTACAGGGGTGAGGTAGGTTCTAATTTAACTCTTTGTCTCAGCAACGGTTTTCCTGCCGCAATATATTTAATACTAGCTATAACAATCTCTTCATACCCTCTTCTCGTACCATCTCCTCGTTGACACTCGATTGTTAACAATCGTGAAACTTCGTAAAACTCTGGTGCTACGGGCACGTGATGAGATATTCCACGGTATCAAGATATGTTGTTCACGGTACAGTGTAGGGTCGAGGAAGACGAGTGGGTAGAAGAAAAAGACATGTCTGGATAATATCAAGGATTGGATAGGGTGTGAAGGTAACAAACTCATCAGGATGTTAGAGAATAGAGATGTGGGGAGATCTTGCTGCATCAAATGTCTCAATGTGACACCCCAGCAACCATGATGGGTTATGGCTTTTCTTCGTCTTCGTCTTATTCTTATTCTTATTATTGCTATTCTTATTGTTTATTATTATTGTTTATTATTATTGTTTATTATTATTGCTATTATTATTATTATTGCTATTATTATTGTTTATTATTATTGTTATTATTATTGTTTATTATTATTGTTTATTATTATTGTTTATTATTATTGTTTATTATTATTGTTATTATTATAATTATTGCTATTATTATTGTTTATTATTATTATTGTTATTATTATTATTATTGTTATTGCTATTATTATTATTACTACTATTATTTGTTTTTATTATTGTTTATTATTATTGTTTATTATTATTATTATTTATTATTATTACTATTATTTGTTAGTATAATTATTATTATTATTAATTATTATTATTATTATTATTTATTATTATTTTATTATTATTATTATTATTATTATTATTATTATTATTTGTTATTATTATTTATTATTATTATTTATTATTATTATAATTATTATTATTATCTATAATTGTTGTCTATTATTATTATAGAAATATAGATTGAAGCAGCATGAATGACATGAGCACTTGGAGGGAACAAGAAGTGAATGAAACCGTGACCATCAGCATTATAAGACCCATTGTTAATGGGACATCCAGCCTTCTAAAAATAATCATTTGACTATGTGTTGGAAATTGAGAGGTGGGTGCTGGATAAAACAAGGCAGATATCAAAATGAACGCAATAGGTACAAATATAATCAATATTAGTCAATAAAACAAACTAACAACGAGACACAGCGACAAATGAAGTTTCGACTAAAAATCTTCATCAGGACGAAAGATAACACACGAAATAAACAATATACTGAACGTAAAAAAACATATATGAGGATGGTAGGAGGAAGAGATTAAATCGCGGTAAGAAACATGTCATAGGAAAGAGAAAGATCCAAGTTAGAAGGGACCAGCAAGACAGGAGACGACAGACATAACATGACGAGAAGGAAGAAATAGATGAGATAACGATGACATGATAGCCAATCAGATTAGACCAATATTAATCAAATATAAGCAAGCTTAGAATACACTAACACTGATCAATCATTCAATAAATTCAATCACGTGAACATATCGGTAGTAAGCACAGACGTTTGTTATTGTCTGTAACTAGGTCGCCAAAGATGTGTCACAATACCAGGTGTCGCTATCTTACCTGGGTGATTGTTTGCGCGAAGTAGATGCTCTGTGTCAAGATATACAAAAATAGGTAGGTGTGTTACCAAAATAAAACATAAAACAACTTAACAAAGAGATACAGGGACAGACGACGTTTCGACTATAAAGCCTTCATCAGGCTACCATATCATTTCCTTTGTTCATCTCACTTTCTTCAGTCTACTTTCTCCTCCCTACTTACTACTAACTTCTCCCCATACATTTCTCTCACCTGTCATGCTTCCACATCTTTTCTTCCCCCCATTACCTATCTGCTATTGTCCTCCTCATTATAACCCTATTTGTCGCCATGTAAAATTTGTTTTATTTTGATCATTTGTTTGTCCTGATGAAGGCTTTATAGTCGAAACGTCGTCTGTCCCTGTATCTCGTTGTTAAGTTGTTTTATGTTTTATTTTGGTAACACACATATCTATTTTTGTATATCTTGACATTTTGCCCAGTGTTACCCCAGCCACCTACTTCCTGTTTAGGGTTGTTACCCTACACTGTAAGATTTATCCCAAGTAGATGCTCTGTTCTAATGTTAAGTGTCCGAGATAACAGTCAAGTATTAACATTCTACCTTGGACCACGGACTGTAGAACGCATAACCATTAATATAATCTCCAGCCGAAGATAGATGTGTCGGTCCACTGGCGCAAATAAAACAGGGACAAAATACTTTTTCCCCATTCTCTGGACTACATTGTGCTGGAAATCTAGTAGTGCCGGTGTCCTGCCACAAGAGAGATCCAGTGGGAGTTTGAGAATGAACACTGAAGAAGAAGATTACAATAAGCTAAGCAGCTATGATATGTATCAGGGCCGTAGATACGTCATATTATGAGGGGGAGAGGGGTTATCTTATTACAAATTGATTTCTACGTGTTCTTTGGATTTGTGGTGACCATTTTAAGGTAACTCCATTTTATTAAAAACCGGGGTGGGGGTGGGACGAGTTGTCCTCTCATTTTAGACTGTCCATAAATTACGACAAATTTGTTTTTGCCATGTTTGTACTCTCGCCCTACCCCCACCCCCTTGTCAACAGCTGTCGAGAATTAAGTTAAACTCCCCCCCCCCCCCGCCGCTTATGTCAACATTCCCCCCACTCTCAATAATAAACAATATAACAAAAATAAATAGAGAATATTAACTACGTTCTCATTTTCAAACTCCAACATAATTCCAACAAACTCCAACATAATTCCAACAAACTCCAACATAATTCCAACAAACTCCAACATAATTCCAACAAACTCCAACATAATTCCAACAAACTCCAACATAATTCCAACAAACTCCAACATAATTCCAACAAACTCCAACATAATTCCAACAAACTCCAACATAATTCCAACAAACTCCAACAAATTCCAACATAACCCAACGTAAGCTTTCCTACCACAAGAGATCTAGGTTCAAGTCTCCAGGTAATCAGTGATATCCCGGTAGAATGAAATAAATGGAGACCGTGGTAGCTGGCTGTTTAAGTATAAATCTTCTGTGATCAACACATCCACAATACACAGAGTACTGTGATACATTTCTAGAGAAAACTGAGTACTGTGATACATTTCTTGAGAAAACTGAGTACTGTGATACATTTCTAGAGAAAACTGAGTACTGTGATACATTTCTAGAGAAATCTGAGTACTGTGATGTATTTCCAGAGAAATCTGGGTAATCTGATGCACGTCTAGAGAAGTCTGAGAAATAACATCATCGCTAGGTTATAGTTTGCTGAAGACTACACTATTTTGTCATATGTGCTAACTGCAGAAAAACTGAAATCCGACAGGCAAAACTTCGATCAGGGTAATGGAGTTTTTCTAATGGCTGAGACCACACATAATGGCACATATAAATCAAATCGAAGCTTAAACCAATAGGCCTCTATCAATAACATATTCACAACATAATACGGTAAGTTGCAGCAGGTATTGTAAGCATTCGCATGGCAAAGATACCATATACAAGAAATGTGATTATTTGTATCCTACTGTAGTCTCTCTCGCGTCAAGTTGTATCCTACAGTACTTTCTCTCGCGTCAAGTTGTATCCTACTGTACTTTCTCTCGCGTCAAGTTGTGTCCTACTGTACTTTCTCTCAAGTTGTATCCTACAGTACTTTCTCTCGCGTCAAGTTGTATCCTACTGTACTTTCTCTCGTCAAGTTGTGTCCTACTGTACTTTCTCTCGCGTCAAGTTGTGTCCTACTGTACTGTCTCTCGTCAAGTTGTATCCTACTGTACTTTCTCTCGTCAAGTTGTGACCTACTGTACTTTCTCTCATCAAGTTGTATCCTACAGTACTTTCTCTCGCGTCAAGTTGTGTCCTACAGTACTTTCTCTCGTCAAGTTGTGTCCTACTGTACTTTCTCTCGTCAAGTTGTGTCCTACTGTACTTTCTCTCGCGTCAAGTTGTGTCCTACTGTACTGTCTCTCGTCAAGTTGTATCCTACTGTACTTTCTCTCATCAAGTTGTGACCTACTGTACTTTCTCTCGCGTCAAGTTGTGTCCTACTGTACTTTCTCTCGTCAAGTTGTGTCCTACTGTACTTTCTCTCATCAAGTTGTATCTTACAGTACTTTCTCTCGCGTCAAGTTGTGTCCTACTGTACTTTCTCTCGTCAAGTTGTATCCTACAGTACTTTCTCTCGCGTCAAGTTGTGTCCTACTGTACTGTCTCTCGTCAAGTTGTATCCTACTGTACTTTCTCTCGTCAAGTTGTGTCCTACTGTACTTTCTCTCGCGTCAAGTTGTGTCCTACTGTACTTTCTCTCGTCAAGTTGTGTCCTACTGTACTTTCTCTCGTCAAGTTGTGTCCTACTGTACTTTCTCTCGTCAAGTTGTATCCTACAGTACTTTCTCTCGCGTCAAGTTGTGTCCTACTGTACTTTCTCTCGTCAAGTTGTGTCCTACTGTACTTTCTCTCGCGTCAAGTTGTGTCCTACTGTACTTTCTCTCTCGTCAAGTTGTGTCCTACTGTACTTTCTCTCGTCAAGTTGTGTCCTACTGTACTTTCTCTCATCAAGGTGTATCCTACAGTACATTCTCTCGCGTCAAGTTGTATCCTACTGTACTTTCTCTCGTCAAGTTGTGTCCTACTGTACTTTCTCTCGCGTCAAGTTGTGTCCTACTGTACTGTCTCTCGTCAAGTTGTATCCTACTGTACTTTCTCTCGTCAAGTTGTGACCTACTGTACTTTCTCTCATCAAGTTGTATCCTACAGTACTTTCTCTCGCGTCAAGTTGTGTCCTACAGTACTTTCTCTCGTCAAGTTGTGTCCTACTGTACTTTCTCTCGTCAAGTTGTGTCCTACTGTACTTTCTCTCGCGTCAAGTTGTGTCCTACTGTACTGTCTCTCGTCAAGTTGTATCCTACTGTACTTTCTCTCATCAAGTTGTGACCTACTGTACTTTCTCTCGCGTCAAGTTGTGTCCTACTGTACTTTCTCTCGTCAAGTTGTGTCTTACTGTACTTTCTCTCATCAAGTTGAATCCTACAGTACTTTCTCTCGTCAAGTTGTGTCCTACTGTACTTTCTCTCGTCAAGTTGTATCCTACAGTACTTTCTCTCGTCAAGTTGTGTCCTACTGTACTTTCTCTCATCAAGTTGTATCCTACAGTACTTTCTCTCGTCAAGTTGTGTCCTACTGTACTTTCTCTCATCAAGTTGTATCCTACAGTACTTTCTCTCGCGTCAAGTTGTGTCCTACTGTACTTTCTCTCGTCAAGTTGTATCCTACAGTACTTTCTCTCGCGTCAAGTTGTGTCCTACTGTACTGTCTCTCGTCAAGTTGTATCCTACTGTACTTTCTCTCGTCAAGTTGTGTCCTACTGTACTTTCTCGCGTCAAGTTGTGTCCTACTGTACTTTCTCTCGTCAAGTTGTGTCCTACTGTACTTTTTCTCGTCAAGTTGTGTCCTACTGTACTTTCTCTCGTCAAGTTGTATCCTACAGTACTTTCTCTCGCGTCAAGTTGTGTCCTACTGTACTTTCTCTCGTCAAGTTGTGTCCTACTGTACTTTCTCTCGCGTCAAGTTGTGTCCTACTGTACTTTCTCTCGCGTCAAGTTGTGTCCTACTGTACTTTCTCTCGTCAAGTTGTGTCCTACTGTACTTTCTCTCGTCAAGTTGTTTCCTACTGTACTTTCTCTCGTCAAGTTGTATCCTACAGTACTTTCTCTCGTCAAGTTTTGTCCTACTGAACTTTCTCTCGTCAAGTTGTGTCCTACTGTACTTTCTCTCGTCAAGTTGTATCCTAAGTACTTTCTCTCGCGTCAAATTGTGTCCTACTGTACTGTCTCTCGTCAAGTTGTATCCTACTGTACTTTCGTCAAGTTGTGTCCTACTGTACTTTCTCTCGCGTCAAGTTGTGTCCTACTGTACTATCTCTCGTCAAGTTGTGTCCTACTGTACTTTCTCTCGTCAAGTTGTATCCTACAGTACTTTCTCTCGCGTCAAGTTGTGTCCTACTGTACTTTCTCTCGTCAAGTTGTGTCCTACTGTACTTTCTCTCGCGTCAAGTTGTGTCCTACTGTACTTTCTCTCGTCAAGTTGTGTCGTACTGTACTTTCTCTCGTCAAGTTGTATCCTACAGTACTTTCTCTCGCGTCAAGTTGTGTCCTACTGTACTGTCTCTCGTCAAGTTGTATCCTACTGTACTTTCTCTCGTCAAGTTGTGTCCTACTGTACTTTCTCTCGCGTCAAGTTGTGTCCTACTGTACTTTCTCTCGTCAAGTTGTATCCTACAGTACTTTCTCTCGCGTCAAGTTGTGTCCTACTGTACTTTCTCTCGCGTCAAGTTGTGTCCTACTGTACTTTCTCTCGTCAAGTTGTGTCCTACTGTACTTTCTCTCGTCAAGTTGTATCCTACAGTACTTTCTCTCGCGTCATGTTGTGTCCTACTGTACTTTCTCTCGTCAAGTTGTGTCCTACTGTACTTTCTCTCGCGTCAAGTTGTGTCCTACTGTACTTTCTCTCGTCAAGTTGTGTCCTACTGTACCTTTCTCTCGCGTCAAGTTGTGTCCTACTGTACTTTCTCTCGTCAAGTTTTGTCCTACTGTACTGTCTCTCGTCAAGTTGTATCCTACTGTACTTTCTCTCGTCAAGTTGTGTCCTACTGTACTTTCTCTCGTCAAGTTGTATCCTACAGTACTTTCTCTCGCGTCAGGTTGTGTCCTACTGTACTTTCTCTCGCGTCAAGTTGTGTCCTACTGTACTTTCTCTCGCGTCAAGTTGTGTCCTACTGTACTTTCTCTCGTCAAGTTTTATCCTACAGTACTTTCTCTCGCGTCAAGTTGTATCCTACTGTACTTTCTCTCGCGTCAAGTTGTGTCCTACTGTACTTTCTCTCGTCAAGTTGTGTCCTACTGTACTTTCTCTCGCGTCAAGTTGTGTCCTACTGTACTTTCTCTCGTCAAGTTGTGTCCTACTGTACTTTCTCTCGTCAAGTTGTGTCCTACTGTACTTTCTCTCGTCAAGTTGTATCCTACAGTACTTTCTCTCGTCAAGTTGTATCCTACAGTACTTTCTCTCGCGTCAAGTTGTGTCCTACTGGACTTTCTCTTGCGTCAAGTTGTGACCTACTGTACTTTCTCTCGTCAAGTTGTAACCTACTGGACTTTCTCTCGTCAAGTTGTGTCCTACTGTACTTTCTCTCGTCAAGTTGTAACCTACTGTACTTTCTCTCAAGTTGTGTCCTACTGTACTTTCTCTCAAGTTGTGTCCTACTGTACTTTCTCTCGTCATGTTGTGAGCTACTGGACTTTCTCGTGAAGCAATAATGAGAAGAATGTCGGTGACGGAAACAAATGGCTACTGGAAATTTGAGGACTTGGGTAACACTAGGCAAATTTACGTCATGTAATCACATTTCTTTGAATCTCACTTCTCTTATTCTATATTTTTCGTTTACTAATTAGAAGTTCTAGTAACTCAGATAGTTTGTTGTTTATATTTTTCTGACCGTAGGGCATATAGTCTTCGAAAGAAGGTCCGGAGGACCACTAAAACTGGTTTGGCTATTGCTGATTTGGCCGTATTTTTCTCACCTCAGATCTGAATGTATAATGAATGTTAGTGTCTGCATCCAGCATACTTTCTTGAAGCAGTTTCAGCATATCTGCCGTATCCATTGTCATTCACCGTCGATGTTTGCCTTTGATTTAAGACTGTCTACGATAACAACCTGATTACACTATTTTCTCATGTATTGTTGACTTTATATAGTGCGATTTCAAAGCGATTTCTTTCTAGTGATAATATTAGGATGCTATGAGTAAATATTACTTAAATTTCCCTTCGTTTACTAGCAAGGAATAGTTTCAAAGTGAAATATAACAGAACAGAGACTTGCGAGAAACTCGTTAACTTTGAGGGGAGAAAACCTCAAAAAAATGTTAGTTACGAAGAGATTCATTTTCAGTTCCAGGAAACAAGATTATATTCGAAATATAAGGGGTGGGGGTAAGACGGGGCTAATATAGAGATAATCGGCAATAGGTTTGTATGTTATCGATATATATAAACAGAATATACTAGCAACGAGACAAAGAGACAGACACCGTTTCGAATAAAAAACCTTTATCGCAGGACGTAAAATAGTAAACAACATACAAACATAATTTACATAAAAACGTACATATGATGTGACGAAAATTAGGAGAAAAAAGTTAAAGTATGACTTGAAATATTTCATGAAAAATAGAGTACAAAAAGAATAGGAAATGTTCACACATATCGTTTTGCTGTCATATTTCGTCCTGATGAAGGATTTTTAGTCGAAACGTCGTTCGTCGCTGTGTCCCAATGATAGTATGTGTTTAAAGAAAGTAAATATCCGTAACACATATTCCTCTTTCATATATGTGTGTGCTAGTTTGAAATTTGAATAGATAATCTACAGCAAAGTGTCCAGACTTGAACTTGTAAACTAATGTTCTGACATAATCCAGACATGAACTTGTAAACTAATGTTCTGCTGATATTAATATAATGTAGTTTTAAAATATAGCATTATTGACGTCCACTTCAAGACTCTCTATGTAAAAAGCTGTTAGTTTTTTCAGAAACAACCCCCCAGCTCATTAATTTGTTGATCGAATATATACAAATAGTAATAACTTAAAACAAAAAGTTTATCAGCTTTACACAGAACTCACAGACTATCACAATCACATACTATCACAATCACAGACTATCACAATCACAGACTATCATAATCACAGACTATCATAATCACAGACTATCACAATCACAGGCTATCACAATCACAGACTATCACAGACTATCACAATCACAGACTATCACAATCACATATTATCACAATCACAGACTATCACAATCACAGACTATCACAATCACAGACTATCACAATCACAGACTACCACAATCACAGACTATCACAATCACAGACTATCACAATAACAGACTATCACAGACTATCACAATCACAGACTATCACAATCACAGACTATCACAATCACAGACTATCACAGACTACCACAATCGCAGACTATCACAATCACAGACTATCACAATCACAGACTATCACAATCACAGACTATCACAATCACAGAATATCACAGACTATCACATTCACAGACTATCACAATCACAGACTATCACAGACTATCATAATCACAGACTATCACAATCACAGACTATCACAATCACAGACTATCACAATCACAGACTATCACAATCACAGTCTATCACAATCATAGACTATCACAATCACGAAAAAACGAAAAAACAACACCAACTAAGCATGAAAACAACATGAATGACAACACAACAAAGCTCCCACCTCCCCAAATCTAAATAAATGAATTCTTTGTATTAAGACGAAATGGCTTAAGGATACCAAACTGCAATATATAGCGATTTTCAAGGATGTACCTAACACTATCTCTGTGATGCAAGATCTTAATGCAGTTATCTGAGTATCACGGGAAATACGAAGATCTGCGCCATTTAAATTTATAGCGCTAGGTGTAAGTGTTCTGTAAGTTTCACCAATATACTTCTTGTCACATCGTTTACAAATGATACATGACGTTACATGTTTCATATGTAAATAACGTTCCGGGATTCACATGTAAATGAAATTACGGAATTCACATGTAAATGAAGTTACGAGATTCATATGTAAATAACGTTACGGGATTCAAATGTAAATGACTTTACGGGATTCACGTGTAAATGAAGTTACGGGATTCAAATGTAAATGACGTTACGCGATTCACATGTAAATGACGTTACAAGATTCGCATGTAATTTATGAACATTTCCTTGCATCCTATTACTAAGTGTAATTTCTG
Source organism: Meghimatium bilineatum (assembly GCA_034231615.1). Lineage (NCBI taxonomy): Eukaryota > Metazoa > Mollusca > Gastropoda > Stylommatophora > Philomycidae > Meghimatium > Meghimatium bilineatum. Next base: position 5,080,618 of record CM067321.1, read on the forward strand.
ACATCCTAAGGTGGTTGTTGGGTTTAAAGGGGCTTCACAACTGCACACCTCCCTCAGCTTTACGATGAACGCACACACTATCAGACTATAGGTTATGGATATGACATATAGGATATGGATATGACATATTGGTTATGGATATGAAGAAATACAAATAACAGTTAAACTAAACAGTTTCAAAGTTTTAACCTCAAGACCCCCATCCTCCGCTCTTAATTCCCTCTCCCCCGTATCTACGGGCTTTGCGACGACATATTAGAATCAGAAGCCAACTTCTAGTAATAGCATAATCATCTGCAGCAGTGGTTTTCAGCCTTTCTATTTAAATGAATGTTTTTCTGCGGCTTCATATCATCTAATTTCCACAGCGATCCCCAACCTGCCCACTCAGCGATTCCCAAGCTCTCAATTCGCGATCTTCAACTGCTCCGCTCAAAAATCCCTACCAAAACGTTGAAAATATACATGTCAGAGCTAAATTAATATAGAAAAGACTATTTACTGTAAAAAATATATATTTTTTTACACAAAAAAATGTGTTTACAATATTTGTTTCGTTGTCTAAGAATTGCATTTATGAAGAGAGAAGAAGCAGAAAGAAGAGCTAGGGGTAGAACTAGAATACGCTGGATCGACAACATCAAAGAGACATTACACCAACACCAAATAACATTATCTGAAGCTGCCAGAAAAGCGAGAACAAAAACACTGTATCTCTCGACACACGTAAAGGGTAAAAGAGGAAGGAAAGAAGAAGTCTGAACAATAGATTTCTGATAGTTTTCTGGTAATTTCTTCTTCTGCTATGGGAATATCTCTATAGCCGTATTTCATGCACATAATACCTCAACCGCCGGTGTGCAAGTGGTTGGAGAAGTTCAACCAAAAATGTATCTGGTGGTTGAGATGTTGATTTACTACGGACGTTTAGTCCAAGTTTGGAATATCAAAGCTAACAACTATGAAACAATCACAACGTGACCATCAACATTGAAAGGAACTCTAGTAAAACAACTCCGGAACTCTAGTAAAACAACTCCGGAACTCTAGTAAAACAACTCCGGAACTCTAGTAAAACAACTCCGGAACTCTAGTAAAGCTTCGAACACACAGAAGTAACGTCTATAGGCAGATAACTCAATACAATCAATATAAGGATAACTGATCAATCACTGAAACAAGTGCAGGAATTTGTATATCTAGGGAGCTTTTTTACAGCCGATGGATGAGTGCTGGAGACAAGAGTTCACAAACCCTACTATGTACATTATATTATGAACTGACATCAATTTTGAAACACAAATCTCTTGCGATGAAAACCAAAAGGCAAATCATAAGTTCAATCTTAATTCCAACATTGTGTTATCAATGTCAGACATGGACATTAACTAAAGACCAAGAGAGAAAGCTTACATGTGTGAAATGAGATGTTTAAGAAAAGTACAAATCAGAAACAGATCATGAGAGGAATAAAGAGATTACATGAACTTTGAGAACAATATCTGTAGTCAAATATATTGAGAAACAGATTAAAATGTTTCGGTCACTTAATGAGAATGAACCTTTATTGACCATCGACAAGAGCATGCAACATGACAATAGAAACAGCAAGCTACAGAGGGAGACCCAGAAGAAGGTAGATTGAAGGAGTTACCGACATTCTGAGACGTCACAATGTTACTACATATCAAGCGATCAAACGTGACATTGCCTGATAACCGAACGTTCATTCAATCCTGCGACGCCTTACAGCAAAAGCAGAGAAAAGACTATATATATATATATATATATTGTTTGTTTGAGAACCCCAGGAATTGCGAACGTTAACTCTTTCTTTCTATGTGAAGTATGGTGTTTGTTTTTTCTGAGCTTACTTTCATACCCATGAGACTTAAACTTTCGGTTTAGTGCAATGCCTATTGAAGGAGCCTTCTACTCAGAGAAAATCTATAATCGCATAGATGCCATGGTACAAAGCTTACATAAGATAACCTCAATATAAAGGCATGTCATCTACTAAGGTATCCTGTTGCATGGGTGGTTTGTCTAGTGGGCCATTGGTGAGACCCACAGATGCAACCGCATGTGTATATATATATATATATATATATATATATATATATATATATATATATATATATATATATATATATATATAGAGCCTTTAAAAATCAGTGTTCAAATAATCCTGTCACCACGACCTGCCGATTTGAGAATAAGCCCCCTCTTCATTTTAAGATGATCCTGTATTAGAAAAGTCAGTCAGGGGGGGGGGGGTTGGGGGTGTTAATTTTTGAAAACTCCCATCCCCTCCCAACACTTAACTCTATCGACTAAAACGACAACAATATACCTCAGGTGAATATTGGAATGAGTATATGGTATATTACTGCTAGATTTCCCAGTGTACAGGCATGTATATATGGATGCTTCGATCTATAAATGTCCAGGTGTAATAATAACCCTGTTAGGTATTGGGGCACATCGATTGAATGGAAATCGTTTATTTCATGAGAGTAGAAACACGGATAGATGCGTTACAGTCGAACTTGGAAAGAATCTAGTAACAGCTCGACACTAATAAGTTATAAATGGCTATATCGAACGAGATATACGATATAATATAAATCAATGAATGTACATACATGCATATATATATATATATATTATGTGAGGTCACCAAACAAAATAGATTGTTATATACGTATATATATATCTTATGTGACCAGATGCACTTTACACATCGGATATTTCCACAGGAGCTCGGATCTCCGTTTTAGTAAATCTTTCAGGGCATAACAGCGGATGGTTCCCGTTCTATGTTGGTTCAGTGCTCTTTTTGCAATATTGGTTATGTGTTATCTACGGGTCACGCCAAAAATCACTCATTATCGAATATTGATTTATGCTCACGTGTAGCAAAATCTATTGATCGTGTAAACTCACGAAGAGCACTAATCATGTCTGTTAGGTCCGTAGAATGAACGTTTGTTATGATGGCGAGTCTAGCTAACTGATCGGCACGTTCGTTTCCTTCCACACCCGCGTGTCTGGCGACAAAGATAAAAATGATTTTTGCAGTGTTTCTCCCATTCTTCTTCTTCTTCTTCTTTTGCGTTCGCTCTCGTATAACCACATCGAATAATCGTGTGATTTCCGCATGGGAGAGTGAAATACTTCTGTACTGCAAGTTCCACAGTTGAACTGTGTTATCTGCGCCTCGGTTGGCTCACTTTGTAACCGGTAAGGGCCAGCACATCAGTTTTCGTCATGTCGTTCTCCCATCCCCCCCCCCCGTAAATCTCTCTCTAACGAGTCCACTCATCCTTTACGTACATCACTTGTTTTGAGTTTCATAATTCATATTCATAGTATCACTTAGTATGCACGCATGCGCATATCAAACGTATTCTTCAAGACATTCTCAATTATCTATAATATAGATACAAAATTCTTCCTTGACAATAGTGAATTCTGAAATCTTGACAATAGTGAATTCTGAAATCTTGGAACGACGCAGAATGTAAACATCAGGATTAAAATGATCAGATAAAAATTATTCACTGTGTGTAATGTATCGATTGGGGCGAAATTTCTGACTTTTAGCCACGATCCTGTGACTTGCACAAACGCAACCCGTAATTTGATTTGAGGTTTCATACAAGTAGGAAATTGTTTCATTCCAATCAATTTGTTAATGGTCTGCACTTATCTGATTGTGCATTTCATCCTTGTTTGCGTGATCATTGTTCAATGTATTTTTTGTTTAATATTTGGAGTTAAAAAAAAACAAAAAAACTCGAATCGCATTCGTTGCTAAAAATAAATAGAAAATGTGGAATTCCAAATGTTCTTACTGTGTAGATTTTTCCAGAAACAAATATCGATTTATCTCTATTTATTGTCTAGTCTGGCTCTCTGGTGGAGTGGTACAGGGTTCGAATCTCACCACAGGCAACCGTGTATACGGACCGTTCAGAAAGCAATGCCAATCTACGGAACGTATTTATCTTGTCTAGAAAATGACTACATCCAGAAAATGATAGGTTGATGGCTACATTCAGAAAATGCTGGGTTGATGGCTACATTCAGAAAATGATGGGTTGATGGATACATTAAGAAAATGCTGGATTGATGGCTACATTCAGAAAATGATGGGTTGATGGCTACATTCAGAAAATGATGGGTTGATGGCTACATTCAGAAAATGATGGGTTGATGGCTACATCCAGAAAATGATGGGTTGATGGCTACATTCAGAAAATGCTGGGTTGATGGCTACATCCTGAACAGGACATGCTACCAAATTTTTAAAATTATTATCTTTCTTTTATGGGTGATTTTTCTGTAAGGCGTCGCAGGATTGAATGAAGCTTGGTTTCCGGACCATGACACATGTGATCACGTGATATGCAGTAATATTGTGACGTCTCAGGTCGTCGGTAACACATTCTAATCCACTTTCTTCTTGGTCTTCCTCTGCCTCTGTGTAAGAGGGGGGGGGGGGTTAGAGATAGTTTTTATCCTTCTGTTTTTGTAAACTTATTTTGCAATTATTAACTGGTACAGAGTAACGTCTTTGGTAAAAATGTATGACTTTACATCTCTTCTGTATTGGTTGTCTTCTGTAGTTGTTTGTTTTGTTGATGGTTTGGTCTGTGGTTCATTTTCTTTCTTCTCCGTATAGTGTTTCCAAATCTGGAAGTTTTGTTGATGTTATAAGTACTTCTTCTGATGTTCGTTGTGCGACTGTGAACTAGATGAGGCTGGTCCCATCTGAACCCTTATTCAAGTCTTAACTTCTACAAGAAAGGAAACTGTATTACATATAGATATCTTGAATAACAACTTTCTTTCATGGACATACATTTGTTTACGTGAGGACAGTCTATGTTATGACATAACAAATTATTTCAGTCTTTATACTCACAGGAAAGGAGGTAGTTGATTTTCTGTCTATAGACTGACAGCTTATTGTATCTAACATCAAATTAAGGGATCTACCCCAACTATCCATCCTAACTAATTATCACTAAAAAAAGTTCAAATATTGATTGGAAATCACTATAAACCTATCTTTCAAATCAATAGTTCGCAGTTGTCGAGGTTAATTATATGATAGGTCCGGCTATCCAAATAAGATCGAAAATAAAGTTGGTGGTGACATTGATAACGTAGTGTTCACTGTTCATAAACCTGGCGCATTCATTGACTAGTGAATTTACATAATTTAACAAGCAGTGTGACTTTGATAGCGTAGTGTTCACAGTTTATTCACTAAGCCATCCCATTGGCTTGAAAATAGACATCTCACACTTTCGAAGAAGATTGCTCCCAAGGTAACGTTGACTGGTTGGGTCTTCAAGAAAAGACAGCAGGATAATCCAAATTCAAGATCTTCGACTGATTGTATCCAGAAACAGACTCGATAATTTGAATAACTCCTCACACAGGTTCACTCGGTAAATAAAACTTAAAAAACGCAGGAACTCCGGAACTCTAGTACAGCTTCATAAAAATACGTGGCAATTTCAATCGACAGAGCTTCCAATATTTCTTCTGCAAATTTAGCTCTCCATTTGGTTAATGCAAAGACACCAAATGCACCATTCTATAACACTGGGTGATCAATCACGTTGGAGATCAACATTTATGAGAAGAAACTAATGACTAAACAAACTTTTCGGTGGTGGGTAATACACACACACAATATTTCCAATGTTCTGCTGCAATGAGCATATGACGACCTTTGCGAATATAGCTTCTCACTGTCCCTACCTTTATTCTTAGACGATCGTAGAGAGATTTCTCATTCTCTCGAATTTCATCTCTGTGTCTGACCTTTTCTCTCTCTCTGGCTAAACCATCAGAATATTTCATATTCTGGGACAATTATAATCTTTCAGGAGCAAATTCATCAAAGGTGAACCATACCTGGCGTCACGTTCTCGACAACCTACACACATACCTGACTAATTTATTCAATTTCTATGAACAGATTAATAACCTTTCTACTGTTATTTTACTTCTAACATATAAGTCTTTATCATAACTTACGCATACTGCCTCCTAATTCTAATATTATGTCTATAAAACTAGAATTAACAATATTCACTCTATCACTTTACAATAACATAGTAGCTTCTAACAAATCCAACATGCGACAATTTTCCCGACATTACGTTGTACAGCTTGCACTCCAACAATTCTCTTGACAAAAACTATAGAGTTCGGGGAACCATGTCCTGCTTCATGGACAGCTACCCGATTAATCCGTCGCTACATGACTGAGCTATTATTTAGTTGCTGGCGAATGAGCGGCTGATCACTCAAGATTGATTACAATCCGTTATGTTCACGTTTGTGGATGTATTTTTAGATATAAATCTTGCTCATGTGTATCCACGCTTTTCTCTGCAAATGTTATTCTACTAATCTAGTTTTACTCCAGTTTGCGCCACTCAAGGTTGTCAAAGAGTTCTTCCAGAATATTAAACTCTATACGAATTCTTTCTTAAACTAAGTCTTCTGGTAATATTTTGTTCTCCTCTACCGTTCTCGTGCTTCGGTCACGGCTGGTTGAATATTCACGCTAACTAGCTCCATCAATAACCCTATCAAAACTTATTTTGTTATTTTCTTATGGTGTCTATTTTTTTCTTTATTTTTTAAAAGTACTATCTGAGCAAAATAAAGGACAGCTGATTTTAGTATTATCCTTCATAAATTTTCCTTGTCTGACTCGGAAAGCCCGATAGTTTGTCACACATCTTGTTGTTTCTATTGTCATGTTGTACGCTTAATTTGCTGACCAATAAGTTCATTTTTATCAAGTGGACGAATTATTTCAATGAATTGTTAGGTTTATCCATAACAGTAAGGACATAACTGTCAGGAAAAAGAAAAGAACATAACAGTCAGGAGATAGGAGAGAACATAACAGTCAGGTTATAGGAGAGAACATAACAGTCAGGAGATAGGAGAGAACAGTCAGGAGATAGGAGAGAACAGTCAGGAGAATTAAAATATTTTAAAAAACCCAAAAATGTAAAAGGTTGTCTAAAGACCACGTAGATAAAATAAAGTTAGATCAAAGAAAAGAAAAGAAATAGTTGGAGACAAAAAAAGACACAGAATTAAAGAAACAGAATGCGCAAGATACCGATAAACAGCCCAGAGGAAAGACATACCGTAGGGGAAAACAGAAAAATTTCTAAAGAAAGTCTGAGAGGAATTGGTCTTAGATCATGGTTCATTTTTGAAGATGAAGGGGCGGTAACAGCTTGTCGGCACTGGTAGTTGCTGTTCTTGAATGAATGAGCAGCCATCTTGGTATTGATTAGATGAAACTGGAGTGAATGGGGATAAATTTGTAGGCTTGTAGACATGAATGTGGTTATCTGTGTGGGAGTGAGTGTGTGGATCGATGGATGGTTAACTGATATGAGAAGAATTGGAGGAATGTGTGGTTCTATGTGTGATTGAGGGATGGAAGAAGAGGGTGAGTGAGTTAGTAAGGTAATGAGGGGTTGTGTGATGGGAGGAGAGGCACTCCGCACACGCTGATAGGTATTCCGATTCAGCATGTGATAAAGAGACCGTTCCAGTTACGTGTTCGTTGATACCTTTTCTTTTGATTCCTTTTTACCCCTCGTTTCTAGAAACAATACGCTTTACTCACAGGCCGTAAATTCTAGTCATAGACATACACTCCATTTCATGTAATTGTTCTAACTCAATTATTGCAATCAAGTTATGAGCACAGAACATTGAATTACCATTAGTCATTGTGACCATGCTGCGCTGGCAAGCCTGTGCTCTTTCATTTCCCCCAAACACCCACATCTACAGGTATACAAATGAAGATAACTCTCTACAGCCCAGACTTCATCATCAACAGCACCCAACCACTGCCATCAGTCAACAGCAGCACCCAACCAATGCCGTCAGTCAATAATAGCACCCAACCACTGCCATCAGTCAACAGCAGCACCCAACCAATGCCGTCAGTCAATAATAGCACCCAACCACTGCCGTCAGTCAATAACAGCACCCAACCACTGCCGTCAGTCAACAACAGCACCCAACCACTGCCATCAGTCAACAACAGCACCCAACCACTGCCATCAGTCAACAACAGCACCCAACCACTGCCATCAGTCAACAACAGCACCCAACCACTGCCATCAGTCAACAGCAGCACCCAACCAATGCCGTCAGTCAATAATAGCACCCAACCACTGCCGTCAGTCAATAACAGCACCCAACCACTGCCGTCAGTCAACAACAGCACCCAACCACTGCCGTCAGTCAACAACAGCACCCAACCACTGCCGTCAATCAATAACAGCACCCAACCACTGCGGGCAGTCAACAGCAGCACCCAACCACTGCGGACAGTCAACAGCAGCACCCAACCACTGCGGGCAGTCAACAGCAGCACCCAACCACTGCGGACAGTCAACAGCAGCACCCAACCACTGCGGACAGTCAACAGCAGCACCCAACCACTGCGGACAGTCAACAGCAGCACCCAACCACTGCGGACAGTCAACAGCAGCACCCAACCACTGCGGACAGTCAACAGCAGCACCCAACCACTGTCGCAAAAAGAAAATAACTGAATATTTCGAAGCATTCTATTCAGAAAACAGAGATATGTAGCATCGTGAGACTTCAGCCATACCTGTAGCACTGTGAGACCAGCAATACCTGTAGCACTGTGAGATTTCAGCCATACCTGTAGCACCGTGAGACTCCAGCCATTCCTGTAGCACTGTGAGACTCCAGCCATACCTGTAGCACCGTGAGACTCCAGCCATACCTGTAGCACTGTGAGACTCCAGCCATACCTGTAGCACCGTGAGACTCCAGCCATACCTGTAGCACTGTGAGACTCCAGCCATACATTTAGCACCGTGAGACTCCAGCCATACCTGTAGCACCGTGAGACTCCAGCCATACCTGTAGCACTGTGAGACTTCAGCCATACCTGTAGCACCGTGAGACTCCAGCCATACCTGTAGCACCGTGAGACTCCAGCCATACCTGAAGCACTGTGAGACTCCAACCATACCTGTAGCACCGTGAGACTCCAGCCATACCTTTAGAACCGTGAGACTCCAGCCATACCTGTAGCACCGTGAGACTCCAGCCATACCTGTAGCACTGTGAGACTCCAGCCATACCTGTAGCACCGTGAGACTCCAGCCATACCTGAAGCACTGTGAGACTCCAACCATACCTGTAGCACCGTGAGACTCCAGCCATACCTTTAGAACCGTGAGACTCCAGCCATACCTGTAGCACCGTGAGACTCCAGCCATATCATTGTCCTCTACACCGCCATCACTTCCATCATCATACAACTAGTAGTTATATAGACAGCAACATTTGTGTCATAATCCACTTCTCTGTGAATTGTTATAATCCACTTCTCTGTTAGCTGTCATAATAAACTTCTCTGTGAGTTGTCATAACCCACTTCTCTGTGAATTGTTATAATCCACTTCTATGTGAATTGTTATAATCCACTTCTCTGTGAATTGTTATAATCCACTTCTCTGTGAATTGTCATAATCCACTTCTATGTGAATTGTTATAATTCACTTCTCTGTGAGTTGTCATAACCCACTTCTCTGTGATTTGTCATAATCCACTTCTCTGTGAGTTGTCATAATCTACTTCTCTGTTAGCTGTCATAATCCACTTCTCTGTAAGCTGTCATAATCCACTTCTCTGTGAGCTGTCATAATCCACTTCTCTGTTAGCTGTCATAATCAACTTCTCTATGAGTTGTCATAATCCACTTCTCTGTGAGTTGTCATAATCCAGTTCTCTGTGAGTTGTCATAATCCACTTCTCTGTGAGTTGTCATAATCCACTTCTCTGTGAGGTGTCATAATCCACTTATCTGTGAGTTGTCATAATCCACTTATCTGTGAGTTGTCATAATCCACTTCTCTGTGAGTTGTCATAATCCACTTGTCTGTGAGTTGTCATAATCCACTTCTCTGTGAGTTGTTATAATCCACTTCTCTGTGAGTTGTCATAATCCACTTCTCTGTGAGTTGTCATAATCCACTTCTCTGTGAGTTGTCATAATCCACTTCTCTGTGAGTTGTCATAATCCACTTCTCTGTGAGTTGAGCCGTGAATGCCGAAGAACATTGAAGGAGTGGAACCACGGACACATCAGTGAGTGAATGAGTGGGTCGATGGGTGGTTGAGAAATAGAAAAAGAGTGTGGGTGAGTGATTGGCGTGGATGCGGGAGTGGTTTGAATAGTGTTTAAGTAAAGGGAAGAGAGGGTCGTTGAGTGAATGGAGGAGAGAGTGATTGAGTGAGTGAGTTGATGGTTGTGAGTAAATTAGCTAGTGAAGGAAATAAGAGTTGGTGACTACATGCATGGGCGGGGACATGGATAAGTGAATGAGTGAGTGAATGAGTGAGTGAATGAGTGAGTGAGTTAGGAAGTGAATTAGTGAGTAAATGAATTAATAAATGAGTGAGTGAGTAAATGCGTGAGTGAATGAGTTAGTGAACACGTGAGTGAATAAGTGAGCTAATGAGTGAGTGATTGAGAGAGTGAATGAGTTAGTGATTGATAGAGTGAATGCGTGAGTGTTTGAGAGTGAATGCGTGAGTGATTGAGAGAGTGATTGAGAGATTGAATGTGTGAGGATTGAGAGAGTGAATGAGTGAGTGATTGAGAAAGTGAATGTGTGAGTTATTGATTGAGTGAATGAGTGAGTGATTGACAGAGTGAAAGCATGAGTGATTTAGAGAGTGAATGTGTGAGTGATTGAGAGAGTGAATGCGTGAGTTATTGAGATAGTGAATGAGTGAGTAATTGAGAGAGTCAATGCGTGAGTGATTGAGAGAGTGAATTAGTGAGTGATTGAGAGAGTGAATTAGTGAGTCATTGAGAGAGTGAATGAGTGAGTAATTGAGAGAGTCAATGCGTGAGTTATTGAGATAGTGAATGAGTGAGTAATTGAGAGAGTGAATGAGTGAGTAATTGAGAGAGTGAATGAGTGAGTAATTGAGAGAGTGAATGAGTGAGTTATTGAGATAGTGAATGAGTGAGTAATTGAGAGAGTGAATGAGTGAGTAATTGAGAGAGTGAATGAGTGAGTAATTGAGAGAGTGAATGAGTGAGTAATTGAGAGAGTCAATGCGTGAGTGATTGAGAGAGTGAATTAGTGAGTCATTGAGAGCGTGAATGAGTGAGAACTGAATATCTTTTTTAAAGGACACGTATATTGATTGATGAGTGAGTTGGTGAACGAGAGTGAACATGTTGTGTGAGTGAATGAGTGAGTTGGTGAACGAGAGTGAACATGTTGTGTGAGTGAATGAGTGAGTTGGTGAACGAGAGTGAACATGTTGTGTGAGTGAATGAGTGAGTTGGTGAACGAGAGTGAACAAGTTGTGTGAGTGAATGAGTGAGTTGGTGAACGAGAGTGAAAAAGTTGTGTGAGTGAATGATTTCGTCAGTAGGTGAACTAATCGTCGAATAAGACATTAGTATCTGGATGAGTTAGTATTTTGGTGAGTGAATTATTGAGTGAGTGAGATAGCGGGTTGCTGAATACATTTCTGTATTTATAAGTTAATTTGTCGATGAGTGAATTATTGAGTGAGTGAGATAGCGGGTTGCTGAATACATTTCTGTATTTATAAGTTAATTTGTCGATGAGTGAATTATTGAGTGAGTGAGATAGCGGGTTGCTGAATACATTTCTGTATTTATAAGTTAATTTGTCGATGAGTGAATTATTGAGTGAGTGAGATAGCGGGTTGCTGAATACATTTCTGTATTTATAAGTTAATTTGTCGATGAGTGAATTATTGAGAGCGTGAGTCAGTGGTTGGGTGAATAAATTAGTAAGCTGGTGAATTGGTTGGTTGGGGAATGAATTAGTGCGGTGGTGAACTTATAGCTTGGTAATTGCATTTGCGAGTAGGTGAATTAGTGATATTGTGAATGAATGAATGATTCGAAGAAGTAGTTGGTTGGTTAGACAATTATTGAGTAGGTGAATTAGAAGATTTCTGAAATAATCAGTGAGTGGATATATTAGAGTAGTTGTGAATGGATTAGTGAATGGATGAATTAGAATATTTGTGAATGAACTAGTGAGTGGGAGAAGTAGAAGATTTGCGAATAAATCATTGAGTGGTTGAATTTGAAGATTTGTGAATGAATTAGTGAGTGAGAGAATTAGAAGATGTGTGAATGCATTAATGAGTGGGTGAATTAGAAGATGTGTGAATGCATTAATGAGTGGGTGAGTGAAAGTGTTTGTGAAGACATTTGTTGATTGATGTGTAATAAAATGAGTTATTGTGTTGATTAATATGAGAGATAGAGTGTATCAAAGTGAAACATAGAAACAGAAAAAGAAGGATAAAATGGGGAATTAAAGAGAGAGACAGAGAGAATTAAAGAGATGAAAACGAAGTTGAACAGCAATAAGTTACAGCGGTCAATTCTTCATACCTTACAGTGCAAAACTCTGATAGTTGAACCATCATCTTGAGTTGAAGCCTGTATTCTATCTGATTGATGTTGCTTCCTTGTGGAATCTTTCGTAAGTCAACCATATTTGCTATAACCTGCCACAGACCATCTCTTCCTTGTGTATACAAAACCTTTGTTAAGTCTAAGTGGACTTTCTTGTGAGCTGGTATTGGGATCCGAACTGAGAGCGATGTCTCGTAGAATCGTTACATGATATGCTGGTCGTAGGAAACAATCACCACCACCACTGTCGCTATAACCACCAACATCATCATCTAGAAGAATTAGTCAATGGAAACGAGTGCATTGACCAAAGTTGGACACTGGTGCAGAAATGAATGCTTTGACCAATGTTGGACACTGGTGCAGAAATGAATGCTTTGACCAATGGGGGACACAGGTGCAGAATAATGAGATCAAGACATTGAAGAGTGAAATAATAAGGAGATAAAGCCGCGATAGAGTTAGATAAAGAGTAGATACTGGCGAGATAAAGTGTAGATAAAAAGAGGAGATAGAAATGAGATAAAGAGTAGATAAAGATAAATAAGAGATAAAGAGAAGATAAAGAGTAGATAAAGTGGAGATAAAGTGTAGATAAAGAGGAGATAAAGAGGAGGTAAAGTGTAGATAAAGTGTAGATAAAGAGGACGTAAAGTGTAGATAAAGTGTAGCTAAAGAGCAGACAAAGAAAAGAGTAGATAAGAATTAAATAAAGAAGATAATAAGATGATAAATAACAAATAGAAGATAAAAAGAAATGAAAAAGAGTTGAAGAAAAGATAAAGAAGAGATAAAGAGGAGATACAACATGAAAAAAGAAATAAAGCATATTCTGTCCAATAACGCACAGTGGAGTCATGACAGACAATCATGGACAAATTGACCACATGAAGAGCAATACCGGTCACACGAGAGTCTCAATTTACGGCCCTGTTCTTTGTCTCCATTTAGCTCGTCAATTTGTGAAAGGGGGCCGAGGGATATGCCTTCTCGTGTCTTTAATTCTGCATTGTTAATTATTTGAATGTATTCTCTTGATGTTAATTCATGTTCATTGTCTCCATTCATCTTGGTTTGTATTTGTATTTCTTGCATTTCTCAATGAATGTGAAGAATGTCTGTAAGATGTAATGAATGTGAAGAATGTCTGTAAGATGTAATGAATGTGAAGAATGTCTGTAAGATGTAATGAATGTGAAGAATGTCTGTAAGATGTAATGAATGTGAAGAATGTCTGTAAGATGTAATGAATGTGAAGAATGTCTGTAAGATGTAATGAATGTGAAGAATGTCTGTAAGATGTAATGAATGTGCAGAATGTCTGTAAGATGTAATGAATGTGAAGAATGTCTGTAAGATGTAATGAATGTGAAGAATGTCTGTAAGATGTAATGAATGTGAAGAATGTCTGTAAGATGTAATGAATGTGAAGAATGTCTGTAAGATGTAATGAATGTGAAGAATGTCTGTAAGATGTAATGAATGTGAAGAATGTCTGTAAGATGTAATGAATGTGCAGAATGTCTGTAAAATGTAATGAATGTGAAGAATGTCTGTAAGATGTAATGAATGTGAAGAATGTCTGTAAGATGTAATGAATGTGAAGAATGTCTGTAAGATGTAATGATTTATGTTTGCAGTGGAGAGAAGAGATTAATGACGGTTAAATATCTCCCAGAGTTTGTGTTTCATGTCTACATCAGATCATGTACCATCTCCTCCACATCGAAGGTTGACTATACTAGATCTCCAACATATTATGTCTCTGGTTAGCGCACTGGCTTCGCATATGAGTGGTCATGGGTTCATTCCCCAGTTGAGGCGGAAATGTTTTTCAGATCGCAACGGCTCTAGGGTCGAGCCAGCCATAATTGGGTACCGGATTAATCCAGGAAGTAAAGACTGCGAGGGAGAGGAGACGACTACCGCCCTCATATAGCACAGCCACTGGAATGTGAGATCGCTAACATCTTACACCCCTACGGCATTTATAAATGCTATGAGTTACTTTACCTTATTTTACTACTAGATCAGATCACGCACCATCTCCACACTGAATAATTAATCCACAATTTATTAACTTTTATATTTGACCAATTATTGTCTTCACAAAACGAAGAACTACTGTTTATTTTTTGTTTAAATATGTCATGCAATCTTCTCTCATTCTGAAACTTTATTGGGTATTCACAGCTCAGATATCATGTCTAATTTTTTTTTAAAACCCACACCATGCCAATCATAAAACACCACGCTGGACGTGACAATGAAAGCAGGAGACAGGATCGCATCAGGGGTCAATATTATCACGTGACACTTGAAACATCGTGAGCGTGGAGGTACGAGAGTGTGTGTGTGTGTGTGTGTGTGCAGGGTTAAGTTTACAGCTTTGAATGCCATTTCTGAAATCAATACGCCCACATTTATTGATTTGTCCTTTATGCGTGGGTTTGCTGACAGAGATCGAACTATCTGTGATGCAAACTGTCCTTTATATGTCTTTTCTTTCTTGGATTTTTTTTGCAGTTGACATTTTGGTCTGTCTGTAATTTTCATACAATGTTCATTCATTGATTTTTAAAAATTAATCTTTTTATAGGTTCGATGATTTTTTTTTAACTGGCAACATTAGTGGCGTAGTAGTGAAGCCATTTTTTCTGCACTCACGAGGTCTGCGGTTCTACACCGGGTCGTTACGTTCTGCTTGCGGGAGTCTGCGGACATAGGTTAAAGTATTTCCAATATTAACTTTTATCTTTTGTTTCGTGGTATCAATATTTTCAGTCAAGGATTCTAGGGCATGTGCTGAGAACACAGCTTGAGCACTTAATAACCACTGGAAAAATCAAGGGGAGAAGAGGCAGGGGACGACAAAGAGAAAAGTTGGTAGATGGACTAATATTGTGACACGGGAGAAGTTCACTAACCAAGTTTATTGACAATTTAGTCAGAGAATTAGAGACAGAGAGTCGTGGAGAAACATGATCGCCTACGCCATTCTGCATATCATTTGATTGATTGATCAAACTTTTAGCCGTTTATACTCGTATTCGCCCTGTGTAACTGCAGACTGTATTTCTCCAGCTCCGTGTAACTGCAGACTGTGTTTCTCCAGCTCTGTGTACTGCAGACTGTGAAGCTGTAGCTCTGTGGAGAGTTTCTATCACTGACTATTTATCTCGAACAAATGAGTTGCGTATCCTATTCAGGGCGTATCCATCAACCTACCTTTTTGTAGTTGCAGTGATTTTCTAGGAAATATAAATACGTTCAGTAGTTTGCCATTCCTTACTGCACTGTCCGGAAGCACAATTGCCTATGGTGGGGATCGAACTCGGTACGTTGGCCGCTAGACGCGCATTGTACCATGCCGCCAGAGAGCCGGATTCAAGTAGGTTATGGTGGTTGAATTTGCTGTCTAATCATATGTAGGGTCAAAGTCGCACAGAAATCATGATGTTCCATCAAATATTGGGTAAAGGTCACAAAGATGCCATGCTATCCCATCACTTATGGGGGTCATGGTCTCACAGAAGCCATTCTAAAGTAGTGTTTGCCAGGCTGAAATGAGCAGATATTGCAGCCAAGCTGCAAACCATGACCGCTCATTCCGTTCTCCGGGTTACATTCTGCTAATCTGCAGAAATGTGAGTACGAACACAGAAGAAGAAGTATCGGACTCGAGCTCATTTAAGCCGAGGCAAGCCTAGTCCTGTTTGATGACCTCACTCATTTTGTCTGACGCGGCTGATCATTGGTTGCTTTGTGTTATATTTTGTAACCCCTACCAATGAGAATCACGGAAAAAATCGAAAATGCCAAGATGAGTGACGCTGTATAAGATCAGTACGGAAACTAACCCAATTAAGTACTTCTTTTCTTTTCTTTGCGATTTGGCTTGAAACGTGAAAACCCAGATATTTTTAGCATCAGCAGCCTCATTCTGTGATAATTCTTCGTCCATGCGTATCTATAGTAGGTTTCAAATTTCGTACCGGCAAACTCTATTTAACACCGAAGATAGATGTGTCGGACCATTCGCGCAAATATAACGGCAAAACAACGCATTTACATTATCTGGACCACATCCTGCTGGAAATCTAGTAGGAACATCGTCGTGCAACAAGAGAGATTCAACAGGAACACCGTCGTGCAACAAGACAGATTCAACAGGAACACCGTCGTGCAACAAGACAGATTCAACAGGAACACCGTCGTGCAACAAGACAGATTCAACAGGAACACCGTCGTGCAACAAGACAGATTCAACAAGACTTTCAGAATGAACTCTGAAGAAAAACACATTCCATTTAATATTTCAATAATTATTGGAACGAAACGCAAGTTTGCATTGGGTCTTAGATTTTGCATGACTCTATGATGATATAATATAAAAATCCGCAGATATTGATATTTTTTCACAGCGGCACATTCCTTTGATCTTTGTATCGAATAATGTACTCACTGAAAAAAATGTAATTTACGGTAATGAAATGTGTGAGTCACCGGTGTATCATTAGTTTTCTTGAATAGAGGTGTTCTCCTTTCACTAACAAATAATATGTTATGGGTATGTTATGCACGAGGACATATTATTGCAAGTGTTGTTTAGAGCTTCACTGATGTAGTGACTTTAAATATGATTACTGCATGTGCAAGAGGTATTCGACTTCTTCTTCTTCAGCGTTAATTCTCAAACTCACGCTGGATCTCTCTCGTAGCAGGACAATGGCCCTACTAGATTTCACGTTGGATGTAGTCCAGGGAATGGAAATGCGTTGTGTCACCATTTGATTTGCGCCAATGGCGTGACACATCCGACTTCAGCGAAATGAAAAGGGATATGTTTTTAGTCATACATAATATTGAAGCTAGAGCAAATAACAAATTCCATTATCTGGTAATCAGATTTGAGACTCATTTTCTTGTCGTAATGGGTGGTCTTGAGTTTTAGAGTTTCCTGAACCTAAAGATAAAGTATTTTGTGCGAATGAAATTATTTTACTGTACAACTCTTCGGCAAATGCTTGTCAATTTGTTTTATGCAACGCGTGGTGCTTGTGCATTTGTTTGATATATCGCGTGGTTTCATGTTTGAATTGAGAAATCAGAAGATGTGTAAAATATGTTATTGCTGTTGTTAATTGTATTAGTTGGTACATTTCCGTCTTTCCAGATGATAGTAGTATTGTTGTGATATAAGAAATATTATCTACGATCTGCGGTGATGATGGATGTGATTCATAAGGCTAGTCTGAGCCACAGAATCTTCCAGAGTGTCATGTTACGTATTCTCTCCAGAACGTTGTCTTCCCAATGAACTCCCTGAACCCTTGTCGGTATTGGGTCATGCAGCTTGCATTTTCCAACAATGTATTCATGTTATCTTTAATGTTGTCAATCCATCGTCTTCTTGGTCTGCCCTTTCTTCTCTACCCAGCTTCTCTGCCCTCCATTATTTGTCTTTCTAAACAGTTGTGTCTCTTTATATGACCAAACAGGTGTAGTTTTCTTTTTGTTATTGTGTTTAGTAACCAACACTCTGGAATCTTCAATGTGTTTATAATATCTGAGTTTCTCTTTTTTTCCTTCCATAATATTCTAAGTATCGTTCTGTAGAATTTCATCAAAAGGCATTGATCCTCTTTGACGCTATTTTACTTAGGGTCCATGTTTCGCAGCCGTATGTTTCAACCGGAAAAAATAATAATTCGTAACATTAACGGTTTCAATTATATTGTGCTGTTTTTTCCATATGTTTTTCAACCATCTATTTTACAATATGCCATTGCCAATCTCTTCCTTATTTCTGCCATGCAGTCTCCTGCACAGTTGATGTTTGCTCCTAAGTATTCTAATTTATCCACACATTCTATCTTGGTATTTTCTATTCTGATTTTTGATTGTTTTGTTGTTATATCTGTTGATGTGATTTGTGTTTTTTGCGTGTTTGAAGACACGTTTTTCGATTCGTTATACTTCTTTGTGTTTTTGATTAGTTGTTCCAATCGCTTTATATCCTTTGAAAGAAGCACTGTATCGTCTGCATAGCGTAGTTCAGGGATTTCAAAACCACCGATGTTTAAAGCGTGGTAGTCAGCGTTGTGTATGTCTTCTCTGACATTCCTCATTATGTTTTAGAGTACGTACAAAAAATCACAGACCCTCTTCTACCATCGTGTGCTGTTGTGTGAGTTTTAGACGTTCAGCACTCGAACTAACTATCACTTTTTCCTGTAACTGTTATTACTGTATACCATTTCTGGTGTCTGCACATGCCACACGATCCATGGCGTCCTGTTCCCATGATTAAAGGCATGTATCATTCATATTTCGTTTGCATACATCGGTGTACCGAGGTAAACATCTCGACCCTGAGCTCTTTTCCCAAACAGTAATTCTCTATAAAGTAGATATTTTGGTATTCTGCCATCTTCTATTCTGTCCATTCTGATGTGTCCCAGCCATTTGAGTCTGTGTTGATTGGTTGAACGAATAACAGACAAACTATCTTTTTTTTTAAATTTTCCATCTTTTAACATACGACCCTCACATTTAGTCCAACAATTTCTTTTCTATACGTAGCATAGCATATATCTAGCGTCTTTAGCATCTCGTAACTTGATGTGACATGGAGTATACTTAGTTTCTGTAACATCTCGTAACTTGATGTGACATGGAGTATACTTAGTGTCTTTAACATCTCGTAACTTGATGTGACATGGAGTATACTTAGTGTCTGTAACATCTCGTAACTTGATGTGACATGGAGTATACTTAGTTTCTTTAACATCTCGTAACTTGATGTGACATGGAGTATACTTAGTTTCTGTAACAACTCGTAACGTGGATGGTCGATTTTTTGTACCAATGACATTTCCTTTGAATTTCGCGTATATAAATTCTATGAGATTTAAATTTAAATGATACAGAGGCAATCTGAAACACACGTGACCGACTGTGTTGATTTGGTGTTAGCATGTCGATATTAAATATCTCGTATCTCTGTGTCTGCTTCACAAGTCAAAGTAACTCTGGTATCAGACACATTTCATTAAATGAAATTGTTTCATTGGGAGTCACGTGTTTGTTTCGTCTTTAGTGCGTGTTGATGGTGATACTTTGTCATCGTGTGTCGCTGTGTTATAATAAGATGCATTGTCTATAACGAAACAAGATAGTCTATTTAATTAAAAAAGAACAGTTTTTTCCTACTCATTCCGGAAGTATATGGCTGTATATTTCTGTGTTGCAGCCCTACTGTCAGTATACTTTGAAACAAAGGAAACAAATTCAGTTTCATAATTTGTCAACATTCTATCATTTTCTACGCCAGTTTGTGCTATTACCATTTGTGGTCTTTTCCTTCTAGGTACATCTCCTAATTGTTTCATCCGAAGACTTCCAACTCTTTGATTTGTCTGATGTACATTGATACAAGTGTCATCCACATGCTCAATATGATAACTAACTGTAGATATTTGTCTGATTTCACGCAAACACTTGCTTCTAAGAGCTACTAAACAGAGATTCTCACAAATTATATCTTTCCTCCAACATACTCTCTGAACGTTAATCTTGCCCCTCTTACAGCTCTCCATAATGTCATTTTCGATACATTAATGCTATTATAATTTATTTTCAGCCACATCTTCAGTTCCCTTAATGTTTCATTTTATTTCACATCAAACATTCAGCAAATTTCTCTTCAAAAAAGATCTTGGTCAAAATGAGTTATTGTGGCTTTCCTTCCTATCGTTCCTTTCTCACTTAAACTTGTGATTTTATTGTGATTCATTTACTAAATGAAACGTGTGATTTTATTGTGATTCATCTACTAAATGAAACGTGTGATTTTATTGTGATCTATACACTAAATGACGTAAATTCTTCATCTTCAGAGATCATTCTCACTTCCCAACGGATCTCTCTTGTAGTCCAGGAAATGAAAATGCGTTGTGTCGCAGATTTATTTGCTCCAATGGATCGATACATCCGACATGGGTACCAAAGAAGGAGTACACTCCATATCTTCCAAGCGGTACAATTATATGATTGCATTCAAAACATCAGAACAGTCCACTGAACTGCCACTAATCACTATTGCCACGCTGGCAAGTCTGTCTATTCTTTTATTTCCCTCTACACCCACGTGTCACAATCTCAAAGATATAATAGCAGGTATCAGGGATAAAGGTCGCCCAAGACGACGATAGATAAGCGATACATCAGATTGTATAAACATGCTCTTGAATGCGGTTATTTAACTCGCCCAGAATCGTGAGGAATTCAGAAAATTAAGAAAGAAGACTACGTTTTGGAAACAATACTCATCTTATATATGTATATGTTTTTGTGTGTGATTAAATCTATTTTATTCCATATATTTCATAATGATATGCAGTTTCGTCTTGTAGTTTTTATTCCGATCCCGACAACTTTGTCTGTTCGTCTTCCTTTCTGTCAATGTTGCCACCAAGGAATAATATTTTAGATGTGATAAATGGTTCTAATTTAAAGCCAATTAAAAAGAAAATAATGAAAACGAGCTGCGAAAATATGGAAGGTACAAGACAGATATGAAGACGGTGAGCATGACAAATTGCAAGCGTGAGATGAATATGAAATAATTGGCAACAAAAAATAATTGTGATTAATTGAGTGATAGGACTTCCGGTCACACCAAGATGGCGACGTAGACATCATTATTTTGCCGTTAAAATGCACATTTTGTATATACAAGTCTACAGTATTTCCCCTGAGCAATAGGTTTCTGGCAAGTATCTAGATACTAGAGTACGGTCTAGATAAGGTCTAGATTAAGTCTAGATCTAATTAAGGTCTAATATCTAGATAATAGATCGAGATCTAGTTTCTAGATATTTTTCCCTGGTCTAGTATCTAGTTAAATATCCTACTCTAGTGACTAGTTACTAGTCCTTAGTCTAGTTTCTAGTTATTTGTCCCTATTATAGTATCTAGTTACTTGTCCTTTGTCTAGTATCTAGTTACATGTCCCTTATCTAGTATCTAGTTAATTGTCCCTTGTCTAGTATCTAGTTACTTGCCCCTGTTATAATATATAATTACTTGTCTCTTGTCTAGTATCTAGTTTCTTGTCCCTTATCTAGTATCTAGTTACTTGTCAATTGTCTAGTATCTAATTACTTGTCCCTGTTATAGTATCTAGTTACTTGTCCCTTGTCAAGTATCTAGTTACTTGTCCCTTGTCAAGTATCTAGTTACTTGTCCCTTGTCTAGTATCTAGTTACTTGTCCCTTGTCTATTATCTAGTTACTTGTCCCTTATCTAGTATCTAGTTACTTTTACCTTGTCTAGTATCTAGTTACTTGCCCCTGTTATAATATCTAGTTACTTGTCCCTCGTCTAGTATCTAGTTACTTGTCCCTTATCTAGTATCTAGTTACTTTTCCCTTGTCTAGTATCTAGTTACTTGTCCCTTGTCTATTATCTAGTTACTTGTCTCTTATCTAGTATCTAGTTAATTGTCCCTTGTCTAGTATCTAGTTACTTGCCCCTGTTATAATATCTAGTTACTTGTCCCTTGTCTAGTATCTAGTTACGTGTCCCTTATCTAGTATCTAGTTACTTTTCCCTTGTCTAGTATCTAGTATCTTGTCCCTTATCTAGTATGTAGTTACTTGTCCCTGTTATAGTATCTAGTTACTTTCTCTTGTCAAGTATCTAGTTACTTGTCCTTTATCTAGTATCTAGTTACTTGTCCCTTATCTATTATCTAGTTACTTGTCCCTTATCTAGTATCTAGTTACTTGTCCCTTGTCTAGTATCTAGTTACTTGTCCCTTATCTAGTATCTAGTTACTTGTACCTTGTCTAGTATCTAGTTACTTGCCCCTGTTATAATATCTAGTTACTTGTCCCTCGTCTAGTATCTAGTTACTTGTCCCTTATCTAGTATCTAGTTACTTTTCCCTTGTCTAGTATCTAGTTACTTGTCCCTTGTCTATTATCTAGTTACTTGTCTCTTATCTAGTATCTAGTTAATTGTCCCTTGTCTAGTATCTAGTTACTTGCCCCTGTTATAATATCTAGTTACTTGTCCCTCGTCTAGTATCTAGTTACGTGTCCCTTATCTAGTATCTAGTTACTTTTCCCTTGTCTAGTATCTAGTATCTTGTCCCTTATCTAGTATCTAGTTACTTGTCCCTGTTATAGTATCTAGTTACTTTCTCTTGTCAAGTATCTAGTTACTTGTCCTTTATCTAGTATCTAGTTACTTGTCCCTTATCTATTATCTAGTTACTTGTCCCTTATCTAGTATCTAGTTACTTGTCCCCTTTCTAGTATCTAGTTACTTGTCCCTTATCTAGTATCTAGTTACTTGTCCCCTTTATAGTATCTATTTACTTGTCCCTTGTCTATTAACTAGTTACATGTCCCTGTTATAATATCTAGTTACTTGTCCCTTATCTAGTATCTATTTACTTGTCCCTTTTCTAGTATCTAGTTACTTGTCCCTTATCTAGTATCTAGTTACTTGTCCCTTGTCTAGTATCTAGTTACATGTCCCTTATCTAGTATCTAGTTACTTGTCCCTTATCTAGTATCTAGTTACTTGCCCCTGTTATAATATCTAGTTACTTGTCCCTTGTCTAGTATCTAGTTACGTGTCCCTTATCTAGTATCTAGTTAATTGTCCCTTGTCTAGTATCTAGTTACTTGCCCCTGTTATAATATCTAGTTACTTGTCCCTTGTCTAGTATCTAGTTACGTGTCCCTTATCTAGTATCTAGTTACTTTTCCCTTGTCTAGTATCTAGTATCTTGTCCCTTATCTAGTATCTAGTTACTTGTCCCTGTTATAGTATCTAGTTACTTTCTCTTGTCAAGTATCTAGTTACTTGTCCTTTATCTAGTATCTAGTTACTTGTCCCTTATCTAGTATCTAGTTACATGTCCCTGTTATAATATCTAGTTACTTGTCCCTTATCTATTATCTAGTTACATGTCCCTTATCTTGTATCTAGTTACATGTCCCTTATCTAGTATCTAGTTACTTGTCCCTTATCTATTATCTAGTTACATGTCCCTTATCTTGTATCTAGTTACATGTCCCTTATCTAGTATCTAGTTACTTTTCCCTTGTCTAGTATCTAGTATCTTGTCCCTTATCTAGTATCTAGTTACTTGTCCCTGTTATAGTATCTAGTTACTTTCTCTTGTCAAGTATCTAGTTACTTGTCCTTTATCTAGTATCTAGTTACTTGTCCCTTATCTAGTATCTAGTTACATGTCCCTGTTATAATATCTAGTTACTTGTCCCTTATCTTGTATCTAGTTACATGTCCCTTATCTAGTATCTAGTTACATGTCCCTGTTATAATATCTAGTTACTTGTCCCTTATCTATTATCTAGTTACATGTCCCTTATCTTGTATCTAGTTACATGTCCCTTATCTAGTATCTAGTTACATGTCCCTGTTATAATATCTAGTTACTTGTCCCTTATCTATTATCTAGTTACATGTCCCTTATCTTGTATCTAGTTACATGTCCCTTATCTAGTATCTAGTTACTTGTCCCTTATCTAGTATCTAGTTACATGTCCCTGTTATAATATCTAGTTACTTGTCCCTTATCTATTATCTAGTTACATGTCCCTTATCTTGTATCTAGTTACATGTCCCTTATCTAGTATCTAGTTACATGTCCCTGTTATAATATCTAGTTACTTGTCCCTTATCTATTATCTAGTTACATGTCCCTTATCTTGTATCTAGTTACATGTCCCTTATCTTGTATCTAGTTACTTGTCCTTTAGTATCTAGTTACTTGTCCCTTATCTAGTATCTAGTTACATGTCCCTGTTATAATATCTAGTTACTTGTCCCTTATCTATTATCTAGTTACATGTCCCTTATCTTGTATCTAGTTACATGTCCCTTATCTAGTATCTAGTTACTTTCTCTTGTCAAGTATCTAGTTACTTGTCCCTTATCTATTATCTAGTTACATGTCCCTTATCTTGTATCTAGTTACATGTCCCTTATCTAGTATCTAGTTACTTGTCCCTTATCTAGTATCTAGTTACATGTCCCTGTTATAATATCTAGTTACTTGTCCCTTATCTAGTATCTAGTTACTTGTCCCTTGTCTAGTATCTAGTTACTTGTCCCTTATCTAGTATCTAGTTACTTGCCCCTTATCTAGTATCTAGTTACTTGCTCCTGTTATAATATCTAGTTACTTGTCCCTTTTCTAGTATCTAGTTACTTGTCAATTGTCTAGTATCTAATTACTTGCCCCTGTTATAATATCTAGTTACTTGTCCCTTATCTAGTATCTAGTTACTTGTCCCTTATCTAGTATCCCTTGTCTAATATATAGTTGACAAACTCAATGGAGAGAGCGACACAAGATGCCAGAAAGCCAATAGTGTGACGGCAATACTCAAGCACCCAACAATCTGCTTCGCTACGAAACGATATTTGATAAACAGTATTTGTATACCAACTCTGTGTTACCAATATCAAAAATGGCCTTTAATAAAGACACAAGCGAAAACGATCACAGTTTGTGAAATTAATTGCTTGAGGAAAACTATAAATGTCACCAGAAAAGACCGACAGAGAATTGAAGATTTCAGGAAAGAAATTAGGACTATTTTAAGTCAAGACTACATCAAGAGACAGAAAACTTAGTAGTTTGGCCACGTCATGAGAATAGAACCAGCTCAACCAGCTTTCGTGCACAGAGGCAAAGCTTGGAGCAGGTTAATGAATATTTGCCAATAACTAGAAAAATAATTGTAATAACTTACACAAATTGACGTTTCAACCAAAAGTACTTTAGCAAGACTACATGAACAACAAACGACGAGCAAGTACGACACAATTGACATTCACACGTCTATATTCGTGCATACAACATCAGAAGATCGGGGTACAAGGCACGAGGAAGACAAAGAACTAGATGGGTGGGGAAAATCAAAGAAACCTTACAGAAACACTAGTTGACCATGACCATTGCGACACAAATGGCCAAAAGCAGACAGTTCCAACACCCCCACCCAAAAAAACAACCCCCACCGACGACGTATTTAGCGGCATAAGTGGAAATGACTATATATAGATGCCATCATGTGACATATTTTTACCAGAACGTGGTCTTGCTTATGATTTCTGTGAATACTCCACGATTTTGGTCGAATTGACCTGCCGCAGCTAAAGATATGTTTAACCAATCTGAAATATCAATGCACCATCGTCGTTTTGGATGCCCACTTACCCTGTTACAGTTAACTTTGCCTTCAGCTATTAATCCTTCCAGGCTGTTATGCCTATATGACCACAAAAAAAAAGCGTTTTCTTGTTCAAATGTTGTTAAGAATTCTCTCTTCAACGTTTATTGATCTTGATACTTCTTGATCTCTTCATGGTATTCATACAATTCTTCTGTATCATCTCATTTCGAAAGAAGTGATTCTCTTTGCTATTGTTTTATTTAATCTGCATTCCTCACAAACGTATATTGCCACTGGAAATACGCATTTTCTGATCATACATAGTTTCGCTATGGAACCGTGCCAAAGATTTTTCATTTGTGCAAGTTTCAATATCGCCATTGCAATTCTTCTCTTGATTACGACAGTGCAGTCTCCTGAGTTATTTATGTTTGTGTCCAAATACTGGAAATGTGTTACGCCCTCGAGTTGGAAAATCTCAATTATTATCCTTGGTTGTACATTCACTTATCTGTTGTCATAAGTTTTGTTTATTTAATATTTAAGTACTGGTTTTAGACTTCAGTGCATTCTTTTGTTGATAGTAACGTTTGCTTTAGACCATCTTTGTTTGTTGTTCAAAGAACTGTGTCCTCAGCAAATCTGATTTCTGAGATCTTCTGACCGCCGATGGTAAGAGGTTGGAAGTCAACGTATGTTATGTCGTCTTTTTAATTTGGCATGATGTTTTCAGCGTAGATGTTGAACAGGTACGGTGATAGAGTACATCCTTGTCTAACTCCTTTCTGTGCATTAAACCATTCTGATATTTTTTCGTCCACTTTTACTGCTGCCTCTTGCTCGTGGTACAGCATTGCGATTAAATATGTGAGGTGGTTTGGACATCGCATGTCAACCATAATTTTCCATAATTGGTGATGTCGTACACAATCGAACGCCTTCATGGAGTCGATGAAACATGCGTTTAGGTCTATATTGAATTATTGAGTTATATATATATATATATATATATATATATATATATATATATATATATATATATATATATATATATATATATATATATATATATATATATATATATATATAGATAAATTAGATTAGATAGACAGACAGGCAGGCAGGCAGACAGACAGACAGACAGACAGATAGATAGATAGACAGATGCACGGACGGACAGACAGACAAATATATTAGACAGACAGATAGATTGTACAAATATATTAGACAGACCGATAGATTGCACAAAGAACATTAATAATTTCATCCTTGTTATGCGCCTGATTGGAACTAGCTAGAGGTCTTATGTATTGTTAATGTGTAGTATTGAGCCTTCTCTATTGATTGTTGTGCGTATAATTTCTTGTGCGGCCCACATGTCTTTTTACCGTCTGACTTGCACATGTAGATTTTTTCGAGAAGTCTGTTTTCACCCATTCTCTAAGTGCAGAGCCGTTGTTATTCCAGAGCCATCTTCTTATAAAACGCGACACACATGCTTGATTCGTCTTCTCTCACTGGCTCATTTTACAATCTGTATATTGTATATTCAATATTATTCAAGACACTTGTTTTCAAAGATGATTAATGCTGTGTCTATTACTTGTCTCAATTTCCAGCTTTCACATCCGTATGTCAACCGTCAAAAGTATAAGGCCAATTGGCTTAATGGGAAAACAGCCTATTAAAATGGCTCATTGTCTTGTCCCCCAATTTTCATTGGCTTTCGGCATAAAGTATAATCATCATCATCATCATCAAGTGCCGTCTCCGCAACGAAGGCTGGCTGTAACAGATCTCCAACATTCCCTGTCTCTTGTTTTGGTGGTGCACTCTGCTAGACTGTAACCTGTCCATCGTGTGATGTTACTCTCCCACTTGTATCTCTGCCTACCTTTTGCTCGCTCCCCTTTGACTTTACCCTCAAGTAAGGTCTTCAATAAGGTGTCATGTCTTTTAATGTGTCCAAAATATTTTATTTGCCTGATCTTTATTTCTCTTAGTAGTTCTTTCTTCATATTAAGTGTCTTTAGCACCTCTTTATTTGTTTTCTTCTCTTTCCATGATGTTCTCCATATTCTCCTATATACCCACATCTCAAAGGCATCAATTCTATAAAGTATAATCATAGTGGCAAATGACAATCACAGGAAAAGTCACATGTCATTTTAAAAGACTGTTTTCGCATCAGCCAATTGGTCTTATATTGTCGACGGTCTCATTCGTATTCAGGATAACAGTTGAGTGTAAATAAACATCGCTTCGAGTCCATTTCGTCAATTATACAACCCACGAGGAACTTGATGAATCATCATTCTAACGAATAATAATCATCATTATCATCACCCTAATCATTATCATCATGTCATCTTACTATTTGTCAGCTGTTGGTCATCAGCTAACCTCACCTTGTATATTTGTTGTTGTGTCTTTCCCATCCGTTATGTAGCTCAAGTATCTGTAGGTACTCTATCTTGTGTAGTGCTACAGAAACTTTCTTGGTTCATTAAATCGTGGTTTTGATAGGGAAATGTAACGTCTTGTTTATCCGCATTTTCCCGGAGGTCCCATGTGCATTTTCTAGTTTGTTTGTTTGTTTGTTTTTCGTTCGCTCCATTGTAACCATCACGGATATCCGTGCGATTTCCGCCGGGAGCGTGATTACGTTGTGCCACCGTTACGCGCCTTGTAGGCCTAGCACATCCGATTTCGGCATGCCTTGACAATTCGGGTGGGCTACCCTTAGCCTGTGACAGCCTCTATATCTGTCTCCAGGCACGCGTAGTGGAGACTCTTCGCCCAGACTATTTTCTTGCTCTTAGTCTGACTCAAACGAGGTGTTCCACTGTCTATGAACTTGTCTCGTGTAATTGGACGTGCTGTGCCTGTGCCCATTGGGTACTGAACCGTTTCTCATCCGTGAGCCTGGTTCCTTAAGGGGAAGAACTCAACAGAGGAGTTGGACCCTGGCTCTTTCGCCCTCTTAGCCGAGGTGTCATTCACCGACATCGTGTACCCCTTGTCCAAGTTCGAGTCTCACACCACGCGTTTGAGAGCAAGGCGTTCTCGAGCTGAGCGTCCTTGTCCCAATAGCGCCTGAGCCCATCAGGTACTGAACCCTTTCTCTCTTCAAGTGTATTTCCGGTGTAGGAAAACCTGACAGTAGAGTTGGGCCAGGGCTAAATCGTTGTCCCTTTTGTGCCTGAGCGAATCGAGTACAGAACCCTTTCTCTCTGCAAGTTACTTCCGGTATAGGAAACCTTGACAGTAGAGTTGGGCCAGGACTGCCATCGTTGTCCCTTTCTTGCCTACACCCATCGGGTACAGAACCCTTTCTCTTTGCAAGCATATTTCCGGTTTAGGAAGGCTCGACATTAGAGTTGGGTTAGGTCTTTTGCTTTACCAAACGCCGATGGATGGGTCTGGGTCTCTGCCTGTTAGGAACTCTGGTAACTAGAAGCCCGTCTCGAGCTGACGGAGCTTGTAGTTCCCTTTCCTAGGGACTTTTCACTTTCTATTTGCAGTTCGCGCTGCCCTCTAGCGCTGTTTGCCCTTTCATTGTTTCATTGTACTCTGTGTGAAACATATTTGTCTCTCTCCATGCATTTACCTTTACGTGCATTTTACATTGGCCGCCCCTCCAATGTTCGGACTGGACTGACTAGCTTCACTGTATGTCGACAGTGTTGCTATATGTTATATCTCTTGTGCAGTCAAATCTCTTTCCATCTGCTACCTCCACATTCTCGGACACGATCCCCAAAAGATTTGGCCAGAATCAGCACGAGCTGCTGTATTTCTGTTTCCAGGGTGCACCACGTGGAGGTACATTTGGGATCTTGGTTATCTGCTAACCCTGGGTCCGCCTAGAGCAATGCGTTCCCTTTGCACCCCGCATTTTCTAGTGAAACTGCAGAGTAATTTGCCTTGAGTAGAAGTTATCGCAGGCAGCGTGCCAATTAGAACCCCAGTGCAAAAAAACGTTAATCCCCTGCGCCATTTGAGCCCTTTCCAAGTACTTTCTCCGACTATCTATTATATTATCTACTATCTATTACAATATATAATATCTATTATATTATCTACATAGAAATATCTAATTTATATGAGTCTCACACCAACATAGAAATCGTTTTACATTTGTGTGATTCTTACATCTTTTCTCCTTTATGTGATTCTTACATCTTTTCTCCTTTATGTGATTCTTACATCTTTTCTCCTTTATGTGGTTCTTACATCTTTTCTCCTTTATGTGATTCTTTCATCTTTTCGCATTTATGTGACTCTTTCATCATTTTACATTTATGTGATTCTTACATCTTTTTACATTTATGTGATTCTTTCATATTTTTACATATTTATGATTCTTTCATATTTTTTACATTTATGTGATTCTTACATCTTTTTACATTCTGTGATTCTTTAATATTTTTACATTTATGTGATTCTTACATCTTTTTACATTTATGTGATTCTTACATCTTTTTACATTTATGTGATTCTCACACCTTTTTACATTTATATGATTCTTTCATATTTTTTACATTTATTTGATTCTTTCATATTTTTACATTTATGTGATTCTTACATCTTTTTACATTCTGTGATTCTTTAATATTTTTACATTTATGTGATTCTTACATCTTTTTACATTTATGTGATTCTTACACCCTTTTACATTTATGTGATTCTTTTATATTTTTACATTTATGTCATTCTTACATCTTTTTACATTTATGTGATTCTTACATCTTTTCACATTTATGTGATTCGTTCATCTTTTATGGTTATGTGATTCTTGCATTGTTTCAAATTGATGTAATTCATACATCACTATATAAATCTCTTATCATTTATCTAATCCATACACCACTATATAAATCTCTTATCATTTATCTAATCCATACACCACTATATAAATCTCTTATCATTTATCTAATCCATACACCACTATATAAATCTCTTATCATTTATTTAATCCATGCAGCACTATATAAATCTTTCAAGTGCTTCAGTCAAAACTCTCTCCACTAAATACATTAAATAATTCTTCCTGTCAAATATTCCAATACTTTATACATTTATCAATTTTATACAAATCTTCTCATACCGTACACATTTTCCCATTTTACTCAAATCTTCTAATTCTGTAGACAGTTTCCCATCTTACACAAATCTTCTGTTACTGTAGAGAGTTTCCCATCTTACACAAATCTTCTGTTACTGTAGACATTTTTCCATCTCATATAAATCTTCTCATACCATCTACATAAATATTAACATTATTTCTCCCAAATCTTTCCCAACGATACGTCTCAATTCTACTACATAAATCTTCTATTTGTTCTATAAATCTTCTATTTGTTCTATAAATCTTCTATTTATTCTGTAAATCTTGCCATCCACCTTACAGATGCTGTTTAGGAAAAATGACGGAATTTTGTTGGACACTTTTTCCCAGCCATAATTTCCTCCCACGCGATGTCGTCTGCTAATTTTCACATCTCTGCAAGCCTCTTAAAGAGGTTGACAATATTTATTTGATTGATTTTTGAGCACGATGTTTCCAATGGATTTATAAATTTCATTTATCTATTTACCATGTGTCATGAGCATTTCTTGATCAGGGACGACAGCAACGATGGTGATGGAGAGAGGAGATGAATGGTGGTGATGGGGGGAGGAGGTGAATGATGCTGATGGAGAGAGTAGATGAATGGTGGTGATGGAGAGAGGAGATGAATGATGCTGATGGAGAGAGTAGAGTAACAATATTGATGGGAGAGTAGAGTAACAATGTTGATGGGAGAGTAGAGTAACAATGTTGATGGAGAGAGTAGAGTAACAATGTTGATGGGAGAGTAGAGTAACAATGTTGATGGAGAGAGTAGAGTAACAATGTTGATGGGAGAGTAGAGTAACAATGTTGATGGGAGAGTAGAGTAACAATGTTGATGGAGAGAGTAGAGTAACAATGTTGATGGGAGAGTAGAGTAACAATGTTGATGGAGAGAGTAGAGTAACAATGTTGATGGGAGAGTAGAGTAACAATGTTGATGGGAGAGTAGAGTAACAATGTTGATGGAGAGAGTAGAGTAACAATGTTGATGGAGAGAGTAGAGTAACAATGTTGATGGGAGAGTAGAGTAACAATGTTGATGGGAGAGTAGAGTAACAATGTTGATGGGAGAGTAGAGTAACAATGTTGATGGGAGAGTAGAGTAACAATGTTGATGGGAGAGTAGAGTAACAATGTTGATGGGAGAGTAGAGTAACAATGTTGATGGGAGAGTAGAGTAACAATGTTGATGGAGAGAGTAAAGTAACAATGTTGATGGGAGGGGACATTAAGACGTTCATAGGACAGAACATGAACTATGTACGTGGAGAGGGGCGGGTGTACATATGGGAAAACTGAGTATAATGAAGTCAGTCATCTATGTCGGGCCGTATCATCAATCCGTCGTGTCTTGTCATCACTGGATGGATAAAGCCAAATTATTATTATTTAAATTAATTAATTGTATCCTGATATACAATAAATGTATCCTGATATACAATAAATGTATCCTGATATACAATAAATGTATCCTGATATACAATAAATGTATCCTGATATACAATAAATGTATCCTGATATACAATAAATGTATCCTGATATACAATAAATTCTCTGAAAGTTATTGAATCTAGAATCCCCCACTGGTATGTCTTAGCATGGCTGGAAGAAATAACATCGTGGACCGGATCAAATGTCACAGCGCGCCGATCGATTCCCATTCTTGTCTTATATACGACCCGCTTCGCTGGACGATCACTACACATCAAGGCCGTACATTAAGTCCTGGTCGGGTTTTAGGGGGGGTGCTGGTTAAATACCCCAGGAATAACCATACCCTAAGGAATTCTGAATGTGTCTTTTAGTATTAGGAAGGATCCTAAAAAGTAGGTCCCCCTCCCCCCCCAAGCCACATCTTAATAGTTTTCCCCAAACTATGGTAACCAAAAATTAGGCTAAAACGTTAGAACTTTTCATTTTTAAGGTATACACCTCTCTTCCTTTTGATCAAAGACGTATCGACGTCACTCCTGCACGTGCGATAGCAACAAAACCTCAGCCAGATTTCTCATCACGACCAACAGATTCACTTGTGAACACTACAGAAACATCATCATTCTCTGAATTCTCACATACGAGGTAGCTTCAGAAAGTTCCCTGAATTAGTGGATTCTCACATACGAGGTAGCTTCAGAAAGTTCCCTAATTAGTGAATTCTCACATACGAGGTAGCTTCAGAAAGTTGCATGAATTAGTGAATTCTCACATATGAGGTTGCTTCAAAAAGTTGCCTGAATTAGTGAATTCTCACACACGAGATAGCTTCTGAAAGTTCCCTGAATTAGTGAATTCTCACACACGAGATAGCTTCAGAAAGTTCCCTGAATTAGTGAATTCTCACACACGAGATAGCTTCAGAAAGTTCCCTTAATTACTGGATTATATAGAAAGAAGAAAGAATATAATTATCTACACTACATTTCCATGAAAGTAGTTCGCCTTCTTCACGTATGCAACTTCCGACATTTGCAAACGTGAATACAGCTTCTGGAAACATTCATGATACCCATTTTTGACACCTCTCTCAGATCTCTTGTCGCATTAGCGATAACATCATCTGCCTCCTTATATCGTTATTCTTCCAGTTCCGATTTCAGTCCAGGAAACAAGAAAAAAAAACAACCGGTGCAAAGTCGAGAGAATATGGAGGCTGTTCCAAAGTACTTACATTGTGTTTTACGAGGTACTGTGTTACTAGTAGGTATCATTGTACCGGCTCATTGTCTTGGTATCATTGTACCGGCTCTTTGTATTGGTATCATTGTACCGGCTCTTTGTCTTGGTATCGTTGTACCGGCTCTTTGTCTTGGTATCGTTGTGCCGGCTCTCTGTCTTGGTATCGTTGTACCGGCTCATTGTCTTGATATCATTGTACCGGCTCTTTGTCTTGGTATCATTGTACCGGCGCAATGTTTAGGTATCATTGTGCCGGCTTATTGTCTTGGTATCATTGTACCTTCTCATTGTCTTGGTATCATTGTACCGGCGCAATGTTTAGATATCATTGTGTCGGCTCATTGTTTTGGTATCATTGTGCCGGCGCATTCTCTATGTATCGCTGAGCCGTCATATTGTCTTGCAGAATAATCGAAATGTTTGTTGTCCATTTTTCTGGTAGTTTTCTTCTGTTTTCATGACACAGACGATAGAGAATATCAAAGCATTTCATTGTCATGATTGTTTTCATAGTCGTATCTCCATATGCTTCATTAGGCAATGTTACTGTCTCTGTGGGTGATTTAAATAAAACAATGTTACTGTCTCTGTGGGTGATTTAAATAAAACAATGTTACTGTCTCTGTGGGTGATTTAAATAAAACAATGTTACTGTCTCTGTGGGTGATTTAAATAAAACAATGTTACTGTCTCTGTGGGTGATTTAAATAAAACAATGTTACTGTCTCTGTGGGTGATTTAAATAAAACAATGTTACTGTCTCTGTGGGTGATTTAAATAAAACAATGTTACTGTCTCTGTGGGTGATTTAAATAAAACAATGTTAATGTCTCTGTGGTTGACCTAAGCAAAACATATAATTTCATATTATACATTGTAACAATAAAGATAACGTCAGCTTCAACGATGCAACAAGCACAGCACAATAACATCATCTTTCATTCAAACACTTGTCAACTATTCCAATAACATCATCTTTCATTCAAACACTTGTCAACTATTCCAATAATATCATCTTTCATTCAAACACTAGTCAACTATTCCAATAATATCATCTTTCATTCAAACACTAATCATCTATTCCAATAATATCATCTTTCATTCAAACACTAATCATCTATTCCAATAATATCATCTTTCATTCAAACACTAATCATCTATTCCAATAATATCATCTTTCATTCAAACAATAACATCATCTTTCATTCAAACAATAACATCATCTTTCATTCAAACAATAACATCATCTTTCATTCAAACAATAACATCATCTTTCATTCAAACACTAGTCAAATATTCCAATAATATCATCTTTCATTCAAACACTAGTCAACTATTCCAATAATATCATCTTTCATTCAAACACTAATCATCTATTCCAATAATATCATCTTTCATTCTAACAATAACATCATCTTTCATTCAAACAATAACATCATCTTTCATTCAAACAATAACATCATCTTTCATTCAAACAATAACATCATCTTTCATTCAAACACTAGTCAAATATTCCAATAATATCATCTTTCATTCAAACACTAATCATCTATTCCAATAATATCATCTTTCATTCTAACAATAACATCATCTTTCATTCAAACAATAACATCATCTTTCATTCAAACAATAACATCATCTTTCATTCAAACAATAACATCATCTTTCATTCAAACACTAGTCAAATATTCCAATAACATCATCTTTCATTCAAACACTAGTCAACTATTCCAATAATATCATCTTTCATTCAAACACTAGTCTATTATCCCAGCAACTTTTGAAAGCTACCGCTTATATCCCTACTCAAAAATTTATTTGCCCAAGTCAAGATTGTACCAAAATCAGTCTTGGACAGCCAAATGCTGTGAGACACCGAAATAGGG
The DNA here is from genome assembly GCA_034231615.1 of Meghimatium bilineatum. Taxonomy (NCBI): domain Eukaryota; kingdom Metazoa; phylum Mollusca; class Gastropoda; order Stylommatophora; family Philomycidae; genus Meghimatium; species Meghimatium bilineatum. The sequence goes on from CM067321.1 coordinate 5,116,051, forward strand.
ACAAGACTTCCAGTTCTAATAGCATCCACCACATGTAAATATTGACTGAATCTACGGGTGAGATTGTGCTGAAAGTCTTAAACGGTTTTTCTGTGCAGACTTTTAGCAGACAAATTATACTAGTCTTAGCAAATATTTATTCGACGGTGCCGGCAAATTGATCGTAAACAGTCCGACTGTTTAAACGGTACGATAAACCAGATTTTATGTATTCAATGTTTTATTTTGTCTTTTTAACAGCGTGGCTGTAATTGTCTGTAATTTTGTCAGTCTGTCTGTTTCTCTCCATCCGACAGTTCATGCCCCCTCCCATAATCTGTTTTTCGTTTTATCTAAGTATATACCTTTCCAGTCTATTTATTTAACTGTTTGTCTGTTTACCTACCTGTCTGTCTGTTTACCTACCTGCCTATCTGTTTACCTACCTGCCTGTCTGTTTACCTACTTGCCTGTCTGTTTACCTACCTGCCTGTCTGTTTGCATGCCTGTCTGTCTGTTTAACTAGCTCTCTGTCTGTTTACCTATCTGCCTGTCTGATTACCTATGTGCCTGTCTGATTACCTATGTGCCTGTCTGTTTGCCTAGCACCCTGTCTGTTTACCTACATGCCTATCTGTTTACCTACCTGCCTGTATGTTTACCTAGCTCCCTGTCTGCTTACCTACCTGTCTAAATGTTTATCTGCCCTTTTGTCTATCTATCTTTCTTCCTGATCTGTCGTCCGGATCTGTGGTAGCGTAGGGCAAAGCCATTCTGTGACGACCAAGATCTAGATTCGAATCCCGCCGCAGGCAATTGTGTATCGGACCGTTCAGAAAGCAATGATAAACTACTGAAGTATTTATATTGCATAGACATTAACTAAAGCCAAAACAAATGTTAAGATTGATGGATATATTCTTAGCAGGACATTTTACAAATTTTAAAAAATCTATACATCAGCCCGCCCCCCCAATCTTTCTGTTTGTCTGTCTTTCTGCCCGTATGCTAGTTTGCAGTTAACCATATCTGTTTGTATGCCCGCATTCCAGTCTGCAATTCTCTATGTCTGCCTCCCTATATGTTCGTCTGTATTCCCGTTTGCCATTCATTATGTCTGCCTCCCTATATGTTCGTCTGTATTCCCGTTTGCCATTCATTATGTCTGCCTCCCTGTTTGTCTGTATGCCCGCATGCCCGTCGGTCTTTCTCTGTCTATCACTGTTTCTGCTTGCCTGTATCAATCGGAACGTTGGTATTCTGTCTGTCTGTCTGCCTGCCTGTTTGATCTGTTTATTTGACTACAGGTATGTCTAACCTAGCTCTATCTCTTCACCACCTGTTTCTATCTGGTCTGGTCTATCTCCGTGTATGTTTGTGTATGTCTAATCTAGCTCTATCTCTTCACCACCTGCTTCTATCTGCTCTGGTCTATCTCCGTGTATGTTTGTGTATGTCTAACCTAGCTCTATCTCTTCACCACCTGTTTCTCTCTGGTCTGGTCTATCTCCGTGTATGTTTGTGTATGTCTAACCTAGCTCTATCTCTTCACCACCTGTTTCTCTCTGGTCTGGTCTATCTCCGTGTATGTTTGTGTATGTCTAACCTAGCTTTATCTCTTCACCACCTGTTTCTATCTGGTCTGGTCTATCTCCTTGTATGTTTTTGTATCCCTGTTTGAGTATCTGCATGTCTGATCTGTTTATCCTATTTCTGCATGCATGGCTGCTACGCCAACGCCTGGGCTTCACACCCGCATGACGTCTGTGATCAAATCTCATGTGTGGAAATATCACATTATGAATACTACAAACGTTATCGTGTCCTCCCTGTAAACACTTCTATTTGTTATCATTTCCTCTCTCTTGCTCTCTCTCTCTCTATATCAATGTTATCTTATTATCTCTCTCTATTAATTTTATCTTGTTCTCTCTTTCTATTATTTTTATCTTGTTCTCTATATTCTTTTTATCTGTCTATCTGTATGATTTTATCTTATTCTCTTTCTTTTTAAAACCTTATTCTCTGTCTCTCTTTCATTTTTATTATTATCTTTCTCTTTAATTTTTTTTTATCTTACTCTCTCTCTCTCTCTCTCGGATTTTTCTTATTATTTCTCTTTCTTTCATTTTTATCTCATTCTGTCTCATTTTTAATCTTGTTCCATCTCTCCATCATTTTTATCTTATTCCATCTCTCCATCATTTTTATCTTATTCCATCTCTCCATCATTTTTATATTATTCCATCTCTCCATCATTTTTATCTTATTCCATCTACTCATTGTTATCTTTAACTATCGCTTTTATTTATAGCGTATCTCTCTGTATCAATTTTATCTTTTTCTCTCTATATGAATTTTTATCTTCTTTTCTCTCATGTATTTTTTATCTTATTGTCCTTCTTTCATGTTTATCTTATACTCTAATTTTTATCTTATTTTCTCTTTTTCATATTTAAATTATTCTCTGTCTTATTTATATCTTGTCTTTCTTTAATTTTGTATCTTATCTTCTTTCTATTTCGTTTTAACTTTTAACTATTCTCTCTCTCATCTCTATTGTATTATCTCTAATTTTTTTATCTTATTAGCTCTCTAATTTTATCTTATTAGCTCTCTAATTTTATCTTATTAGCTCTCTAATTTTTATCTTATTAGCTCTCTAATTTATCTTATTAGCTCTCTAATTTTTTATCTTATTAGCTCTCTAATTTTATCTTATTAGCTCTCTAATTTTATCTTATTAGCTCTCTAATTTTATCTTATCTCTTATTTGTATTTATTTTCTCTCATTTTATCTGATATCTCTTATATAACCTTATCCACTACTCTGTCTTTTATTTTTTCACTTTTTCTCTTTCTTTTTTAAAATTCTATTCTCTTTCTCTTATTTGACTGAGTTAGTTTCCTGATTCGACGTTGACGCTCTCTGGGCAAACCAATATGTTTTCGATCTGTTCCATCCCACGACGAACATTATGCATGCTAATGGTTCTGGTAACTCCGTAATTACTGGCTCATTAGACATCACATCAATCGCTTTGTTCTGTTCAACCAATGGGTAATTCGAAATTCTTTAATGCGCACCATCATTAACTCCTCCATGTCTAGTGTTACTATCAATATTAACTCCTTCATGTCTAGTGTTACTATCAATATTAACTCTTTTATGTCTAGTGTTACTATCAATATTAACTCCTTCATGTCTAGTGTTACTATCAATATTAACTCCTTCATGTCTAGTGTTACTATCAATATTAACTCCTTCATGTCTAGTGTTACTATCAATATTAACTCTTTCATGTCTAGTGTTACTATCAATATTAACTCCTTCATGTCTAGTGTTACTATCAATATTAACTCCTTCATGTCTAGTGTTACTATCAATATTAACTCCTCCATGTCTAGTGTTACTATCAATATTAACTCCATGTCTAGTGTTACTATCAATATTAACTCTTTTATGTCTAGTGTTACTATCAATAATAACTCCTTCATGTCTAGTGTTACTATCAATATTAACTCCATGTCTAGTGTTACTATCAATATTAACTCCTTCATGTCTAGTGTTACTATCAATATTAACTCTTTTATGTCTAGTGTTACTATCAATATTAACTCCTTCATGTCTAGTGTTACTATCAATATTAACTGCTCCATGTCTAGTGTTACTATCAATATTAACTCCTTCATGTCTAGTGTTACTATCAATATTAACTCCTTCATGTCTAGTGTTACTATCAATATTAACTCCTTCATGTCTAGTGTTACTATCAATATTAACTCCTTCATGTCTAGTGTTACTATCAATATTAACTCCTTCATGTCTAGTGTTACTATCAATATTAACTCCTTCATGTCTAGTGTTACTATCAATAATAACTCTCCATGTCTAGTGTTACTATCAATAATAACTCTCCATGTCTAGTGTTACTATCAATAATAACTCTCCATGTCTAGTGTTACTATCAATATTAACTCTTTTATGTCTAGTGATACTATCAATATTAACTCTTTTATGTCTAGTGTTACCATAAAAAATATGTTCATAAAAAGATGTTAAATTGTCATTCTTGTCCGTACCTGGTATTAGACGTCCCGACGTTAATGTGGTCCGTTCTTTCATTGCCACGAACTCCTGCATGTCCAGGAAAATAAATCTACAAAATCCCTTATATAATAACTATTGTTTGGCCAGGATGTGCAAATTAATGTGCAGTATGTGCAGGACTAAAACAAATGAAACAATGTTTTACCAGAACTCAAGTTCACATTGAATGGTCTAGTAAACATATAGAAACAACTGAATAATATAATAGTTGTTTGTTAGAGTGTTACATTAGTGCTTGCTGTCCAGTGCACACATGTTTGTTAGAGTGTTACGTTAGTGCTTGCTGTCCAGTGCACAATTGTTTGTTAGAGTGTTACATTAGTGCTTGCTGTCCAGTGCACAGTTGTTTGTTAGAGTGTTATGTTAGTGCTTGCTGTCCAGTGCACAGTTGTTTGTTAGAGTGTTATGTTAGTGCTTGCTGTCCAGTGCACAGTTGTTTGTTAGAGTGTTATGTTAGTGCTTGCTGTCCAGTGCACAGTTGTTTGTTAGAGTGTTATGTTAGTGCTTGCTGTCCAGTGCACAGTTGTTTGTTAGAGTGTTATGTTAGTGCTTGCTGTCCAGTGCACAGTTGACATTACTAAAAAGTATTATTTTTGGTAAGTCCCGAAGATCGCACAATGAACATATGACCGGGACTCTGAGTCTACATACACTGGGATGGCTGCTGGAGCGGAGGGCGGAGTACATATGGGAGCGCCCTACGTTCTGGATGTTATGCTAGTTTCAAGAAAAGAAGAAGTGTTATGCTAGAGCTTTCTGTCCAGTGCACACTTGTTTGTTACAGTGCACACTTGTTTGTTACAGTGCACACTTGTTTGTTACAGTGCACACTTGTTTGTTACAGTGCACAATTGTGTCGTCTTGTTCTGTGTTCTTGCCTCTACTAATCTCTTCTCAAAACCATCCTGGGTCTTCAAGTACTCTCAGGGTCAACACTAGTCCCTGTTTCCTTTCCAGATCCCTTTTCATGGCATCAGGTCACGTAGACGATGGTACAGCTCTAGCCAATGTCCAAAATTCCACATTTCTTTCAAGAATTTTGGTACGTCTTAGAACTCAGTCCTAACTAGACTGTAGTGTAGGTCCTTATCAGGACTTTTAGTAGTCCTTCTCAGGACATTTAATAGTTTTCTCAGGAGCTACTCTTTTGCATGACTTCTTTACGTTTACAGCCGTTTGAACAGATGAATGGCCATCACTGAAGACTCATGAGACTATGGATTTTCTATTGCAATAATTGCGCGCAGGGTTATTTAATTGTCCCAGACCATAAGGTCAATCAATCAATCAATCAAGTGCGCTGCTGAGTGGCGTAGTCGATCATGCTACTACAAAACTCTCTGTCTCTTGTGGTGTTAATAAGTTCAGTTGGTAGCATCTTTTTGTGTCACAGTGACAGCACATACAGAAATTACGCTTTTTATCTTCCACTGTCTCTTCTGCCCGTGATTTTTCCGGTGGTAACTAAGTGTTCAAGTTTTACTTTTCTCATCACATGCCCTAAAAATCTTGATTGTCTGTTTCTAATTTTTGCTATAATTTGTCGTTTTACTCCAACATCTCTGAGAACTTCTACATTTGTTTTCTTGACTGTCCATAGAATTTTCATCATTCTTCTTAAAAACCACATCTTATTGATCTTCAGCTTATCTTGGGCAAATTTGTTTACTGTCCATACTTCGCTTCCACAAAGAAAGATTGGCTCAATATAACATCCTAGCACTAAAACTCCCGTATGCAGTGATATTACTCCATTGCGTAGAATGTTACTTAATTTCTAAAATGTTAATTTGGCCTGTGCTATCCTGTTCTTGATCTCACTGGAGCACCTACCATCTGATGTTAAAATGTTGCCAAGATACTTGACTTTATGCACTTGACTTAATTTTGCATCATTGATAGCAATACTACATCTTCGTGCAGTGTATTTCTTTGAAACAATCCTTGCTTCTGTTGTCTTCTTGTTTAGACTGAGGCCTTTGTTTTCACTTTCTTGTACTACCATATCTAACAGGGCCTTGAGTTCTTGTTCGCCCCTTTCAATCAGAACTGTATTGTCAGCATATCTTAGATTATTCAGATTGTAACCACCAGCTTCTATTCTTGGCATGCTTTCTATGTCTCACATACTAATCTCTGTATACAGGAAGAAAAGATCTGGTGACATTACACATCCTTGTCTGACGCCTATTTCTATCTTTTGGAATTCTATTACATTACTATCAACCTTCAGCGCAGATATTTGTTTCCAACACATATTTCTTGCTATCTTTAAATCTTTCCAATCAACATTAAATTTTTCTAAAATTGTTCCATCATTTCTGAATTCTTCACCATGTCAAATGTGTGACCATAAGGTCCACATAGATACAATCTAATAAAGCCATATATAAACAATACATACTTCCGTTTAGACCAAAATAACGACAATAGCAAAGAAAGAAAGAAATATCACTATCTCCATCGAAAATAAACACCTTAAACAGGTAAAGGAGTTCACTTACTTAGGAAGAATTATATCGAGTGAAGGGAAAACAAGTAAAGTGATACAAAATAGATACAACAAAACATACCAGATCCTAGGGCAGATGACACGTATTTTCAAGAACAAAAATGTAAACATAGACACTAAAGTTGCATTATACAAAACTATTATTATTCCATCACTGTGCTACCAGTGCCAAACCTGGACAATGACAGCACAAGACAAAAGAAAAATAGTGACAACAGAAATGACGTGTCTCCGAAGAATACTCGGAGTGTCATTACGAGATAGAATTAGAAACGATAACATCAGACAGATAACCAAAACAATACCAGTATTAGAACACATCAAAAGACAACAGATCAAGTAGTTTTCACACACTTCCAGACTATCAACAGACAGCATGCCACAGATGACCATGACACATAGACATCACGGCTATAAAGCCAGAGGCAGATCATGGAAAAGATGGAAAACATAAATAAAAAATGCCACAAGAACAATCTTACAAACAGCGCACAAAAAGGCTATCTCCAGAGAACTCTTCTACCACTGACGCTGCAATGCAAACAAGGGCTACAGCGTATAGATAGACATATAGTCTTCGCTCTTAGGTTGAACGAGTCGTGACTCGGGAAGAAGATTTAATCACGAATTTAACAAGCAACAAACAAATAGAGACCAGAATAAGAAATACACGCCATCTGTTCAGGTCGGAGTCATCCACTCTCCATCTGTTCATGTCGGAGTCATCCTCTCTCCATCTGCTCATGTCGGAGTCATCCACTCTCCATCTGTTCAGGTCGGAGTCATCCACTCTCCATCTGTTCATGTCGGAGTCATCCACTCTCCATCTGCACATGTCGGAGTCATCCTCTCTCCATCTGCTCATGTCGGAGTCATCCACTCTCCATCTGTTCATGTCGGAGTCATCCACTCTCCATCTGCTCATGTCGGAGTCATCCACTCTCCATCTGTTCATGTCGGAGTCATCCAATCTCCAGCTGCACATGTCGGAGTCATCCACTCTCCATCTGCTCATGTCGGAGTCATCCACTCTCCATCTGTTCATGTCGGAGTCATCCACTCTTCATCTGTTCATGTCGGAGTCATCCACTCTCCATCTGCACATGTCGGAGTCATCCACTCTCCATCTGCACACGTCGGAGTCATCCACTCTCCATCTGCTCATGCCGGAGTCATCCACTCTCCATCTGCTCATGTCGGAGTCATCCACTCTCCATCTGCACACGTCGGAGTCATCCACTCTCCATCTGCACACGTCGGAGTCATCCACTCTCCATCTGCTCATGCCGGAGTCATCCACTCTCCATCTGCTCATGTCGGAGTCATCCACTCTCCATCTGCACACGTCGGAGTCATCCACTCTCCATCTGCTCATGTCGTAGTCATCCACTCTTCATCTGTTCAAGAACGTAATGAGAGTCCGTGACTATTGCAGCGTGACCTTCTTAGTATAGAAGACATGTGAACAGAAAGTAAACACGACTACATTCATTACGTTTATCATTATTGTCGCATTACTACATTCAAACAAACTTCTATATTCACCAACACTCGAACATTCACCAACACTCGAACATTCACCAACACTCGAACATTCACTAACACTCCAACATTCACTAACACTCCAACATTCACCAACACTCGAACATTCACCAACACTCCAACATTCACTAACACTCCAACATTCACTAACACTCCAACATTCACTAACACTCCAACATTCACCAACACTCCAATATTCACCAACACTCCAAAATTCACTAACACTTCAACATTCACTAACACTCCAATATTCACCATCACTCCAAAATTCACTAACACTCCAACATTCACCAACACTCCAACATTCACTAACACTCCAACATTCACCAACACTCCAATATTCACCAACACTCCAAAATTCACTAACACTTCAACATTCACTAACACTTCAACATTCACCAACACTCCAACATTCACTAACACTCCAACATTCACTAACACTCCAACATTCACTAACACTCCAACATTCACTAACACTCCAACATTCACTAACACTCCAACATTCACTAACACTCCAACATTCACTAACACTCCAACATTCACTAACACTCCAACATTCACTAACACTCCAACATTCACTAACACTTCAACATTCACTAACACTTCAACATTCACTAACACTCCAACATTCACTAACACTTCAACATTCACTAACACTTCAACATTCACTAACACTCCAACATTCACTAACACTTCAACATTCACTAACACTTCAACATTCACTAACACTCCAATGTCTATCCACACATATACTATAACATTAACGCACTCTCCTACATTAATACACTCTTAAATTCACTAACACTCACACACACTCTTACACTCACACACACTCTTATACTCACACACACTCTTACACTCACACACACACTCTGAACATTCACCCACACTCCAACACTCATTTACACCCCCATGTTCACCTACACCCATATTCACCCACACTCCCACGTTCACCCACACCTCCACGTTAATCATCACCTCCATATTCACCCACACCCCACTTTCACCCACATTCCCACATACTCTATATTCACCCACACCCCCATATTCGCCCACACTCCACGTTCACCAAGACGTCTATATTAACCCTCACACCACGTTCACACGCACCCCACATTCAGCCACATCCCCACGTTCACCCACATCCCCATATTCACCCACTACAGATATAAATTTACGTTGTCAATTCATTTATCTAAAGGGAAGTAACCCGTCTCCCATCCCTCATTTTATTCCCTCCCTTTGTCTGTTTCTGCATTGTCCCCTAAGCTCACTCTGTCATTGTTATCTCTTCTCTATTTGTCCGTTGTTTATCTGTGATCCATTCATTTATGTCAATCTATAAATTCCCTATGAAAAAAAGAGATCCCAACCACCCCCTTTTTGTTCCCCCGGAGACACAATAATTGCAGGGTTTCCCTTATAGCGAATCAAAAAATTCGCTATTTTTAAAAACGGGAATTTCCATTATGTTTTGTTTACATCTAGGGTTATGAAGATGGCGGATATCGACCAATAGACGCGCATTGTAAAGTAAACGAACGTTTTTGCCATAATTTTTTTTCTTGTTGTTGCGAGATCGATGTTGCAATAGATTACACAGAATCCAGTCTCAAGTTCTATTCAAGTTACAGTTGCCAATCAATCAAGTGTCATGATGACTGGTGGAGACGATCATGTTTCTCCATAACTCTCTGTCTCGTTAATAAGTTCAGTCGGTACCACTTCCGCTTGTCATTATGACAACAAATGGGACATCATATGAAGAACACAGCTCAATAAATCAAATGTGTTTGCGTATGATCAAAGTTTAATCTGCGAATATGAAGATGAATTGTTGTTCGTCCATCACAAGTAATGATGACCATTTTTTTACATCCACTTTTGAAAATTCAATTTTAGTTATGTCCTTGATTATGAGTTCGTAGATGGCTAATGAGCCTTTTCCGAGACGTAAATGTCCTTGGACAGTTCAGGCATGGAATGGCGACTGTATACGGATCATGGTCTATCCGTGACGTTCTAGCTACTCTCCGCTGTTGAGCTGCTGCATTTCTCCTCTTAATGACTTGCACTGGGGATTTTGATTAAAGTGAGGAGGAGTTGTGGAAGGCGTCGACCTCACTCTCTTGTCATACCTCATTATGATATCACCTGTTATATCACCTGTTGGTGGAGCCATAACACGTCTCAGGCAGTCCACTTATGCTGTGTTCACGTGATACTTTAAGCCAGAAGCTGAATTAAAGCGACACACACACCCTCTCCATGAGACACGCAAAAAAATAAAAAAATTTAAAAAAAACAACGTGAAACTAAACAAATCTAAAACAGAGACTATGAAGATAAGTAAAAAACCGGGCCAGTTAAATGTTTCTGTCAATGGTACAAAGCTAAAGCAGGTCTCAGCGTTCAAATGTTTAGTAAGAGTCTGTACAGACGACGACAGACTCGATAGAAAGACCAAAACAAAATGTCTGAAAGTCAATGACGTGACTTACCAGATGTCACCAACAAACAAACACCCATAAATTTGCATGACTACACAACAAAAACTGATAAACAATATTGTTTACGCCAACTATGTGTTACCAATGTCAAACATGGTCCTGGATATAGAAGCTAGTGAAAACAAAGAGATCACAGTTGGTGAAATCTATAGGAGAGGTATAAATGTCACGAGAAGAGATTGACGGAGAAATGAAGATATCAGAAAAGAAATAAGGACTATCTCAAAACTACATCGGAAGACAGCAAACAAGGTGGTATGGTCAGCACAAGAGAATCAATCAATCAATAAACCCGTAACCCTTCAGGGTCGTAGGGGTACCACATTGGATGCCTCAGCAATGAGAATGGAACCAACTCAATCAGATCTTCGTGCATACAACAGCAGATGATCGGATTAGAAGGTACGAGAAAGACCAAGAACTAGATGGGTGGAGAGAAAGAAATCTTACAGAGGCACTTCTTCTTCTTCTTCTTTCTGTCCTCATGTATCCTTCGGTGTTGAGGGGAGAGTGAGTGTACGGCCTTTTGCCCTTCTATTTGCCTCTTCTGCCGTTATATTTCCGAGTGTTTCTAATACACTATCTATCCACCTTTTACGAGGGCGTCCAATGGGTCTTCTGTTTTCGTATCGTTTGTTAAGTGTTTCTTGGATAATACTTTGCTCTTTCTATCTGGTTATGTGGCCGAACCATCCAACTTGTTGTTTCTGAATATATTCTAATTACAGAGGCAACCATTCAACTTGTTGTTTCTGAATATATTCTAATTACAGAGGCAACCATCCAACTTGTTGTTTCTGAATATATTCTAATTACAGAGGCAACCATTCAACTTGTTGTTTCTGAATATATTCTAATTACAGAGGCAACCATTCAACTTGTTGTTTCTGAATATATTCTAATTACAGAGGCAACCATCCAACTTGTTGTTTCTGAATATATTCTAATTACAGAGGCAACCATCCAACTTGTTGTTTCTGAATATATTCTAATTACAGAGGCAACCATCCAACTTGTTGTTTCTGAATATATTCTAATTACAGAGGCAACCATTCAACTTGTTGTTTCTGAATATATTCTAATTACAGAGGCAACCATTCAACTTGTTGTTTCTGAATATATTCTAATTACAGAGGCAACCATCCAACTTGTTGTTTCTGAATATATTCTAATTACAGAGGCAACCATTCAACTTGTTGTTTCTGAAAATATTCTAATTACAGAGGCGAGACTGTAAGATTGCCCTTGGTCAATGCGACTCAAATGGCCAAAGACATACAACTTTCTCCCCCCCCCCCACGACGCTTAACAACACAAGTGGAAATGACAATGTTTTCGGTAGTTACTAAATGTTTATGATTCTCCGTAGTGTCGTAGTTACACGATATAGTTATACGGTATAGTTACACGGTATAGGGGGCTGCATATCACAGTTGTCTTGGGGGTCATTCTCTAGTTGAGGCGGACATGTTTATCAGATCGCAACGGTTCCCTGATCGACCCAGCCTTAATTGGGTACTGGATTAATATGGGCATTAAGAATGTGAAGGTGAGGAGATGGCTACCGCCCTCATATAGCAGAGTCACTGAAATGTGAGACCGCTAACATCTTAGACCCCTAATTCATTAATAAATGCTATGTGTGTGTGTGTATGAGAGAGAGAGGAGATGGCTATTTTTCTGTTGTCTGTCTCCAGGCGAATAATGATTGATTGTATTCACACTTGCCGTTAAGCATAGGGGTTGGAGCTTCAGCTGTTGTTCCAAGGCCAGATGTGTTGCCTTGGTTACTTTGTCCATGTTTGTTCAAGGCTATCTTGATGTTTTATATCCACCATTTTCTTGGTCTACCTTTGAATTTATGTCCCGATATTCTTTTGTTATATGCTCTTATTGGTATTTGGTTTGGCTTCATTCTCATAAGGTGACCGAACCATTTTACTTGCTGTCTCTCAATATGTTCAATACATGATATTATACCAACTCTTTTCCTAATTTCATCATTTTTTATTTTATCAAGTTTAGTAACCATTGCGGCTTTTCCCAGACACTTCATTTCACATGTAACGATTTTCCTGTGCTGTGAGGCTGTTAAAGACCATGTTTGACATTGGTAGCACAGTGTTGGTATAAAAATTGTAGATATTATCTGTTTTTTAAATTTCCATCTTGATCTTTGGGTGAATAAGTAATGGTGAAAGTTGGTAGTTCACTGTGTTAGCTTTATGGCACTTTGTTTCTATTTTTTTTCTGTTTGGTCTTCCAATATTGGAAAAAGTTATGCCTAGATATTTAAATTCTTTGGCTTGTTTTACTTATGTGTTATCTATTGTTATATCAATTTATGTTGCAAAGGTACTAATTTTCATAATTTCTGTTTGTATACGTTAATTTTCATGTTGTACTTATTACACGCTAATAGAAATATTAGACTTTGATCGTCGGAAAATAATAGTTTGTTGATTTCATTAGTAAGTTCTTTATCAAGTTTATTTGCAATGTTTTTCTCTTTCTTAATGCAGTCATCTAGTACATTTCTTTCTGTCCAGGCTATTGCGAATAATCTTGCTAGCCACTGGACCTGTTTTATTTTCTTACATGCTTTTATTTCTTCGTTTGGTATACCGCCTACTCCTGGTGATTTAATGATTGGCTATGTTTTACGGCTTTTTCTATTTCTTGGTTTAGTATATCTGGTTCTGTGGTTTCTATATTTTTTTTTCGATGGTTGGTTTATATTCTGCTGTGAAGTTTGGAGATGGCTACCGCCCTCATATAGCAGAGCCACTGAAATGTGAGATTGCTGATATACGATATACGTACCCATTCTATAATAAAAATAGAAATCCGACGAATTCAAGACAAATATTCCGTGACATGATGGTCGCAAGAAGCGATTAATAAGGTTTTGGGTATAGCTGGCTGTCCCATCTCATAGAATCTCATGGCTGTCACATCACATGCCTGCCCCATGTCATATAGCTGGCTGTCCCATCTCATAGAATCACATGACTGTCCCATGTCATATAGCTGGCTGTCCCATCTCTTACCATCACATGACTGTCCCATGTCACATAGCTGACTGTTCCATCTCTTACCATCACATGACTGTCCCATGTCATATAGCTGGCTGTCCCATCTCATAGAATCACATGACTGTCCCATGTCATATAGCTGGCTGTCCCATCTCTTACCATCACATGACTGTCCCATGTCATATAGCTGGCTGTCCCATCTCATAGAATCTCATGGCTGTCCCATCACATGACTGTCCCATGTCATATAGCTGGCTGTCCCATCTCATAGAATCTCATGGTTGTCCCATCTCTTACCATCACATGACTGTCCCATGTCATATAGCTGGCTGTCCCATCTCATAGCCACTCATGACAATCCCATTCATAGCATCTATTAGCTGTCCCATCTCACAGAAGAACAAATAGACTCCCAAACAGACGGCGATATGTAATCATTAGTGCTGGCAACAGCGCTATTCCTCAACCTTCCCACAGCATGAGCCCTGATACCATACTTCATGGTGACTATGTGAACCACGTTGTAATTTTTATTTCATGCACAATGGATAGACACGTCACCTGAGTCTGTTGGTCGGCGGTTGAATATATTACTTTAAAATATACTATTTTGGCTTTCTATTATCAATTCTGAATCGTTCCATGAACCACATGCTAAGGATGTCAGACCACTAACTACTAGACCACAAACTGCAGCTACCAACATATTTAAGAGTATAATTTGTTGCCCCAGCAGTTTTGTTACGAGATGGGTGACAGGACCCAAACTAGGCATGGTGGGTAAGGTCTGAATGGCTTTTATATAAATTGAAAATGAAAGACAACTAGTAAAACTGTAATATGGTCAATACAATTTTTTTCAATGTAAAAATTGTTAAAATTCAATTTTACAAATGAGAAAATACATAATTTTTATGTTTCGACCACAATACCTTTGCCAGTGACATACTGTCACTTTATATTTTCAGATCAATAAAAAATGAGTAACTAAGACATGGGGGGGGGGTGTGGATTATATCTTCTGTTTCTACCTCCTCTTCTTCGTTCTTCGTTTTAATCTTACACAATATCATAATATAGGTCAGATAAAGGACTGTGTTGTGTCATGGTCTACAGTTAGGCTGCAATAGAAGGGTTACTACGCTCGGCACATAAACAAACACTGTGAAAATTTGTTACGTCATCTGTCATATGCGCTTTGCCAACCACTTATGTTACGGAAACCCGTGTACACACATTTCAAAGTTTGGTATTATTTTCGGAACAAATATCGACTAAACGAAGACTTTCTGCATAATGGCACAGGACTTGAAGAAGATCATCATCATCATCAGGTGCCATGCCGGGTGGCGTAGGCGGTCATGGCTCTCCACAGCTCTCTATCCACAGTATTATGTATCAAAGTCGTTGTTGTTTCTTTGCCGTGCCAGGTTGTCAAACTGTCTAATATTTTCTCACGTTGTCGCCCTCTGTCTCTGGTGCCTTCAATCTTGCCTGTTGTGATTATGTTCTCTAAACCTGCCTATCTCATGAAGTGGCCAAAAAAAGAAGATTGCCTTTTTCTTATATTCTTGATTAAGGTCCGTTTCGCATTTAACTCTTTTAACACCTCTACATTAGTTTTTCTGGTAGTCCATGGTATTCTCAGCATTCTTCTGTAGAACCACATCTCTGTTGCCTCCAATCTCCCACTTTCCAGTTTGTTTATTGTCCAAGACTCGCACCCATATGTTAGTATAGGGGTTATATAGCACTGCAGAACTCTCTTTCTCACCTCTAATGACAAGGTCATATTACACAGTATATTTTTCATTTTTCTGAATGTTGTTTTTGCCTGTCCTATTCTGCCTCTTATTTATGTTGAACTTCTTCCATCTGCTGTAACAATTGTACCTAGATATTTGAATTGGTGGACCCTTGAATTGAAGAAGAGACGATACAATAATTTGACATCACTTTGGATTCTACTAAAACAGAGAACTCATAAAACAATTAAGGACGTGTGAAACCGGCGAGCTACAGGAACTACCATCAAGGTTTCTCTTAGTCAAGTGCTGAGAGGGACAGAGAGAGACAGAGAGAGAGAGAAAGAGATATCGTGACTACAAATATCAGACTTAGCTTTGATCTAGGATTAACCATGCCCGTCTACAATATAATGCCCTACTGGCTAATTGTATATCCAGCTTCCATCTGACCATTCCCGTGATGTTCATTTTTCCCTATGATAATACTTTGTGTAAGTCAATGAAAACAGTAGTAAATTTCGCGAAGAAGGCTGAATTTCGAAATAGCCCGTAGGTCTTATATTGTAGACGATCATAAAACAACTCAGATTTAGTGTTCAATTTGACGTTCTCGATACTTTTGTATTTGATTGATGACACCGATTATTCACAGTGACAAATGAATAATTTAGAAATTATGGATATCCATGATGAATAAATTATGGATATTCAAAAAGAAGAGCTTATGGGTATCCACGTAGAACTTATGGATATTCATAAAGAAAAACGTATGGATATCTACGTCAAATAGCCTGTAGATATCCATGAAGAAGAACTTGTGGATAC
Organism: Meghimatium bilineatum; assembly: GCA_034231615.1. Taxonomy (NCBI): domain Eukaryota; kingdom Metazoa; phylum Mollusca; class Gastropoda; order Stylommatophora; family Philomycidae; genus Meghimatium; species Meghimatium bilineatum. Next base: position 5,132,313 of record CM067321.1, read on the forward strand.
TAATGAAGAATAACTTGTGGATATTCACGAGGATGAATGTATGGATATTCACGAGGATGAATGTATGGATATTCACGAGGATGAATGTATGGATATTTATTATGAACAGCTTGAGAGAAAGCGAACACCCGTATATGTTTTCCAGAAAGCGTAATCATCAATTCAGTAAACTAAACTTCACTAAACTAAACTACATTAAACTAAACAAATCTATGATCAGATTTCATTTCTTGTATTTCGGTGTGGAGTTTCGCGTTTCTATTTACAGTAATTGAAATTTCGCAACGAAACACACACACATACACTCGCACCAACACATCTTTATTGTCGTCGTTATCTACGCTATGTTTTATACGGATTCATCTTCAGAGAACATATTATGACTGGGCGTAACCGTGATGATGTAAATTGATCAACGTTACATGACTCCCCCCAAGGGATACGCCTAAACAAAGTCTGAAAGTTATGTTTGACAAAATGGAAAAAAGGGGCCGCAATTGCGTTGAGGAAAATGAGTTCAGGATTATTGTTCTTGCGAAGAGAATGATGAATTACATCGAATGTCATGGTTTGAATTCTACAAAATGTCATGGAATTGCGTTGAGTCGTGTGATGAATTTATACTTCGAATATTGGTGTGTGAAATGTTGGGTTCTGCTGTACGTTATCGCTGTCCGAAGGTGGAGCAAAGAATAGCGACACTGTTTGCCTTCTATGTTTATCATAAGATGCGACTGAGGAGGTTATGTGGTGGAATTGCCTGCTCAATCGCATATATGTTCAAAGTGACCTATAAGCCAAGCTGAAGTGAGATGTGTCAGGCCGAAAGGCACACATATCGCAGCAGAGCTATAAGCAATGAGACAACGCATTCCTGTATCTGTACCACAATCTACCAGACTGCAGGAGTGTGAGACCGAACGCAGACTTTGAAGATTCCCGTTCTCTGCTTCTTCTTGCAATTAATCTTCTAAGGCAATTCATTTCTTTTCAAGCTAATCCCACTGTGTTCTGTGACGTCAGTGTGTTAGTTTCATTGTGTTGTTTGACGTCACTGTGTTAGTTTCATTGTGTTGTTTGACGTCACTGTGTTAGTTTCATTGTGTTATTTGACGTCACTGTGTTAGTTTCATTGTGTTGTTTGACGTCACTGCGTTAGTTTCATTGTGTTGTTTGACGTCACTGTGTTAGTTTCATTGTGTTATTTGACGTCAGTGTGCTAGCGTTCATTGTGTTGTTTGACGTCACTGTGCTAGTTTCATTGTGTTGTTTGACATCACTGTGTTAGTTTCATTGTGTTATTTGACGTCACTGTGCTAGCGTTCATTGTGTTGTTTGACGTCACTGTGCTAGCGTTCATTGTGTTGTTTGACGTCACCGTGCTAGCGTTCATTGTGTTGTTTGACGTCACTGTGCTATTTTCATTGTGTTGTTTGACGTCACTGTGCTAGCGTTCATTGTGTTGTTTGACGTCACTGTGCTAGCGTTCATTGTGTTGTTTGACGTCACTGTGCTAGCGTTCATTGTGTTGTTTGACGTCACTGTGCTAGCGTTCATTGTGTTGTTTGACGTCACTGTGCTAGCGTTCATTGTGTTGTTTGACGTCACTGTGCTAGCGTTCATTGTGTTGTTTGACGTCAGTGTGCTATGTTCATTGTGTTGTTTGACGTCACTGTGCTAGCGTTCATTGTGTTGTTTGACGTCAGTGTGCTAGCGTTCATTGTGTTGTTTGACGTCAGTGTGCTATGTTCATTGTGTTGTTTGACGTCACTGTGCTAGCGTTCATTGTGTTGTTTGACGTCAGTGTGCTAGCGTTCATTGTGTTGTTTGACGTCACTGTGCTAGCGTTCATTGTGTTGTTTGACGTCAGTGTGCTAGCGTTCATTGTGTTGTTTGACGTCACTGTGCTAGCGTTCATTGTGTTGTTTGACGTCAGTGTGCTAGCGTTCATTGTGTTGTTTGACGTCAGTGTGCTATGTTCATTGTGTTGTTTGACGTCAGATTAACCCAAACTACACATGACAGTGCGACAACACGACATGCTGTCTTTTCAACACACGCCCATGTGTTTCAGATGTCCTACAGAAGACGCGAATGTATAGCAATACTGGGACATGGCATAGGTGGCGTAGGATGTTTGTGGTGTAGGTTGGCTAATCCAACCAATAAGTCACATTAACATTAGCGGTACTCATAGAATTGATGAAATAAATTTTGTTAGGTCAAAAAGTGTACATCACAACAAAGAAACCTGTCGCAAAGACCAGAGTTGCGCTTTGATGTCGACGTCTGTTTTGGCAGTATTATACTCGAAACACCATCGAGTCGGATGTCTGCTAGAACAGAGGGCGGAGAACTTATGGGAATACCCCTTGTGCTGTAAGGCCAGTTTCTAATAAAGAATCAAGATCACAAGTTCCCAAAGTGGGAGGTACTCCCCCTCCCTCAGTTTACGTTGTAGCCTTCTATGGAGCCAAATATGCTTTAGAAGCATTGGGTGGAGGAGGGAGTGGCTTGTTTAGGGGGTCAAAGGGTCGGTGGCTCTTTATATAAGACATTAATAATATATATTTACAATTATGTTCGCGGTTTTGCGATTGGATAATGAATTAAAATGTCAATTCTGCATTTTAGTTCATCTTATGTCCGTCTTACACGATCATTTTTCCATCAAATTTCTATTTGAATAATTGAAACATTTGAATATTGATTGAGTATTTCAAATTAATAATTGCACTTCCATCTTCGTATTTCGTTGAACTGATTAGTGCTGTAGCGAATTTAACGATATAGACAAGGAACCGATTACATAAAACTGAGCGTGGCGATTTACGACTGTTTGTAACGAAAATTAAACCCAATACAAGCTTTACAATTTGTACCAGGCTCACCCTCACAATAATTTCTTATTTTTGTTTTGCATTTTCAGCTTTATAAGTTGCAAATAAACACTTTTGGGTAGTAAGATCGCAGTCGAATTTACTGTCGTGTTTCCCATTAATGCATATCTACGTATATTGTGGTTAATTAATTAAAATATTATATCAATAAATAATCAATAATTAATTGAAATATTCATATTTTGGGGACTACGGTTAGGGTTAGGACGATGCATCCAATGCACTCAATGCATGCAGTCAGGGTATCCACATAATGCATCCATTCACATCATCCATTCACAGCATCCATTCACAGCATCCATTCACAGCATCCATTCACATCATCCATTCACAGCATCCATTCACATCATCCATTCACAGCATCCATTCACAGCATCCATTCACAGCATCCATTCACAGCATCCATTCACATCATCCATTCACAGCATCCATTCACAGCATCCATTCACATCATCCATTCACATCATCCATTCAATGAAAGCATCCGCCTATATGTCTGTCTGCCTGCCTGGCTGCTGCTGTCTGCCTACCTGCCTGTCTGCCTGCCTGCCTGTCTCTATTGTCTTTTATCTGCTTTTGTTGTAATGTGTCGTAGGAATGACGATCGGATTTTTTTTTAGACTATGGTACGTTTCGCTGCTTGATATGCAGTAATATTGTGAAATATTACAGAATGTTGATAACTCCTTCAATCCACGATTTTCTTATTCGACCTCCGCATCTTGATGTTTCAATTTTCATGTTGTATGCTCTTGAAGGTGACCAATAAGGGTTCATTCTCATTTAGTACCAAACCATTTCACTCTTTGTTTTTCAATATATTTAACAACAAACGTTGTTCCAACAGTTCTTGTAATCTCTTCTTTCCTCGCATGATCACCTCTTGTTCTGTTTGCTGCTTTATTAGACATCTCATGTCACACGTAGTAAGCTTTCTCTCATGCTCTTTAGTTAGTGTCCATGTTTGACATTGATAACACAATATTAGGATGAAGATTGAATTATGATTTTAAATCATCTTACTTTAAAAAAATGTTTCCTGTAATCTGCTCCACAGACCTGAGCTCTGAAGAGGTGACACCAGCCTCTGTACCTCACCCAATAGACTTAGCGTTCATCTTTCCAAGCGAGAAATTTGGTGCCAACGTTCTAACTGATGGTCAACCGTCCACGCCTACATCCGGGTACAACTTAAGCAGACGACGAGCATCCATGCATGACGCGATTGATTTGAATAAGATCGACACTCGCCTTTATGATAAGAAGGTGAGTCACATAACATTCACTTTTATTTATGATAAGGAGTCATATCAGTAACTTTTATTTGTGATAAGGAGTCATATCAGTAACTTTTATTTGTGATAAGAAGTCACATAACAATTAATTTTATTTGTAGTAAGGAGTCACACAGCATTCACTTTTATTTGTGATAAGGAGTCATATAATATTCACTTTTATTTGTTGATAAGGAGTCACATAATAGTTACTTTTAGTTGTCCAAATATGTGCAGAGGTTCTCATTGATACTGGCATAAAAAGATCAATCATATCAAACATTAGGGGCAGACAGTCAAGGTTTCTAGGGCATGTGCTGAGAAGAACACAGCTTGAACACTTAATAACCACTGGAAAGATCAAGCGGAGAATAGATAGGGGAAGACAAAGAGAAAAGTTACTAGATTGACTTGTATCGTGGCACGGTAGAAGCTCACCAACCGAGCTTATTGACAACACAAGAGACAAATAGTCGTAGAGAAACATGATCGCCTACGCCATTCGGCATGCACATTGATTGAAATATGTGCGCGTGCGTGTGTATGTTTGTGTGTGTGTATGTGTGTTTGGACGACTATGTTTGTGAGTACTTGTGTGCTATATGTGTGTGTGTGTGTGTGTGTGTGTTTGGGCGACTATGTTTGTGAGTACTTGTGTGCTATATGTGTGTGTGTGTGTGTGTGTTTGGGCGACTATTTTTGTGAGTACGTGTTTGCTGTGTGTGTTCCTGTATTTTAAATACGTCAACAAAAATCTACTAACCCCCCCCCCCTCCCCAATTCAACAACGGTCAAGAATACAGAATTCAAGAATATCAAAAAAATGTAACCTTCCTTGTGTTATTAATAAAATATAAACCCCCACCCCCTATTATACAAATGTAACCATCCCTCCCTTTCTTATAAAGATATATTTAACAAAAACGTAGACCCAAAAAATAAAAGAATTTCTAGAACAACAAAAAAATAGTTCAATGTCAAACAATTGAATTGACGTATTAAACAGCAATATAGTTGACATTAACTTTATCAACCTACACCTTGTCAACAATTGTCAATCTTTCTTCAGACTTCTTTCCCCTTAATTACTGACATAATTCACATACACCATCCCCCACCTACGTGTCAGTGAATGAAATATTTACAAGTACATAACCAACAATTCTGTAAAAGTAACAAAAATGTGGAGAGGAATGACTTCATTGTAATCGGATACGGTTATGAAATGTAAGTAGGAAAGTAAGTAGAGTAACCCATAGCATTTATTAATGTCGTAGGGGTGTGAGATGTTAGCGATCTCACATTTCACAGGCTCTGCAAATGAGGGCGGTAGCTATCTCCTCTCCCTCGCAGTCTTTACTTCCCGGATTAATCTGGTACCCATTTAAGGCTGGGTCGAACCGGGAGCCGTTGCGATCTGAAAAACATTTCCGCCTCAACTGAGGAATGAAACGAGGACCACTCGTATGCGAAGCCAGTGCGCTAACCACTATGCTAACGCGGCTCCAAATGTAAGTACACAACACTGACTGTCTCAACATGTAACACACCATTGACTGTCTCAACATGTAAACACACATCGCTAACTGTCGCACTACACAACACTGACTGTCTCAACATGCAACTACACAACACTGACTAATTCAACATGTAAATACACAACACTGACTGTCTCAACATGTAAATACACAACACTGATTGTCTCAACATTTTTTAATGGAGTGTACAATATCAGGTGCACGTTGTACAAATATATCTGACATTTCAATCACAGCGTAAACAGTGGTCAGTTCCATGTTGTACAAGTATATCTGACATTACAATCACATCGTATACAGTGGTCAGTTCCATGTTGTACAAGTATATCTGACATTTCAATCACAGCGTATACAGTGGTCAGTTCCATGTTGTACAAGTATATCTGACATTTCAATCACAGCGTATACAGTGGTCAGTTCCAAGTTGTACAAGTATATCTGACATTTCAATCACAGCTTATACAGTGGTCAGTTCCAAGTTGATCACGTAACCATGACCCATCTACAGCATAGGCCTACTTCACATATAACAACAGTATTCAATACATACAATCATATCGGCAGAGTGGTGAAAAGCGATCAACATTGACACAACCATACAGTGCATGATTTCTTTCTGGCAGACCAACAATGTTCTGAACGACATAGACTTGGGAAGACAACGTTTGTTGGGACACTGTGTCTCACGTCTCTGGGAGGTGACAAAAGTTTTAACTTTGGACGGAAATATTTTTAGATATCAAATCTGTCTTTTGTTTAATAGTGATTCTTCTCATACTCCCTATGGATTTATCTTGAAGCAGAACAGTGATCCTTCTCATACTCCCTCGGGATTTATCTTGAAGCAGAACAGTGATCCTTCTAGATATCCAGAAGATATTGTCCATAGAACAGAGATTTGTTGTCTTGCCTTTTTGTGCGCGACAATGGCCCAACACACCAAATTTCGGTGGCAGTTATTTCGTTTTCCTTTGAAAACAGACATTATGGTTGAATAGTGGCAGAAAATATTGAAATTAATTTTAGACTTCGAATGGCTAAATATGCTTTTCAGCTATTTGGGCTAGCTAATACATCTCCTTTCTGGCGAGCAATCCAAAATGTGACCCGAATACCAAAAAGTCCAGTTATCCACCACTGATGTTTAACAGTAATCATGTACGTTTGTCCATCCCAGTTCTAATTATCCCCACTGTATGAGCCACCACTCCATCCTTACGTGGAAACTTCCAGAATTTCACAATAAATTTGTCAGTGAACACAAACCCCATCACTAGATACCCTCAAACCACATCCTTACTCTCGCAATTCCAAATATTTATTCAACTCTCAATTCTGTCGCAGTCATTTCACCGTGTACCCACATTCCCCTTCCTTAACACACAATTCTCCACACAGCCCACGAGTTTCTGCTTACTCCGCATACATCTTTGACCACTCTATTACAAAATGAGGTATTTGCTCATCGAAATCGTATTCATTTTTTTTAAGGAAATCCCGGCCAAGTTGGTGTTTATTTCCCCACAGAAAAGTCCACGTCTCACACTGATGAATCAACCATTTGGAGAACTATTTGTGGCCATATTGTTCAATTTGTGAGAAATTCTGGCTTTGAAAATAAATATAAAGACACTGCGTGAAAATGTCTTATTTTATAGTCGTTTTCTTTTTTCTTATATAAAAATATTCAGCTTTTTATTTTTCATGTGCCATAATACGTGTATTGTTCATGTGCCAGGATTCGAGTATTGTTCACGGGTCAGGATACGAGTATTGTTCATGTGCCAGGATACGAGTATTATTTATACGCCAGGATTCGAGTATTTTTCATGTGCCAGGATTCGAGTATTGTTCATGTGCCAGGATACGAGTATTGTTCATGTACCAGGATTCGAGTATTGTTCATGTGCCAGCATTCGAGTATTGTTCATGTACCATGATTCGAGTAATATTTATACGACAGGATTCGAGTATTGTTCATTTGCCAGGAAACGAGTATTGTTTATACGCCAGGATTCGAGTATTGTTTATGTGCCAAGATTCGAGTATTCTTCATGTGCTAGGATACGAGTATTATTTATACGCCAGGATTCGAGTATTGTTCATGTGCCAGGAATCGAGTATTGTTCATGTGCCAGGAAACGAGTATTGTTCATGTGCCAGGATACGAGTATTATTTATACGCCAGGATTCGAGTATTGGTCATGTGCCAGGATTTGAGTATTGTTCATGTGCCAGGATTCGAGTATTGTTCATGTGCCAGGATTCGAGTATTGCTCATGTGCCATGATACGAGTATTATTTATACACCAGGATTCGAGTATTGTTCATGTGTGAGGATTCGAGTATTGTTCATGTGCCAGGATACGATTATTGCTCATGTGCCAGGATACGATTATTGCTCATGTGCCAGGATACGAATATTATTTATACGCCAGGATGCGAGTACTGTTCATATGCTAGGGTGCGAGTAAGGTTCATGTGCCAGGATACTAGTATTTATTATTTCACATTCCTGCAGATTAGCAGGATGCAGCCAAGAGAGCGGAGTGAGTTGTGTCATAGTTTACAGCTTGGATATATCCCCGCCTCACGTCCTGAAGCATCCGACATCAGCATAGCAATAGATCATTGGTAGGTCTGTAAGGAACGGGGTAACCAAAAAGCATATAATTTTCACCTCTTACGACATGCATGTCAGGTAGACAGTGTCGCTGTTCTACCTGTGTGTCTGTTCTACCTGTTCCACCTTCAGTGTCTACCTGAATGCAACACACAGGCAAAGAAAAGACGAATGAGGTTTGGAGGTTTAATTAGCTATCACATCTTGTGGACCATCAAAGTAGCGTGTAATCCATGCTTAAGCTGGATACGTTGAGTGGAAAGATGCAAATATCGCATCTTATCTATAAACTATGACACAACACATCCTGCTTTCTGGACCAGATTCTGTTAACGAATATAAATAACCAAACGGTCAAACGACATACGACATACGGAGAGTGCCACAGCAACACAACCAAGACACGATAACTTAGATAAAAGTAGTATTGTTAGTGGTCCAAGTGGTTCTTTTTACATTAGTTTTATTGGTTCTTGTTTGGAATGCGTACCCCCCAATCTGATTATTTCCCTTGGCAATATTTGTTAATGTTTTTCCTTTATTAATTTTAATATAAATATTTATTTAGGTTTACGGTTAGTTATGTAAAACAAAACGTCTCCTAACCCAAACCATAAACCTAATACAAACAAAATTTAATAGTTATATCAATAATTGATATATATAAATTGGCAAAGATTGCCAAGAAAAAAAAATTAATTTAATAATCACATCGGGGGTACGCGTTCCAAACAAGAACCATTTTTTTGTGTGCTAGTTATTAGTTTGTTGCTGATCCAGCGATTCATGGACTCATGCCCGTTGGCCGAAGTTATTAGTTGGACCAGTAACAATAGTACTTTATGTTAGTTATCGATTCTGCTAACGTGAAGTAAGAGAGCTAACAAAGAAGAGGACGGACAATTTCAAAATAATTTACAGATGTACGAAAACAAATTTCACAAACATGACTCAAAAATACAACGTTGAGACAAATAAATCATCTGAAACTTACAGATATCGTTATACAGTGAACTACAATGTTACACAATCCTTGTTCCCAATATTAAATTACGCTAATCGGCTCGAGACTTATGGAAGAAGAAGAAGAAGAAGATATCAGAAACCTTTAATTTCTCACTCGTCTAGTTATTGCGTATAATAATGATATTCACAAACCATATTTGTCTAAGATGTAAACATTTCCCATGACACAACCAGTAAGGGGAAGTTAGTGGGAAAATTTTTCAAGGGGAAAGAATCCACAGTTATTAGTGAAACCCTGGTACAATGTCTAGCGGAGACTATCTCATAATGACCAATCAGTTACCCCCTTCGGTGTTCAACCTTCAAACAGAGACACCGTGGGCTATTCAGGTGGAATATGAGTTCGACCAAATGTGACAGAATTAGTAAATGTACATTAATTATTGTGAAGGAAATGTCAATGTCCGAGTGTCTGCTTCAGGAATGATTTTGTTTAAGGCACGGACTTCGGAAAAATAACGGGTTATAGAAAATGGCGTAAATAAGTAGGGTGGGGGGTAGTAGGGTGAGGGATTTGAGCTAATATCATCGTTTTGAAGCTCCACTCGCTTCCTTAACATAGTTATATCTACGCACTGGCGGTAAGACTAAAGAAGCACTTGCAAAGACTTTGGTTCATGTATCAACTGGGTCCACCATCCACACATTTGCAAAGACTAAGGTACATGTATATACTGGGTCCACCATCCACACACGTGCAAAGACTAAGGTATATGTATATACTGGGCCAACCATCAACACACTTGTAAAGACGTGGATTCATCTATCAACAGTGGCAACCTACGGCTGTGAAACATGGACAATAAATACAACTACAGCTAAGAGAATAGATGCCTTCGAAATGAACTGCTATAGAACATTCCTGAGATTACGATGGACAGCAAGAAAAACTAACCAAGACGTGCTAAGAACAATCAACGTTCAAGAAGGCTGGCTTTTAAATACTATATTTCAGAAGGAAGTTAGGTGTTTTCGGCCATCTGAGGAGACACAATGTCATGGAAAAAGTATTGTTGGAGGGGCGATAGAAGTATAGGGCGATAGCGCGATAGAAGGCAGTAGAGGCAGATTTTGATCAAGACTTCGTTGGACAAGCGATATTCAGGAATGCATGCATATGTCGCCAGAGGGAGCGGGACAGCTTTCCAGAGATCGCGAGAATTTCAGAAGATTCATAAGGAAGACTATGTTCTGGAAAGAATACATGACATGACAACAACATCTATCAACTGGATCCACTATCATCAGACTTGCACAGAGTATAATCTTCATCTATCAGAATACGTCATCACTCTTAGAGAACACCTTACCGTACTAAAGATATGAGGGTTAGTGCAACACAGTGTAATGAGGGGGAGACAAACCCAGAAATATGTAAGGAGTGTTGCAGCAAAGCACAAAACAGAAAGGAACATCAACAGAAAGGAACAACTTTTCGACTAAAAAGCCTTCATCAAGAAAAAAAACAATAGGAAATGAACATTACAAACAGAGAATCATAATATAAAACATGATCTACAAACATGTCAAACATGAAATAATGGAGGTTATGATTCTTCTTCTTCTTCTTCTTCAGCGTTCATTATAAAACTCCCGCTGGATCTCTCTTGAAGCAGGACCATGGTCCTATTAGATTTCCAGCAGGATGTAGTCCAAAGAATAGAAATACGTTGTGTCGCCGTTATATTTGCGCTAATGGCCCGACACACTCGTCTTCGATGGAGAATGTGATTCAACTAATCACATTCTCCGGGGTTGACACGAATCTTTCGCCAATTAAACAATCCTATGGACTGGGCACAGCTGATACTATGACTTTTTACCGTAATTTTTAGTGGTCACATGGTGTATATTGTGTGTTGAAAAACTATGAAAATCACTGTAAAAAATAACATAATGTCATTTATAAAGGATGCCTCCCTATGATTCCACATACTTGCACACTTGAGGACAGACTCGGCGTGGCATTAGACAAACAACATGTAAATGAAATAATGAATCGTTAAGTCCATCTTTGACACGAAATCTCTATCGAATTTCAACCAGAATAAATGTCATATTATCCAAATGAATGCCAGAAGTCGAAGCGCAGATAAAGAAGTCATAACTAGGTCCCCTCATACGAATTGGCATTAATTTGCAAGTCCGACAGATAATCTTACTGGACGTTAGATTAATCACGTGACTGAATGAATGACCAATGAAATGTGTTTCGTGACAATTGTTTATTAGTATGAGTACGGTAATTGAAAGGGCATTTTGATTATGACTTTTTGTGAAGGTTGTGTAGATATGCGAGTGTTTTTAAGTAGCATTGTGTGTGTTTATAAGGAGATATATGGGTGTTTATGTAGAAATGTGTGTGTTTATAAGGAGATATATGGGTGTTTATGTAGCAATGTGTGTGTTTATGAGGAGATATACGGGTGTTTATGTAGCAATGTGTGTCTTCATGACGGGTTGTGTGTGTTTATGAGCGGATGTGTGTTTATAAGCGGATGTGTGTTTACGAGTGGATGTGTTTATGAGCGGATGTGTGTTTATGAGCGGATGTGTGTTTATAAGCGGATGTGTGTTTACGAGTGGATGTGTTTATGAGCGGATGTGTGTTTATGAGCGGATGTGTGTTTATAAGCGGATATGTGTGTTTACGAGTGGATGTGTTTATGAGCGGATGTGTGTTTATGAGCGGATGTGTGTTTATAAGCGGATGTGTGTTAATGTATGTATTTATGCGATAATGTGTGTGTTTATAAGGGAAATATGTGTGCTTGCGTTAATGTGTGTGTTTATAAAGGAAATGTGTGTGCTAGCGTTAATGTGTAAGGAATTAGAGAATACTGTTTCATATCCAGATTATGTACCGTCTTCGTATTTTAGCAGAAATGAACTTCTAATACACTCTTGATTAGAAAACCACCATTGTGACAGTTGCAATTTTCTCTAAACAGTTCTGCTAACCGGGCCACAGGATATGTAAATACATATATATTCAGTGCTAAATTAATTCTTTCATGCGAATTCGTTAGATATTTACATATTTACATATTATTCTGAAGCTTTGAAGAATGCGTGAGAAAAAATGGCTCAGAGATTTGCAGATGAGGTTGAGAAATGGTTCAAATTTGTCGAATATTTTCGGATATCTCCAAATCACAATCTTAATTGTCCCCTGTTTTCTCCTCTTCTATAATTCTCTGGTGTGTCAACAGGGACCGGGATTTCTGGTTCAGAATGCAAAGAATAGAGTTTCTTTATTCTTACCACGCATATCGTATGAGTAGGGTAAAGACAGCTGGGGAACGGGCTGAGAACTGGTCACTGGTGAAATATCTTTCTTACTGAATGTCTTGACTCGATTTCTGATTTGACTTCCGTCATATAATCTACATGGATATCGCAGATGAAGACCAGCGAACATTGTGCTTTTGTTTGTCTATCTGTCTATCTATCTGTCTATCTATCTATCTATCTATCTATCTATCTATCTATCTATCTATCTATCTATCTATCTATCTATCTATCTATCTATCTATCTATCTATCTATCTATCTATCTATCTATCTGTCTATCTGTCTATCTGTCTGTCTGTCTGTCTGTCTGTCTGTCTGTCTGTCTGTCTGTCTGTCTGTCTGTCTGTCTGTCTGTCTGTCTGTCTGTCTGCCTGCCTGCCTGCCTGCCTGCCTGCCTGCCTGCCTGCCTGCCTGCCTGCCTGCCTGCCTGCCTGCCTGCCTGCCTGTCTGTCTGCCTGCCTGCCTGCCTGCCTGCCTGTCTGTCTGTCTGTGCATACGTTCCTCCTTCCGTCCATCTATTTAACTATGTGTCTATCTAATCTGTCTTGATACCTCCCTGATTTCTTACCCATCCTTTCTTACTATCTAACATTCCATTTACCCTCATCTCTTGTCTGTCATTCAATTGATATGTCTATCTCGTATTTTTCCTCTATACTTCATTCTCCCCATGTAACTGCCCACACTGCCTATCCATCTTTTATGCGATCCAACACATCAACCTAAACACAAGTGCCATCCTCTTTCAAACATTCATTGAATAACAGACATGGTTCCTATAGGAAAGAACATCACAAGAAACCAGACAGCCTGTCACTTTCGCGTCACTTCCGCCGGCTACTTTATTCATCTTTCACGTTTTACCATTTAAGGGAATATTCTTGACAAATTCGAATTTAATTTAGGCAAATTCTCTAACATACACAATAAATGATTGATCGTTGATCTATTGTTCTTGATTTTTTTCCAATCAATTATAAATGTTTAAAGAATTAATTGGAAGTTCTGCTTCTATCTATCTATCTATCTATACACTGTATTCCTTGCGGCGTCAGGGGTGGAAGAGTTCTCTGGAGATGGCCTTCTTGTGCGCTGTTTGTAAGCTTGTTCTTGTGGTATCTTTCATTTCTGTGATCCATCTTTTACATGGTCTATTTCTGGCTTTATAACCGTTATATCTATGTGTCATAACCATTTGTGGCATGCTATATGTTGGTAGTCAGGAAGCATTTGAAAACCACTTGATCTGTTGTCTTTTGATGTGTTCCAATACTGGTATTGTTTTGGTTATCTGTCTGATGTTATCGTTTCTAATTCTATCTCTTAATGACACTCCGAGTATTCGTCGGAGACACGTCATTTCTGTTGTCACTATCTTTCTTTTGTCTTATGATGTCATTGTCCAGGTTTGGCACTGGTAGCATAGTGATGGAATAATAATAGTCTTGTATAATGCAACTTTAGTGTCTATGTTTACATTCTTGTTCTTGAAAATACGTGTCATCTGCCCTAGGATCTGGTATGTTTTGTTGCATCTATTTTGTATCTCTTTACTTGTTTTCCCTTCACTCGATATAATGTTTCCTAAGTAAGTGAACTCATTTACTTGTTTAAGGTGTTTATCATCGATGGAGATGGTGATATTTATTTATTTCTTTTGATATTGCCGTTATTTTGGTCTTTTCAATATTAATTTTCATGTTGAATTTTGACATGTTGTATGGAGTCCGTTCATATGTTCTTGCAATTGTTCTTCTGATGTTGATATTAGTACTTGGTCGTAGTTCATTCAATTTGTCGTTCATGTTATCTTCTTCGTTGGTGCTTGTTAGTTTACAGATGTGGTCGATGCTTGTTATAAAACGCAGAGGGGATGGGATACACACCTAGCCAACTTCTGATTGAATTTGGAAATTATTGAACATTCCTGCATTTGCTCTTACTTCACATTGGCTATTAATATAAATGCTTTTGCATATGTTAATGTTCGGTTTAATTTAGTTTAGTTTAATTTAATTTAGTTTAGTTTAATTTAGTTTAGTTTCTTCTTCTTCTTCAGCGTTCATTCTCAAACTCCCACTGGATATCTCTTGTATCAGGACCATGGTCCTATTAGATTTCCAGAATGATGTAGTCCAGAGAATGAGAATGCGTTGTGTCACCGTTTTATTTGCGCCGCTGGCCCGACACATCCGTCTTCGGCAAAAGTTTAGTTTAGTTTAATTTAGTTTAGTTTAGTTTAGTTTAGTTTAGTTTAGTTTAGTTTAGTTTAGTTTAGTTTAGTTTTCTGAATTGATATCGACGTACTCTGGTGAAACCCATACATGATTGGTGTAAACCAGCACCGAACGAAGTGTTACACACACACACACAAACACACACATTAGATGTCACATCAGTCGCCTCGTTATTCACTCCCCGACATTTGTGGAAAGAGGGGGGGGGGAGTCATTGCAATTCGAATTATCATAATTCCGTGGAAAAAGGCGAAACATAAATTAAATCTTCATACCAACATCGTGTTAACAATATCAGGAATAGAAATTAACTAAATAACAAGAGAAAATGCTTACTACATGTGAAATGTCTAAGAAAAGCAGCAAACAGAACAAGAGGAGATCATGTGAGAAATGACAAGATTACAAGAACTGTTGGAACAACGTCTGTGGTCAAATATATTGAAACAAACTGATAAGGTACGGCTGCTTAAAGATAATGAACCCTTATTCACCAGAGGTAGGATCACGAAACATGAAAATGGAAACAGCAAGATACAGAGGAAGACCAAGTAGAAGGTGGATTGAAGGAGTTACCGACATTCTGATACGTCACAATATTTCTGCATATCAAGCGACAAAACGTGCCATAGCCAGAAACCTGACCGCCATTCAATCCTACGACGCCTTATAGAAAATGAGAGAAAAGTCGATAGACAGACAGAGTAGATATTCTTCTTCTTCTTCGTTCGTTCTCAAACTCCTGCAGATTAGCAAGATGTAGTCCGGAGAACGGAATGCGTTGTGTCATGGTTTACAGCATTGCTGCGATATCTGCGCATTTCGGCCTACCACATCCGACTTCAGCATGGCTTTGGGTCACTGACCCTATATAGGATGGGGCAGCCAACTTCATCAAATAACCTCCTTAGTCGCCTTTTACGACATGCGTGGAAGGTAAACCGTGTTGCTATTCTTTGCTCCCTTTTCGGTCCCCGGCAACACACGGGCGTCAGAGTAGATTAGATTAGATTAGATTAGATTAGATTAGATTAGATTAGATTAGATTAGATTTAGATTTAGATTTAGATTTAGATTTAGATTTAGATTAGATTAGATTAGATTAGATTATATTAGATTAGATTAGATTAGATTAGATTTAGATTTAGATTAGATTAGATTAGATTAGATTAGATTAGATTAGATTGGATTAGATTAGATTAGATTATATAGATAGAGAGACAGACAGACAGACATATAGACAGACAGACAGACAGACAGGCGGACCCACTAGTGGATTCATGAATGTATAAATGAATAGATAGATAGGAATATACTTACAATCTATTGTCCTCACTGAGTAAATGTTCCTACAATCTAGTGTCCTCACTGAGTAAATGTTCCTACAATCTAGTGTCCTCACTGAGTAAATGTTCCTACAATCTAGTGTCCTCACTGAGTAAATGTTCCTACAATCTAGTGTCCTCACTGAGTAAATGTTCCTACAATCTAGTGTCCTCATGAGCAAATGTTCCTACAAAGATATACATATGTTGAAATACCTCTGGTCTAGCATAAGCTGAGATGGAAAATACAAAACATAATTAAAGATAAGTCTGGAGATGGCTTTAGCTTCTATGTAATGGCAACATCAGTGTTAGAGTGAAAATCTAACTGTATAACTCACAAGTGCGGTCTAATGTGTTGTATGGTTGTGAAGGTTGGACACTCACTGCGGATATGGAGAAACTATTAGAGGCCTTCGAGTACAAATGCTACAGAAGAATTATAGGAATCTCCTATAGAAAACATAAAACCAATGTGTACGTAAGAAATAAAATAGAGATGTATGAGGGTGTACAAGAAATATTGTTGTCAAAAGTGAAACGACGAAAACTAGCATGGTTTGGACATTTATGCAGACATGATTCCTTGTTAAAAACAATATTGAAGGGAACCAACGAGGATGGAAGAAGCAGAGAAGGTCAATGAAAAGCAAGGACAGACAACATCAAGGAACGGACAGATAACATCATGGAATGGAAAGACAACATCAAGGAATGGACAGACAACATCAAGGAATGGACAGACAACATCAAGGAATAGATAGACAACATCAAGGAATGGACAGACAACATCAAGGAATGGACAGACAACATCAAGGAATGGACAGACAACATCAAGGAATGGACAGACAACATCAAGGAATGGACAGACAACATCAAGGAATGGACAGACAACATCAAGGAATGGACAGACAGACAACATCAAGGAATGAACAGACAGACAACATCAAGGAATGGACAGACAGACAACATCAAGGAATGGACAGACAACATCAAGGAATGGACAGTCAGACAACATCATGGAATGGACAGTCAGACAACATCATGGAATGGACAGACAACATCAAGGAATGGACAGATAGACAACATCAAGGAATGGACAGACAACATCAAGGAATGGACAGATAGACAACATCAAGGAATGGACAGACAACATCAAGGACTAGTAAGGCATGATTATTTCTCACTCGTACACATCGTTGAAGATAGAAATCTCTGGATGACTATTTGTGTGTTGATGTATCCAGTGTGGTACCCCTACAATCTTAACTCTGTCAGTTGATGTATCCAGTGTGGTACCCCTACAATCTTAACTCTGTCTGTTGATTAATACAGTGTGGTACCCCTACAATCTTAACTCTGTCTGTTTATTAATACAGTGCGGTACCCCTACAATCTTAACTCTGTCTGTTTATTAATACAGTGCGGTACCCCTACAATCTTAACTCTGTCTGTTGATGAATACAGTGCGGTACCCCTACAATCTTAACTCTGTCTGTTGATTAATACAGTGCGGTACCCCTACAATCTTAACTCTGTCTGTTGATTAATACAGTGCGGTACCCCTACAATCTTAACTCTGTCTGTTGATGAATACAGTGCGGTACCCCTACAATCTTAACTCTGTCTGTTGATTAATACAGTGCGGTACCCCTACAATCTTAACTCTGTCTGTTGATTAATACAGTGCGGTACCCCTACAATCTTAACTCTGTCTGTTGATTAATACAGTGCGGTACCCCTACAATCTTAACTCTGTCTGTTGATTAATACAGTGCGGTACCCCTACAATCTTAACTCTGTCTGTTTATTAATACAGTGAGGTACCCCTACAATCTTAACTCTGTCTGTTGATTAATACAGTGTGGTACCCCTACAATCTTAACTCTGTCTGTTGATGAATCCAGTGTGGTACCCCTACATAGCTGACACTGTGTATTGATCCCAATGTGATATCCCTACGACCCTGACCCTAACGACCCTGACCCCTACGACCCTGACGGGTCTATAGATATATAAAGATAGTAATTAATATGCTATTCCTTCCATTATTTTGCATAACCAAGCCCCTCCTAGTATTTGTGCTTTGGACGCTAATGTGTCAGCTCTTTCTATGCGGCAGACTTGTGCATGTTTAGGAGAACAAATGCATAGATTTCTCCACGAACTACATCGTAGAACATTGTCTTGGAACATTTGTTACATTTTTATCATCATCTTCATCGAGTTCCGTCTCCGCAAGCAAGGTTAGCTGCAACGGACATGCTACATTCCCCTATCGCGTGCCTTAGTGATGCACTCTGTTACACTGTATCATGATGTGTCTCTCTACCTTTTAACTCCAAATAACACACGAATCAACATTTTATGAACACCCCCCCCCCCCCCCCGGCAACCGACAACTACCAAACATTCAAGGACAATCCTAATATTCTTCTTCGTATGGTCCATGCAGTGTGGGGTTGGTTATCCTGTCTTTCTACAGCCTTCTATTTCTTATGCTGTCAATCATTTCTGATATCGATGTTCTCCCATGCCACATTGCTAGGTTGTCAAGCATCTTCTCTCGTGGTCTTCCCCTTCCTCTCTTACTCTTTAACTTGTCTTCAACAACACACACACACACATACAAACACACACACACACATACGCACACGCTCGCATACGCATATACATATATAAACACTTGTTAGGAATTCAATTACGTTCCTTTTTCTACTAAAATAAAGCAGGCCATGACTAGAATAAGGGAGCTTGGTTTGAAATCTGGTGTCGCTAGAAAGGAGCGGTTTTGTGGGCGAGAAAAAAATGATGGTCAAATAACGACGTACTGGGACCGTCAGTCAACGTGTAATGGCGGATACACTCACGGAGAGATTTGAGTACCTATGGACTTGTCCAGTGATGATGATTCAATGACTAACCAACCAACCAACTAACTAACCAACCGACTAACCAACCGACTAACAAACCGACTAACCAACCGACTAACAAACCGACTAACTAACCGACTAACCAACCGACTAACCAAACGACTTACCAACCAATTAACCAACCAACTAACCAACCAACTAACCAACCAACCAACGAACCAACCAACCAACCAACTAACGAGCCAACTAACTAACATACTAACTAAATAACTAACTAACTATCTATGAAAATAAAACATGTTCTCATTGCTCACTGTCCATCATTCGCGTCCATTCATACATATGGGACCACATGCAATCTTTAGCAATCAAAAATATGCTACAATAGCAATACTTAGTTTCCATTGCGTTGTGCATCTTAAAAAAATATTTCAGGCCAAACTTCTCTAATTTTATGCGCATGTCAGAACTGAAGTTTTAAAAATATACCGCCATAAAATCATAACGTTAAATATTTCTAAAGATTAGCTGGATTTTCATGTTAGTTTTTGTTTTCTGTTCAAAGAGAATTATTGTATTTAATTATATAATAATATAATAAATGTTTAGATAATCTCATTGATACTGGCATGTTACGGCTAAAAGATCCGACATGTGCCTGGCACGTGCCAGGAAGCTTCAGTGTACCAATGACCAATTAGGACTACGTGTAAACTTAAATAACACATACACATCAACAAGATTTCTTCAGATGTAACAGGAGTAAATAAATAACATAATTTAGAAGCATCAATGACTCATCCTATAAAACTATTAACCACCACCTTTTTGAATGCCCAGCTGGATGACGTCATGAAAATGCTTCTCCCTCCATGACCAGATAAATGGAACACATTATATGGAACAAAACAACAACTCACAAACACGTGCATATATCACACAATGTCATTGGGTCAAAGGGCATGAGCCCATGGACCGCTGGATCAGCAACCAACCAAGCATCAATGATTTATTCATTAAGAAAAAAACTCATAATTCTGCAAAAGGGATGTGAACAAGGTCTGCACAGATACTACCTACTCGCCTCGCAGCTTGTCAACACGTCTTCCCTCTTCGACCAAACCGCATCCCTAAAAAAAAGTGTGGTTTTATTCAATCCCGTTTGCTGCATATTCTGATATTTCGTGATAAATAAATCCTGATTGCTTCTACATATTGTTTATATGTTATGGAATACCGCGTAACCATATGTTAGAATATGTTAAAACTTTCATTTGATGCTAGTCTATTACACAAGACCGTTTCTTTTGTCCAGTTCTCTAGTGGAGAGGTACAGAACGCACATCTGACGGCCAAAGTAACGGGTTCAAATTTCCCTACAGATAATTGTACATCCGGATCGCTGAGAAATCAATGACAAACTACTGAATGTAAATATTTCCAATAAATTCACTACAGCCAATCCAGTGGTTGTGGTGGCTTCATTAAGCAAGAGACTTGGCCGAAAAATAAGGTCCTCTCCAGAAGGTGCTTCCCAGAAGGTTCTCTGTAGAAGTTTCTTCAAGATGGTTCTCTCCAGAAAGTTCTCTCCAGAAGGTTCTCTCCAGAAGGCTCTCCCCAGAAGGCTCTCACCAGAAGGCTCTCCCCAGAAGGCTCTCCCCAGAAGGCTCTCCCCAGAAGTGTCTGCCCAGAATATTGCATTTTGTCCACATCAAATAATGTGACAGCATTTAAAATATTCTAATGGAGGCGGGGATCAGGGACGTAAAAAATTATTCGGACAAAATGGGAGTGAAGCTAGCTAAGATAATCTTGTTGTTGTACACTGTTTAATGACCTATTTTATTAGGGAATTCATCAAAGGAAGACACGAGGCCGGTCTCTGCATTCATCAAAGGAAGACACGAGGCCGGTCTCTGCATTCACCAAAAGAAGACACGAGGCCGGTCTCTGCATTCACCAAAAGAAGACACGAGGCCGGTCTCTGCATTCACCAAAGGAAGAAATGAAGCCTGTCTCTGCATTCATCAAAGGAAGACACGAGGCCGGTCTCTTCATTCACCAAAGGAAGACACGAGGCCGGTCTCTGCATTCACCAAAGGAAGACACGAGGCCGGTCACTGCATTCACCAAAGGAAGAAATGAAGCCTGTCTCTGCATTCATCAAAGGAAGACACGAGGCCGGTCTCTGCATTCACCAAAAGAAGACACGAGGCCGGTCTCTGCATTCACCAAAGGAAGAAATGAAGCCTGTCTCTTCATTCATCAAAGGAAGACACGAGGCCGGTCTCTTCATTCACCAAAGGAAGACACGAGGCCGGTCTCTGCATTCACCAAAGGAAGACACGATGCCGGTCACTGCATTCACCAAAGGAAGACACGAGGCCGGTCTCTGCATTCACCAAAGGAAGACACGAGGCCGATCTCTGCATTCACCAAGACACGAGGCCAGTCTCTGCATTCACCAAGACACGAACCAGTCTCTGCATTCACCAAGACACGAGGCCGGTCTGTATTCACCAGGAGACGAGGTCGGTCTCTGCATTCACCAAGACACGAGGCATGTCTCTGCATTCACCAAGACACGAGGCCGGTCTCTGCATTCACCAAGACACGAGGCCGGTCTCTGCATTCACCAAAGGAAGACACGAGGCCGGTCTCTGCATTCACCAAAGGAAGACACGAGGCCGGTCTCTGCATTCACCAAAGGAAGACACGAGGCCGCTCTCTGCATTCACCAAAGGAAGACACGAGGCCGGTCTCTGCATTCACCAAAGGAAGACACGAAGCCGGTCTCTGCATTCACCAAGACACGAAGCCGGTCTCTGCATTCACCAAAGGAAGACACGAGGCCGGTCTCTGCATTCACCAAAGGAAGACACGAGGCCGGTCTCTGCATTCACCAAGACACGAAGCCGGTCTCTGCATTCACCAAAGGAAGACACGAGGCCGGTCTCTGCATTCACCAAAGGAAGACACGAGGCCGGTCTCTGCATTCACCAAAGGAAGACACGAGGCCGATGTCTGCATTAACCAAGACACGAGGCTGGTCTCTGCATTCTTGACAAGTTATTGACAAGAAAGGGATTGTAATCTTACACCCCTACCCCCCTCCCACACACACACACACACACACACACACACACACACACACACACACACACACACACACACACACACACACACACACACACACACACATATACACTAAAATTCTGCTGATGTGATTTATGAACATCATGCTAATTAGTAAAGTGAAGAGGGATGGTAGTAATGTGTGGAGGGGAGGGGTAGTAGTGTGTGGAGGGGAGGGGTAGTAGTGTGTGGAGGGGAGGGGTAGTAGTGTGTGGAGGGGAGGGGTAGTAGTGTGTGGAGGGGAGGGGTAGTAGTGTGTGGAGGGGAGGGGTAGTAGTGTGTGGAGGGGAGGGGTAGTAGTGTGTGGAGGGGAGGGGTAGTAGTGTGTGGAGGGGAGGGGTAGTAGTGTGTAGAGGGGAGGGGTAGTAGTGTGTGGAGGGGAGGGGTAGTAGTGTGTGGAGGGGAGGGGTAGTAGCGTGTGGAGGGGAGGGGTAGTAGTGTGTGGAGGGGAGGGGTAGTAGTGTGTGGAGGGGAGGGGTAGTAGTGTGTGGAGGGGAGGGGTAGTAGTGTGTGGAGGGGAGGGGTAGTAGTGTGTGGAGGGGAGGGGTAGTAGTGTGTGGAGGGGAGGGGTAGTAGTGTGTGGAGGGGAGGGGTAGTAGTGTGTGGAGGGGAGGGGTAGTAGTGTGTGGAGGGGAGGGGTAGTAGTGTGTGGAGGGGAGGGGTAGTAGTGTGTGGAGGGGAGGGGTAGTAGTGTGTGGAGGGGAGGGGTAGTAGTGTGTGGAGGGGAGGGGTAGTAGTGTGTGGAGGGGAGGGGTAGTAGTGTGTGGAGGGGAGGGGTAGTAGTGTGTGGAGGGGAGGGGTAGTAGTGTGTGGAGGGGAGGGGTAGTAGTGTGTGGAGGGGAGGGGTAGTAGTGTGTGGAGGGGAGGGGTAGTAGTGTGTGGAGGGGAGGGGTAGTAGTGTGTGGAGGGGAGGGGTAGTAGTGTGTGGAGGGGAGGGGTAGTAGTGTGTGGAGAGGAGGGGTAGTAGTGTGTGGAGGGGAGGGGTAGTAGTGTGTGGAGGGGAGGGGTAGTAGTGTGTGGAGGGGAGGGGTAGTTGTGTGTGGAGGGGAGGGGTAGTAGTGTGTGGAGGGGAGGGGTAGTAGTGTGTGGAGGGGAGGGGTAGTAGCGTGTGGAGGGGAGGGGTAGTAGCGTGTGGAGGGGAGGGGTAGTAGTGAGTGGAGGGGAGGGGTAGTAGTGTGTGGAGGGGAGGGGTAGTAGTGTGTGGAGGGGAGGGGTAGTAGTGTGTGGAGGGGAGGGGTAGTAGTGTGTGGAGGGGAGGGGTAGTAGTGTGTGGAGGGGAGGGGTAGTAGTGTGTGGAGGGGAGGGGTAGTAGCGTGTGGAGGGGAGGGGTAGTAGTGTGTGGAGGGGAGGGGTAGTAGTGTGTGGAGGGGAGGGGTAGTAGTGTGTGGAGGGGAGGGGTAGTAGTGTGTGGAGGGGAGGGGTAGTAGTGTGTGGAGGGGAGGGGTAGTAGTGTGTGGAGGGGAGGGGTAGTAGTGTGTGGAGGGGAGGGGTAGTAGTGTGTGGAGGGGAGGGGTAGTAGTGTGAAGGGGGTAGTAATGTGTGGAGGGGTAGCAATGTGTGGAGGCCGTAGTACTGTGTGGAGTGGATAGTAATGTGTGGAGGGAGGTTGTAATGTGTGAAGGGGAGATTAATGTGTGGAGAGGAGTTAGTAATGTGTGGAAGGGAGTTAGTATTGTTTGGAGGGGGATTAATGTGTGGAGGGGTAGTAATGTGTGGAGGAGTAGTAATGTGTAAGGGGGTAGTAATGTGTGAAGGAGGATTAATGTGTGGCGTGGGTAGTAATGTGTGGAGGGGAGTTAGTAATGTGTGGAGGGGGATTAATGTATGGAGGGGTAGTAATGTGTGGAGGGGATAGTAATGTGTGAAGGGGGTAGTAATGTGGGAAGGGGAGATTAATGTGTGGCGGGGGTAGTAATGTGGGGAGGGGAGTTAGTAATGTGTGGAGGGGAGTTAGTAATGTGTAGTGGGGGATTAATGTGTGGAAGGGTAGTAATGTGTGGAGCGGTAGTAATGTGTGAAGGGGGTAGTAATGTGTGGAGGGGGATTAATGTGTGGAGGGGAGTTAGTAATGTGTTGAGGGGGATTAATGTGTGAAGGGGAGTTAGACATTTGTTGATAGAGGAAGAAAGTAAGCAACAAAAAAAAACAAGAAATTGTAGACGTAAACAATGAGCAACCCGTCACCATTTTTCTTAGTATCCTCTTACGATATGCATGTCAGGACACAGTTTTGATATTCTCTGACCCCCCCCCCCCCTTCGGACCCCTTCTTTGAGAGATTATAATAATTGTAGAATAATTCTGTATAGGATAACGTACTTCAACCATCGTTGAGTTTTTTGCTACTCTACTACCTGCATCGCCAGTACAACGTCAACGATCGCTTTTCTAACCTCGACATATCTCCAGTAAGTAAAATGTGGGTGACGGATCCCAGATTAAAACCGCTAATTTATCACACCACTAGCAAATTTCAGAGAGTTTAATTTATGATATCGGCACACTGACCCTTCTGCCATCGAGCCGAGATCGATCGTAATTGATTTAAATAAGTTTCAGCAACCAGGAAGTTGATTGATAATTGAGAGACTTTGAAGAGATTTGAGGTCTGAGATATGAACTTCATTTCTGACGCCAAAATTTTTGCGTTAAAATGTGATTTAAACCGGAGCACATCAGAACGTTTCTCTGATCCTTCCTTTCATCTCCTCACCGGGGACTAGAGAGGTAAGAGTCGGTTAATAGGGATGAAACATCAAGGGAGATTGGATGATGAAACATCAAGGGAGATTGGATGATGAAAGAGACAAAAATGAGGATGATATAGGTTCGGGTTATATAAACCGTGTATGTGTTTTTCACTTTTTTTAAATGGAATAATTGTGAAGGAATTATATAAGATAATTTTCATTAGGTTAATGACAAAGACGATGGTAAGAATGTTGGCGCCATGAATAAAGTCCATCTCACCCACGTAAGTAAACTAACTTCATTGTGTTTATGATGTCCATGTTTGCGTCCATAAAAGAGGGCGCGGGGGTGAGATCGCAGTTCTTCATGCTGTACCTGCTAACCTGCTGCAGTTTGAGAACTAGAGTGTTAGATGGAAACGATAAGTTAATGTGAGGATTTTCACCATTTAAAGTGCCAGGAGAAGACTAGTAATGGACAATATGGTTGTTGGGAATAGTGGAATAAGCCATCGAGACGAAGATGGACATGAGATAGAATAATATTTAAATATATATATAAATAGCAGCTGGTCAATTCGTCCAGAATCGTGAGGAGTTAAGATCGTTCATAAAGAAGGCGATCCAATAGTGATCTCAGGGTAGCTGTAGACTGCAGATGTTTTTGTGTTCAAAGCAAATGACCACAGTAACAATTTTTTTAAATTCTGTTGCATTATCCTAGACATTTTTGGGACTTGAACTCCGACAAATTGCACTATATCTAGAAAGTCCTTGTTGGACCAAAAACCATACACTGGTCATCCAATCTCCAAGCTGTCCAAGGACATTTGCGGTCAGGATATGGCATGTTATCCTTCTAGGAGCTTACGTCACTTAATGATAATTAACCCTTATTGACCAGAGCACTCAAGATGAAAATGGAAACATCAAAATACAAAGGAAGACCATGAAGAAGGTGGATTGTAGGAGTTACCAGTATTCTGAGACGGCACAATATTGCTGCATATCAAGTGACCAAACTTTCTGTATTTTTAAAACTTATTATCATTCGATCGTAGGATGCCTTACAGCGCAGCGCAAGTAGACAAAAAAAGCAATAGATACATACATATCTAGGAAGTAAAGATGGACGAAACATACTTTGGAGAAGACAACTGTATGAAAACATTTGGTTTACCATTGAATCCACAGGAAAAGCGAAGACGGAAGCCATAGAGCAGGGGGGGGGGAGTTATAACCTTTTTAAAACAAAATCTGCAGTTCAAGGTTATCATTCTCTATGTGGGTTGGAAACACACAAATTTTATTTTTATCCTTTATAGTTCTACAGAACATCGTAGCTATTGTCATCAACCGTTGAGAACATTCCAGAACATCGTAGCTATTGTCATCAACCGTTGAGAACATTCCAGAACATCGTAGCTATTGTCATCAACCGTTGAGAACATTCCAGAACATCGTAGCTATTGTCATCAACCGTTGAGAACTGTTCAGAACATCGTAGCTATTTTCATCAACCGTTGAGAACATTCTTGAACATCGTAGCTATTGTCATCAACCGTTGAGAACATTCCAGAACATCGTAGCTATTGTCATCAACCGTTGAGAACATTCTTGAACATCGTAGCTATTGTCATCAACCGTTGAGAACATTCTTGAACATCGTAGCTATTGTCATCAACCGTTGAGAACATTCTTGAACATCGTAGCTATTGTCATCAACCGTTGAGAACTTTCCAAACATTAAAACGTTTGTTGCGTGTAAAGTTATATCTTATGTTCTCTGAAATGTCGAACTGTTGGCTACGTCACTGTTTCTGTCTGAAAGTCTATTTCGTTCTGAACACTGTGTGATATTTACACACAAAATCTTCATCAAATATAGATATGTACATACACAACACACGCATGACCTTCTTTATTAGACACCTCCGAAATCTCCCTCCCACAATGAAAAAGTTTGACGGCCCTGAAACCAAGTGAACAAATCGAGAGCAGTTCATATTTTTAGACAGCGTGTACCTCCCACATGTACACGTTAGTGTACCTCCCACATGTACACGTTAGTGTACCTCCCACATGTACACGTCAGTGTACCTCCCACATGTACACGTTAATGTACCTCCCACATGTACACGTCAGTGTACCTCCCACATGTACACGTTAGTGTAACTCCCACATGTACACGTCAGTGTACCTCCCACAAGAACACGTCAGTGTACCTCCCACAAGTACACGTCAGTGTACCTCCCACAAGTACACGTCAGTGTACCTCCCACATGTACACGTCAGTGTACCTCCCACATGTACACGTCAGTGTACCTCCCACATGTACACGTCAGTGTACCGCCCATAAGTACACGTCAGAGTTCACTAGAAACTTTTTAACTCACATGGGGCAAGAACATGTCCTTACGAGAGCCCCAAGGTGCTCGCGAGCACCGGATTAAGAACTCTTTATCTCGAGGGATAATCTAAGGATCAGATGAGATTAGATGTTGGGTTATTGGATAGCGCTCGTCCTGTGTGTCTTGACTGATCGTTTGATTAATTGATTGGCTAATTGATGAACCGAATGGTGTATATATTGATTGATTGATTCGATAATTGATATTTTATTGATATATTATTTGATTAATTAATTGATTGATTTCTGATTAATACATTTATTTTTCTGTTCTGTATAATCTCTTTAATCAGGGCCGAAAAAGGTATTTTAGTAAGGTGTTAGGGGTAGCCTTTGACTTTAGTAAGGTGTTAGGGGTAGCCTTTGACTTTAGTAAGGTGTTAGGGGTAGCCTTTGACTTTAGTAATGTATAAAGGGTGACATATAATGTGAGTAATGTATGAGTGGTAACCTATGATTTTATGAAGGTATGAGTGGTAACTTTTGACCTTAGGAAGGTGTGAAAAAAGGGGGGGGGGGGAGTGAGTCACATTTATAAAAAGTACTACTGGCCACGTTTTGCTAGTTTAAAAAAATATAGTTACTGCAGTACATTTCTTAGCAAAGTAATGTGTACTCACTGCGGCAAAACTGACATCCAACATGGTACACATGGAACAGGGCAATATAGTTTTACTGATCACTGAAAACACACACACAACGACGTTTCAACCAAAATGCATTAATCTAGAATGCATTCACAACAAACGACGAGTAAGAACGGCACTATGGACGTTCACATAGCAGAGCTAAATATAGAAATAACCCTGAAGATTTAAAACTAGAAGGTCAGAGGAGAAACAATATAATCATAAAATAGATAAAACACACTTAAATATTGGTGAAACAAGAAAAACAGATAAATGACGGACCAACATGACACCATCCATACGACTGACGGGCATTGTTCCCAACGGCTTCCATCGTGCCATACACACACACACACACACACACACGAACGCACGCACACACGCACACGCACACACAGAGAGAGAGAGAGAGAGAGAAAGAGAGAGAGAGAGAGGGGGTAGAGACAGCGAGATGGTTCTCAAACGTGTGAAGGATCACGAAATCTGAGAAGCATGCCTTAATACGATTTGTCATGTTATATTGCTACATTTTTATAAGGTGGCAGGGGTGGTGTGGTTACCCCTCAATCCACTCCCCACTATATATATATAATTGTTCATCATAATCAAGTGTCGTCTCCTCAACGAAGTTTGGCTGAAGCAGATATACAATATCCCCTGTCTCTTGTCTTGGTGGTGCACTTTGCTAAACTTAAACCTGTCCATATTGTGATGTTACTCTCCCACTTGTATCTCTGCCTACCTCTTGCTCGCTTCCCTTGGACTTTACCCTCAAGTAAGATCTTCAATAAGGTGTCATGTCTTTTAATGTGTCCAAAGTATTTTATTTGACTGATCTTTATTTCTCTTAGTAGTTCTTTCTTCATATTAAGTGTTTTAGCGCCTCTTTATTTGTTTTCTTCTCTTTCCATGATGTTCTCCCTATTCTTCTATATACCCACATCTCAAAGGCATCATTCTGTCTTCTAATTGTTTATTTAGTGTCCATGTTTCTTAGCCATACATTGATATAGAATAGATGTAGCATTTTATAATTCTCATTTTTAACTTGTTTGTAATTTGTTTAGATATTAATAATTTCCTCATGTCATTGAAGGTACTTTTAGCCATTCCTATTCTTCTTTTAACTTCTGTTTCACATCTGCCGTCATTTGTGACTCTGTGTCCAAGATATTGATACTGTTTTACTTGTTGTAGTTTCTCTCTCTGTATGTTTATGTTTAGCTCTTGTCCTTGCAGATTATTATGTTTTTGTTTTGTTTTGTTTGTTTTTATATCCAGTCCATATTCATTACTTGATTTATTGACTTAATCTATTAGTCTTTGTAGTTCTTGTTCACTTTCCGCCAAAAGAACAGTGTCATCTGCATATCTCAGGTTGTTTATTATTTTCCCATTGATCTTGAGTCCTGGCATTTGTTCTATATTTTTAAAGATATTCTCTGTGTAGATATTAAATAGGCTTGGTGATCAAATTCCATCATTGTTGCAAAGATTAAAATCATGTTATATAACTTTTCATTACAGTTGGTTCGACAAGCTAGTGTGACATCAATAGAGGAAGAGAGTCAAGGAACCATACACATCAGCATGGAACATAATTCCGAAACAAACATATTAACAGTCAACTTAGTTCGTGCTCACAACCTTCTTCCGCGAGATCCTGACGGCACAGCTAACCCATACTGCCGTCTAACAGTACTTCCTGATCAGCGTACTTCCGCTCAATGCCGTATTCACAGAAAGACTTTAAATCCAATCTTTGATGAGGAATTCATATTTGAGATGACCGATTCTGAGGTCATGAATTCCACTTTAGAAATTTCACTTTACGAATATGACCAATTTTCTAAGGATGAGTGTGTTGGATTTGTAAGGATACCCCTAGACGTTCTGGACCTCAGTACAAAGCTCGATCTATGGAGATCTATATCACCCTACGAGAAATCAAAAGACGTGAGTATATACACATTTATTTCTGTGGCAATTCATTCTTGTGTGCATGCGCGTGTCCATATTATTGTATGCATGGGCGTGTCCATATTAGTATTGTATGGGTGTGTCAATATTATTGTGCTCTCGGGCGTGTCCATATTAGTGCGTGTCATGGCGTGTCCATTTTATCGTGTTCATGGGCGTGACCATATTAGCATGTGCATGGGCGTGTCCGTATTACTGTGTGCATGGGGGTGTTCATATTATCGAATACATGGCGGTATCCATATGCATGTGTGCATGGGGGTATCCACATTATTGCGTGAGTGGACGAGTCCATATATTTGTGCACATGGGCATGTCCATATTATTGCGTGCATGGGGGTATCCATATTACTGTGTGCATGAGTGTGTCTATATTAGTTGTGTTAATGGGCGTGTCCATATTGGTTTAGTGCATGGGGGTGTCCACTTTATTGTATTCATTGGCCCGTCTATATTGGTGTATAATGTGCGTTCGATATTATTGGTGTGTTTATTTGTTCTTTTCAATTCTTTTGATCTGTGTGTAGTAGTTGTAAAGAGTTGGCTGTTTGGCTAGGGTGTCCGTGATGTACTTTAGAGAGCTGATGTAGTGAGGATGTCACAGAATGAAGAATTGGCCAGAACGGTGATGTATTCAATTGATTGGAGAGTTAGTGTAGACAAGTGTTTAGAGATTTGGTGTAGTCAAGTATTTAGAGATTTGGTGTATCCAAGTGTTTAGAGATTTGATGTAGTCAAGTGTTTAAAGTTTTGGTGTAGTCAAGTGTTAAGAAAGTTGGTGTAGTCAAGTGTTTAGAGATTTGTTGTAGTCAAGTGTTTAGAGATTTGTTGTAGTCAAGTGTTTAGAGATTTGTTGTAGTCAAGTGTTTAGAGATTTGGTGTATCCAAGTGTTTAGAGATTTGTTGCAGTCAAGTGTTTAAAGTTTTGGTGTAGTCAAGTGTTAAGAAAGTTGGTGTAGTCAAGTGTTTAGAGATTTGTTGTAGTCAAGTGTTTAGAGATTTGTTGTAGTCAAGTGTTTAGAGATTTGTTGTAGTCAAGTGTTTAGAGATTTGTTGTAGTCAAGTGTTTAGAGATTTGTTGTAGTCAAGTGTTTAGAGATTTGTTGTAGTCAAGTGTTTAGAGATTTGGTGTAGTCAAGTATTTAGAGATTTGATGTAGTCAAGTGTTTAGAGATTTGTTGCAGTCAAGTGTTTAGAGATTTGTTGTAGTCAAGTGTTTAGAGATTTGGTGTAGTCAAGTATTTAGAGATTTGGTGTATCCAAGTATTTAGAGATTTGATGTAGTCAAGTGTTTAGAGATTTGTTGCAGTCAAGTGTTTAAAGTTTTGGTGTAGTCAAGTGTTAAGAAAGTTGGTGTAGTCAAGTGTTTAGAGATTTGTTGTAGTCAAGTGTTTAAAGTTTTGGTGCAGAGAAATGATTAGATATTGGGTGTAGTTCAGTAGTTACAAATGAAGCGTATGTGTAAAGAAGTAATTTCTAAGAAACAGTGTTTGTAATTTGTGTATGTATGTGCACGCATGTTTACTGTCCAAGTGAAAGCGTGTGTTTATTATCGAAATGCAAGCGAGTGTACTTTCCAAGTGTAAACGGGTGTACTCTCCATGTGTACGCGAGTGTTTCGTGTCCAACTGTAAATGAGCATTTAATGTCCAGGTTTAAGCGAGTGCTTAATGTCCAAGTGTAAGTAAGTGCTTAATGTCCAAGTGTAAGCGAGTGTTTAATGTCCAATGTAAGCGAGTGTTTAATGTCCAAGTGTAAGTGAGTGTTTAATGTCCAAGTGTAAGTGAGTGTTTAATGTCCAAGTGTAAGTGAGTGTTTACGAATAACGACATTTTAAGTCAGAGTTGGCAAAAATACATACAGACAGACAGACAAACAGATAGACAGACAGACAGACAGATAGACGGATAGATAGATAGATAGATGGATAGTTGGATCGATGATGGATGGATAGATGTATTAGAAAGGCAGACAGACAGAGAGACTGACAGACAGATATAGGATACGGATGGACGGACGGACAGAGAAATAGATTTAGCTTTTTATTGTTTTTCTATACTTTCTATACTTTTTTTTATATACTTATATATATATATATACACACATTGTATGTCTCTTTTCCTCTTCGTCTTCTTATGCTCTCAATCTCAAAATCCTGCTGGCCTCTCGATGTAACCGGTAGATGGAATGTGTTATGTCAGGATTTAAAGCTTGAAAACGATATCTACGCAGTCTGACCTGACACTGATGACATCAGTCTTGAACAACACAAGAATCCCATCAGAATATACAGCCACAAAAGCTCAAGAAGATCTAGAAACTACAGAACCAGATATACTGCGTCCAAAAAAATAGAAGAAACGCAGCCCAAGTAACATATCAATAGGAGAGACCGGCATAACGAGAAGTACAAATAAAAGAATGTAGAAACATAGGGACAGTGGCTAGCAAGATTATTCGCAATAGCGTGGACACAAAAAAATAAGTACTAGGTGTCTGGCAAAAATCAGTAAATGTACTATTATGGAAAAAAGGTAGTTAGAGAGAGAGTGTGAATCATATAGAGGCATCTCCTTATTAAGTCATACAGTTAAAATCTACGCAAAAATAATAGAACACAGAATACAGTACATTGCAGAACCACAGCTGAGTCCCTCTCAATTTGGCTTCAGAAGAGGGGCAAGCTGTACAGACACACTATTCACACTGAGACAACTGAGTGAAAAAGCAATCGAATACAATCAAGATTTAAACACAGTATTTGTAGACCAGGAAAAGGCATTCGACAGAGTAGATAGACACATTCTTTGGGAAACCTTAGAAATGTATAACATCAGAGGACAACTGTTAGATAATATAAAATCGATATATCAAAAAGGCCAAAGCTCAGTAAGAACAACAGATGGAATGACTGAACCTTTTGAAACAAGATCTGGAGTAAGACAAGGATGCGTACTTTCACCCCTACTTTTCAACATATACATGGACAAAATAATAAAAGAAGCTCATATCAACAAAGAGGAAAACATTGCAAATAAAACTGAAGAGGAACTTAATAATGAAATCAACAAACTATTATTTGCCGACGACAAAGTCTAATAGACAAAGATAATTAACATTAGCAAAATCACATCACTGCATGGCTATTAGCATGTCAGACGTAAAACATGAAAATTAACGTACAAATAACATAAGTTATGAAAATTAGCAAGTCTGCAACACCAATGGATAAAACAATAGATAACACCAAAGTGAAACAAGCCACAGAATTGAAATATCTAGACAAGCATTTTGTCTAAAAAAATTGAAGACTAGACATAAATAGAAACAAGGAGTGAGAAAATAAATACAGTGACTTACCAACTGTCACCATTACTTCTTCCCCCAAAGAACAAGATGGAAATCAAAAGACAGATAATATCTACAATTTTTATACCAACACTGTGCTACCATTGTCAAACATGGTCTTTAACAGCTTCACTGCAAAGAAAAATCGTCACATGTGAAATGAAGTGTCTCTGAGAAAAGCTGCAATGTACTATATGTACATAATATGTACTTCTTCTTCTTCTTCTTCAGCGTTCGTTCTCAAATAACCACAACGAATATTTCGTGTGATTTCCGCCAGGGAGCGTGAAGTACGTTGTGCTGCAAGTTCCACAGTAGAACTGTGATTATTTGCACCCCGGTTGACCACTTGTGGTCAGGACGTCCGAGGTCCAGCACATCCGTTTTCGTCATTCCTTTATTTCGGGTTTGTTCCCTAGTCCGTGACAGCCATTCTATCTGTCGCCGGACACGCTGGTGTGTAGTGCCTCTTCGTCAAGACGCTTGTCGAGCGCGTCTATCTGGCACGAGGTGCTCAACCGTCCATGAATCCATCTCGTGCAATTGGACAAACTCTGCCTGTGTCCATCGGATACTGAACCGTTTCTCATCCGCGAGCCTGGTTCCGTATGAGGAAGAACTCGCCAGAAGAGTTGGACCCTGGATCGTTCGCCCTCCTACCCGAGGCGTCATTCATAGACCTCGTGAACCCCTCGCACAAGTTTGAGTCTCACCTCGCTAGTTTGAGAGCAAGGCGTTCTCGAGCTGAGCGACCGTGTCCCAATAGCGCCTGAGCCCATCAGGTACTGAACCCTTTCTCTCTGCAAGTGTATTTCCGGTATAGGAAAGCTTGACAGTAGAGTTGGGTCAGGGCTAAAATCGTTGTCCCTTTTCTGCCTGAGCACATCAAGTACTGAACCCTTTCTCTCTGCAAGTGTATTTCCGGTATAGGAAAGCTTGACAGTAGAGTTGGGCCAGGACTGCCATCTTTGTCCCTTTCTTGCCTAAGCCCATCGGGTTCGGAGCCCTTTCTCTTCGCGATAATATTTCCGGTATAGGTAGACTCGACATTAGAGTTGGTTTAGGTCTTCTTGCTTTTCCGAAAGCCCACGATTGGGTCTGGATCTCTGCCTATAAGGATCCCAGGTAACTAGAAGCTCGTCTCGAGCTAACAGAGCTTATTGTTACCATTTCCTAGGAACTTTTCACTTTTCATTTGCAGTTCGCGCTGCCATCTGGCGCTGTTCTGCCCTTTCATTATGTCATTGTACTCATTATGACATATATTTGTTTCTCTCCATGCAACCACCGTTACGTGCCTGTTACATTGGCCGCCGCTCCAATGTTCTAACTGGACTAACAGGCGTCACTGTATGTCGACAGTGTCGCTGTATGTGGTGCTGCTGGTGGTGTCGGAGATATTGTCTGTCTCTTTTGCAGTCATATCTCTTTCCATCTGCTTCCTCCATATTCTCGGACACGATCCCCAAATGATTTGGCCAGAATCAGCTCGAGCTGCTGTTTTCTGTTTCCAGGGTGCACCGCGAGGAGGTACATTTGGGATCTTGGTTATCTGCTAACCCTGGGTCTGCCTAGAGTAATGCGTTCCCTTTGCACCCCATAATATGTACTAACTGCGCAAAACTGAAATCCAATAGGTGAAGCTTCAAACAAGGTAATAACGTTTTGCTAATTACACAAAACACACATAGGCACACACACAAATCGACGTTTCGACCGAAAGGCCTTTATCAAGAATCACAAACACATATAATGGTTGCCAAACTAGATAAAATAAGAAATGAAGAAAATAGGAAAAGAGTTGGAATAATATCATGTATTGAATATATTGAAAGACAGCAAGTAAAATGGTTCGGTCACTTTATGAGAATGAAGCCAAACCAAATACCAATAAGAGCATATAGAAAAAGAATTTAGCACATTTTGATTTTACAAATAACATTTAATCAATAAATGCACGGGCATTTATGCTAACAGCCAATGTGAAGTAAGAACAAATGCAGGAGTGTCCAAAATTTCCAAACTAAATCAGGAGTTCGTCAGGGGTGTGTCCTATCCCTCTACTTTTTATAACATAATCGACCACATCTGTAAACTAACATGTACCAACGAAGAAGATAAAATAAAAGACAAATTGACCGAATTACTCTTTGCAGACGACCAAGTACTAATAGCGACATCAGAGGACAAATTGCAAGAACATATGAACAGACCACACAACATGTCAAACATTCAACATGAAGATTAATATTGAAAAAACGAAATAACGGCAATAGCAAAGGACAACAGATCAAGTGGTTTTCACACGCTTTCAGACTACCAACAGATAAGATGCCACAAATGGCCATGACATATAGACATAACGGCTATAAAAATAGAGGCAGACCATGTAAAAGATGGATCAAAGAAATCACAGAAGCCACAGGAACACGCATACAAATAGCACACAAGAAGGCCATCTCCAGAGAACTCTTCCACACCTGACGCCGCAAGGCAAACAAGGGCCACAGCGGATAGATATATAGAACAAAATAATTGTCTATTGTCTGTCTCCAGGTGAACGAGAATTGATCGCATTCACAGTTGCCTGTAAACGCAGGGATGGGATGTTCAGCTGTCGACAAACATACACAAAATTATAAGATATCAGAGCATAAGATCAAAGGTGGACAAAGAAACCGATGGCTAAAATACATCAAGATAGCCTTGAACAAACATTGACTTAATGCAACCAAGGCGACACATCTGTCCTTGGAACGACAACTTAAGCTTCCACTGGTAGGCTAAACGGCAAGTGTGGATACAGTCAACCATTATTCACATGGGGACAGACAATAGACACTAGATGGACAACCAACTTCACCCTACATCACCGTAGTCGCCTCGTACTACATATTTTATTTCACAGATCAGACTATTCTTATTCTTTTCTCTCCTTTTCGTCTGCTGCAACAAACGGGCGCCTCTATCTTTTAATATTTTCCCCTTTAGTGACATCTTTTTATCTCTATTTTCTTTTTATCTCTTGTATTTATTTTCTCTCGTACATTTTTTCTTTGGTATATTTCTCTCTCTCTCTCTCTTGTTTTCTCTCTTTGAAGCATTCTCTTACCTACTTCTTAGCATTGTAATCTCACGTGTATATTTCTCTCTCTCTCTCTCTCTCTCTCTCTCTCTCTCTATATATATATATATATATATATATATATATATATATATATATATATATATATATATATATATATATATATATATATATATATATCTTGTATATTTCTTCCACCCCCCTCTCTCACTTGTATATTTGTCAACCATCTCTCACTTTAACTGATTCACAATTTCTCTCTTTCTCTCTCTCTCTCTCTCTCTCTCTCGTTATCCCTCACTCTTTCATTCTTTCTTTCAAACTTTCACAAATTTCATATTAAAATCCAGTCTCAGATTATAAGGCACTCAATGTCAGCGGTTCTAAATTTATTTACTGTTCACCCACACGCAGCAGAAGGATCTCGGTGACATCATGTTCTCAATTAGTTATCTGCCCAGCGCAGAGAGACTGACAGTTGTGGTGGTGAGAGCTAGGAACCTGCGGCTTCAGGGAGAAAACAAGATAGACATCAGTGAGTAATTTACATAGATACGTACGCATGACGTAATGTCCCTACTTTTATGTATGAATATAGATATATATGATGCTAGCAGAATTTCAAATTTATGTACATGTGTCCAACAAAATGTGACCAATTATACGATTGGTTGACCTGTGACACACAGTTCGAACGCATAATGTCAACATTTGTCCGTCACGGCTAGGCTTAGAAATTGAATTATACTTTTGAATTTGAATCAACGTTCAAACTGTTTCAATCAAAATGTTTAAAATTCATTCAGAGGTTAAGTAAAACTATGATAACCTCACAGTCTGTATGAGAGATCTTAAAGTTGATAATTACTATCCAAAATTCATATTGATCGAGTATTTATTAATGCAATAAACTCTCTTAACCTTAACCGTCATAAGTTAATGTCTCACTGATTTTCACATTCCTTGCAACATTACAAGCTTTTTATATAAATACAATTTTGTGCAGTTAATATATAGTGGTTGTGGTGTTGTGGAATAAACTATTTATTTGACGTGACGGACTGTTGTGTTTGGTGTTCATCACAAGAGACATTCGGGATTTTTTGTCAATATGTATGAAAACATTAACACAGTCGTCGCTACATTATAAGTTTTAATATTCGCGTCTCTTTTTTTTCAAAGTATCCAGAAACTAAAACATCCAAGTCATTGCTACGTTATAAGAAAACAATACTCGCATTCATTCTATATTTCTTGTTCGTTTTATTGTCGCCCGGGCAACGCCGAGCATTTATTCTAGGATATATATATATATATATATATATATATATATATATATATATATATATATATATATATATATATATATATATATATATATATCATAATTGCAAAGTTGCATCTTGTGGGAAACCCAAGATGACAGAAAACTAACCGCTATATACATGAATAATATTGGATTGGATGTTTAACTATAGATCACATAATATGTGCAGCGACATTGCCCGTTCATCAGTTGGTGGGTAGAACCATTATATGAGCATCATCATTTGTTGTGTTATCAGTATGTTAGCGTCATCATTATTTGTGTAGTATCAAGAGACAAAGATGGTATAAAACAAATCGCTCTAATACA
The DNA here is from genome assembly GCA_034231615.1 of Meghimatium bilineatum. NCBI lineage: Eukaryota > Metazoa > Mollusca > Gastropoda > Stylommatophora > Philomycidae > Meghimatium > Meghimatium bilineatum. The sequence goes on from CM067321.1 coordinate 5,170,315, forward strand.
TAATACTCAAAATTATACTGGATGTTTAGCAATTGATTGTGGAGAAACAAAGAAATGTTCCACTATTCTCTATACAGACAATAAGTCACATAAATCACACCCTCCAAGAATTTTGTGGTACCAATGTTCTCCACATTTGACCACAAAAAAAGTTTATTCTGAAGATGTACGCAGCTAACGTCCAGCAATATTGTAATAAGACGCTCTATATTGTTGAATGCTGAATCCAGGTCTGTGACCAATTATATTTTATAGATTTTTAAATCAATTGTGTTTCTGTATTATTCTGCATTTTATTTTTGTGTTTGTTCTGAAGAAGGTCTGTGATCGAAACGTCAATTGTTTTCGATTCTCTTCTTCTTGTCTATTCACTCTATGATAACAAATATAAAAGTTCATATGATTTCCTCCTGGACCATGAAATACGTTGTGTTCATGGTTTCACAGCCAAGCTCGGCTATTTTGTACATTCCATCAACTCATCGCAACCATTTTCGGCATGCTGTTTTTTCATGTGGATTTCTTTTAGACAATGACATCATTTATAGTTGTCGCCAGGCTAAAAACAAGTGAGTATCTCTTCTACGCCATGACGGTTTATCTCCTTTGGTGTTTCCAAACCACATCACATTTCTGGGTGACAGTTTGTAGAATAGTAATTGGATTTCTTTGCCCCCTGTATGATCGGGTACTGGCCCTTATCTAGACTGTGAGCCTCTTCCGGTACAGGAAATTGATTAAACGGTAAAGTTGAACTAGGATTGATACGCCCTCTTAGCCGAGGTTTCGTTTCCAACACCTTGAACTAGGATTGATACGCCCTCTTAGCCGAGGTTTCGTTTCCAACACCGTGAACAACTTGTTCATGAATCACTTTCCCCCACATTTTCTTCGTACGGGACAGTATTGTATCCTGCCTTGTATCCTGCCTTGTATCCTGCCTTGTATCCTGCCTTGTATCCTGCCTTGTATCCTGCCTTGTATCCTGCCTTGTATCCTGCCTTGTATCCTGCCTTTATCATGTCATACAACTTGTTGCTGCAAGAGAGATGAAAGAATGTCCTCCAGTATGAACATTGCTTTTGGGCATGATGTTCTCACTTATTCTTGCACATGATGCTGCCCTCTATCGCAGTTCTACTTTCGCGTGTACTCAACTGATGAATCGTACTTCTCGAGGCATCCTCTATATTCTTGTCTTAGTGAACTGTCGGGCATAACAATTCGGTGTACTAGTTCAACCGCTATCATGTGGCTTTTAGGGACGAAGTTATATTCAGAAATATTTCTTTTCTAATGCAGACAGGTCTCTTTTCACTTCAGTCTGCACTACGCAGATACGATGCGTAAAGCGTTAACCAATTTTCATCGCACGAACTTTGTAACAATGTTTCTAGACTGCACCACGAAAAAGTGATTTTAGGATCTTGGTTATCTGCTAACCGTGGGATCGCAATACTGGTTATCTGCTAACCGTGGGATCGCAATACTGGTTATCTGCTAACCGTGGGATCGCAATACTGGTTATCTGCTAACCGTGGGATCGCAATACTGGTTATCTGCTAACCGTGGGATCGCAATACTGGTTATCTGCTAACCGTGGGATCGCAATACTGGTTATCTGCTAACCGTGGGATCGCAATACTGGTTATCTGCTAACCGTGGGATCGCAATACAGATATGAATATATCTTTGCACCTGGTCTATGTCCCTAATCTTTTTATTTGTGGTAGGTATTTTGCATCGTATATCTGATTATTTACAATATTGACATGTTTATTTCATTGTTTCCTTGTCTAATGTTTGGTACTTTTCTACTTTCCAGATCCATTTATCAAAGTATGTATCACTTCCGGAATAAAGAAAATGAAAAAGAAGAAAACTTCTACTGCGCATGCTACAAATTCCCCAACCTGGAACGAGGCTCTTGTCTTCAGTGTTCCCCGTGAGAAACTTAAGAATGTTAGGATGGAGGTTTCAGCATACCACGAAAATAAACTTGGCATAGATGAGTGCCTCGGTAGAGTTCGGTTGCCGGCTGACTCTGAGGAGGGTATTAACTGCCAGGAGTTATTGACAGAAAAGAGTATGCCAGCTAGATGGTACTGTCTGAGCTGAAGCTAGATGGTACTGTCTGAGCTGAAGCTAGATGGTACTCTCTGAGCTGAAGCTAGATGGTACTGTCTGAGCTGAAGCTAGATGGTACTGTCTGAGCTGAAGCTAGATGGTACTGTCTGAGCTGAAGCTAGATGGTACTGACTGAGCTGAAGCTAGATGGTACTGACTGAGCTGAAGCTAGATGGTACTGTCTGAGCTGAAGCTAGATGGTACTGTCTGAGCTGAAGCTAGATGGTACTGACTGAGCTGAAGCTAGATGGTACTGTCTGAGCTGAAGCTAGATGGTACTGACTGAGCTGAAGCTAGATGGTACTGTCTGAGCTGAAGCTTTCATGAACAATGAGAAAGTCAGAGAATGTGTATGAGAAAGAGAGAACCGAGAGAAAATTAGGATAATACTTTCTCTGTGAGATTGTATTTGTGAGTGAGATATATGGCTGAGAGATTACAGCTTTTGTTAACACCCGTGAGGTCCAGAGTTCGATCCCGGTAAATATTGGGTTTGTTTTTCTAAGTGTAAATTAAAAAAAACGAAAACCACTCAACCTGAGCATGACGTGGCGACAGCTAGGGCATGCGGATTTTACCATACAAGCTACACTAAACCTCCCTTCAACTCCATAACGGGTACACGCAGTATTCACACGCAGCTGCTTACACAATAGATAGGTGGTTTCTAGTAAACGACTGACTAGGCAGCTGCTTACACAATAGATAGGTGGTTTCTAGTTAACGACTGACTAGGCAGCTGCTTACACAATAGATAGGTGGTTTCTAGTTAACGACCGGCTAGGCAGCTGTGTACTTGTGGAAAAACTTAGTTCAGTGACGCTAACACTCCTACTCCTTTCCCTCTCGCGTCTACATCATTGATCGTATTCACTCCTGCTAGTAGCAGAATCTAGTTCGGAGAAACGTGAAGCGTCGAAACGTGGTGTACAGATCAGCTGCAATATCTGCACATTTCTGTCCAAAACATCCAACTTCAGTATGGCATTTTTGATTACTTTGCGAATTTTTTTTTACAGGATGAGCCATCTCCCATGCACAACCTCCTTATCTCCCTCTTACACCATGCATGGATAAAGTCCTGTTTTTCCTAACTCCTTTTCCCGTCTTTAGGAATTCAGTATTACGTTATCAGCGTAATAGTAAACTGTGTTGTTTTAGTTGACTCATATCTATAAAAAATGCTCCTAGTATAATGTATATAATAATAAACTTAAAATGTAGGTTTTATACGATTATTGGCATGATTGGTCTGTTTAAGCTGCCTGTTATATTGGCTTGACGGAAGTATAGAGTTAAAATGAGCTTTAATGAGAGAACAGGAAAAGTTTACAAGTAAACACGATTATGTCGCCAGTTGGTGAACTATATGAGTGATAAAAAACTAACGTGTTGAATGAATGTTGAGTGAGCGTATTGAGACGCACGTCCACGGAAAACTGTGAATCTTGACGAACGTTTGGTATGTGATCCTTAAATAAAACTCGACTTTGAAAATGTATCTACACGGGTTTCCATAGAATAATTTGTCGCTAAAGCTCAAATGACGTAATATTTCCCTGAGGTTGTTTTTAGCTATGCTTTGTGTAGAATGAAAATTGTACAATGGAAACTCAGAATTTATTAATATAAAGAAACACATCTAATAAATTGAGGCCCTCATTAAAACAAATACTCATAACACTATCAATAGAAATTGTACAAAAAAATGCTTTTAATAAGATGAAACTGTAAACAAATCTATATGACACTGCAAATAGACAGCGACAATCTGTCGTAGTGTTTAGAATTAGTAGCAAAACTAACACAAAAAATAATAAATAATGACACATATGCATTAAGAATACCTACGCTTTTTAAAAAATGTGCGTGCTAGACTAATCACGACAAATTTTTTTACTACGGAAACCCGTGTGCCCAAATGTTTAAATTCGGGGTTTATTTAGGGCTACATACCGAACGTTTAATTACAGCGATATTTATTAAGAGAATTGTATTCCATGTATAGTTATAGTGAAGGAACTGTAAACATGGCGAAGATGATAATTGATTGACATGACAAAAACCAAATCGCTGGCACGTAACGGAAATAGAAATTTGTGGAGATGCTATATTGCCTGCGCCTGTAGCAATCACACTTTGAAAACAAAGCTCAAAAGGTGAAGAGGATTTTCTTTCATGTAATCGAATTTTCCCCATATGTACTCTGTCCTTCGCCGAGAGTACCACTCATACAAAATGACTCAAGTTTCAAGCAATAACTCCCAGGAACTTCCGCAGAAATGCACTTGTAAACAAGACATTGCAATTCGATATCTAACCCACGACATATTGAACAAATGACAAATGTTTAATCACTATGCCATGAATGCGTGTGTGTTTATAACATCCTGTATTTGTTATTTACATGAAATGTCAAAACTGTTTTAATTAAAATGTTTTACTATGTTTCCACTCATAAGTACTTATCTGCGCCGTAGATACTTTTCTATTAAGAAGGGGGGCTTTGTCTTTTTAAAAAAAAGGTCTTTCGTCCTGCTTCGTCATCAAATATCTCTGTTTGATGAGAAATTTTATGACATTTTGTGAAAAATTGCTACGCCAAGGGTTTTGCTGACAGCCACTATCATAGTACTAAAAATAAAGTTCTAATTTGCTAAGGTAAAGCTAATGTGAACACCCGGAATCTGGATAAATCCCTTATCTATATCTCTTCACTTTAAGAATGAATTGGGTCAAAACACCCCCCCCCCCCATTTTTGTTCGCGACAACAGATGCTTTTCAAACAGCTGTTGACATATAAAAACAATATTATTTAAAACATGTAAAAACAGTTAAAACAATATTTAATAGTGAACAGAGTATATATTGACTTGTTACTGATCATTCTTTCAGTAACGTAACAATGTCAGATTTTCCAGTGATGCCATTAATGTTACCAGAAACTTCATAAATTGACAGGCACTTTAAAAAAAACTCCCGGACAGTTTCCTTCACACTAGATAACCTGATCTTGATTTATAAATCATTTATTTCACAGAATTTTACAAATAGGAGCATCAGATTTACATAAATCTGGCCAGCTCTTGCAAGCTGTTGTCTATAGTTACGAATTGTCACATAATTTTTGTGAGATTTCATTCTTCGCTCGTTGTTCGTTCGACTGCATCCAACACCAAAAACTAGGAGATAATGAACAGCATGGGTTTCCCAAAACATCTGATTCATCTAATAGAATAACTTTATCAATATCAAAAGGCTGCAGTGAAGTTAGAGGGCGATCTCTCAGAGTGGTTTGAGGTACAGAGTGGAATAAGGCAGGGATACATACTCTCCCCATACCTGTTTAATATCTACGCAGAAAATATAATGAGGAGTGTGAGAGAAGACATACACAACGCTGACTACCATGCTTTAACTATTGGTAGTTTTTTAAATCCATTAATTACGCTCCGCAGACGAACAGTGCTTCTTTCAAATGATATACAGGGGTTGGAACAACTAATCAAAAAAAAGAAAGAAATACAGCAAATTACAAAACTTGTATTTAAACGCGCACACAAAAAAATAACGTCAACAGATATAACAACACAACAACCAAAAATAAGAATAGTCAATACCGAAATAGAATGTGTGGAAAAATTCGAATACTTATGAGCAAACATCAACGGTGCAGGGGACTGCATGGCAGAAATAAGGAAGAGATTGGCAATGCTACGAACTTGTATTTTTCCGGTTGCGACATACGGCTGTGAAACATGGACCCTAAGTACAAAAAATGGCAAAGAAGATCAAGGTCTTTGAGATGAAATGCTACAGAAAGATACTTAGAATATTATGGAAGAAAAAAAATAAGAAACTCAGATATTATAAACACATTGAAGATTCCAGAGTGTTGGTTACTAAACACAATAACAAAAAGAAAAACTACACCTGTTTGGTCTTATAAAGAGACTCAACGTAAAAAGACAAATAATGGCGAGCAGAGCACCTGGGTAGAGGAGAAAGGGCAGACCAAGAAGGCGATGGACTGACGACATTAAAGATAAGATGAATACATCGCTAGAAAATGCAAGTCGCATCGCCCAAGACAGAGAGAGGTTCAGGGAGCTCATTGGGAAGACAACGTTCTGGAGAGAATATGTTACATGACATCCACATGACATCCACATGACATCCACATGACATCCACATGACATCCACATGACATCCACATGACATCCACATGACATCCACATGACATCCACATGACACTGACACGTTGTTTGTTTCTCTACCACTTTGTCCTTTCAGAGCCAAACGATGCATACCGTAAATTTCAGTTCTCTCAAGTTTGGACCTAACGTACAGAAAAATAAATCACATTCCTGGCAGAATTAATTTAGACAAATTTATTGGTAGTATTTTCTCTTCATTACTAAAATAAATAAAATAAAATATAATTGTGGTCAATGAAAGTTGTCGAGGTAATTCAGGACCGTATATACTATCTTGGTATGTGAAAGGGAGGAGAGGGGGGAATTATAAAAATATGTCCAGTTATTTAGGAGTTCTATTGACACTCATTGTTTTTTATTTGCTGTAAGGACATGTTATCTAGTCATTTTGCGTGATACCATGGTTGCTGGTTCGCCTCTTGACCTGGCATCTCTGATTTCGGTATATATAGTTGCTTAGGCATGATGGTGGTCCTGCTAGATGTAGGGGATGACCCGATGAATCTTAGTCCCATCTTCATTTCAAAGAGTTGGCTTCCATGTGGATACTCATTTCTTAAAAAAAAAAAAAGCTAAGAGCGACGCAGATGAAAGCAGCAGATTTGAGGGTGGTGGTCAATGTTGCATCTAATGTTGCAACAAGAGTGCTTGTGAGCAGAACTCGATCTCCGTGGGCCGTGTGCTGATACATTTGGAGCACCACGTGATCTGGGCTTCTGCCTAACAATCTTCTTTAGCATGTCCTATTTAAACTAGTTCTATTTTTATTTACAGTAAATTTGACAGACATTTCTATAAATAAGTCGTGTGAGCCAAGTTTACACTCTGTGAGCCAAGTTCACACTCTGTGCGCCAAGTTCACATTCTGTGCACCAAGTTCAAACTCTGTGCGCCAAGTTCATACTCTGTGTGCCAAGTTCAAACAATGTTTTCTCTAGCGCACGGCAGTGCTACAATCCCCCATTCCTTAGAAAAGTCAAACACATTTTGTAATAAAAACAATTGCCGTGACGGTAAAAACCCTTCCCAGAAAAGTCCACCCTACAGTCAAATAGAAATTTGTATAACGACCTAACAAGTTGTAACTACATCCCTGGGGATCTAACCCTCGGTTCTATTTGCGTCCTAGTAAGGAGGTGTTTGAACCATACACCCATTCTATCTTTGGGTTTGAATTTATTAATAAAGCTATTAAGCGGGGTAGAACAATATAGACAATTAGCACTAATTTAACTATAAAACAGATTGTGAATATACTTAAAGTTTATAGTTATAATAATCAAACAGCTTCATTTCCTCCTTCCATGTGTTCTAGTCATGGGTCCACAGCAGGTTTCATCAAGACTTTCTATGGTAAACTGCTTCATTTCCTCCTTCCATGTGTTCTAGTCATGGGTCCACAGCAGGCTTCATCAAGACTTTCTATGGTAAACTGCTTCATTTCCTCCTTCCATGTGTTCTAGTCATGGGTCCACAGCAGGCTTCATCAAGACTTTCTATGGTAAACTGCTTCATTTCCTCCTTCCATGTGTTCTAGTCATGGGTCCACAGCAGGCTTCATCTAGACTTTCTATGGTAAACTGCTTCATTTCCTCCTTCCATGTGTTCTAGTCATGGGTCCACAGCAGGCTTCATCAAGACTTTCTATGGTAAACTGCTTCATTTCCTCCTTCCATGTGTTCTAGTCATGGGTCCACAGCAGGCTTCATCATTTTCATCATACCACTATTTATTGTTCCATTTTCGAACCCGGTAACACGCGGCTTCTAAATACAAAACATTATATGTTCTAACGTATGAAAACCTGTCTGTCCGCGAGATCTTGCTACATTACATCAGCCACGAATGTGAGCTCGTATGGTTGCATCTAGAGAGCTTGAATACATTGAGCTGCTTGTGTCCATTGAAGCGATGAACGTTCCCGCATAGTTCATTCAAGTCATTTGGTCACCTAGTTTGTACTCATGGGGTGAGGTGCTCTATTCTCAACCACGACGTGAGTCCTGTTTGTACCCTCTTGTTGTGAGATACCTTCCTCTCCTGTCAGGTATTTTTCTCTCCTTGTTGTGAGGTACTCCCCCTCTCCTGGTTGTGAGATACTCCCCTCTCCTTGTTGTGATGTACTCTCCTCTCCTTATTGTGAGGTACTCTACTCTCCCTGTTGTGAGTTACTCTCCTTTCAACCATGGATGTGAGTCTAATTTGTATATCATGTTGTGAGGTACTCATCTTTCAACCGCGGACGTGATTCTAATTTGGTTAAAGTTTTTTAACCATAAAAATGGCAATTATTGTTCTGGCAACTTTAACACAACGACTCTGAAAATCTGTGTGCATTAATGGTTGCAAGACGAGAGACAAACAGGTGGCTTGGTCAACGAAAAGCCAGTAATTGCCTACAGGAATGCCGGAACGTTGGTGAGAAATCGCATGTCTACTTCACTGCAACATCCAGCATGAACATAGAAAGAGACGTGACGCCTGCAACACTTAGTAGATTGGTGCCTGAAATATAAACTCACACGGGGATACTCTCAAACTACCAGACAAGGCTGACTACTCTCAGACTACCAGAACAGGCTGACCACTCTCAGACTAACAGAACAGGCTGACTACTCTCAGACTAACACAACAAGCTGACTACTCTCAGACTAACAGAACAGGCTGACTACTCTCAGACTACCAGAACAGGCTGACTACTCTCAGACTAACAGAGCAAGCTGACTACTCTCAGACTAACAGAACAGGCTGACTACTCTCAGACTAACACAACTAGCTGACTACTCTCAGGCTAACACAACAAGCTGACTACTCTCAGACTAACACAACAAGCTGACTACTCTCAGACTAACACAACAGGCTGACTACTCTCAGACTAACAGAACAGGCTGACTACTCTCAGACTAACAGAACAGGCTGCAGAAGTTAGGAAAACGCATGTTACGAGACGAATGTGTCACGTTACTGAACAACTGGGTTGTCTAAAGTATTACATGGATATACTGCCTTGGTCATGAAACGTCAGAGGCAATGAAGGAGCAGATATATTGGCGTACAATACTATAGTTGGTGGATCAGTATTGAGAAGAGATAGGGTCAACTTAAAATGAGCAGTCATTGATTTAGAATAGGGAAGAAGCTGTTTGATGAGATAACGAGCAGACACAAAGAATGACGGAATGGAGATGATCAGGCGTGAGAGGAAATTTACGAAGATCACAAAAGCAATATCTGACTGGGATTTTGAGTCTGAATACCACTTGATGTCTACCGGAACAGAGACCGGTGCACTTATGGGAATGTCTCATGTGACATTGTTCTGTAATTGAATCAGCGGTCAAGAATTATACACGCCGTGTTATTTGTACTTTTCGGCCCAGAACATCCTATTTCGGAACAGATTGAAATCTAAAAGCTAACGAAACAATATATTACAACACTGGGAGTATTGCATTGAAAGTTTCTATTGTCACGGTCTCTTGTCTATCCCCAGGTGCTATTGTCGCAGCTTTCAAACTTGTCTATCCCCATGTGCTGTTGTCGCAGCTTTCAAACTTGTCTATTCCCAGGTGCTATTGTCGCAGCTTTCAAACTTGTCTATCCCCAGGTGCTATTGTCGCAGCTTTCAAACTTGTCTATCACCAGGTGCTATTGTCGCAGCTTTCAAACTTGTCTATCCCCAGGTGCTATTGTCGCAGCTTTCAAACTTGCCGTAAACGTTAGGGGTTTGTGAAAGATGTAGTCAGATTTCTAGAACCAGATGTGTTGCTCTGGCTGAGGTGTAGTCATGTTTACTCAGGGTGGTCTTGACGTTGTCTATCCATCTTTCCCTAGGTCTGCCCATGGCTCTGCATCCTGATTCCATCTTGTTATAAGCTCTTATGGGAAGTTGATTGTTCATCCTCATAAGATATCCAAACCATTTTATCTGCTGTCTCTATATATTCGATTCAATATGTGAAACCTATTATCTTTCTGATGTTCTCACTGCGCATCTTGTCGAGTCTGGTGACTCCAATAGCTTTAGTTAGACATTTCATTTCGCAAGTTTTGATCTTTCTCTTATTTGTAGATGTCAGTTGTCAAGTCTGGTATTGATATAGTGTTGGTATAAAGATGTTCTTAATAATTTGTTTCTTTCGTTCCAAGTTTATCTCTGTTCTCCTTTAGGACTTGTTAGTGTGTACACGAAGCAGGATTGCCAAGCCTCTCGCAATGGTGATGGGTTTTTTCCACTAATAGTTGTCACGTGAGAATATAATGTTATTCGCACGAACCTGTTCTTATCACACAGTTACGGCTATGTTAGTCACACGAACCTTTTCTTATCACACAGTTACGGCTATGTTAGTCACACGAACCTGTTCTTATCACACAGTTACGGCTATGTTAGTCACACGAACCTTTTCTTATCACACAGTTACGGCTATGTTAGTCACACGAACCTGTTCTTATCACACAGTTACGGCTATGTTAGTCACACGAACCTGTTCTTATCACACAGTTACGGCTATGTTAGTCACACGAACCTGTTCTTATCACACAGTTACGGCTATGTTAGTCACACGAACCTGTTCTTATCACACAGTTACGGCTATGTTAGTCACACGAACCTGTTCTTATCACACAGTTACGGCTATGTTAGTCACACGAACCTATTCTTATCACACAGTTACGGCTATGTTAGTCACACGAACCTGTTCTTATCACACAGTTACGGCTATGTTAGTCACACGAACCTATTCTTATCACACAGTTACGGCTATGTTAGTCACACGAACCTATTCTTATCACACAGTTACGGCTATGTTAGTCACACGAACCTGTTCTTATCACACAGTTACGGCTATGTTAGTCACACGAACCTGTTCTTATCACACAGTTACAGCTATCTCCTGGAATAATCACCTGATGTAGGCGAATATATCATACAATCAAGAACGGTAATAATCTTCACACACAAGATGTAATTATGCATTCTACATTGAATTAGCGTTCTTTAACACACATACTAATTTGTTTTGTCCATCGACAGTTCTACACTATTCATTACTTGATTGCCATTTACAATCATTGTTGCATGTATTGTTTTTTTTTTTTTGTCTATGTTCATCGACCAATTTTTCTGATTGCTAGAAAGTTGAGATATTGTTTTCCTGAAATATTGCCCATATGTATGTTTTGATAACCTGAATAAATTGTTTATTAAATATAACAATAATAATTTATTGCTTTATTGTTCTTTGTCAAAGAAATATCCATTATTATTAAGTAGAGTTTCACTATATATAACTCAGCGTGGACAGATGATTCTTCAAGGGAACGACAGATGATTCTTCAAGGGAACGACAGATGATTCTTCAAGGGAACACAAGGATTCACACGTGTAAAATGGTAAAAGATAAATGTAGAGTTATGAACCAGAAGGTACTTGTCGTTGCGGTTGTGACCTTGTTCCATCTTCCGTTTTATTTTATTAAGACCTCTGCCACACTGACCTCCTCTGATCACGACATGGTGGTCTGATGGCGTCCATTAGTTACCTACGACGAACCGATACCGTTCTTCCTCATGCACCATCTTATTTCACATGTTTTTCTGCAGTTCCGGTCCTGTCTCCTTCCGCCATGGCCTTCGTTTCCTGTCTCTTTATTCTCCCCCCTACACTGATGCCCTTTCCTCGGCACCTTCCTCCCAGGTTTCTCTATATCAGCTTAATACCTTCTTACGACGCTCTTTTCCGTGATAGCGACCACCACCCTCCCCAGCTGTGCTTTCCCTGTGTCCCCTTTCTCGCCTCCACATTCCTTCCTTACATGACGTGTCTCCGTTTGGGGGGGGCACGTCTACCTACGACTTACTCTTCTTCTTCCTCGCCTCTTTATCCCCCCCCCTCATCCTTTGCTATCTGTTTCTATAGGCCATTTGGTTTGAGTCATGGATTTAAAAAAAACCTCTACGTCCCTGCCTTACACTCAGGTTCTTGTTTGCCACGCGTTCTCTTTACTCCCTTTTTTTGTTTATCCGGTCTGTGTCTTGCTGTTATTGCTCCTTCTTGCCTGATGATGTTTTTCTTGCGTCTTTCGAACTGTGGGAAACAGGTCTATGTCTGCTTTTCTCTTACCTTCACCACCTGGACAGCTCGATAATTAGGCTCTGTCTATTCACCGGCCATTAATGTCCACGTTCGACTTTGAGTCCTACGTGTTTTACCCATTTGTTTAAGTATCGCAGTTGGATAGGATATATCGAGCTAAGTTACCCGTCTCATGATGTTACACTTTCGAGTTTAAGTCCTACGTGTTTTACCCATTTGTTTAAGTATCGCAGTTGGATAGGATATATCGAGCTAAGTTACCCGTCTCATGATGTTACACTTTCGAGTTCTAATATTGACCGTACTTGTATGTATCATCATTGTATTCTCTCACTAATATCATGTGCTCCTATTACACGTCTCTCTCCACTGCTCAATATTTTCTTCGCACTGTTTGAAGATGCTCTCCGGTTTTCTTTCTTTCAGTCTATTCTTGCCGCTTTTAATCTTTATCTCCCTCACATGAACGCTCTATTTCTCATCTGATCTCTCGTACCATCTTCATTTGTTCTTCTCTTACATTATGATTTATTGTCTGTAATATTCATTGCCTGTTGCCACTTTTTGAGATAAGTATTTTAATTTATCTTATTTTACTTGCTTTTATATTTTATCTATTTCCACTTTCCACTTTTTTCTGTGTACTGTCTCCTCCTTACTTACTACTATCTTCTCCCCCACACCCTCGTCTTCCCTGTCATGCTGCTCCATCTTTGCTGCCTCCGCTATCTATACACTACCTCTCCTTTTCCTTTTTCTCTATCATAGCCATGTTTGTCTCCATGTAAAGTTCGTTGTACTGTGGTTTTTTTTAATTGTCCTGATGAAGGCTTTTTAGTCGAAACGTTGTCTGTCTCTGTATCTCGTTGTTATGATGTTTTATGTTTTATTTTTGTAACACTTCCACCTATTGTTGTTTATCTTGCTATGTGCCCTGTGTTACTCCAACCACCCACTTCTTGTTTAGGGTTGTTACACTACACTGGAACATGTATCCCAACTTCTTGGTGGTTGGGTAAACCACAGAAGTAAATTTTACATCAAACCCTGAATTAAGAATGGGCTCGAAACTCGAGTCTGTTGATCGGTGGGCGAATCATTTAACATTACACTACCGCAGCTCCCTATTTCGGGGGATTTGAAATTGGTGGATTGGGGTTTAGATGGGGCTGAAGCGATTGGGTGTTTGAGTGATATTTCAATAGTTATAATTTTATAATCTAGAAAACTAGCCGATAAGCTATTTACTAAGGTACACAATTCGGGATTAAAAGCTGTCTCAACAGTGAGCCACGGAAGAAAGGTTGTCCCAAAAGTTGATTACAGTAGCAAAGCTGTCCCAAAAGTGGGACATGGAACCAGGTTCGTCTCAAAAGTTGGACATGGATCGAAGCTGTCCCAAAATGTGCCACGGAAGAAAATCTGTCCCAACAATGGGCCACGAAAAGACAGCTGTCCCAAAAGGAAGCCACGTAGGAAAAGATGTCCCAAAAGTGGACCACGTTTAAAACAATATTGAGAAGTAATACACTAGGCGATAATGCGTCTCCACAAAACGTTCTTCTTCTGCGTGTATGTTTATACTCCTGCTGGTTAACAAGATGTAGTCTGGAGATTTAATAAGTTGTGGTCTGGTTTACAACTTTGATGCGATATCTGTACATTTCGGCCCGAAACATCCGACTTAAGTATGGATTCTGTGAGATCTTTACCCTATGTTGGATGGGACAGCAGCTTCACCCACATGGATGGCACAATGTAGTTATGTTTTAAGGGATAGATGTTCCAGTGTAAGGTAACAACCCTAAACAGGAAGTAGGTGGCTGGAGTAACACTGGGCAAATATCAAGATAAACAAAAAATAGGCAGATGTGTTCACAAAATAAAACAACATAACAACGAGATATAGAGACAGGCGACGTTTCGACTAAACAGCTTCATCGGGACATACCAAAGACCACATTACAACAAAACTTACATGGAGACAAACATGGTTATAATAGGGAGGTAGGAAAAGGAAAGATAGCGAATAGGTAGCGGAGAAAGCAAAGATGAAGCAGAATGACAGGGAAGAAGAGGGTATTGGTAGAGGATAATGCTAAGCAAGAGGGGAAAGTGTACGAAAGTGTACAAAAGTGTACGAAAGACAGCGAGAAGTGAAAATAGATAAGATGTATAGCAAGTAAAATAACATAAATTAAATTGTATTAAATTAAATTAGAATACTTACCTCAAAATAGGCAACAAGCAATGAGTATACCCGATATACAGTCGTAATGTAAGGGAAGAGCGCGAGGGAGAGAGAGGGAAAGAGGGCAAATATAGAGAGGAGGAGAGATACGATTAATAGGAACAGACAATAGTGGAAAGAAAATGTGTCATGTGACGTATTCCTTCCAGAACGTTGTCTTCCCAATGAACTCTCTGAACCTCTCTCTGTCTTGGGCGATGTGGCTTGCATTTTCTAGCGATGTATTCATGTTATCTTTAATGTCGTCAGTCCATCGTCTTCTTGGTCTGCTCCTTCTCCTCTTCCCAGTTACTCTTCCCTCCATTATTTGTCTTTCTAAACAGTTATGTCTCTTTATATGACCAAACAGGCGTAGTTTTCTTTTTGTTATTGTGTTTAGTAACCAACACTCTGGAATATTCAGTGTGTTTATAATATCTGAGTTTCTGATTTTATCCTTCCATGATATTCTAAAGAAAATGTAGTGATGATATTTGATGGTGGATTCAGTGAAATATTATTGATAATAGGTAACGGCTTCAGATATGTGTTGTTCCAATGGTTTGGTTAAGAACGAATAAGCCCAACATCGGGGAGCTAAGTGACCGGCTCGCCGGGTAAGATATACAGACATAGTGCAATTTCACACAATGAAAATGGCGCAGAATGGAAGAAAAACAACGGTAGGCAATAGGAGGAAATAAATACAAAGGAGGACAGAAGAGAAAATAAGCAAATGCGCGACGGACCGGAACCAAAGCGTAAGTCATGGACATAGAGGCGAAAACCGAGCTCGTGTATCAACGACGTACGGGAGCATACGAAACCTTTGTGACCCAACGACCTACGGGAACATACGAAACCTTCGTGTTCCAACGACCTACGGGAACATACGAAACCTTCGTGTTCCAACGACGTATGAGGAGCATACGAAACGTTCGTGTCCCAGCGACCCACGGGAGCATACGAAATCTTCGTAACCCAACGACGCACTAGAGCATACGAAACCTTTGTGTCTTAACTACGTACGGGAGCATACGAAACCAAACAACTCCAGAAAATGGTAGATTTAATTCAGAGAAGGGTATATTTCATCATAGAATGGTAGATTAATCCAGAAAAAATAGATTTTATCCAGAAAATTTGTCTGATGCTGTGAACAACAAACAGTGATCAGAAAAAACATAGAAAATTCACCCTGTACATGACGTGGCGACAGCAAGAAATCACCCTGTACATGACGTGGCGACAGCAAGAAATCACCCTGTACATGACGTGGCGACAGCAAGAAATCACCCTGTACATGACGTGGCGACAGCAAGGGCTAGCGGCCTTTATCAATCCAACCACTCGCAAACACCCTGTATCTCACTAATGAGAAAAATGCAATGCGGAATAAAAGTCTTCTTTTACTCCGCCCATTTTGTGGTTCACGATAGGGCTTCGGAAACACGTGACAAAATAAATAACTATACTGGAGACACAATGCGAACCGACAAAACAATATAGCTTTGTGCTGGATGACCAAATGGGATTTTCGGATACCTTATAGAGTTACAACAGCATAATGTCATCTGTTAACAGGTTTTGTCTGTCTCATTGACACGACATCAGACATTGTTGTGTACTAGCTAAAACGTTTGCGCTAGTTTCTTTCATTGTAGTCAGTGTTACCACTAATGTTTTAGAAATAAACCTAGAAAAACAACAGATAACAACAGAATATATAATTCAAAATAAGAACAAGGTCTTAGCAGGTATATTTTTTTTTAAATGTCATGTTTCCATGTTTGTGCGTAATTTTGTTGTTTACATAAGACATTTGATGATATTATTCTTGAAAATAGTTACGAGCGTGGGCTGATGTAAACTAACTTCCTAAGATTCCCGAAAAAAAATATTATTGCAAATTTGGCCAAAATAATCGCAGCACCGCATACGACAGTCAAAAACCCCAGACCAAGTGAAGAAATCCCAGCGGTGACATTGCTATATGTAGTAGGTAGAGTGTGTGGGTGTGTTTGGTAACGTCATCTTCTTAAGGGTTTGCTAATCATGTCACAAAATGTCACAAGTGTATTTCCTGGATTCGAACTGTGAACAATTAATAGCAATCATGGTTTCATGTTATCATCAGCCCACACCAGCCAATGTAATAAATGAAATAGCGACACTGTTATATGAAAGCATGTCATTAGAAATAACTAAGGGAAGTTTTGGGGCTTGGGGTTGGTTGCCACATTACATGGGACAAATTTACTTATAAGTCAGATGTCTCAGGTCAAAAGGTGCAGATATCGCAGCCAAGTTGCAAATCATGTTACAACTATTTCGGTTCTTCAGGCTGCATCTAGTCAATCTACAAGAGCTTTAGTAGGAACGGAGAAGACACTTCCTCTGAGTATGAAGCTTTTCTCACAGCAGTGCACATTGATGTGTGCTGGTGGAGTTTGCTAATGTGTGCTGGTGGAGTTTGCTGATGTCTGCTGGTGGAGTTTGCTGATGTCTGCTGGTGGAGTTTGCTGATGTCTGCTGGTGGAGTTTGCTGATGTCTGCTGGTGGAGTTTGCTGATGTCTGCTGGTGGAGTTTGCTGATGTGTGCTGGTGGAGTTTGCTGATGCGTGTTGTGGAGTTTGCTGATGTGTGCCTCTCTCTTAGAATGGGAAGTTGAACCCCACATAAACCTTTTCTTAAAGTGTGGATTTGAACCGTTCAACGAACCCGCCTTTTAGATTTTGGATTTGAACCCCCTCATAACTCGACCATTAGAGTTCATTGTTGAGACACTCAATGAACCCTCTTAGTCTAGTTCTGAGCCACTCAATGAACCCTCTTAGTCTAGTTCTGAGCCACTGAATGAACCCTCTTAGTCTAGTTCTGAGCCACATATAACCCCATTATTAGAGTATAATTTTGAGCCACTAAACACTCTCCGCTCAGGGTGTGGCATCGAACTACACAATAATCCTCATTCTTAGAGTGTGTGGTGGAACTAACTACTCAACGATCCCCCTCTTAGGTGTGGCGTGGGAATGCTCAACGACCCCCTCTTAGGGTGTGTGGTGGAACTATCAACGACCCCCATCTTAGGTGTGGCGTGGGAATACTGAGCTCCCCCCCCCTTAGATGTGACCTGAGAATACTCAAAGAGCCCCATCTTAGGTGTGGCGTGGGAATACTCAACGACCCCCCCCCCCTAGAGTGTGTTGTGGGACTACTCATCCACCCCCTATATCTGGTGTGGATTAACACGCCCAACAACCCCCTCACTTATCATGCCCATGCTGGACTAGATGCACAGTAACTGATCGCACAAGAGGAAGAATATGATTGGACGTTAGATCTGTCAATTAAGAATGTCAAAGTTCAGTTGGAAACGTGTCCGTTAGATTAAGGGAGCTTGTGAAACTATTAGATGATTGCCCGTGGGGAGGAGTGTGTGACAGATGTTTGTGTGTGTAGTTCGTCTTGTTGGGTGATTAATTCCAAGTTGTCTTTTATGGTGTGTGTAGTGGAGGAGGAAAGAGACATTTCGTGAGAATGAAAGAAAGATAGATGTGAGGTGAGGAAGAAAGAGTATGGAAATGAAAGCGAGGGAATTAGATTGATAAGATGCCCACTTTCTGAACGGGGAGAAGAGAACAACTCCACTGTTACCTACCCGTAGATAAGGGGGTACCTCTGGGGTGTTGAATCCCCCCTCCCTTTTAAGACATCAACACACACGACTTTTGTTATAGACATTATTTAGCCAAAAGGTGGACAGTCCCTCCCATTATAAACGGTTTTAAAAATTATTTCGACATCCTCGGGTGCATGTTCCAGCGACACGAATTTTCCTTCTTCCACTTCTTCATCTTTCATTCTCATACTCCCGCTGTGTCAATCTTGTAGCAGGACAACGACATTACTAGATGTCCAGTAGGATGTTGTCCAGAGCATTCTCAAACTCCCGCTGCGTCACTCTTGTAGTAAGACAACGGTTCTACATATCTCCAACAGGATGTAGACCAGAGAATAGAATATTGTTGTACACAGAATAGACGTGTGTTGTACATAGAATAGACGTGTGTTGTACATAGAATAGACGTGTGTTGTACATAGAATAGACGTGTGTTGTACATAGAATAGACGTGTGTTGTACAGATAATAGACGTGTGTTGTACAGAGAATAGACGTGTGTTGTACAGAGAATAGACGTGTGTTGTACACAGAATAGATGTGTTTTGTATAGATAATAGACGTGTGTTGTATAGATAATAGACGTGTGTTGTATAGATAATAGACGTGTGTTGTATAGATAATAGACGTGTGTTGTATAGATAATAGACGTGTGTTGTATAGATAATAGACGTGTGTTGTATAGATAATAGACGTGTGTTGTATAGATAATAGACGTGTGTTGTATAGATAATAGACGTGTGTTGTACACAGAATAGACGTGTTTTGTACAGAGAATAGACGTGTTTTGTACAGAGAATAGACGTGTGTTGTACAGAGAATAGACGTGTGTTGTACACAGAATAGACGTGTTGTGTATAGATAATAGACGTGTGTTGTATAGATAATAGACGTGTGTTGTACACAGAATAGCCGTGTGTTGTATAGATAATAGACGTGTGTTGTACAGAGAATAGCCGTGTGTTGTATAGATAATAGACGCGTGTTGTATCAAAGTTTTATGTACTCCAATGGTCAAGAATTTTCCAATTGTTTCTTTCCTTGGATTCATTCTCACCCTCCTTAATCGTCTCTTCCAACAAGTATGCCACTTGGAAGTTTGACTATTTTTCTTCCCTCTCGGTTCTCAGTAATCTTAATGGTAACAAAAATATTGTAATAATGTTACAACACTTTGGACGTCGGGGCTCGATCACGAACTGCGTTATTTTTGTATGGGGTTCACATCTCTGATTGTCTTCGTCCGTCGAAGTCAACGATGACCATTCAGCTCAACCAGGATGAAGATGATGATAATGCTACTGTTTTTCCCCAATGTGACTTTTGAGTCATCAATCAATCAATAAAACCCATAACCCTTCAGGGTCGTAGGGGTACCACATTGGAAGCTTCAGCTTCAGTCCTCCAGCGAATTATATCCTCAGCGATGCGGATGAGTGTGGAAATATCTAGCCCTGTCCATTCCTTGATATCCATTGTAGTATTTCAGTGGGCAAAAGGTTTAGCTAGTGGTGTCCATCTCCTCTCCAGCTGTCCTTCTGATGTGGTTATATGGATGTGTTTTCTCTCTCCATCTCCATTGCACTTTGCTGATGTTGACACTACATCACATTTGAACTTCGCGCTGAGAGTATCGCTACCATTTCACTAGGTCACAACCTTACTTCGTACTCATCCACATTAAGACTTCTAAACTTGATAATACCTTCACTATGTTGTTATCTTTTAATCCATTAACGAGTAACCTTCAAGATATTATCCCGAATTGACATATTTTGAGTCATATGCCTGTTTGGAATTGTCTACCACACTTTGAGCATGTGTTGGAGGAGTCTGTGGGACATTGACTGCCTGGAATTGTCTACCACACTTTGAGCATGTGTTGGAGGAGTCTGTGGGACATTGACTGCCTGGAATTGTCTACCACACTTTGAGCATGTGTTGGAGGAGTCTGTGGGACATTGACTGCCTGAAATTGTCTACCACACTTTGAGCATGTGTTGGAGGAGTCTGTGGGACATTGACTGCCTGGAATTGTCTACCACACTTTGAGCATGTGTTGGAGGAGTCTGTGAGACATTGAATAGTCCTGACCTTTCATCTAGCCCATTTTTATTGCACAGCATGTTGTTTGAGTTTCTCTGCAGCTACTACATCACTCTTGACTCTGCGATGTCAGTTGGATCTGTCTTGTGCAAGGTTCTCCCGTGATTCCGTGTCTATTTTGAAGTGAGCCAGTGGTGTATTAAAAGTGTCTTTAAAACACTTCTTCTGTTCCCCTGCCTTGCGGGAGTCAGTCTGGAGGTCTCCATATAACAACGTCTTTGGTAGACAATGATCTTTCATTAGGAGCATGTTTCTTGTCCAGAGCGACTTCGCCTTCATCAACATTTTGTGTAAGCTTACAGACTTAGATATCATCAGTACTTCACTGTCTGGTTTATTTTATCTACAGACTTAGATATCATCAGTACTTCACTGTCTGGTATTTTATCCCACCGATGGATGTTGAATATCTTATGAAGGCAGCATACCTAGAAGTAGTTGATTCTTCTAGCGTGTCTGCCATATACTGTCCATGTTTCACGTGCATAAAGAATGATGATATTATTCGTGTCTGGTAAACTATGAGTTTAGTAGTATTCCTTATTTCCCTTCTGTCCCAAGCGGTTTCTCGCAGTCTTATTATCTGCGATATAACTACTTGGACTAACGCCTGTGGTTGAAAGTAGCGTGCCTCACCATAAAGAAGCACCAGGACCGTTGATCATTTTTCTTACTGGAAGGGGGCTTGCATCTACATGTATGTTTGTTTCCATTTGTAGAAAATTTTGATGACTTTGTGTTAAAATAATGCACAAAAAAAGGAGTGAGGGTTTACCGACCTTTTGATTAGGTTCCTAGTAATAAAATTCCTCTTCTTATTTTCTAAGGTGGGTGGGATTCCACTTCCTTCCCCCACTTCTCAGCCTTATCTACGGGTTTGAGATATACATTTTTATTTTATCTTCTCTCAGTCGTGGTAGTAGTATTATGTGATCCAAGATCCCCATTATTTTATTTTCTCTCAGTCGTGGTAGTAGTATTATGTGATCCAAGATCCCCATTATTTTATCTTCTCTCAGTCGTGGTAGTAGTATTACGTGAACCAAGATCTCCAATAATTTATATGTTCAGAAAGCTCTGATTTAACAAAAGGGGGCTGACCTCCTTTATTGAGAGGGGCTTACCTAAAATAAAAGATGTGCAAAGTGGGGTGACCACCGTTTCTACGAGAGGTACGTACCACATGAAAAGGTATGCAAAGCGAGCTGACCTCTGTTGTTGAGAGGAATGTACCTAAACAAAAGGTGTGCACAGTAGGTTGAAATTCGCTGTTGAGAGAGGTGTAACCTCAACAAAAGGTGTGAAAAGTGGCCTCATCTCCGTTATTGAAATGGGGAGTACCTCACCAAAAGGTATCCAATTTGGACTTACTTCCGTTGCTTAGAGGGGTGTACTTCACCATAAGGTGTGCAAATTAAAGGCCTACGTTTAAAACAAATATCACGTATAATTGTAAGGAAGCTCTCAAGATTACGAGAACCTATCATGTCCCACCCCCTCTCAAAGTTTTAGCAGTCATTGCCACGCCCCATTATTTTATCCTTCTGACTATCGTCACAGCAACTGAGATGAAACGAATAAAGAAACATAAACTCCTTCTGGGCTAATCTTACTCCTGACTGCTCCTAAACTACTACGCCAGGAACAGCCATCAAGTCCTTCAATGTGGCAGACACGCGCCCAGAATAGTTGATAACATGGCTGAAGAGACCCGTTTTAGAACCGTCTAATTTGCTCCAAGACCCTGCGGCAGTAGGAGGGATGTTGAATCGATCAGCCAGTTTTGGAAACTGATTAACGCACATGATAGTTGTAGGGAGGAATAAGAGGATGAGTGGGAAGAATGAACTGAAACGTATAGAGATTTTAAGTGAAACGTATAGAGATTCCATAGGAAGTTACTGTTTGTTCAGCGCAACTTTTGTAGCTCGTACTTCCTGCGGAGTTTTTATTTGGTCAAGAAAGGGAGCTCGCAGTTGTTGCGGTATTTTTATCTGTGTAGCTCAGTTGAAATCGCGATCTCTATAAACAAGGATATTCTATGCCACGGCAATGATTGATTGACACAATTATTGTTGTGATTTTATACATTATATATATATATATATTTTCTAGCTATACTTGATAAAACGGTTTAGAGGATTGACTTCTTTGTACTCGGTTTGTCTCATATGTACTCCGCCCATCCCAAAGAAGCAGCACTCTGTCCGTTGAGAGTATCACTCATAATACGTAACTCCGTAGCTCCAAATAATAATCCTCAAGCATCTCCCCAAAAATCCACTGTAAAAGCAAGATATCACCGGCGGGATTCAAAAAATCTAACGGCTTAACCACTACGCCACCGAGACCTCATGATATACTGTTGCTACAGTGGTATTATGTATGAACCACTGCCACCTCCAGTAACCCGTAGTAATAAGTACACACAGTACTAATAATGTTTTGAGGTATTTTTGCAGTGTTCCTGCAACTAGTGTTTTTTTTTTTAATGTTGTCTTTCTATTTAGATATTTCTGTGTGTGTATTGTGTTGATATTTGGTCGCCCAAGCCGTCGATACACCATCCACAGCTTTGTGAATATGGTACTGAGATAAGCATGACATCTTGCACAGAACTGATAGCCTTACAGCGTGGCATGACAGCTTGCACAGAACTGATAGTCTTACAGCGTGGCATGACATCTTGCACAGAACTGATAGTCTTACAGCGTGGCATGACAGCTTGCACAGAACAGCGTGGAAGTGAGGACAGGGGTTTCTGTAAAAAAGACATGCAGAAGAAGAAATTTAAAAATATCATGCTGATGTTGGATATGCCGGATCTTAAGTTGCACATGTTATAACAAATCTGTAAGCTGCGACGCTGCAGACTCCTTTCTCATGAAGAAATAAGGTTAAGTTACAGAAGTGTGAGACCTAATGATGATGATGATGATGATGATACAAAAGGCTGAAAATGCTTAGAGGATTGACTTCATTGTCTAGGGTTACACATATATACTCTGTTCTTGTCAACGAAGGAACGCCACATGTCGAGAGTACCAATTATAGCACGGAAGTCCATAGCTTCAAGCAATAATCCCCAATGATCTCTGGATAGAAAAAATAAACACTATGTAAGCATGCGGTTGAGATTGGTAGGTAGATCCAGGAGTAGGGTAATTAAGTTTTACTAGTTAGGGACAAACATAATAACACACACAAATCGATATTTTGACCAAAAGTCCTTTATCAAGACAACAATTGAAACAATTAAAATTTATAACAGAAAACGAACAGTAATTACATCGACGGTCACATTGGTATGTGTAGTATGGATTGACCGGAAGAGGTGAAATGACACCGGACAAGGAAAATACAAAAATGACCACAAACATGTGACACGAAACAAGATTGGTAATCGAACTCGAGACTTCTTGAACAACTGTCATGACGAAAATGATGATATAATGAAGATGTTGATCTATTTTTGCAGGCGAAAAAAGAGCATAACATTGAAAATATAAAAAAAATTAATTAGATTTAGTTTTTCTAAGTCCTACAATGGCTGGGGAGCCTTATCAGGTTTGACAAGATCTGCTGCAGTGTAAGCAGTAATGAAGCAGGTCGTGAGATGAGGTAATCACTGTCTGACCTCTACTTATGCTTCTGTCTTGTCTTATTCGCATCCAGGGCAATAGATATGTATCTCCCCAAAAATATAAAAAGGAATAACAAAAAAACAAAACAAAAAAAACAAAAAAAAACGAGGAAACAAAAGTCATTCATGAGCTCTTCCTTTTTATGAACGATTTCAGGGGGAGAGGGTTGGTTTATGAACCCCTCCACCCTTTGACCACGACTCTAATACTAAAGTCATACTTCGATGTGCTAAAGGCGGGGGGGGGGTATTTGATCACCAAAACCCCCGCATATCCTGTCTACTGTTCTATCCGTACCGCCACCTAGGGTATTCTATGTTCTCCGTTTTCTAGTAATTGCGTGGATCAGGTCATTCTATATATAAAAACTGAACGGTAATATGTTTAAAATGTTACCAATATTTGTAGACAACATAAACTAGCAACGAGACACAGCGACAGACAACGTTTCGACTCAAAGCCTTTATCAGGACGAAAGACAATACATAGAACAAGTAGTATATTACCTGTTTTGTTTGTTGTCTATCGTCCTGATGAATGCTTTTAGTCAAAACGTCGCCTAAGACAATGCAACTAAGACAAGTAGTATATTGATTATTTTGTTTGTTGTCTTCTGTTCCGATGAAGCCTTGTAGTCGAAACGTCGTCTGTCGAGTGTCTCGTTGGTAGTTTGTTATGTTTTGTTTACAAATGTTTGTAACATTTATACCCATTTCTTCTCAATTTTACATTTGCCTTGTTTACACAAGCCCTTTCATTTCAAGTATGGGTTGTTTCCCGAAATTAATGTTTTTGCTTTTAAACTCTTGACCATTTCACGACGGACAGTTTCAGAGCTTCAGTTTTTCCAGAACTTGGACCAGTGCTGCTGCCGGACATTAACAAAACAAATAAAATGTGCAACTCGAGATCACATACAGTAAATAGTTAAAAATAACAAAGTGTAGAACAGGAGCTTTATTGATCAACATTTGTGTAACAATATTCTGCTACCAATGTGAAACATGGACATTAGTAGCAAATCATGTAACAATAAATCTGACTGCTGTCTCGTTCATATTATGACTAACGACAATTTTGTATGTACTCACTTCGCAATACTGAAATCCGACAGGTAAAACTTCAAAGGAGGTAATAAAGCGTTGCTAATAATACGAAACACACAGAGACACACACACAAATCAACGTTTCGACCGAAAGGCCTTTATCAAGGATCACAAACACATATAAATCAAAGACTACAAGTAAGGACGGCACAAATTGCATTCACAAGTCTAGTAAGTTGATCGAAATCATAGAAATGAGGTCAAAGGTGACGCAAACAGGAAATGTACAAAAATAGGAAGCTACAAAACTGAATACATGTTAAAACAAGACCGATAAATAACGGCACAACCCGATATTATGTATAGGCCAAGCGCTCATTCATACCCAAAGGTTTCAGAGTGCCAAATTCATATATATATATATATATAGCGGTTCTCAAACTACACACACAACATGGAGATTAAACAACCCAAGTGTGAAACTGTTGTCCTCTTCGCCTGCTATAGACGATTATATTCCAGTGCTAGATAATATTAGAGAAATGTTTCTCCCTCCAGGGACAGATACATCTAATTCTATACACGGAACAAAACAAAAGTTCATAAAGACATGCATATACCCTACAATAGCATGAGGTCACATGACATGCATATACCCTACAATAGCATGAGGTCACATGACATGCATATACCCTACAATAGCATGAGGTCACATGACATGCATATACCCTACAATAGCATGAGGTCACATGACATGAGTTAATTGACCGCTTGATCACCAACCAACCAAAAAAAAAGATGCGAACCGCCCAACCAAACAACCATCTAACCAATATACTAGAATCATAATATACTAGAGAAAGGAAGAAAAAAAATCATCATAAAAAACAACACCTGCCCTCTAACGGGATGGGAGTAATTATACATTAGATTTCTTCCTGTCTATATAAATTATTCCCATTATAACAAAATCAAGATTTACATAAACATCAAACGAAATGAATTGAATAATAAATTGTAAAAGAAAAAAAAAATTTAAAAGAACAGAAATCGAAACAAATAATAAACAACAAAAAGGAAAGCAAACAGGAGAAAGTAATTCTCCGTAATGTTCATCTTTGCTGGCGGTAAAGGTCGTGTCTGAAGAGGCGCTGCCGTTCGACGCCATTGATTCATGACTGCATCCCTGGCACCGGCCCATTTTCCTGGACCGTATAAACGAAATGTATACGGAGTAACAGGTCCAAAGATGACATTAAAGGCAAGAAGTGGGTCCTTCTTCAGAAGGTCACCTGAAAGAATAATAATAATTGATTAAGTCAAAATATTCACTATAATAAATGTAGGGGAATATAAACTAATGTAGAAGTTCTCAGACATGCTGGAATAAAAAACAAAAAACAAATTATAGCAAAAATTACAAGAAGACAATCAGGATTTTTAGGGAATGTGATGAGAAAAGTAAAACTTGAACACTTAGTTACCACCGGAAAGATCAAGGGTAGAATAGACAGAGGAAGAGAAAAAGAGAAATTCCTGGATGGGTTATCACTGTGGCACAAAAAGAAGTCACTAACTGAACTTATTAACGATACAAGAGACAGAGAGTTGTGGAGAAGCGTGATCGCCTACGTCACTCGGCATGACATTTGAGAAATTAAATTGATGCGTTGACCGAATTGATACATTTGAGTGGTGTATATAGAAAAGTATGGGAAGAGCATTATGGAAAGAGAAGAAAACAAACAAAGAGGTTCAAAAACTTCGTATGAAGAGAAACTATTAAAGGAAATAACGGTCAAACAAATAAAATATTTTGGAAATATAACGACATGGCACCTTGATGATGACCTTACTTGAGGGTAAAGTCCAGGGGTAGCGAGCTAGAGGTAAGCAGAGATGAGGGAGAGAAACATTATAGATAGACTAGTTACATTCTAGCAAAGTGCACCACCAAGGCAAGACTTTGGAAGTAAGTTGCAGGCTCAAATCTTAGTGAAAATATGATCGGCTAAAAGTACGTCGGGTAAAACGTCAGGTATAACAGGTGAGTCGACAGGAGGAGGGGTGGTGTCAGGTGAGAAATTACAACCCGGTTATTTTTTTGTCCGGACGTGGTTTCGAACCTGACACGGTGTAACCTAGTGATATCAAGCAAGCTCACTATCAACTAGACTAGAACCTGACACGTACAGATGTTCTTCCGTCGTAATCGACGATGACCAAAAACTAAACCAAAATAATAACAATAAGTAATACAAAATAATAACGTTAATAGTGCGTTTTTTATGACATTGACAAATCCAATGCGAGCACAAAATGTGTTACAGAATTGACAACTGGGAAGTTGAAATATTTTCTTCTCTCTACGTGCCCGATTCTGTCTTGCAGCACTTGCCTGGTCTCTTCCGCCGCTAGTGCTCCCGTTCTAAGCTGTAACGCCATGCTGTTCTATCTTGAGCGAGGCTCTCCCAAGCGCCAAGTCAATTTTAAGATGTTTCATTGAAGACTTGAGCATGTCTTTGAAGTGCATTTTCTGTCCACCAGATTTTCGAATTCCTGCCTTGAGTGCTCCATAATATATTTGTTTTGGCAGAAGCGAGTCCTCCATATGTACAAGATGATCTGCCCAGCGTGCTTGCGCCTTCATAAGTATTGTGTAGATGCTTATTGGAGTTAATTTTTCCAAGCTCTCGTAGTCTGGTACTTTGTCCCACCAATGGATGTTTAGTAATTTACGTAAGCAGGTAAGATGGAAATGATTTAATTTTCTTGCATGTCTAGCATACACTGTCCACGTTTCACACGCACTAACAAGGTGATAGCAAGCAAGCAACTTACAACTAGGCTACAATGTTTCTCAAGTGTTCCAATCTTTAAATCTTTAAATATTCCTCGATGTGCCAATACCGATGGCACAGAGTAATACATATTTGACACTAATTAAAATCATCATATATATATGCAAAGTAACCCATAGCATTTATTAATGCCGTAGGGGTGTGAGATGTTAGCGATCTCACATTTCAGAGGCTCTGCAAATGAGGGCGGTAGCCATCTCCTCTCCCTCGCAGTCTTTACTTCCCGGATTAATCCGGCACCCATTTAAGGCTGGGTCGACCCGGGAGCTGTTGCGATCTGAAAAACATTTCCGCCTCAACTGGGAAATGAAGCCAGGACCACTCTTATGCGAAGCCAGTGCGCTAACACGGCTCCTATATATATATATATATATATATATATATATATATATATATATATATATATATATATATATATATATATATATATATATATATATATATATATATATATATATATATATATATATAAATCGAAGATTCGATCGCCTTGTCCTTATGAATAACACAATACATGAAGAGAAAAGGACGGCACTAACAACACGAACACATACACCCACGCGTCTAGGGAAGAGATACACCATTACATCTAGGGAATCTAGAGATACACCAAAACGTCTAGAGAATCTAGAAACACACCCACATGTCTAGAGAATCTAGAAACACACCCACATGTCTAGGGAATCTAGAAACACACCCACATGTCTAGAGAATCTAGAAACACACCCACATGTCTAGAGAATCTAGAAACACACCCACATGTCTAGGGAATCTAGAAACACACCCACATGTCTAGGGAATCTAGAAACACACCCACATGTCTAGAGAATCTAGAAACACACCCACATGTCTAGAGAATCTAGAAACACACCCACATGTCTAGGGAATCTAGAAACACACCCACATGTCTAGGGAATCTAGAAACACACCCACATGTCTAGGGAATCTAGAAACACACCCACAAGTCTAGAGAATCTAGAAACACACCCACATGTCTAGAGAATCTAGAAACACACCCACATGTCTAGAGAATCTAGAAACACACCCACATGTCTAGGGAATCTAGAAACACACCCACACGTCTAGAACACAACAATGACTTTCCTTTATTTTTCAATCATCCAACCCCTACCCCAGCGTTAACATTATTTGTATCAAATGTGTAACTGTAAACACAACATTCTGTTACTACTTACAGTAATCCACAGAACATCCAACCAGCTCTGCTAGCTCATCCATAAATTGGATATAATCCACCTGGATTGTATGTCTTCGAGAGTTGGTGTATCTCTTAGCATTTGCCTGGTCTTTCATTCTAATATCTTTCCACATTTCATCTGTTGTTGGTAAAGTGTTGTCTCCCTGTGTAACAAAACATCAGAATGTCATCAAATGTGATATGAATGACTGAACTTCGGTACTGATATGGCTGTCTAGTTATAAATATCAGGTAGGGTATTGGAACTAATATTTACTGAACCCCGGAACTAATACGTGATGAACATATGGACTAATAAGTGCTGAGTCTAGGAACTAACACTTACTGAACATAAGGAACAAATAGTTCCTGACCTCGGAACTAATACTTGGTGAATATAAGGACTAATACTTGCTGAACCTAGGGACTAATACTTGCTGAACATAGAAACTAATACTTGCTGAACCTAGGGACTAATACTTGCTGAACATAGAAACTAATACTTGCTGAACCTAGGGACGAATACTTGCTGAACCTAAGGACTAATAATTGCTGAACCTAGGGACTAATACTTGCTGAACATAGAAAATAATACTAGCTGAACATAAGACTTTATACATAATGAATCCAGGAACTAATACTTGCTGAAAATAAGAACTAATACGTCCTGAACCTAGGAACAAATACGTGCTTAATATAGGAACTGATATTGGCTTAATTTAGGAACTAATGCTTGCTGAAAATTGGAGTAAACACTTGCTTAAGATAGGAATTGATACTTGATTAACATAAGAACAAATACTTATTTAACATACTAACAAATACTTGCTGAGCATAGGAACAAAAACTTGCTGAACATAATGATTAATACTTGCGTAACCTAAGGAAGTAAGACGAGCTCAACCTAGCAAATAAAAGTTTCTGAATCTAGTAACTAATACTTGCTGAATCTAGAAATTATTACTTACTGAAATTAGGAACTAATGTTTGCTGAGCATAGGAATTAATCCTTGCTGAACATAAGGACTAACACTTGCGGGAACTAGGAACTAATACTTGCGGAATCTAGGAACTACTACTTGTTTAACTTAGGAAATAATACTTGCTGAATCTAAGAACTAGTCCTTGTTGAATTTAGGGCCTGACACTGGGTGAACGTAGGAACCAATAAGTACTGAAATTAGGAACTAATACTTGCTGAACATTGGAACTAATACCTGCTGAACCTAATAATTAATATTTGCTGAATATAGGAACTAATACTTGCTGAAAACAGGAACTAATATTTGCTGAAAGTAAAAATTAATATTTGTTGAACATACGAAACTAGTACATACTGAACCATGGATTTATTATTAACTTAATTTATTAATGAAGTAATAATTAATTAACTTCGGAACTACTACTTTCTGAACTACATCTCTATCGTCTGCACAGTCTCGGAACTAATGCTTGTTATGTTACGGAGGGGGGGGGGCAGAGAAAAGGGGAGGATGAATAAAAATTTCAACAGGGGGATGAGTCGATAGAATATCCTTGTTTGATGTTCGGTGGCATGACAGACAGCCCTTCCTTTAACCTTTTCACTCCTAAGTGAATAAATACGGCATTGTGATTTTGTGTGATCATTGTAATTGGCGGTTACTTATCCTACAGAAGTAGTGCAGGTCGCTATTGTTCAGATGCTTGGTATTATGACAAGACGAACAACAAGGCGATTACCTGTCTAGATAATAGGGAACAATCTCTGAGGAGTCGAGGCGGTGAGGGTCGTATCAGCGTAAATATTGATCTAGTTCGCCATTAAGCGCCAAATAGACTTGATCTGCTGACGTTACCATTGACCAATGGTTGACCGAAAATTGTCGGCCATAGAAAGAGATTGCATTGTTTAAGTTTATTTTCACCGAAGACGGATGTGTCGGGCCATTGGCGCAAATAAAAAGGCGACACATGGTCGAAGTAGGACCATGGTCCTGCTAGATCCAGCGAGAGTTTGAGACTGAACGCTGAAGAAGAAGTTTAAGTTTACTTGGGACAACTTGCTAATTGGTGTGGTATTCAAATTGTACAGGGTACAAAATAGGGACGAAAGAAATCAATTTACACCTTCTTATGTGATTAAGACGAAAAACAGCGTTCAGATGAACATTTATGAATGAATGAAACTTAGCAGGCATAAATGTACAAAACCTGCAACCCTTGGCAACTGACCGACAAGCATGGAGAACTATGTAATCCGCCCTATGTGCTAAACTTGGCAAAAGAGGAACCGACTGACTGACTTAAGTGATTGTTACATCAAAGTGTTGATCAATTGTGGTACATTAGAAATGACTAGTGGCATTTATTATTATTTACTTTTATTTACTCATATGTCGCAATCACAAATGCAAATGCCATTTTATTGTCATGTCCTTTAGTTGGACTACTTCCAAGTCAATATTTTATTGTAGTTGGACTACTTCCAAGTCAATATTTGATTGTAGTTGGACTACTTCCAAGTCAATATTTTATTGTAGTTGGACTACTTCCAAGTCAATATTTGATTGTAGTTGGACTACTTCCAAGTCAATATTTTATTGTAGTTGGACTACTTCCAAGTCAATATTTGATTGTAGTTGGACTACTTCCAAGTCAATATTTGATTGTAGTTATTATTTAGAGGTGGAGAAAGTTGAATGTCAGGCGTGTGTGAATGTTGAATGTCAGGCGTGTGTGAAAGTTGAATGTCAGGCGTGTGTGAAAGTTGAATGTCAGGCGTGTGTGAAAATTGAATGTCAGGCGTGTGTGAAAGTTGAATGTCAGGCGTGTGTGAAAGTTGAATGTCAGGCGTGCGTGAAAGTTGAATGTCAGGCGTGTGTGAAAGTTGAATGTCAGGCGTGTGTGAAAGTTGAATGTCAGGCGTGTGTGAAAATTGAATGTCAGGCGTGTGTGAAAGTTGAATGTCAGGCGTGTGTGAAAGTTTAATGTCAGGCGTGTGTGAAAGTTGAATGTCAGGCGTGTGTGAAAGTTGAATGTCAGGCGTGTGTGAAAGTTGAACGTCAGGCGTGTGTGAAAGTTGAATGTCAGGCGTGTGTGAATGTTGAATGTCAGGCGTGTGTGAAAATTGAATGTCAGGCGTGTGTGAATATTGAATGTCAGGCGTGTGTTAAAGTTAAATGTCAGGCGTGAGTGAAAGCTGAATGTCAGGCGTGTGTGAAAGTTGAATGTCAGGCGTGTGTGAAAGTTGAATGTCAGGCGTGTGTGAAAATTGAATGTCAGGCGTATGTGAAAGTTGAATTCAGGCGTGTGTGAAAGTTGAATGTCAGGCGTGTGTGGAAGTCTAGAAAGGAAGATATTGTGAATTGATTGTATAAAGTATGATGTTTGGAGTTAAATACTATCATGTGCATTAGATCAGGTTATTATCGTCCGCCTCTAACAGGACACGACAGATTAAACAGTCATTTAAATAGACTAAGACGGGTCCCATCACCTCTGTGTCCTTGTGGGTAGGTATCACAGACCGTTGAATATATCCTGCAATACACTAAATCAGTTAATGGAAGAACACTGGCCCACAGAGATGGATATCCACTGAAAGATGTATAGGAGCATAGGAGCTTTCAAATACAGCAGCATTTATTAAGAAAACATGACTTGCTGTGTAGACATGTCAAACTGCGAACGAGAAGAAGAAGAAGAAGATTAGGAATGGGTTTAAATGGGGGAGGTGGGAGAATATTCAGGTCGTGGGACAAAGTTACACAGAGGTACGAGAGAAGCAAGTTGCTCTTAGACTCAGAGGGACGAGAGAAGGAAGTTGCTCTTACTCAGAGAGCAGAGATCATTAGAGTTGGGGTTTGCTGTTACACGGGGAGCTGGGCTCACTCTATATCTTCTCAGTCGCTCGTAAACTGAAAGCTTGACTCTTTTTCTGAGATAGAACCTTTGAGAAGCGAACTGCAGACAACAGGGACTTAACGAATTGAGTGAGATGTCTTCATTTGTACGAGAAGCTGCAGAGCCGAGCCACTAAGAAGTTGAAGGTGTTTATTGTTGTATGATTGATGACTTCGAATCTTCAGAAAGGAGTTCGTCAGTTAGGATCATACTGTGAAATTGAACATTGTGTAGACTTGACTTTATCGTAGAAGAGTTTGCAAGTCAGTCAGTTCCTCTTTTGCCAAGTTTGGCAAATGGGACGGATGTCATAGTTCTTCATGCCTGTCGGTCAGTTGCCAAGGAGTGCAGGTCTTGTGCATTTATGCCTGTTGATTTTAATTCATTCGTAAATGTTCTTCTGAGCGTTGTTTTTGGTTTTCCCTGTTTTCTTTCCCCGTCTGATGTCCACGTGAAGACTTGTCGTGGAATTCTGTCCTCCTTTATTTTAAGGGTGTGGCCGATGTATGTCCAGCGGCGTTTTCTGATGATGTTCGTCACATATTCTTGTTTTGTCCCCTCTCTTAGTATGTCGTTTGATTTGAAGTCTTTCCAATTAGTATTTGTGATTTTTCTGAGGCATCTATTCTCGAAGGCAATTAACTTCCTATCCATTATTACGGTAGATTTGCAACTTTCACAACCGTATGTCAATAATGGAATCACACTTGCATTGAGTAGTCGCAGTGTGATGTAATTTGATCTCCAGATGGTGGAGAGTTTGTTAAAGGCGTTGAAGGTGAGAGCGATTCGAGTCTTGGTTTTTAAGTTGGTATCACCGTCTGCTGTTATCTTGTTTCCTAAATATATGAATTTTGAAACGTTGTCTAGTATAATGTCATCTATAATGTCATCTATAATGTCATCTATAATGTCATTATAGTTTAATTGATTCTGTCAGGACGGTAAAGTTCATGATTGTCGTTTTATGTGTGCCGTTTGAAGGTCTATCTGTTGCGCAAAAAAAAACTAAGTCTCTCTGTTTTTTCTTGGAGATCTTGGTGTGTTGAGCTCAGTAGAGCAATATCATCTTAGACGGTAAGATCTTCCAGGGTCTTGTTGTTTACCCATTTGATTCCTAGTTGCTTAGTATCAAAACTCCAAGAGATCGGGCCAAAAGTAGGATTAGGAATGAAAAGGTGTAGTTATAATTTAGGAACGTTCATATACCTGTGTTGTGTGAGTCAATCAACATCTTGAGCGTTGCTCAGACTTGCTTAATTAAAGACATCTATGACAAGACAGTATTAAAAGTGACAGATATTTCATATAACAGTATTATTTTACTTATTTCCATTGTTGTGAGAACCAATAAACCCTATCGTACAGCTTTCATCATGAGCTTGCATCAATGAGTCTGACTGCTTCAGTCATCAATAAGGTGGGAAGGAAACAGAGGTAACATCTATAAATTACGATAAATATCCGTCCAACCAAAGGACGTTGAATCATCTGTTTCAGTTAAACTTGGAAACTGATATTTGCTGAATCTATCAAGACCTGTTTGTAAATTACGTCAAAAATGTGTCAATTTTTAACTTCCTCAATTTCTTTGCCAACAAACTGTCAAGTCAAAGACTTTCCTGCTAACTTATGAGTACAATACAAGAATCAGTGGACAAATCACGTGGCAACATACCAACTTTTTAATTTCATATGCTATTTCACTATCTCGGAAACTTAAAAAGTCGTAACTTAAAATACCGATCTAGCTATTTGCGCGCAATGAACTTGCCCTCCACTTCCCACTCAGTGTGCAGCGCGCATGTCGAGTGGTCAGGTGCTCTCCTCGCGCAACGTGTCGAATATTTCATGCGTCGGTATATGCGACTTTATAGGAATTTCGTTCCGTTTATTTTTATGTTTACTATTTGTTCCGTAGAAACCTGTCCACTGATTCTTGTAGTGTACCAAATTAGGTAAATAATAGATTCATTCAGATGCCGTCGTGCCGTCCGGACGAATTTTATTGGGTTGCACACCGAGATATGTCTCATATTGCCAATACCGTTTCCATACGTCTCAACGTATGGGAACAAAAGCGAGTATGACGTCATGCAGTCCACAAACAATTCATCGAATACAGTCCGTAACCAATATTTTATTAATGAATAAATGTGAATGTCACAGTGAAAGGGTGGTTTGCCATCTCTTCGTTGACGAAAACTATTGATGTTGGTTCATTATAGCGACATTGATCAGATTGATGATCGCGCTTCACAATAACATTTGTATACAACAATGGTGTCTGCTTTGAGTCGTGCGGGGGGGGGGGGGGGTTGGAAATAGCTTGACTTCGACGCATTGTAACAATCAGTTAACCTCGGCATCTGCAGCTCAACGCCTCTGCGTTTGCTCAACAGATTCATGCTGTCTGTGACGACGTTTGTATCCTCTATGCATGTTTTGTCAATTTTCTCTTTGCGTTAGTGAATCTAATTTAGGTTGATGCTATTGCAAATCTGCATCCATAGCGAGTTGTGTTTGTCTTTGTTGAAGGGTTTCTTCATCGTTTTGTGCATCTCTCTTCCAGTTCTATGTCTATGCTCTGCGAATATGTCATTAAAGGAACGAATCCGAACGAGTGACTCTTGAACGACTCTACCATCTAGCTTTTCTCTCTTTTGCTTTTTGACGCTTTCTTGCGATTGGAACATTTTCATCCATCATTTAAAGCAAATTATATTTATTTTTAAATATAATGTATTTTAGATAACTTTAACCACACGCCGATACAGAAGTTTACCTGTTAGCGCATCAATAACATTTGTATACAAACATTTCATCTGCTTTGAATACTGTAGTTATTCCAATAGTTTTGATTGAGTGTCGCACGGAATTTCGTGACGTAAATGCACTATTTATATAGCGTTCTGGCGAGACTAACAGAACACGGCTAATATATTATAGATTTTTGTTTCCAACTGAAAAACGTTTTTACAGTAAAAGTACGAAAAAAGCAACATGGTTTTTTGCAGATTTTTTCTACATAGATTGAAAGTTCATACACAATAATAAGTATATAAAAACATCTAACCCATTAACAGTATCGTACACCCTGTATCTCCAAACACCAGTTTAAGAACCACTGTTTAGCCTTAACTGATATGGGAAATATATTTTGGCAAAGATAAAAAACAGGTTTTTAAAAGCATGCAATGATGCGGTGAAATGATTCCGAATCAAGAATTTCGACCCTGAAGTGATATTGGACCCTCCGAAATGTCTCTTCGACCCACATGAGGTTATATCGATCACTTTGGGGGATCAGTGGTCTAGAATAATCGTTTACCCTAAGACAGCAGAAAAAAAATAAGAGGGTATTAGAACTATCGAATTATGGCTTTGGTTTCCAGAGTATGAAATATTATAGCAACGGTTACATAGCAACATTCCAATAAAGTCATGTTTTGCTTCATAAAACGTCACATTTGCGTCATAACAATTTGTGTACTACAGCTGAGCATACCAGGATGTCATTTCGTCTCAAAATTAGAGGCACCAAATCGTTTTTGGTCACGATTTACATTTTCACTTCATTGAGTTATGACAGACTAGTTCTTCGAATTATTATAACGTTACTTTTCTTCTAACTGCAAATGTCACACAGATTTTCTTTCCTCGTCGTTGAATCTTACACTCCTGCAAAATAGTGTGGTATTATCCCCAAAACTGATACGCTGGGTCACCGATTAAAGTTTGATTGCTATAAAAATAATGCTTTTAAAAAGACAGGAACCATGAAACTTCATAAAAATACGCTGCAGTTTCAAGAGAAAAAAAATACTTTCTCTGAGATGAGGAGTAAACTGGAAAGCTGAGTAATGTTTCACACAGGCTCGCTCGATAAATAAGACCTCAAAAACAGACAGGAACTCTGTTAAGTCTTCAAATTAAAGACTTCGAAATATTAGCTGATGAGGCTTCATAAAAATACATGACGAATTTCAGTCAACAAGCTTCAAATAACTCCTCTGAAAATTCAACTCCCCTTCTGATTAATGCAGACACCAAATGCACCACTCTATAACAATGCGCGATCAATCACGTTGGAGAGATCTAACAACCTCTCTGAACCATAACTAATGTCTGAACGAACTCCTCGGTGGCAATACACACAAAGTTTCCAATACTCTACTGAAAGGAACATATGACGACGCTTAAGAATGTTAACGTTTCAATTTCTTTACCTCTATTCTAAGGCGAAATTTTCGTAGGAGAAATTTCTATTTCTCTCTGTTTGACCTTTTTCTCTCTCTGTCCAAACCATCAGAATATCTCATATTCTGGGACAATTGTAATTTTTCTGAAATGATTCCATCAAAGGTGAACCATATATAGTGTCACTTTTTCGACGACCTGCACAAAGAACTATCTAATTAATTCAATTTCTGTAAACAGATTAATAACCTTCCTACTGCTACTTTACTTCTAACATGTAAACTTTTATAACAACCTACATCTACTCACTCCTAATTATAATATTCTATCTATAAACACTGGAATTCACAAGATTCACTCCAACTCTTTTGAGAATAACATAGGAGCTTCTAATAAATCCAACACGAGATGAATTCTATCGACATTTTTTTGTACAGTTTGCATTCCAACATCCTTTTACAAAATCAACAGTGTTCGAGAAACCATGTCCTGCTCCATGAACAGCTCCCCGATTAATCCATCGCTCGCTACATGGCTGATATGTTACTTGATGCCAAATGAAGGACTGATCACTCAAGATTGATTACAATCCGTTACATTCACGTCTTTGTATGTATTTTGGATCCCATTCTTCATGAGCAATCATGAATATCCATGCCATTGCCAGCATACGTGTTGCCAGTTTTTAACCTATTTTGCGACACTTGGAGTAAAAGTCTTGTTGTACTTCTATGTCCCTCTCCATCAATGTTCTTACTATATACTGGCACTGTTACTTACCTTTATGACTCGAGTCGCTAATCTACATTGTATTTCAGAGATAGGCATAATGGCGCCGAGTGGTTGGAAACAACCAATCACAGCTAGCGTCTTCTGTTCCAGTTCTGGTGGGTACATGTACTTGAATAACTGGACCCTGTTATCCTGGACATCAATAATCTGAGAAAAATGTAAAAAAAAAATTACCATCCATGGATATCAAGACTGTCTAAAAGCACTCTTATTCTTTCCAATCACTCTTATTCTTTCCAATCACTCTTATTCTATCCAATCACTCTTATTCTATCCAATCACTCTTATTCTATCCAATCACTCTTATTCTATCCAATCACTCTTATTCTATCCAATCACTATTATTCTATCCAATCACTGTTATTCTATCCAATCACTCTTATTCTATCCAATCACGCTTATTCTATCCAATCACTATTATTCTATCCAATCACTCTTATTCTATCCAATCACTCTTATTCTATCCAATCACTATTATTCTATCCAATCACTGTTATTCTATCCAATCACTCTTATTCTATCCAATCACGCTTATTCTATCCAATCACTATTATTCTATCCAATCACTGTTATTCTTTCCAATCACTCTTATTCTATCCAATCACTCTTATTCTATCCAATCACTATTATTCTATCCAATCACTCTTATTCTATCCAATCACGCTTATTCTATCCAATCACTATTATTCTATCCAATCACTGTTATTCTATCCAATCACTCTTATTCTATCCAATCACTCTTATTATATCCAATCACTCTTATTCTATCCAATCACTCATATTCTATCCAAACTCTGCTATTCTCTATATAAAGTGTATTGAATAAACTTCTATATAACGTATACAGATGCTCAATCTAAGTTTGACAATCTCCAACACTACTCAAATCAGATAGGGTTGAAAATCAACACATCAAAAACTCATATACTAGATTTTACGAGATCCAACGACAACATAGAAATTCAAAATGTTCCATTATTAAAAGTCAACAATTTTACATATTTAGGCACCAATCTAGCATTGGATGGAGACTCATAAAAGAAATTTTACACCGTATTGCCATTGCAGCGGGTGCTTTCAATAAGCTACGCAACATCTGGACGTCAAACACACTAAGAAACACCACAAAACTCAAGTTATTTAACTCCAACATCATCCCTATTCTATCGTATAAAGACTCGACTCCTTTGAAAACAAATGCCTACGTACCATTCTGTATGTTAAGTGGAGTAACTTTGAATCTAACACTACTATACGAGAGGAAAGCAAACAAACCTATATATCTTCCTTCATTAGACAAAGGAGTTGGACTTACATCGGCCATGATCTCAGAATGAACAGCCTAAGAATTCCCCAGCAATCACTATATTGGGTGCCACCCGGAGTAAGAAGAAGAGGGAGACCTAGAGAAACTCTACGAAGAACCATTAATAGAGAAGGCATGTCAATGAACCTAAACAACACGCAACAATTGAAAGACCTGGCAACACAAAGACAGAAATGGAAAGCTATGGTTTCTGCCCTATGCGCCGCCTATGGCCCTGGAGGAACATAACATAACAACATAACGTATATTGAATAGACTTCTATATAAAGTGTATTGAATAAACTTCTATATAAAGTGTATTAAATAGACTTCTGTATAACTTGTATAGAATAGACCTATGTAGCCTGTATTCAATAGATTTCTAGTATATTGAATAGATTTCTATAAAAAAAAGTGTATTGAATAGACTTATATATAAATTGTATTGAATAGGCTTCTACATAAAGTGTAGAGAATAGACTAGTATATAACGTGTATTGAATAGACTTCTATATAAAGCAGTGAATGTAGCAATACAATTCTATATAAAATATAATCAATAGATCTGACTTAGACAACCTTTTCTGAGTCAGCGAAACCGATTGAAGCTTCTTCCTGTGTTGTGAACAAATACGAGTTTTTAAAAGTTCTTTGGTGTTCAGGTAGTGACTTC
The DNA here is from genome assembly GCA_034231615.1 of Meghimatium bilineatum. Classification (NCBI taxonomy): domain Eukaryota; kingdom Metazoa; phylum Mollusca; class Gastropoda; order Stylommatophora; family Philomycidae; genus Meghimatium; species Meghimatium bilineatum. The sequence continues at coordinate 5,210,379 of CM067321.1, forward strand.
TTTTAGTTCGCTCCATAATTCATGTTACTCACCTGAGCTCAATTTTCACAAAAACTACCTGATGCATAGCAACCATATTTTGTAGTTAGTCTTAGATACAACACGACTTATGAATTCATATTTTACAAATTGACAGACAAATTAGAAAATTCACAAAACATTTTTTGCTATATAGTTTTTCATAGACAGCAAAAAATGTCACTTGCATTTTATATTTTACCGTAATACACAAAATTGTGGATACAAAGGTGTATCATAACTACATATATGTGAGGTAGTTATCATCAATTCCAGAGTGTATGTACAAGTTTCTTATATCTTTGATGATCAAATAGTCTTGTGTTTTTTCTTGTGGACTTGGTGTTGAAGAAGAATATGTGCATTGATGATTCCGTAAATAAAGGTGACTGCAAACAAATCGTTGTGAGAAGTAAAACAATGAAGTACCAGTAGATTTTGTTATAAGTCTGTGATATTGTTAGATATTTGGTCGATGTGAGAACAACAAAGATTGTTAGATATTTGGTCGATGTGAGAACAACAAAGATTGTTAGATATTTGGTCGATGTGAGAACAACAAAGATTGGCAAATCAACTATTTTATTCAGATTCTGAAGACTTGATAAGATCGACTACTGTTAAGGGCTGGATAAAATGTAAATAATCTCATTGCCAATATGCCTCTTACTCTTGAAGCACATGCTCTGCACATTTTCTCCAGTACTCAATATCTATTTGTGTGAGAACATCGCATGTTATGTTTGTTATATCACAAAGTTTGAAAGTCTTGTTTAGTGCGGTAACTTTACCTTTCACTGCACCCTCACACAAATTCAATGGGATTGAGATGTGAATGATACGTTGGTAGCCGAAGAGAAGTATGACCATCCTCTTTTCCCTCGAACAAGTAATTTTGGAGAAAGATAATTCCAAGTGAGAAACATTAATTATGGAAACAAACTATAGCTCTGAGTCAGGAAGTAGTGATCATTTAAGATCAGCATTGCAGATCCCTGCCAGTAAGCCGCTAGAACAGTTAGTTAGACTAATGTCGCTACGTTAGTCACAGTTAATCACAGTTAGTTACAGTTAGTCACAGTTAGTTACAGTTAGTCACAGTTAGTTACAGTTAGTCACAGTTAGTTACAGTTAGTCACAGTTAGTTACAGTTAGTCACAGTTAATCACAGTTAGTTACAGTTAGTCACAGTTAGTTACAGTTAGTCACAGTTAGTTACAGTTAGTCACAGTTAGTTACAGTTAGTCACAGTTAGTTACAGTTAGTCACAGTTAGTTACAGTTAGTCACAATTAGTTACAGTTAATCACAGTTAATCACAGTTAATCACAGTTAATCACAGTTAATCACAGTTAGTTACAGTTAATCACAGTTAATCACAGTTAGTTACAGTTAGTTACAGTTAGTCACAGTTAGTTACAGTTAATCACAGTTAATCACAGTTAGTTACAGTTAGTCACAGTTAATCACAGTTAGTTACAGTTAGTCACAGTTAGTTACAGTTAATCACAGTTAATCACAGTTAATCACAGTTAGTTACAGTTAATCACAGTTAATCACAGTTAATCACAGTTAGTTACAGTTAATCACAGTTAATCACAGTTAGTCACAGTTAGTTACAGTTAATCACAGTTAATCACAGTTAGTTACCGTTAGTTACAGTTAATCACAGTTAATCACAGTTAGTTACAGTTAATCACAGTTAGTTACAGTTAATCACAGTTAGTTACAGTTAATCACAGTTAATCACAGTTAGTCACAGTTAGTTACAGTTAGTTACAGTTAGTTACAGTTAGTTACAGTTAGTCACAGTTAGTCACAGTTAGTCACAGTTAATCACAGTTAGTCACAGTTAATCACAGTTAATCACAGTTAATCACAGTTAGTTACAGTTAGTCAGTTAGTTACAGTTAGTCACAGTTAGTCACAGTTAGTTACAGTTAGTCACAGTTAGTTACAGTTAGTCACAGTTAGTCACAGTTAGTCACACCCATTCTCTCAGTAAGCAGCTGAAAACTAAATTGTTATAGTTACTTCTGTAATGTGTAAGGCTATTATTGTACTTGGAAGTCTAATTTCGACCCACCCCGAGCCAGAACCAGAGAATTTTCTACCCACCCCGAGCCAGAGAATTTTCTACCCACCCCTAGCCAGAACCAGAGAATTTTTTACCCACCCCTAGCCAGAACCAAAGAATTTTCTACCCACCCCGAGCCAGAACCAGAGAATTTTCTACCCACCCTGAGCCAGAGAATTTTCTACCTACCCCGAGCCAGAACCAGAGAATTTTCTACCCACCCTGAGCCAGAGAATTTTCTACCCACCCCGAGCCAGAACCAGAGAATTTTCTACCCATCCCGATCCAGAACAAGAAAATAACAATCACATCAACAGGAAGGGAAGGTAGGTTTATATCTATGCACTGCTCTGTGCTTTGGGCGAATTACCTTTTCTGGCAAACCTCAACCCCTTACTAAAGATACCTACGACTCTGCTACTGAGCATAAATATTGACTTAAAAATCAATGTCAATACTGCACTTACCAATTTCTAGAGTTGCAGGGATGTTTCGAGTGATTTGTGTGATAAACGTCCACATGTCCTTACTGTCACCACGTCATGTGCAGGGTGGGTTTTTAAGTTACATAAAAACCACTAAAGCCGAATGTAATAATGTCATAATCATTACAGCCAAAAAATGTTGGCTTGCACATTTGGCCTTGAATAATTTATACTACCTTAATTTATTTTTTTTATCACGATACAACAGTCTGACCACGCCCACCTGCTTGTCAATGAAAGGAAAACCAAAGGAGTATCCAGTTGCTAGTATGACGCGATCAATGTTGTCTTCAAACGTCCCATCCACAAACTCCACCCCTGTGGTTGTGAACCGTTTTATGTCTGTCTTAATCTTGATGGATCCGCAGATAATTCTGTTGGGCATGTCATCATTTACCAAGGGATGTTGGTTGAAGGGACCGTAATCAGGTCGAAGTCTAGACAGATAGAAGATAGTTATTCATTATAAATGCAGTTTTTAGTTAAGTTATCTAATTCTGAAAACCAAAATATGAAAATGTAGATCTCAAACTGTTTTCTGAATGTCTAGATTTGAATATTTTGTTACCAATGCCTAGATTTAGTACTTTGTTCTGAATATCTAGATGTGAGTACTTTGTTCTGAATATCTAGATGTGAGTACTTTGTTCTGAATATCTAGATGTGAGTACTTTGTTCTGAATATCAAGATTTGAGTACTGTGTTCTGAATATCTAGATTTGAGTACTGTGTTCTGAATATCTAGATGTGAGTACTTTGTTCTGAATATCTAGATGTGAGTACTTTGTTCTGAATATCTAGATGTGAGTACTTTGTTCTGAATATCTAGATGTGAGTACTTTGTTCTGAATATCTAGATGTGAGTACTTTGTTCTGAATATCTAGATGTGAGTACTTTGTTCTGAATATCTAGATGTGAGTACTTTGTTCTGAATATCTAGATGTGAGTACTTTGTTCTGAATATCTCGATGTGAGTACTTTGTTCTGAATATCTAGATGTGAGTACTTTGTTCTGAATATCTAGATGTGAGTACTATGTTCTGAATATCTAGATGTGAGTACTTTGTTCTGAATATCTAGATGTGAGTACTTTGTTCGGAATATCTAGATGTGAGTACTTTGTTCTGAATATCAAGATTTGAGTACTTTGTTCTGAATATCTAGATTTGAGTGCTTTGTTCTTAATATCTAGATGTGAGTACTTTGTTCTGAATATCTAGATGTGAGTACTTTGTTCTGAATATCTAGATGTGAGTACTTTGTTCTGAATATCTAGATGTGAGTACTTTGTTCTGAATATCTAGATGTGAGTACTTTGTTCTGAATATCTAGATGTGAGTACTTTGTTCTGAATATCTAGATGTGAGTACTTTGTTCTGAATATCTAGATGTGAGTACTTTGTTCTGAATATCTAGATGTGAGTACTTTGTTCTGAATATCTAGATGTGAGTACTTTGTTCATCAATTGTGAGTGATTAGCTCTTACTTCCTATGTGCAGTCGGATAATTTTTCTGATCTGCCTTTCATACACAGGAGACTTCAGCTTTCGGCTTACTCCACTGCCTATTGAAGGAGTCTTCTACTCAGAGGGGGTCTATTATTGTATAGATGACATGATACAAAGTTTCCATAAGAGAGCTTCAATATAACGACATGTCATCTACTAAGGTTTCTGTTGTATGTGTGGTTTGTCTAGTGGGCCATTGGAGAGATCCACAGATGCAAGCGCATGCGTGAATAATAATACGACCAAGAACCATAACCTTTGTGACGCAGAGGTGCCACACTGGAGACATCAGTGGTGCCAACTGGAGACAACAGGGGTGCCACACTGGAGACATCAGTGGTACCAACTTGAGACAACAGGGGTGCCACACTGGAGACATCAGTGGTGCCACAATGGAAACATCAGAACAAGAAAGCTCTACAAACATCTTTATCTTCAGACATTAGGAGGAATGTAGAAAAATCACACCAAGAACATTCCTTGATGTTATAATTTCAGGGTTTTACTGTCCTTCTCTTCTTCTTCCCCCCTCGACTGTTCCTTTCAAAACAGTTTCTAGAGACGTTGTGTCTCGTTACTCGTCCAAAACAAACACGTTTACGCTGCTTCACCACTGCCAAAAGTGGTTCTCGATATCATGAAAGTTTATTTATTTGCTGCCAGACAAATATATTTGTCTTATGTACTATATAATTAACTCTTAACAGACATCTGTAGCACTAGTTTTCACAAGCCTGAATCCTTCTTCCATGTCTGCATTGAGTTCTCAACTTTTACACCCGTATACAAGTAGATCTGAACAGGTTCATCTGTACTGTAATATATATATATATGTTACAGCTGAAGAGGAAATGGCACCACTAGCTAACCCTTGTGCACACTGAAAGAAATATATATACATATGAGTGTATGAATACATTACTATTGATTACAAAGTTCTTAAATATATAGCTAAATACACAGACGAGATTGCTTTATTCTAAATTCTAAAAAAAAGTCAAATTAAAGAGAAATAAGACCAAATTAAAGAGACATAAGACCAATTTAAAGAGACAAAAGACCAAATTAAAGAGACATAAGACCAAATTAAAGAGACATACGACCAAATTAAAGAGACATACGACCAAATTAAAGAGACATACGACCAAATTAAAGAGACAAAAGACCATATACCTGTATAGATCGTGATCAATGCGTTTATTCATTTTCCGTTTCTGTAGATAGTCAGCCAGAAATGGCAGCGATTCAAAAATAAACTTCAGAACTCTGGAAGAATTATACATATCAGATGGTCGTCCCTTGTAGGAAACACGGTTAAGTATCCAAGTACCTCGTCTTGTGCTCAGATACACCTAGTCAGAAGAAAGAAGGTGAAATGATTTTTAATGTATTATTTTGTCAATCATTCAATGAAATACATGCGAAATGATATGTCTAGGAATAAAAGAAAACAGAACAAGAATAAATTATATTAGAATTGAAGAGGTTACAAGAACTGTTCCCCAATGAGAACAACTCTTGAAGTGGAGATGGGGCTTAGTCCAGTTAGCAGACGCTGGAAACTAAAATTGGTCAGGCAATTCCCTACAGCGAACAGGATGCTAGTCCTGCCCAAGAAAGCATATAAGTTGAAGTTGGAGATAGCAGATTGAGAAGCAAACCAGCAACCATGGTATCACGAAACACAACAATATAAAACGTCTTTCTTTACAAAAAAAACATGTTGAAGCAACGTCTCCGGTTAAATATGTTTAAAAAATAGTCTGAAATGATTCCTCATTTCATGTATTCCCCATCGTTGTCAAGTCATTCATACTATCATTTCTGCATATATTCTTAGATCTTCCCTGTATCCTTTTGTGGGTTCATTGTCACTGAATGTCTAGCTACATTTTTTTACTGGTTTATTTATGATTTCTATGTAGGTACAAAACAAATATGGAAAGAGCATCCATGTCACACTCCTTACTGTACATCGAACTAATCCGATATTTCGCCATGTACTTTCACTGCTGCTTCTCGTTCTTGATACAACCAAATACTTCTGTTTGTTTGTTTATCCGGTGTATCCCATGGAATCTTATGTTTACCATAACTCTTCACAGTTGTAAGTCGAAAGCTTTGTTGTAGTAAAATATAGTTTGTCTTAATGACCAAAATAACAAAATATAATTGACCAATATGGCAACTTTGATCAGAGTGCGTATGGATATGTTCCGAGGGCAATGCCGATGATCTGCTGACCAACTAAATAAATAACTAGATAAGTAAAAACGAACGAATAAAAGAAGCGAATTAACGAATTCACTACCCATCTAGCGAGCAAACGAACATCCACCAACCAACCAAAAAAAAACATCCAACCGACCAACTAACGAACCATCCAAACCACAAAATAACAAACAAATGAACCAACCAATCAACTACATATCTAAGGTCTTAATGAAAGAAAATTGTGGTATTACACGACTCACCTGAGAAGCACATCTACTGAGCTCCACAGCCACATCACCGCCGGAGTTACCAATCCCAATGACCAGAACCCGTTTATCCTCGAACCCATTTGGTTTCCGGTAGTCATGACTGTGAAGTACCTGCCGTTTGTAAACATCTTTTAATCAGTTTGTTCATGGTAAAACAGATGGGTAATTCTACAATAATTGACTGCAGAACGAGGGGTTCATAGATAGTGTGGTACGTGTACCACGTCATCATTAATGTTCCCTCTAATGTGCGCGGCTGGGCAACATCACGTTTCAATACACAATGTCAAATATATTTACGAATCATCAATAAGCTAAAAAAAAGTCAGAAGGCAGCAGAAGGGAAATGAACCAGCTCTTCCGTCGAAGGCGGATGTATCGAACAATTGGCGCAAATAAAACGTTCACACACCGCATTTTTATACTCTGGACTACAAGCTGCTGGAAATCTAGCTGACCATTGTCCTACTACAAGAGAAATTCAGTTGGAGTTTGAGAATTAACGTTTAAGAAGAAAAAGAACCAGGTCCCTTTATCTGGCACATATTCGGCTCGCAACTTGAGTGAATGAAAATGATCTGCTGATTGGTTGATATCGGAAATACACATACTGCTTGCTACTCTGTTGACAGACGAGATTTGAACCAAATCCGTTCCGCTGACACGAATTAACCTCGCAATTTTATGCAACAATTTTCCGAAATCTACCTTATCCGTTTTTCAAGAATTACTGGATGTTTCTACCAATATTCGTTTTTCCATCTTTACTAGATGATTCTGTATTTGTTTTTCGATTATTACTGGATGTTTGCATATTTACCTACGTTGAGAGGGAAGGAGTATCTAAGGCAACTACCGAGTACATTTAAGTCAGTCCTCTGAGCCCTTTGAGTTTCTACTGATCACAGTGTCGTTGTTACTTTGCTCCCTTTTCTGATTACAAAAACACGCGAGCGAGTCAAATTCTGAGACAATATCACCAACCTCAAATACACATCCATGGAAATGTTTTACCGTGTCAAGTCCAACAGCTCAGTGGATGATAAATCGCCACGACTTAGAGCCAAAACACATCTGTAGCTTGGCGACAGATAGGAAGTCTGTCACAGGCTAGGAAAGCTCTCCTGATTCAAAAGAATGCCGAAATCGAATATGCTAGACTTACTTGGCGCAAACTGGACGGTAGTACAGCGTTCCTCACGCGCCTTGGCGGTAATCACACGAAGTACTAGCGAATGCAGAAGAAGAAGAAGAAGGAAGAAAAACAATGAGTTTACTGGTGTAAATAATCACAAATCTCAGTCCCAAATGTCAAGAATAGATTCCGACTTTAATATACATCAAATCAACAATGATGTCTTGCTAGTCAAAATGTAATAAATGATGGGTCAAATATACAAACTGCTCATTTTCTTATTTTTAAATGTTCTTTTATCCTCTGTTTTTATTCTCTGTTTGTTTGCACTGAAACATTTTTTGTCACTTATCATAATATACTCCAAGTATTATCATCACATGGAATATCCCAAGAGCAATCATATTTTTAGTAACATTTTATGGATATCAAACATGGACACTTAATGAAGCAGTGAGAAAGAGAATTCCTTTCTATGACTTCAGATGCTGCAGAAGTATTTGGAGAATAGCATGGACAGTGTGTAAGACGAATCAAACAGTGTTGAGAACATTAACTGTGCAAGAGAGTTACCCACTTCACCAACAATGTAACAGAATGTTAGGATTTTATTTGGCTATATAAAGCTCGCTGTATCATAAGTTCGCTGAGACTTATCAGCGTGGAGAAGATAGTAATAGAAAGTATGGTTGCTGGTAACGGTGAAAGTGAAACGCAAGCCGACGATGGACAAGAGGCTTGTCAGAATCTTTAGATCTGTCATTGGCTGCAGCAGGTAAATTCGTATCGAATCGTGAAGAGTTCAGTCCGTATTCGTCCTGATGAAGGCTTCCAGGTGAAACGTCCGTTTATTCGTGTATTGTGTTGTTAGTATGCCGTGTTTACTATTGGTAGCACTTTGATCTACTTGCCTGCATTCATACTCATATCTAGCCGTGTGTTACTTCAGCCCATATATTTCCAGCTTTAAATATTATCCATTACACTATGATACGAAATCCTATTTCTAATTTTAACTCGTATGTTGATCTTAATCCTAACCCTTCTCTTGTGTATACGCTTGTATTCTGCCCTCAACTCACATATTTTCTTTGTCTAACGGCATACTTTATGGTGAAATGGTCAGCATCGTGTAATTATATACTTTCCCAGACGATCTGTAACGCATTGTCCTTGCGTTGGTCTAGAAACAGTTTGTAACATAATGAACTTCCAGTAAAACCGGATATTCAAACCTCAACCACTTCACCTGAATGCAAGTGAACTAACTACAAAATTTCTACATTGGTACTTTTCATGAATAAATACTAAAAATATAGAAAATGCTACATTCGGGTTTTCATTGATGACGTAGTGGGGATCTCCTCTCGTGGTGGAAATTTCCTAGGTGACGTCACTACTCGTCATAGATATGCAAACTATTCAATGCATGATCGCATACTCAAGAGAAAGATTAGAATTATGATCAGCATTATAGTTAACATTAGAATTAGGATTATTTCCAAAAAAAAAGAATTAGGCAGTTACAATCATCGGTGCATTTTTATTGCTAAATAATTACTACGATTCATTGCCAGGCAAAAATCAAATACAAAATTTAGATGCAAATCACGTACATTACATTGATCAAATTATCTAAATTTTCTACGGAATCCCGTTAGGACACTTTTTGTGTTATGAGTATTAACACATGATAAGTAATTCTTCTGCTTCAATGTAAAGTGAAACGGTCTAAGCGTGAAACGGGGTAATAAAGTTTTGCTAATAATACGAAATAAACGTATGCGCACACATAGATCGACGTTTCGACCGAAAGGCCTTTATCAAAGATAACATATACACACATAAATCAAAAACGACAAGTAGGGACGACATAACTTGCGTTTACATGTTTAGTGAAATGGCTGAAAGGATAGAAAAAAAAATAGTTCATGTGAACAATTTGTAAAGAGTGACAATGAATCAAAGATATAATGACAAAGAAGAATGTACCGGACCTCAAGAATGAGATATCACAGCAACGCTGTAGGCCCTGGCATATCGGTCTCCATTCTACGGACAGCATTCGACTAACCGATCTCACAAGAAGTAGAAGAAGAAATAAATAGATTGATGATGATGTAAGGATGATGATGGTCACGACGTTTTCAGTGTCAACTTTCAGACTAAATGCACATTTAATAAATGTAAGATTTACCTGGCCTTGAAATTCACTAATTCCTGGAAAAGTTGGAACGTGTTTCTCAGCATGATGACCTGTACAAACGAGGACGCCATCAAATGTTTCTGTGTGAGCTTCCCCAGAATTCTTATTTCTGTGTGTTACTTCCCATTGCCCGGTCACAGCGAAGTTGTGCGTTTTCTTGACACTCAACACTTCCTCGTGATAATGTATATGTTTCTGTATATGTTTCTGAAGATCGAATTTCGTGGCGTAGTCCTTAAAGTATTCGTATACCTGTTAGTATATACGGATAATAGTAATCAGGATTAAGACATAATCTGGACATACAAGTGAGACAAAACACGACTCAGATATAAATTGGACAGAGATTAGAGAAAGGTAGGATTAAAACAAGATTAAGCCACAATAGCGACGCCTGTTGTACGGCTCGTTGACCACACGTGTACAATGACCATTTGTTACATCCATTGATGCAACTAATTTAGCGTTATGCCATTAACTGAGTTTATTATGTGGCTTTAGAAAAGCGTACCTATACTGGCAACACCTATAAGGTGTAGCAAATTTTGGCGTGGGATAACCACTGCCTTAATCACAAGACTACTACAACCTGAGCAATATCTTTTTATATTTTTACATGTGGTATACATATTATCTTACCTGCGATTAATGCACGTATTATCTTACCTGTGAGTTGTCCTTGTATATTGATTTATCTTTGAGGTGTGAATAAACATTATCATACCTGCGAATAATACACAAATTGATTTACCTATGAGTTGTCCTTCTATATTGATTTACCTGTTAGGTGTCCGTATATATTATCGTACATGCGAGTAATACATATATTCTCTCACCTGAGAGTTATGCATGTATAAATAATTTACCTCTGAATTATCCTAGTATATTGACTTACCTTTGAGTATGCGTGAATATTGATTTACCATTGAGGTAAGTATGTATATTGACTTACGGTTGAGTTGTGCAGGTATATTGACTTACCTTTGAGTTATGTATGTATATTGACTTACGTTTGAGTTGTGCAGGTATGTTGACTTACGTTTGAGTTGTGCAGGTATGTTGACTTACCTTTGAGTTGTGCAGGTATATTGACTTACCTTTGAGTTATGCAGGTATATTGACTTACGTTTGAGTTGTGCAGGTATATTGACTTACCTTTGAGTTATGTATGTATATTGACTTACGTTTGAGTTGTGCAGGTATATTGACTTACCTTTGAGTTATGTATGTATATTGACTTACGTTTGAGTTGTGCAGGTATGTTGACTTACCTTTGAGTTATGCAGGTATATTGACTTACGTTTGAGTTGTGCAGGTATATTGACTTACCTTTGAGTTATGCAGGTATATTGACTTACCTTTGAGTTATGCAGGTATATTGACTTACGTTTGAGTTGTGCAGGTATATTGACGTACCTTTGAGTTGTGCAGGTACATTGACTTACCTTTGAGTTATGCAGGTATATTGACTTACCTTTGAGTTATGCATGTATATCGCATATTTCTCTGGAATCGGGAAGTCACTGTATGACATCATCTCCTTACTGGTATTGATAACGGTTGATTTCATGACACATCCTTGACCTTCAATCGGTTCATCAGTATATCTCCACAACCCACCAAGACCGTCAGTTCTCTCGAAACAAACAGGTGTTAACCCTTCATCCAGACATGTTTTAATAGCAGGGAGTCCACTGGCCCCTGCGCCTATTATAGCCACTCTCTTGGGTACCATTTTATTTAAGACTGTTTTTGTTCTGTATTTCTGCTCCTGTTAATTTGTGTGACCTGTGTGAGTTAAAAATGTTAAAAGTAAGTTATTGATAAATTAGTTTGTCCACAGTAACATCCAATCCAGCTCGAGCAATGTGATGCTGCTGTGTGTAATTCTTGCATGTTGTTGAGACCCAGAGTCATACCCTCTTGATTGTTATTCCGGGAAGAATCTCTCTTGTTCTTCCTCTTTTTCTTTTGTCATCTGGTACCTATTTTAACACTTGTATTGGCAGTTTGTTTTCACTTATTCTAAGTACATCTCAGATATAAGTCGATTGTTTTTCTTCTTCTAATTGTTGGTTAGTGATATAAGACCTTTTGACTAGTCTCTCTCTGTTTGGTTGATGAAGCATGCCCGTGGCTAGAAACACGAAATATACGCAATGTGGCAAATTAAAACACAGATCAACCAACCAATGACAACACAGATCAACCAACCAATTAAAACACAGATCAACTAACCAATGAAAACACAGATCAACCAACCAATTAAAACACAGATCAACTAACCAATGAAAACACAGATCAACCAACCAACGATACACAGATCAACCAGCGGGAGCGACCAGTTAGGAATTATTCTAACTGTGTGGCTGTGATTTCTTACAAAAATGTTTATAATTAAATGTTTATAATTAGTTCGAGACCATAAGATCACAATTAGATAAAAAACAATCAAGCTCGGGCGGCATTGCAGAGGCTCAGATCATAGGATGGTAGAAAGCTGTCTTGGTTCAAAGAGGGTTAATACCATGTTTAACACTATAGGACACAATGCAGTTTTTGTTTGTACAACAAACGAACTCGACACAAATAATTTCTGTTTATGGGTTCACAATTTTAGTGATCATGTCCCTTTAAAAGCCAGATGTTAATCAATGTGTATTTGAAATTTTAATAAAAAATATGATTTATAAGAAATGTTTGATTTTAAATTTGTAAAGCAAGTTGTTTTCTATAAAAAAAATATTAAAAAAATAAAATGTGCGTAAATAAAAATGTGTGCACATTTTTACAAGCTATATTTAGAAGGAAAAAAATATTTAAAACAAAATTATTATTATTTTTTTTTTTTAGTTTTACTTGAGTTAGTTTTCTCAAATTAAATATTCAGTATTGATATTACTTTTATTTATTTGTGCATTTTTGGGGGGTAAAAATACACTCCTTTACCTAAAAAAATTTATCCACAATAGATACATTTTTTGATTATTACGTATCTTACAAGAGAATTCCCTCCATCTTCTGGCAGAGTTTAGAAATCTCGTGTGGTCGTGCAAGAACAAAGCAAGTCTAGGAACACCAACAATACGAAGCTGAACTTTTCCAACTTTTATTTGTAATAATAATGTCACAAATGACTACTGGACATTACAGACACAGTTTAAGTCTCCAGTTCGATATTACATATGTTTTATTTGTACAAGAAATGTTCGGATCCAGAGAAGAACGAATGAACAACTATGTCTACCTTTTCATGTAGTAGTAGTAGTAGTAGTAGTAGCAGTAGTAGTAATAGTAGTAGTAGTAGTAGTAGTAGTAGTAGTGGTAGTAGTAGTAGTAGTAATAGTGGTAGTAGTAGTAGTAGTAGTAGTAGTAGTAGTGATGGTAGTGACTTAGAATTGATATTATTGATTCTAGAAGAGAACAGAGAACATAATGTAGGATCTTCCATATCACTAGGACCAATGCTCTACATGCCAGTTCCAAAAAACACAGAAAATACCTTGTCATGTAACACTGCTGCACTTTTATCGAGGTTTCTCGTGATCGCTGTAAACCATCTGACAACAACTGACACGATAGATAATTTTTCTTATATTTCCAAATATATATATACTTTATAATATATATACATATTAACTTTGAAAGTAAGACTATGAGGGCGAAATAAAAACAAACAATGTTTCCATAATTTGTACATCCTATATTTACCAGTACAAATATTCATGAATGTTGATCAACCATCTCCTTGCACTTCGCACACACAAAACCATCTCCTTGCACATTGCACACAATAAACCATCTCCTTGCACATTGCACACAATAAACCATCTCCTTGCACATCGCACACAATAAACCATCTCCTTGCACTTCGCACACAATAAACCATCTCCTTGCACTTCGCACACAATAAACCATCTCCTTGTACATTGCACACAATAAACCATCTCCTTGCACATTGCACACAATAAACCATCTCCTTGCACATCGCACACAATAAACCATCTCCTTGCACATCGCACACAATAAACCATCTACTTGCACTTCGCACACAATAAACCATCTCCTTGCACATTGCACACAAACCATCTTCTTGCACATTACACACAATTGACATGTAAATTTTTTTGGTAAAATTTCATTGTTGCAAATAACGATTTTTTTTAAACACACAAAAATGTTATAACGTATCTCCCGGAGGTCGTGGTAACTGTATTACCACTTCATTTCCAGGTATCTCGGGTCAATGAAAAGTATGGTTCTAACACCGCATTCCTCACTGCATCTCAGCAACGTGAAAAAGTGAAAACTTTACTACGAAGTTAGTCTTATGACTAGTGCTCTCGGCATGCAGCGTACTGCTTCGCTGAGAGGGGCTGAGTACATATGGGGTAACCCGAGTGCAGTGAAGTCAGCCTACGTCTTGTCATCCTTCCATTTTTTACAAAAGTATAATTAATTATGTCTTAAGATGGTCCGTGTGTTGTTTAAGATGGTCCGTGTGTTGTTTAAGATGGTCCGTGTGTTGTTTAAGATGGTCCGTGTGTTTGTGTGTTTTTTTTTTTGGGGGGGGGTGGTAAAACTACCACCGGCCATAAAAGTCATAAGGAGCGGCTGATAAAGTTTGAGGGAGTGAGTTGGATGTCCCATCCATAGAGTGTCAAAATGGCTCAAATCTCATATTGTTTCCAACAGGAGAAACTCCTTGAAGTGAAGATGGAACGTAGTCCAGCCAACAAGAGAAAGTCCTTGAGGTGAAGATGGAACGTAGTCCAGCCAACAAGAGAAAGTCCTTGAAGTGAAGATGGAACGTAGTCCAGCCAACAAGAGAAACTCCTTGAAGTGAAGATGGAACGTAGTCCAGCCAACAAGAGAAAGTCCTTGAAGTGAAGATGGAACGTAGTCCAACCAACAAGAGAAACTCCTTGAAGTGAAGATGGAACGTAGTCCAACCAACAAGAGAAACTCCTTGAAGTGAAGATGGAGCGTAGTTCAGCCAACAACAGAAACTCATTGAAGTGAACATTGAGCGCAATCCAACCAACAAGATCGGTTGGAATCTAAGATCGGTCGGAATATCCCCTATATCGAGCATGGTCAAAGTCTTGGGTCTTGGGATGCTTTTGCTCCTGTTGCCTTCTATCATCCCCCCCCCCCCCCCCCAGTAACACTCTCTCCATGCCGTCGTGTCTCTTAATGTGACCGAAAAAACTAGCTTTTTCTTTAATATGATGTTCAAAAACCAGCCTTCTGGACGTTAATTGTTCTTATCACCCCCTGGTTTGTTTTTCCTGCTCTCCGCGATATTCTCAAAACTCTTCTATAGTACTTTAATTCAAATGATGTTATTCTCTTGACCACTGTTTTATTTAGTATCCATGCTTCATAACCATATGTCGCCACAGGAAAAATACATGTTACAACTTGGTTCTTATGTTAGTACCATGCCATAATTTCTTTAGCTGTTTTAATTTTGACAACGCCGTTGCTGTTCTTCTCTTAATCCCAACTGCGCAGTCACCCACATTGTGTATATTAAATTGTCATGCTAATACTTTCAACAATCCACGATGGACTAAGAACATGTCGCAACGCCATAGCTGCAGTAACATCCATTACAACTAATTTCCCACAAATAAACACAAATCATAACGTAGATAACACACTATCCTTATTCCACCACACGGCATCACTTTAAAAAAAGATGAGATTTTAGTCGAGACTACCATAGTGTTTTTCTCTAGCTATTATTAAAATGCCCGGCTCTGTGGCGAAGTGGTACAGAGCTCGTCTGTGACGGCAAAGGTACCGAGGTCGATCCCCGCCACATGCACTTGAACATCCTGACCGTTCAGAAAGCAATGGCAAACTACTGGGCGTATTTATATTACCTAGAAAATCACTACAGTCAAACAATGCTGGGTTGATGGCTACCTCCTGAATAGGATACGCTACCACATTTACTATGAATATGGATCATCGATCACAACACAGACAACACATACTCTGCGCAGGTAGGTGAATTCCTCGAAAACCACAACACATACTCTGCGCAGGTAGGTGAATTCCTCGAAAACCACAACACATACTCTGCGCAGGTAGGTGAATTCCTCGAAAACCACAACACAGACAACACATACTCTGCGCAGGTAGGTGAATTCCTCGAAAACCACAACTACTTCAATTAATATCTGCCAGCGGGCCTCATTACTATATGCATCCGTTCGGCCTACTTGTAAACATAAATAACACATAAGTATAAACAAGATAACATAAAATAGAAGCATGGGGAATTTATTATTATAAAAACGATCATAAGGCAGCAAACGTAAAGGCTAAAGTCGCATCTTTTATTTAAGGGATGCAGTGGTGGAATAGGGAAACACTTGTTGCCTCAAGTTGCAAGGGGAGTAGGTGTCAGCTGGAGGAACCTGGTTCAAATCCCGTTTCCCGCCTAATAATTTTGTCTATAATAATAAATCCTCGCCCCTGTATATTAAATGATTCATAAATCAAGCAAACGCACATAAAGTAATGTGAATAAACTGTCATAAATCAAGCAAGCGCGTATAAAGTAATGTGAATAAACTGTCATAAATCAAGCAAGCGCGTATAAAGTAATGTGAATAAACTGTCATAAATCAAGCAGCGCGTATAAAGTAATGTGAATAAACTATCATAAATCAAGCAAGCGCGTATAAAGTAATGTGAATAAACTGTCATAAATCAAGCAAGCGCGTATAAAGTAATGTGAATAAACTGTCATAAATCAAGCAAACGCACATAAAGTAATGTGAATAAACTGTCATAAATCATTAAAGACTGTCATTAATAAAACAACTCGAAATTTGGATGAAAAAAATAAGCACACCTCTTCTAGACAAAGATTGACTGCTTAGTTTGAGCTTACCTCCAAGACTGACTATCTCTGTTCCAACTGAAGGTCTGTTGAAGTTCATTTAATGACAAAGCAAACAAATGATTTTATGTGGTCAGCTGTTCTGTAATCATCAATTTGAATACATTAAAACATAGACGATATTTATTTTGGTAACAGTCATACGGGTCAAAGTTCGTTTGAATATGTTTTTGGAACTGTGTTTTTTGGAACTGGCATGTAGAGCATTGGTCCTAGTGATATGGAAGATACTACATTATGTTCTCTGTTCTCTTCTAGAATCAATAATATCAATTCTAAGTCACTACCATCACTACTACTACTACCACTATTACTACTACTACTACTACCACTACCACTATTACTACTACTACTACTACTACTACTACTACTACTACTACTACTACTGCTACTGCTACTACTACTACTACTACTACTACTACTACTACTACTACTACTACTACTACTACTACTACTACTACTACTACTACTACTACTACTACTACTACTACTACTACTACTACTACTACTACTACTACTACCACTATTACTACTACTACTACTACTTCTACCGCTGCTGACATCAATACTAATTTTGCAACAACCATCACTAACATTACTAATACTACTACAGCTAATATCACAGCTACCACTGTGACCAATGCTACATCTTATATTAGTACCAATACTTCTACTATTACTATTAAAGTTAATACTATAACTACTTATACTACTACTACTACTACCAATAGATCTGCTACTACTATTACCACTAGTACTGCTACTATTACTATCACTACTAACACCGCTAACACTAGTTACATATTACTACTACAATCACCACCATTACTAGTTAAACCACAATTTCTACAACCAATACTATTGTCACTACTACAACCAGACACATAACGACACACAGACTGACGGATGGACTGACGGACAGTTAGGTAGGTCGATATGCAGGTAGGTATGTGTGTATGTATGTAGACAGACAGACAGACAGACATGCAGGCAGACAGGCAGGCAGACAGATAGATAGATAGATAGATAGATAGATAGATAGATAGATAGATAGATAGATAGATAGATAGATAGATAGATAGATAGATAGATAGATAGATTAGATAGATAGATTAGATAGATAGATAGATAGATAGATAGATAGATAGATAGATAGATAGATAGATAGATAGATAGATAGATAGATAGATTAGATAGATAGATAGATTAGATAGATAGATAGATAGATAGATAGATAGATAGATAGATAGATAGATAGATAGATAGATAGATAGATAGATAGATAGATAGATAGATAGATAGATAGATAGATAGATAGATAGATAGATAGATAGATAGATAGATAGATAGATAGATAGATAGATAGATAGATAGATAGATAGATAGATAGATAGATAGATAGATAGATAGATAGATAGATAGATAGATAGATAGATAGATAGATAGATAGATAGATAGATAGATAGATAGATAGATAGATAGATAGATAGATAGATAGATAGATAGATAGATAGATAGATAGATAGATAGATAGATAGATAGATAGATAGATAGATAGATAGATAGATAGATAGATAGATAGATAGATAGATAGATAGATAGATAGATAGATAGATAGATAGATAGATAGATAGATAGATAGATAGATAGATAGATAGATAGATAGATAGATAGATAGATAGATAGATAGATAGATAGATAGATAGATAGATAGATAGATAGATAGATAGATAGATAGATAGATAGATAGATAGATAGATAGATAGATAGATAGATAGATAGATAGATAGATAGATAGATAGATAGACGTATTGCTGCTATACTGGTGAGCTAAGCAGTAATGAATGCATATCTTGTAGAAATACATGTTGACATCTTCACTTTGTCACAAGAGTAACACAACATGGCGGCAATATTAACTCGTTCTTGTTTATCTATTTTTACTTAATGGTTTCCTAGACTGAAGATTCAAATCAGTTTATCTACACTTTTTCACATTTTTTGCAGCTTTTTTCTCCCTCTTCGTCATTTTCTCTATTCACTCTATCTTATTTCATCAAGTGATGACAGTTTTTGTGTGTGCTTTATACCAATTTAGATAGGAGTATGTGAGAAGCAACGGGAAACTATTACATTATTCTCCCAAGAAGAAAGTCAGGCAATACACAGAAGTAGGCCTACAGTATGTATTGTTAATGTTGCAACATGGAACGTCAGATCGTTAGCGCAGTGTGGTAAATTAGACATCTAACAAGAAATAAAAAGAATAAAAGTAAATATCATAGGAATAAGTGAAATGAGATGGACTGGGTCAGGATTCAATCAGATATATTTAAAGTCATATACTCAGGAGGACAAAAACACGAGAGAGGTGTAGGCATATTATTAGACACAGAAACAGACAAAATGGTGAATTGTTTCATGACAATATCAGACAAGGTAATATTAGTGAAACAAACAGGAACATCGTTGGATATTAACAGTGCACTTCTTCCTCAGCGTTCATTCTCAAACTCCCGCTGGATCTCTCTTGTAGCAGGATCATGGTTCTACTAGATTTCCAGCAGGATGTAGTCCAGAGAATGGAAATGCGTTGTGTCGCCGTTTTATTTGCGCCAATGGTCTGATACATTCGTCTTCGGCGAATTAACACTATACAAGTCTATGCACCAAAATCAAGCAGTCCAGAGGAGGACATCGAAAATTTCTATCGAGAACAAGAAATTGCAATGAAACTGTAAAAATCATGAAGTAACTATAGTTTATTTGTTTTGTGTTCGCTCCATAATAATCAGCAAGTATATACGTGTGTTTTCCGCCGGGAGCTTAGTTACGTTGTACCACCGTTATGCGTCTTTTAGGCCTAGTACAGCCGATTTCGGTATGCCGTGACATTTCGGGTGGGCTACCCTACCCTTTGGCAGATTTCCTAGCTGTCGTCAGGTGGTGAATATGTACTGACTCTACGCTGAGTTTGTCCTTCACGTCTATCTTGCAGGAGGTGCTCCGCAGGAAGTGAACTTGTGTCGTGCAGTTAGACGTATTGAGCCCGTGCTCATCGGGTACTAAACCTTTTCTCATCCACGAGCCTGGTTCCGGTTTAGGAAGAACTCGTCAGAAGAGTTGGGCTTGGACTCGTTCGCCCTCATAGCCAAAGTGTTGTTCACCAACGTCGTGAACCACTCGTCCGTCAGAGTCTATACACATATTTAGGAGCGTCTGAGACTAGCATTTTGTTCTCCATCTGAACATAACTTATTTCCTTGGACGGTTGTTTTGTGCCCATCGGATACTGAATTTTTTCTCTCCACGAGCACGATTCCGATATAGGTGAAACTCAACAGTAGAGATGGGCCCGGGCTGGGATCACAGGTAACTAGAAGCTTGTCTCGAGCAAAAAATACTTTAGTTCCGATTTTCTTGAAACATTTTTCGTTCTCTTGCACTTAATGCTGCCCTCTAGCGGTGTGTTTCCCTCTCAGTGAACTATTTGTGCTATTCTTGTGGTTACTGACGCACTGATTCTTAATATTTTTCATAACAACTTGATTTGCTCCACTGCAGATGTCTTCAATGCTTCAGTCGTGTTGACTAGCGTGTCATGTCGGCAGTGTGGCAGTATGTGTTGGCGCAGAGGTGTCGGAGATATTGCTGATATTTTTGCAATCAAATCTCTATTTATCTCAACATTCACGGATACGATCAACAAATGTTTTAACAAGAATCAGCACGAGCCGCTGTATTTCTGTTTCCAGGGGGCACCACGCGGAGGTACTTTTGAGATCTTGGTTAGCTGCTAACTCTGGTCAGTAAATATAGTAATGGGGGATTATAACACAAAAGTAGGTGATGAAGAGATAAAAGATGTGACAGGAATATTTGGTTTAGGGGTTAAGAATGAACGAAGTTACTTATTGATAGAGTGGGCACAAGCACATAATTTAATAGGGAATACATGGTTCAAGCAACATCCAAGAAGGTTGTGTACATGGATTAGCCCAGGAGATAATTGGGAATATATGGTTCAAGCAACATCCAAGAAGGTTGTGTACATGGATTAACCCAGGAGATAATTGGAAATATATGGTTCAAGCAACATCCAAGAAGGTTGTGTACATGGATTAGTCCAGGAGATAATAGGGAATATATGGTTCAAGCAACATCCAAGAAGGTTGTGTACATGGATTAGCCCAGGAGATAATAGGGAATATATGGTTCAAGCAACATCCAAGAAGGTTGTGTACATGGATTAGCCCAGGAGAAAATAGGGAATATATGGTTCAAGCAACATCCAAGAAGGTTGTGTACATGGATTAGCCCAGGAGATAATAGGGAATACATGGTTCAAGCAACATCCAAGAAGGTTGTGTACATGGATTAGTCCAGGAGATAATAGGGAATACATGGTTCAAGCAACATCCAAGAAAGTTGTGTACATGGATTAGCCCAGGAGATAATAGGGAATACATGGTTCAAGCAACATCCACGAAGGTTGTGTACATGGATTAGTCCAGGAGATAATAGGGAATACATGGTTCAAGCAACATCCAAGAAAGTTGTGTACATGGATTAGCCCAGGAGATAATTGGGAATATATGGTTCAAGCAACATCCAAGAAAGTTGTGTACATGGATTAACCCAGGAAATAATACGCAGAATCAAATTGATTACATTTTAGTCTCTAAAAGACATAGAAACAGCATTAGATCTATGAAAACAAGGCCATGTGCTGACTGCAACAGTGATCATATACTACTTTTAGCGAAATTTTGTATAAGATTAAAGAAAATCAAGAGAGCACCAAGAAAATATGAAATGAGATTTAACATTTTTGAAATCAGATGCTGATATTAAAGAAAGGTACAACATATTTGTACAGAATAGATACAGTGCTATTGCAAAGATTCGGGGTATTGAAGATCAATGGGGCATTCTAAACATTCTTCTTCTTCGTTCATTCTCAAACTCCCGTTGGATCTCCCTTACAGCAGGACCGTGGTCGTAATAGATTTCCAGCAGGATGTAGTCCAGAGAATGGAAATGCGTTGTGTCGCCGTTTTATTTGCGCCAGTGGCCCGACACATTCGTCTTCGGCGGTAAAACATTCAATAAACCAAACATCTAAGGAGATAATACCAACAGTCAAAACAAATATGGATGACAGTAGATATATTAGAATTGATGAGCACCAGAAGGAAAAATAAACACAAGATAGAGGAATATCAGAAAATACATAAGGAGATAAGAGAGAAATGCAAAGTAGCAAAAGAAAACTGGCTGAACAAGAAATGCACAGAAATTGAATCACATTACAATCAAGATACAACATTACTACATAAGAAAATTGATGGGATAACAGGGAAAAGAACGCAAAATGTTAAAGGATGTCTAAAATCTAAGACAGGGCAGGTATTAATGGAAAATAATCATATAGTATATAATCATATATAATCATATATAATGAAGGATATAGTATTAAAACAGGTCCACCAATTCAAATATCTAGGTACACAATGATTACAGCAGATGGAAGAAGTTCAACAGAAATAAGAAGCAGAATAGGACAGGCAAAAACAACATTCAGAAAAATGAACTGTATAATAAGACCTTGTCATTAGAGGTGAGAAAGAGAGTTCTGCAGTGCTATATAACTCCTATACTAACATATGGGTGCGAGTCTTGGACAATAAACAAACTGGAAAGTGGGACATTAGAGGCAATAGAGGTGTGGCTCTACAGGAGAATGCTGAAAATACCATGGACTGCCAGAAAAAACTAATGTGGAGGTTTTGAAAGAATCAAATGCGAAACGGAGTTTAATCAGTAATATAAAAAAAATACAATCTTCATTTTTTGGTCACGTTATGAGACAAGGAGGTTTGGAGAACATAGTCACAACAGGAAAGATTGAAGGCAGCAGAGACAGAGGGTGACAAAGTGAAAACATAGACAGTTTAACAACCTGACATGGCAGGGAAATAACAACGATCTCTACGCATAATACTGAAGATAGAGAGCTGTGGCCATGATCGCCTACGCCAGCCGGCATGGCACGACGTACATTAAATACGATGATTCGGTTTATAGGTTACATCAGCCTCCATTCCCCTATTTCCCTTCATCATCTCTAAAATAATCCTTATCTAGCTTGACTATAATCTTCTCTCCCAAACATTACAATGCTTATTACCAGCACATTTCAGCGCCTGATGTTACATAGTATAATATTTCTGCACACAAATGTGTCATGACAGCGACACAAATTTACTTCAGAATTGGTAGACAGTTCCTGCTCTATCATAATGACCTAATTTAGATGTATCGGTACAATGATAACTTTAACCCCGAGCACGGAACAATTACACATATTTCTTGTTTGTGTGTGATGTACATTTTCGATAAGTAAGTAAAAATGTACCGCTTCTAGTTAGATACACTAATTTCAACCGTGAACGTAAGTTAAATTTAACTCTATCAGAAATTTACAGACATCAAAAATAGTGGAGGTTATGGTTCATGCAATCCAGTCTCTACGACCTCCGGTTATAAACATAAAATTTGCTGACATAATTAAGAAATTTATATAAAATCTGGCTACGTGTGAAATGGGTTGTCTAGGAAAACGCAGCAAACAGAACAAGAAATCATGTGACGAATGAAGAGATCATGTGACGAATGAATAGATCATGTGACGAATATAGAGATCATGTGACGAATGAAGAGATCATGTGACGAATGAAGAGATCATGTGACGAATGAAGAGATCATGTGACGAATGAAGAGATCATGTGACGAATGAAGAGATCATGTGACGAATGAAGAGATTACAAGAACTCTTTGATCAGTATCCGTGGTCAAATATATTTTTTTTAAAATAACAGATCAGTAAATGGTTTGGCCAGTCAGTGAGAACGAACCCTTATTGGCCAGCGGCAACAGGAAAATGGAAACAGCAAGATACAGAGGAAGATCAATAAGAAGGTGGATTGAAGGAGTTACAAACGTTCTGACAAAGCACAATATTACAGAATATTGAGCAACCAAACGTGCAATTGCCCGAGTACCGTTCATAATTCACTCATGCAAAGCCTTACATCAAAAGAAGAGAAGGTAGAACGACAGACGGACAGAGATAGATTAGATAGATAGATAGATATAGATTGATAGATAGATAGATAGATAGATAGATAGATAGATAGATAGATAGATAGATAGATAGATAGATAGATAGATAGATAGATAGATAGATAGATAGATAGATAGATAGATAGATAGATAGATAGATAGATTAGATTAGATTAGATTAGATTAGATTAGATTAGATTAGATTAGATTAGATTAGATTAGATTAGATTAGATTAGATAGATTAGATTAGATAGATTAGATTAGATTAGATTAGATTAGATTAGATTAGATTAGATTAGATTAGATTAGATTAGATTAGATTAGATTAGATTAGATTAGATTAGATAGATAGATAGATAGATAGATAGATAGATAGATAGATAGATAGATAGATAGATAGATAGATAGATAGATAGATAGATAGATAGATAGATAGATAGATTAGATAGATAGATAGATAGATAGATAGATAGATAGATAGATAGATAGATAGATAGATAGATAGATAGATAGATAGATAGATAGATAGATAGATAGATAGATAGATAGATAGATAGATAGATAAATAGATAGATAGATAGATAGATAGATAGATAGATAGATAGATAGATAGATAGATAGATAGATAGATAGATAGATAGATAGATAGATAGATAGATAGATAGATAGATAGATAGATAGATAGATAGATCGGTGGGTGGGTGGGTGGATGGATGGATGGATGGATGGATATGTGATGAACTGACATGATCAGGCGACTGCAACACGATTCTACAAACTATCTTGAAGAGAGAAGAGTGGACGACTTAACACAAGTTTCCGGATAAATGACTATTATTCTTCTTCTGCGATCGTTCTAATACTCCTGTACATTAGCAGGATGTAATCCTGAGGACGAAATGCGTGTGTCATGGTTTACAGCTTTGCTGTGATATCTACCCCTTTCTGAATGACACATTCTACCTCAGCATGGTATCTGCATCATTTTCACACATATTCATCTCTTACATTCTGAATGGAAGGTAAACAGTGGTGCTATTATTTGCTACCCATTCGCGCTCAGGCAACATTAGACCGGATGACTGTTGAGTGTATTTAACAACTTATATTATTTTCTAGATACAAACTATCAAACGTTTGAATGTTATTATCTAAATCAGATTGGCGAATGTACTACCAAGTTTTGTAGGTCAGTTCTAACATATATATGCATATCTGTAATTCGTTATGACCTAACAAACTGTGATAACCGGATCACACTACTATCCGTACCTAGTAAAATTCTTTGTAATATGATGTTTGCAAGATTAAAGTCATCCTTAGACAAAAGACTTAGAGAAGAGCAGTCAGGCTTTAGACCAGGTCGTTCCTGCCTTGACCATATATTCACTCTTAGAGCAATAATGGAAGAATGTCTAGTATTTAGATCTAATCTCATAATAAACTTCGTTGATTTTCAAAAAGCCTTCGACAGCATCCATGGACTATCGTTTTGGGAGATTTTAAAAATATACGGATTCCTAAACAAATATATAAATATGATAAAATCATTCCATACCAACTCAAATTGCTGTGTTGGAACAGAAAACGGCAATTCAGAATAATTTCCTGTGATTACTAGTGTTAAACAAAGCTGTCCTATGTCACCATTACTATTCAATATTCCGGTGCTATCATATGGATGTGAGAGCTGGAAAATCTCTTTATCTTCAGAAAAGAAATTACTAAGTTTCGAGAACAAATGTCTTCATATGATAACTAACACCCATTGGAGTGAATTCAAATCGAATGATAAAATCAGAGAAGATACACACCAATACTTCATCACAGATGTTATCAGAAAACGCCGTTGGTCCTACATCTTGCATGTCCTATGCGCAGACAACAACAGAATACACCACCAATCTCTTGAATGGATACCTACAGGCAAAAAAGCAAGGAGTGGACCAAAAGAAACACTCAGAAGAAAAATACTTAGAGAAAGTAAAACAACCAATATATATTTATACTGTTCAAGAACTGCACAGAATAGCATTGAACAGACACAATTGGAAAGATCTGACCTCTACCCTATGCGCTAACTTCAGAGCAAAAGGAAAATGAATGAATGAATGAATTCGTTATGATATCTAGATACAAGTTGCTACTTTTGTCGGCAATTGTTGCACTATTTGTCAATTTACCGTAATATACAGTTTACTTAGTACACATTTTGACGTACTGAATACGTTGTATGCAATTCACATAATTAAATAATAATAGGACCCATAACCCGACTGTGTCGTAGGGGTACCACACTGGAGACATTAGCATAAAAAAACACTAAACACCTCCGTCTTTAGCAATTCGGAGGAGTGTAGAACGTTTATGCCCATACCATTCCTTGACGCTATCAATCCAGGATTTATTTTGCGATCTCTTCTCATCAAATGTTCCTTGCTAAATAATTTAAAAAAGGAAATAGTGTTTCGTTACCTGTTCAAACCAAACAAGTTTAATCAGTTTCACCACTGCCAAAAGTGGTTCTTGATGCCCTGGAAGTTTGTTTATTTGCTTCCAGACGAAAATATTTGTCTTGTGTTCTATATAACTAATTCTTAACAGATGTATGTAGCAATAGTATTCAAAAGCCTGAATCTTTCTGCCCGTGTCTGCATTGAGTTTCACATCCGTATGAAAGTATACTTAACACTAGCGATCTGATCAGATTGATCTTTACTGTAATACTGATCTTACTTTTCCAAATCATATTCAACTTTATCATGGCTGCCATCGCCATCTTAAGTCTTAACTTAATCTCATTTTCCGAGTTACCATCATCACATATATAATTCAGGGATCTCCATGGCGTAGTGGTTAAGCCGTTCGCTTTGCGTTCTAGTTATCATGGGTTCGAATATCGCGTGCGAAATCTTGTTTATAAAAGTGGATTTTTTCGGAGATCTCTGGGAATTATCGTTTGAACCTGCTGAGTTACGTGCTATGAGTGGTACTCTTGACAGGCGACTTCCCGCTTTGTTAAGAAGGACGGAGTATATATTTAGTAACCCGAGTACTTCTATATACCCAGATCTTAAAGGCATTAGTTCTGTCTTCTAATTGTTTATTTAGTGTCCATATTTTTTTAGCCATAGGCCCCCTACATTAATATAGAATATATGTAGCATTTTATAGTTCTCATTTTTAACTTGTTTGTAATTTGTTTAGATGTTACTATTTTCCTCATGTCGTTGAAGGGACTTTTGGCCATTCCTATTCTCCTTTTTTTCTGTTTCACATCTGCCATCATTTGTGACTATGTGTCCAAGATATTGATACTGTTTTACTTGTTGTAGTTTCTCTCCATGTATGTTTATGTTTAGCTCTTGTTCTTCTGTGTCTTTGCTGATCATCGTGGTTTTTTTTTAAATATTTATATCCAGTCCATATTCATTACTTGATTTATTCACTTGATTTAGTAGTCTTTGTAGTTCATGTACACTTTCTGCTAAAAGAACAGTGTTATCTGCATATCTAATGTTGTTTATTATTTTCCCATTGATCTTGAGTCCTGGTATTTCTTCTATATTTTTAAAGATATTCTCTGTGTAGATTAAATAGGCTTGGTGATAAAACGCATCTTTGTCTTACCCCTCTTTTTATTTCTATGTATGATGAGTAGCTGTTTTTACACCTTATTGATGCAATCTGTTCCCGATATATATTTATAATCAGTCTGATCTTTTCCATCTATGTCTATTTCTTGAAGACATTTGATTCATTTTTCATGTTGGACTCTGTTAAAGGCCTTGCTGTAGTCTATGAAGCAAATATAGATACTTATTTCCACTTCTATATATTTATCTATCACTAGTCGGATAGTAAGTATAGCTTCTCTGGTTCCTTTGTTTTTCTTGTTTGTTTGTTTGTTTTGCGTTCGCTCCATTGTAACCATCACGGATATCCGTGCGATTTCCGCCGGGAGCGTGATTACGTTGTGCCACCGTTATGCGCCTTGTAGGCCTAGCACATCCGATTTCGGCATGCCTTGACAATTCGGGTGGGCTACCCTGAGTCTGTGACAGCCTCTATATCTGTCTCCAGGGACGCGTAGTAACTTTTTTCTCTCGTCTGACTCGCACGAGGTGTTCCACTGTCTATGAACTTGCCTCGTGTAGTTGGGCGTGCTGTGCCTGTGCCCATTGGGTACTGAACCGTTTCTCATCCGTGAGCCTGGTTCCTTAAGGGGAAGAACTCAACAGAGGAGTTGGACCCTGGCTCTTTCGCCCTCTTAGCCGAGGTGTCATTCACCGACATCGTGTACCCCTTGTCCAAGTTCGAGTCTCACACACGCGTTTGAGAGCAAGGCGTTCTCGAGCTGAGCGTCCTTGTCCCAATAGCGCCTGAGCCCATCAGGTACTGAACCCTTTCCCTCTTCAAGTGTATTTCCGGTGTAGGAAAACCTGACAGTAGAGTTGGGCCAGGGCTAAATTGTTGTCCCTTTTGTGCCTGAGCCCATCGGGTACGGAACCCTTTCTCTCTGCAAGTGTTCTTCCGGTATAGGAAACCTTGACAGTAGAGTTGGGCCAGGACTACCATCGTTGTCCCTTTCTTGCCTAAGCCCATCGGGTACAGAACCCTTTCTCTTCGCGAGCATATTTCCGGTTTAGGAAGGCTCGACATTAGAGTTGGATTAGGTTTTCTTGCTTTACCAAACGCCAATGAATGGGTCTGGATCTCTGCCTGTAAGGAACACAGGTAACTAGAAGCTCGTCTCGATCTGACGGAGCTAGTAGTTCCCCTTTCCTAGGGACTTCTCACTTTCTATGTGCAGTTCGCGCTGCCCTCTAGCGCTGTTCTGCCCTTTCATTGTTTCATTGTACTCGGTATGAAATCTATTTGTCTCTAGCCATGCATCTACCTTTACGTGCATTTTACATTGGCCGCCCCTCCAATGTTCGGACTGGACTGACTAGCTTCACTGTATGTCGACAGTGTCGCCATATGTGGTGATGCCGGTGGTGTCGGAGATATTGTCTGTCTCTTGTGCAGTCAAATCTCTTTCCATCTGCTACCTCCACATTCTCGGACACGATCCCCAAATGATTTGGCCAGAATCAGCTCGGGCTGCTGTATTTCTGTTTCCAGGGTGCACCGCGTGGAGGTACATTTGGGATCTTGGTTATCTGCTAACCCTGGGTCCGCCTAGAGCAATGCGTTCCCATTGCATCCCTTTGTTTTTCTTAAAACCGAATTGTTCTCTACCTACATCCGTGTCTATCTTGTTGTTTAATTCTTTCGTGTATTATCTTGAGGAGTATTTTAGTTAGATGGCTCATGAGACTTATTGTTTTATTATTATAAGATAGAGGTAAATAGACAGAAAGAATTAAAAGTTTCAGTTATAGATCAGGGGATGTTACTCACAGAAAACAAAATGTGATCGTGCAGAAATCTCGCAGAATTCATCGGGGTTCAAGTGTAAAGTTACAAACACTTGTTGCGAGTTAGACTTTATTCTCGCTGTATTTATATTTACTCATTTGAAATGTCGCAATGACAGAGTTTTCTCAGAATACCTTTAATGAATGAATAGCTAAACACAGTTGTGAGAAATGAGATACTAATATTAATACACAAAAAGGTAGGCGCTAAGCACAAGTTATGAATCTGACGACAATGACTACACAGAGTAGCGACTAGTACAAGTGACACACCACAGATCATTCATTCATATACTACTATTGTTTGTTTTTGCGCAACTACGGTTTAAGTCTTCACTGTGACCTTTGTTCTAGTTTCGAGGTATTACCTAACCTTTGAAGCGTGATTAATAGAATTTGTATTTAAAATTAAGGTATGTAGGTACTTGGACAAAATTTTCAAAATAGTGCTACATAATTAAAAATAATATAGTTAGATAGCCCTTAAAAATTGCAATTCAACGATACCTCAACCAAGTTTGTACGTCAATCGTGAAAAAAGTTATGAATTTTTTTCTAATGAATTTGACATCAAAATAATTTACATGGAACATATAGGAAAATATAAATAAAACTTGTGACCACAAAATGTAGCCAAGCTGATAATTTCTGAATTATCTTTGTTATTTTCAATAATACAATACACAAACTATACATTTTTGTGTTTGCGGAGAGAAGACGCCTATGTTAATCACATTTCTGGACTAATCTGATGGAAACAGAACTAATTAACGCCAGTGTATTGATGGAGCCCGAAAGGGGAGCAAAGAATAGCAACACTGTTTACCTTCCATGCATGTTGTAAGAGGTGACTAAGGAGGTTATGGATGGAGTTGGCTGTCCCATCCCATATAGGGTCAGTGACCAAAAGCCATGCTGAAGTCGAATGTGTCAGGCCGAAAGGCGCAGATATTGCAGCAATGCTGTAAACCATGACACAAAGCATTCCGTTCTCCGGACTACATCCTGCTAATATGCAGGAGTGTGAGAATGAACGCAGAAGAAGAAGAAGAACTAATTGATATTCAAAATGGCTGCTAATTTGCATAATGAAAATAAATTATGTATCTATTAAGCATAATAAAATACCACAGAAACTATATATTTTTGTATTCGCAAAGACATACCGCATCTGTTGATCACATTGCTGTGATTCTCAGATGCACGTATAACTAATTAATATTCAAAATGTTGGCTAATTTGCATAATTTAAACAAATGCTGATGTTTTAAATAATTAACTGCTGGTTTGGGCATTTTTTACCCTCTTAAAAGTTACATATATAAAAAGAAAAATGGTTACAGAACTTAATAAATCTAGTTTCAAATACAACAAATGATGCGAACACTATTTTAAACCCTGTCACAAGAAGTTTATAGCCTAAGCAAAATTTCCCAAACACGCTAATCCCAGATGTCCAAGTACCTACGGTATGTCTGTTACAATAAAATTGAAAAGGCATATTAATTTAGCATTTAGTAGATTAGGGATGGTAAGGGTTAGGATCAATTATAAATTTTAAAATATATTAGTTATAAAAATTATAATTATAAATGTGGTTGATGTCATTTGTGTTGGGAGATGTGATGTCTCAGCATCCATTAATTTCATTGATGTTACACCGTGACATCGGATATAGCACAGTGAAGACTTAAAACCATAGTTGTACCTTTTGTTTGTTTGAGAACCCCAGGAATTTCAAGTGATTAGCTCTTACTTCCTATGTGCAGTGGGGTGGTTTTTCTGAGCTTTCTTTCATACCCAAGAGACTTCATCTTTTGGCTTAGTGCAATGCCTATTGAAGGAACCTTTTACTCAGAGGGGGTCTATAATTTTATAGATTGCATGCTACCATGTTTCCATAAGAGAGCCTCAATATAACGGCATGTCATCTACTAAGGTTTTCTGTTGCATGAGTAGTTTTGTCTAGTGCACCATCGGCGAGACCCACAGAAGCAACCGCATGCATGATTCATATACACTATAGTTAAGTATCATACTCACTGAGTATTGTCATAGTCTATATGCCTACACTGTCACTAGCACCAGTGTCATCCCATCGCCTATAGTGAGTCAGTCATAATAATAACCATAACTCATTGAGTCAGTCATCATAGAAATATTGTGTAATAAATGTAATCTTAGGAGGTTGTGGTGACTGGTTTACCATATCTGCGACCTTTACTCACTATTTTTTTATATGGTTGTAAAGCTCTGATATACACTAGTTTTACACTTTTACACCCTTGTCAGTGTCACCATTATCGTGTTACAGTTTTTAACCCATCAGTTTCACCATTGTTGTGTTATAATTATAAACCCTTGTAGGTTTCACCATTGTCGTGTTACAGTTTAACCCATCAGTTTCACCATTATTTTGTTATTAGTTTTAAATCCGTCAGGTTCACTATTGTTGTGTGATAGTTTTAAACCCTTGTTAAGTTTCACCATTTTCGTGTTGTATATATCAACCCATGTACCATATGCAGAGCGTCTCAAGATCACATCAGTGGCTTACCAGGAAAACAGTCATGCATAAGTAAACTTCAAGTAGATGACATGCTTTTATAGTGAGGCTTTCTTGATGACATGGCTTTATAGTGAGGCTTTCCTCTTGATGACATGGTTTTATAGTGAGGCTTTCCTCTTGATGACATGCTTTTATAGTGAGGCTTTCCTCTTGATGACATGCTTTTATAGTGAGGCTTTCTTGATGACATGGTTTTATAGTGAGGCTTTCCTCTTGATGACATGGTTTTATAGTGAGGCTTTCCTCTTGATGACATGCTTTTATAGTGAGGCTTTCCTCTTGATGACATGCTTTTATAGTGAGGCTTTCTTGATGACATGGTTTTATAGTGAGGCTTTCCTCTTGATGACATGGTTTTATAGTGAGGCTTTCCTCTTGATGACATGCTTTTATAGTGAGGCTTTCTTGATGACATGGTTTTATAGTGAGGCTTTCTTGATGACATGGCTTTATAGTAAGGCTTTCCTCTTGATGATATGGTTTTATAGTGAGGCTTTCCTTAGTGTGTACATAAGAACTATGTAACAAGACTGTGTATACAATATAACATGTGTAAGATAAGTTGATATGTACTGGAGAATTATGTCGTAAATATGAACATTCTTTGGTGCTTGATCTGGTACCTCATGTCTGCCTGTGTTCTGTTACTGTTTCTGACCTCATGATTATCTGTCTCGTTTGTTATTGTATCCTTGAACTCAAGCAGATAACAGGCACTATCTGCTAGTTATATAAATGATTTTATCTGAATGATTTATCATTGGTTGCAAGGAGCCCACTAGTTTGTGGGTAGTCATAAATGCTCTCATTGTATGCATTTACCTGTTCTTAATATACATGCAGAATTGGAAAGTATTTAGTGAGTATAATATATGTGTTTGATGTATGTGGGCTAGTATATGTTTGGTGTATGTGGGCTAGTATATGTTTGATGTATGTGGGCTAGTATATGTTTGATGTATGTGGGCTAGTATATGTTTGATGTATATGTTTGATGTATGTGTTTGATGTATGTGGGCTAGTATATGTTTGATGTATATGTTTGATGTATGTAGGCTAATTATGTGTAATGTATGTGGTCGTTATCTTAAGAAAATAAATTACTGAATTTCGAGAACAAATGTCTTCGTAGGATAACTAACACCCATTGGAATGAATTCAAATCGAATGATAAATTCAGAAAAGAGACACATCAAAATTTCATTACAGATGTTATCAGAAAACTCCGTTGGTCCTACATCGGGCATGTCCTAAGCGCAGACATCAACAGAATACACCACCAATCTCTTGAATGGATACCTACAGGCAAAAGAGCAAGGGGTAGACCAAAAGAAACACCCAGAAGAACAATACTTAGAGAAAGTAAAACAACCAATATTCATACTGTTCAAGAACTGCACAGAATAGCATTGAACAAACAGAATTGGAGAGGTCTGACCTCTGCCCTATGCACTAACTTCAGCGGAAAAGGAATGAATGAATGTGGTCTAGTATGTGTTTGGTGTATGTAGGCCTTCCTTGGTTTATGTCTTTGATTGGAAATAGATTTATGAGTATTAGAATTCTGTTTATACTGATTCTAGATATGTTTAACATTTGTAAATCTTATGGAAGATGATGGCGATTTCACCTCGTTTCCTTCTCATATTCACAGCTAGATATTCCTCCTCATGTTCACAGCTAGATATTCCTCCTCATGTTCACAGCTAGATATTCCTCCTCATGTTCACAGCTAGATATTCCTCCTCATGTTCACAGCTAGATATTCCTCCTCATATTCACAACTAGATATTCCTCCTCATATTCACAGCTAGATATTCCTCTTTATGTTACCAGCTAGATATTCCTCTTTAGGTTCACAGATAGATATTCCTCTTCATGTTCACAGATAGATATTCCAACTCATGCTCACAGATAGATATTTCTCTTCATGTTCACAGATAGATATTCCTCTTTATGTTCACAGATAGATATTCCAACTCATGTTCACAGATAGATATTCCAACTCATGCTCACAGATAGATATTCCCACTCATGTTCACAGATAGATATTCCTCTTCATGTTCACAGATATATATTCCTCCTCATGTTCACAGCTAGATATTCCTCCTCATGTTCACAGCTAGATATTCCTCCTCATATTCACAACTAGATATTCCTCCTCATATTCACAGCTAGATATTCCTCTTTATGTTCACAGATAGATATTCCTCTTTATGTTCACATATATATATTCCTCTTTAGGTTCACAGATAGATATTCCTCTTCATGTTCACAGCTAGATATTCCTCTTTATCTTCACAGATAGATATTCCAACTCATGTTCACAGACAGATATTCCCACTCATGTTCACAGATAGATATTCCTCTTCATGTTCACAGATAGATATTCCTCTTTATGTTCACAGATAGATATTCCAATTCATGTTCACAGATAGATATTCCAACTCATGCTCACAGATAGATATTCCCACTCATGTTCACAGATAGATATTCCTCTTCATGTTCACAGATATATATTCCTCCTCATGTTCACAGCTAGATATTCCTCCTCATGTTCACAGCTAGATATTCCTCCTCATATTCACAACTAGATATTCCTCCTCATATTCACAGCTAGATATTCCTCTTTATGTTCACAGATAGATATTCCTCTTTATGTTCACATATATATATTCCTCTTTAGGTTCACAGATAGATATTCCTCTTCATGTTCACAGCTAGATATTCCTCTTTATCTTCACAGATAGATATTCCAACTCATGTTCACAGACAGATATTCCCACTCATGTTCACAGATAGATATTCCTCTTCATGTTCACAGATAGATATTCCTCTTTATGCTCACAGATAGATATTCCAACTCATGTTCACAGATAGATATTCCAACTCATGTTCACAGATAGATATTCCTCTTCATGTTCACAGATAGATATTCCTCTTCATGTTCACAGCTAGATATTCCAACTCATGTTCACAGATAGATATTCCTCCTCATGTTCACAGCTAGATATTCCTCTTTATGTTCACAGATAGATATTCCAACTCATGTTCACAGCTATATATTCTTTCTCATGTTCACAGCTAGATATTCCTCCTCATGTTTACAGCTAGATATTTCTCATCATGTTCACAGACAGATATTCCTCTTTATGTTCACAGATAGATATTCCACTTCATGTTCACAGATAGATATTCCTCTTCATGTTCACAGATATATATTCCTCTTCATGTTCACAGATAGATATTCCTCTTCATGTTCACAGATAGATATTCCACTTCATGTTCCCAGATAGATATTCCTCTTCATGTTCACAGATAGATATTCCTCTTTATGTTCACAGATAGATATTCCACTTATGCTCGCAGATAGATATTCCCACTCATGTTGACAGATAGATATTCCCAGGTTAACGACTGGACAGGATTAAGATTCTTCACGCTCAAACAAAGAACTGATAACAGAGGCATGGCAAAATGTTTGTGTTGATGTTTCCAAAGTGACACCCATACCACCCTGAAAGGTTATGGGCTTGATGATGGTTCCCACTCATGTTCACAGGTAGATATTCTCCCTCATGTTCACAGGTAGATATTCTCCCTCATGTTCACAGGCAGATATGTTTGGTGCCATCTAAAGTAGACCTGATTCAAATCCCATTTGCTCCGTTATGATTTTTCTTTAAAATAAAACCTCATCGCTTTTATATTACATTTTACGTTCACAAAAAGATTTCATCTCTTTATTTTCCCTCTCCACAGGAAGATTTTACCTTGATTTCTCTATTTTTCTTCTCCACAGGAAGATTTTACCTTGATTTATCTATTTTTCTTCTCCATAAGAAGATTTTACCTTGATTTCTCTATTTTTCTTCTCCACAGGAAGAATTTACATTGATTTCTCTATTTTTCTTCTCCATAGGAAGATTTTACCTTGATTTCTCTATTTTTCTTCTCCACAGGAAGATTTTACCTTGATTTCTCTATTTTTCTTCTCCATAGGAAGATTTTACCTTGATTTCTCTATTTTTCTTCTCCACAGGAAGATTTTACCTTGATTTCTCTATGTGTCTTCTCCACAGGAAGATTGTACCTTGATTTCTCTAATTTTTTTCTCCACATGAAGATTTTACCTTGATTTCTCTATTTTTCTTCTCCACAGGAAGATTTTACCTTAATTTCTATCTGACTTGTACTTGATAAACTTTGTTCCGGTGGTTTACTGAAACAACTACTGATAGAAAGAACAAAAATGGCACCCAAGAGAGTGGCTATAATAGGAGCAGGGGCCAGTGGACTCCCTGCTATTAAAACATGTCTGGATGAAGGGTTAACACCTGTTTGTTTCGAGAGAACTGACGGTCTTGGTGGGTTGTGGAGATATACTGATGAACCGATTGAAGGTCAAGGATGTGTCATGAAATCAACCGTTATCAATACCAGTAAGGAGATGATGTCATACAGTGATTTTGTGATTCCAGAGAAATATCCGGTTTTCATGCATAACACGCAGGTAAGATGCAATTTGTAATTGTCACAGTTTCTTAGCAGGAAATGCCTAGCTTCAGTTTTGTCTGAAAGTTTTTGCTTAATGTGTGAATGTACAAATAGAAATAATGTTTGCTCATCACAGTTGCAATGGTTGCACATCACAGTTGCAATGGTTGCACATCACAGTTGCAATGGTTGCACATCACAGTTGCAATGGTTGCACATCACAGTTGCAATGGTTGCACATCACAGTTGCAATGGTTGCACATCACAGTTGCAATGGTTGCACATCACAGTTGCAATGGTTGCACATCATGTGTGAAATTTGTGTATATGTTCATTCTCAAGCTCCTGCTGGATCTCTTTTCTAGTTTTCTAGTCTCTTTTCTAGTTTTCTAGTCTCTTTTCTAGTTTTCTAGTCTCTTTTCTAGTTTTCTAGTCTCTTTTCTAGTTTTCTAGTCTCTTTTCTAGTTTTCTAGTCTCTTTTCTAAATCTTGTAGGACAATGCTCTATTAGATTTCTACCAGGATAAAGTACAGAAGGTGAAAATGAATTGTGTTACCATTTTGTTTGTGCCAATTGCCAGACACATTAGACTTTGGCATAATGTGTAAAATATGTTTGATAAAACTGTTGGAGTGACAAGAGCCATCTATCTTGTCAAGTGCTAGCAACTAGTACTGTGAAACAGAATATGAAATTAAACCATCAGAAATGTTTGATCAGGTACCAGTATTTATATACGGCAATTATCCAGTAACAAGGAAACAAGAGGTGTACAAATCAAATGAGAAGAATTTGTAGCTATCATCATGTGCCTATAATATAAGGTCTGAATATAATAATAATAATACCCATAACTGGTCAGGGTTATAGGAGTGATACACTAAAGATACCAGCACAAGAAGCTCTCCATACACATCTATCCTCAGACATTCGGAGGAGTGTAGAAAAAATATGGCCATGTTATTCATTGATGTTATCAATCCATGATTTTCTTTGTCTGTCTCTTCCACCCTCTGCAGTTCCCTGTAAAACAATCTTAGAAAGTAAGTCATGTGCAGCATCTCCTTGGGCATAATTTACTCTCTGTAGCTCCCTACTACTCTGAAATTTGGCTTATTGGCACGCAGAAAAACACAGCTGTTATTCTACACCATTTTGACCGTTTCACTTGGATCTAAACATAGAAGCAGAGGATAAAAAGATACGGGTAAACAATGAATGATACACTGCACAAATATGGATATAATACAACTAAGGTGACACACCTTGTTTTGAATTGCAAATTACAAGTCTCTCTACACTTAATGAGGCGTGTGTAACATACATCTATAAATAGATATAAAGTGTGTAATATACACCTGTCAATAGATATACCGTAAATAGACAGATAGATTTATCGATCTTTGGCTAAAAATAGAAGACTTACCGGTAGACTTCTATTATTATATAGACTTATATTATTATATAGACTTATATTACAATGCTTCGCAGCACTAGTGGCTAGGACATGACAAGATAGATTTATGTCTGAGAAAAGGAATGCTTAGCTTATAATTTTATGCTAATGGCTGCAATATGAAACCTGTGAACCTAATTGTTTACATATGATACTTTGCCTCTATATTAAAAAAAGCTTCGGTTATGGATCTTGCTACGAGGGATGGTCAAAAAGTAATACATTCTAATTTATAATTTAATTAAATAGGCATGAAAATAGATAAAACATTAAAATGTAATCTGCACTTCAAAAGTTTATTTCTGAACTTAGTCTCCGTTATTTGTTACAGTTTTTGTCTTTTCACAAAATTAACAAATTGCACACCAATACAGTATTTACGTACATAACAATTAGGTAGCATTACATTTCAACCATCCCCTGTTTATTATTATTAGAAATGACCTAATTGATAAATTGAAGATGACAAGGAGGACTTACTAAAGTTGTTTTGTGAATACCTGCTAGAGGTTGACAGTGCACTAGATGATGATTCTAGGCTTCAATTTGAGGAATTTGGTATTAAGAGGGGGTATGAATAGCAGTGGGATCTTGTGGGGTAATAAAAGGAGTGATTTTAACTAACAAGCGACTTGAACTTTGATAACTACAGAGAATGAGCATTGACACCAATGGAGGATGATTGAGTGTTGACACCAACAAAGGATGACTGAGCATTGACACCAATGGAGGATGACTGAGTGTTGACACCAATGGAGGATGACTGAGTGTTGACACCAACAGAGGATGACTGAGTGTTGACACCAACAGAGGATGACTGAGTGTTGACACCAATGGAGGATGACTGAGTGTTGACACCAATGGAGGATGACTGAGTGTTGACACCAACAGAGGATGATTGAGTACAAATAGATTTGCTCTGAGTGCATTAACTTTGTTTCATAGCGAATAATCACATTTTCTGTTGTAGGGTTTCATCTGAAGCACCATCATCATCATCATCAGGTGACATATTCTTTCCAGAACGTAGTCTTCCATGTGGATCTCTTGAATTCTCCGCAGTCTTGAGCAAGTTGTCCCGCCTCTCTTAGTGACATTTGCAGGCATTCTTGAATGTCTTTTGTCCAACGGCGTCTTGGGCGACCTTTGCCCCTGTTTCCTTCTATCATCTCCTCCAACAACACATTCTCTCCATATTGTTGTCTCTTAATGTGAGACTGAAAACTAGCATTTTCTTGAATATGGTGTTCATAATCCAGCCTTCCTGGGCGTTAATTGTTCGTAAAACCTCCTGGTTTGTTTTCCTTGCTGTCCATGGTATTCTCAGAACTCCTCTATAGCACTTTAATTAACATAATGTTATTCTCTTCACCACTGTTTTATTTAGTGTCCATGCTTCACATCCATGTGTCACAAGAGAAAACACACATGTTCATAGTATATATATTTATTATAGGAAGCACCCTAGTATATTTATTTCACCAGCCACTGAGCTTTCCCAGAATTCTTGCAATTTACATCCCTAATTTCTAATCAGTTTTGATCGTAAAACATGGATAATGAATAAATCATAAGCAATGTCGTTTTGTACTAAATCTTCTTCTTCTCGTTCGGAGTTTGACATGTCTACACAGCAAGTTTTGTACTAAATCTTCTTCTTCTCGTTCGGAGTTTTAACATGTCTACACAGCAAGTTTTGTACTAAATCTTCTTCTTCTCGTTCGGAGTTTGACATGTCTACACAGCAAGTTTTGTACTAAATCTTCTTCTTCTCGTTCAAAGTTTTAACATGTCTACACAGCAAGTTTTGTACTAAATCTTCTTCTTCTCGTTCAAAGTTTTAACATGTCTACACAGCAAGTTTTGTACTAAATCTTCTTCTTCTTCTTCTCGTTCGGAGCTTGACATGTCTACACAGCAAGATTTGTACTAAATCTTCTTCTTCTCGTTCAGAGTTTGACATGTCTACACAGCAAGTTTTGTACTAAATCTTCTTCTTCTTCTCGTTCGAAGTTTTAACATGTCTACACAGCAAGTTTTGTACTAAATCTTCTTCTTCTCGTTCGGAGTTTGACATGTCTACACAGCAAGTTTTGTACTAAATGAGAACGTGGATATATCGGTGAGACTGGCCTTAGACTGAGCGACCGCTTCTGCAACCACTTGCATGCTATCAAACACAGAACACCCACTCCTGTGGCCAATCACTTCAATGGCGATGGCCACCGTGGTGTCCTTGACATTCAGGTCACTGCCATCAGATCCTGCACCACCGATGATAGATCTAGGTACGCCCTCGAAAATCGTCTCATTTTCGAGTTGGGTACCATCAAGCCATTTGGACTCAATTCCGACCACTCTTTCGCTTAGTTCTCGGTCGTATTGGTCTTTGTTACGTCATCGTTTTGTTCCTCTCGTTCCACCTGTATTATCGTCTTTGTGTACTTCCTGTTCGTATGCTTCCGGTATCTATCTTAGCACCACATTTCACTCGGATACGCATTCATTTTTACTTGTGGTTTTTTTTATGTTTGTATGTTATGTCCGTATCTTGAAAAAGGCCTATTGGTCCGAAACGTCGACTTTGTCCTGTGTATTGTCATCTGTAGATTATATTCTGTGTTTTGTTTTGTTATATGTACCATATTTACATCCGTTAGTGATAGTGTGTAGTGTTTTAGTCATCATTCAGTAGGACTTCATTACCTGTTTTACACGTGAGTATTATTTACTAAATGAGAACCAACTTGAGGTGATATTTTGAGAGTATCATGGAGAGTAAATAAATGCACATAATCCAAGAAATGTTAGAAACATTGAGTGTGAAAGAAAATTGGCTCACAAACAACAGAACATGAAAACTTGTTACTTTGTTGAGTTGGGATTAAAACCCCTTTGAGTGGAGACATACTCTTTTCAATCTGAGACTGAGTTGGGATTAAAACCTCTTTGAGTGGAGACATATTTATTTCAACCTGAGACTGAGTTTCTTGAGATTATATCAGGGTTTATTGCCTTTTTAAAACATGTAATTGTAATTTTATGAACATATAGAGCTTCTTTATATTGCTTTGGAAATAATTACAGTGAAATAATGCTGCGTCAATCGTTACTTCCTGAATAGGATATGCAAGTAACTTGTTGTGATCTTATAGCTTGGGACAAACTGTAATTGTTATCATATGTGCAATTGTATGGTGAAGGGAGATAAGATTACATTAGGTGTCTTATTGAGAGTTCAGATAGTGTTGTGTCTAATCTGTTCTGCTGTTAATGTTATTACCGGTGGTGTTTAGCTCTGATGTTGTTAGAGGTGGTGTTTAGCTCCGATGTTGTTAGAGGTGGTGTTTAGCTCTGGTGTTATTAGAGGTGGTGTTTAGCTCCGGTGTTATTAGAGGTGGTGTTTAGCTCCGGTGTTATTAGAGGTTGTGTTTAGCTCCGATGTTGTTAGAGATGGTGTTTAGCTCTGGTGTTATTAGAGGTGGTGTTTAGCTCCGATGTTATTAGAGGTGGTGTTTAGCTCTGATGTTGCTAGAGGTGGTTTGTTAGCTCTGATTTTGTTAGAGGTGATGTTTAGTTCTAATGTTGTTAGAGACTATCTCACTGCGAGAGATTTCTTACAAAGAAGACTAAATTCTAGGAAGACTATCTCACTGCGAGAGATTTATTACAAATAAGGCTACATTCTAGGAAGACTATCTCACTGCGAGAGATTTCTTACAATAAGACTGCATTCTAGGAAGACTATCTGGCTTGAGAATGTAGAATTACTACTATAGTTTGTGTTTTTTATATTTCTTTGACTAATGTTAATATTTATTGCCACATTCTGTCAAGGTGCATGAATACTTTCACCTCTATGCTGCCAAGTTTGATCTCACAAAATATATCCATTATCATGAAGAGGTATTGTACATCAGGAAGGCTGGGGACTATTCAACGAGTGGTAGATGGGAAATTAAACGAAGGAACAGAAAAAGTGGTGAGGAAGTAGTGGAAGAGTTTGATGGAGTTCTCATCTGTACAGGTCATCATGCTGAGAAATTTGTTCCATCATTTCCTGGATTAAGTGGATTTCAGGGGAAGGTAAGTCAGTTTTTGTCGTTATTATTTTCTTCTGTTTTTGTGTGCTCTTTTATCATGTGTGGTGCGACATGGTCATGTGTGGTGCGACATGGTCATATGAGGGTAAGTGTGGATATTTCATTCCTCCACTGATGCTACTTTTATCATGTGTGGTGCGACATGGTCATATGAGGGTAAGTGGATATCTCATGCCTCCACTGATGCTACTTTTATCATGTGTGGTGCGACATGATCATGTGTGGTGCGACATGATCATGTGTGGTGCGACATGGTCATATGAGGGTAAGTGTGGATATTTCATTCCTCCACTGATGCTACTTTTATCATGTGTGGTGCGACATGGTCATGTGTGGTGCGACATGGTCATGTGTGGTGTGACATGGTCATATGAGGGTAAGTGTGGATATCTCATTCCTCCACTGATGCTACTTTTATCATGTGTGGTGTGACATGGTCATGTGTGGTGCGACATGGTCATGTGTGGTGCGACATGGTCATGTGTGGTGCGACATGGTCATGTGTGGTGTGACATGGTCATATGAGGGTAAGTGTGGATATCTCATTCCTCCACTGATGCTACTTTTATCATGTGTGGTGTGACATGGTCATATGAGGGTAAGTGTGGATATCTCATGCCTCCACTGATGCTACTTTTATCATGTGTGGTGTGACATGGTCATATGAGGGTAAGTGTGGATATCTCATTCCTCCACTGATGCTACTTTGACTCGGGTGAACTCAGACTCTGCTTTCCACTTCTACAATCATTCTCAAACTCCTCCTAGTCAGCAGGATTTAATCCAAAGAACAAAATGTGTTGTGTTTTGGAACGTATATTAATGGTCAGCCAACTTATTGACAGGCAGTGCGGTGATAGTGGGCACAATGCTGAGAAGAGATAAAGCAGACTTGATCAAGGGAGTAATAAATTCATTTCAAGATGAAGATGATGTCATTGAGGCCAAGAACGTACAAATATAGAGATTGTTAGAAATGGGAGTATCTAGAGGTGAAGGAAGGAAAAGTAATTTTTTGGAAGGCCCCGAAGATCACACAATCAAACACCTGACCAGGGCTCTGAGTCTATAATACACTGGGATGGCTGCTGGAGCGAAGGACGGAGCACTTGTTGGAGTGCCCCACGTGCTGAGACGCTAGTTTCTAATCAAGAATCAAAAGAGTGTGTTGTGTTATAGAGTGTGTTGTGTTATAGAGTGTGTTGTGTTATAGAGTGTTCTGTGTTATAGAGTGTGCTGTGTTATAGAGTGTACTGTGTTATAACTTAAAACTTGATTGGGGTATCTTGTGTCATTTGACCAGGTACACAAAACTTCAACTTCGATTTGGGTCACTTTGACATTCAATTGGACATAACAAACAACCTCCACTTTCAAAGCTTTTCTTAGTTGCCTCTTGTGGCATCAATGGCACATGATGGTATTACTTTTCTCTTATTTCGTTTCACAGCCTAGCAACATATGGCTGTCTATCCTGTGTTTTCATGGTCATCTATTCTATTCTATTGTATTTTCTCTGCTTTTACTGTAAGGTGTTACAGGATTGAATTATGATCAGTTTTCAGGCTATGACACATTTGGTCACTTGACATACACAATCACATATTGTGATTTCTCAGAACGTTGGTAACACCTTCAATCCACCTTCTTCTGGGTATTCTTCTGTATCTTGTTGTTTCGATTTTCATGTTGTATGCTCTTGCTGCTGGCCGGTAAG
The DNA here is from genome assembly GCA_034231615.1 of Meghimatium bilineatum. NCBI lineage: Eukaryota > Metazoa > Mollusca > Gastropoda > Stylommatophora > Philomycidae > Meghimatium > Meghimatium bilineatum. The sequence goes on from CM067321.1 coordinate 5,254,102, forward strand.
GGTTCATTCTCATTAAGTGGCTGAACCATTTTCGTCTCTGTATTTCAATATATTTGACCACAAATGTTGTTCCAACAGTTCTTGTAATCTCTTCATTTCTCACATGATCTCTTCTTGTTCTGTTTGCTGCTTTTCTTAGACATCTCATTTCACACATAGTAAGCTTTCTCTCTTGTTCTTTAGTTAATGTCCATGTCTGACAGTGATAACACAATGTTGGGATGAAGATTTAATTTATGATATTAATTAGAGGAGTTTATATTGTAAGCTTATGTAAAGCATGGCTGTGATTTATTCATGGCTGTGATTTATTCACGGCTGTGATTTATTCACGGCTGTGATTTATTCACGGCTGTGATTTATTCACGGCTGTGATTTATTCATGACTGTGATTTATTCATGGCTGTTATTTATTCATGGCTGTGATTTATTGATTTACTTGCAATTCTGCATTGTTTATTACATTATTTTTCTTCCTCTAGTAATTTGTGTGTTTGTGTGTGTAGCTAATTATCTACCTCAAATCATCAGGTCATACACTCCCACGATTACCGAAAACCTGATGGCTTTGAAGACAAACGAGTGGTGATCATTGGGATAGGGAACTCTGGAGGTGATGCAGCTGTTGAGCTGAGCAGAAAAGCTGCACAGGTTAGTCAAGTATTGTGGGTATGTCTCACTGCTTTACTGTACTCAGTTTCAATAATATCATGTACCTGGCATACCTTTACAGCCCACCTACCATCATGTCTCCACATACACCCACACATATTACATATCCCTACATGTCGCATACTGCTCCAGACACATTACATATCCCCATGTCATATATCTCTACATGTCATATTACACCCCCTCCCCCCAAAGTAGTTCTATAGATAAGGGGACGTTTGAGGTATTCAAATCACTCCCACACTAGAAAAACAGATAATGATTTCTATTACTAGGCACTTAGCCAAAATGTGGGCCAATAGATGGGCAGACTTGACATAGTCAAATATCTTCTAGCGTAGAGACATGATCTGATACCTTAAACAATAATCAGATTGTCTTACCTGAAATAGAAGACATTTAAGATGGTTCTCATATTTCTAATCATCAGACTATCTTACCTAAAGGAGAAGACACTATAGATGGTTCTCATATTTCTAATCATCAGATTGTCTTACCTGAAGTAGAAGACATTTAAGATGGTTCTCATATTTCTAATCATCAGACTATCTTACCTGAAGAAGAAGACATTATAAGATGGTTCTCATATTTCTAATCATCAGACTATCTTACCTGAAGGAGAAGACACTATAGATGGTTCTCATATTTCTAATCAAGGGACCAAACCAGAAATAAAGGAATGACGAAAACGGATGTGCTGGACCTCGGATGTCCTGACCACAAGTGGCCAACCGGGGTGCAAATAATCAGTCTTACTGTGGAACTTGCAGCACAACGTACTTCACACTCTCCGGTGGAAATCACACGAAATATTCGTTGTGATTATTTGAGAACGAACGCTGAAGAAGAAGAATATTTCTAATCATAAGATTGTCTTACCTGAAGGAGAAGACGCTATAGATGGTTCTCATATATGTAATCATCTCCCCCAGTACTTATTTCTAACATGTATATTTTTTTAATTGTGTCCAAAGGTATACCTAAGCACTAGAAGAGGAACATGGATCTTGAACCGTGTATCTGCACATGGTTATCCAATGGATATGTTGTTCCTTGGACGATTAACAAATCTTGTGTATAGGAAACTGCCATCAGTTGCGGAAGCAATTCAGAAGCGAGCCCTGAACAACAGAATTGACCATGACCTATATAGGTTTGTTTTTTGTGGGTTTTTTTTCCATTTAAACAGCCTTGTAGCTTGTCTATAGATTTCAGATCTAATATACGGTAACTAATAGGATGCAAAGATTGCTCTTGTGAAATCCCATCGTTAACAGATAATGAAGATCCTAAAAGCACCTCGTCATGGTGCACCCTGAAAACAGATTTCTTGAACGCTTATGTGAAGCAATTTGGCTAACCTTTATGAATCGTGTCCGAGCAGTGCAGACTGAGTTGGAATGATAACTGTTTGCACAAAACAAACAATTTCTATGAATAGAACCTCTCGGCCCCCCCACAGCCACTACACTGTTGCAGCACAGTTCAATGACCTGCCTATGATGCTGGGCATGTCTGAAACCTAATGATGGTTAAAAACAGTGAGAAATTCTGTGGATAAGAAAGGCAGGTAGCATATCACTTGAGGATAGCACCATGTGCAAGAATAAGTCAGAACATTGAAAACCATAACAAAATCAATGTTCATGCTTGAGAAACAGCTTTCAGCCATTTCCTGGCCGCAGGTTTTGCCAAAAGTAAAGATGATACCATATCGACACGTTATGAAGAAAATGTGAGTAGAAACTCATACTTTGATGAGGTGTTCACGGTGTCTGTGAACTAAACATCGTCTAAGAGAGTGAACTGTTCACGGTGTCAATGAACAAAACCCTGTCTAAGAGGGTGAACTGACCCTAATCAAACTATACTGTTTGAGCAGTTTCTTATACTTGAACCAAGCTCACAGTCAAGATAATGGTCAGTTCCAGAGGACACAGGAGGCAATGGCGTCTAATTACATGAAACAAGTTCACTGGCAGCAAAACATTTCATACGAGATAGATGTAGTTGACCCAAGTCCAATTCCCTGTTCATCGTCTACTCAGTAACTGCCACCCAGGGACACGTTTTGGCCTGAAAAGTTCAAGAGCACAGTAGTTAATTAACTGACAAGGCAAAGAGCAAATACTCCTTTGACTAGCGACAGAAAGGAGTTTGTCACTCGTATTCCCTCTCTCTACCAGGCTGTCATGTGTTATACTTTCATGACTAGCGACAGAACGGAGTTTGTCACTCGTATTCCCTCTCTCTACCAGGCTGTCATGTGTTATACTTTCAATTCCAGATTTACATTTCTGTGAAATTTGTTTTTGATCGTGATATTTTCCTGAGCTTGCGCATGTCCCAGGTGACTGGTTTCTCAATATAGCTTAATATATGTATGTGTTTAGTCAATTGTATGTGTTTAGTCAATTGTATGTGTTTAGTCAATTGTATGTGTTTAGTCAATTGTATGTGTTTAGTCAATTGTATGTGTTTAGTCAATTGTATGTGTTTAGTCAATTGTATGTGTTTAGTCAATTGTATGTGTTTAGTCAATTGTATGTGTTTAGTCAAATATGGTGAGATATGTTCCTTTCAACTGCAGATGTTAATCCAAATTGGCTATATTCAAACTATTAATTGACTTTAATCCAAACTGAATCTCTCTTATAGCAAGACAATGATCCTACTAGATCTCTCTTATAGGAGGACAATGATCCTACTAGATCTCTCTTATAGGAGGACAATGATCCTACTAGATCTCTCTTATAGGAGGACAATGATCCTACTAGATCTCTCTTATAGGAGGACAATGATCCTACTAGATCTCTCTTATAACAGGACAATGATCCTACTAGATCTCTCTTATAGGAGGACAATGATCCTACTAGATCTCTCTTATAGGAGGACAATGATCCTACTAGATCTCTCTTATAGGAGGACAATGATCCTACTAGATCTCTCTTATAGGAGGACAATGATCCTACTAGATCTCTCTTATAGGAGGACAATGATCCTACTAGATCTCTCTTATAGGAGGACAATGATCCTACTAGATCTCTCTTATAGGAGGACAATGATCCTACTAGATCTTTCTTATAGGAGGACAATGATCCTACTAGATCTCTCTTATAGGAGGACAATGATCCTACTAGATCTTTCTTATAGGAGGACAATGATCCTACTAGATCTCTCTTATAACAGGACAATGATCCTACTAGATCTCTCTTATAACAGGACAATGATCCTACTAGATCTCTCTTATACGAGGACAATGATCCTACTAGATCTTTCTTATAGGAGGACAATGATCCTACTAGATCTCTCTTATAACAGGACAATGATCCTACTAGATCTCTCTTATAGGAGGACAATGATCCTACTAGATCTCTCTTATAGGAGGAAAATGATCCTACTAGATCTCTCTTATAGGAGGACAATGATCCTACTAGATCTCTCTTATAGGAGGACAATGATCCTACTAGATCTCTCTTATAGGAAGACAATGATCCTACTAGATCTCTCTTATAGCAGGACAATGATCCTACTAGATCTCTCTTATAGGAGGACAATGATCCTACTAGATCTCTCTTATAGGAGGACAATGATCCTACTAGATCTCTCTTATAGGAGGACAATGATCCTACTAGATCTCTCTTATAGGAGGACAATGATCCTACTAGATCTCTCTTATAGCAAGACAATGATCCTACTAGATCTCTCTTATAGCAAGACAATGATCCTACTAGATCTCTCTTATAGGAAGACAATGATCCTACTAGATCTCTCTTATAACAGGAAAATGATCCTACTAGATCTCTCTTATAGCAAGACAATGATCCTACTAGATCTCTCTTATAGCAAGACAATGATCCTACTAGATCTCTCTTATAGGAAGACAATGATCCTACTAGATCTCTCTTATAACAGGAAAATGATCCTACTAGATCTCTCTTATAGCAAGACAATGATCCTACTAGATCTCTCTTATAGCAAGACAATGATCCTACTAGATCTCTCTTATAGCAAGACAATGATCCTACTAGATCTCTCTTATAGGAGGATAATGATCCTACTAGATCTCTCTTATAGCAAGACAATGATCCTACTAGATCTCTCTTATAGCAAGACAATGATCCTACTATATCTCTCTTATAGCAAGACAATGATCCTACTAGATCTCTCTTATAGCAAGACAATGATCCTACTAGATCTCTCTTATAACACGAAAATGATCCTACTAGATCTCTCTTATAGCAGGACAATGATCCTACTAGATCTCTCTTATAGCAAGACAATGATCCTACTAGATCTCTCTTATAGCAAGACAATGATCCTACTAGATCTCTCTTATAACAGGACAATGATCCTACTATATCTCTCTTATAGGAGGACAATGATCCTACTAGATCTCTCTTATAGGAGGACAATGATCCTACTAGATCTCTCTTATAACAGGACAATGATCCTACTATATCTCTCTTATAGGAGGACAATGATCCTACTAGATCTCTCTTATAGGAGGACAATGATCCTACTAGATCTCTCTTATAACAGGAAAATGATCCTACTAGATCTCTCTTATAGCAAGACAATGATCCTACTAGATCTCTCTTATAGCAAGACAATGATCCTACTAGATCTCTCTTATAGCAAGACAATGATCCTACTAGATCTCTCTTATAGCAAGACAATGATCCTACTAGATCTCTCTTATAGGAGGACAATGATCCTACTAGATCTCTCTTATAGGAGGACAATGATCCTACTAGATCTCTCTTATAGGAGGACAATGATCCTACTAGATCTCTCTTATAACAGGACAATGATCCTACTAGATCTCTCTTATAGGAGGACAATGATCCTACTAGATCTCTCTTATAGCAGGACAATGATCCTACTTGATTTCCAGCCAGATGTAGTCTAGGGAACAAAAGTGTGTTGTGTCACCATTTTTTTTGCTGCACTAATGATCCAATGCATCCTCCGACTTCAGTATGGTAACTAATATGTTCAATGTTTTACCGCTTCCGTTGCACATATGTAGCCATATCAGTTGTAGGCCAGCCATACAAGAGAACTGGTTGCAGTACTGCATACCAGCTTTAAAGCCAACCATAGTCAAGTATGATTAACCTTTTCACAGCTGTAAGCATCGCTGTCAACATAACTACAGTCAAGTATGATTAACCTTTTCACAGCTGTAAGAATCGCTGTCAACATAACTACAGTCACCCACTTGACACTTCTTCATACGAGTAAAAGAACCTATTTTTTGGTTAATGTATGTTCATTAACATAGTCTAACAGCCTTGCAGCAGAAGAAAATTGTTGCATATGAAATGAAGTGTCTGAGAAAGGCTGCAATGGTTACTTAAGTAGATAAAATAACAAATGAGGAAAAGAGTTGGTATAATATCATGTATTGAGCAACAGCAATGAAAATTGTTCTGTCAGTTTATGACAATAATCATCCAAAACCACATTCCAATAAGAGCATATAACAAACTAATATAACTGACATAAATCCAAAGGTAGACCAAGAAAACAGTGGATGGAAAATATTACGATATCCTTGAACAAACCTGGACTCTACACAACCAAGACAACACATCTGGCCTTGGAATCATAATTGAGTCTCTCACCCCTACACTTAACAGCAAGTATGGATACTATCAACCATCATTCACCTGGGGACAGACAATAGACAAAAGTATCTTCATTGCAACAATAGACATAAATCCACTTCATTGCAACAATGGACATAAATCCACTTCATTGCAACAATGGACATAAATCCACCTCATTGCAATAATTGATATAAATCCACCTCATTGCAACAATGTACATAAATCCACCTTATTGCAACAATGTACATAAATCCATATCATTGCAACAATGGACATAAATCCACCTCATTGCAACAATGGACATAAATCTACTTCATTGTAACAATGGACAAATCCACCTCATTGCAACAATGGACATAAATCTACTTCATTGCAACAATGGACATAAATCCACCTCATTGCAACAATGGACATAAATCTACTTCATTGCAACAGTGGACATAAATCTACTTCATTGTAACAATGGACAAATCCACCTCATTGCAACAATGGACATAAATCCACCTCATTGCAACAATGGACATAAATCTACTTCATTGCAACAATGGACATAAATCTACTTCATTGCAACAATGGACAAATCCACCTCATTGCAACAATGGACATAAATCCACCTCATTGCAACAATGGACATAAATCTACTTCATTGCAACAATGGACATAAATCCACCTCATTGCAACAATGGACATAAATCCACCTCATTGCAACAATGGACATAAATCTACTTCATTGCAACAATGGACATAAATCTACCTCATTGCAACAATGGACATAAATCCACCTCATTGCAATAATGGACATAAATCTACCTCATTTACATCAAATGATAAATCATTACAACATGAAAATTAATGTACAAAAAAACAGAAGTTATGAAAATTAGCAAGTCTTCAACACCAATGAATATAACAATAGATAACACCAAAGTAAAACAAGCCAAAGAATTTAAGTATCTAGGCAGCATTTTTTCAGAAGATGGAAGACTAGACAGAGAAATAGAAACAAGGTGCCAGAAAGCAAACACAGTGACTTACCAACTTTCACCATTACTTCTTCATCCAAAGATCAAGATGGAAATTAAAAAAACAAATAATATCTAAAAAATTTTATGTAAATTTTAACAGCTTCGCAGCAAAGAAAAATCATCACATGTGAAATGAAGTGTCTGAGGAAAGCTGCAATGGTTACCAAACTAGATCAAATAAGAAATGAAGAAATTAGGAAAAGAGTTGGTATAATATCATGTATTGAACATATTGAAAGACAGCAAGTAAAATGGTTCGGTCACCTTATGAGAATGAAGCCAAACCAAATACCAATAAGAGCATATAATACAATAATATCTGGGCGTTAAGCCAAAGGTAGACCAAGAAAACGATGGATATAAAACATTAAGATAACCTTGAACAAACATGGACTAAATGCAACCTCAGCGACACATCTGGCCTTGAAATGACAGCTTAAGATACCACCCCTACACTTAACGGCAAGTGTGAATGCGATCAACAATCATTCACCTGGGGATAGACAATAGACAATAGATAGATAAATGATTAGTGTCAGAGGTAACCCAACAAGCTGGAAATATAGGGGCTGTGTTAGCACCGGTCAAATGCAAGTATAAATGGGAAATAGTTAAGTTACACAACTGAGAACAACCTGTGCTTTTTGTCAGAAGAGCTGAGGGATGTCAAGTGCTACCTGCTCACAGCTAAAGGGATTATTTCATCATCATCATGTGTCAAGAGCTGCCTGCTCACAGCTAAAGGGATTATTTCATCATCATCATGTGTCAAGAGCTACCTGCTCCCAGATAACGGCATTATTTCATCATTCTGTAGTCTCTCAGGATTCTAAGCTCTACAACAGTACTAGCTTGACGTCTGTGTTGAATATTCTTAGTACTGTATTAGATTTCATTTCTTGTAATCTTCCTATAATTTCTTTATTCATTTCCTCTTGTAAGAGACATAACTCATGCAAAACAATGACACAAATTATGATAATAATTTCTCCCTTATCTTTATCTAGCCTTCGACCTGATTATGGCCCCTTAAACCAACATCCTATGATAAATGATGACATGCCCAACAGAATTATCTGCGGATCCATAAAAATTAAGACTGATGTAAAACGTTTCACTGCCACAGGGGTGGAGTTTGTGGATGGTACATTTGAAGACAACATTGACGTGGTCATTCTAGCAACCGGGTACTCCTTCGGATTTCCTTTCGTTGACAAAGAGGTTTGTTTAAATGTACATATTTTGTGTTCTACTTGAACAAACTAACTTCTTATCCTACATAAACTCTACTTTGTTTTGATCCTCTTTAACTACGAGCAATGAAGTTCTTGTTACCTGTGTACAATGTTAATTTACACACACACAATTTTTATGTCCAGAAGATTCAAAATCTCAGTGGTATGCAGTACTATTTTTAAAAAAGAGTAATTATGTGTGTGTGTGTGTGTGTGTAGAAGCCTCATTCTGTGTGTGTTTGTAGAAGCCTCTTTCTGTGTGTGTTTGTAGAAGCCTCATTCTGTGTGTGTGTGTATAGAAGCATCATTCCATATGTGTATATATTCGTATGTAAAAGCCTCATTCTATGTGCGTATGTATAAGGCATGAAATCATATGAAAGCCTTCAACTATTTGCTGGTATTTATGTTACCAACTTATGTTCATATGACTTCAATACAGCTGACTGACCACACAGTTCATATGACTGCATGACTTCAATACAGCTGACCACACAGTCCATATGACTGCATGACTTCAATACAGCTGACCACACAGTCCATATGACTGCATGACTTCAATACAGCTGACTGACCACACAGTCCATATAACTGCATGACTTCAATACAGCTGACCGACCACACAGTCCATATGACTGCATGACTTCAATACAGCTGACAGACCACACAGTCCATATGACTGCATGACTTCAATACAGCTGACCGACCACACAGTCCATATGACTGCATGACTTCAACACAGCTGACCGACCACACAGTCCATATGACTGCATGACTTCAATACAGCTGACCGACCACACAGTCCATATGACTGCATGACTTCAATACAGCTGACCGACCACACAGTCCATATGACTGCATGACTTCAACACAGCTGACCGACCACACAGTCCATATGACTGCATGACTTCAATACAGCTGACTGACCACACAGTCCATATGACTGCATGACTTCAATACAGCTGACCGACCACACAGTCCATATGACTGCATGACTTCAATACAGCTGACCGACCACACAGTCCATATGACTACATGACTTCAATACAGCTGACCGACCATACAGTCCATATGACTGCATGACTTCAATACAGCTGACTGACCACACAGTCCATATGACTGCATGACTTCAATACAGCTGACCGACCACACAGTCCATATGACTGCATGACTTCAATACAGTTGACCGACCACACAGTCCATATGACTGCATGACTTCAATACAGCTGACCGACCACACAGTCCATATGACTGCATGACTTCAATACAGCTGACCGACCACACAGTCCATATGACTGCATGACTTCAACACAGCTGACCGACCACACAGTCCATATGACTGCATGACTTCAATACAGCTGACTGACCACACAGTCCATATGACTGCATGACTACAATACAGCTGACCGACCACACAGTCCATATGACTGCATGACTTCAACACAGCTGACCGACCACACAGTCCATATGACTGCATGACTTCAATACAGCTGACCGACCACACAGTCCATATGACTGCATGACTTCAATACAGTCTCATATTTGTTATGTTATAGTTGCTACTATTGTTTTCATTGTGTTACTATTACTGTTGTCGCATTTGCTGTCATCACAGCTGTTACTGTCTATTAGTTCTTGTTGTCACATTTTCTATCACCATAGTTATTATTGTCTATTAGTTCTTGTCACATTTTCTATCACCATAGTTATTATTGTCTATTAGTTCTTGTCACATTTTCTATCACCATAGTTATTATTGTCTATTAGTTCTTGTCACATTTTCTATCACCATAGTTATTATTGTCTATTAGTTCTTGTCACATTTTCTATCACCATAGTTATTATTGTCTATTAGTTCTTGTATCATCATAGTTATTGTATTAGTTTCGTTATAACAGTTTCTGTTATTGTCACAGCTCCTGTTCTTATTGTCAATTTTGCTGTTGTTACTGTCACAGTAGTTGTTATTGTTGTTATCACAGTTGTTATTGTATTGTTATTGGCGTTGTTGTTCTTATTGTTACTGCTAATGCTATAACAGTTACTGTTATTGATACTATTCTTGGTACTATTATAGATATTGTTAATTACACTATTATTGGTTATATTATAGGTTCTGTTATTGACACTTATTGGTACTGTTATATTTACTATTATTAACACTATTATATTTACTGTTATTGACACTATTATATATACTATTATTGACACTATTATACCTACTGTTATAGACACTATTATTGGTACTGTTATATTTACTGTTATTGACACTATTATATCTACTGTTATTGACACTATTATATCTACTGTTATTGACACTATTATTGATACTATTATATTTACTGTTATTGACACTATTATTGATACTATTATATTTACTGTTATTGACACTATTATATCTACTGTTATTGACACTATTACATTTACTGTTATTGACACTATTATATCTACTGTTATTGACACTATTATATCTACTGTTATTGACACTATTATTGATACTATTATATTTACTGTTATAGACACTATTATTGGTACTGTTATATTTACTGTTATTGACACTATTATATCTACTGTTATTGACACTAGTATATTTACTGTTATTGACACTATTATATCTACTGTTATTGACACTATTATATCTACTGTTATTGACACTATTATTGATACTATTATATTTACTGTTATTGACACTATTATTGATACTATTATATTTACTGTTATTGACACTATTATTGGTGCATCATCATCCCAGTTGAGCTGAATGGTCATCGTCAACTCCGACAGATGAACATTATTGGTACTGTTATTCATGTAATCTCATTCTTGTTTTCTATCCTGGGTAACACAATGATTCCTTCATCTGCAGATTATTGATGTCCAGGAGAATCGAGTCCAGTTATACAAATATATGTATCCACCCAATCTGGAACACAAAACACTAGCAGTTATTGGCTGCTTTCAGCCTCTAGGAGCCATCATGCCAATCTCAGAGATGCAGTGTAGATTAGCAACTCGAGTCATCAATGTAAGTTGCCTTTGTCAATTATTCAAAACAACAATCAATATAAGGTAATACTGCGTGAAATGTAACAACAATAGTACTTACGTAAAAACTTAGGTTTTTTAAACGTTCCACTTAGACACGACGGACTATCACTAAAACTAGGGTGTTATGGTGTGCAAATAAGAAAACGTACGAATTACAATACACAAAACATTATCAATGTTTCTACCAAAAGGCCTTTATCAAGACCACACCTGAAACTGGACGAACTTTTAGTTTTTAGGAGATATCAATAAACCAGAGGTGGGTGTGTTCACTGTTCACGCCTACTGTCAATTCAATTGCAATTAGACAATTCAAGGGAAATAAGAGAAACCCTTCAATTGTCCCCTGGTGAAATCAGGGGAGGCAAGCCAGAAACTTGGCAGGTAGACATCATCTAGTACCATTTCTGCATAACATATACTTATTATGATAGTAAGCAAATTACTATTCTGTGTATGTGTAGCATGCAACGAACTTATTCGAACGGTTATGGGGATCCAACCGCGATTGATAACTATCACACAGAACAAGTTCGTAGCGTTAATGCTACACAAAGAATGAATCTTTTAAATGATCTAATTGCGCAATGTAACTAATTTTGATCATATTTGCACAAGTAAAATGAGATCTAACTAGATATACATGCTAAATTAGTATTTGATGGTGGCATAATAGGTTTATTTTGGACGTATATTTGCCGACAACAAATTGAAAAATTATCATGAAGACAAGTTCGTAGCGTTAATGCTACACAAAGAATGAATCTTTTACATGATCTAATTGCGCAATGTAACTAATTTCGATCATATTTGCACAAGTAAAATGAGATCTAACTAGATATACATGCTAAACTAGTGTTTGATGGTGGCATAATAGGTTTATTTTGCACATTCTTATGGTAAACGATGATCTAACAAATTTGACACTGTATGTAAAGTAATGATATTAGGCCAACTAAATTAACATGAAGAATAACGAAATTGTCTTACCTGTATAAATATTGAATGTGCACTGGTCAAAAACAATGACAACCTAATAGGACTTGTACAAAAATATGACGATGGAAAATGTTGAGTTGTGCTTGCAAATGCACAAACTCTGGCTGCTGTATAAAATTCGCAAAATTGAGAAACGGTATCTTTGAACCAGAAGCGAAATCTAAGCCTCCACGCGAATTATTTCATTCACCGCTGGGTAATAAATATGTCAGGTCTGTAACACCCCTTCAGGACTACAATAGCTGAAATGCCTCGTGTGTGGCCGAACTAAGAGTCAACATTTTTAGTAAGGAATAACAGGTGTGAGACATGCACAAAACATCAAAAGATGATGAATAGAAATGATCGCAACACATAAATGTGTCCAACCGAAATATGGAAGTGAGATGTTGGAAGGTCAGAAACAGGAAGTGCATAAAAATGTAAATATAGCTGGAAATGAGGTGAACAAAAAGATGACATAAATGACAACAAAATGTATAAAGACAAAGACCACAACATCAGGGAACTAGACAAAAGAGTGGTCGGAATTCCTACTAATACAGAAACACAATGTTGCAGAATCAAAACATTGAAGAAACAGTCCTGAAGCACTGCCAAGACATAAAAAAACAAAAAAAACTATTATGAAGATTCTCTTTCCTGGAACTTTACCCTCCAAGATTAATCTTTCTAAACCATTGTGTCTTTATATGTCCATAATATATTAACTATGAAACAAGCTAGAAGCAGAGATAGAACCTTCATATTCATGCCAAGACATAACCAGGTCTGAAGATAATTTCTTTCTTTCTGTCTTTTTTCCCAAATTGCTGACCCATAAAATATTACTATCTTAATTGATTGATTCCCTCAAAGTTTCTTACTAATTATTTATTTGTGTACAAATCGGTTACAAATCGTATGTGCAAGTACAAATCGGCTACAAATCGTATGTGCAAGTACAAATCGGCTACAAATCGTATGTGCAAGTAAAAATCGGCTACAAATCATATGTGCAAGTACAAATCAGCTACAAATCATATGTGCAAGTACAAATCGGCTACAAATCGTATGTGCAAGTACAAATCGGCTACAAATCGTACGTGCAAGTACAAATCGTACGTGCAAGTACAAATCGTACGTGCAACCTTCTAATTTTATATGACTTATTCTATAAACCCTCAGATATTATACATAGTCAACATGTATTATTATTGAACTCTCCTGCAGAGAAATATTTCCCTTCCTACGAGAGGTGAAATGTGGAATGACATCAGGAACAAGGAGGCAGTCATGGCTCAGAGATACATACAGTCACGAAGACACACAATCCAAGTGGATTACATCCCATTTATGGAAGAGCTGGCTGAGCTCGTTGGATGCAACGTGATTTTCCGTATGTATTATGTCTGCATTTATATGCTTATTTATCAAAGCTTTGAAATGAAATTGTTTGTATGGCATAGTGTCACGAGCTGAGCAGACTTCTACTCTGGATTGAACTTTGTTTTTACTTTCTTACAATCTTGAAGCATGCTGCAGATGAAGGGGATGATTCCAACCCAGATGTGGGTCTTGAGCAGGCTTTGTCATAGCAAATATAGTTGGGGGGGGGGGGGCAAAGTAGCCAACCACACTCCACGACTAACCTCCTTTGTTTTTGCTATTCTTTGCTCCCGTATATGACCCTTGTGATATGCTCCCGTATCTGACCCCTGTGACATGCGGTCAATGCTTAGAGATCAAATAAAAACCATCAATTTTGTTATTTATTGGATTCCTCGGTTGTTGAAGCAATCTATTTATGTGACTCATCCTTTACAGAACGTTGTCCTAACTGCCGCTCTGTAAGCCTCTCGGTTTTGTGCAAGTTGCCCAGCCTCCTCTAAAGTCATGTGTCTATCATAGTCTTGGTTTGCCTCTTGTTCTCTTACCTGGAACTTTACCCTCCAAGATTAATCTTTCTAAACCATTGTGTCTTTATATGTCCATAATATATTAACTATGAAGCAAGCTAGAAGCAGAGATAGAACCTTCATTTTCATGCCAGGATATTCAAGTGTTGAGGGTCAAGCTAAGTGCTAGGCTTAGACTAATATTTTTCAATATTCTCAATTATATTTATTATATACTGTTTATACATCTAAAATGAGTTTCTATAATTATAAATATTTTATCTGTTATTACATACATATTTTATCTGTTATTACATACATATTTTATCTGTTATTACATACATATTTTATCTGTTATTACATACATATTTTATGTTATTACATACATATTTTATCTGTTATTACATACATATTTTATCTGTTATTACATACATATTTTATCTGTTATTACATACATATTTTATCTGTTATTACATACATATTTTATCTGTTATTACATACATATTTTATCTGTTATTACATACATATTTTATGTTATTACATACATATTTTATGTTATTGCATACATATTTTATCTGTTATTACATACATATTTTGTTTGTCCGGACCAAGCTGTTACAATGGGATTTGACTATTCTATTTACAGCAAAAAATAGGACACAAGTACTCACCCTTGTCTATACAAATAAAATGTAATTCTCTCAAACATTTTCAGGTGATCTTGTCACAAGAGATCCATTGTTAGCCTTAAAAGTCATATTCGGCCCAGTCACACCATACAATTTCCGTCTGTACGGCCCTGGAAAATGGGAAGGAGCAAGAGATGCCATTATGGGAGTGTGGCGTCGAACAGAAGCACCACTACAGACACGAGCTCTGCCACCATCGAAGTCAGCCAGTATAAGTAGAAGCTACTTGCAGATTTTTGCAATTCTTCTTGTTATATATATTCTCTTTTGCTTGCTGTTTTAGTATTATTTGTAATATTTGTGAAATAATGAGATCTCTCATTCTACACTTTTTAGTTGGATGTAGTCAGAATAACAGAATATGTTGAGTTATGATTTACAGCTTAGCTGTGACATCTGCGCTTTTCAGCCTAAAACATCTTTTTTCATCATGGTTTCTGGCACACTTCAACTTCTATGAGATGAATAGCCAACACCACCCTCTCTCCACTGAAATCTTAGCTTTCTGTCATACCTGGAAGACTTTAGTTTACTTTGAGAATAGGCCTTCTACTCAGAGGGGGTACTTTACTGTTTTTTTGTTTACTGCTGCTGAAGTAATTGTGTGTCAGCATATCAAAATCTGTATTACTGTCATTCTGATCATTTGTTTACTGCTGCTAAAATCTTTGATAACATGACAGAATCTATACTGTAATTTGTTTACTGCTGCTAAAATCTTTGATAACATGACAGAATCTATACTGTAATTCTGATCATTTGTTTACTGATGAAGTCCTTGTGTGTCAACATGTCAGAATCTGTATTATTGTCATTCCGATGTACAACGATATTCTACAGTAGTTAGACAGTACAATAGAGACTTTGATAAGCTCCAATGTTGATCATTTGTTATTCGTTAACTGTCAGTCGATACCTGGCTGACTTAATTAGGGGCAGCGAGTAAGAGAACTGACCACTTCACCTCTAAATACTAATTCCAATAGTGTGAGGTATCTAACACTTTGTGCCAAGAGAAGTGACCACCTAACTTCCAAATACTTATTCTAATCTAACCATCTCAATTTCAAATACTAAAACCTTGTGCACTAAGGCAACTTAACATTTCACTTCCAAATGTCAAGACCTTGTGCACTGAGACATCTTAATATTTCACTTGCAAGACCTATTATTGTGTACATCCTGTGATAAATATGTAATAACCATGACATTTAATTGTTAACTTTTCTTTAATGTTGCTAATCTCATTCCAATGTTAATGTATTATTGTTTTCATGTGGTTTTTACTTGCAGACAAACCAAATATTTTTGTGCCTGACGATGTTAGCTTTTGTAGCATCTGGAAATCTTGGCAAAATGATCAAACCATACCCTGTGCACACAGGACTTTGGGTTCACAAGTGCATTTTCAGCTGTCTCTAGGTTACCACTTCCTAGTGCATTTTTGTTGCACCGCACTATCCACTTTTTCCCAATATCTTCTAACACTTTGGTTATTAATTATACAATGAAGTCAATCGATGCCTTTTCAAGCCACTTTTTTAAAAGTAGAGTATTTGTTATTAATCTATCTCCACTTTCTTCTAGGAATTTCTTGTGCTGCCCGAGTCTAACACATTCTTATAAGATCATGTGTGTTTGTCATCAGGTCATCATGATTTCACACAGGACACATCCATTGGTGTTTTTTTATCTTCCCTTGAGTATATACACGACTGACAGATAAAGTTCTGGATTCGTTAACATCCTTCAAAACTCATAGTATTCATATCTGGTGACGTAACATTGTGAACCCCTTTCTTCTGGACATGAAAAAAAGGAATCATTCTCGCCAACTTTGTCTGTCTGTGCTGTTCCTCATAAGAAATTCAGTATATTGGTCTGTTCCATTATTGTACAATACGGTGGCAGAGTTTGCCAGACTGTTTGTTCTCACACTACCCTGAACACTTTCATGGCCAGGCACAAACATGTTTGCAATTTAGTCAAACCACAGATGACTAAGGAATCTATATGCTATTTATGAAAACTTTCTGCGATTTTACCAATCCCTCCATAGTAGAAGACCTCCATATAGAATTAATTAAGCCTTCATTCATTACTTTTTTTATTGTCGTGCTTATGGTTGGTCACTATTTATATACTTAGGGTTCGCATACCAAATATAACCAAGCCGACTCCAAGTATATAAATAGTGACCAATCAAATATCATGACAATAATAAAAAACGTAACGTATTAAGGCCTAATAATTCTATGCGCAGGTCTTATAAATACTGTCAAAGATCAGTTTTTTTAATTGGTGCTTTATAATGTATTTTCTATTTATAATTTAATTTGTTTTTAGTAATGTTCTATTTTGTGTAAATAATGTATTTTGTAAGGCGATTCATTTATTCAGTGTTATAATCAAATGTGTGATTTATGATTACAATTGTTATTAAAATGTAAAAACATCTGTAAATTAAATTACTTCTATTTAGATTAGTAATACTTGTTTTTTTTTATGATACGGTAAATGCTGTTTTCATAGTTACAAATATTATTTGTATAAGCAGGCGAGTCTCGGTGGTGATAAGTAATTTGTTAAACAAGCAACCAAGTTTCTATTTGCATATACAATGGTATTTCCAGCAGAACTGGCAATAAACCTAGACCATCCCACTTGGAAGCTTAGTTTCTAACCACTGAGCTAATGCGGCTCCTATGTGTGTACATGGTATTTTGTGTGTGTGGTTTGTTCTCAAACTTCCACTGGAAGCTTCTCTTACAGCAGGACAATAGTCCTCCTAGATTTCCAGCAGGATGCAGTTCAGGGAATAAAAATTCATTGTGTAGCTAGCCCAACACATCCAACTTCAGCATGGTAACTAATATTTTCCGTGTTGTTCCAATGAACACCTATAGCCATATCACTAGTAGATCATCTGTACGAGAGAACTAGTTCCTGTACTGTACATTGGATACCAACTTAAAAGTGAACCATTTCGTCTGTGTAGGTATTTCAATTATCATAGCCACAGACATCATCTACACACAAGGTTATTATAGTATGTCAAGTTTATGTATACAAGTTAAATTAACTAGTTTTTATGTACATAATCAGTTCAAACATAAAGAAGTTTGTGTACATTACAACTAAATGAACAGAGAAGTGTATATGTGTACATTATTAAAACTACATGAACAAGTTTGTGTACACATCTACATAGTTCCAACAATAAACTATATCATTTTTTTTCTATTTTATATTTATTATTTTGACATAAAAACCAAACAAATATCCATGAAATATTTTCATTTTATTCAAAATTAAAATACAATAAAACTCTAAAAGAATTATTCACTTTTATCATTGAGCATTTTTATCTCTTGTACTTGTGATATATTGATGCTTTATTTGTGTGTGTGCAGTTTGGAGGACCAAACCCAATTCAAACTTAAGTACTCATAGTACCCCCATTAACAGTTGCTTGGTTCTTTTCAATAGGTGAACATGTCAGTGGCACAGTAAGTCCATTTAAACTTCTCACCAATTCAGAAGGAAACTGTAAGACAGACTTAAAATTATTCTACAGAAAAGAAATAACGATTACCTCGGTAAATTACTGTGTGCACAGTTATTCTACTCAGTTTGTCCTTAATAAAAAATCCAACAAGTAACAAAGGCACCACAGAAAATGACCAGACATCAAGGTTCACAACAAGAATACTCAGATGTAGACAATCGCTATTTCCCTAAACATCAGCATTGGTCAAAAACAAAGTATCCCTGAACCATTGAGAAAAAAAGAAATACTTGATAATAAAATATGAAAACAAGCAGAACAAGTTAACCCACAATGAGGCAACAAACAGGATAGGACAAAGACTGTGTCAACCACACCACAAAATATCATGTCAACTTAGAAATGTTATGTCAACCCAAAACATGTTGTGTCAACTCAAAAATGTAATGTCAACCCAGAAAGTGTACAGCAACCACAAAATGTTACGTCAATCAAGATGATGACAATTCAATGTTATGTGAACCACAAAATGTAATGTCAACCCAGAAAAGTGTATGTCAACCACAAAATGTAATGTCCATCAAGAAGTAAGATAACTCAGAAATGTAGTGTCAACATAGAATTGATATGTCAACTCAAAAATGTGATGTTAACTGTGGAATGTGTCACAACAATGAACCATTTCACTTGCTTCTAAAACATAAGATCAATTAACTAGTAGTGGACTAAGCGACAACCTATGTCATTTTTCCCTGATATACCCCTGGTCCACTAAGAGTTAACACATATGTTCTTATCCAAATCTGATATTGACAATGAACACTGATCAATCATGGTTGGGACTGCAGTAAAAGTGAAAATCATAAATACTTGTTCATATTATCATTTGATAACGAAACCAACGTGTCATTTTATCTACTTTAAAAAAAAATGTAATCCCCAGGATTTTCTTACTATCAGAATCACAATCTATAATGATTGTACGTCAATTATACATAATGATTGTACGTCAATTATACATACTGATTGTATGTCAATTATACATAATGATTGTACGTCAATTATACATAATGATTGTACGTCAATTATAGATACTGATGGCAATTGTAACCCGCCGCTGGATTCTGAACTGGATTTACAACTTCTTGTGATAAAAATTTCCATACACCATGGTGAAATTGGAAAAATAATACTACTGCTAACTATAATTTGCTGATTCTGGTCAGACATTAACAATCGTGTGATTTTCGCTTCGCTGAATAGAGGGGTATAGCAATGGGCGAGTCCACTAGCCAGGAGCACCATGAACCAGGTAAACCATCTATGGGTCCACTTGCAGGTGTGTATCGACAAAGTTAAATGTCTAGCATCTTCTTCAGATTTCATTCTCAAATTCCCTCTGGATCTCTGCTGTAGCAAGACAATCGTCCTACTAGATTTCCAGCAGAATGTTGTCCGGAGAATGGAAATGCGTTGTGTCGCTATTTTATTTTCTCCAATGTGCTGACACGTGCGTCTTGGACGGGAATATAGGTATATAACAATGAATAAATACATTACAGTGTACACACTGTTAGCACACTGATAAATAATACATTTTACAACATCTGCAATAAGATAAAAAATATACATACAATTCACAGCCACTAGAAATAGGCATGGTATTCTAAACAATATTCTGCTTACCCATACCCCAATCATTTTCAAATCTGATTTGTAGCATGAGTCAGACAACCTCAGTGGTTGTTGAATATGACTTGTAAATGGTTAGGTTAACAGGCACCATTCCATATGAGCTTACATGTCTGTACATAAAAACACTTTTAACAATAATAACTTTTAGAATATGAATAATATAATATAGAAGCATTCAAGGATTTACTATTATAGAAAAAAATCATAAGGCATAACCCTTAAGGATGCTGATTGGTCATATACAGAAAAGGTGTTGACTCAAGTTGCGAGACAAATAGGTGCCATCTGAGCAAACCTGGTTCAAATCCCGTTTGCTGCCTTATGATTTTCTCTTCAAATATGCAGACTAACAACATGTTTTTACAAGCTGTTTTATAAAATAGTACTATTTAATATCATCTCAGCTGACTTCTAGTAAACCGGGGATGATTAAGAGCTACTACAAGTGTCATCTTGTATTTTAAGAGTTGAGGCTTATGAGAAATACTAAATAATGACAATTTTTATGTGACTATCAGGCTAGAGGTGATATAGTGATGTGACTATCAGGCTAGAGGTGATATAGTGATGTGACTATCAGGCTAGAGGTGATATAGTGATGTGACTATCAGGCTAGAGGTGATATAGTGATGTGACTATCAGGCTAGAGGTGATATAGTGATGTGACTATCAGGCTAGAGGTGATATAGTGATGTGACTATCAGGCTAGAGGTGATATAGTGATGTGACTATCTGGCTAGAGGTGATATAGTGATGTGACTATCAGGCTAGAGGTGATATAGTGATGTGACTATCAGGCTAGAGGTGATATAGTGATGTGACTATCAGGCTAGAGGTGATATAGTGATGTGACTATCAGGCTAGAGGTGATATAGTGATGTGACTATCAGGCTAGAGGTGATATAGTGATGTGACTATCAGGCTAGAGGTGATATAGTGATGTGACTATCAGGCTAGAGGTGATATAGTGATGTGACTATCAGGCTAGAGGTGATACTTATTTCCTAAAGCTGTCGTAATGTGACTATCAGGCTAGAGGTGATATAGTGATGTGACTATCAGGCTAGAGGTGATATAGTGATGTGACTATCAGGCTAGAGGTGATATAGTGATGTGACTATCAGGCTAGAGGTGATACTTATTTCCTAAAGCTGTCGTAATGTGACTATCAGGCTAGAGGTGATACTTATTTCCTAAAGCTGTCGTAATGTGACTATCAGGCTAGAAGTGATACTTATTTCCTGAAGCTGTCGTGATGTGACTATCAGGCTAGAAGTGATACTTATTTCCTGAAGCTGTAGTGATGTGACTATCAGGCTAGAAGTGATACTTATTTCCTGAAGCTGTAGTGATGTGGAGCTGCTTGTGGTTGAAAAACATTTGACTAAACAGTCAACATACAACATAAATGTGTGACCAAATTGTTAAAATAAAACAAGAAAGACGGCAATCAACAATGGAAAAAGTTAATCATCAATTTTTTAAGTCCTCAGTGCAAGCGTATACCAAATCTGATAGGCACTGTGAAGATTTGAACCACAGACCATCCAGATACCAACTTTAAAATAATCATTCAACATGGGACAGGTAAGTAGGCTTATTAATTCATTAACAGAATAAAAACATTTCAATATTAAGTATCTTCTCCAGGCCGTAGATGAGAGAAGGGGAATTTGAAGTGTTCAAATCCCCCTTAGTCTTCTTCTTCTTCAGCGTTCATTCTCAAACTCCTGATGGATCTCTATTGCAGTGGGACAATGGTCCTATTACATTTCCAGCAGGATATAGTCCAGAGAATGGAAATGTGTTGTGTCGCCATTTTATTTGCGCCAATGGCCCGACACATCCGTCTTTGGCGGTATCCCCCTTAGTTAGTTAGATGTTTACAGTGTGAGGAACATATAATATATCATTTGGCATACTAACTCTGTTCATTGGCCTGGTAAAACCAAACATTTTTTTAACAAATGCCAAACACTCTATCCTTGGCACAACAACTGTGATATGAATACTTAGAGGTCACTAAACAAAGGTCCCCAGATAAACTTTATTATGCTTTACTATTAACTATCCGAACCAACACAGACGTCCACAAAGACCTGAATATAGAAGTCTGGCTCCTCAAAACTATGTATTTAAAAACTAACATATTTCTGACATATAATGAGACACAATGGATTAGAAAGCTTGATCATGGCGGGAAAAGTTCCAAGAAAGAGAGCAAGAGGCAGACCAAGACTTTTTACAGTGGACAACTGAACAAGACACTGGAAGAGGCTGGGCAGCTTGCACAGAAGCAAGAGGCTTATAGAATGGCAGTGAGGACAATATTCTGTAAAGGACATGTCGCAAATATAGATCAACTATAAGATATTCCCCCAAGTGTCACAATCCTTTTTTTATTAATGTATATCTATAACAATTCTTTTTCTTCTTGACCCTAGAAACAGACTATCAACGATTTTGTGATACCATGCAAATCGGCAAGAAACTCCTCTGTTCAGTCCGCTGCTTTTTTGTTTATAGTGTCCAAGGACTGGTTCATTGATTTCATCTCAGTCTTTACTGTTCTGCACCACCAGGTTACTTTTGCTCAAGATCAAATAACAGAACTTGCAATTATGAAGCAATGTTGATGCCGTATCTGAGTAATTTTTTTAAACAATTGTCCATGCTAACTGTGGATAAAAATGTTTGGTTTTTGTGCTGATGGATCAAATGTGGTATCCCTAACACGTTATAGGTTTTATTATGATCACCTTTGTTCAGTTTTTTTCCTTTAGGGTCCACAGTAAGCAATACTACAACCAGTATGGGGATGGAGGTTGAGTCAACAGCAAGGAAAATTACATCCAATATGGGGATGGAGGTTGAGTCAACAGCAAGGAAAATTACATCCAATATGGGGATGGAGGTTGAGTCAACAGCAAGGAAAATTACATCCAATATGGGGATGGAGGTTGAGGAAATTACTGCAGCCCCTTCCAATGTCTGACAGACACTCCATTTATGAGGACAGACATAATTTTATTTAAGTATTGATACCATAAACATTTGATCATAAATAGCCAAACAATTGAAGAGTTACAAAATGTGACATATTTTGGAAGCAACATTGGCAAAGAGTGAGGAATAGATGAGAATTATAAATAAAATATTTCACTCTATTAATACACAAGATATTAACAAGCGGTAATGGTCCTGACAATCATTGTTCTTTGTTATCCTTATTGGCATTCCTCTATTCCATTGTTTGTCAATCTTCACAGCGATGCCAATTTCATGAGAAGTGAACAACCAGGACAACTGCAAGGAAAGAGAAAGAAGGATTAAATAAATGTCTGGACATTTACACATTTCTCTTACACCTGGGGTATCTAACATTGACACATTTCTCTTACACCTGGGGTTTCTAACATTGACATTTCTCTTACACCTGGGGTTTCTAACATTGACACATTTCTCTTACACCTGGTGTTTCTAACATTGACACATTTCTCTTACACCTGGGGTTTCTAACATTGACACATTTCTCTAATACCTGGGGTTTCTAACATTGATACATTTCTCTTACACCTGGGGTTTCTAACATTGACACATTTCTCTTTCACCTGGGGTTTCTAACATTGACACATTTCTCTTACACTTGGGGTTGCTAACATTGACACATTTCTCTTACACCTGGGGTTTCTAACATTGACACATTTCTCTTACACTTGGGGTTGCTAACATTGACATATTTCTCTTACACCTGGGGTTTCTAACATTGACACATTTCTCTTACACTTGGTGTTGCTAACATTGACATATTTCTCTTACACCTGGGGTTTCTAACATTGATACATTTCTTACACCAGGGGTTTCTAACATTGACACATTTCTCTTACACTTGGGGTTTCTAACATTGACACATTTCTCTTACACCTGGGGTTTCTAACATTGACACATTTCTCTTACACTTGGGGTTGCTAACATTGACACATTTCTCTTACACCTAGGGTTTCTAACATTGACACATTTCTCTTACACCTGAGGTTTCTAACATTGACACATTTCTCTTACACTTGGGGTTGCTAATATATACACATTTCTCTTACACTTGGGGTTGCTAACATTGACATATTTCTCTTACACCTGGGCTTTCTAACATTGACACATTTCTTACACCTGGGGTTTCTAACATTGACACATTTCTCTTACACCTAGGGTTTCTAACATTGACACATTTCTCTTACACCTGGGGTTTCTAACATTGACACATTTCTCTTACACTTGGGGTTGCTAACATTGACACATTTCTCTTACACTTGGGGTTGCTAATATATACACATTTCTCTAACACCTGGGGCTGCTAACATTGATATATTTCTCTTACACCTGAGGTTGCTAATATATACACATTTCTCTTACACCTGGGGCTGCTAATATATACACATTTCTCTTACACCTGGGGCTGCTAATATATACACATTTCTCTTACACCTGGGGCTGCTAATATATACACATTTCTCTTATACCTGGGGTTGCTAATATATACACATTTCTCTTACACCTGGGACTGCTAACATTGACATATTTCTCTTACACCTGGGACTGCTAATATTCAGTAACAGAAAAATGCAAAGTTGTGCATAGAAATAAAGTCTTAATGCAAAAATTAGTAATAGATTGCCTGTCTTTGAGGACTAAACATGTAACCATTATACCCCCGTACACATCCATGCCTTTCAGACAAGCTTATATGAGTCTGGGTGTCACCCTCAGTTACACCAGCAGATAAGAACTTGAGCAGTTGAGCAGAAAGACTATGTGCTATCATGAGGCTACCTGCTCACAGCTACAAGGATTGTTTCATTATCATCAGTCGAAAAGGAAAAGTTGAAAAGATGTAGAGGATTGACTTATTGTACTTGGGTTACCCTTTATGTACTACGTCTCTCTCAATGAAGCCGAACGCCACCTGCCAAGAGTACCACTCATAGCACGTTAACTCTGTAGCTTCTAGCGATAATCCCCAGGGGTCTAAAAAAATTCCACTTCATATACAAGACGATGTGAGCGAAATTTGAACCCACGAACACTTGAGCACAAAAGCGAACAGCATAACTACTATGCAAAAGACCACCCCTTCCCTAAACCACCATCATCATTACCATCTGTGAGTATGAGCTTCTGCTCAAAGCAACACACACAGTTGATAGTTGAGTCTTCTGAGTATGAAGAAAGTACAATTGCAATCATCTTAACCAATGTTGCCATTAAGACCAAAGTTCAATCATCTTAACCAATGTTGCCATTAAGACCAGAGTTCAATCATCTTAACCAATGTTGCCATTAAGACCAGAGTTCAATTATCTTAACCAATGTTGCCATTAAGACCAGCGTGCATATCAACAAAACTCTTAGTGGATCAATTTCACAAACACTACATTTTCTAATTTCCTACCTAAACAGCTAATCATCTTCCACATGTTCTAGTTACACCAGATATATATTTTTGTACTGTAGAAACTTTTACATGCATTTATATATGTAAGTCTTGTGCCCCAAGTCCAAACTCTGGACGTCAAGGGATAAAAATGTATGCCCTAGTGCACGGTTGTGCATCTTAGCAGGAACAGTAGTCTTAACTTTCTCTTGTCATAGAGACTATGTGTTGAGATGAGTGAGTGAGGGTGAAAACATTGCGCAACTCTCCCTCACTTTAATCTGATTTCATTGCACAAGTGATAGCATCACACTCTTTTCAACACAAGTCATAGCATCACACTCTTTTCAACACAAGTGATAGCATCACACTCTTTTCAACACAAGTATTTCAGAACTCAAATTGAGCTCATCAATCATCACAGTACCCACAAAACAAACCAAACATGACTGTCAACACAAACAAACCAAACATGACTGTCAACACAAACAAACCAAACATGACTGTCAACACAAACAAACCAAACATGACTGTCAACACAAACAAACCAAACATGACTGTCAACACAAACAAACCAAACATGACTGTCAACACAAACAAACCAAACATGACTGTCAACACAAACAAACCAAACATGACTTTCAACACAAACAAACCAAACATGACTGTCAACACAAACAAACCAAACATGACTGTCAACACAAACAAACCAAACATGACTGTCAACAACAAACCAAACATGACTGTCAGCAACAAACAACACACACATGACTGTCAACAACAAACAAATCAAACATGACTGTCAACACCAAACCAAACATGACTGTCAGCAACAAACAAACCAAACATGACTGTCAACAACAAACAAACCAAACATGACTGTCAACACCAAACAAACCAAACATGACTGTCAACAACAAACAAACCAAACATGACTGTCAACAACAAACAAACCAAACATGACTGTCAACAACAAACAAACCAAACATGACTGTCAACACAAACAAACCAAACATGACTGATAACAACAAAACAAACATGACTGTCAACAACAAACAAACCAAACATGACTGACAACAAAACAAACATGACTGTCAACAACAAACAAACCAAACATGACTGTCAACAACAAACAAACCAAACATGACTGTCAACACCAAACAAACCAAACATGACTGTCAACAACAAACAAACCAAACATGACTGTCAACAACAAACAAACCAAACATGACTGTCAGCACAAACAAACCAAACATGACTGTCAACACAAACAAACCAAACATGACTGTCAACGCAAACAAACCAAACATGACTGTCAACACAAACAAACCAAACATGACTGTCAACACAAACAAACCAAACATGACTGTCAACAAAAACAAACCAAACATGACTGTCAACACAAACAAACCAAACATGACTGTCAACAACAAACAAACCAAACATGACTGTCAGCACAAACAAACCAAACATGACTGTCAACAACAAACAAACCAAACTGTCAGCACAAACAAACCAAACATGACTGACAACAACAAACCAAACATGACTGTCAACAACAAACAAACCAAACATGACTGTCAGCACAAACAAACCAAACATGACTCAACACAAACAAACCAAACATGACTGTCAACACAAACAAACCAAACATTACTGTCAACACAAACAAACCAAACATGACTGTCAACACAAACAAACCAAACATGACTGTCAACACAAACAAACCAACCATGACTGTCAACAACAAACCAAACATGACTGTCAACAACAAACAAACCAAACATGACTGTCAACAACAAACAAACCAAACATGACTGTCAACAACAAAAACTGTCAATACTGCATGTTTCACATTAAGGAGTTGCAGGGAGGGAATTGAGTAGCTGTGTGATAAAGGCCACATGGTCTTGCTGCCGCCACATCATGTACAGAGTGAGTTTTTAATTTATCCTCCGACAGAAACAAACTCAGTCCTTACCGGGGATTGAACTCTAGACCTCACTAGTGTAAGACAAACACTCTAACCTCTCTGCCATGCACCACACAAACCAAACATGACTATTCTTAATGCCACATTCATCTTCGCTTGAGAAGGAGGAACATGAAACTAAGCTATAGAGAAACACCCTCCTCCCAAATTACACACAAGGATACAATAGCTGTACTGCTCATAATTCCTGGGGATTGAAGCAAACAAAAATAAAACAAAGCTACTACTATCAGCTGCTTCTGTTGCTATGGAAACAATAAAATACAGTCCATCAGTGAGTGGAAATGAAGCAGAATATGTGGGGCAACATTTCATCCTGATCTCAAGCTAAAGAAGATGGATTTCATCCGGATCTCAAGCTAAAGAAGATGGATTTATCCGGATCTCAAGCTAAAGAAGATGGATTTCATCCTGATCTCAAGACTGAATGAACACAGCAGAAGAAACATAAGAAGAAAAAGACAGTGACAAATTGAATGAATGTTAGACTGCAGTAAAACTGGGCACCATATAGTAAATAACATATAATTATAAAAATATGTTTAATAACAGCTTTACATACATGTGTTACCAGGACAGGAAAGTGGAACAAAGAATACCAACACTATTGCCTACCAGGCATGTCGTAAGAGGTGACTAAGGAGGTTTGGGGGATGAAATTGGCTACCTCACCCCATAGAAAATCAAAAGTGATCCAAAAGCCATACTGAAATCTGATGTGTCACACCGAAGGGCGCATATATTGCAGCTAAGCTGTAAACAATAGTACAATGCACTTCATTCACTGAACTACAGTCTGTCAATCTGCCAGAGTCTAAGAATAAATGCAAATGAAGAGAACAGTTTGACATAGAATAAATATCTTATAATTGCTCTATGTACAACTGTGATACATTTAACATTAAAATAATATGCATGCGGTTGCATCTGTGGGTCTCACCAATGGCCATGCGCCACACAAACCAAACATGACTATTCTTAATGCCACGTTCATCTTCGCTTGAGAAGGAGGAACATGAAACTAAGCTATAGAGAAACACCCTCCTCCCAAATTACACACAAGGATACAAGAGCTGTACTGCTCATAATTCCTGGGGATTGAAGCAAACAAAAACAAAACAAAGCTACTATTATCAGCTGCTCCTGTTGCTATGGAAACAATAAAATACAGTCCATCAGTGAGTGGAAATGAAGCAGAATATGTGGGGCAACATTTCATCCTGATCTCAAGCTAAAGAAGATGGATTTCATCCGGATCTCAAGCTAAAGAAGATGGATTTCATCCTGATCTCAAGCTAAAGAAGATGGATTTCATCCTGATCTCAAGCTAAAGAAGATGGATTTCATCCTGATCTCAAGCTAAAGAAGATGGATTTCATCCTGATCTCAAGCTAAAGAAGATGGATTTCATCCTGATCTCAAGCTAAAGAAGATGGATTTCATCCAGATCTCAAGCTAAAGAAGATGGATTTCATCCTGATCTCAAGCTAAAGAAGATGGATTTCATCCTGATCTCAAGCTAAAGAAGATGGATTTCATCCTGATCTCAAGCTAAAGAAGATGGATTTCATCCAGATCTCAAGCTAAAGAAGATGGATTTCATCCTGATCTCAAGCTAAAGAAGATGGATTTCATCCTGATCTCAAGCTAAAGAAGATGGATTTCATCCTGATCTCAAACTAAAGAAGATGGATTTCATCCTGATCTCAAGCTAAAGAAGATGGATTTCATCCTGATCTCAAGCTAAAGAAGATGGATTTCATCCAGATCTCAAGCTAAAGAAGATGGATTTCATCCTGATCTCAAGCTAAAGAAGATGGATTTCATCCTGATCTCAAGCTAAAGAAGATGGATTTCATCCTGATCTCAAGCTAAAGAAGATGGATTTCCTCCGGATCTCAAGCTAAAGAAGATAGATATCATCCTGATCTCAAGCTAAAGAAGATGGATTTCATCCTGATCTCAAGCTAAAGAAGATGGATTTCATCCTGATCTCAAGCTAAAGAAGTTGGATTTCATCCTGATCTCAAGTTAAAGAAGATGGATTTCATCCTGATCTCAAGCTAAAGAAGATGGATTTCATCCAGATCTCAAGCTAAAGAAGATGGATTTCATCCTGATCTCAAGCTAAAGAAGATGGATTTCATCCTGATCTCAAGCTAAAGAAGATGGATTTCATCCTGATCTCAAGCTAAAGAAGATGGATTTCATCCGGATCTAGACTGAATGCACAGCAGCAGAAACATAAGAAGAAAAAGATAGTGACAAATTGAATGAATGTTAGACTGCAGTAAAACTGGGCACCATATAGTAAATAACATATAATTATAAAAATATGTTTAATAACAGCTTTACATACATGTGTTACCAGGACAGGAAAGTGGAACAGAGAATACCAACACTATTGCCTACCAGGCATGTCATAAGAGGTGACTAAGGAGGTTTGGGGGATGAAATTGGCTACCTCACCCCATAGAAAATCAAAAGTGATCCAAAAGCCATACTTAAATCTGATGTGTCACACCGAAGGGCACATATATTGCAGCTAAGCTGTAAACAATAGTACAATGTACTTCATTCACTGGACTACAGTCTGTCAATCTGCCAGAGTCTAAGAATAAATGCAAATGAAGAGAACAGTTTGACATAGAATAAATATCTTATAATTGCTCTATGTACAACTGTGATACATTTAACATTAAAATAATATGCATGCGGTTGCATCTGTGGGTCTCACCAATGGCCAACTAGACAAACCACCTATACAACAGAAAACCTTAGTAAATGACATGCCGTTATATTGAGGCTCTTTTATGGAAGCTTTGCAGCATGACATCTATACAATTATAGACCCCCTCTGAGTAGAAGGCTCTTTCAACAGGCATCGTATTAAGTCAAAAACTGAAGTCTCCTGGGTATGAACGAAAGGTCAGAATAACCACCACCACCCCCCCCCCCCTCCCCCCTGCACATATGGAGTAAGAACTAATCACTCGCAATTCCTGGGTTTCTCAAATAAACAACATTAAAAAAATATATTTATTTGACAAAGTGAAAGAAGGAAGTTGAAGGCAAACTGGAAGAAGATAAACTAAGAAAGACAATCAGAACACACCAAACATAAAACCAGCTACTTACTGATAATTATTGTAATAATGACAGCCAGAACAAGGGCAAGTATAATCTTCATCTAAATGGATAAATAAAAGTTATTAGTACTCATAATCTATCTGTGTTTTCATACAGGTACACAATTATTTCATGCCATCTCTAGCTGTGTTTAGCTTATTTTTTCTATCCCTTTTCGGCATTTCATTGTTTTAGATAAGCATTTTTCAGAGAATGCTGTTGCTGGGTTGCCAGATAGTTTAAAATGTTTATTGCCAAATGTAAAATATAGCCAAAAAATAGCCAAACTCCTAAGTTATGTACACAAATGAATTTTCTTCTTTTTATAGTTCAATGCTGCATGGTGTTGGTTATCATGTCTTTCAATAGCCTTCTGTTTTGTGTGCTGCCATTAATTTCAGATACCGATGTTCTCCCATGTCACAATACTAGGCTGTCCAGCCTCTTCTCTCTTAGGCTTCCATTGTCCCTCTTGCTCTTCAACTTGCTTTTGTCACAAACACAAATGTATTAAAAACAAAACAAAAACAACTTGAATTCTGTCTGTCTTCTTCCGCATTTGTTCTCACACTCCTGCAGATTAACAGGATATAGTATGGAGAGCAGAATGCGTTGTTACAGTTTACAGCTGTGCTGCGATATCTGCATTTTTTTCTTCCAGATTCTGGGTCACTTTGGCTCAATATGGGATGGAACAGCCATCTCTACCTCACAACCACCTTAGTCGACTCTTACAACATACATGGAAGGTAAACAGTGCTGCTATTTTTTGCTCCCCTTCTGGGGCCCCACCAACACACAAGCATTGAAATCAGTGAAATACAAATGGATGTTGTAACTTTAATTTCTGCATCTATGAGATGAAATAGTATTTTATGTCTTGGGGTAAGGGTGAAGAAGTTAATGAGAGAAACAGTTGGATTACTAGCTGGTCACACTTGCACCCTACTTTGATGATGGAACCCCCAAGGGATTACTAGCTGGTCACACTTGCACCCTACTTTGATGATGGAACCTCCAAGAGATTACTAGCTGGTCACACTTGCACCCTACTTTGATGATGGAACCTCTAAGGGATTACTAGCTGGTCACACTTGCACCCTACTTTGATGATGGAACCTCTAAGGGATTACTAGCTGGTCACTCTTGCACCTTACTTCAGGCGGTGGTATTTTACTTTTACCACCTCCAGTCAAACAGGTCATTAATTTTGATAGTCCATCCTGACCAAGAACAGAAAATGTCTGCCACCATTTCTGTAACATGAATAGTTGGTTATACACAATGAACCTCATGCCCCCCCCCCCCCCCCCAAGTAACACGTAAGTACTCACTCGACAGTTCTTCCACCACATAGATTTCTGAAGACTCCGAGATCTGGCTCTGAACAAGTCAGAGTTGTTAGATAAACTTTCTGCAAATAAGAGAGTATGGCAGATGATTTCATTATGCTGCCATGAGAGATTGTTGATATGGATGTCGTATTACAAAACTGATCAAGTGTCACACATACACATAAGTTATACATGTTACAGCAGCTCATGGATGAATCGGGTTTGAGTCTTTGTGTACAACCTTCATATTTTTATAATTCCTCACAGATTCCTACTTGATATTTATTCTTCATCCAAATAAATTGTATTTATTATTAGTTTTGAACAACTCAGGAACTAAAATGAAGATCTAAACAGATGACAAGACAACTCATGTGAAGACATAAACAGATGACAAGACAACTCATGTGAAGACATAAACAGATGACAAACAACTCATGTGAAGACATAAACAGATGACAAGACAACTCATGTGAAGACATAAACAGATGACAAGACAAATGAAGACCGAAACAGATGACATACCTAAACAGATGACAAGACAAATGAAGACAGAAACAGATGACATACCTAAACAGATGACAAGACAAATGAAGACCGAAACAGATGACATACCTAAACAGATGACAAGACAAATGAAGACAGAAACAGATGACATACCTAAACAGATGACAAGACAAATGAAGACAGAAACAGATGACATACCTAAACAGATGACAAGACAAATGAAGACAGAAACAGATGACATACCTAAACAGATGACAAGACAAATGAAGACAAACAGATGACATACCTAAACAGATGACAAGACAAATGAAGACAAACAGATGACATACCTAAACAGATGACAAGACAAATGAAGACCGAAACAGATGACATACCTAAACAGATGACAAGACAAATGAAGACAGAAACAGATGACATACCTAAACATATGACAAGACAAATGAAGACCGAAACAGATGACATACCTAAACAGATGACAAGACAAATGAAGACAGAAACAGATGACATACCTAAACAGATGACAAGACAAATGAAGACCGAAACAGATGACATACCTAAACAGATGACAAGACAAATGAAGACAGAAACAGATGACATACCTAAACAGATGACAAGACAATTGAAGACCGAAACAGATGACATACCTAAACAGATGACAAGACAAATGAAGACTGAAACAGATGACATACCTAAACAGATGACAAGACAAATGAAGACAGAAACAGATGACATACCTAAACAGATGACAAGACAAATGAAGACCGAAACAGATGACATACCTAAACAGATGACAAAACAAAGAACTTAAATGATGACCTAAACAGATGACAAAGAACTCAAAGACCTAAACAGATGACAGCAGAAAAATAACTCAAATCAAGACCTAAACAGAAGACAGGGGCTTTAAAGATAGCTTTAATAAACTGAGTAATTCGCTTCAGATCATCCATGGATCCCCTCATGTTCAGTAGTACTCTGTAATCTCAATATGCCATAATTTCTCCCTCTCTTCTTCATAGATTCACTGAAGAATTGACTTCAATTTTTGATTTTTCACAAAAAAAGGGCATCAAGTTGAGATATTTACACATGAAAGAGCATGAATGAGTCTCATCTACGGCCTCAACATTATGTAAGCTTTTTCCTGATTCTGTAAGGTTTTTTTTAAGTCCTTGCACAGTTTTTAGTCTCTACAGGTTGGCAGGTATGAAAGTGGAAGATTTATCAGGGATGCAAGAGATTGTAATTTAATATAATTACATTATATGTAGGCCTATGAATGGTAGACATCATGTTTTATTTGTTTGTTAAATACATATTATTTTAGTTTGGTTGTAAAATAACATTAAAACAATAGTCCTAGCTATGTAGAAGAATTTTATCAATGTTGCCACACACTGGTCAAGTATAGGTGTGTCAACAAATTGTTTTTTTTAAATACATTTTTCATCCTCA
This sequence comes from Meghimatium bilineatum, assembly GCA_034231615.1. NCBI lineage: Eukaryota > Metazoa > Mollusca > Gastropoda > Stylommatophora > Philomycidae > Meghimatium > Meghimatium bilineatum. The sequence continues at coordinate 5,288,311 of CM067321.1, forward strand.
CAACTTTCTCCCACCTCTTTTATCAAACATACACACACACACACACAAAATGCCAATATATGCTGTAGTCAATTCTTTATTTAAATGTACAAACATTATTTTAAAATCTCTTATAATGAAAACATTATTGGATTTTCCAAACACCCAGCAAAAATAACACAAATTGTCAAAAAATAAGCCTATCCCAGAGAGGAATGTGTATTTTTTTAAGCCAGGGTGCTAAAGGTTAACCAATGGTTTAAATGGTATATGTGATTCTGGCCATCTAACCTGATTTATCTTGTAATTCTTCCAGTCTATCTCCTCTCTCTATGACCTTGGTCACGTTTGTCTTCATGATACCCACAACATCATCAACTTGGCCCTGTATTCTGCAAATGCAAGAGACAACAAAATCAAATGAAATTCTGATTTAAACTCCAAACAACTTACACCATTTCTTTGTTGAATTTAAGATTTAAAAGCTCCTCATTGTTTTGGTCAATGCCATCACTGACATTGTCTTACTTACTCATTTTTCTACTGAAATGGTTGCCTCATTCTTCCCTAATACAGTTTCCCATGTATTCAGTTCTGAAACGCCATCCAATTCTTTTTATATTTTTTAAATATTTGATCTCATAATCCCACTTGCAGCACTGTATTGTGATTTTATTGAAGTCAAAGATCAGACACCTCCAACTTTGGCAATGATATGTATATACATTCAGTGTTTCCCCAATCATACTGCCTGTAGCAGTACCTCTGGTATGTCAGCTTGTGTGTTGCAACCTATTTACCAGCTCACCTTGCACAGCATGCTGGCCTTTTTTGTGACTCATGTGAATGTTGGAAATGGTCATCATTGTTTGTCCCTGTTGCTGCTGTCTGGATCGCTATTAACTTCACCATACATTCATTCATTTTACTTTAGTGCTGAAGTTAGCGCATAGGGCAGAGGTAAGATCTCTCCAATTCTGTCTGTTCAAAGCTATTCTGTGCAGTTCTTGAATAGTATGTATATTGATTGTTTTACTTTCTCTAAGTATTGTTCTTCTGAGTGTTTCTTTTGGTCTACCCCTGGCTCTTTTGTCTGTAGATATCCATTCAAGAGATTTGTGGTGTATTCTGGTGATGTCTGCGCATAGGACATGCCCTATGTAGGACCAATGGCGTTTTCTGATAACATCTGTGATGAAGTTTTTGTGTGTCTCTTCTCTGATTTTATCATTTGATTTGAATTCACTCCAATGGGTGTTAGTTATCCTATAAAGACATATGTTCTGGAAACTCAGTAGTTTCTTTTCTGAAGATAAAGAATTTTTCCAGCTCTCACATCCATATGAGAGCACCGGAATAACGCAGGAATTAAATAAGCGTATTTTTGTGCGTGTGCTGATTGACTTTGACCCTCAGATATATGACAGTTTGTTAAAGGCATTTGATGCTAATGTAGTGCGAGTTGTAATTTCTGCCATGACATCACCGTTGAACGTTAATTAGATTCCTAGATAGGAAAATGTGTGTACTTTTTCAAGTTGTTGTCCATTTAAACTAACTGCATTAGGTGAATTGGTGAAGTCCATAACTTTTGCTTGTGATGAGTTGATTTGGAGGCCTATTTGGTTCATCTTGATGGTTTTCACTCAATAGTGCAAGATCATCAGCAAAATCAAGATACACCAAAGATAAATGGACTTGTCATTTCCCCACATAGTAAGTTATGTACTTTCTGAGATTGCTGAACAATTTTATGGCACTTTCTTCATTAACATCCAAACCACACAGAGATGATCATTAGAATTAGGTAGGCATTGATACAAAACACTTCCTTTCTTTAAACTAACATGACATATCTGACAGAATAGCACACGCTGAGATATGCACCAGTCTTATATGTGCACATTCATGTGGCAACAATCCCTGTCTCAGTTTAACAAATACTTCATCAGAGTCTTCTGTGCATAAAGTAAAGCTCTGGAGAAGCATCCCCCGCCCCCTTTCACTGTACAAAAGGACACAAGAGATCATAACTTCTGGGGATTTAAATAAACCAAACAATACTGCTGCACATAAACCAATCTTCAGAAACAAAAATGTAGATTTAAACAACAAAATAACATTATTCAAAATGATTATTATGCCAATACTGTGCTACCAATGACAAATATGGACAACGACGGCACAAGACAAACATAAACTAGTGACAGCTGAAATGGCATGTTTAAGCAAAATCCTAGGAATATCACTAAGAGACAAGAGTGAGAAATGAAGACATTAGACAAAGAACCGGCACCACCCCAATCTTGGAGTATATTAAGAGCCAACAGATCAAATGGTTTGCACACATCAGCAGACTACCATCAGACAACATACCACAGCAAGCTATGTTACGCAGATACAGTGAAGGCAGGCCTATAGGTCAACCTCGAAAATGATGGACCACCGAAATAAAAGAGGCGACAAGTTGTACAATATACTCAGCACACAAGTGGGCCATCTCCAGAAAACTCTTCTACAACACTGAAAGGCAATAAAGGCTTAGAATAAAATAGGCTTAGTAAAGGCTTAAAATAGGGCTTAGCGAATAGATAGATAGCTAGAACAACTGTCCGAGCACAAAATCTTGGTGTGCTTAACCCAAAGAAGGTTCCCAAGTACCACCTCATGAATTGATTTGTGCATGCTGTGCAGTAGTTGTCTAAACCACCATCCAGTCTGTGCAAGTATAAACAAAGAGGATGTAGATGATTAGCATGACTTATGATTCTGTACTGAATGTAATGGCAACACTTCTGTTTCCTAACTAAGTACAAGTTCAGTAAAATAGCTCTCACTGTTTCATCTTGTGATCTGATCTCAGTCTGTCTGTGTTAACCTTCGGTCCTCTGAAAAATATTAACAGAACAATGTGGATATCTTATACAAGAAACATGTTCTCAAACTAATTTATAGATTTGATTCTTGGACTTGCGAGGGCAACTAAAGTAACATAAGATTATGTCTACAAGGCAACTACAGTAATAGATGCATATGTATAGAACTAAAGTAATACAAGTTTACTGTATATGGTAACTAAAATAACAAGTCTGTGCATATAATATAACTAAAGTAATGAGTTTAATGTACGTCATAACTGAAATAACATGTCTATTTATACAATGTAACTAAAGTAACAAGTTCATGGTAACTAAAATAACAAGTCTGTGCATACAATACAAATACATTAACAAAAAGTTTATGTGTGAAGGGGGCTATTTTAAATAAAAATATTGTTTGGTAATAATAATATTTTTATCTTAGAAAATAAATGTGATGTTGACATCTTCTAGTGGGGATGTGTAGGAGACAGTAATGTTCACACATAGTTGACATCTTCTAGTGGGGATGAGGAGACAGTAATGTTCACACATGGTTGACATCTTCCAGTGGGGATGTGTAGGAGACAGTAATGTTCACACATGGTTGACATCTTCCAGTGGGGATGTGTAGGAGACAGTAATGTTCACACATGGTTGACATCTTCCAGTGGGGATGTGTAGGAGACAGTAATGTTCACACATGGTTGACATCTTCTAGTGGGGATGTGTAGGAGACAGTAATGTTCACACATGGTTGACATCTTCCAGTGGGGATGTGTAGGAGACAGTAATGTTCACACATGGTTGACATCTTCCAGTGGGGATGTGTAGGAGACAGTAATGTTCACACATGGTTGACATCTTCCAGTGGGGATGTGTAGGAGACAGTAATGTTCACACATGGTTGACATCTTCCAGTGGGGATGTGTAGGAGACAGTAATGTTCACACATGGTTGACATCTTCCAGTGGGGATGTGTAGGAGACAGTAATGTTCACACATATCAGCAATAGCTAGTAAATCTCATTAAAGTGTGTAGTGACCAGTCCATGAATGTGTATTTTGAGCAGCAAACAATTGGCATCATGACACCGCACCTGATTCTTCAATCACCTGATTCTTCAATCACCTGATTTCGAGGATTTGTTATTTGTTAATTATTAGTTAGACCAGTAACAATAGTACATCATCCTCGCTATTGATTTTTTTCATTTGTTTCAAACATTCTTGGCCATGTAACATTCTTGGCCATGTAACATTCATGTACTTCACCAAGTTCCATATTCTCTCAACATGTCACTTTTCACTGATTCCCTAAGCTGAAGATGGTGATCAAATGGACCTGATTTGAGTCATGAGAAGACATGCTGAATGTCATTGTCCAACTGTTCTCCATTCTTAATGAGGTCTTCCAGTAGTAATGTTTCCAACAATGGAAGGAACCCTGGGAGAAATGTGTGCAGTCTCAAGGAGAGTGATTTTAAGGGAATTAGAGTTTAAGAACTACAGGTACATTTTTAGACAGCCATCATACAAATGAACTAAAGTTAACAGAAATTATATTTGTATGTGGTACTTAAAGCAACACACACAAAGTAATAGAGAATATTTATTTAGTTATGTCTACAGACTTACTTCAGGAAAAAGTCTTCATCATCAGAGTTGCCATCAAGCAATCCTCTCTGAAAAAGGCAAACATCACACAAGTTTTAACTGAGTTTCAATCAAGTCAATAACTATATACTACCATGTCTAAGTCCAGAAGTCTTTCTCTACAAGACTTTAGTCCACTATTCAAGCAAATCAACTTTCTCTACAAGACTTTAGTCCACTATTCAAGCAAATCAACTTTCTCCAAAATACTTTAGTCCACTATTCAAGCAAATCAACTTTCTCCAAAATACTTTAGTCCACTATTCAAGCAAATCAACTTTCTCCAAAATACTTTAGTCCACTATTCAACCAAGCATTTGGTTGCATCTGTGGGTCTCAACAATCGCCCACTAGACAAACCACCCATGCAACAGAAAACCTTAGTAGATGACATTCCGTTATATTGAGGTTATCTTCTTATAGAAGCTTCATGGCATGTCATCTATACAATTATGCTTTTTTTTTTGTTGTTGAAATGTGTTTCATGTTTACCTGAATATATATGTATGCACCCTCTGTGGTTGGGAGGGAGCCAGAGATGTACTGTACAGCACTGGGGAGGAGGAAACCGACAGCACTGTTTTTTCCTATGGCTGAAACCCATAATAGAGGCACAGTGACTCGGGACATGACAATTCTTTTGACTTGAACATTTGGTTGCATGCCTGGAGCAATAGAGAAGTTTGGCATAACCAGTAGTCAATTGGTGGCGGGGAATGAGCACAGTGAACCCTATCTTGGCTACAGTGGCTAGGAGAAGTGCATAGGTTGAAACCTACCTTCCTAGAGTTGTGATAGTTATTCTCTGGCTCAGTCTCGGGGTGGGCCGAAAATCCACAGACTTCCCAGCAAATATAATGCCATTAGGTCAAAGGGCATGAGCCCATGGACCGCTGGATCAGCAACCAACCAACCAACCATTCCACCAAATAAACTTTTTCCAAAAGTCGGGTCACACCAATGGCCTGACACATCTGTCTTCTGTGATTATGTGTTCTAACATATAATGTTCTCAAGGTAGGCATTTTGAGAATGCATTTTCTGTAATTTGCTATCCTTTATTTTCACTTTATGTCTTGCAGCTTCAGGGGTAGAAGAGTTCTCTAGAGATAGATTTTTTGTGTGCTTCATATGTGTTTGTTTTCATTAACTCTTTTATTTATGTAATTCATCGTTTGGAAGGTCTACCACTGGCTTTGTATCCATCGTGCCTGTATAGTAATGCTTTTTGAGGGGCACTGTCTGATGATAGTCTGGAAGCATGCAAAAACCACTTAATCTGTTGTCTTCTGATGTAATCCAGGATTGGTTTGTTAGTCTTATGTTTTATTTCCTGATCTTGTCTCTTATTTCTACACTGAGGATTCTACGTAGACAAGTCATAATCTGTTGTAACAACTTTTCTTTTAGATTCTGTTGTTAATGTCCATGTTTGACATTTGTAGCTTAGTGATGGTACTTGTGATCCAATATGACAAAACAACTTATCAAAATGCATCACATCTATCTAAGAGTATAAACCAATATTGTTTGTAGTCAATATATGTGATGTGTAATTTACAGAATATTTTGTCCTCACTGCAATTCTATAAGCCTATCGGTACTGTGCAAGCTACCAAGCTTCTTCTGTTTGTATTGTTTAGGTCTAATTGATTCTTGATTAGAAACTGGCCTCACAGCATGTGGGGCATTCCTATAAATGCTCCGCCTTCTGTTCCAGCAGCCATCCGACTCGATGGTATTTCAAGTTTAATGCCGCTGAAACAGACATTGACATCAGGGCACAACTCAGACCCTTGCAGCAGATTTCTTTGTCGTTCTGTCCACCCACGCCGTGCCCGTAACTAGTTCAAGCACAACGTCGGCCTGCCGGAACAACGTGGTAACTGTTATCGAAGGTTACGACTACGGGATTGTATAGATGACGTGTCATGAAGCTTCTATAAGAAGATAACCTTAATATAAAGGCATGTCATCTACTAAGATTTTCTGTTGCATGGTTGGCTTGTCCAGTGAGCTATTGGTGAGACCCACAGACGCAACCGCATGTCTAATTGACCCACGTGCAGCAGCACAACGACTATTTATGTAAATAAAATGTCAGACTGAATTGTTCTAGGGAGTTTCTGAAATCACTTTTCAAAAAAATAATCAGTTACAGAGTACTTATTACTTTGAAAAGTTGTTATATGAAGAACTCCAGACTGGCTCCTTCAAGGGCGGAGGACAGAAGAAACATTTTAAAGATACTCCTAAGATACCTCATGTCAACATAGACACAAATTCATTGGAGAGTCTTACAAAATACAGATGCAACTGGCATCACAGAATCAAGATTGGTGAGAAGCTGCAGAGAAACTCAAACATAATGCTGCGCAACAAAAAATGTGTTAGAAGAAAGGCACAAAACATTTTAAATGTTTTAACCTTAAGATCTTTTTCAGTAAAATACAAATGAAACAGTAAAACAAAAGGCACTGTCATAAAAGCACTAGACAGCAGACAATGAACAACAGGGATATCCAAAATAACAATGACGTACATACACATAAGTATTGTCATAGAGACGTACATTTACAAAAATTATGTTAAGGGAAACGAGAACAGAATAAATTAAGTATATATGAAATCAAAATGAACGACAATACAACAAAGGACCCACTTGCCAAAATCTAAACCAGTAAGTAAATCATCGGAATTAAGACCAAAAGGCTTAATGGTACCAAACTATTTACCTAGATACTAAAACAACGAGATATTGACACTTACTCTTTCTGCTTCTTGGGATCTGGACAAATCAGAATTTTCCGGCATCCGTACAAATTTTGGTGGCATATTGACTGTGATCTTATTTATTTATCCTGGTGCTGTTTAAGGTATAACACATCTGTGGAATTTAGATATCTTGGAAATAGCAATTGAAATTTATTTTGTAAGTGACCTGTCTGTTGCCAGGGCCTACAGAATAGCTATACAGTGACCTGTCGTGAAAAGCATAAAATGCATTTAAGGAGGTTTTTGGGGAAGAGATTGGCTGTACCACTCCATATAAGGCCAAAGTAACCCAGAAGCCTTACTGAAGTCGGACGTGCTGGAACAAAAGGTGCAAATATCACAGCTAAGTTGTAAAATATGACCGAAAACATTGCACTCTCTCTTCCACATTCTGCTAATCTGCAGGAGTGGAGTTTGAGACTGGACTACATCCTGCTAATCTGCAGGAGTGGAGTTTGAGACTGGACTACATCCTGCTAATCAGCAGGAGTGGAGTTTGAAGCTGGACTACATCCTGCTAATCTACAGGAGTGGAGTTTAAGAGTGAAAATTTTTAAGAGTTTAAGAGTAGAAGAGTAGTACCTAATTAGAGAGTAGGAGAGTAGTACCTAATTAGAGAGTAGAAGAGTAGTAGCTAATTAGAGAGTAGAAGAGTAGTACCTAATTAGAGAGTAGAGGAGTAGTACCTAATTAGAGAGTAGAAGAGTAGTACCTAATTAGATAGTAGAAGAGTAGTAACTAATTAGAGAGTAGAAGAGTAGTAACTAATTAAGTCTTACTGGCATAGAAAAAAAGATACATTGTTCTCCTGAGTTCATTTTCATACTCCTGCTGGTTGGCAGTATGGAGAACAGAATGTATTATGTCATGGTTTACAGCTCAGCTGCAATCTCTGTGCTTGTATCTGACACATCTGATTTAGGTGTCTAAGGCTATGTTGAAAGTGTTGCTGACAGTTTTACTACAGCTGAAGTCAGAGGTGTTAGACCATTGGCAAAAATAAAACTGTGACATCACATCTGTTCTCTGGAATAATTCCTGCTAGAAATCTAGAAGGATGACCGTCTTGCTACAAGAGAAGATGCAGTGGAAGTTTTGGAACAAATGGAGGCAAAAATAATTTAAGTATATGAGTTTAAGTATATTTGACCTATTTAATTAGAAAATTAGACAGGCAACTTCACACACAAACCTCCTGACTCATCTATTATAACATACATGGCATTTTGTAATCAGAAGGCCAAATTCACATGCAAACCTTCTGACTCATCTTTTATAACATACATGGAAGTTTGTAATTAGACAGCCAACTTCACATGCAAACCTCCTGACTTCTTCTTTGCATTCTCAATAACACTGGTAGTTCTAACAATTGAAATTACTTTAAGTATTGCCTCTGAAAATTAATTTAAGTATTGCCTCTGAAAATTACTTGAAGTATTGCCTCTGAAAATTAATTTAACTCTTTCAGGACTTGATTATGTTTAGGTTTGGACCAAATTAATTTTATAAAATTTCCTTATATGTGTTTTTTATTGTATCACTTGACATACTAAAATTGATAAATAGTGTATGTGTAATATATCATTGGAAAGGGGAATGGATACAGAATATGAATATATAAGTACATTGATGGTATGTGATTACTTCACAAGGTTAGAGTTAGCCTTGTGAAGTAATCAAATATCAAATCAAAGCCAGTATACTGGTGATTGGTCCTGTAGACCCATAGTATAAAGCCAGTATACTGGCGATTGGTCCGGAAAGAGTTAAGTATTGCCTCTGAAAATTACTTTAAGTATTGCCTCTGAAAATTACTTTAAGTATTGCCTCTGAAAATTACTTTAAGTATTGCCTCTGAAAATTACTTTAAGTATTGCCTCTGAAAATTCGAAACATTTCTATCATATCGTTCAGTGTGCACATTGTGTTTTATCAATACACACTTCATTTTCCATTAATTTTCTATAGTTTCAAAATTGCTTGTGTCCCTAGTTACATAAAAATCAGGAAAAATAAGTAGCATTGAATAAGCCAGATTAAAACACACATGGTTATATGGTTACATGGTTACACATTCCATATGTCACTGTGGATTTACAATGTATAGACTACTGAAGCTGATGCTTTGCTAATCAGGGTCAAGAATCAAACAATGGAGCTGTGAATTGAGAGTGCATATAAAACTGAAGCTGATGCTTTGCTAATCAGGGTCAAGAATCACATTGACCAAGATCGTTCATCCCCTTTCCATGGAGGACTACAATACCAAACTTGTCTTGTCAAACAAGTATTGGTTATGAGCTGATATCATGGCACTCCAGGCAAACCAATAGGTGCTCAGTCTCTCCCAGCAGATGTTGAAAAGTATGATGCTTAAAGTTACTGTGGCATGCAGGTTAAAAACACTCCATGTTCTACCACCCAAATGCCCAGTCTTACTTCTGCAACATTTAATACCGAACTCCCCTCACTGACTTGATTCACCATCAATTGCAGTGTCCATGTCTAACAGTCGTTCTTTCAGTAACATAAACACATATCCACTATCAACTCACAAACTATTGGTGCTTTTCCTGAAATCCGGTCTGCTATCTCACTACCACAAACACCCACATCTCCAGAACAGTAGATCCACATGATGTGGATCCCCCTGGAGTGGAGATTGGAAGAAGCTATAAACAACCAAGTAAGAATTGACACGATGTCCATTGTAATAAAACATGTTGAAGACCAATTCCTGGACTGCCAAAAGAATATTAAACCTTTTATACACAGCATGCCTTGAAATTGTTAGAAAATAAAAGCAATGTAGCCTCAGAAGTTACAACTGCTAGTGTAGCCTCAGAAGTTACAACTACTAGTGTAGCATCAGAAGTTACAACTACTAGTGTAGCCTCAGAAGTTACAACTACTAGTGTAGCCTCAGAAGTTACAACCGCTAATGTAGCCTCAGAAGTTACAACTACTAGTGGCTAAGGATAATGGAACAGAAAGAGACCTATGAAGATCTGCTGATAGCCACCTACGAATGTTACACAATGCAGTTGGCAATCACTATCACATGTAACTATTATACACTTCTGTAAAACCACACTGTTAGCTCATTCAATTTGTAGCTGCAAACTCCTTTACAAGTGTATATCACGTCATTAGATTTCATTAGACCCTGAAAATGGTAGACAATGAATTATTGCCACTTGAATAGACCTTATGCTGAACACTTAGTGCACTTACTTCGCATATGAGTGGTCCTGGGTTCATTCCCCAGTTGAGGCGGAAATGTTTTTCAGATCACAACGGCTCCCAGGTCGACCCAGCCTTAAATGGGTAACGGATTCATCCAGGAAGTAAAGACTGTGAGGAAAGGAGACGGCTACCACCCTCATTTGCAGAGCCTCTGAAATGTGAGATCGCTAACATCTCACACCCCTACGGCATTAATAAATGCTATGGGTTACTTTACTATGCTGAACAAAGGTTTTTGAAGTTTCACTTGAACAATACCTGAATAGACATCTTGAATAGACAGAGGACTGTGATAATTCACTTTCAATTTATCTTCATATTATAGTAATTATAGGCCCCTATCTATAGTGAAATCTATAGTGATAGGAACTTTGAATTTTTCTTCTTTTTTATTCGCTGCCACATGTAGCAGTCACAACTTTGAGCAGTGCCATAAAGATTTTCATGAAAAGTGACAGGGCCATGTTCAAGTGCTTTGTTTTATGTTGTTGGGCAGATCTGCAAATAGTGTTTGAATAAGAATATCATTATGCTGGTGTCATAGGTACATAATTCTCTTGTTTGGATCTTGTATTATTTGTAGAGGTGATACGCAGACCACTGTGCTGTATTTAGTTGACAATGGGTCACCTAGTCCCATTTGGAGAGCTGATGGTAGGCTCTCGACTGACAATCATTACAATTATTATATACAACTTTGGGTGAAAGTACAGATTAGTTCTCCACTGTGCTATAAATAGCACACTGTTGACAATTTTAACTATCCAACGTCATGGATTCCCGTGTAACACCAATCAAAATAATGGCTGCCATGACGTCACATCCGACAATCACAGTTCAACTCTAGACACAGACGAACTTATGCATAATCTGTTTGTTTTCCAATTTACACATTTTTTACAATTTCCTATTATTTGTGGTGAGCGATCAGTATTTCTGCCCGTTATCCGCTATACACGGAGCGAGGTGCGCGCACACATTAGAAATATTATTTCTAATCCTAACCTTACTCTAAGTACTTACCCGTAAATCAAGTTTGCCAAATCACACAACAAAGGTCAGGTAACACCTTGACACTAGAGCAAAGGTCACAGCGGAGAACTATAATGTACTTCAGCCCAACTTTGTATTAGGGCTAGGGGACTATTGGTCCTACTACAGACTACACTGGATTGGTATTTCTGATATTTATCATATTATGAAGAAGTAATGGTTGCCCAAAAGCAGAGAGGAGGGAAAGAGAAAAAAGAGATCTAGCTTCATAGAAAAACAATCTTTACAATAATTAATTTTCTGTTAGAATAAAAATAAAAATTTATAATTTATTTTAATTTTATCATTTTATATGTTGTTTACAACAACAGAATGAGAATGAATATTGAATAGTTTAATATATATTTCTCGTATCTTACCTATGACATTTAGAATAACTGTTTATGAAGATCTCGTGAAATTTATAACAAATCGAAGATGTGTGTGTACATATTATTGAACAAATGTCAAATGATTACGTCTCCAATATTGACTTCTGCAAGTTATTGTCTCATCCGGAAGTTGCTGGTTCAATTTACAGATCACCACAGTGTTGCCATCTTGTTTTGTGAAAATTGGGATGGGGGGGGTTGTGAAAATCACTAGGCTCGTGACCAAAAAAAACACAAAAATTATAACTTTTTGGAAGTAATAACAAAAAACACTAATATTTTCCATTTAAAAGTATACAAGATGTGTCATGTGATGTATTCTTTCTAGAACGTTGTCTTCCCAATTAATTCTCTGAACCCCTCTCAGTCTTGGGCGATGCGGCTTGCATTTTCCAACGATATATTCATGTTATCTTTAATGTCGTCAGTCCATCGTCTTCTTGGTCTGCCCTTTCTCCTCTAACTAGGTACTATGCCCTCCATTATTTGTCTTTCTAAACAGTTGTGTCTCTTTATATGACCAAACAGGTGTAGTTTTCTTTTTGCTATTGTGTTTAGTAACCAACACTGTGGAATTTTTAATGTGTTTATAATATCTGAGTTTCTCTCTTCTTTTTTTTCTTCCATGATACAATCATTATAATTATTATACACAACATTTTGTTTGTGTTAAGTGCCTACTCCTACTACACTGGATTTGTATTTCTGATAACATGCGAGATTGTACATCATAATACATTATTTTCAGTGAATATGCCTATACAGATTCAAAAAAAATTATTTTGAGACGGCAGATGTATTTTTATTAAAATTATGTTAATGCCCTGCCCACCACGAACATATTTATTTTTTTAAAGGAGTAATATCTATCTATAAACCCGTAACCCTTCAGGGTCGTAGGGGCACCACATTGGATGCCTCAGCACACAGAGTCCTCCAGCGAATTCTATCCTCAGCGATGCGGATGGGTGTGGAAATATCTTGCCCTGTCCATTCCTTGATGTTGTCTGTCCATGCCTTATATAGATATCTTAAAAGAAGTTACTTCAAAATTAAAGCTGGTTTCCCGCATCAGATAGAGACAGTTCACATTTTTGGACACATCCTGATAAGAGGGAAGATTAAACCAGGCCCGCAGATAAGGAAGGAGGGTGTTCAACTCTCCCCCACCCCATAAGAAATCTGAACATGACTTTTAATACTAAGAATTTAGTCAGGAGGTCGGCACAAACCTCTCCTTAACGATGTTTCACAGAAATACTATCAAATTTACCGTGAAATGGTGACATTTACACACGAAAACGGGAGAATGACTTTGTTACTTTTTTTTGGTAAATTCCCTCCTTAAGGTAATCAAATTTACGGCTCTAGACTTTCAAAGGGGGTAGATGGAAATCAAGAGAAAATATGCTTGACAACCTGGCATTGTGGCGTGGAATAACATTGGTATTGAAAATTAGTGACAGCACACAAAACAGAAGGCTGTAGTAAGATATAATAACCAACATACATAACGAATGGGCAATTTTCAAAACATCAATGACAAATAATCTAAAAAACCTTATGTGGCGCCAAAAAAAACAAACCAAGGGGTGTAAAAGAACTGGTCGAATGAAGAAATCAAACAACAATCAGTAAAAATAAGCAAACATTCAAAATATGGGTAATGGGTAATAACAAACTATGGTTAATGTGTAATAACAACATGTAATTAAAAGGATTATGCTCAGTATTGTTTAGAGAGAAGAAATGTCAAGCGAATAATCAAACAAGCAAAAGAAAATACATGGAAAGAATATGATGAATACATGTCTGTAATATACACCAAAAGACCAAGAGACTTCTTCAAAAGTATAAAAACAATGAAAGTGAGAGAAGAGAGTTATAACCCCACGACAATCATAAACAGTAGAAATTGTACCCCCATATTAAACGGAGAAGACAGGAAAACAATGTGACTAGAGTATTTTAAAGAGATGTACAACACATCAACCATCACTAAAAAATATCCTTTCCAAGATATTCACATGTTCCAGAACCAGAAATACTAGTCCGTGAAATATAGGAACATATTAAGAACAGACCACGAAACAAATCACCTGGCGTGAATGGCTTAATAACTGAAGCCATCTTGGCGCGCAAGGACGTTACTGTAAGCTGCCTAAAGAGAATATTCACAACAGCATGGTCAGAAAAACAAGTACAAGATGACTGGCAGAGAGCAATAATTGTACCCTAATAAAAAAAAATAAAGGGCAACAAAAGAAAGTGTGGGACGTAAAGGAACATCTCTGCTCAGCCATATGGGAAAGATATACGCAAAATCATAGAAGACCGATAATAGAACCCCAGCTACATAAGACATAATTTGGTTTCAAGAAAGGTATGGGATGCACAGATGCTATTCGCTACAACAGCTGAGCGAAAATACACTTGAATACGACCTACAACCAGTGGCGTAGCGAGGGGGGGCGGAGGTGCGGACCGCCTCGGGCGGCATCATCGGGAGGGCGGCAAATTTATTTTCGTCCAGTCTTTCACAATCACTGACATATTTTTTTTAATGTCACAAGCGCGGAAAATTACGATTCCTCCCCGGGCGCCATTGACCCACGCTACGCCACTGCCTACAACTACACAGCGCCATCATCGACAAAGAAAAGGCATTTGACGGAGAAAAACTGTGGCTAATATTGGAGGACTATGGAATACATGGACAATTACTAGACAATATAAGAGCTTTATACAAAAAATGCCAGAGCGTAATCAGAACTACTGAGGACACAACAGACCCATTTGAAATACAAACAGGCGCTAGACAAGGCTGCGTACTCCACTTCTGTTCGTAGCATACATGGACAGGATAACTAACTAATGAGACAGACCTAAAAAAAAAAAAAATTAACCCCGTGCAGAAACATCAAATGAAGATCACAGCTCACTCAGCTCACTGCTATTTGAAGATAATCAATGTTTAATATATGTTATCAGAAAACGCCGTTGGTCCTACATCGGGCATGTCCTACGCGCAGACATCAACATAATACACCACCAATCTCTTGAATGGATACCTACAGACAAAAGAGCCAGGGGTAGACGAAAACACTCAGAAGAACAATACTTAGAGAAAGTAAAACAACCAATATTCATACTATTCAAGAACTGCACAGAATAACTTTGAACAGACAGAATTGGAGAGATCTGACCTCTGCCCTATGCGCTAACTTCAACGCAAAAGGAAAATGAATTGCGAGCAACACAACATGAAATTAAATGCGTCTACAACAGAAAGTATGACGATAAGCAGAATAGAAGGTCAGTTAAATAAATCTGTCAATGGTACAAAAGTAAAGCAAGTTCCAGAGTTTAAATACATAGGAAGCATATTTACGGAGGATGGCAAACTCGACAGAGAGATTGAAACAAGGTGTCAAAAAGGCAATGTTGTGACTTACCAGCTGTCACCAATACTCAAACACCCATCAATCTGCATGGATACAAAACGACTTTTGATAAACAGTATTTGTATACCAATTCTGTGTTACAAATATCAAACATGGCCCTTGACAAAGATACTAGCGACAAAGATCACAGTTTGCGAAATGAGATGTTTGAGGTAGCTATAAATGTCACGAGAACAGACAGATGGAGAAGATATCAGGAAAGAAATAAAGACTATCTCAAGTCGAGACTACATCGAGAGGCAGCAATCCAGATGGTTTTGTCATGTCATGAGAATGGAATCTCTGCAACCAGCCCTTCGTGCATACATCAGCAGAAGACCAGGCTACACGGTACGAGGAAGACCAAGAACAAAATGGGCAGAGACATTCAAAGAAACATAGGCACTTGCTTACCATGGCCAAAGTAACTCAAATGGCCAAAGAAAAAAAACTTCGATACCCCCCACCCCACTACGATTAACGGCACAAGTTATAATAGATAGAAAGATACTTCATTGAATACGAGTATATGTCTATTTTCATATCTCGTCAGCATCTGATTATCGACTACTACAACTGCATCAAAGAACTGTCATCAAATAGTGGCGTGCGGTGATACTTTCTAAAGGGGACTTGGTTGTTTTTTTATTATGGACTATGTGGTCAAAATATGAATATTCTAAACTTTTGATGACAGAATTACATGAACTACAATTGTCATCATTTTGTATAAACTGATATATCGAAAATGGACATCGTCGGCGGTTTGCCGATGTGTCTCGTCAAAATAATTTTTATTGTGCTTCACAAACATCGCTTACTTGTATAGGTGTCTCGGCCTCCCTAGAACAACCACATTTACCAGTGTTTATTTTGATACGGTTTATTTGTTTATGTTTGTTACAGTTAACCTAATTAAACAAAATTAATACCAGATAAGTTATTTCCAAATGGCGTTTAGCGTACATGTTTGTTTTAATAGAAACATCAAGAGTTGGAAAACTTTCATTATTTGCTGTTCTTCGTCAAACACGGAAACTTCCAATAAAAATTAGCATTTGGTTGAGAATATAATTTGAGAGGCGGCCTGTTACATCATTACACTGGATTCTTTAACATATTTACAGAAAATAACACTTACTTTTTAAGGAGAGAACATATTTCTTCAGTCTAGTTTATTTCCACATCCCTCACTTTAAGACAATGTCAAATTATACAGATTCGCAAACATTACGTTTTGATCTAGTTTATCAACGGGAACAATTACATAACTTAATAATCACAATATTTCCGCATATAGACCTAAGTAGCAGATGGAAATGTTATTTTCTGTCAAGTTTTCAATATATTCCATGATATAAAAGAACTCAGTAATCTGAACCTAGTCCTAAGGGACTCCAAGAAAAGTTACTTTTGTTATTTTATTGCAATTCAGCAACTTGTAATATAAAAGCATATGATAGTTTTTGTAATCAGAAGCAGTCATACTCTCGGTTGCCGCTGACGATTTAGAAATAACTCTAGCACCCCAGAAGACAGCCTAAAAAAAAAGCCTAGACCAATGAAAACATAGACACCGTGACATCCATTACAGGTAGAAACGTTTATTTCCTGTAATATTTGTAAAATCATCAGCCTGACCTTCTCTACTTTAACCCTTCATTCTTAATGCACACAGAGTTACCGTTATTTATTAAACAAGTGCTTTGTTTACATTATCGAAGATAAGTCATTTAGGTACATATGATTATCTTGATTATTTCTAAATAAACACAACTTCTACTGCTTATGACTTTTTCATGAGTAATTATACTCAAATAAATTACTTATTTGCAAGCACGCACACACAGACAAAACGACACACTTTTAAACAAAATATTTTGGCACAGGAAGAGACTTATCACAACAGATCAAATTGAGATGGACTAGATATTTAACATACAAAAAACAAAAACATGACAATCAGAAAATCAAAGCAGACCACACGTTAAACATAAAATTGCATAGAAAGATATTGCAACAAGTTCTACTTCCGTTCGCCTGGAACGTGCTGAAGTTATTCGCCTTCAATGTGCTTACATTTGAAGATGTTCGCCTGTAGCGTATTTATATTTGAGGTTATTGTAACAAGTAAACATTACCAATGTCATGGACACAAAATCATACATAATGGTAGATGAGAAACCAAAAGTTAAAAGGAGAATATGAATCGAACATCCAAGCAAAACAATAACTAAAATGAGAATTGTAAACTGCTACATCTATTCCATAATACTGTATGGCTCCGTAACATGGATGTTAAAGAAATCGGAGATTTGGACATATTCAAGAATAGAGACAACTTCATGGAAAAAGAAGAAAACAAACACAGAGGTTCAAATGAAATATTAAAGGAAATACAAATAAAATATTTTGAATATATTAAACGACATACATTTTGTTGATACATTAGCTGACGGTAGAGTTAATGAGCCGTAAGCGAAAGGTAGGCAGAAATACAAATGAGATGGAAACATCAAGAGATAAAGAAAGAAGATGTAAGCTTCAACAGATGTAGAAACAGGATGGGCACATCGAGAGATATAGAAACAGGATGGAAACATCGAGAGAGATATAAACAGGATGGAAACATCAAGAGATAAAGAAACGATGTAAACATCAAGAGATGAAGAAACTGGATGTAAACATCGAGAGATATAGAAACAGGATATAAACATCAATAGATAAAGAAACTGGATGGGCACATCGAGAGATATAGAAAGAGGATGGAAACATCGAGAGATATAGAAACAGGATATAGTGTATTATAGTGCACCCCCCCCCCCCCCATGGTAAGAGACAGAGGATGTTGCAGGTCCGTTGCAGTCAACCTTCGATGTGGATATGACACATGATGATGATAAAAGCACATGACACATAAGATTTTAAGATTTAAGATTTTAGTTAAAGGTAAAGTTATGGAACGACCAGCAAGATGTATCCAGATGCAAGTGAAAAGAAAACACAATGACATGTGCAAATATAGTCTATCAAAGTGCACCATCCTACAGTACCAGCGATAGTGACAGGAGATTTGGAGGACATTTGCATCCTATCTTCGAACGAGAGATAATACAGTTCTCTGAACAGCAAACGAATATGGTCTAAAAGAAATGTTACTATCAACACAAAATACAGTGAAGCCCAAATCTGCTCTTAAATATGAAGAAAACAAAAAGTATGACAACGGATAAAGTGAAAGTGCGAATATAATAATTGATAACTTCGAACTAGAGAACATAACCAAATTTCGAGTATGTGGGTGTATAGCCAAACTATGTATGATCAGAACATGCATATTTCCAGTGGCAATATACGGTTGTGAGGCAAAGACATTAAATAAAACAATAGCAAAGGAGAATCACTGCTTTCGAAATGAGATGATAGAGTTTTACGTATACCATTGGCAGCTAAAAGATAAATCAAGAAGTGTTAAAGGTCAATAAACGTCGAATGGGGCTGGTTCTTTAATAACTTCCTTAAGAAAATTGTATCTAAACGACTATACATCAACCAGCAAAAAGAAAATTAAAAGAAAACGCGCAAAAAGAACTAAGGAGGATGCAAGACTCATGGTTTAGTAGCATAGCCAAAGAGATACACAGCATTACGCTGATAGCAATAATATGCATACATTTTATTCAGTGCTAAAACAATCTATGGCCCTCAGTTTTCAGGAATGTCTCCTTCTCGCAACGCAAATGGAAACCATACCATTACTGACAGAGATAAAATTCTCAAACGCTAGGCTGAACATTTTGAAAATGTGCTAAACTGTCCCTCCAACATCAACGACGAAGCGATTGCGCGTATCATGAAAATACCAATAACCATTCATTATCGGAGTCCCCTTGCCTGAGGAGGCGGCGAAAGCCATCTCTAATTAGGCCGTAGGAAAAGCACCAGCCCCACAAACTCAATTCCAGCCGAAGTTGTGGCCGTCATTGGCCATGTTATGATTGCTAATCTCTTCCAGACAATGTGGAACCTGGAAGCGATACAAGACTTTACGGATTAATGTATCATACATCTATATAAGAGAAAATGAAATTGCATAGCTTGTGACAACCACCGAGGCGAATCCCTGCTCTCTATTCTCAAGATCCTGCCTCGGGCCATGTTAAAGAGACTGCAAGCCCATCTTGAGAAAGGTCTCCTCCCAGAGAGCCAATGTGGTTTTCGACAAGGCAAGAGGTACAGTTGACATTATATTTACTACCAGAAAACTACAGGAAAAGTGTCACAAACAGAACATGATACGCTACATTTGTCGACCTAACTAAGGCATTCGACACTGAAAATCGCGAAGACTATAGAAGATCATGTCGAAATTTGGATGTCCCGAAAAATTCACCAACATTGTTCGCCAATTCCATGATAGTATGACAGCATGTGTGCAAGATGACGGCGCACATTCAACCCCGTTTCCATTATCTGTTTTAAAATAATTTAATTATTGCGTCTTTTCCTGTTAAGGAATGAAGGGAGGCTTTTTTCCAGTAACAAACGGTGCCAAACAGGGTTGCGTCCAGACTCCGACGCTCTTTAGCATGGTTTTCTCTGTCAAGTTAAATGATGCCTTTCGGAATAACAGTGCAGGAATTTGCTTTCGCTAAGGAGCAGATGGAGGGCCATTCAATCTTAGTAGATTGAAGATCAAGACCAAAACTACGATGGACATTGTTCACGATCTCTTGATCGCCGACGATTGTGCACTCAACCGCTACCAGTCTGAAAGACATGCATGACAGTATGGACATCTTTTCTTTATCTTTTGATGCAATTGGTCTCACTATCAGCTCCGCGAAGACATTAGTAATGTATCAACCAGCGTCAGGTGTCCCCTACACAGAACCAGTAATCACAGTAAAGTGACAGAAATTAAATAGTGCCAATAAGTTTGTATATCTCGGCAGCACCCTATTACAAACTGCGACAATTGACGAGGGTGTTGCCCTTCGTATTGCTCGCGGCAGTGCGACATTCGGAAGCCTTCGTGCCAATGTCTGGATCAGGCGTGGTCTCAGACAATTAAGTTGAACGTCTACTGCGCAGTGGTTCTACTAACACTGCTTTATGCTGCATTATCCTGGACTGTGCATGAGAGACACGCTCTACAGCTTAACTCTTTCCACCTTCGGTGTCTAAAAAACCTCATGAGAGTATGTTGGCAGGATCAAGTACCAGACACGGAAATATTTCAAAAGTCCCGCATGCAAAGCATCCATGTTCTGTTGAGTAGGTTCCAACTGTGCTGGACTAGCCACATCGTCCGTATGTCAGATAAGCGCATTCCAAAGAGATTATTCTATGGGGACCTGTGCGATGGAAAACCATCAAACGGAAGGCAGAAAAAGCATTTCAATGATCACCTAAAAACTTGCTCAAGCACTGCCGCATCTCTCCTCATTCCTGGAAGACTTTATCCCTTGATCGCTCAGCTTGGCACACCCAGATCACTGATGACATCACTAAATTTGAAAAAAGAGAGAACACTGCGGGCAATTTACAAGCGATAGAAACGGAAGGACAAATCCGAAAATTCTCCTACTCGGGACCCTCTGCACTCCTGCATGCACTGCAATATAACTTTCCTGACACGAATCGACGGGATTCATCGGGCATCTTTGAACTCCCAAACCAAATTAGACAACCACAAATGTTTAGGTATTTTTTCTACTTGTGCACCACATGTTTATTGGTGTTTTTTGTCCATACCATTCTCATCTTGGCTTGCGAAGGAGGAACGTCATCATCAATAAGAAAGCTGTGTTGTGGTTATATAAAGAAACATAACAACATGGAAAGATTAATAACTGAAGGTACAGTTAACGACAACAGGGCAACAGGGCGCCCAAGACGATGATGGTGTAATGATACATCAGAAGGCTTGAACATGTTGCGGCAGGTCAACTTGCCCAAAAATCGCGGAGTGTTCAGAGAATCCATAAGGAAGAAAACGTTCTAGAAAGAATATGTCACATGATGATGATGATACTACTCTTAGATAATATTTGAAAGAAAGATTCGAAGATAGGCCGAGTTGGCAAGAATACAACATGGCTGGATAATAGCATGGACTGGTGTGAAGTTTCCAAACTCATCAGGGTGGTAGAGGATAGAAATGCTTGGATATTTTTTCGCATCAAATGTCTTAAAGATTTAAAGGGTTTAAAAACCGTAGAAGATTGACTTCACTGTACTCGGTTTCCCATATGTACTCCGTGACCTCTTCAATACAAGGCTTAACCACTACGCCAGGGAGATCCCCAATCAAATGTCTCAATGTGACACCCCTTCAGCCCTACGGGATTTGGCCATTATTATTATTACTACTATTACTACTGCTGCTACTACTACTATAATTATTCTCGAAGCGTAAGTTGTTACTGGAAGATGTGTTAATTTCCAACGATGTAAAAATTATTTTGAGAACCCCTGTTATCTGTGAAGATTTGAATGGATGGGTGTAGGATTTTGACCTGACAAGAAAGGGTTGAATGACCGGTAGTGGTGTTTGTGGCAGCGTGACCTAGTGATGTGGTCAACAAGAGATGTCATTGACCATCAGGATAAAGGAACTAGCCAGCGTCGCCTCGATTGAATAATTGAAGAGATCTGCTGTGTTTTCACAGGGGAAGTAACACCGGAAAAAATTATTACGATCTTCAGCAACAAAAGGTACTTTTCTTGAATGGGAATATTTCATTAAAGAGAAAATGAGACCGCCCAATTGTCGATGGACACGGGAGGAGATCATTTTGAGCGTGACACTGTGAAGCAGAACAGTTTGCGCAGAATCGAGTAGAATTAACGACTGGCAGTGATGAAAAAGTTCTGAAAGAAGCCATATCATTCAATCAAATGATGTGCCGAGTGAAGCAGGCGATCATATTTATATAGAACTCAATGTCTCTCGTGTTGTTCATAAGTTCACTTAGTTACATTCTCCCATGCCATAATGACAACACATCCAGTAATTTATCTATGCCTCCCCCCCCCATCCTTTTTTCTTTTTTTCCCCATCTTTCTGGTAGTTACTAAATTTTTAAGTTTTGTTCTTAAAATGTCCTCTAAACATCTTAAGTGTCTACACTAAAAATTTTGCAAAATTGTTCTCTGTACTCTAACATTACTGAGCACCTTAGTTTTCTTATAATTTTTGCAAAATTGTTCTCTGTACTCCAACATTACTGAGAACATTAGTTTTCTTATAATTTTTGCAAAATTGTTCTCTTTACTCCAACATTACTGAGAACCTTAGTTTTCTAATGAGGAGCACAAATATCAAGTTAGGGCCCAATAAAATGGCACAAATATCAAGTTAGGGCTCAAAAGAGGAGTACAAATATCAAGTTATGGCTCGAATGAGGAGCACAAATATCAAGTTAGGGCCCAATAAAAAAGCACAAATATCAAGTTAGGGCCCAATAAAAAAGCACAAATATCAAGTTAGGGCTCAAAAGAGGAGCACAAATATCAAGTTATGGCTCGAGTGAGGAGCACAAATATCAAGTTAGGGCTCAATAAAAAAGCACAAATATCAAGTTAAGGCCCAATAAAAAAGCACAAATATTAAGTTAGGGCTCAATAAAAAAGCACAAATATCAAGTTAGGGCTCAAAAGAGGAGCACAAATATCAAGTTAGGGCTCAAAAGAGGAGCACAAATATCAAGTTAGGGTTCAAAAGAGGAGCACAAATATCAAGCTATGGCTCGAATGAGGAGCACAAATATCAAGTTAGGGCCCAATAAAAAAGCACAAATATTAAGTTATGGCTCAATAAAAAAGCACAAATATCAAGTTAGGGCTCAATAAAAAAGCACAAATATCAAGTTAGGGCTCAAAAGAGGAGCACAAATATCAAGTTAGGGCTCAAAAGAGGAGCACAAATATCAAGTTAGGGTTCAAAAGATGAGCACAAATATCAAGCTATGGCTCGAATGAGGAGCACAAATATCAAGTTAGGGCTCAATAAAAAAGCACAAATATCAAGTTAGGGCTCAAAAGAGGAGCACAAATATCAAGACCCTGATCTATCATGCATATCGAAAGAGACATCTAAGGAAACTGTGGTGCGGGTGGAGTTGGTTGTTCCATCAAACTACAACAATTGATGAGAGTTAAAACTGATGTTGGATGTTCTAGACTGACATACGCAGATAGTGGGGTCAAGATCTAAATATTGGCAGAATACATTCCGTTATCTGGACTACATTTTTCTAACCAGCAGGAGTTTGAGAAGGAACAATGAAGAAATAGAAGTGGAAGAGGAAAGTGAATTGGCACAGCCAGAGATTGATACATTATATCTACCAGATGTTTTCAATATTGCAGTCAATCAATTTGTCACAGCCAGAGATTGATACATTATATAACGTGAATGCTTCAATCTTACAGTAAATCAGTTATAGTATAGTCTGTTATCGAAGGTTCACCTGAACTTCCCATAATTTTTAATGGCTGTACATTCTGATGTAGCAAAGATATAAGAGAAGGTACATCGTCACAAAAATAAGCTCTTCTTCCTCTGTGTTCGTTCTCAAACTTCCGCAGATGAAGCCCGGAAAACGAGATGCGCTGTGCTATGTCGTACATCTCGCCACCTAAGACATGTATAGTAGGTATCAGTGTCGCTCTTCTTTACTCCCAAGCAAAACAAGGGCCGAAAAAATTGTCCTTTATCGTGAATTATGATCAATATAAGACTTGCTATAAGGTCTTTGGTGATCAATATAAGACATGGGTGTACAGTCTTTGGTGATCAATATAAGACACATGGGTGTACAGTCTTTGGTGATCAATATAAGACATGGGTGTACAGTCTTTGGTGATCAATATAAGACCTGGGTGTACAGTCTTTGGTGATCAATATAAGACCTGGGTGTACAGTCTTTGGTGATCAATATAAGACATGGGTGTACAGTCTTTGGTGATCAATATAAGAATTTCTGTAGAGTCTTGGATTCGCAATTTCCTTCCTCATAAATCCCCAATTTCCCCATCTAATCTACGGTCTTGGTCTACAGACTGGCAAAATATAAGAGACTGTCCATAATTGGGGGGAGGAGGGTTCAGAAAAATTCGACATAGTCGGGCAAAAGTAAACGTCAATAATGTGTTATTCATGCGCGGATTTCATAGTATGAATTATAAAGTTTCTTCAAAAATTGCTAAACAAAATATGAATTTAAATCTTTAGGAAAAAAAAAATTCCAACAAATTAATTGTTGTATATAAAAACCGTTTTATTGACATCAACTTTTGTCAACCCCCTTCCCCTTGTCAACAACTGTCAAATTTCAGATCATCCCCTCCCCGTTTCCAACTGTTGACATACTTTCAGACAGCCCAGCCCCTATGATAAAAATACGAGTATAGATTTATTTCAAACATTGCATATGTTAGGGTTCGACACAAATAAAGTATCCATCATTAACCACAGTAAGGGCGCATTGGTTACTATATTGTTGCAATGATATTACATTATGATTGCAAACGTGTGACCAGAATCACCACCATATCCCTGGACGCCAATCGGAAAACGAGGCGCACAAACTGCGTGACAAAATGACACCATTCTTTGCTGCGTTGCTGGGTTCCTCGTCTCCATTCTCACGCCAGTTATATAAAGAAAAAACTGCATTTTAGGAAATTCATAAAATCCCAAATGTCAGATTTTAACATTTCACCAATTCTGTCTTCATTGACTATTTAGGAATACTTTAAAAATACCGGTGAATTACACTGAATGTATACAAGTTATGCCATACATAAATAAAGCATCAGGAATAATGAACTATCATGATTCTTCGTACGTCGAGCCTCCTAATATTAATTCGAGTTTTAAACAAATAAATAATTCATATTATGAACTTTCTAATCCTCATAACACAAGAGACTTTCACGAGAATATTTTGGAACCAAATTTTGAGAATTTGGGCGACCAGAATTTGACTAATCACCCGGTAGATTCAGACTTCAAATATGATTCTTTAAGAACAGAGTCGCCTTGGGAACTGCACGGATTTGAAGACCAAATTCTACACAACGAAGATGGTTCTGTCTTCAATTTATCATCCCTTGATTGGGGCTCAGTAAATCTGTACTACGAATATGAAACTAGTAATACAAGCAGTATTGACAGTCCGGCTGTGACTACAGGACGTGCAATCGCTCTGGCAGTATTCGTTTTCATCTTCATTGTTGGTCTACTTGGCAACGTTTTTATTGTGTACACAATTTCTCGCCGCGCGACGGTGAGACAAGGCATATATCTTTACCTCATAAATCTGGCTGTCTCAGACATTATATATTTGTTAGTATGTCTCCCAGCACTCAGCGTGAGCTACGCAGCCGTAGATTGGAAGTTCGGGCGAGTATTATGTGAGTATTCATAGTTCATCTCTATTTTTTAAATATTAATAACGTGATATTTTGTATAAAAATTGACTAAATTTAACGTGACCTCGACTAGAGAATTTGTGCAAAATTAATTACAGCTGTTATAGTTGTCATGTACACATTAAAATTATGTTACTTTAGTTGTCATGTACACATTAAAATTATGTTACTTTAGTTGTCATGTACACATAAACGTGTTACTTTAGTTCTTATGTAAACATAAACGTGATATATTACAGGCATTGTACACATTAATGTATTACTTTATTTCTGATGTACACATTAATGTATTACTTTAGTTCTCATGTACACATTAATGTATTACTTTAGTTCTTATGTACACATTAATGTATTACTTTAGTTCTCATGTACACATTAATGTATTACTTTAGTTCTCATTTACACATTAATGTATTACTTTAGTTCTCATGTACACATTAATGTATTACTTTAGTTCTCATGTACACATTAATGTATTACTTTAGTTCTCATGTACACATTAATGTATTACTTTAGTTCTCATGTACACATTAATGTATTACTTTAGTTCTCATGTACACATAATTGAATGTTCTGCTATTATAACCAAGGGTGCATTAGCCTTCAATCAACAATCTATAGGCAGGCATATCCTGTATAATTAACTCCAGATCTGCACTTTTGTTCCCAACGTCAAAAGTACTCATCGTATTATGATGTGAGTGTGTTCTTGATAAAGGCAATTTGGTCGAAACGTCTATTTGTATGTGCTATTATGTGTGTTAACAGTGATAATTAAAATTTCATTACCCGATTCCAAGCTTCGCATGTTGGGTTTCAGTTTTGCCGCAGTGTGTATATTACTGTTCCTTACCCTCCTCGTGTCTGTCTAAAGAATACAGCTTTATGTATCTGTTAGCCTGCCAGCTCTTGTATCAATTGCCTGATCTTTATCTTTTGCGTTCGTTCTCATATTCCTGCTAGTTAACAGAATGTAGTCCTGAGAATTGAATGCCGTGTGTCATTCTTTGTATCTGGGCTGTGGTTTCTGCGCCTGATAAAACCGACTTCGTCATGTTTTTAAGGGGGGGGGGTCACTTTGAGCTTTGATTTGTGCCAGCCAACTCTACTATATACCTTTTTTTAGAACTCTCATGGCACATGCATAGCAGATAAATTATTGTATCCTTTGCTGCACTTTTAGAACCACAACAAGGCAAGGACAAATGATCTGGTGTTACTGGCCAGGAATATACGCTATATGTCACTCATCATTCTTAGCTTCCATATTACATTACCTGATGTATGCTCGATGTGTATGACCTGGTCTGACTTAGTTTTTCAACAAGTGTTGTCGTACTTAAGCCGAGTCCTTGGTCAATTATTCACTCATGTGGCCACTGGTTGTTATCCTTTAAGAGTTACGATATTTCACTTTTACCATGATATTCAGTGGCTTTCAACACACATTGCACAGTGACCAATGAAAAACGTGGGAACAGTCAAATAGCGTCATGTTTGAAGAATGCTTATCGATGAATCAACAGGACTGTATAACTAATGAAAGACTCGCTTAAAACTCCTGAGTCATTGACAGGAAATAGTTTTTCTTGTGACAGTTCTATATTCTGTTCAAAAAAGAGACGCAACTTTTTTTGGCGTTACTTTTATAAAATATATTCGCTGATTGGACATTATCCAACCTATCGACTGTGTCCACTTGGTCATTAACTTCTTGTGGTTTCTTGAATTGTACTCACCTCTTGATTCGCGAAGTTATGAAAGAGGTCAAGGTTAAAGCAACATTTTTGGCAATAGCTAATGACAGGTTAATGAGAATCTCACGAAAATTACTGAACACATAACTCTTAGACCATATTATTGAATGCATATTATTGAATGCATATTATTGAATGCATATTGTTGAATGCATATAAACGATTGACGGTCCTCGAATAAATTCAGTAGAAAATGCAATGCGCTAGTATGGCTCATGTCACTACAGAATAATGATACATCATCATTGGACGCTTCCAGACTGGACAATCACAAAGTGTAGTGTGTAGACAATTTAATGTAGTTAGAAGAACCATTAGTCGCCTGTGGTTGCAATTTCAACAAACTGGTTCAGTTGCAGAACGTCCGCGCAGTGGAAGTCCCAGAGTCACAATTCCTGCTGAAGATCGCTTCATACGGCTGCGTCACCTAAGGAATCGATGTGCATGTGCGTTCTTCAGACTCCAGTCAATTCCAGCATCTCGTCGAGTTTCAGATCAAACGGTCAGGAACCGGCAGCACGAAGCTGGACTTTAAGTTAACATACCCTACAGAGGTCCTGTTCTTACGAACTGGCATCGCCAGAACTTACTGCAGTACCAGCATTGTCAATGGACCGTTGTGAGTGACTGGAAACGTTGGGAGGGACTGGAAACGTTGTGAGTGACTGGAAACGTTGGGAGTGACTGGAAACGTTGGGAGGGACTGGAAACGTTCGGAGTGACTGGAACCGTTGGGGGTGACTGGAAACGTTGGGAGGGACTGGAAACGTTCGGAGTGACTGGAACCGTTGGGAGGGACTGGAAACGTTAGGGGTGACTGGAAAGGTTGGTAGTGACTGGAAACGTTGGGAGTGACTGGAAACGTTCGGAGTGACTGGAACCGTTGGGAGTGACTGGAAACGTTGGGAGTGACTGGAAACGTTCGGAGTGACTGGAACCGTTGGGAGGGACTGGAAACGTTAGGGGTGACTGGAAAGGTTGGTAGTGACTGGAAACGTTGGGAGTGACTGGAAACGGGTTTGATTTAGTTTCAAAGTTTCTTCCTGCCAATGTTGACATATTAATTCCGTCAAATAAAATTGTGGTACACGTTTGAAATAATGTTGCACTTATAATTTGTGTGTGTGTGTGTGTGCGTGCGTGCGTGTGTGTGTGTAACAGTATGTAGAATACTTTCGGAAGGTCATGTCCAAGTTCACAAACAAATTAAAAAACCTCATCCACTTCAACAACATTGGCATTTGTGGTGTGCACAACTTTTATCATTGACATTTGTTATGTGCACAACTGTTATCATTGACATTTGTCATGTACACAACTGTTATCATTGACATTCGTTGTGTCAGTCAATTCCTATTTTGCCAAGTTTGGCACATAGGGCGGATGTCATAGTCCTCCATGCCTGTCGGTCAGTTGCCAAGAATTGCAGGTCTTGTGTATTTATGCCTGTTAATTTTAATTCATTTATAAATGTTCTTCTGAGCGTTGTTTTTGGTTTTCCCTGTTTTCTTTTTCCCGTCTGGTGTACACATGAAGACTTGTCACTGAATTCTGTCTTCCTTCATTCTAAGTATGTGGCCGATGTATGTCCAGCGGCGTTTTCTGATGATGTTCGTCACATATTCTTGTTTTGTCTCCTCTCTTAGTATATCGTTTGATATGAAGCCTTTTCAATTAGTATTTGTGATTTTTCTGAGACATCTATTCTCGAAGGCAACTAACTTCTTATCCATTATTGATAGAGTTTCAACTTTCACATCCGTATGTTAATAATGGAGTCACACGTGTCTTGAATAGTCGCAGTTTGATGTGTTTACTTGCGATCTTCCATCTTCAGATGATTGAGAGTTTGTTAAAAGCATTGGAGGCGAATGCGATTCGAGTCTTTATTGCATAGTTGGTATCCCCGTCTGCTGTTATCTTACTTCCCAAATATGCGAAATTTGAAATATTGTCTAGTATATTATCATCTAGTTTAATTGATTCTGTCAGGCCGGTAAAGTTCATGATTTTCGTTTTATGTGTGTCTATTTGAAGGCCTATCTGTTGCGCAAAAAAAATTGAGTCTTTCTGTTTTTTCTTAGTTAAAATTTTCTTGCGCAATTTAGAATTCGTTGGAACATTAATTGATGGTTTCATTTGTTGTGTGCACAACTTTTATCATTGACATGTGCATGACCTGATCTGAATAAATAAATAGATAGAGATATAGACAGACAAAAAGATAGACAGACAGATAGATAGACAGACAAATAGACCGATGGATATGACAGATAGAATGACAGACAGACAGCCGGTAAGGCGGAGGAATGGATGGATAGGTGGATGGATAGATGGATGGATGGATGGATGGATTGATGGATGGATGGAGATAGACAGACAGACAGACATGCAGGCAGACAGACAGACAGATAAATAGATAGATAAATAGATATATAGATAGATAGATAGATAGATAGATAGATAGATAGATAGATAGATAGATAGATAGATAGATAGATAGATAGATAGATAGATAGATATATAGATAGATAGATAGATAGATAGATAGATAGATGGATGGATGGATGGATGGATGGATGGATGGATGGATGGATGGAGGGATGGATGGATGGATGGATGCATGGATGGATAGATGGATAGATGGATGGATGGATAGATGGATAGATGGATAGATAGATTGATAGATAGATGGATAGACAGACCGACCGACATACAGATCGAACGACAGACAGACAGGTTCATAGCTAGAGAAGAGATGAATAATGTGAAATAGATTATTTTGTCCCTAGTACAAGTTTTCAGCCTATCCCTAACTTTATTATAGCCTCCTACGACATTCCTCACTAGCAGACAGTGGTCCTATTCTTCGCCACCCTTAACTAAATGCACAAACGCATGATGATTCCTACATGAAAAGCAGGCAGTGATCCTATTGTTTGCCACTTTAACTGAACGCCCAGACTAATAATGATCCCTACATGAAAAGCAGACAGTGCTCTTTTTCTTTGCACCGTGAACAAAAAGTGCAGATCTCAGTTGCCACAAGACGTATTGGGTTGAAGGGTGGGGTTAAATCTCTGTATAGTGCATTCTTTAATAATATATTTCCCTATTTAGCAAAACTTTTCCAAATCGCCAATTATATTTATTCTATATTGCTGTTACAATATAAAGCGAATTTCTGTTATTACATACATATTACGTCGGCTCGCACCAAGTTGTTCTCACTGGATTCCCCTGTGTGGTGTGTATATATATATATATATATATATATATATATATATATATATATATATATATATATATATATATATATATATATATATATATATATATATATATATATATTAATATTATAAAGAATATTTTGACATTTTTGGAAAGAGAAGAAACAAAAAAAACTTCTCACTGTTCAATGTACAAAAAGCATACGATTAACAATAATGCGAATCAAATATTTAAACAAATTTGAACATAAAAACAGATCTTATACTTTGACCTTGATGGAAGGCATGGCTATAGATACGTATTCAGCAAGGAGTACGTTTGAATAAAAGTAAGGTTATTTGTCCGTTTTCGAGTGTGAGATGTTTTTTTTAAAATATTTTATGACATTTAGTGAAAAATCGCTTGGATGAGGGGTTATTTTTTTTTGCCCAGCTTTTAACTAATATCTAGTTGCTTGAAGGTAAAGTTGATGGACGGCAAGAATGAGGAATGCATAACAGCGAGTGTGAACGAAACATTATGAGAAAGACAGATGCAATCTGTCACAGTGCACAACCAAGACAAAGACAAAGATTATTAGAGGCACGTTTCCGTCAACCTTTGAGTCAACGTGACTCCGTAGCTTGAACGCTAATCACAGAGACACATCGCTTGATTATGAGACTCTCATATGCGTGCTGTCATGGCACAAGATGATGGTGATGAGAAGTAGGTTATGTTTCAATGGAGTTATTTCCCACAATGCAAGTTATTGAGACCGGAAATCACCTTTAACCTAAGTATGTTGACGTGTGAATACATCCTGCTTTGAATATTTTACAGTTGTCCAGTTTTTAAAATTGGACTTCCCAGGAATGTATGAATGAAAAAAATGGATAGTGAACCTGACCCCGAGACGTAGAATTGAGTGACCCTTGCCGTTTCACGTGGTCTCAAATACGAAATATGTGAATGAAAGTCTCTTTAATGTGACCTCTGACCCTACTGGTATCACGGGAATTTATCAATGAATTTTTCAAGCGCGCCACTCATACTATGTACTCTAGGGTGACCAGAAGTCTCCTTTCTGGGACTGTCCCCCTTTTGGGGCTGTTGTCCCAATAAAACTCAAAGAGGAGGCTAAATTTTCCTTTTTCCCCATTACAGTACAGTTTTGTCTCCTTATTTATAATTGTGACATGAGCGCAGCAGTTCTTGAAGCTTTGAGCTTTATACATTTTTCAATTTGATCTCATGTCATATCAAATATATGTACAAAATGGGAGATTACTCTTTATGTTATATAAAACATATTTCCCGCCAGTTACCATTCTTTACAGCATGTTTACATAATACTCTTCTGAAGTCAATAAAGTTTTAGATGCTAAGTTTCCTGCATGATGCCGTAAAGAAAGTGCAGTTTCAGTAGAAACATTAAAGAAGAATATCCCTTCTTGAAAGAAAACGTCATACTAGGCAAGGTGCAATGTACTGTTTCCCATTGGCAATGGAGGCCGTTACAATGTAAAACAGCACTTGAAGATGCAGAAACACAAAATGGCAGTTGCTGCTAGCACCTCAAGCCAAGGAGTTGCATAATTTTTTACAAGTGATGGGACAGGGCAGTTAATTGATGAAAGTAAGCGTCTAGCAGCACAAGAAGCTCTGTTTGCATTTCATGCAGTGAAACATAACCTTTCCATGAGATCAATAGATTGTACGTCTACAATAGTTATACATTTAATTAAAAAGAAATGGATATGTGGGCGAAAGAAGTGCAAATCAACTCTAGTAAATTTTCTATCACCTTTTGAAATGTAAAAAATAGACATAGAATTGAAAGAAGCTAAATACATTTCAGTTATGGTTGGCACATCGAACCATAGGAATTTGAAGTTGATACCGGTAATTGTTATGTATTTTATTCCGGATAAAGACATTCGAATCAAGGTGATTGAGTTTCAGAACATAACTGGGGAAACAGCGGAACTGCTCGCATGTCACATCTTGAAAATTTCACAGAAACAACAATTTACAGAAAAGGCTATTGCATTTTCTGGTGATAATAACACCATCTTCGGTGGATACAAAAGAGCAGGTTCCAACAATGTACTTGCAAGACTCAATAAATTCTTTAAAATCAACATTCATGGTATTGGTTGTGCTGCTCATGTTGTCGACTGTTCAGACAAGTGCTAATATGTTGCCAGTCGATATTGAAACAATTGTGAACAAAGTTTTTCAGTTTTTTTCATATTTACTCGGTGAGAGTAGAGGAATTGAAGAATTTCTGTTAATTTATAGAAATAGAATACAAACGTGTTCTTGGAAGTGTGAAATGTAGATGGTTATCATTACTGCCAGCTGTGAGTAGGGTTATTGATATGTATAATGGACACAAGTCCTATTTTCTGTCACAATATAAATGTCCTACACTACTGAAAGCTTTTTATAATGATCAGAATTCATTACTTTGGCTCCATTTCTTCCATAGCCAACTGAAAATATTCTCTGAAACAGTAATGAAACTAGAAGGAGATAATATTTTGGCAACTGAAGTGGCTGAAGAACTAGATGTTCTGAGACAGAAAATAATGACCAGAAAAATTTAAAATTTTCAAACACTAAAAATGACATCAATTATTTCTAAACTTAAAGTAGTTGAGTGTGATTTCGATGAAAAAGAGTTCTTCGACACCCCACAGTTATTCTACAATACTTTCCTAGAATATTTAAATAAGTGGATTTACCATTTTCAACTTTTGAAAGCATTTAACTGGATTAAGTTGGAGACCATTAAGTTGTGCTGATGTTTCAAGTTTAAAAGCTAGGTTTTTTGCCCTCCAGAAAATATGGGGTAATTTTTAAAAAGTCAGTGGTAACCGTTGACATAAGAACTCTTGTGCGATTCTGTATTGTTAGTCATCGGTTCTCGCCGGGGAGTCGGTTTACCACGCCCATATTTTGGAGTAACGCCAAAGCACAAGTAACGCCTTTTGTACTCATCTGTCAATGAAATCCGTGTACGGTTGCATCCGGTCATTTACTAGCACTCCTTCAAATGTCCGGGTATTGACCTCCTATTCTAGATTGATTGTTCACACGAAATTCCTTGTCAGGAGTATTCGGGGACACTTTCTCTGTGAAAAATTAGAGCTGGATTCTCGTGTGACACAGTGAATCATTCACTCATTCTCGTGTGACATTCGTTTCATAATTTATGATTTATTAAATTTCCTACAAAGTTTTGCGACCTCTACTCATAACACAACACCGCCATCATCCCTACTGACACAATTGATACTATTACTGGTACAGCTACTTAGGCCTATATTTCTACTACAATTTCTACTACTATTTTTATTACAATTTCTACTACCATTTCTACTACAATTTCTACTACAATTTCTACTACTATTTCTACTACAAAATCTACTACTATTTCTACTACAATTTCTACTACAAAATCTACTACTATTTCTACTACAATTTCTACTACAAAATCTACTACTATTTCTACTACTATTTCTACTACTATTTCTAATACAATTTCTACTACAAAATCTACTACTATTTCTACTACTATTTCTACTACAATTTCTACTACTATTTCTACAATTTCTACTACAAAATCTACTACTATTTCTACTACAATTTCTACTACTATTTCTACAATTTCTACTACTATTTCTACTACTATTTCTACTACAATTTCTACTACAAAATCTACTACTATTTCTACTACTATTTCTACTACAATTTCTACTACAAAATCTACTACTATTTCTACTACTATTTCTAATACAATTTCTACTACAAAATCTACTACTATTTCTACTACAATTTCTACTACAAAATCTACTACTATTTCTACTACTATTTCTACTACTATTTCTAATACAATTTCTACTACAAAATCTACTACTATTTCTACTACAATTTCTACTACTATTTCTACAATTTCTACTACAAAATCTACTACTATTTCTACTACAAAATCTACTACTATTTCTACAATTTCTACTACAAAATCTACTACTATTTCTACTACAATTTCTACTACAATTTCTACTACAATTTCTACTACTATTTCTACTACAATTTCTACTACAATTTCTTACTTTTGTCTTCTACAAAATAATTCCTACGGATGACGACCAGACATTGCACCTTTGTCCTTTTGTTGCAGACTCCTAGGTGGCGGTAGCGCAGACGTTTGCAGAGGGTTGACAATCTGACTGAAGAGTTGTGAGATAGTTGACTCAGAATTATGTGCTTCGCTCTAGGCAGGACGTGACAATCTTGTGGTACTGCTGCCCAGGCAGGACGTGACAATCTTGTGGTACTGCTGCCCAGACAGGACGTGACAATCTTGTGGTACTGATGCTCAGACAGGACGTGACAATCTTGTGATACTGCTGCTCAGGCAGAACGTGACAATCTTGTGGTACTGCTGCCCAGACAGGACGTGACAATCTTGTGGTACTGCTGCTCAGGCAGGACGTGACAATCTTGTGGTACTGCTGCCCAGACAGGACGTGACAATCTTGTGGTACTGCTGCTCAGGCAGGACGTGACAATCTTGTGGTACTGATGCCTTGGAATGCCTCCCTTTGGAGATGACATTGCATACATCTGAGAGTTGAATGCTTCTAGATCTGAAAGCTCTGGTGAATACCCCCCCCCCCCTTTACCCCAAAAACACACGTAGGAAACACGAGATTAATATTTTGTAATTTCTGGGGATATAAATAAACTTGTTTCAGCTCCTTGCAGTTCACAGAATTCCTGATTAATGTTCTCACTCCTTGCAGTTCACAGAATTCCTGATTGATTAAATAAGTACATATATATTTTTTACTTTCTGTCTTCTACAGGTAAAATGGAAAACTATCTTACGTCTGTCAGTGTATCTGTCAGTGCAATAACCATCATGGTGACTGGCATTATTCGCTACACGGCTATAATCTATCCAGACAGGTATCAAACGTTCAGGTAAGCATTTTGATATTATGTTCAGGTAACCATTGCCATAATATGTTCAGTTACGCAGTGTGAGCATTGCCATATTATTATCAGGTAATCAGTGTTAGTATGTTCAGGTAAGCATTGCCATATTATTATCAGGTAATCAGTGATAGTATGTTCAGGTAATCATTGTGATAGCATGTTCAGGTAAGCAGTGTGATAACATGTTCAGGTAATCATTGTGATAGCATGTTCAGGTAAGCATTGCCATATTATTATCAGGTAATCATAATTCTGTCCGGCTCTGTGGCGAAGTGGTACAGAGTACGTCTGGTCGAGTTCGATCCCCGCCACAGGCATTTGAGTATCCGAACCGTTCAGAAATCAATGGTAAACTACTGAACATATTTATATTGCCTAGAAAATCACTACAGTCAAAACAATGCTGGGTTGATGGTTACGTCCTGAATAAGATACGCTACCAATCATAATTGATTGCCCTTGGCAATTTCCGATTTCCCTTTACATATACTGACGTCATATCGGTTGTGGCCCCTCTATGTATTGCTTTTGGTACTTTTGACATTGACAGCCGCTCCAGTCATAATTGCCTTGTTTCGGCGCTGTTCATTCGTGTTCTTCTCATACCATTTCTTCTTCTTCATCGTTCATTCTCAAACTCCCGCTGGATCTCCCTTGTAGCAAGACCATAGTCCTACAAGATTTCCAGCAGGATGTAGTCCAGAGGA
Source organism: Meghimatium bilineatum (assembly GCA_034231615.1). Lineage (NCBI taxonomy): Eukaryota > Metazoa > Mollusca > Gastropoda > Stylommatophora > Philomycidae > Meghimatium > Meghimatium bilineatum. Next base: position 5,324,822 of record CM067321.1, read on the forward strand.
TGGAAATGCGTTGTGTCGCCGTTTTATTAGAGCCATGCCACGGAACCGATTCAGTATTTTAGCTGCACATTTCTAGTATTGTAGCGATAAAAACTCTGATAATGTATTATTGTTACTGGTTTCTTATGTAAACTGAGAAATTGTAAAATTATGCCAGTGAGAAATAACAAAAAGCAAATGAACAATGACTTTTTCCACGTTACAGTTCGATACAGTTCGATACAGTTCGTTACTTTGTCAAGAAACAACAACAAACTAGAAATAAACACACACAACTAAATGCAAAGAGATGACCTTACCACACAATCTCATTGTATTAGAGTAACAACTTCTAAAAAGTTGACCTATATATTCGTATAATAAATATTAGTGTAATTTTTATCAAAAATGAAATAAAATGTTTGCAATACTTTTCAAAAAGATTCAATGTATATTTTAATCCACAGAAAACCTAGACAGACATTGGTTCTGTTGTGTTTCATCTGGGTTCTGTCGTTGGCCGTGATGGCTCCAAGAATGTACATATTCGAGGTAATATCAGTGTTGCACAAAGTTGGGACGATAACTCTTTGCAGTCGACAAGCTTCACAGAATATTCTCAAGGCAGACTCAGTTCTCAATGTCCTGTGTATGTACTTACTTCCCCTGTTCGTAAACATTATGTGCCATTGTAGAGTTCATCATAAATTAAGAAACTCCAGCTTAAACAGGGATACGCAGAGAGAAGTTAAGAAGCCTGTTATTTGGAGCAGACAAAAGTTATCCAAGATTTTCTGTGGAATTACAATAGTTTATGCTATTGGGTGTCTTCCGACGCATGTTTATCATATCGTTGAAGACTTTGATGATGGCAATGTCCTTCTTGGGGAATATATCGATCGAGGATCCATTACGTTGTTTTTTTCTTTTGGAGCTAGCGCACTTAATCCAATAGTATACTGGTTTTTTATAAGTTCTTTCAAAAAACACTTCAAAGGTGCACTGAAATGTATTAGATCTGAACGTGTGACGTCTGGTAGTTCGAACAATGTGACGCAAATTAGCACCAATCAGAGTCGTGAACATGTACAAGAAGATAACCAATCAGAAATATCTTCACATACTATGACAATTCGTTTCGAAGACTTGCTTCCAGGAGAAGTCAAACTCAATTCTGGGAGAAGAATCACGCCTAACAAAATCCCTTTAATTTCACATCTTCAACCACTGCTTTAGAAACGATCTAAGCGTTGTGGATGATCGAGACAGTATAATAAGCTGATAATATATAATATATAATTATACAGATAAGCTGTATAATTGGGAACATGGAAGATTGGTGGCAATATGAAGGCAATATATTCCGAAAAACGTAGTTATTAAATTTTTACAAATCTTCCACAATTGTGAAGGTTAGCAGTTGGCTGTTTTTTTTTCTTCAGACTATTTATTAAAGAACTTGGAATATTTTACTGTCGAATATACATGTATTTATAATGTATTATAAATGTATTTATAATGTATTATACATGTATTTATAATGTATTATACATGTATTTATAATGTATTATACATGTATTTATAATGTATTATACATGTATTTATAATGTATTATACATGTATTTATAATGTATTATACATGTATTTATAATGTATTATACATGTATTTATAATGTATTATACATGTATTTATAATGTATTATACATGTATTTATAATGTATTATACATGTATTTATAATGTATTATACATGTATCGGCCCAACAGGTATGACGGCGATATCCATCACGTAGAGTACTATGGCTATCCACTGCACCGAATTTCATTTCCAGTCGTCTCGATTCATCCTGCCACTTGCTTCAGATGAAGTTCGGAGAGAGAGTAAGGTCGACACTTTGCACAATAATTCCTCATTAAAGTCCTACACCTCAATGCAAGTAATTTTCACATTCGCGAAAAGTCACTTGAAGGGGAAAGGTTTTCGTGCTAACTTTAAGTAAATTCTTCAACGCAATTTGTTTGAGAAAGGTTATTATCATCAAATTACATTCTGGATACCGCTGTCCTTTCAAGCAATGGTAACCCTACCATAACATTGATAATGTTCTGATGTAGGCACACATTTGTTGGGCAGGACATGTAGAACATATACCAGATCACCGTCTGTAAAATATACCCCTCCATGGTGAGATGAAGAAGGGCATGCACTCTTAATGTGGTCAAAAGACGCATACAAGGACTTGTTGAAGACCTCATTGAAATCTTCTGACATAAACCATGACAAAGTGAAAATGTTGAGTATAGCTACTTGACAAACCATGACAAACTGAAAATGTTGAATATAGCTACTTGACAAACCATGACAAAGTGAAAATGTTGAATATAGCTACTTGACAAACCATGACAAAGTGAAAATGTTGAATATAGCTACTTGACAAACCATGACAAAGTGAAAATGTTGAATATAGCTACTTGACAAACCATGACAAAGTGAAAATGTTGAATATAGCTACTTGACAAACCATGACAAAGTGAAAATGTTGAATATAGCTACTTGACAAACCATGACAAAGTGAAAATGTTGAATATAGCTACTTGACAAACCATGACAAAGTGAAAATGTTGAATATAGCTACTTGACAAACCATGACACAGTGAAGATGCTGAATATATACATTGACACTCTGCAATTTTATAAATATATGGAACATTGTATGAAAAAAAGACGAAACGCAGCAGCTTAACAACGTAGACTATGTTAGAATATTAAGGTCAGATCAAACACTATCATGCGAATCATCCTATGTCAAAACTATCTCAGAAGCTCTGTGGACTACTGTAGAGGTTATCGGCTACTCTCCAACTCATAAACAAGGAAATAACTCTAATTGAATTTCAAAATGGGGATGTAACAAATCGTTGTCATGTACAAACAATGGACAAGCAACAATCGAACAACAAGTATATGTGTATATTTGTTGTGTATGTGTTTTAGGTATCTATGAACTTTGTGTGGCGCACAAGATGATTTATTTTTTACAATAGATAAACTTTGTCTTTGTTTCCGAACTGATTATCTGATTGACTCCTGTATATTTATAGAAGATTAACTGAGTGACTCATGTATGTTTATAGAAGATTAACTGATTGACTCCTGTATATTTATAGAAGATTAACTGAGTGACTCCTGTATATTTATAGAAGATTAACTGATTGATTCCTGTATATTTATAGAAGATTAACTGATTGACACCTGTATATTTATAGAAGATTAACTGAGTGACTCCTGTAAATTTATAGAAGATTAACTGATTGATTCCTGTATATTTATAGAAGATTAACTGATTGACTCCTGTATATTTATAGAAGATTAACTGATTGACTCCTGTATATTTATAGAAGATTAACTGATTGACCCCTGTATATTTATAGAGTATTTTAAATTGAAATCAGTTGATATGACTGTTCATGAATATAGTCGCGACCATTAATCGGCACCAGGAAGAGAATTGATGACTATATCGCTGCTTTAGATCACGCTAACATTGGGACCGCGGTAGTACAGTTGTTAGTGAACTATCTGCAGGGACCGCGGGAGTACAGTTGTTAGTGAACTATCTGCAGGGACCGCGGGAGTACAGTTGTTAGTGAACTATCTGCAGGGACCGCGGGAGTACAGTTGTTAGTGAACTATCTGCAGGGACCGCGGGAGTACAGTTGTTAGTGAACTATCTGCAGGGATCGCGGTAGTACAGTTGTTAGTGAACTATCTGAAGGGACCGCGGTAGTACAGTTGTTAGTGAACTATCTGCAGGGATCGTGGTAGTACAGTTGTTAGTGAACTATCTGCAGGGATCGTGGTAGCTCAGTTGTTAGTGAACTATCTGCAGGGATCGTGGTAGCTCAGTTGTTAGTGAACTGGCTTGCTGTTCAGTAGATTCAATGTTCAATTTAAAGTTCATCTAGAAATATTATTAAATCGTTAACAGATCCTAGGTCTAAGGAAATGGGTACCAGATCTTCTGAAAAGTAAGAGCGGCGGACTTCATGCCGACCATTTCACCCCTATGTATGATCCTTGAAAAACAAGGGCCTAGCACCAAAAACAACAACTCGATCTATTAGTGAAGGCTGCGAACTTTGAGTGGTAAAATCGAAATCAGAAAGACGCAGACATACACAGAGAGATGCAGCCATACACAGAGAGATGCAGACATACACAGAGAGATGCAGACATACACAGAGAGATGCAGACATACACAGAGAGATGCAGACATACACAGAGAGATGCAGACATACACAGAGAGATGCAGACATACACAGAGAGATGCAGACATACACAGAGAGATGCAGACAAACACAGAGAGATGCAGACATACACAGAGAGATGCAGACAAACACAGAGAGATGCAGACAAACACAGAGAGATGCAGACATACACAGAGAGATGCAGACATACACAGAGAGATGCAGACATACACAAAGATATGCAGACATACACAGAGAGATGCAGACATACACAGAGAGATGCAGACATACACAGAGTGATGCATTGAAATATATTGAAACAGATAGTGCCAGTGAGTTGCACCGAGAGAAGAAATTACCACCAAATATTTCAACAGGCAGAACAGGGTAATGAAGTGTTGCTAATCACTGGAAACACACATAATAGCACACACAAATTGACGTTTCTACACACAGGCCGTTGTTAAGAACGCTTTCAGAACAATATACGACGAGTAAAAAAATACACCATTTGTGTATTCATACTTGTGTTTTGTTATGAATGTGTTAACTGATGAAGTCCTTGTCGCCGAAACGTCATTTTGAGTGTGTTATTTTGTGTGTTTCCATTTATTAGCATGTAATTACCCTCTTTCACATTTCGATATCAGTTTTTCTGTTGTGAATACATATTATCGATTTTCAAACATTTTAATGCATTTTTCCCCCTTTAGTTCCTGAAGGAGGTATTTAAATTCGAAACGTTTCATTCGCCCATGTCTGAATATTTCATTACATGATATTGTTGTTTTATAGGTAATGCTTCGTCTTTACCTGTATGCCATATTTGCTATTTATCTGAGTTATGAGTACAAGTTATAATCAGCGCATACCCGACAAGTCCATATGTGCTACTATTGCCTTATATTGATGTGTGCTCTGAAGCCCGTTTCAATAAATCCAGCAAATTGTAGCCACTCAAAAAAACCAGTTCTGTGTTGATTTATCATTCTCTTCATGTGTGTATGTGCGATCGTGTGTGTGTATATATGTGTGTATGTGTGTGTGTGTGTGTGCGTGTTTCTATTCCTGGTAGACTACGGTGTCCTCTGAAGAAGAATGTGTCGGGCCATTTGCACAAATAAGACGGCGACACGGAATTTCCATTCTCCAGTCTACATCCTGCTGGAAATATAGTTTGGACCATTATTCTGTTAAAAGAGAAATCCAGCGGGAGTATGAGAATGAACAGAGAAGATAAATCTCCAATCTCAAAAACTCATGAAAACTAGTGTGATTCATACTTCTGATAATGATAAATTCCCCTCATTGTATTCGTTGACTATATCAGGACAGTCCATTGATGTACCTACTGATACTTTGGCCTTGCTAGCCAGCTCGTCAGCGCTTATTACCATCAACACCCGCATGTCCAAGCATTAGTATGAAGTAAATCTTTCTGGTCACAGAATGTTCTAACAATAACACACAATTAATTCCGGCGGACGATTCCCATTGCAACCGTTGTGTTTATTCCATCACCACTATCTCCTCTTATGATAAAATGTATGAAGGTGCTTAATTACCAGACATTACTGCTTCCTTCAAACATACGTGTCACCTGGTCCAGAAAATGGAGCAAAATATAGCGACATTTATTTAATATGCATGTCATACGCAGCGAGTAAGGCAATTTTGAAGTAGTGCTGATTGCCCCATGTAACAGAGGGTTGACGTGAACCGAAAGGTGAAGATATCGCAGCTAACCTGTAAAACATGATACAGCGCATTCCGCATGCAGGAACTTGAACAAGAACACAGAAGAAGACTGGTTCCTTCAGGGTGCCCATAAATTATCTCAACATTCCACAAGCAGGAACTTAAACAAGAACACAGAAGAAGACTGCGGGAGTTTGAACAAGAACACAAAGAAGACTGCGGGAGTTTGAACAAGAACACAGAAAAAGACTGCGGGAGTTTGAACAAGGACTCAGAAGAAGACTAATTACTTCAGGGTGTCCATATATTATCTCAACAATTAGGGGGGTGTCAATTAGGGTTAGTCTGACAAATGTTCATAGTTGTTGACACAGTGAAAGGAGAGGGGTGACAAATGTCACCAATCCTATTTTTATACAACAATTAAATTGTTTTTTGTGCGAGGAGATACCAGCTATACTTTTTTTTACAATAATTAAATAGTTTGAATATGGGGATACAAATAGAAAATTATGAAACAGACATGTATTTTCATCGCCTTTTATTTTCTAAAATAAATTGTGAAGAGAGATGGGCAACTATTTAGACATAATTATGCAGAAGGTGGGACCCATGGTAACATGGCAGTTATTTACGTGTGGGAGAGTCAAAAATATACCCAAAAATTGTTGAGCTAATTTATGAATAGCCCTTTAAAAGATTGCATTTTATTAACAGCCCTTGAAAAGATTGCATTTTATTAACAGCCCTTTAAAAGATTGCATTTTATGAACAGCCCTTGAAAAGATTGCATTTTATTAACAGCCCTTGAAAAGATTGCATTTTATTAACAGCCCTTGAAAAGATTGCATTTTATTAACAGCCCTTGAAAAGATTGCATTTTATTAACAGCCCTTTAAAAGATTGCATTTTATTAACAGCCCTTGAAAAGATTGCATTTTATTAACAGCCCTTGAAAAGATTGCATTTTATTAACAGCCCTTGAAAAGATTGCATTTTATTAACAGCCCTTTAAAAGATTGCATTTTATTAACAGCCCTTGAAAAGATTGCATTTTATTAACAGCCCTTGAAAAGATTGCATTTTATTAACAGCCCTTTAAAAGATTGCATTTTATTAACAGCCCTTTAAAAGATTGCATTTTATTAACAGCCCTTTAAAAGATTGCATTTTATTAACAGCCCTTTAAAAGATTGCATTTTATTAACAGCCCTTGAAAAGATTGCATTTTATGAACAGCCCTTTAAAAGATTGCATTTTATGAACAGCTCTTGAAAATATTGCAAATGTGCTGCAGTTTTTAATCTGTCAAGATTTTCCATCATAGAAGTGATCTATAAAATAATATTAAAACCCAGAACCAGTGAAGCGTCGTAGGGGTGTCACATTGAGATGTTTGGTGCAGAAACATTTCTACGAATCTCTATCCTCTACTATCCTGATGAGTTTCACGCCCTGTCCAGTCTGTGATATTATCCAGCCATGCCTTCCTGCCACCTATTCTTCTTCCACCCTTCACCGAAACTTGAAGAACATCTCTTGTCATCGAGGAATGTCTCATTCTGTGCCAGTACCACCAGAGTTTACAAATTTTCAAGTGCTCTATTCTTGCTTTTCAACAACAAGAATTCAGACGCTCTATTCTTGATTTTCAACAACAAGAATTCAGGTGCTCTATTCTTGATTTTCAACAACAAGAGTTCAGACGCTCTATTCTTGATTTTCAACAACAAGAATTCAGGTGCTTTATTCTTGATTTTCAACAACAAGAATTCAGGTGCTCTATTCTTGCTTAATTATGTCCGAAATATAATGCCGCCACCCCCCCCCCCCCCCACCCTTTTTCTAGCTAATACATTTGTTGGTTAGGCTGAGAAATAAGAAAACATTTTAAAATTCCAGTTTTAGAAAGAAAATTTCAGAAACAGCATTCTTGATGTCAACTTGTCAAACCCCTAGTCAGCAACTTAAGCAGCATTCTTGATGTCAACTTGTCAAACCCCTAGTCAGCAACTTAAGCAGCATTATTGACGTCAACTTGTCAAACCCCATTCTCAGCTACTTAAGCAGTGTTCTTGTAAATTTAGGGTTAGGGTTAGGAGAGTTGTGTTTTACATAACTAACCCTAATCCTAAATAAATTTATATTACAATTAATAAAGGATAAACATAAACTGTCAAACATTGCAAAGGATAATATAATTAAATAGAGGACACAAGTTTTAAACAAGAACCGTTATATTAGTAGCCAGTAACAATATTACATTATCATAGTTGTTATCGTAAATAACAGAAAACAGTGTCACTATTATTTGCTCCTTATTCGGACCCCTGCTTCACACGGGTGAAATACTATTTTGAAAATAGGCTAGTGTGCTCGACACTAAACTAATGAAAATAGACTAGTTCGCACCGAGAAAATAACAAAGGAACCAGGGCTTTTACTAAGTTATTGTCGAAGCGTGGAGTACATAGTCGTGTGGTTAGAATGTCATTCTCAGACTATTGAGAGTGCGGGCTCAATGCACCATTAGGACATAATTTTTTTTCATTTCCACAACACATAGAAAGCCACTCTGTACTCTTTCACTGGAAACATGCAGTAACGAAGGACTTTTTTAAAAATATTCTTTATTATTATTATTGTCCAATAGCAACCTTACATTTATTTAGAAACAAATAATGAACCCGAAAGAAACACACACAATAATAAATGCAATGAGAAGGTCTCACAGCTCCATATCACAGCTCCATATCACAGCTCCATATCACAGCACCATATCACAGCTCCATATCAAAGCTCCATATCACAGCTCCATATCGCAGCTCCATATCACAGCTCCATATCACAGCTTCATATCACTGCATCCCCACCTCTTTCATTGGTTATATTAGTTGCCAATGCTTATAATACATTATCATAGTTGTTATCGCTTCTTAGTTGTGTTACTGTAACACTCTTCACCTTGTAAGTTTGTTACTGTAACACTCTTCACCTTGTAAGTTTGTTACTGTAACACTCTTCACCTTGTTAGTTTGTTACTGTGACACTCTTCACCTTGTAAGTTTGTTACTGTAACACTCTTCACCTTGTTAGTTTGTTTACTGTGACACTCTTCACCTTGTCAGTTTGTTTACTGTGACACTCTTCACCTTGTCAGTTTACTAACTGTGACACTCTTCACCTTGTCAGTTTGTTACTGTGACACTCTTCACCTTGTCAGTTTGTTTACTGTGACACTCTTCACCTTGTCAGTTTACTAACTGTGACACTCTTCACCTTGTCAGTTTGTTACTGTGACACTCTTCACCTTGTCAGTTTGTTTACTGTGACACTCTTCACCTTGTCAGTTTACTAACTGTGACACTCTTCACCTTGTCAGTTTACTAACTGTGACACTCTTCACCTTGTCAGTTTGTTACTGTGACACTCTTCACCTTGTCAGTGTGTTACTGTGACAAACTTCACCGTGTCAGTTTGTTACTGTGACACTCTTCACCTTGTCAGTTTGCTAACTCTGACACTCTTCACGTTGTCAGTTTGCTAACTCTGACACTCTTCACCATGTCAGTTTGCTAACTGTGACACTCTTCACCTTGTCAGTTTACTAACTGTGACACTCTTCACCTTGTCAGTTTGTTTACTGTGACACTCTTCACCTTGTCAGTTTACTAACTGTGACACTCTTCACCATGTCAGTTTACTAACTCTGACACTCTTCACCTTGTCAGTTTACTAACTGTGACACTCTTCACGTTGTCAGTTTGCTAACTGTGACACTCTTCACCTTGTCAGTTTACTAACTGTGACACTCTTCACCTTGTCAGTTTACTAACTGTGACACTCTTCACCATGTCAGTTTGCTAACTCTGACACTCTTCACCTTGTCAGTTTACTAACTGTGACACTCTTCACCTTGTCAGTTTACTAACTGTGACACTCTTCACCTTGTCAGTTTGTTTACTGTGACACTCTTCACCTTGTCAGTTTACTAACTGTGACACTCTTCACCTTGTCAGTTTACTAACTGTGACACTCTTCACCTTGTCAGTTTACTAACTGTGACAAACTTCACCGTGTCAGTTTGTTACTGTGACACTCTTCACCTTGTCAGTTTGCTAACTCTGACACTCTTCACGTTGTCAGTTTGCTAACTCTGACACTCTTCACCATGTCAGTTTGCTAACTCTGACACTCTTCACCTTGTCAGTGTGTTACTGTGACAAACTTCACCTTGTCAGTTTACTGTGACACTCTTCACCTTGTCAGTGTGTTACTGTGACAAACTTTACCTTGTCAGTTTGTTACTGTGACACTCTTCACCTTGTCAGTGTGTTACTGTGACAAACTTTACCTTGTCAGTTTGTTACTGTGACACTCTTCACCTTGTCAGTTTACTAACTGTGACACTCTTCACCTTGTCAGTTTACTAACTGTGACACTCTTCACCTTGTCAGTTTGTTTACTGTGACACTCTTCACCTTGTCAGTTTGTTTACTGTGACACTCTTCACCTTGTCAGTTTACTAACTCTGACACTCTTCACCTTGTCAGTTTGTTACTGTGTACACTCTTCACCTTGTCAGTTTGTTACTGTGTACACTCTTCACCTTGTCAGTTTGTTACTGTGTACACTCTTCACCTTGTCAGTTTGTTATTGTGACACTCTTAACCTTGTCAGTTTACTAACTCTGACACTCTTCACCTTGTCAGTTTGTTACTGTGACACATTTCACCTTGTCAGTTTGTTACTGTGACACTCTTCACATTGTCAGTTTGTTATTGTGACAAACTTCACCTTGTCAGTTTGTTACTGTGACAAACTTCACTTTGTCAGTTTGTTACTGTGACACTCTTCACCTTGTCAGTTTGTTACTGTGACACTCTTCACCTTGTTAGTTTGTTACTGTGACACTCTTCACCTTGTCAGTTTGTTAACTGTGACACTCTTCACCGTGTCAGTGTGTGACTGTGACAGTCTTCACCATTTCAGTTTGTTACTGTGACAGTCTTCACCATGTCAGTTTGCTAACTCTGACACTCTTCACCTTGTCAGTTTACTAACTGTGACACTCTTCACCTTGTCAGTTTACTAACTGTGACACCCTTCACCTTGTCAGTTTACTAACTGTGACACTCTTCACCTTGTCAGTTTGTTTACTGTGACACTCTTCACCTTGTCAGTTTGTTTACTGTGACACTCATCACCTTGTCAGTTTACTAACTCTGACACTCTTCACCTTGTCAGTTTGTTACTGTGTACACTCTTCACCTTGTCAGTTTGTTACTGTGTACACTCTTCACCTTGTCAGTTTGTTATTGTGACACTCTTAACCTTGTCAGTTTACCAACTCTGACACTCTTCACCTTGTCAGTTTGTTACTGTGACACTTTTCACCTTGTCAGTTTGTTACTGTGACACTCTTCAAATTGTCAGTTTGTTATTGTGACAAACTTCACCTTGTCAGTTTGTTACTGTGACAAACTTCACTTTGTCAGTTTGTTACTGTGACACTCTTTACCTTGTCAGTTTGTTACTGTGACACTCTTCACCATGTCAGTTTGCTAACTCTGACACTCTTCACCTTGTCAGTGTGTTACTGTGACAAACTTCACCGTGTCAGTTTGTTACTGTGACACTCTTCACCTTGTCAGTTTGCTAACTCTGACACTCTTCACGTTGTCAGTTTGCTAACTCTGACACTCTTCACCATGTCAGTTTGCTAACTCTGACACTCTTCACCTTGTCAGTGTGTTACTGTGACAAACTTCACCGTGTCAGTTTGTTACTGTGACACTCTTCACCTTGTCAGTGTGTTACTGTGACAAACTTTACCTTGTCAGTTTGTTACTGTGACACTCTTCACCTTGTCAGTTTGTTACTGTGACACTCTTCACCTTGTCAGTTTGCTAACTCTGACACTCTTCACGTTGTCAGTTTGCTAACTCTGACACTCTTCACCATGTCAGTTTGCTAACTCTGACACTCTTCACCTTGTCAGTGTGTTACTGTGACAGTCTTCACCATTTCAGTTTGTTACTGTGACACTCTTCACCTTGTCAGTTTGCTAACTCTGACACTCTTCACGTTGTCAGTTTGCTAACTCTGACACTCTTCACCATGTCAGTTTGCTAACTCTGACACTCTTCACCTTGTCAGTTTGCTAACTCTGACACTCTTCACCTTGTCAGTTTGCTAACTCTGACACTCTTCACCTTGTCAGTGTGTTACTGTGACACTCTTCACCTTGTCAGTTTGTTACTGTGACACTCTTCACCTTGTCAGTTTGTTACTGTGTACACTCTTCACCTTGTCAGTTTACTAACTGTGACACTCTTCACCTTGTCAGTGTGTTACTGTGACAAACTTTACCTTGTCAGTTTGTTAACTGTGACACTCTTCACCTTGTCAGTGTGTTACTGTGACAAACTTTACCTTGTCAGTTTGTTAACTGTGACACTCTTCACCTTGTCAGTGTGTTACTGTGACACTCTTCACCTTGTCAGTTTGTTAACTGTGACACTCTTCACCATGTCAGTTTGTTACTGTGACACTCTTCACCTTGTCAGTTTGTTAACTCTGACACTCTTCACCTTGTCAGTTTGCTAACTCTGACACTCTTCACCTTGTCAGTTTGCTAACTCTGACACTCTTCACCTTGTCAGTTTGCTAACTCTGACACTCTTCACCTTGTCAGTTTGTTACTGTGACACTCTTCACCTTGTCAGTTTGTTACTGTGACACTCTTCACCTTGTCAGTTTGTTACTGTAACACTCTTCACCTTGTCAGTTTGTTACTGTAACACTCTTCACCTTGTCAGTTTGTTACTGTGACACTCTTCACCTTGTCAGCAAATCATCTGAGAAGATTTGAAGATGGAGTTTGCCATATAATTCCAGCGCAGAGCAAGAAGAAAATATTGTTGTTGTTTGTTTTTTTGTACAGGTGGTTTGCCAACTCCTGAAACCGTTATTCTCAGTCGACCCAGAGCTACAAATGCGTAACGGTTTTAGACAGTCAGGTAAGCAAAGACGAGAAATGAATGACTCACCTAAATAAGGCCGAAGATAGATGCTGTGATGTAGATTACACATCAAATACCTAAGTCGGTATGTTAAAATCAACGCTGCGAGGTATAATACACCTCACGCACCTACGTCGGTATGTGAAGATAAATTATACATGGTAGAAGAGACCTCACACTAATAAGACTCATCTATCACATCTCAGTTAAATTATGTGAGGTAGAATACTACACACACACCTACGTCGGTATGTGAAGATTAGTGATACGAGGTAGAGTACATCTCAGACACCTACTTCGGTATGTGAAGATAAATGCCGCGAGGTAGAGTACATCTCAGACACCTACTTCGGTATGTGAAGATAAATGCCGCGAGGTAGAGTACATCTCAGACACCTACTTCGGTATTTGAAGATAAATGCCGCGAGGTAGAGTACATCTCAGACACCTACTTCGGTATGTGAAGATAAATGCCGCGAGGTAGAGTACACCTCAGACACCTACTTCGGTATTTGAAGATAAATGCCGCGAGGTAGAGTACATCTCAGACACCTACTTCGGTATTTGAAGATAAATGCCGCGAGGTAGAGTACATCTCAGACACCTACTTCGGTATGTGAAGATAAATGCCGCGAGGTAGAGTACATCTCAGACACCTACTTCGGTATGTGAAGATAAATGCCGCGAGGTAGAGTACATCTCAGACACCTACTTCGGTATTTGAAGATAAATGCCGCGAGGTAGAGTACATCTCAGACACCTACGTCGGTATGTCCTCGGGACTATTTTTAAATTGTTAATACTTTTCATCATTATTAAGTGCCGTCTCCGCAGCGAAGGTTGCCTGCAACAGACCTCCAATATCCCCTGTCTCTTGTCTTGCTAGTGCACTCTGCTAGACTGTAACCTGTCCATCTTGTGATGTTACTCCCCCACTTGTATCTCTGTCTACCTCTTGCTCGCTTCCCTTTGACTTTACCTTCAAGTAAGGTCTTCAATAAGGTGTCATGTCTTTTAATGTGCCAAAAATATTTTATTTGCCTGATCTTTATTTCTCTTAGTAATTATTTCTTCATATTAAGTGTTTTATCACCTCTTTATTTGTTTTCTTCTATTTCCATGATATTCTCCCTATTCTTCTATCCCAGTCTCAAAATATGTTTTCGTTATTTATAGACATCTTCTAGTGTGGTCTTACAGTCTTTGTCAAGCTTTTTCTTCTTCTTCTTCTTTTTCTTCAACGTTCATTCTCAAACTCCCGATGGATATCTCTTGTAGTCCTACTAGATTTCCAGCAGGATGTAGTCCAGAGAATGGAAATACGTTGTGTTGCCATTTTATTAGCGCCAATGGCCCGACACAGCCGTCGTCGGTGGGTAAAACTTTTCATTTCCAATGTTATTAGCTTTCTCTTATTTAAATAAGCCAATGTCCAAGTCTGACATTGGTAACAAAGTGTTGGTATACAGACATTCTTTATCACTTGAAGTTTGACTTCTGTCTTGATGAAGTATATTCTTCTTCTTCTGCGATCAGTTTCCTATGCTCATAAGTCTATACAGGAAGGTGGGTCGCCTCCATGAATTCAGTCGTCTGCAGGAGGTCCTCACGGTTGCCCCACAGCTTCACCTTCAGATCTGTCTCTTGAGGCCATATTTTGGATGAAGTATATAACCCCTCCTCTTAAACCCCCCCCCATAAGTAACTATTTTTGTACTCTTATACCGCCGAAGGCGGATGTGTCGGGCCATTGGCGCAAATAAATCGGCGACACAACACATTTCCATTCTCTAGACTACATTCTGCTGGAAATCTAGTAGGACATGTCCTGCTGCAAGAGAATTCAGCAGGAGTTTGAGAATGTACGCTGAAGAAGAAGAAGTACTCTTATAAAACACAACGACCGAGAAAGATGTTGATTCCTGTGTCATCGTGTGCAGGTATTCCATGATCTACCATTAATCAGCTGCAACATGTGCATGCTAGCTACAAGGACAACGACCTGCGCATGACAAATGTGCCTCTAAAAATACGTGATTCGTTAACACTTGTGATGATTCATGTTTTGTGTTCAGTAATTATTACAAAATGAGAATTTGTGGTTTTCAATGTTATATTTTTCAATACAACATGTACAAAAGTATAATTTATGTCGAAATGTTCCTTGAAGACACAAACTATATCATGTATATTTCTGTAGTCAATGCACCATGACTATCTGTTCGCAATTCTTTGTTTGGGTGTACATAATCTTAATTCTAATCAGTCTCTAATAACAATCCGTATTTTTCTTGGTTCTCTTTTTCTTACCACCACAACTGCACCTTTTATGACAGCGTTGGAAAGGAAATAGTGTCTCCTCCCGTGCACAAAAGACTGTAACGGGCCACCTTGTAAGGAAATGTTCTTGTATGTCTGCAAGTGTATTTATTTTGTTTCTTACATATTCATAGAGGAAGTTGATAGTGAGCTTGCATACTATCACACGGATGCAGCGCGCTAAGTTCGAGACAACGTCCTGGCAAAAGAAGTCCGGTCGTGGTTTCTCGCCTGACAAGACCTCCTTCAGTCTGTAAATGGGTTTCTGACATATTAGTGAGGAAGGTAAAGACAGCAAGGAATGGGCCACTCCACCTAATAGTTGATACATGAAGCGTTATCTTCATCCCCGACGGCAGGTTGCTGTCATGGAGCATACATATAATTGATATACAACACTTGTCTATAACATTTGTTTTCAAAATCCGTATTTTATCTATACTTCAAAATCCGTATTTTATCTATACTTCAAAATCCGTATTTTATCTATACTTCAAAATCCGTATTTTATCTATACTTCAAAATCCGTATTTTATCTATACTTCAAAATCCGTATTTTATCTATACTTCAAAATCCGTATTTCAAAAGATGTATTCTTATCCATATTTCAAAAATTGTATTTTATCTATATTTAAAAACCGTATTTCATCTATATTTCAAACACTTTACTCTGATCTATATCTCAAAATAAGTATTATTATCTATATTTTGGGGGTGAAAAGGGAACGCAGCTCTAGGCGGACCCAGGGTTAGCAGATAACCAAGATCCCAAATGTACCTCCACGCGGTGCACCCTGGAAACAGAAATACAGCAGCTCGAGCTGATTCTGGCCAAATCATATGGGGATCGTGTCCGAGAATGTGGAGGTAGCAGATGGAAAGAGATTTGACTGCACAAGAGACAGACAATATCTCCGACACCACCAGCATCACCACATATAGCGACACTGTCGACATACAGTGAAGCTAGTCAGTACAGTCCGAACATTGGAGGGGCGGCCAATGTAAAATGCACGTAAAGGTAGATGCATGGCGAGAGACAAATAGATTTCATACCGAGTACAATGAAACAATGAAAGGGCAGAACAGCGCTAGAGGGCAGCGCGAACTGCAAATAGAAAGTGAAAAGTCTCTAGGAAAGGTGAACTACAAGCTCCGTCAGCTCGAGGCGAGCATCTAGTTACCTGTGTTCCTTACAGGCAGAGACCCAGACCCATCCATTGGCGGCTGGTAAAGCTAGAAGACCTAATCCAACTCTAATGTCGAGCCTTCCTAAACCGGAAATATGCTCGCGAAGAGAAAGGGTTCTGTTCCCGATGGGCTTAGGCAAGAAAGGGACAACGATGGTAGTCCTTGCCCAACTCTACTGTCAAGGTTTCCTATACCGGAAGTACACTTGCAGAGAGAAAGGGTTCCGTACCCGATGGGCTCAGGCACAAAAGGGACAATGATTTAGCCCTGGCCCAACTCTACTGTCAGGTTTTCCTGCACCGGAAATACACTTGAAGAGAGAAAGGGTTCAGTACCTGATGGGCTCAGGCGCTATTGGGACAAGGACGCTCAGCTCGAGAACGCCTTGATCTCAAACGCGTGGTGTGAGACTCGAACTTGGACAAGGGGTACACGATGTCGGTGAATGACACCTCGGCTAAGAGGGCGAAAGAGCCAGGGTCCAACTCCTCTGTTGAGTTCTTCCCCTTAAGGAACCAGGCTCACGGCTGAGAAACGGTTCAGTACCCAATGGGCACAGGCACAGCACGTCCAATTACACGAGGCAAGTTCATAGACAGTGGAACACCTCGTGCGAGTCAGACGAGAGCAAAAATCGTCTGGGCGAAGAGTCGCCACTATGCGTGCCTGGAGACAGATATAGAGGCTGTCACAGGCTAAGGGTAGCCCACCCGAATTGTCAAGGCATGCCGAAATCGGATATGCTAGGCCTACAAGGCGCATAACGGTGGCACAACGTAACCACGCTCCCGGCGGAAATCGCACGGATATCCGTGATGGTTACAATGGAGCGAAAATCAAACAAACATCTATATTACAAAATATGGATTCTTATATATATTTCAAAATCCATATTTTTATATATTTTAAAGGCTGTATTCTTATATATATATATTTCAAAAGCTAAAATTCTCATTTGTATTTCAAAAGCATATAAACCTCTTAATATGAGTACTAATATCAATTAGTCTTAACCAATATAAAGCTTAACAAACAGGTAGATCCAGGAATGGGGTAATACGGTTTTGCTAGTTAGATACAAACATAATAACACACACAAATCGACGTTTCGACCACAAGGCCTTTATCAAGAGAACAATTGAAACAATTAAAACATATAACAGAAAACTAACAATAATGACATCGACAAGCATATATAAGGCTTAACAAATGAAGGGGGGGTGACGTTTACTTATCTGGGTACCCAAGTCAGTGGTAATGGTGAATCAACAGTTGAAGTTAAAATAAGACTGACAGTTGCCATGGCCGTCATGACAAGATTAACAATCATTTGGAAAAGCGGGATTACCACCCGTGTTATGAATAAATCGTCGGCTAGATTAATATTTCTATTTGGCTGTGAGACTTTGACACTAACTGCGGACTCAAGAGAGAAGAATCCAGGCGTTTGAAAACAAATGCTATAGACGTGTGATGGGTATCTGTTACCGAAAATATATTGCCAATATGTTTGTACATGATATAATTAATGCATTAGCGGGTCAACAAGAACTACCGTTAACAGTCGTGAAATTTCGTAAACACCGGTAGTACGGTCACGTGATGAGATAAAAGATGTTCCTCGAAGATAAAAGAGGTTCTCCAAGGTATGATAAAGGGTAGAAGAAGATGAGGTAGCAATAAGAAAAGAAGGCATGGCTAGATAATATCAAGGACCGGACAGAGGGTGACGTTTCCACTCATCAGGATGGTAGAGGATAGAGATACGTGGGGATCTTTCTGTATCAAATGTATCAATGTGACTCCCCTACGACCCTGACGGGTTATGCAGTTTTATTAATATTATTTAGTAAGGTTTTTCTTCACACCACTGATATGTAAGGTTTTACTTCACACCACTGACATGTAAGGTTTTACTTCACACCACTGATATGTAAAGTTTTACGTAGCATCACTGATATCTAAGGTGTTTTACTGATATGTAAAGTTTTACTTTTCACCACTAACATATAAGGTTTTACTTCACACCACTGATATGTAAGGTTTTACTTCACACCACTGATATGTAAGGTTTTACTTCACACCACTGATATGTAAGGTTTTTATTGACATGTAAGATTTTTTACTGATATGTTAGGTTTTTCACTGATATGTTACGTTTTACAATGATATGTAAGGATAGTCGTCTTCCTCGTTCACATTTTACCGTGGTTACACAGCAAGTACATTTACACATTTTACCGTGGTTACACAGCAAGTACATTTACACATTTTACCGTAGTTACACAGCAAGTACATTTACACATTTTACCGTAGTTACACAGCAAGTAAATTTTACCGTGGTTACACAGCAAGTAAATTTTACCGTGGTTACACAGCAAGTAAATTTTACCGTGGTTACACAGCAAGTAAATTTGGAATTCTCAAAAATGACCTCCGAGAATGTATGTGTTCTCTCTGCGGTGTCTGATTAGCGATTAGTTAGTCAGTCAGTCAGTTAGTTAGTCAGTCAGTTAGTCAGTCAGTCAGTCAGTCAGTCAGTCAGTCAGTCAGTCAGTCAGTCAGTCAGTCAGTCAGTCAGTCAGTCAGTCAGTCAGTCAGTCAGTCAGTCAGTCAGTCAGTCAGTCAGTCAGTCAGTCAGTCAGTCAGTCAGTCAGTCAGTTAGTTAGTTAGTTAGTTAGTTAGTTAGTTAGTTAGTTAGTTAGTTAGTTAGTTAGTTAGTTAGTTAGTTATTCCTCTAGGGCCAAAGATGGCACATATAACGGATGTCTATATTTCCATGTCTCTCGTTTCACTGCAATTTGCTTAAGATATTCATTTTTTTCTTATACCGATGGTGAAACGTTCTCTTGTAATAGTTCTACGTAAAGTTTCTTTAGGTCTTCCTAGTTTTCTCTTGCCCTTTGGAGACCACATCAGAATTTAACAGGGGAGTCTTTCAGTATCCATTCGTAGTGCGTGTCCGATGTTATTCCAACGACGTAGTGCGTGTCCGATGTAATTCCAACGCGTAGTGCGTGTCCGATGTAATTCCAACGACGTAGTGCGTGTCCGATGTAATTCCAACGACGTAGTGCGTGTCCGATGTAATTCCAACGACGTAGTGGTGTGAGATATTTGCGATCTCATATTTAAGTGGCTCTGCTATATGAGGGTGGTAGGACATTACGGACAGAACAGCTATGGGAGTGGAAAGTGAGAACAAGTTTCACCCTGTCCGAAGAGGAAGACCTCCGAGTGTACAAGAGGGTATTCTGGCAGGAGAGGCTGCACACTCCAAACAGGACAGACCTGTGGACCTTGTTAAGATAAATGCAACAGTGAAGAAAATCCATCATCTCGTGGGCTTTCTTGAGAAAGTCATTCTCACCACTACACAGACGCCGAAGGTGAAAAAGTTGAAAGAATGGAAGGGAATTGCGACAGGCAGAGGGAAGAGAGGAGGTGTACAGAAGAAAGCTATGGGTATTATTAGGTTTTTATTGTACGGATGTACTAAGACATCGGAGGTTTGGATAGTGATGGATATGTCCAGGATGTGTTTATATGGAAAGTAGAGATCTCGGATGTGAACTTGATGGCTGGGTGGATGTTATCAATGAAGTATGTGAAGTCTTACAGATGAGTCTCAGAGATGGCAATGGGAAGATTCTACCAATGGAAAGGGTCTACCATAGGATTCTACGAATATCTGTACAGCATTAGAAACCATTTAGGAACTCCTGTTCTTAATCACTTCAATGGCATGGGTCACCGGAGTGACCATGATATTCAGGAGATGGCACGACGAGAGGTCATGCTTCTTACTAGTCACGAACTTGAGAACCGCTATATATAAATTTAGCCTGGTTTAACCTTTTGGGATCAATGCCAACCATTCTTATGGGTGACATCATGTTATTCCATAAACTCTCTGTTTGTCTTGTTTCATATATATTTGGGTGTTTTTGTTTTTTTTTTGGTTTTAAAAAAAATATTTTCTGTTTATATTGTTTCACATCAGACTTTCTAGTTTTAACCCTTGCGGTTTTTTTCCACACTTAGCTCTGTCATGCGAACGAAAATAGTACCGTTCTTGCTCTTCGTGTATGTAGTCTTGATAGAGGCCTTTTGGACGAAGCGTCTATTTTTGTGTGCTGATATGTGTGTTTCCAGCTATTCGCAAAACTTCATTACACTGGTTCAAGCGTTATATATATATATATATACGTCATTTCCACTTGTGTCTATAAGTGGCTGGGGGGGGGTGGAGTTGTCTGTCTTTAGCCATTTGGGTCGCATTTCTGACAGTCTGTCCGTGTCTCTTTGAAGTTTCTATGATTGTCTCCACCCATCTAGTTCTTGGTCTTCCTCGTGACGTGTAACCTGAACTTCTGCAGTTGTACGCACAAATTGATGGTTTCATTGAGTTCATTCTCATGACGTGGCCAAACCAGGGGCGTGTGGTAGATTTTCTCAGTATGATGAAAGCCTTCGAAATGCCGCCCCTTAAAATGTTTTTTAATTACTGACTGGTTCAAACTGTATTTTATTTCGCTGCTTATGCCACCCCCTTTACGGTACCACTTGATGTTGTCGCCTCTCTGTATCATAGTAGGGCACTGCCCTATGCGAAAGTATCTGGTAATCTGCCTCTCGATGTAGTCTTGACTTGAGATGGTCTTTATTTCTTTCCTAATATCTTCATTTCTCCGTCAGTCTTTTATTGCGATATTTATAGCTTTCCTCAAACATTTAATTTCTCACGCTGTAATTTTTTTTTAGCTAGGTAATAAAATACTGAACACTCAAATTTAAGTTCAGGGAGGTAATCATGTTATATGCAAGTGAAGGCTGGAAAAGGGCAGAGTTATCTGATGGAGGTGTTGTTCGTCCATCACATGATGATGATGACCATTTGTTACATCCACTTTTGAAAATTCAATTTTAGTTATGTCCTTGATTATGAGTTCGTAGATAGCTAATAAGCCCTATTTGAGCTGTAAATTTCCTTGGACAGTTTGGACATGGAATAACGATTGTAGACGGATCTTGGTATATCCGTGACTTTCTAGCTGCTCTCCGCTGTTGAGCTGCTGCATTTCTCTTCTTTTCACAAGATGATGCGCTCTTTTTTATTTTAGACCGCCATGTAGATCTATTTTGTGCAAGTTCTTCCCATGTATCGTGGTCTATTTCAAAGGCTTTCAGTGAGTCCTTTAACGAGTCCTTGTAGCGCTTCCTTTGGCCACCTTGAGATCGTATACCCTTCTCTAGCTCACCATAGAGAAGTATCTTTGGCAGACGATGGTCTGGCATACGCACCAAATGACCTACCAAACGAATCTGTGTCTGCATCAGGATCGTGTCAATGCTTGGGATACCAGCTCTATCAAGGACGGTGGTATCTGGAATCTTGTCTTGCCATCTGATGTTCATAACTTTTCTGAGACAATTTGTATGAAAATGATTGAGTTTTTTCACATGACGTCTATACACAGTCCATGTTTCACTAGCGTATAGCAGCACTGGAAGTACCACTGCTCTGTAAACTTTCAGCTTAGTCTGTAGGTTAATGCCATTTCTACGCCAAACATTTGCGTACAATCTGCCGAAAGTACTGCTTGCTTTGGCGGTCATTGTATACACTTCATCATCAACGTTGGCATTTTGTGATAACGTACTGCCTAGATATGTGAATCTATTCACAACTTTCAGTGCTACACCATTTACCTTTATGCAGGGCTCGAGATAGCTTTTGCCAAGTGCTGGTTGTAACATGACTTCTGTTTTCTCTGTGTTAATGGTAAGCCCAAAGTTGGTACAGGCTTTGGAGAATCTGTCTATAATACATTGTAGATCAGCCTCAGAGTTGGCATTTAGGGCACAGTCATCAGCAAATATAAGATCCCTGATTGTGTGTGATTTAACTTTGGTTTTTGCTCGAAGCCGCCGAAGGTTGAACAATTTTCCGTCTATGCGATAGGTGATGTTTACTCCCATGTTTACTGATGGTGGTAATTGTACAGTGACAACGGCAAGAAATTAGCTGAGAAGTCAGCTGCGTACCCGACTACAACATCGAGTATGAGAATGGAAATAAAAGCGATGACAGAAGTTCTCATTTGACTGGCAAAGCAACCACTAACAGACTCAGTGACTCTATCAGACTCTCAAAGTATGCTGCGCAAGATAGAAGAGTGTATGATCAGAAATGAATGGGTTCCTCTTCTCAACAACGTGCAGACTATTACATGGATCTAATGTCTATGTCATACTGGGGTCAGGGGAAACGAAAGAGCCGATGTGTTGGCTGGTAAAGCTTTGGTGAACGACACCGAGATAAGAAGAGACAAGACTGAATTGATTAGATCAGTCATGGATACCCTACGAGAAGACAAGGACGAAGTCGAATGTGACAATGTACATATTCAGAGAATTGTAGAAATGGGAGTGACTAGAGGCGATGTGAGAAAGTGTTCCTTCTCTGGGAAGATCAGAAGAACACGTAATCAGCAACTGACTGGGACACTGAGCTTATAGACTTTTAGATGGCTGTCTGAACGGCAAGCAGCGCATATATGTGAATGCCTCCAGTGCTGTGACGATTGTTCTTAATCAAGAATCAAGGTAATTGTACAGTTATCTTGCGACATAAAAAAAAAATGTTCACTTGCGTTTATGGCGCAGTATACTTAGCGCATACATAAGCTTATTCAATGATCTACAAATGTTTTTAGACAATAACTTGGACACACATACAACCTCTGTGGCACTAATCTGACGTATGACTGCGTATTTAGATATCATGCGCATAGGCCTACCTATTTTCTGCAATATTATTGTCTCTGATATTAAGAGTTAAAACTGTTCATAGCAGTGGCGTATCCTGGGGTCTGAAAGAGAGCATGCAACTTTTAAAAAATGATAATTTTCTACTCACCCAGTTATTTGAAGTTCAGTTCTATTCTGCGGCTCTTTCTGCTAAAGTCCTCTGTTACTTTGTTATAAAAGTCATCATTGCCTTTCATCTCTACAAGAAGGTCTTTTTCAATTGACATCATTGATAGAGCAGAAATACGACATTGCCCCTGCGAGTTCATTATGACATTTTTAATGCGTTTTAATGCAGAAAACGAACGTTCCACTGAAGACGACGATGCAGGAATTGTCAATATTAATTCACAAAGTTTATGAAGTTCTGGAAGACCACTGTGAAGTCCTTTGTTCAAAAGAAATCTATGAACCACAAAGCCAAACGACTTTCTTATATAAATCATTGTTAAATGAACGGACACATTTTGTTCCTTCTCGTTTCAAACTGCTTAACGCAGGAATCGGTCTGCCCATTTTTACCAAGTCCAATTTTTCATTAAATGTTCGCGATTGAAACGGTCGCTCAAATAAATCTACAACAACATCATTAATAGAATCAGCCATAATAACCACCACAGTAAACAAATATACTAAGTTTAGTAATTAACAATAGCAATACACATGTTTCTGTACAAACACAAAATATTAAATATCAGCTGATTAAAATCACGTTTGAAGTTTTGAAATCGAAACTACATCGCTGTGTAAATGTGCGTGTGTGTTGAGTAAGATCACGTGACGTGTACCAAAAGTGACCAGAAATAGCTTACTAAACAAGTGTGTGTGTATGCAATCAAGATTTAAATTGCTTGCATTGTTATCATTAGTTTAACATTCAAATAAAAGTACTAGAACATAGAAATTGCACTGTTTCACACCAGTAAATAATTGTTCATCAATCAATTTATTATTTGCCAGTGCTAAATTGTTATAATAGTGATTGAATCATAAAATGTATTATTTTTTTTTCATCGCAAGCTTACTCTGGAGACAAGGATTTAAAAAAAACACACAGTATATCACTGCGCTTATATGTAAAGGGACTATTTTAACGAAAGCAACTTTAAAATTGCTTCAGTGTGGCCACTTGCAACTTTCATATGTGTTGCCAGCACTAATTTTCGGAAAAATTCAGATTTGTGAGAAAAATATTTTAAAATATATTTTTGAGCAATGCTGCAAGGGCTAAGTTTGGATGGGGGATAGATCACTGACTGGTTTATCATTTTCGCAACTCTTGAAGGCATGCAATGCTTGCCTTGCTTATGCTTAGTATACGCCACTGGTTCATAGTATGAGTCTTTTCCTACAATTCGATGTACATTACGGATATTCGTTATATAAAAAATTATTTAAGTGGAATTTTAGTCAGTATAAAATCTTATTACATCTGTTTTAACTGTCTGCCATAATGTAATTGCAAATAAATGCTCGAGTGGAATGAATAGTTCATTACCGTGTTTCAGAAGAGTTTTGGGTGATCTTTTTGTGGTAGCAATTACGAATGGGGTGCTTATTTTCTTATTTCCGTGTTTGGTTATACTAAAGGTAATATTCTACGTTTCTGTAACAGCCAATGTTCCTGCTTTCTACCTTGAACTTCCAAAAGCCCCCCTCCCATATCCACTGGTTTGTCTGGTGGCTGACAACGATAAATGTGACATATAATAACATTTATTCCATTAAATTTAATCCTAATTTTGAAGTTAAGTAATTTTGCGTTTCAGATAGTTGCGTCATAGAATGTAGCGTACATTTACACCGGTTGCCTTGGCGACCATGCATTATTCCTCTAAGAACGTGAATGTGTGTTTATATGCGGCCATGGAATGTAGAAAATAAACGAAAACAATGCTCCGGGCCGTCAAAAGGGCACGACCTGATACTATTTTCAGATTGAATAGTCCAGAAAACTGGTGAACCTACAAGGTAAGTACATATGAAATTTAAAGGTTAATATTTTAAGAAAATATATGCAGTAATTTCGCCATGCTCAATACAGGAAATAGAATGTCTAAGGGCGGCTACTATCGTATAATTGTTTGAGTTGACATCTCATCGATTTGAATGCAGTTTTTGTGTGTTTATATTGTCTATCGAAGTTTTTCAAACGAACAAGATGGAAATCTTCAGTTTTTATGTTTTAACTACGTGCCGCTGAGCAAGATGTTACTATGTCTGACAAGATACTCCCAACCAATGAGATTATTTTTATTATGAACTCAACTGTGCTTAGAAAATTCTCGGTGAAGAAAGTAAAAGTTTCGAAAAAAAATTCGCTGCAAAGACTGCTTATTATAATTAAGTACGGTCTAAGTCCCCTCCCCCAATTATAGAAAGGTAAGATAAAGTTACATGTGATCGAGATGTTTGTTTGTGTTCGCTCGCGAGTAACCAAAACGAATTTCCGTGTGGTTTACACTAGGAAAAGTGAAGTATGGAGTGCAACGGGTTTAAGTTGTGTGATGTTCATCAATAGGCCTAGCTATATATATAGAGTCCTACAACACCCGTTTTTGGTGTGCCTTTGAGTAAACTTCTCTAACCTTTAACAACCTTGCTATCTGTCACTAGATGAACGATTGTGAAATAGATCATAGCAATGATGGTTTATCATGTACCCTTGAACTGTGACGGCTATATTGGGTCCCTGGGTGACAGTTTCCAAGTGGAAGCAGTAGGCGGGGAGTTGGTCGTGGATTGACAACATCTATCTCATACAAGGTGTTCCGTTGTCAGAGGACTCGTGTAAATATGCCGTCCATTCACCCTTGGATACTTAACCAATTTTCTATCCGAGAACCATATGCACGTGGTTATGTCAGTGTCTCACCAATTGCACACTAGACAAACCACCCATGCAACAGAAAACCTTAGTAGATGACATGCCGTTATATTGAAGCTCTCTTATGGAAGCTTTGTAGCATGTCATCGATACAATTATAGAATCCCCTCAGAGTAGAAAGTTCCTTCAATAGGCATTGCACTAAGCTGAAAGCTGAAGTAAGTCTCCTGGTATGAAAGAAACACCACCCCTCTGCACATAGGAAGTAAGAGCTAATCGTGCACAATTCCTGGGGTTCTCAAACAAACATCAGAGAACCTATTTCCATTATAGGAAATGCTCGACAGAAGAGTTGAACTAGGACTAGATCATCCTTTTATCCGAGGTATCATTCACCAACATTGTGGATACATAAACAACGTCTGATTCTCTACACACATTTTTCTGTGATGAGATGATATTGCTTACGTCTTTTACTTTTTTGTGTGTCACATGCTTCTGGGAAATAACTAAGAGCTTTTTCTCGACCATGAAGACAGCTTTCTTTATGTCTATCGAAATTCATTATCTCAACTGTAGGTCTACTATCACTTACACTTGGTGCTGCCCTCTAGTGCTGTGCTGTCTTCATATTGTACTCAATAAACTAGCCTTACTTGTCCAGAGGCTAATCGCACTGCCAAGCAATGATAGCCAATTGTTGTCTTACACCATGCTACAACAGTGTATTGGCTGTGGAAATTGATTGATGCCATTCACAGATATTACGTTATCTTGTACAACCACTTATAATCTCATCTAAGTGTTATCATCCAAAGAAGGGTAACACTACAGTGGATATCATCCCACTGTGGCATACCAGGAAATGAAGAGGCAGATAGACTGGCAAAGGATGGAGCAACACAAAAACAAAAAGACCAAGAAATCACCTACCAAGAAAAGAGGACCCTCATCAAAACCATCAGGAAAGTTGACCACCCAAAAGATAATTACCACTATCTCGACAGAGCAGAGCAGGTTATTATCTTCCACCTCAGAACAGGACACAACAGATTAAGCAGCCACTTAAATAGACTAAGACTGGTCCCATCACCTCTGTTCCCTTGTGGGCAGGCAGCACAGACAGCTGAACATATCCTGCAAGACAGCAACACACTAAATCAGTTAAGGGAAGAACACTGGCCCACAAAGATGGATATCCACAGAAAGATGTGTGGGAGCACTGAGGAGCTTTCAAATACAGCAGCATTTATTAAGAAAACAGAACTTGCTGTGTAGGCATGTCAAGCTGTGAACGGGAAGAAGAAGATCTCATCTAAGTCTACATAGCTCAGATATGATCCCCATCTATACTCTATGGGGTAAGTGGCCAGCCCACAAGAGCTTCTCTGAAAAACAGGTTGTGGATATCCCAAGATTATGATCTAAAACAAATTTCTCTATGCATGACCAATATCATACTGGATGTTTAACAAATGATTACAGAAGAATACAATGATGATGAATTGAATATTAGCCTTTTAGCATCATTCATCACCCTCTCCCTTGCAAATCAGAACATGAATATTTTAGTGTTAGGAATGTAGCTAAAATGTTGCTAACACTGCTCTCTTAAAGATTTTTGTGCAAAAAATGTTATCACATTTCACATAAAAAATTGCACATGAAAGCTGTGAATGACATTTTTTAGGTCAAAACTCCTTCCTTCCTTACTGAAAACGTATCTACGAGGGGGAGTCAATAAGTAAGTCACAAATTGATGTTGGATGGCAGGAAAATGCAGTAGGTGGTTTCTAAAGCTGTTTATAGTTGATATCATCATAGAACTTTATGTTTATGTTCGCTAGATGGCGCTAGCTGTACCTTGCGCATGCGCAGCACAAAAAACAAAATGGCTACTGTACTTACAGAGTGTACAATCAATGAACAACGTGCTGTTGTGCGTTTTTTATGGGCAAAAGGACTGCCTGCAAAAGACATTCATAAAGAAATGCTTCCTGTTTATGCTGACAATTGTTTGTCCCGTAAAGCGGTGCACAGCTGGGTAAAAAATTTTTCTCAAGGACGCTCTAAAATTGTTGACGAAATCCGATCTGGTCGTGCTGTTGAAATTGCAACAGACGCATCTGTGCAGCGGGTTGAGGAGATGATTCGAGGTGACAGACGAGTAACGATAGACGCTGTAGCAGCTGCAATAGGGTGCTCACATGGTTCAGCATACAGCATCATGCATGACCGATTGAAATTTAAGAAAGTGTGTTCAAGGTGGGTGCCCAGACAATTGACGGACGAACACAAAATGAACCGATTAGGCTTGTCATTGGAGCATCTCTGTCAATACGCAAATGAAGGAGAAGACATGATGAACAGGATTATTACTGGGGACGAATCATGGGTGCATCACTACCAGCCTGAATCAAAGCGTGCTTCAATGCAATGGAAACTTCCTTCTTCGCCTTGTGTCCAAAACTTCAAGGTTACACCATCAGCAGGGAAGGTTATGCTGACAGTGTTCTGGGATTGTCAAGGAGTGCTTTTAACCAATTTCAAAAAGAAAGGTGACAATGTGAATTCTGAATCATACTGTGAAGTTCTATCAGTGCTTCGGGATGCAATTCGAAGAAAACGTCCAGGGCTGCTGACTAGAGGAGTGCTACTCCTTCATGACAATGCTAGACCACATACGGCTCGATTAACTCAGGAGAAAATAAAAAATCTTGGTTGGAAAATTCTGGAACATCCTCCTTACAGCCCCGATTTAGCCCCTAGTGATTTTCACCTTTTTGGTCCACTAAAAACCCACCTTGGCGGGAAGCATTTCGCGACTGACGCAGAAGTTGAATGTGAAGTGAAAATGTGGCTTAAAAAGCAGAGCACGCAGTTCTACGCAGCAGGTTTGGGAGGACTCATAAAACGATGGGATAAATGCATCAATGTTGGTGGAAATTATGTTGAGAAGTAAAGGGATAATGTATGTGTAAAAATAAACAGTTTTCAGGTTTTTATCGTCTTCAGTTTTTTTCCAAAGAGCCATTTGTGACTTACTTATTGACTCCCCCTCGTATGTACCTGGCTTTTCAGTATTTGCCTTAAGTGAAGTGTCCGTCTCTATAACAGAGTGGTACACAGCATGACTTTTCAGTATTTGCCTTAAGTGAAGTGTCCGTCTCTATAACAGAGTGGTACACAGCATGACTTTTCAGTATTTGCCTTAAGTGAAGTGTCCGTCTCTATAACAGAGTGGTACACAGCATGACTTTTCAGTATTTGCCTTAAGTGAAGTGTCCGTCTCTATAACAGAGTGGTACACAGCATGACTTTTCAGTATTTGCCTTAAGTGAAGTGTCCGTCTCTATAACAGAGTGGTATACAGCATGACTTTTCAGTATTTGCCTTGAGTGAAGTGTCCGTCTCTATAACAGAGTGGTACACAGCATGACATTTCAGTATTTGCCTTAAGTGAAGTGTCCGTCTCTATAACAGAGTGGTATACAGCATGACTTTTCAGTATTTGCCTTGAGTGAAGTGTCCGTCTCTATAACAGAGTGGTATACAGCATGACTTTTCAGTATTTGCCTTGAGTGAAGTGTCCGTCTCTATAACAGAGTGGTACATAGTGTGATTCAAATGGCTATGGTACCAGGTTAAAATCCAACTGTGGATCTGAAGAAAGAAATGACAACCTACCAAAATTATTTATATTGCCTAGAAAATCATTACAGCCAAAAAATTGCTGGGTTGATCGCTACAGCCCAAAAATTGCTGTGTTGATCGCTACAGCCAAAAAATTGCTGGATTAATCGCTACAGCCAAATAATTGCTGGATTAATCGCTACAGCCAAAAAAAATTGCTGGGTTGATCGCTACAGCCAAATAATTGCTGGATTAATCGCTACAGCCAAATAAATTGCTGGGTTTATCAGTACGTCCTGAATAGAATATTCTACAAATTCAAAGTTAGGGATTAAAACTTCATTATGGCAAAGCACACCCATTCAACCACAGACATTATTCTATCTAGGTTATATCAGGGTGTGTATGCTACAAAATTAGTGAAGTACGCTTAATACAGAAAATGTAGACGCTTATTACAGAAAATGTAGAGAGAATTTTGGAAAAAGATACATTTTTTAGATATATTTTGTGATGAAGTACAGAATGATTCTGGACGTTGCAGGTAGGATTTCAATAGCAAATGTGATGTATAAGGAAAATTGGCAGTAATTGATTTGTTTAATTCTCAGGTCATGTAATCCCAGTTTTGGAAGTATGTCCACCGATAAGGAAAAGGCAATAGCCCAGATTCAATATGAAAAGAAAATCCAGTGTCTGTGTCAACAATTGCAGGAATATTCCAAACAGATTGGTTCGGTTAGTTCATGATTTACATTTTTTGTGTGTGCATTTTTACTGTTAATGAATTGTGTTTCCTGTATATTTTACTTGTTTCATTGAATTGAACAAGATGACTATCATATTATGAACAGACCAGAACAAGTTATAATTCTACGTCTCAGAACAGGACACAACCGACTCCGCAGTCACATGTATACAAAGTTCAAGATTGGCAACACGGCCATGTGGACAGGCAGCACAGAGTGCCAAATATATACTTCAAGAGTGTTCTGAGCATGAAACGCTGAGGCAGACATATTGGCCAGAGGAAACAACACTGGAATCAAAACTCTATGGGACACTGTATGAACTACAAAAGACAGTGAGTTTTATTAAGGAGACAGAATTACAGATGTAGACATGTTTCAAGTGAACGAAAGAAGAATTGAATTGAACATAAAAGAAAACAGGTTCCTCAAAATTATCAAAACATGCGACTAACATATTTTGAAAATATAAAAAGATACAGTAGTTTAGAAAGATGAATTATGTAGGGAAACATTCCACGGAAGAGAACAAGAGACTGACCAAGACTACGATAGACACATGATATCAAAGACCTTCTGAACATGACATTCAAAGAGGCTGGGCATCTTGCACAGAAACGATAAACTTACAGCGTGGCATTGAGGTCAACATTCTGTAAAGGACACAT
The DNA here is from genome assembly GCA_034231615.1 of Meghimatium bilineatum. NCBI lineage: Eukaryota > Metazoa > Mollusca > Gastropoda > Stylommatophora > Philomycidae > Meghimatium > Meghimatium bilineatum. Next base: position 5,355,972 of record CM067321.1, read on the forward strand.
CACATACATAGGATGATCAAAGGAGGGATTTTTTTTTGCTGGCATAAAAGTTCATATTAGTCTTTCTGACTAATACAATTTTTTTGCTTTGTTAGTTTATTAAAAAGTTTAGTTAAACTTTCTTGCTACAAAAATTTTGAATCTTTCAGCTGTACATAGTTTAAATTATACTTTCTAATACAATGTTTACTTTACTGGTTCGTAAAAATGTTTCATTAGATTTCTGACAAAAAAATGTTCACTTTTACAGCTGGTCCAAAATTTAATAGATACTTTCTAACAATATGATTATTTATGCACTTCGATGGAAGATTTAATTTTGCTCGTAACGATAAAAATATATACTTTCAGCTCCAAGATGACATTGATCGTCTAAGAGGCAGACTCAATCTCTGCTGCCGTGAACAGGATGACCTCAAGCGGCAGGTTAACCAGAGAGATGATGTCCTTGCCTGCTATGAAAGCAAATTCGAGGAGATGCGTTTTGTACGTTAAATGGTTGTTGTTTTGTCTTTAAGTACTTTGTTATCTATCTGTAACTACTTCCTGTTGTTGTTGTTGTTGTCATGAAATTGACAGAACAGACAATAGCAGCTTTTAACCAAGTCCATTAAATCTATTGGTTCAAATCTTGTTGGCTACCTTTTGACTTGTGTAATCATTCTTCAATGCTTCATATTAATGTTATTCATTCTATCTAATCTATCAATCTATGTTCCTTCAGCGCCGAGTACGGTGCATAGGGTACAAACCAGAGCTCTCCAGTTCAAGCGATGCGATGCTACTGTGTGTAATTCTTGTATGTTGTTGAGACCAATAGTCATACACCTTTTGATCTTTGTTCTGCAAATAGTCTTTCTTGTTCTTCCTCTTTATGCCATCTGGTACCCATTTTAATGCGTGTAGTGACAGTCTTGTTTTCATTCATTCTAAATACATATCCAGTTTAAGTCCATTGTTTTCTTCTTATTGTTCTAGAAACATATTGCTGTTTCTTCTCTTTCTTGCTGATTTGATTTTTCACAACCAATTTTAACAGTTTTCTAAGACATTTAGGTACAATACAAGAATCAGGGGACAAATCACGTGACAACAGTCCGACTTTTAAATTTCATATGCTATTGCACTATCTCGGAAACTTAAGAAGTCATAACTTAAAATACCGATCTAGTGATTTGCACGTAATGAACTGGCCACCCACCTCCCACTCAGTGTGCAGCCCGCATGTCGAGTGATCAGGTGCTCTCATCGCGCAAAGTTTAGAATACTGGATACGTCGTTATATGTGTCTTTATCGGAATTTTGTTCCGTTTAATTATGTTAGCTATTTGTTCCGTAGAAACCTGTCCACTGATTCTTGTATTGTACCCATTTATTTTCAAATAAATTTAAGTTCTTAGCCATAGTTATTCATAACCCATGTGACATAGCAAAACAGGAGGAATAGAAAAAAAAAGACTGAACACTTAGTGAAGTGTGGGGGGGGGGGGGAAGAACATCACTTTTACAAGCCTGTTTCTCAACATTTTTATCTTTGACTGATTTAGTATGAATCATAACAACTGGAGTTAATTAATCTTTTAATTATACTTATGAAAACAAGTGTTATATATGAAAATGTTCAGCAATGATTTCTCCATATTTTTACAATGGTTAAACATGTATTAAATTAGTTTAAATCGTAATGTATATGTGTACAGTGACATTCTTACTTGTTGTATTGTGAATGTGTTCTTGATAAAGACCTTTTGGTTGAAACATTGATTCATATGAATTATCATGTGTATTCAACGTTTAGCAAAACTTCATTACCCTGTTTTGTTTTTCCTGCTGGATTTCATTTCTTTCTGCGGTTCTTTTTAACCTATTGATTTAATTAATTTGTCACATTTCTTAATGATTGTGCCACATCTCTTTATACCTTTGTCACATTTTTCAATGCCTGTGCTGTATATTTTAATGCTTGTTGTGTATTCTTTAATATGTTGTATGACTTGTATATTGTTATTTGTATGTTTTCATGCATATACCACACAGCCAATATTCTATTGATCATCGTAAAACTATGACAACACATTTGTTCGGTGTCATGTGACGTATTCCTTCCAGAACGTTGTCTTCCCAATGAACTCTCTGAACCTTTCTCTGTCTTGGGCGATGTGGCTTGCATTTTCTAGCGATGTATTCATGTTATCTTTAATGTCGTCAGTCCATCGTCTTCTTGGTCATTTATTTCTAAATGGCTGACTAGAACGAATGTGTTCTCTTTACGGTGCTCGATTAATGGTTGTTCCTTCCCGAAAGTAATGGCAACCTACGGGAATATTGTGCCTAGAAATTTCCAATGGATCATTAATCGAACTTTTTCTCTAGGATTGTGGTCTTGTGGTGTATCAATTAGTATAATATTCATAGAAAATTGTCGGTGAGCAGTAATAGGCTTTATTCAACATCATGGATATCAACGTAAACAGAAAGGTCAAACACATTTAGAATATCATGGAAGGATAAAATCAGAAACTCAGATATTATAAGAATATTCCAGAGTGTTGGTTACTAAACACAATAACAAAAAGAAAACTACGCCTTTTTGGTCATATAAAGAGATATTTGTTCTACATAAGTAATATTGTATTTTTTAATGTCTGTGTTGTATTTTTATTTATTTCGGTGCCACATTTCTTAATACCTGTGTTGTATTTCTTAATACCTGCACTATATTTTTTAAAGCCTGTGTTGTATTTTTTAACGCCAGTGCTGTATTTATTTGGAAACAATATTATTTTTGTATGCTGTTGCCAGGAGATCAAGGAAAAAGAGAAGGCAAACCAAAGAGTTGTGGATTGTCTACAAGAGAAAGTAGTAACATACCATGAGCAGGTTCAACAGAAGGAGTCGTGTCTGATCATGTGCAGAAATGATGTGAAATCCCAGGAAGCAGCTCTGGATGAAGCTAAAAGCGACTTTGCATGTGAGCTTCAACAAAGAGAATGTTCTGTGAGTTTTTGCTTTTTTAAAGATTGTCATAATAAGTTAAATAACTCTGAAGACTAACATTAAATTTGTCTGCTTTCCTAGGAGCCCAGCCTACATTTCACAATTTGTAAGAAATCTTAACCTATTTGACATTTTCAATAATTTGTGATGTCACTCTACCTCTGTAATCTAAGTTACAAAATGGCTCCTGTAATTGTGCTTTGACCGATAAATTTGTTGCTACCATTGCAAGGAGTGGTCCTAGATGCAAAGATATACAGGGGAGACATACTATAATCTTAATCTACTTCGCTGCTGTAATGATTAGCTGGAACTGTACTGTTAAAAGCAGATTGAGTTGATGGGTAAATAATAAAATACCAAGTTGGTATTTAGTATTAAACTCCACGGAAATAATCAATTGAACACATGTAGAACACAATTTTATTCTTCCACTTTTAATATATTTTACTATCTTTTGCTTCACATTCCGGAAAATATGTAGGCCCGGCTCCTAGGAAAGAACCTAAATTTGTTTAATGCCTGTTTTCTGTAACAAGATTATCCATAATGAGATTGTATGGGAACTATTGTCAAAAGTAGGCTAACATAGGTACCTCCAAATTCTTGCAGGCTTTCATGTTATTGAATGTCTGCATATAAAATGCATTCAGCCACCTAAATAACATATGAAAATTAAAAACAATAAGTAAATATACCAAACTAAAGGTAAAGGTATGTATCTTTGCAGCAATCTGCGTTGGGTATGTCCCATTGCAGCAATCTGCCGTCGGGTATGTCCCATTGCAGCAATCTGCCGTCGGTTATGTCCCATTGCAGCAATATGCCGTCGGGTATGTCCCATTGCAGCAATCTGCCGTCGGGTTTGTCCCAGTGCAGCAATCTGCCGTCGGGTATGTCCCATTGCAGCAATCTGCCGTCGGGAATTAAGATAATTTTTCATGTACTAAACAGCAGAAACTATTAGATGGGGTGGCCAGTTTCCATCCTTGCTGTGTTTACTTTCCCCACCTCATGCTTCAGGTGCCCATTTACAGCTGAGTTGACTGGGGACATGGTCGTATCAGGTGAGAAATCACAAGCAAGAATCTTTTTTTGTCCAGATGTGTTTTCGAGCCTTTCTTGCTGTAGCCCAGTGATGGTAAGCAAGCTCACTGTCAAAAAGGCTTCCTTGCTCTTCAAAACTACAAATGTTTAAATAATTTAATATTCGTAATATATATATACAGAAGAATTCTACGAATTTCCTATAGGGAACATAAGACCAATGTGTACGTAAGAAATAAAGTAGAGATGTGTGCAGGTGTCCAGGAGCCATTGCTTTCAATAGTGAAACGACGAAAACTAGCATGGTTCGGACATGTATGCAGGCACGATTCCTTGTCAAAAACAATACTGCAGGGAACTGTCGAAAGTGGAAGAAGCAGAGGAGGACAAATAAAGATATGGACAGACAACATCAAGGAATGGACAGGGCTAGATATTTCCACACTCATCCGCATCACTGAGGATAGAATTCGCTGGAGGACTCTGTGTGCTGAAGCTTCCAATGTGGTACCCCTACGACCCTGAAGGGTTATGGGTTTTATTGATATATTGATTGATATATATATATATCCAGTGACATATTCTTTCCGAAACGTTGTCTTCATAGTGGATACTATCTATCTTGGGAATGCAGGTCTGTATTGGCCAGAGTCATGTTAATATATTCTTTGATGTCACTGGTTCATCGTCTTCTTGGTCTCCTTTATCTTCTCTCGTTTGACACTCTGCCCTCTAAAATCAACCTTTCGATACCATCATGTCGCTGTAAGTGCCCAAAATACTGTAGCTTCCTTCTTATGATGGTATTTAGAAGCCCCCTTCATTTAGTAATATGAAGTAATATCCATAATAGCATATGGTTATGAAACTTGGAAAATAACAAAAACACCGGAGAAGAATTAAATTTATTTGAAAATAAATGTCTTGGAAAACTCTTAAATATTAGTTTTGAAAAATTTAAGTCAAACAAGCAAGAGAAGACACCAAATAAGAATATTTTTCTACAATATTAAGAAGAAAATAATGGGCTTATATTGGATATAGAATGAATGAAAACAGACTGCCGCTACAAGCATGTGGAAAACCAAGAAAGACACTTTGCAGAAAAACCATCAAAAAGGGTATGATTATGGGTCTCAACAACATTTACTAATTAAAGCAGTTGTGTAAAGTTCGTGAACTGGAGAGCTCCGATTTCTGCCGTTTCCACTGTGTAAGGAACAGAGATACCGGTAGATAGATAAATGTGCTTTTGTCAGAAAGCTATGAGGTGTCAAGAGCTGCCGACTCACATCTAAAGGGATTATTTCATCATCATGTGCCAAGAGCTACCTGCTCACAGCTGAAGGAAATGTTTCATCAATATTTAAGTTTTTTTCATCTATAATTATTGTATTATTATTGTTTCTGATGAAAGTATTTGACTGAAACATTAATTTTGTATTTTTCTTATCCTTTGCTAGCAATAATGCCATGACCTTTTTACACAAATATAAATACATGAATGTCGGCTGGTAATTTTCTGTTCCACTCATTAACATTGCATCCATCCATCACATTTTTTAGACATTGGTAGCTTATATTATCATATCTAGTTTTCAGAATCTTCAGGTGTTTTTATTAAGCAAGTACTATTGCTGTCAGCGGCTAACTGCATCAGTACTATTGCTGTCAGCGCCTAACTGCATCAGTACTATTGCTGTCAGCGGCTAACTGCATCAGTACTATTGCTGTCAGCACCTAACTGCATCAGTACTATTGCTTTCAGCACCTAACTGCATCAGTACTATTGCTGTCAATGGCTAACTGCAGCAGTACTATTGCTGTCAGCTGCTAACTGCATCAGTACTATTGCTGTCAGCGGCTAACTGCAGCAGTACTATTGCTGTCAGCTGCTAACTGCATCAGTACTATTGCTGTCAATGGCTAACTGCATCAGTACTATTGCTGTCAGCGGCTAACTGCATCAGTACTATTGCTGTCAGCGGCTAACTGCACCAGTACTATTGCTGTCAGCGGCTAACTGCACCAGTACTATTGCTGTCAGCGGCTAACTGCACCAGTACTATTGCTGTCAATGGCTAACTGCATCAGTACTATTGCTGTCAGCGGCTAACTGCACCAGTACTATTGCTGTCAGCGGCTAACTGCACCAGTACTATTGCTGTCAGCGGCTAACTGCTATAATTAATGACTCCTTAAACCTGAAAGTAATTGCTATCTAACCCTAACCCAGAAATGAAGACTAGAAAGAAAATATGGATTTATCAAATGTTTTTCATTGAATATTTTCTCTCATCAAACACGTCCCTTATTCCCCAAAACATTTTCTCTCATCAAACCCATCCCTCATTCCCCAAATCATTTCCTCTGATTTTTCCACACATTTCTCTCATTTCCAAAATATTTTGTAAACTTTACAACTACTGCCATAATTCTCTCCTTTAGATTAAGCAAATGAAAGAAGACCTGCGGCGGCTATATGAGGACCTAAAATGCAAGGCAGAAGACAATTGTCAGTTGGAAAGGGTCGTCACAGACTTTAGGGCTCGTCTAAACCAAGCCTGCTGTCAGCTGAAGGAGGCAGAAGGTCGAATCTCCTGTTTACATGAGAAGGTTCATTGAAGACAGTATATTTAAACTGGCCAAAAATGTGGGAACAGGGGCTGCTTGTGAATCAATCTTTGGGTTTGATTCCACACTGCTGGCTTAAGAAAATAACTTTAAATTCAGATATATTTTTTTAAAGTGATAACGGTAAATGTAATTGAGTTATGAACCAATATCGTAACACACTGTTTTTCTGTAAGTGCTCAGCGAAGTTGGTTGACCAGAATCCACCTTCAACACTTACTCCGTAAGATGCATAACTGTAGCACAACGTAATCACGCTCCCGGTGAAAATCGCACGGATATCCGTGCTGGTTACAATGGAGCAAACGCAAAACAAACTTACCTACTCAGTATCAATTAAAACATTTCACAATCTTCCTTGAGCATGATCCTTGGTATCCATTTAAAAAAAGACTAACAAAAATGTGCCTGTGTGTTATTTGGGGTCTATAAGGATAGTTAAAATTGTAAAATTGTGGCCGAACATGGATATTTGGTAAGAGGCAACTAATGAGGGTTTGACATGAAGTTGCTATCTCACCATGCAAGAAAAAGAATAATACCCTAATATCAAATTTTGGAAAGAGTTTTAAGAATCTTCATTATTCTTCTGTCAGTTACCAGATTACAGCTGCAATATTTTCATTCAACTGTGTAAATCATTTAATGTTAGTCATGCAACTACATTTTTTTGGGAGGGAGGGGCCTTTATTCTCAAATTTCAGGAGCTTCATAGCTTAGTAGATAGTAAGCTTTCATACTATCACTGAGTTACAGCATGCCAGATTCGAAACCACGTCCAGACAAAATATATTTTCTGGGCCGTGAATTCTCGCTTGACACGACCACTCCTCCAGTTGACCCAACTGTAAATGGGTACCTCACACATGAGTTGGAGGCAAAGACAGCAAGGAAGGGAACTGGCCATCCCACCTAATAGTTGCTGCAGCTTAGTGCATGAAGAGTTATCTTCATCCCCAGCCGGCGGCAGGTTGCTGTCATGGACCTACCTTTAGCGTACCCACCGGATCTCTCTTGTAGCAGGACAATGGTTCTACTAGATGTCCAAGAAGATGTAAGTCCAGAGAATGGAAATGTGTTCTGTCGCTATTTTATTTGCACCATGTAAGTTATTGAAATCTACGACTTATCAGTAAGTGCTGTCGTCCTCTTTTTTCTTAACTGACACAAATTTGATGTGATGTACAGATCTAAATGAGCTACAGTTTTTCTCACCAAGTTTAGTAGTTAAGTACATAAACTTGTTATTGTGTGAATGAACTTGTCATTGTGTGATTGTACATAAATATATTCACAAGGATGTGTGATAGTACATAAATATATTCACAAGGATGTGTGATAGTACATAAATATATTCACAAGGATGTGTGATAGTACATAAATATATTCACAAGGATGTGTGATAGTTCTTTGCATTTTGTGGTTCTGTTTGGGTGTTTTATGTACATCAGTAGGAGGATTAACCATCTGTTAAGCAGTTCTTTGCAATACACTATCTATCATGCAGGCTCTGAAGGAAAGAAAATTACACCTTAGAGACAAACTGAACACAGCAAACAAAAACAGTAAAACTGTACTTCAGTGGGTACCATCATACTGTGGTGTCCTGGGAAATGAACGGACCAATTAGTTGACCAAAAAGGGGGGGGGGAGTTTATGCAGGAAGGCAATGAAGTCTTATTTCAAGAAAAGAAGATAGTTGCATAAACCATCAGAAGTGAATATAACATGACAAAATCTCTCATATATGTCATCATCTCTGTTGGTGTCGTCAATCGAAGCCATTTAGTCCAAACAGTCCAATATCTGTTCTCTGGGTCTTCCCGTTGTTCTTTTCCCTTCTATCTTTCCTGTTGTCACTATGTTTGTTTGTTTGTTTTGCGTTCGCTCCATTGTAACCATCACGGATATCCGTGCGATTTCCGCCGGGAGCGTGATTACGTTGTGCCACCGTTAATCGCCTTGTAGGCCTAGCACATCCGATTTCGGCATGCCTTGACAATTCGGGTGGGCTACCCTTAGCCTGTGACAGCCTCTATATCTGTCTCCAGGCACGCGTAGTGGCGACTCTTCGCCCAGATGATTTTTGCTCTCGTCTGACTCGCACGAGGTGTTCCACTGTCTATGAACTTGCCTCGTGTAATTGGGCGTGCTGTGCCTGTGCCCATTGGGTACTGAACCGTTTCTCATCCATGAGCCTGGTTCCTTAAGGGGAAGAACTCAACAGAGGAGTTGGACCCTGGCTCTTTCGCCCTCTTAGCCGAGGTGTCATTAACCGACATCGTGTACCCTTTGTCCAAGTTCGAGTCTCACACCACACGTTTGGGAGCAAGGCGTTCTCGAGCTGAGCGTCCTTGTCCCAATAGCGCCTGAGCCCATCAGGTATGGAACCCTTTCTCTCTGCAAGTGTACTTCCGGTATAGGAAACCTTGACAGTAGAGTTAGGCCAGGACTACCATCATTGTCCCTTTCTTGCCTAAGCCCATTGGTTATAGAACACTTTCTCTTCGCGAGCATATTTCCAGTTTAGGAAGGCTCGACATTAGAGTTAGATAAGGTCTTCTTGCTTTACCAAATGCCAATGAATGGGTCTGGGTCTCTGCCTGTAAGGAACACAGGTAACTAGAAGCTCGACTCGAGCTGACGGAGGTTGTAGTTCCCCTTTCCTAGGGACTTTTCACTTTCTATTTCCAGTTCGCGCTGCCCTCTAGCGCTGTTCTGCCCTTTCATTGTTTCATTGTACTCGGTATGAAATCTATTTGTCTCTCGCCATGCATCTACCTTTACGTGCATTTTACATTGGCCGCCCCTCCAATGTTTGGACTGGACTGACTAGCTTCACTGTATGTCGACAGTGTCGCTATATGTGGTGATGCCGGTGGTGTCGGAGATATTGTCTGTCTCTTGTGCAGTCAAATCTCTTTCCATCTGCTACCTCCACATTCTTGGACACGATCCCCAAAATATATGGCCAGAATCAGATCGAGCTGCTGTATTTCTGTTTCCAGGGTGCATCGCGTGGAGGTACATTTGGGATCTTGGTTATCTGCTAACCCTGGGTCCGCCTAGAGCAATGTGTTCCCTTTGCACCCCTGTTGTCACTATATTCTCAATGCCTCCTCTTCTCATCATGTGCCTAATAATTGTTGACTGTCTTTTTCTTATATTATCAATAATGCATCTTTTCACATCCATCCTTCTAAGACATTCTTCATTAGTAATCTTTGCTGTCCAAGGAATGCGTAACAACCTTTGAATAAACCACATTTCCACTGCTTCCAATGATTTTTGTGATGGCTTATTTGTTGTCCATGCTTCACTTCCATAGAGTAGCACTGGTTCAATGTAGCATTTGAGGACACATTTTCTAGTATCATCGATATGGACTTATTGCACAGGATATTTTTCATTTTATGAAATGGTGCTTTTGCTTGTCCTTCTTCTTCTTCTTCTTCATCGTTCTTCAGTCAGATATCAGGTTACAGCACCAATAGTTTTGCTTGTCCTATTCTGCTTATAATTTTGGTTTTGCATTTACCATCTGAAGGTATTAATGTTCCTACTAAATACCCCTACCAATGCCTAAATCAGCAAGGACATGTTACCATACTTTGCCTAAGGACAGGAAATAACAGACTAAGTAAGCACATGAACATGATGTGACTGTGTGCTACACCACTGTACACTTGTAGAACAGATGAACAGACATCTCTGAGCATATTCTGCAGAACTGTCCCCAGTATGAGCAATTCAGAGAGACGTACTAGCTCAGCAGGGAAACCATGCAAGCAAAGAAATATGGAACCATAAAAGAGCTCCAGACAACCATGAACTTCATACATGAGATTTGTCTGGCGGTTTAGACATCGAGTTGTAAACAAAAGAAATAACACCAGACATACAATGAACTCTCAGTTTAGGCATCAAGTAACGAAAGAACACCAGACATATTCAATGAAAACTTTGTATATTCTGTACAAAATAACACATCTAAATGGGGAAAAGGTTGTCACGTTTGACATAACAAGCAAACGAATAAAATAAAATATTTGAACACTTAGTTTTTTCACAGAAATAATAACCAATATCCAAATTTGTGATATGCCAGTTAAGATTCTTACGTGAATTAATGCATTTTTGTTTTTTGGTTATACTAGCTGCAGCAGATGGAATTTCAAAGTAACAGAGAGAAATGCCAAAATGTGAAAGATGTTGAAGAATTTGAGAGGAAACTGGCTCAGAGCTGCAGTGATCTATGTGCGTGTCAAAATGAAAACCGGAAACTTCGGCGATGTTTGCAGTGGGTTAATTCAGATTTTCATTTAATTTTTATAGTTCATAAAAATATTAATTATTAGTAATTCCACTATTATTAATAGTTTTTCACACATCAAACGTCTGCTTTTTTCTGATGAGTCTTGTATTTCGGCTTCATTCATTGTTTTCATTAAATTTCAGTTTTCATTAAATTTCAGTTTTCATTAAATTTCAGTTTTCATTAAATTTCAGTTTTCATTAAAAACATTTTCAAGCTTAAGTTTTAATAGTCTATTTTAGGATTACTACCCCAGCATGCAATATCAAAGTGAATTGCTCAGCAATAAAACAGGTTCTTCTTCTTTTCGTTTTATACCCTTTTATGCCTTGCAGCTTCAGGGGTAGAAGAGTTCTCTGGAGATGGAATTTTTGTGTGCCTCATGTATATTTGTTTTCGTATATTCTATTTCTGTAATCCATCTTTTGCATGGTGTAGTCCTAGTTTTGTATCCACCTTATCTGTATAGTAATGTTTTTTAGGGGCACTAAAAAACATGATGGAAGCATGAAAAAAACAACTTAATCTGCTGTCTTCTGATGTCATCCAGAATTGGCATTGTGTTTGTTAACCTTCTGATGTTTTCATTTCTGATTCTGTCTCTTATTGTTACTCCAAGAATTCTACATAGACAGGGAATTTCTGTTGTAACAAATTTTCTTTTGTTGTTAGTGTCCAAGTTTGACACACCATCACCACCGATGCGCATGGGCCTTTATTGCCAGATCAAAAGGAAGAAAAGTACACAAAGCCAGTGGTGCCTTTACCACAACAACAAGCAGCCTAACAATGGAAGTGTTCGCAGTAATGCAGACACTTAACTGGCTGGAATCGCAAGCCTATTCCCATGCGTACATACTAAGTGACTCTCTGAATATGATTCAGAAAGTAAAAATAGGTGAAGTACGTAGGGAAAGGGTGGAGTTATTAGAGAGAGCAAAAACACGGGCATCACTACGAAAACTCATGTTTATTTTTTTCCCCGGATACGCGGGTGTAGAGGAAAACGAACAAGCTGACCAATTAGCTAGCCTCGCCACCACAACAGATGGTCAGCCTATGGACCGAGCAGACATACTCACTGCTCTTCGTGAGTCCTCATGATCAGAGGATTTTGAGATGAATGAGCATGAGTCAATATCGAGAATGTGCGAATTGGGAGTGAGGATGACATGGCCCATAGAGAACACCTGACAAAGATTTCAAAAAGAGCAGTGAACCAACATAGAACCGGAACCATCAGCCATTATACCCTGAGGATAATTAACATACCTAATACCAATTTATTTCAGTATTGTAATGTGACCCTAGGGAATTGTTAAGAAAGAAAACCGCCAATGTATTCTTCTTCAACATTCATTCTCAAACTCCCACTGGATTTCTTGTGGCAAGACAATGTTCCTTCTAGATTTCCTGCAGGATGTAGTCCAGAGAATGGAAATGCATTGTGTCACCGTTTTATTTGCGCCAATAGCCCAACACATCCATCCTTGGTGGGTAATGTATTCATTATTCCCTACGTTTCTGTTTAGTAAGCTTAGAAATTTAACGAAACAAAATGTAATCAGAGATAAAATGTAGCACAACAAGGGAAGCAACAAAGAGAATAAAGTTCAACAATCTATTCTGCTGGTCAGTAGTCATTTATTTCATTCAGAATGACATTAAATAGACACTTTTCATTTGCCGGCCATGTTTATTCGACTAGGTAGCTTTCAACATGCTTTCTTGCTGCCCAATAGTATTTCTTCTTTCTAGCTGCCCAATAGTGTTTCTTCTTTCTACATTTGGGGATTTCCCACACTCGTTCCACTTGTTGCCATTTCTGTATCAAATTACATCATATTGACATCTGCAAAAAGGTTTCCCATACTCATTCCACTTGTTGCCATATCTGTATCAAATGACATCATATTGACATGTTCTATCTGCAGGAAGGTTTATCTAAAAAGTATGACTGTAGTGACATAAAACACAAATTATATGCCGAGGAAAGCACCCAAAAATATTCTTACGCATTTTATGCAGATTGTTTTATTGGCATTTATAACTACTTATCATCCTCTTTGTTGTTATGATTTCTGTTACATTTACAACTCCTTAACTTCTGTATTGTTATGATCTCTGTTATATTTACAACTCCTTATTATAATCTGTGTTGTTTATTATCTGTTACATTTACAACTCCTTATTATAATCTGTGTTGTTTATTATCTGTTACATTTACAACTTATTATAATCTATGTTGTTTATTATCTGTTACATTTACAACTTATTATAATCTGTGTTGTTTATTATCTGTTACATTTACAACTTATTATAATCTGTGTTGTTTATTATCTGTTACATTTACAACTCCTTATTATAATCTGTGTTGTTTATTATCTGTTACATTTACAACTTATTGTAATCTGTGTTGTTTATTATCTGTTACATTTTGCTTGACTTTTCGTTAATTTGCATTAGAGAGAAAGAGGAGGAGATAAATCACATAGCTTCAGAAGTCAACTGCTTGTCTCGGGAGCTTCAAAATGAGAAACTAGAGAGCTCCGGCCACCAAGAACGTGCACTCAACCTAGAAAATGACAACAAGGAAATTTGTCGTCTGCTACAGCAAAAGATAAAATGCAGTAAGAGTGAAAAAGAAAAAAGTAACATGTTTTGATTTTTTGTTAATGCTTTTGTTGTTTTCTAGTGTGATTTTCTTGAGATCTGTTGTGGTTTCTGTTCATTTTTATGTGTTTTTATTGATTTTTTTAATTTAAAAAAAAATCTTTAAAATTAAATTCTTAAAATTGTTTTTGCTATATGTACCCGGTATGTTGAAGATGAGAATAACAGATGCTGAAAATAAAATGGATTAATAATACCGTTCTCGAAGATCTTAATTACGCAGATGACCTGGCCCTTTTGAGCGCAAACCACACATATGCTCAATCTAAGCTTGACAATCTCCAACACTACTCAAATCAGATAGGGTTGAAAATCAACACATCAAAAACTCATATACTAGATTTTACGAGATCCAACAACAACATAGAAATTCAAAATATTCCATTATTAAAAGTCAACAATTTTACATATTTAGGCAGGAAACTAGCATTTGATGGAGACTCATCAAAAGAAATTTTACACCATATTCCCCTTGCAGCGGGCGCTTTCAATAAACTGCGTAACATCTGGACGTCAAACACACTAAGAAACACCACAAAACTGAGGTTGTTTAACTCCAACATCATCCCTATTCTATCATATGGGTGCGAAAGTTGGAAAGCCACAAAAGCCACAGATAAGAGACTAGACTCCTTTGAAAACAAATGCCTACATACCATTCTGAATGTTAAGTGGAGTGACTTTAAATCTAACACTACTATACGAGAGGAAAGCAGAGAAACCTATATATCTTCCTTCATTAGACAAAGGCGTTGGACTTACATCTGCCATGTTCTCAGAATGAACAGCCTAAGAATTCCCCAGCAGTCACTATATTGGGTGCCACCCAGAGTAAGAAGAAGAGGGAGACCTAGAGAAACTCTACGAAGAACCATTAATAGAGAAGGCATGTCAATGAACCTAAACAACACGCAAGAATTGAAAGACCTGGCAACACAAAGACAGAAATGGAAAGCTATGGTTTCTTCCCTATGCGCCGCCTATGGCCCTGGAGGAACATAACATAACATATGTATGTTGCCAGACCTGAAAGGGGAATAAATAATAGAGCAAAAGTGTGACCTTCCATATATGTCCTGGGTTGGCTAAAGAAGTTTGGAAATGGCTATTCCAACCCATGGAAAGAAAGTAACTAAAAGTCATGCTGAAATCAGATGTGTCAGGCTGAAAGGACAGATAATGTAGTCAAGCTGTAAATCATAACACAGTGGATTCTATTCTACAAACTATATTCTACTTGCAGGTTGGAAATTTGAGAATGAACGCACTTTTCAGAGCAAACCAGAAAGTTGAAAAACTTGATAAAACAACACCAGAAAAAATATGTAAAAACAATACTGGAAGAAGCTTGCTAAAATAACACTAGCAGAAACATGCTAAAACAACACCGGAAAAAACATCACAAAAGAAGAAACATGTTAAAACACTAGAAAAAACTTGTTAAAACACTAGAAAAAACTTGTTAAAACATGCTAAACTGTTACTGTCTTCATAAATTTCCTTTCAGTTTGTTTGTTTGTTTGTTTCGCGTTCACTCCATTGTAACCATCACAGATATCCGTGCGATTTCCACCGGGAGCGTGATTACGTTTTGCCACCGTTATGCGCCTTGTAGGCCTAGCACATCCGATTTCGGCATGCCTTGACAATTCGGGTTGGCTACTCTTAGCCTGTGACAGCCTCTATATCTGTCTCCAGGCACGCGTAGTGGCGACTCTTCGCCCAGATGGTTTTTGCTCTCGTCTGACTCGCACGAGGTGTTCCACAGTCTATGAACTTGCCTCGTGTAATTGGGCATGCTGTGCCTGTGCCCATTGGGTACTGAACCGTTTCTCATCCGTGAGCCTGGTTCCTTAAGGGGAAGAACTCAACAGAGGAGTTGGACCCTGGCTCTTTCGCCCTCTTAGCCGACATTCACCGACATCGTGTACCCCTCGACCAAGTTCGAGTCTCACACCACGCGTTTGAGAGCAAGGCGTTCTCGAGCTGAGCGTCCTTGTCCCAATAGCGCCTGAGCCCATCAGGTACTGAACCCTTTCTCTCTTCAAGTGTATTTCCGGTGTAGGAAATCCTGACAGTAGAGTTGGGCCAGGGCTAAATCGTTGTCCCTTTTGTGCCTGAGCCCATCGGGTACGGAACCCTTTCTCTCTGCAAGTGTACATCCGTTATAGGAAACCTTGACAGTAGAGTTGGGCCTGGATTACCATCGTTGTCCCTTTCTTGCCTAAGCCCATCGGGTACAGAACCCTTTCTCTTCACGAGCATATTTCCAGTTTAGAAAGGCTCGACATAAGAGTTGGGTTAGGTCTTCTTGCTTTACCAAACGCCAATGGATGGGTCTGGGTCTCTGCCTGTAAGGAACACAGGTAACTAGAAGCTCGCCTCGAGCTGACGTAGCTTGTAGTTCCCCTTTCCTAGGGACTTTTCACTTTCTATTTGCAGTTCGCGCTGCCCTCTAGCGCTGTTCTGCCCTTTCATTGTTTCATTGTACTCGGTATGAAATCTATTTGTCTCTCGCCATGCATCTACCTTTACGTGCATTTTACATTGGTCGCCCCTCCAATGTTCGGACTGGACTGACTTGCTTCACTGTATGTCGACAGTGTCGCTATATGTGGTGATGCTGGTGGTGTCAGAGATATTGTCTGTCTCTTGTGCAGTCAAATCTCTTTCCATCTGCTACCTCCACATTCTCGGACACGATCCCCAAATGATTTGGCCAGAATCAGCTCGAGCTGCTGTATTTCTGTTTCTAGGGTGCACCGCGTGGAGGTACATTTGGTATCTTGGTTATCTGCTAACCCTGGGCCCGCCTAGAACAATGTGTTCCCTTTGCACCCCGAGTGTTTGAAGTTGCCTTCTAACATTCTCATCTCTCTGAACATGCTACCGCCGAAGATGGGTGTGTTGGGCCATTGGCGCAAATATAACGGCGACACAACGCATTTCCATTCTCTGGATGACATCCTCCTGGAAATCTAATAGGACCATGGTCCTGCTACGAGAGATATCCAGTGGGAGTTTGAGAATGAACGCTGAAGAAGAAGAAGAACATGCTGAGTACTGGTTTGAAGTTGCCTTCTAACGATCTCATTTCTCTGAACATGCTGAGTACTGGTTTGAAGTTGCCTTCTAACGATCTCATCTCTGTGAACATGCTTGTTAATTCTCCTCAAATGTCAACAGCTTCAAATATCTCATGTCAACCATCAAAAACACTGGAGATTACTCAACAGAGATCAGAAAGAGACTAGCAATGGCACTACAAAATAAACGTCACAAATGAAAAAATATATATACGGCAAGAGGCAAACATAAAAATAAAGTTACAACTATTAAGTAGCTATATTTTTCCAGTGACAAAATAAAGTTGTGAGACCTGGCATACAGTGATAACATACAGTTATGACACCTGGCATACAGTGACAACATACAGTTATAAGATCTGGCACTGGCATCTGCAATAGAAAAGAAAATATAATTTCAAATGAATGAAATAAAGGTTCTAAGAATATCATGGACAGAGAGATGACCCAACAAAAACAACTCCAGAATATATTTGGGACATTTGAAAGATGAGTTAGACAGATGAATAAATGAGGGAAAGATAATTAGTTAGACAGATGAATAAATGAGGGAAAGATAATTGGTTAGACAGATGAATAAATGAGGGAAAGATAATTGGTTAGACAGATGAATAAATGAGGGAAAGATAATTAGTTAGACAGATGAATAAATGAGGGAAAGATAATTAGTTAGACAGATGAATAAATGAGGGAAAGATAATTGGTTAGACAGATGAATAAATGAGGGAAAGATAATTGGTTAGACAGATGAATAAATGAGGGAAAGATAATTGGTTAGACAGATGAATAAATGAGGGAAAGATAATTAGTTAGACAGATGAATAAATGAGGGAAAGATAATTGGTTAGACAGATGAATAAATGAGGGAAAGATAATTAGTTAGACAGATGAATAAATGAGGGAAAGATAATTGGTTAGACAGATGAATAAATGAGGGAAAGATAATTGGTTAGACAGATGAATAAATGAGGGAAAGATAATTAGTTAGACAGATGAATAAATGAGGGAAAGATAATTGGTTAGACAGATGAATAAATGAGGGAAAGATAATTGGTTAGACAGATGAATAAATGAGGGAAAGATAATTAGTTAGACAGATGAATAAATGAGGGAAAGATAATTGGTTAGACAGATGAATAAATGAGGGAAAGATAATTAGTTAGACAGATGAATAAATGAGGGAAAGATAATTGGTTAGACAGATGAATAAATGAGGGAAAGATAATTGGTTAGACAGATGAATAAATGAGGGAAAGATAATTAGTTAGACAGATGAATAAATGAGGGAAAGATAATTGGTTAGACAGATGAATAATTGAGGGAAAGATAATTGGTTAGATGAATAAATGAGGGAAAGATAATTGGTTAGACAGATGAATAAATGAGGGAAAGATAATTGGTTAGACAGATGCATAAATGAGGGAAAGATAATTGGTTAGACAGATGAATAAATGAGGGAAAGATAATTGGTTAGACAGATGAATAAATGAGGGAAAGATTCTAGTAAGGAGAAAAATAGGCAGCCCAGATGTCACTGAACACAGAATATTGAAGCCTTTTTTGAATATGACAGTGGAAACAGCAGGGCAGCTTGTACAGAAAAGGCTTACAGAGTGGAAGTGAGGACAATGCTGTTCTGTAAAGAATATGTCAGATAGAAGAAGAAGATGAAGATTTATTTACTAGACATTCATAATCTTTCTTTCTATCAAGTCAAGGAACTAGAGGCTGCTTTGTGTATGAAGGAAGAAGAGCTGGAACAGTGCAGATGTTGTGTGGATGATCTTAATGCATCGATTCGTCAACTCAATGTAAGTCTGTGGTACCCACTTCCATCGATTCGTCAACTCAATGTAAGTCTGTGGTACCCACTTCCATCGATTCGTCAACTCAATGTAAGTCTGTGGTACCCACTTCCATCGATTCGTCAACTCAATGTAAGTCTGTGGTACCCACTTCCATCGATTCGTCAACTCAATGTAAGTCTGTGGTACCCACTTCCATCGATTCGTCAACTCAATGTAAGTCTGTGGTACCCACTTCCATCGATTCGTCAACTCAATGTAAGTCTGTGGTACCCACTTCCATCGATTCGTCAACTCAATGTAAGTCTGTGGTACCCACTTCCATCGATTCGTCACCTCAATGTAAGTCTGTGGTACCCACTTCCATCGATTCGTCACCTCAATGTAAGTCTGTGGTACCCACTTCCATCGATTTGTCAACTCAATGTAAGTCTGTGGTACCCACTTCCATCGATTCGTCAACTCAATGTAAGTCTGTGGTACCCACTTCCATCGATTCGTCACCTCAATGTAAGTCTGTGGTACCCACTTCCATCGATTCGTCACCTCAATGTAAGTCTGTGGTACCCACTTCCATCGATTCATCAACTCAATGTAAGTCTGTGGTACCCACTTCCATCAATTCGTCAACTCAATGTAAGTCTGTGGTACCCACTTCCATCGATTCGTCAACTCAATGTAAGTCTGTGGTACCCACTTCCATCGATTTGTCAACTCAATGTAAGTCTGTGGTACCCACTTCCATCGATTCGTCAACTCAATGTAAGTCTGTGGTACCCACTTCCATCGATTCGTCAACTCAATGTAAGTCTGTGGTACCCACTTCCATCGATTCGTCAACTCAATGTAAGTCTGTGGTACCCACTTCCATTGATTCGTCAACTCAATGTAAGTCTGTGGTACCCACTTCCATCGATTCGTCAACTCAATGTAAGTCTGTGGTACCCACTTCCATCGATTCGTCACCTCAATTTAAGTCTGTGGTACCCACTTCCATCGATTCGTCACCTCAATGTAAGTCTGTGGTACCCACTTCCATCGATTTGTCAACTCAATGTAAGTCTGTGGTACCCACTTCCATCGATTCGTCAACTCAATGTAAGTCTGTGGTACCCACTTCCATCGATTCGTCACCTCAATGTAAGTCTGTGGTACCCACTTCCATCGATTCGTCACCTCAATGTAAGTCTGTGGTACCCACTTCCATCGATTCATCAACTCAATGTAAGTCTGTGGTACCCACTTCCATCAATTCATCAACTCAATGTAAGTCTGTGGTACCCACTTCCATCGATTCGTCAACTCAATGTAAGTCTGTGGTACCCACTTCCATCAATTCGTCACCTCAATGTAAGTCTGTGGTACCCACTTCCATCAATTCATCAACTCAATGTAAGTCTGTGGTACCCACTTCCATCGATTCGTCAACTCAATGTAAGTCTGTTGTACCCACTTCCATCGATTCATCAACTCAATTTAAGTCTGTGGTACCCACTTCCATCGATTAATCAACTCAATGTAAGTCTGTGGTACCCACTTCCATCGATTCGTCAACTCAATGTAAGTCTGTGGTACCCACTTCCATCGATTCGTCAACTCAGTGTAAGTCTGTGGTACCCACTTCCATCGATTCGTCAACTCAATGTAAGTCTGTGGTACCCACTTCCATCCATTAGTCAACTCAATGTAAGTCTGTTGTATCCACTTCCATCGATTCGTCAACTCAATGTAAGTCTGTGGTACCCACTTCCATCGATTCGTCAACTCAATGTAAGTCTGTGGTACCCACTTCCATCGATTCGTCAACTCAATGTAAGTCTGTGGTACCCACTTCCATCAATTCGTCAACTCAATGTAAGTCTGTGGTACCCACTTCCATCAATTCGTCAACTCAATGTAAGTCTGTGGTACCCACTTCCATCGATTCGTCAACTCAATTTAAGTCTGTGGTACCCACTTCCATCCTTTCATCAACTCAATGTAAGTCTGTGGTACCCACTTCTTTTTTTTTTAATTTTAGGATATATATATATATATAAAATTGGTAGCATATCCTATTCAGGAAACATTGTCATCAGCCCAACATTGTTTGGCTGTAGTGATTTTCTAGGCAATATAAATATGTGTAGCAGTTTGCCATTGCTTTCTAAATGATCCTGATGCACAATTCCTTGCTGCAGGACTGAAACCCAGTACCTTGGCCATCACAGATGCGCTCTGTACTACACCGCCACAGAGTGTGATAGATATATATATATATAATTTCTAGAAAAAAACATGGTTTCAAAGCAACCAAGATGATACAACTGGTCTTGGAATGACAACTGAGGTTCCTACCCCTGCGCTTAATGACAAGTGTGGATACGATCAACCACATTCACCTGGGGAAAGAGACAAACAGGTTATCATGAGGCTAACAACTTCATCGTAATTATTTGTTATGGGACTTGCAGAAGAGAACAAGACTAATGTACATACCAAGAGTAGAATAATGTGCACATGAGAACTAAAGTAAAAGAAATGTTATGTGTACATTGTAACTAAAGTAACATTTATGAGGTAACATTGAATGTAACATTTAAAGTGTACATTTATGAGTAAACATTTACTCATATTTACAAGGTAAAATAGTTTTTTTAAATTTAAATGTATGCATACATGGAAACAAAAATTATACAAATTGCCATCCACTAACCTCTTAGAAAACACTAACCTCTTAGAAAACACTAACCTCTTAGAAAACACTAACAGCTTAGAAAACACTAACAGCTTAGAAAACACTAACAGCTTAGAAAACACTAACCTCATAGAAAACACTAACCTCTTAGAAAACACTAACCTCATAGAAAACACTAACCTCTTAGAAAACACTAACCTCTTAGAAAACACTAACCTCTTAGAAAACACTAACCTCTTAGAAAACACTAACCTCTTAGAAAACACTAACCTCTTAGAAAACACTAACCTCTTAGAAAACACTAACCTCTTAGAAAACACTAACGGCTTAGAAAACACTAACCTTTTAGAAAACACTAACCTCTTAGAAAACACTAACCTCTTAGAAAACACTAACCTCTTAGAAAACACTAACCTCTTAGAAAACACTAACCTCTTAGAAAACACTAACCTCTTAGAAAACACTAACAGCTTAGAAAACACTAACCTCTTAGAAAACACTAACCTTTTAGAAAACACTAACCTCTTAGAAAACACTAACCTCTTAGAAAACACTAACCTTTTAGAAAACACTAACCTCTTAGAAAACACTAACCTCTTAGAAAACACTAACCTCTTAGAAAACACTAACCTCTTAGAAAACACTAACCTCTTAGAAAACACTAATGGCTTAGAAAACACTAACCTCTTAGAAAACACTAACCTCTTAGAAAACACTAACCGCTTAGAAAACACTAACCTCTTAGAAAACACTAACCTCTTAGAAAACACTAACCTCTTAGAAAACACTAACCACTTAGAAAACACTAACCTCTTAGAAAACACTAACCTCTTAGAAAACACTAACCTCTTAGAAAACACTAATGGCTTAGAAAACACTAACGGCTTAGAAAACACTAACCTCTTAGAAAACACTAACCTCTTAGAAAGCACTAACCTCTTAGAAAGCACTAACCTCTTAGAAAACACTAACGGCTTAGAAAACACTAACCTCTTAGAAAACACTAACCTCTTAGAAAACACTAACCTCTTAGAAAACACTAACCTCTTAGAAAACACTAACCTCTTAGAAAACACTAACCTCTTAGAAAGCACTAACGGCTTAGAAAACACTAGCGGCTTAGAAAACACTAACGGCTTAGAAGACTTTGTTACAGTTTTAAAAGCAACATTTGTCTTATTCTCTTCACTGAGAAGCATTCACCATCTTAAAATATCTATTCACAATTAGACTTCTGGTGAGAAGGAAGACACATCGGACATTCAAGCTCAGCTGAGACATTGTAAAGAAAAACTCAAGAGGGCAGAGAGTGAGCTTGAAGAGTGCCGGAAAAAACTGGAGTTAGTATATCTATGTTTTTGTGGGTGTCATTATTCATCATCACCATGTGCTGTATCCGCACTGAATATTGACCACATTAGACTTCCAACATTCTCTATGTCTTCCCTTGATAATACACTCTGACGGACTGATTATACATATCTCATGATAGTTCTTTACTATTTGTAACTCTGTCTACCTCTTTCTTGCCTCTGCAAAGCTTGTGTGAATATTTCAGAGAATACACAGCTTGTGTGAATATTTCAGAGAATACACAGCTTGTGTGAATATTTCATATTTCAGAGAATACACAGCTTGTGTGAATATTTCATATTTCAGAGAATACACAGCTTGTGTGAATATTTCAGAGAATACACAGCTTGTGTGAATATTTCAGAGAATACACAGCTTGTGTGAATATTTCAGAGAATACACAGCTTGTGTGAATATTTCAGAGAATACACAGCTTGTGTGAATATTTCAGAGAATACACAGCTTGTGTGAATATTTCATATTTCAGAGAATACACAGCTTGTGTGAATATTTCATATTTCAGAGAATACACAGCTTGTGTGAATATTTCAGAGAATACACAGCTTGTGTGAATATTTCATATTTCAGAGAATACACAGCTTGTGTGAATATTTCATATTTCAGAGAATACACAGCTTGTGTGAATATTTCATATTTCAGAGAATACACAGGTTGTGTGAATATTTCAGAGAATACACAGCTTGTGTGAATATTTCATATTTCAGAGAATACACAGCTTGTGTGAATATTTCAGAGAATACACAGCTTGTGTGAATATTTCATATTTCAGATAATACACAGCTTGTGTGAATATTTCAGAGAATACACAGCTTGTGTGAATATTTCATATTTCAGAGAATACACAGCTTGTGTGAATATTTCAGAGAATACACAGCTTGTGTGAATATTTCAGAGAATACACAGCTTGTGTGAATATTTCATATTTCAGAGAATACACAGCTTGTGTGAATATTTCATATTTCAGAGAATACACAGCTTGTGTGAATATTTCATATTTCAGAGAATACACAGCTTGTGTTAGAAATTGCATATTTTATATCAGAGATACACAGCTTGTGTGAATATTTTATATTTCAGAAATTACAACCTCAATGGCAAATACTTCTCAAGTCACCCTCATATGTTTATACTGAATTTTCACTTTTTTCTCTAGCATGTTTGTTGCTACATTCAATTTCTGCAGGAATATTTATTGTACTCAGCTCAGACAATGGACTTCCTAATCTATTTGATCACATTAGCTGCCCTTAGTGATCTTTCGAAAATTCTCATTCACTCTTATCAATTTCTCTTTCATTCAGTCTTATCAAATTCTCTCTCATTCACTCTTATCAATTTCTCTCTCATTCACTCTAATCAAATTCTCTCTTGTTTACTATTATCAATTTCTCTCTCATTCACTCTTATCAAATTCTCTCTTGTTTACTATTATCAATTTCTCTCATTCAGTCTTATCAAATTCTCTCTTGTTTACTATTATCAATTTCTCTCTCATTCACTCTTATCAAATTCTCTCTTGTCTCATTCACTCTTATCAAATTCTCTCTCATTCACTCTTATAAATTTCTTTCTCATTCACTCTTATCAATTTCTCTCATTCATTCATTCTTCTATGTTTGCTTGCAATTTACCAGCATGATTTGTTATATCGTTTGAGCCGGACAGTGTTAAAATGTTATATTGTTTGAGCCGGACAGTGTTAAAATGTTATATTGTTTGAGCCGGACAGTGTTAATATGTTATATTGTGAAATCAGATCATTTGTTGAACTGTTTCAGTTGGGCTATTAATGAGATGGAGAACATGGCACAAGAAATCAAACGTCTTAACTGTGAGCTTGAAGAGGCCAGACGTCAAATCTGTGAGAAAAATTCTCTGGTAGGTAATACATTTGATAGATTAGTTCCTAAGAGAAATACATTCTAAAAATTAGAAATAATATATTTGATATATTAGTTCCTGAGAGAAATTCTAAAAACAACAAATAATACAGTTGACAGACTATTTTATGAGAGAAATTATAAAAACAAGAAATAATACAGTTGACAGACTATTTCCTGATAAAGTTTCATTCTAAAAACAAGAAATAACACAGTTGACAGACTATTTCCTGATAAAGTTTCATTCTAAAAACAAGAAATAATACAGTTGGCAGACTATTTCAGCATAAAGTTTCATTCTAAAAACAAGAAATAATACAATTGACAGACTATTTCCTGATAAAGTTTCATTCTAAAAACAAGAAATAATACAGTTGAAAGACTATTTCCTGATAAAGCTTCATTCTAAAAACAAGAAATAACACAGTTGACAAATTATTTTATGAGAGAAATACATTCTAAAAACTACAAATAACATTTATAAAAATCAGAGATTTATTTTTGTTCATAAAATGTTTGCTGTTGCACTTGCACTTGATTTCTCTTGTAGCAGCCCTCCAGAACTCAAACACATTCCATATTAATGCCCTAAAATTACATCCCAGCTAAAGAAGTTACTTTCTTCAGTGAATCATTCACAAATCAGGAGAAATAAGAGAGAAAATCAGCTAACCAAAACTGCAAGTAACGTCCAGCAAGAACATGTAGAAGACACAGTAATATTTCCAGAAATGAAGTCCCTCGTCAAATGTTCCATGTACATGGAAACATGGAATGGAACTAAAAAACACCGATGCAGTCAAAAAAGATGATGCCATCAACAAACTTGGAAGAAAAGAAAAATAAATCATTTTTAGATTGTGAGCAGGCCAAAACCAACTCAAACAAAACATGTATAGGATATTTGATCAAACAGCACTGGGTCAAAGGGCATGATCCCATGGACCGCTGGATCAGCAACCAACCAACCCATTAAACAGTACATGTGTAGAATATTTGATAAAACAACATATGTATGTATAGGATATTTGATAAAACAACATATGTATGTATAGATCATTTGATAAAACAACATATGTTAAGGAGATTTGGAATTGGTGACACTGATATGTGCCCCATGCCCCTATGGGCAATCTGCAAAAAACACAGAACATACTTTACAGAATTTCCCACTTTACTACATCAGAAGAATAAAACTATGTCCCTATGGCACAGCTCTGATGGACATGCTCTACTGCCCTATCATGGGGCTGGCGAGTACATGAGTTCATTGGCAAATCCATATCAGCGTCCGACTCAGGCAGGAGAACAAGGGAGAAGAAGGGTAATTTCTAAATCACTTCAGTATTTCGTGGTCATGAATGTATTACTCCTAGCACTTAATACCACTCTGTATAAGTGACAATGACTCTTGTTCCATGACTAGAATAAGGGAGCTTGGTTTGAAATGTGTCGCTAGAAAGGAGCGGTTTCGTGGGCAAGAAAGAATGATGGTCAATCAATGGCTTATTGGGACCATCAGTCAATGTGTAATGGTGACTATACTCTGGAAGAAATCTGAGCACCTATTGACTTGTCTGGAGTGCAGTGATGATGATCCAACGACTAACTAACTAACCACTCTCCAGCACTGTGTTGCCTTCACCATTGACATTGTCCTCAATAGACAGTCCTTTCTTCTCCACAGACTTTCTCACTAATCTTGTTATTGTGACAGCGTGACTTTCTGTGCCAGCTACTGACTTACACTGTGTTGTGACAGTATTATGGCTGATGGAACCAACAGGTGTTATTCAGAGATGTTGTTTGTTTTGCTTGATCAAATATCCATATTTTGATGCCCATATTTGATCTAAATATGGATCAAATATGTCCTATATTTATAGTATCTTGAGAATATTCACGATGGAAGTCTTGACTAAAAGTGTATCTTTTATTATGGATGCTGTGTGGTTGAATACGGAAAACAAGTTGCAAGGCGAGTAGGTGTCATCTGAGCAGACCTGGTTCAAATCTCATTTCCTGCATTATGATTTTTTTCTATAATAATAAATCCTCAATGTTTTTATATTATATTGTTTATTTAAAAATCAAGAAAGCAGTCAGATCCTTTTTTTTTAAAGTAGAAATTTAACACTTTCTGCTAGTACACAAATCAAATAAATTAGCTCCCCGTTATGCCAGTTCCAAAAATATAACCTTTAAATCCGAATCTCTCTTTACCAGTAATACATTTCAGTTCTTTATGGGGAGAGGTGTCCCACACGTTCCTACTTTTTAATATTAGGTGTAATTTCATACAGCGTCCGTGACGCAGAGATAAAAAACACTCAACACCTGCTACCGATCATTCAACCTATCTGCGTGCAAAGTACTGAGAGTCCCCCCACCCAAGGTCTTCCAGAGGAGGGGGAACCTGTCAATGTATTGCATGTAGATCGGTGGATGCTGTGTTGTATGCGCTTCTAGCGAAAGTTTGTTTCATTAAATAATGTATGGTTTGTTTCGTAAAAAAAGGTGGATACATCTTCCTATAATGTACCGATATTTCTTTATCATTCTGTAATGATAATTTTGTTATTACTATTTCCTCTTCTACTACAGATTGGAGACCTGGAAAGAACCATTGAACATGCAGAACAAGATATGGAAAACAGAATGCGACGTGTGGATGACCAGCTCCAGAAATATGAACGAGAAATCAAGGATAAGACACATGTGGTGGGTGTTGCTCTTTGCTTTATCCATATTTCCTTTCAAAATATTTTGTTTATTTTCATCCATAATACGATGGTGATGATGATGTTGAAATATGCCTTTAGCTGTGAACAGTTAACCCTTGACACATGATGATGTTGAAATAATGCATGTAGCTGTGAACAGTTAAATCTTGACACATGATGATGATGAAATAATGCATGTAGCTGTGAACAGTTAAATCTTGACACATGATGATGATGAAATAATGCATGTAGCTGTGAACAGTTAAAGCTTGACAGCTCATAGCCTATTGGACATAACCAATAGTTTTTCTCAGTTGTGTAACTGAGTCGACACCTGGACTAACATAAGGTTATCTCAAAGGCATGGTTGTGTGTAAGAGTGAGTTTATGGATACATGTTTTAGTCCCTGAAGAGAGACATTCCTGTGAGCCAGTATCCCAGGATTATCACTTCCTGTCAGGAGCAGGAAATTTTACTAGTAATAAAATTCTGTGCCAACTTTCTCATCATTTTTCTGTCAGATGTTCTTGACCGATCCGCTGTGATTGCACATCATCTGCTGTGAGTGCACATCATCTGCTGTGATGGTACATCCGCTGTGATGGTACATCCGCTGTGATGGTACATCAGCATTCCATGTCACCTACAAGTCTGCCATAAAAGGACAAAGGTGCAATTATTACAGACCTTCATCAACCATAGGGATTATTTGATAGAAGACAAAAATAAGAAATTAAAACAAGATGTTTGTTTGTTTGTTTTGCGTTCGCTCCATTGTAACCATCACGGATATCCGTGCGATTTCCGCTGGGAGCGTGATTACGTTGTGCCACCGTTATGCGCCTTGTAGGCCTAGCACATCCGATTTTGGCATGCCTTGACAATTCGGGTGGGCTACCCTTAGCCTGTGACAGCCTCTTTATCTGTCTCCAGGCACGCGTAGTGGCGACTCTTCGCCCAGACGATTTTTTGCTCTTGTCTGACTCGCACGAGGTGTTCCACTGTCTATGAACTTGCCTCGTGTAATTGGACGTGCTGTGCCTGTGCCCATTGGGTACTGAACCGTTTCTCATCCGTGAGCCTGGTTCCTTAAGGGGAAGAACTCAACAGAGGAGTTGGACCCTGGCTCTTTCGCCCTCTTAGCCGAGGTGTCATTCACCGACATTGTGTACCCCTTGTCCAAGTTCGAGTCTCACACCACGCGTTTGAGAGCAAGGCGTTCTTGAGCTGAGCGTCCTTGTCCCAATAGCGCCTGAGCCCATCAGGTACTGAACCCTTTCTCTCTTCAAGTGTATTTCCGGTGTAGGAAAACCTTGACAGTAGAGTTGAGCCAGGGCTAAATCGTTGTCCCTTTCTTGCCTAAGCCCATTGGGTACAGAACCCTTTCTCTTCGCGAGCATATTTCCGGTTTAGGAAGGCTCGACATTAGAGTTGGATTAGGTCTTCTTGCTTTACCAAACGCCAATGAATGGGTCTGGGTCTCTGCCTGTAAGGAACACAGGTAACTAGAAGCTCGTCTCGAGCTGACGGAGCTTGTAGTTCCCCTTTCCTAAGGACTTTTCACTTTCTATTTGCAGTTTGCGTTGCCCTCTAGCGCTGTTCTGCCCTTTCATTGTTTCATTGTACTCGGTATGAAATCTATTTGTCTCTCGCCATACATCTACCTTTACGTGCATTTTACATTGGCTGCCCCTCCAATATTCGGACTGGACTGACTAGCTTCACTGTATGTCGACAGTGTCGCTATATGTGGTGATGCTGGTGGTGTCGGAGATATTGTCTGTCTCTTGTGCAGTCAAATCTCTTTCCATCTGCTACTTCCACATTCTCGGACACGATCCCCAAATGATTTGGCCAGAATCAGCTCGAGCTGCTGTATTTCTGTTTCCAGGGTGCACCGCGTGGAGGTACATTTGGGATCTTGGTTATCTGCTAACCCTGGGTCCGCCTAGAGCAATGCGTTCCCTTTGCACCCCAAAAACAAGATGTATGGGTAACAATGATCATTTTTTCACAGGTGACAGGCTGTCCGCTTATTCCCCCAACTTTAAGGAAAGTAAGTCACCTCCTAGGATATTCCTGGAAAGATAGATGAAGGCCTTATTTTTTGCATGCCGAACTATAAGTCCAGGCCTGGTTTGCCACATGGGCAATGCAAACATTCCGAGGAGTTACAAACAATAGAGCCCATGTATCATTTTATACAATGGGAGGTTACTCCAGATCTTTATTTCACACAAGAAAGTCCCTCAACTCTCAGTAGTGATATATGTTTTAAGAAGAAGTCTCGGCACATTTGTCGTTCAAGTAACTGGCATGACCTTTGACCTAGTTTTGCGGTATTCCCTAATCTTTTCAGGTAGTATGTTATTTGAATGTGATCTCGAGGTGAATTTCAGCAGTTCTGACTGTTGGTAGATTTTATTTTTTAAGTTTAGGGGGAGGGGTAGTTGAGGGTGGTCCCCCACCCATATATATAATATAAACAATAATTAATCAATATAAATAAATAATAAAAAATATAGCCAAAAATTTTTTTAAAGAATTTAAAAAGCAGGGACTCCTTTGAGAGTTGGTTCAGTGTGTCTTTGTGCATGCGATTAAAAAAAACACGCTCGAGATTGAAATACAGTAGTGGACATTATACAGTCAAAATGACCAGCTCTGTGCAATACGATTTAAGCTACTTACATAGTAGTGGATATAAGTGTTTTCTGGATTGAAAAGACAGTTCAGAAATCAGGGTAGGCATTGCAAAGGACAATTTCCCAATTACTTCTGTGAATACATGTGGCAGAAACAGAATTCGAAGTCCCTAGATATTTTCCTGGACTTCTTGCGTGCAATAAAACAAGTTTATCCATCACGCAACGAATGAATGAGGTACCGAGTGTTTCATGTTTTCATTTAATTAACATTATATTACATTTTTAACTAGCCGACTATGAATTTTGCCAATTCCCGTGTAAAACTTATAAAACTGATGGATGTTGAAACAGAACAAAACCACTAAAACCATAATTTTATTTAGTGCCAAAACTCTCGTTTGCGTCGGCTGTGTGATGTCACTGCATCCTTCAAGTTACTTAAAAGAAAAATTTACCGAAGTCTCCTATTTCGAAGGAGGTAAAAAATGTTATGCATGCAGCTGTTATTACACAAGCCACTCAAAACCTCACTGAAACAAACTCCCTAATGGGAAATATGCAGTATTGTCAGGAGTTTGTTTTTTAATCAGCAGATTGTTCTCTGCCCACAAAATCTTATCTGAACATTCTCCAGCCATATTAAAACACTCAGTTTGCTTTTATTCTGCAGATCGCAGAGTGTGAGGAGAAATGCTGTCGCTACCAACATTCCCTAAGTGATAAAGAGGCAGAAATTGAGCAGGCGGAACAGCGGTTGTGTAGGGCAGCCTGTGAGATTAGCAGTCTATGTAGCAAAGCTCAGGAATTGGAAGAGGTAAGTGACAATAATAAGGAGGAAGACACCCATGTGTTGTCAAAGCATGAAAAGGGAAGATGTGACCTGCTTGGGAGATGGAGTAGGGTTTTCCACCCCATTGTTTAAAGTGATATGCAAGCGATACTGTAAGGGAATGTGTCTGGCAGTAAGAAGCAACTATTGCAGTCAAGCTGTAGAACATGATATAATGTATTCCATTCTCTGGACTATGTTCTGATATTCAACAGCGAATTGCGAGCAATTAGCTCTTACTTCCTAAGTGCAGTGGGGTGGTTTCTCTAAGCTTTCTTTCATACCCAGGAGTCCAGTTTTCGGCTTAGTGCAATGCCTATTGAAGTAGCCTTCTACTCAGAGGGGGTAAACAATTTTAAAATGAACGAAGATAATCAGGAAGATTGCAGTAAAACTGTGTACCAAGTGGGCAAGACATAAACAAAAGTAAATTTGTTAATCTCATTGAACTGAAGAGCAAAGCTGTTACATTTGTTACATATATTCTTGATTTAATTGTTTTATTTTTCAACAGTTGAGAGATGCTTTACAAAAGAAGAATAATGAACAACGGGCACAGTTCGCAGAACTTTGTCAAGAATACAAGTGCAGCAGGTAAGGTCATGGTCATTAGACAATAATAATTTATTAGTCATTGCGACACTCACAACATCAATGCGACCAATGCAAATACCCTTTGCTACAGTTATAGTTATAATTTCAAAGAAAAATATTTGGATTACTAAATCCAGTGTTCGTCCAATTTCTAAAAAAAAAAAAAAATATCTCTAAAAAAGCCGAAATTGTATTCTCAGTCCCTTAATTTTTGCTGGTTCAATATTTGTGAGGAATGAATTTCATATCAATATTTAGCAGTGTGTACTGGAAATTAAAGTGTTTAAGGATTTGAACCAATGTAACCTGTTTATCTTTCTCCCTCTAAGGTCAGATAAATGGAGCACCCGATTGTGAGCAAAACGACAGCTCACAAATTGATGTCAATAAAAAGTAATACTGCTGTAAAACTGAATAACAATAGTACTTACGTAGAACACAGGTTTTTGAAGTTTAACTTGATGACAGCTAATAGACTAGCATTATAGTAGTATTGGGTATAACCACGAGAACAATAACAATAGTACTTACGTAGAACACAGGTTTTTGAAGTTTCACTTGATGACAGCTAATAGACTAGCATTATAGTAGTATTGCGTATAACCACGAGAACAATAACAATAGTACTTACGTAGAACACAGGTTTTTGAAGTTTCACTTGATGACAGCTAATAGACTAGCATTATAGTAGTATTGGGTATAACCACGAGAACAATAACAATAGTACTTACGTAGAACACAGGTTTTTGAAGTTTCACTTGATGACAGCTAATAGACTAGCATTATAGTAGTATTGGGTATAACCACGAGAACAATAACAATAGTACTTACGTAGAACACAGGTTTTTGAAGTTTCACTTGATGACAGCTAATAGACTAGCATTATAGTAGTATTGGGTATAACCACGAGAACAATAACAATAGTACTTACGTAGAACACAGGTTTTTGAAGTTTCACTTGATGACAGCTAATAGACTAGCATTATAGTAGTATTGGGTATAACCACGAGAACAATAACAATAGTACTCACGTAGAACACAGGTTTTTGAAGTTTCACTTGATGACAGCTAATAGACTAGCATTATAGTAGTATTGGGTATAACCACGAGAACAATAACAATAGTACTCACGTAGAACACAGGTTTTTGAAGTTTCACTTGATGACAGCTAATAGACTAGCATTATAGTACTATTGGGTATAACCACGAGAACAATAACAATAGTACTCACGTAGAACACAGGTTTTTGAAGTTTCACTTGATGACAGCTAATAGACTAGCATTATAGTAGTATTGGGTATAACCACGAGAACAATAACAATAGTACTTACGTAGAACACAGGTTTTTGAAGTTTCACTTGATGACAGCTAATAGACTAGCATTATAGTACTATTGGGTATAACCACGAGAACAATAACAATAGTACTCACGTAGAACACAGGTTTTTGAAGTTTCACTTGATGACAGCTAATAGACTAGCATTATAGTAGTATTGGGTATAACCACGAGAACAATAACAATAGTACTCACGTAGAACACAGGTTTTTGAAGTTTCACTTGATGACAGCTAATAGACTAGCATTATAGTACTATTGGGTATAACCACGAGAACAATAACAATAGTACTCACGTAGAACACAGGTTTTTGAAGTTTCACTTGATGACAGCTAATAGACTAGCATTATAGTAGTATTGGGTATAACCACGAGAACAATAACAATAGTACTCACGTAGAACACAGGTTTTTGAAGTTTCACTTGATGACAGCTAATAGACTAGCATTATAGTACTATTGGGTATAACCACGAGAACAATAACAATAGTACTCACGTAGAACACAGGTTTTTGAAGTTTCACTTGATGACAGCTAATAGACTAGCATTATAGTAGTATTGGGTATAACCACGAGAACAATAACAATAGTACTTACGTAGAACACAGGTTTTTGAAGTTTCACTTGATGACAGCTAATAGACTAGCATTATAGTACTATTGGGTATAACCACGAGAACAATAACAATAGTACTCACGTAGAACACAGGTTTTTGAAGTTTCACTTGATGACAGCTAATAGACTAGCATTATAGTACTATTGGGTATAACCACGAGAACAATAACAATAGTACTCACGTAGAACACAGGTTTTTGAAGTTTCGCTTGATGACAGCTAATAGACTAGCATTATAGTAGTATTGGGTATAACCACGAGAACAATAACAATAGTACTCACGTAGAACACAGGTTTTTGAAGTTTCACTTGATGACAGCTAATAGACTAGCATTATAGTACTATTGGGTATAACCACGAGAACAATAACAATAGTACTCACGTAGAACACAGGTTTTTGAAGTTTCACTTGATGACAGCTAATAGACTAGCATTATAGTACTATTGGGTATAACCACGAGAACAATAACAATAGTACTCACGTAGAACACAGGTTTTTGAAGTTTCACTTGATGACAGCTAATAGACTAGCATTATAGTAGTATTGGGTATAACCACGAGAACAATAACAATAGTACTCACGTAGAACACAGGTTTGTGAAGTTTCACTTGATGACAGCTAATAGACTAGCATTATAGTACTATTGGGTATAACCACGAGAACAATAACAATAGTACTCACGTAGAACACAGGTTTTTGAAGTTTCACTTGATGACAGCTAATAGACTAGCATTATAGTAGTATTGGGTATAACCACGAGAACAATAACAATAGTACTCACGTAGAACACAGGTTTGTGAAGTTTCACTTGATGACAGCTAATAGACTAGCATTATAGTAGTATTGGGTATAACCACGAGAACAATAACAATAGTACTCACGTAGAACACAGGTTTTTGAAGTTTCACTTGATGACAGCTAATAGACTAGCATTATATTAGTATTGGGTATAACCACGAGAACAATAACAATAGTACTCACGTAGAACACAGGTTTGTGAAGTTTCACTTGATGACAGCTAATAGACTAGCATTATAGTAGTATTGGGTATAACCACGAGAACAATAACAATAGTACTCACGTAGAACACAGGTTTTTGAAGTTTCACTTGATGACAGCTAATAGACTAGCATTATAGTAGTATTGGGTATAACCACGAGAACAATAACAATAGTACTCACGTAGAACACAGGTTTGTGAAGTTTCACTTGATGACAGCTAATAGACTAGCATTATAGTAGTATTGGGTATAACCACGAGAACAATAACAATAGTACTCACGTAGAACACAGGTTTTTGAAGTTTCACTTGATGACAGCTAATAGACTAGCATTATAGTACTATTGGGTATAACCACGAGAACAATAACAATAGTACTCACGTAGAACACAGGTTTTTGAAGTTTCACTTGATGACAGCTAATAGACTAGCATTATAGTAGTATTGGGTATAACCACGAGAACAATAACAATAGTACTCACGTAGAACACAGGTTTTTGAAGTTTCACTTGATGACAGCTAATAGACTAGCATTATAGTACTATTGGGTATAACCACGAGAACAATAACAATAGTACTCACGTAGAACACAGGTTTGTGAAGTTTCACTTGATGACAGCTAATAGACTAGCATTATAGTAGTATTGGGTATAACCACGAGAACAATAACAATAGTACTCACGTAGAACACAGGTTTGTGAAGTTTCACTTGATGACAGCTAATAGACTAGCATTATAGTAGTATTGGGTATAACCACGAGAACAATAACAATAGTACTCACGTAGAACACAGGTTTTTGAAGTTTCACTTGATGACAGCTAATAGACTAGCATTATAGTAGTATTGGGTATAACCACGAGAACAATAACAATAGTACTCACGTAGAACACAGGTTTTTGAAGTTTCACTTGATGACAGCTAATAGACTAGCATTATAGTAGTATTGGGTATAACCACGAGAACAATAACAATAGTACTCACGTAGAACACAGGTTTTTGAAGTTTCACTTGATGACAGCTAATAGACTAGCATTATAGTAGTATTGGGTATAACCACAAGAACAATAACAATAGTACTCACGTAGAACACAGGTTTTTGAAGTTTCACTTGATGACAGCTAATAGACTAGCATTATAGTACTATTGGGTATAACCACGAGAACAATAACAATAGTACTCACGTAGAACACAGGTTTTTGAAGTTTCACTTGATGACAGCTAATAGACTAGCATTATAGTAGTATTGGGTATAACCACGAGAACAATAACAATAGTACTCACGTAGAACACAGGTTTTTGAAGTTTCACTTGATGACAGCTAATAGACTAGCATTATAGTACTATTGGGTATAACCACGAGAACAATAACAATAGTACTCACGTAGAACACAGGTTTTTGAAGTTTCACTTGATGACAGCTAATAGACTAGCATTATAGTACTATTGGGTATAACCACGAGAACAATAACAATAGTACTCACGTAGAACACAGGTTTTTGAAGTTTCACTTGATGACAGCTAATAGACTAGCATTATAGTAGTATTGGGTATAACCACGAGAACAATAACAATAGTACTCACGTAGAACACAGGTTTTTGAAGTTTCACTTGATGACAGCTAATAGACTAGCATTATAGTAGTATTGGGTATAACCACGAGAACAATAACAATAGTACTCACGTAGAACACAGGTTTTTGAAGTTTCACTTGATGACAGCTAATAGACTAGCATTATAGTAGTATTGGGTATAACCACGAGAACAATAACAATAGTACTCACGTAGAACACAGGTTTTTGAAGTTTCACTTGATGACAGCTAATAGACTAGCATTATAGTAGTATTGGGTATAACCACGAGAACAATAACAATAGTACTCACGTAGAACACAGGTTTTTGAAGTTTCACTTGATGACAGCTAATAGACTAGCATTATAGTAGTATTGGGTATAACCACGAGAACAATAACAATACACATGACATTTTCAACATTTCAAACCGTTAGATCTTTATCAAGAATATAGGAGCCCAAGAATATAGGTTAATGTGTATGAGCCCATGTATGTGTAGGGGTTATTTTATGTGTATGAGCCCATGTATGTGTATGAGCCCATGTATGTGTATGAGCCCATGTATGTGTAGGAGCCCATGTATGTGTAGGAGCCCATATATGTGCATGAGCCCATGTATGTGCATGAGCCCATGTATGTGCATGAGCCCATGTATGTGTAGGAGCCTATGTATGTGTATGAGCCCATGTATGTGTAGGAGCCCATGTATGTGTAGGAGCCCATGTATGTGTAGGAGCCCATGTATGTGTAGGAGCCTATGTATGTGTAGGAGCCCATGTATGTGTAGGGGTTATTTTATGTGTATGAGCCCATGTATGTGAATGAGCCCATGTATGTGCATGAGCCCATGTATGTGTAGGAGCCTATGTATGTGTATGAGCCCATGTATGTGTAGGAGCCCATGTATGTGTAGGAGCCCATATATGTGCATGAGCCCATGTATGTGCATGAGCCCATGTATCAGTAACCCACCAACTTGAATATTACCATGTATCTCTCATTCTTGAGTCAAGTTTTTGCACATTTCTATTCTGTTCTTTTCTTTCAGATCCTCCGTCTTCTGTTATTTCTATTTGTGTTAATATTTAATACATGATATTGATTGTTTTAAAACTATTTCTTTCTTGATCTGTATTTTATATTAACCTTTTATTGTGTATGTTGCCAGAGAACAGTTGCAGTGTCTGTCTGTGGAGTGTGCTGATGCCAAACGAGATCTCACATGTTGCCAGCGAGAACTGGAGAAGAACAGGCGGGATGTTGATGAAATCAGAATGGCTTTGCAAGTGTGTGGGTGCATTTATGTGTATTTTACTTGTTTGAATTTCTTTTGTTTTAATTGTTGTTGTTTTTTTATGTGTGTGAAGAGTTTATCAAATGTGATTTTGTGTCTTATATTAATTTTTATGTTTATATTTTGGTATCTTCTTCTTCAGCATTCATTCTCAAACTCCCTTATAGCAGGACCATGGTCCTACTAGATTTCCAGCGGGATGTATTCCAGAGAATGGAAATGTTTTGTGTCGCCGTTTTATTTGCACCAATGGTCCAACACTTCCGTCTTTGGTGGTATATTTTGGTATGTCTATTGGGAAGATCAGTGTGAGTATTAAAAACTTTGAACAGAGTAAAACACTGCAGACAACTCAAAAGAGAAAAAAAGCACAGAATTCTGACTGATGTTCCCTCATCTAAGACCTACTACATTCCTGCTGACAACCGCTGGTGCAGGTTAACACTTTACTCATCAGCAATCCAGATCGTACTTATCCACCATTACCGAGGGTGCATGCAAAATTTTATGCATTCACATCGCCGTCTTTAAAATCCATATAAAATTGACCTAGCGTGAGAGAGCCTTGAAACTTTCTATGTGCTGTAACAACTGTTTGCACTTTCTGAATGAATTTGAAAGCTCAAGAGTTATTTCAAGGTAAAAATGCTACTTATCAAAATGCTGAGCCATTAATTTCTATATATCATACAATATTACCTTCAAAATCTCTGATATTTCTTGCTAAAAACTCATTTAAGATGTCTATATCTGTGTTCCAGATGTGCCGCCATTTTTACACAATATAAAATAATTTCCAGGACTATCAGTATGTAGCACACAATTCAGAGCATACCTAGCGACTTTTTAATTTTAATCTGAAGTCAGCTAGATCAAGAAATCTGAATGTAACTATGCGTAATGTTTAACAGTTTGACTTATGTGGTGAGGCCATATTTGCTGATCCTGTACCCAACCACTTAAAGCCTAGATTGGAATCCTCTGCCATCTGATGGTGATGATGATTCAATCCCTTTTGCTGTGAGCGGCAGGAAGCTCTTGACAGCCCATAGCCCTCCTGGCGAATGCACAGGTTTTCCTCAGCTGTGATGCAATTGTGTAGAGTGTGTTGTGTATAGCTGGAAGTGGTAGTAGTAGTTCTTGTTGGATGTCTGTTAGTTTTGGGCACTGCAGTAGTAGGTGTTCAACAGTCTCCTCTTGTGCGTTGCAGTGTCTGCAATTTGGTTTGTGTAATGGATTTATTATGTTCAGGTGTTTATTAACGGAGGCTTGGCCTGTTCTTAGTTGGCCTGCCATCTGAAGACTAACAAATGAACCTAGTTTGACCATTTTCAATGGCATGCTTATCTTTGCATGCAATAGTGGAATATCATGATGCTCAGCAGTTTATACATGTATGTGGGTTGCTTCCATGAATTCAGTTGTCAGCAGGAGGTCCCTTCAGGGTGCCCCACAATTTATCTTCAATTTGTGTCTCTTAGGGACCATATTTTAGTTCTAAGATCACCAAAAAGTGGACATTGCAGAATGTGTTTTGTAATCTGGGGACTCTTGTGATATGGATGGACATTGGTCAATTTGAACAACTTTGCTTTTGAAGCGATGTCTTGTGGTCTGCAGTCCATGTTTGGAGCCTGAATATTGCAGTTTACTGTAATCTGCACAGTTTTAGAATTTGCTCTTCTGGGAAATTGTTGCCTGTTTTTTGTGTGCCTGCTTTTAGCAGTGTCTGTCATTTGCCTCATATCCTACAATTCTGCAGTTTGCATAAATCCCTGAGTAGTATTTTGTTAGTTGAGTGTTGATTTAAATATTTTAAGATTATTTTTGTTTGAAAAGCTTTAGGTACATTTTGAATGGTCTGATATACAGTCGCACAAACAGACTGTGTGTCTCTCCTTCTAGTATCTTTGATGCTTCTACGATTGCTTCTATCTATTTCCTAAACATTTTTCAGTTTCTCTTATTCTTCTTCTGTATTTGTTCTCAAACTTCTGATGGGGCTTCATCTTTTTTCTTCTCATTCGCAGTTGAACATGTCTACACAGCACATAAATTTTGTTGTGATGACATGTTATCTAGTTGTGTTGTTATCTAGTTGTGTTGTTATCTAGTTGTGTTGTTATCTAGTTGTGTTGTTATCTAGTTGTGTTGTTATCTAGTTGTTTTGTTATCTAGTTGTGTTGTTATCTAGTTGTGTTGTTATCTAGTTGTGTTGTTATCTAGTTGTGTTGTTATCTAGTTGTGTTGTTATCTAGTTGTGTTGTTATCTAGTTGTGTTGTTATCTAGTTGTGTTGTTATCTAGTTGTGTTGTTATCTAGTTGTGTTGTTATCTAGTTGTGTTGTTATCTAGTTGTGTTGTTGTGTTGTTATCTAGTTGTGTTGTTATCTAGTTGTGTTGTTATCTAGTTGTGTTGTTATCTAGTTGTGTTGTTATCTAGTTGTGTTGTTATCTAGTTGTGTTGTTGTGTTGTTATCTAGTTGTGTTGTTATCTAGTTGTGTTGTTATCTAGTTGTGTTGTTATCTAGTTGTGTTGTTATCTAGTTGTGTTTTTATCTAGTTGTGTTGTTATCTAGTTGTGTTGTTATCTAGTTGTGTTGTTATCTAGTTGTGTTGTTATCTAGTTGTGTTGTTATCTAGTTGTGTTGTTGTGTTGTTATCTAGTTGTGTTGTTATCTAGTTGTGTTGTTATCTAGTTGTGTTGTTATCTAGTTGTGTTGTTGTGTTGTTATCTAGTTGTGTTGTTATCTAGTTGTGTTGATATCTAGTTGTGTTGTTATCTAGTTGTGATGTTATCTAGTTGTGTTGTTATCTAGTTGTGTTGTTATCTAGTTGTGTTGTTATCTAGTTGTGTTGTTATCTAGTTGTGTTGTTATCTAGTTGTGTTGTTATCTAGTTGTGTTGTTATCTAGTTGTGTTGTTATCTAGTTGTGTTGTTGTGTTGTTATCTAGTTGTGTTGTTATCTAGTTGTGTTGTTATCTAATTGTGTTGTTATCTAGTTGTGTTGTTATCTAGTTGTGGTGTTATCTAGTTGTGTTGTTATCTAGTTGTGTTGTTGTGTTGTTATCTAGTTGTGTTGTTATCTAGTTGTGTTGTTATCTAGTTGTGTTGTTATCTAGTTGTGTTGTTATCTAGTTGTGTTGTTATCTAGTTGTGTTGGTATCTAGTTGTGTTGTTATCTAGTTGTGTTGTTACCTAGTTGTGTTGTTACCTAGTTGTGTTGTTATCTAGTTGTGTTGTTATCTAGTTGTGTTGTTATCTAGTTGTGTTGTTATCTAGTTGTGATGTTATCTAGTTGTGTTGTTATCTAGTTGTGATGTTATCTAGTTGTGTTGTTATCTAGTTGTGATGTTATCTAGTTGTGTTGTTACCTAGTTGTGTTGTTACCTAGTTGTGTTGTTATCTAGTTGTGTTGTTATCTAGTTGTGTTGTTATCTAGTTGTGTTGTTACCTACTTGTGATGTTATCTAGTTGTGTTGTTGTGTTGTTATCTAGTTGTGTTGTTATCTAGTTGTGTTGTTATCTAATTGTGTTGTTATCTAGTTGTGTTGTTATCTAGTTGTGGTGTTATCTAGTTGTGTTGTTATCTAGTTATGTTGTTATCTAGTTGTGTTGTTGTGTTGTTATCTAGTTGTGTTGTTATCTAGTTGTGTTGTTATCTAGTTGTGTTGTTATCTAGTTGTGTTGTTATCTAGTTGTGATGTTATCTAGTTGTGTTGTTATCTAGTTGTGTTGTTATCTAGTTGTGTTGTTACCTAGTTGTGTTGTTATCTAGTTGTGATGTTATCTAGTTGTGATGTTATCTAGTTGTGTTGTTATCTAGTTGTGTTGTTACATAGTTGTGTTGTTATCTAGTTGTGTTGTTATCTAGTTGTGTTGTTATCTAGTTGTGTTGTTATCTAGTTGTGTTGTTATCTAGTTGTGTTGTTGTGTTGTTATCTAGTTGTGTTGTTATCTAGTTGTGTTGTTATCTAGTTGTGTTGTTGTGTTGTTATCTAGTTGTGTTGTTATCTAGTTGTGTTGTTATCTAGTTGTGTTGTTATCTAGTTGTGTTGTTATCTAGTTGTGTTGTTATCTAGTTGTGTTGTTGTGTTGTTATCTAGTTGTGTTGTTATCTAGTTGTGTTGTTGTGTTGTTTTCTAGTTGTGTTGTTATCTAGTTGTGTTGTTATCTAGTTGTGTTGTTATCTAGTTGTGTTGTTACCTAGTTGTGTTGTTATCTAGTTGTGATGTTATCTAGTTGTGTTGTTGTGTTGTTATCTAGTTGTGTTGTTATCTAGTTGTGTTGTTATCTAGTTGTGTTGTTACCTACTTGTGATGTTATCTAGTTGTGTTGTTGTGTTGTTATCTAGTTGTGTTGTTATCTAGTTGTGTTGTTATCTAATTGTGTTGTTATCTAGTTGTGTTGTTATCTAGTTGTGGTGTTATCTAGTTGTGTTGTTATCTAGTTGTGTTGTTATCTAGTTGTGTTGTTACATAGTTGTGTTGTTATCTAGTTGTGTTGTTATCTAGTTGTGTTGTTATCTAGTTGTGTTGTTATCTAGTTGTGTTGTTATCTAGTTGTGTTGTTACCTAGTTGTGTTGTTATCTAGTTGTGATGTTATCTAGTTGTGTTGTTGTGTTGTTATCTAGTTGTGTTGTTATCTAGTTGTGTTGTTATCTAGTTGTGTTGTTATCTAGTTGTGTTGTTATCTAGTTGTGTTGTTATCTAGTTGTGTTGTTATCTAGTTGTGTTGTTATCTAGTTGTGTTGTTACATTGTTGTGTTGTTATCTAGTTGTGTTGTTATCTAGTTGTGTTGTTATCTAGTTGTGTTGTTATCTAGTTGTGTTGTTATCTAGTTGTGTTGTTATCTAGTTGTGTTGTTATCTAGTTGTGTTGTTATCTAGTTGTGTTGTTACCTAGTTGTGTTGTTATCTAGTTGTGATGTTATCTAGTTGTGTTGTTGTGTTGTTATCTAGTTGTGTTGTTATCTAGTTGTGATGTTATCTAGTTGTGTTGTTACCTACTTGTGATGTTATCTAGTTGTGTTGTTGTGTTGTTATCTAATTGTGTTGTTATCTAATTGTGTTGTTATCTAGTTGTGTTGTTATCTAGTTGTGGTGTTATCTAGTTGTGTTGTTATCTAGTTGTGGTGTTATCTAGTTGTGTTGTTATCTAGTTGTGTTGTTATCTAGTTGTTTTGTTATCTAGTTGTGTTGTTATCTAGTTGTGTTGTTATCTAGTTGTGTTGTTATCTAGTTGTGTTGTTATCTTGTTGTGTTGTTATCTAGTTGTGTTGTTATCTAGTTGTTTTGTTATCTAGTTGTGTTGTTATCTAGTTGTGATGTTATCTAGTTGTGTTGTTGTGTTGTTATCTAGTTGTGTTGTTATCTAGTTGTGTTGTTATCTAATTGTGTTGTTATCTAGTTGTGTTGTTATCTAGTTGTGTTGTTATCTAGTTGTGTTGTTATCTAGTTGTGTTGTTATCTAGTTGTGTTGGTATCTAGTTGTGTTGTTATCTAGTTGTGTTGTTACCTAGTTGTGTTGTTATCTAGTTGTGTTGTTATCTAGTTGTGTTGTTATCTAGTTGTGTTGTTATCTAGTTGTGATGTTATCTAGTTGTGTTGTTATCTAGTTGTGATGTTATCTAGTTGTGTTGTTACCTACTTGTGATGTTATCTAGTTGTGTTGTTGTGTTGTTATCTAGTTGTGTTGTTATCTAGTTGTGTTGTTATCTAATTGTGTTGTTATCTAGTTGTGTTGTTATCTAGTTGTGGTGTTATCTAGTTGTGTTGTTATCTAGTTGTGTTGTTATCTAGTTGTGTTGCTGTGTTGTTATCTAGTTGTGTTGTTATCTAGTTGTGTTGTTATCTAGTTGTGTTGTTATCTAGTTGTGTTGTTATCTAGTTGTGATGTTATCTAGTTGTGTTGTTATCTAGTTGTGTTGTTATCTAGTTGTGTTGTTACCTAGTTGTGTTGTTATCTAGTTGTGATGTTATCTAGTTGTGTTGTTATCTAGTTGTGATGTTATCTAGTTGTGTTGTTATCTAGTTGTGTTGTTACATAGTTGTGTTGTTATCTAGTTGTGTTGTTATCTAGTTGTGTTGTTATCTAGTTGTGTTGTTATCTAGTTGTGTTGTTATCTAGTTGTGTTGTTATCTAGTTGTGTTGTTGTGTTGTTATCTAGTTGTGTTGTTATCTAGTTGTGTTGTTGTGTTGTTATCTAGTTGTGTTGTTATCTAGTTGTGTTGTTATCTAGTTGTGTTGTTATCTAGTTGTGTTGTTATCTAGTTGTGTTGTTATCTAGTTGTGTTGTTATCTACTTGTGTTGTTGTGTTGTTATCTAGTTGTGTTGTTATCTAGTTGTGTTGTTGTGTTGTTTTCTAGTTGTGTTGTTATCTAGTTGTGTTGTTATCTAGTTGTGTTGTTATCTAGTTGTGGTGTTACCTAGTTGTGTTGTTACCTAGTTTTGATGATATCTTGTTGTGTTGTTATCTAGTTGTGTTGTTATCTAGTTGTGTTGTTATCTAGTTGTGTTGTTACCTACTTGTGATGTTATCTAGTTGTGTTGTTGTGTTGTTATCTAGTTGTGTTGTTATCTAGTTGTGTTGTTATCTAATTGTGTTGTTATCTAGTTGTGTTGTTATCTAGTTGTGGTGTTATCTAGTTGTGTTGTTATCTAGTTGTGTTGTTATCTAGTTGTGTTGTTACATAGTTGTGTTGTTATCTAGTTGTGTTGTTATCTAGTTGTGTTGTTATCTAGTTGTGTTGTTATCTAGTTGTGTTGTTATCTAGTTGTGTTGTTATCTAGTTGTGTTGTTACCTAGTTGTGTTGTTATCTAGTTGTGATGTTATCTAGTTGTGTTGTTGTGTTGTTATCTAGTTGTGTTGTTATCTAGTTGTGATGTTATCTAGTTGTGTTGTTACCTAGTTGTGTTGTTATCTAGTTGTGTTGTTGTGTTGTTATCTAGTTGTGATGTTATCTAGTTGTGTTGTTACATAGTTGTGTTGTTATCTAGTTGTGTTGTTATCTAGTTGTGTTGTTATCTAGTTGTATTGTTATCTAGTTGTGTTGTTATCTAGTTGTGTTGTTATCTAGTTGTGTTGTTACATAGTTGTGTTGTTATCTAGTTGTGTTGTTATCTAGTTGTGTTGTTATCTAGTTGTGTTGTTATCTAGTTGTGTTGTTATCTAGTTGTGTTGTTATCTAGTTGTGTTGTTATCTAGTTGTGTTGTTACCTAGTTGTGTTGTTATCTAGTTGTGATGTTATCTAGTTGTGTTGTTGTGTTGTTATCTAGTTGTGATGTTATCTAGTTGTGTTGTTACCTACTTGTGATGTTATCTAGTTGTGTTGTTGTGTTGTTATCTAATTGTGTTGTTATCTAGTTGTGTTGTTATCTAGTTGTGGTGTTATCTAGTTGTGTTGTTATCTAGTTGTGGTGTTATCTAGTTGTGGTGTTATCTAGTTGTGTTGTTATCTAGTTGTGTTGTTATCTAGTTGTGGTGTTATC
Organism: Meghimatium bilineatum; assembly: GCA_034231615.1. Classification (NCBI taxonomy): domain Eukaryota; kingdom Metazoa; phylum Mollusca; class Gastropoda; order Stylommatophora; family Philomycidae; genus Meghimatium; species Meghimatium bilineatum. Next base: position 5,400,565 of record CM067321.1, read on the forward strand.
TAGTTGTGTTGTTATCTAGTTGTGTTGTTATCTAGTTGTGTTGTTGTGTTGTTATCTAGTTGTGTTGTTATCTAGTTGTGTTGTTATCTAGTTGTGTTGTTATCTAGTTGTGTTGTTATCTAGTTGTGTTGTTATCTAGTTGTGATGTTATCTAGTTGTGTTGTTATCTAGTTGTGTTGTTATCTAGTTGTGTTGTTACCTAGTTGTGTTGTTATCTAGTTGTGATGTTGTCTAGTTGTGTTGTTATCTAGTTGTGATGTTATCTAGTTGTGTTGTTATCTAGTTGTGTTGTTACATAGTTGTGTTGTTATCTAGTTGTGTTGTTATCTAGTTGTGATGTTATCTAGTTGTGTTGTTGTGTTGTTATCTAGTTGTGTTGTTATCTAGTTGTGTTGTTATCTAGTTGTGTTGTTATCTAGTTGTGTTGTTATCTAGTTGTGTTGTTGTGTTGTTATCTAGTTGTGTTGTTATCTAGTTGTGTTGTTATCTAGTTGTGTTGTTATCTAGTTGTGTTGTTACCTAGTTGTGTTGTTATCTAGTTGTGATGTTATCTAGTTGTGTTGTTGTGTTGTTATCTAGTTGTGTTGTTATCTAGTTGTGTTGTTATCTAGTTGTGTTGTTACCTAGTTGTGTTGTTATCTAGTTGTGTTGTTATCTAGTTGTGTTGTTGTGTTGTTATCTAGTTGTTTTGTTATCTAGTTGTGTTGTTATCTAGTTGTGTTGTTATCTAGTTGTGATGTTATCTAGTTGTGTTGTTATCTAGTTGTGATGTTATCTAGTTGTTTTGTTATCTAGTTTGTGTTGTTACATAGCTGTGGTGTTATCTAGTTGTGTTGTTATCTAGTTGTGTTGTTATCTAGTTGTGTTGTTATCTAGTTGTGTTGTTATCTAGTTGTTTTGTTATCTAGTTGTGTTGTTATCTAGTTGTGTTGTTATCTAGTTGTGTTGTTATCTAGTTGTGTTGTTATCTAGTTGTGTTGTTATCTATTTGTGTTGTTATCTAGTTGTGTTGTTATCTAGTTGTGTTGTTATCTAGTTGTGTTGTTATCTAGTTGTGTTGTTATCTAGTTGTGTTGTTATCTAGTTGTGTTGTTGTGTTGTTATCTAGTTGTGTTGTTATCTAGTTGTGTTGTTATCTAGTTGTGTTGTTATCTAGTTGTGTTGTTATCTAGTTGTGTTGTTATCTAGTTGTGTTGTTATCTAGTTGTGTTGTTATCTAGTTGTGTTGTTATCTAATTGTGTTGTTATCTAGTTGTGTTGTTATCTAGTTGTGGTGTTATCTAGTTGTGTTGTTATCTAGTTGTGGTGTTATCTAGTTGTGTTGTTATCTAGTTGTGTTGTTATCTAGTTGTGTTGTTATCTAGTTGTGGTGTTATCTAGTTGTGTTGTTATCTAGTTGTGTTGTTATCTAGTTGTGGTGTTATCTAGTTGTGTTGTTATCTAGTTGTGTTGTTATCTAGTTGTGTTGTTGTGTTGTTATCTAGTTGTGTTGTTATCTAGTTGTGTTGTTATCTAGTTGTGTTGTTATCTAGTTGTGTTGTTATCTAGTTGTGTTGTTATCTAGTTGTGATGTTATCTAGTTGTGTTGTTATCTAGTTGTGTTGTTATCTAGTTGTGTTGTTACCTAGTTGTGTTGTTATCTAGTTGTGATGTTATCTAGTTGTGTTGTTATCTAGTTGTGATGTTATCTAGTTGTGTTGTTATCTAGTTGTGTTGTTACATAGTTGTGTTGTTATCTAGTTGTTTTGTTATCTAGTTGTGATGTTATCTAGTTGTGTTGTTGTGCTGTTATCTAGTTGTGTTGTTATCTAGTTGTGTTGTTATCTAGTTGTGTTGTTATCTAGTTGTGTTGTTATCTAGTTGTGTTGTTGTGTTGTTATCTAGTTGTGTTGTTATCTAGTTGTGTTTTTGTGTTGTTATCTAGTTGTGTTGTTATCTAGTTGTGTTGTTATCTAGTTGTTTTGTTATCTAGTTGTGTTGTTATCTAGTTGTGTTGTTATCTAGTTGTGTTGTTATCTAGTTGTGTTGTTGTGTTGTTATCTAGTTGTGTTGTTATCTAGTTGTGTTGTTATCTAGTTGTGTTGTTATCTAGTTGTGATGTTATCTAGTTATGTTGTTTTCTAGTTGTGTTGTTATCTAGTTGTGTTGTTATCTAGTTGTGTTGTTATCTAGTTGTGATGTTATCTAGTTGTGTTGTTATCTAGTTGTGATGTTATCTAGTTGTGTTGTTACATAGCTGTGTTGTTATCTAGTTGTGTTGTTATCTAGTTGTGTTGTTATCTAGTTGTGTTGTTATCTAGTTGTGTTGTTATCTAGTTGTGTTGTTATCTAGTTGTGTTGTTATCTAGTTGTGTTGTTATCTAGTTGTGTTGTTATCTAGTTGTATTGCGTGATACATGGTTGCTGGTGCACTTCTCTGCCTGGTATCTCCAACTTCAGCACCATCACTTGCTTGGGCAGGATTGTGGTCCTGTTCGATATCAGAGATGACTGACCAATCTTGGGTTCCAACCTCTGTTGGATGAACTAAACCTTATCTCCACTTCAAGGAGTTGGCCTCAATGGGGACTTAATATTATGTAGTCCAGAGAATGTAATGCTTTTTTATGGTTTCCAGCTTGGCTGTGATATCTGCTCAATTTGGTGTGACACATCTGATTTCATCATGGCTTTTGGCTCACTTTCATCTATAGGATACAAAAGGTTAACTCCAAACCCTCCTTAGTTACCTCTCAGGACATACATTGCAGGCAACAGTGTGGCTATTTTTGCTTCCCTTCTGTCTCCCCAAAATCCAGTGATTGGGATACTCCAAAATTGTACCTCTCTTCACCTCTCTTCATCTCTTCTCACCATTCTTCATCTATTTTCATATCTCTTCACATCTCACCTTTCATCTCTTCTCACATCTTCATCTCTCTTCACCTGCTTATCTCTCTTCACCTCTCTTCATCTATTTTAACCTCTCTTCACCTCTCTTCATCTATTTTAACCTCTCTTCACTTCTCTTCACCTCCCTTCATCTATTTTAACCTCTCTTCACTTCTCTTCACCTCTCTTAATCTATTTTAACCTCTCTTAACCTCTCTTCACCTCTCTTAATCTATTTTAACCTCTCTTAACCTCTCTTCACCTCTCTTCATCTCTTCTCACCATTCTTCATCTATTTTCATATCTCTTCACATCTCACCTTTCATCTCTTCTCATCTCTCACCTCTCTTCACATCTCCTCACCTTTCACCTCTCTTCACATCTCCTCACCTACCTTCATCTCTTATGTTGTTTCACATACATGTATACTGTATAACATTACTATTGCATGCAGTCTCCATTTGATTTTGTGGTTCAATCTTGTTTGGTCATCTCTATCTTGATAAAGACCTTTTGGTGGAGACATTGATCCTGTGTTCAATGAAAAACTTCTATTTAAACCTTTTTTTAAAATTATTTTCAATATTTACTTACTTTACACACACACTTTGTGTGCGCACGTCTGTGCGAGCAAGGGAGAGAGGGAGAGATTTGTACAATTCTGTACTTTTCATGCATGTATGTTATGCAATTACACACCAAGTCCTGGATCTAATATGACACCTCGTTTGACTGATTCACTGTTTAATTATGTTTAGCCAATTAGCTCAATTATATTTTAAGTTCCAGAAATATTACAGAAATAAAATAATTAAACTTACAAATTTAGTATCTAAATTTGATTGAAGAATAATTTATTTCAGTTTGACAAACGTTCACTACTTTATACAACGAGGGATCGTCAAAAAGTAATGCCTCCTAATTTTTATATAACTAAATGTATCGGTGTGCAGTTTCTTAATTTTGCGAGAATTCCCAAACACTCTTCTGCACTGTATAGCATCACCAACCTGTTTCATTAACAGATTGCAACACAGTAACCGTTTAAAAATGGCTGCCAAAGAAGTACGGTTAAAACAATGATAAGTCATAGAATTTCTCAATGCTGGAGGCGAGACCCCCCAATTCGCATTCACGAATGTCTGAAGAATGTTTATGGAGATTCAACAGTGGATGTTTGCACTGTCTGACATCGTTGTTGGGTACGTCATTGTAACAAATTGAAGTAGGTCAATCCTCAATGGATGATGCAAAGCGAACTGGTCATCCATCTAACATAAAGACATCACACATCATTCATCAAGTTGATGACATCATTCGTGGTGAATGTCGGGTAATACTGGATGAACTGCATGCCATGTTGTCCATTAGTAAAGGTAGTGTCCAGAACATCGTTAAATATCTGGGTTATTCAAAGTTTTGTGCATGTTGGGTGCCCAGATAGTTGATAGACAGACAAAAAGAAACAAGGAAAACCATAGCCATTAACGTTCTGCACCGTTACGAAACTGAGGGAGATGAGTTTTTATCAAATATTGTAACACGTGATGAGAGGCATCTCACAACATCGCAGACAAGAAAGAAGTTTCAGAAGTTCACCATCTGTAGGAAAAGTTATGGCCTCCATGTTTTGGAATGAAAATGGTGTCATTCTTCCTGAATGATGACAAAATAGGACTCTTATTAGTCACATTTTGGGAACACCGCAGACATCATTGTCTACATCTCCATCCCAGTTCAGCTGAATGGTCATCATCGATTTCGTTGGACGAACAACATGAATATATAAATAAAAAATAAATAGAAAAAGATAAGACTGTTTTGTGTGTGTGTGTGTGTGTGTGTTTATTAGTCTTTGTTTTTCTACTGTTATAACGATTTTTTTATTTATTGGTATACCCTTTCCTACTTTTCATATTTTATGTGTTTGTTGTATCTACTAGTATGCTGTTTCCTCGCTCTGTTGTTTTTCTTGCGTTGTTTATATGTTTGCTGAATATATTATTCTGTACAGTGGAACTTCTCTATAATGCGTCCTTTTATAACAAATTTCCTTATTTAGCAAACACTTTTCACATTCCCCAATTATATTTATTCCTTATTGTTTATACTGTATACAATGATTTTCTTTTATTACATACATGTGTTCTGCTATTACATACATGTTTTCTGTTATTACATACATGTGTTCTTTTATTACATACATGTGTTCTGTTATTACATACATGCATTCTGTTATTACATACATGTGTTCTGTTATTACATACATGCGTTCTGTTATTACATACATGTTTCATCAGTCCAGACGAAGTTGTTATAATGGGATTTGACTGTATTTCCCTTGTTCATTGAATAGGATAAGGAAAGCACCATCTATCGTCTGACAGAAGAGAAAAACTGTCTATTGAGCAAAGTCACAAATCTGCAGTGCCGTCTGGAGACTGAAACAACGCAGCTCACACAACAAATATCAGATGTGAGATTCAGACTGGAGAAGGAGGTAATACTTATAGATTGTTGTGGATGTAGTTGTCTGTGTTGTTATTGGTCATTGTGGTGGATGTAGTAGAGATTAGCAGCACGGATAATGGTGATGATGAAGTAATCCCTTTAGCTACAGGTAGCTCTTAACAGCCCATAGCCTTTCTGACAAAATCATAGTTCCTCCTCAGTTAGGTAATCGAAGTGACACTCAAAGTCATACGGCTTGCTGTCCCAAAGGCATAGTTGTGTTAAGGGGGTTTATAGATGCATTTTTGGTCCCAGGATGGAGGTATGCCAGTTTTTCAGTAATCCCAGGATCACCACATCCTGATGTTATTCCACTGTTACAGTAATACCAGGATCATCACATCCTGATGTTATTCCACTGTTACAGTAATCCCAGGATCACCACATCCTGATGTTATTCCACTGTTACAGTAATACCAGGATCATCACATCCTGATGTTATTCCAGTTTTACAGTAATCCCAGGATCACCACATCCTGATGTTATTCCACTGTTACAGTAATAGCAGGATCATCACATCCTGATGTTATTCCAGTTTTACAGTAATCCCAGGATCACCACATCCTGATGTTATTCCACTGTTACAGTAATAGCAGGATCATCACATCCTGATGTTATTCCAGTTTTACAGTAATCCCAGGATCACCACATCCTGATGTTATTCCACTGTTACAGTAATACCAGGATCATCACATCCTGATGTTATTCCACTGTTACAGTAATCCCAGGATCACCACATCCTGATGTTATTCCACTGTTACAGTAATACCAGGATCATCACATCCTGATGTTATTCCAGTTTTACAGTAATCCCAGGATCACCACATCCTGATGTTATTCCACTGTTACAGTAATACCAGGATCATCACATCCTGATGTTATTCCAGTTTTACAGTAATCCCAGGATCACCACATCCTGATGTTATTCCAGTGTTACAGTAATCCCAGGATCATAATACCCTAATCACTATACCATATGGTGGATCCCAATGTATATCTCTAGAAATATTCCCTCTCAATTGTGGATACTGTCAGAGAGTGTTGCGGATGGAATTGAACTCTATATGCCCAATATCAGAGTCTGCTAACCTAAATTAAATAACGTACTCCAGTAGCATGTTGAGAGTGGTTTGCAATGACAGTTTTGTAACTATCTGACGTCTGATCCACACACACACACACACACACACACACACACACACACACACAATAATAATTTTGGAAAGGGGCATAGATCTATATGTAACACAACTACCATTTGGTGCAGCTGTAGTTCTCCTGGAACTTTTCTATTTATTCAGATGATAGTGTTATTATTGGCAGGATAAACTTTCAAAGATCATCTTGGTGTGAACAGTGAAGGGTAGAAGAATAAATGATAGTGATAGAAAATCTTGACTTTATAACAATGAGGAATGGTCAAAGAGAAAAATGTCCACACTCGCCACCTTTATGGTTGAGGATATGGATATTTTGCAGGATTTTTTTGCACTGATGGCTCCAATAATGGCACCCATACTGCCCTAACATTTTTTGTCTTTATCAGTATTATTTGTGTTGTATTATAAGATAAAGTATAGAATACAATCCTTGGCAACAGTAGATATGATTAGTAAGAGCAATCTCAACAACAGTAGATATGGCTAGTAAGAGCAATCTGAGCAATAGTAGATATGGCTAGTAAGATCGATCTGTGCAATAGTAGATATGACTAGTAAGATCGATCTGTGCAATATTAGATATGGCTAGTCAGAGCAATCTGAGAAAGTCTTTCACAGTATGTATAATGAATCTCAGGAGCACCTGTGCCATCATGTGCTGTTGTGTGTCTTATCAAACTTGCAGCCCTTGAGTTATCGTCTATCACTTTGTCTATATACCACAACCTGATCTTTCCCCTTCGTTCAATATCAGATCCATGGTTTCCTCTATCCATGGTTGCATATCATAAGATCCATGGTTTCCTCTATCCATGGTTGCATATCCATATACAAAATCTATGGCATCCTGTACCCATGGATGTATATCATAATATCCATGGTTTCCTCTATCCATGGATGCATATCCATATATATATTATTTTTCTATTACATCCCATAGTGGATGTTTAATAAAAAATTTTCATGAACAAATTTGCTTTAATTTTGTATATGCTCAGGTGGAACAAATGAGATGCAGTCAAATGGAGGCAGAAGAGACCAACTCCTCCCTGGCACAAAAGGTCTCAGCTGGACAAAGACAACTGACCCAATTAGAGAAATGCTACTTCCAGAAAGTGGATGCTCTCAGTAGAGAGAACCAATGTCTTCAAGCTAAGATTGCAGACAAAGAGGACCAGCTTCAAGCTACCAAGGATTGTATAACTCTCAGGGTACAGTGACATAATTTTTAAACTTAGATTTATGTTTGGTTAGATTTCGTATCCATACTTGTTCATGTGTTGCCGTGGTATGAAAGGAATGAACAAATTGTGATGCTTTTACTTGCCATGCATGTTGTAAGAACAGACAAAGGAAAGTTTGGGGATGAGGTTGGTTGTTCTATCCTATAGTGGGCTATAAAGTAACCTAGAAACCATGCTGAAGTTAGATGTGTCAGGCCGAAAGACGCAGATATCGCAGTCATGCTGTAAACTATGACACAATACATTCCGTTGTCTGGACCATATCCTGCTAAACTGCATGAGTTTGAGAATGAATGAAGAATGAGGTTATTAATCCATTAACACTGTATGCCATTCTTCTTCTGTCCTGAGTTCTCTATTTCAGATAACCAACACAGAAGTTTGTGTGATTTCCTTCTCTCAGACAACCAATACAGAAGTTTGTGTGATTTCCTTCTCTCAGACAACCAATACAAAAGTTTGTGTGATTTCCTTCTCTCAGACAGCCAACACAGAAGTTTGTGTGATTTCCTTCTCTCAGACAACCAACACAGAAGTTTGTGTGATTTCCTTCTCTCAGACAGCCAATACAGAAGTTTGTGTGATTTCCTTCTCTCAGACAGCCAACACAGAAGTTTGTGTGATTTCCTTCTCTCAGACAGCCAACACAGAAGTTTGTGTGATTTCCTTCTCTCAGACAACCAACACAGAAGTTTGTGTGATTTCCTTCTCTCAGACAACCAACACAGAGGGGTGCAAAGGGAACGCATTGCTCTAGGTGGACCCAGGGTTAGCAGATAACCAAGATCCCAAATGTACCTCCACGTGGTGCACCCTGGAAACAGAAATACAGCAGCTCGAGCTGATTCTGGCCAAATCATTTGGGGATCGTGTCCGAGAATGTGGAGGTAGCAGATGGAAAGAGATTTGACTGCACAAGAGACAGACAATATCCCCGACACCACCAGCATCACCACATATAGCGACACTGTCGACATACAGTGAAGCAAGTCAGTCCAGTCCAAACATTGGAGGGGCGGCCAATGTAAAATGCACGTAAAGATAGATGCATGGCGAGAGACAAATAGATTTCATACAGAGTACAATGAAACAATGAAATGGCAGAACAGCACTAGAGGGCAGCGCGAACTGCAAATAGAAAGTCCCTAGGAAAGGGGAACTACAAGCTCCGTCAGCTCGAGACGAGCTTCTAGTTACCTGTGTTCCTTACAGGCAGAGACCCAGACCCATCCATTGGCGTTTGGTAAAGCAAGAAGACCTAACCCAACTCTAATGTCGAGCCTTCCTAAACCGGAAATATGCTCGCGAAGAGAAAGGGTTCCGTACTCGATGCGCTCAGGCACAAAAGGGACAACGATTTAGCCCTGGCCCAACTCTACTGTCAGGTTTTCCTACACCGGAAATACACTTGAAGAGAGAAAGGGTTCAGTACCTGATGGGCTCAGGCGCTATTGGGACAAGGACGCTCAGCTCGAGAACGCCTTGCTCTCAAACGCGTGGTGTGAGACTCGAACTTGGACAAGGGGTACACGATGTCGGTGAATGACACTTCGGCTAAGAGGGCGAAAGAGCCAGGGTCCAACTCCTCTGTTGAGTTCTTCCCCTTAAGGAACCAGGCTCACAGATGAGAAACGGTTCAGTACCCAATGGGCACAGGCACAGCATGTCCAATTACATGAGGCAAGTTCATAGACTGTGGAACACCTCGTTCGAGTCAGACGAGAGCAAAAAATCGTCTGGGTGAAGAGTCTCCACTACGCGTGCCTGGAGACAGATATAGAGGCTGTCACAGGCTAAGGGTAGCCCACCCGAATTGTCAAGGCATGCCAAAATCGGATGTGCTAGGCCTACAAGGCGCATAATGGTGGCACAACGTAATCACGCTCCCGGCGGAAATCGCACGGATATCCGTGATGGTTACAATGGAGCGAACGAAAAACAAACAAACATACCAACACAGACGTTTGTGTGATTTCCTTCTCTCAGACAACCAACACAGACGTTTGTGTGATTTCCTTCTCTCAGACAACCAACACAGACATGTGTGTGATTTCCCTCTCTCAGACAACCAACACAGACGTTTGTGTGATTTCCCTCTCTCAGACAACCAACACAGACGTTTGTGTGATCACTTTTAAGGTACCACTGCATCCTACTACTGATGCCTACCCCATCGAGACCAGAACCTTGAAGTGCTGGAAGGGTTTAGTTCAGCCATCAGGGGCTGGAAACTAAGACTGGTCTGGCAGTCCCACTCAAACAGGACCACAGTCCAGCCCGTAAGCTGGGTGCTGAAGACGGAGGCAACCAGCCAATAGGTGCACAATTAATCAGGATGCCATTTATAAAACACAATGGGAAGGTGACATCTGAAAGTATACACAGAAGTAGAGAATATAAACATACCGGTACTTAGACTGACCTCTGGTTTCTTTAAAAATATTCAAGTTCACATCTGAAAGTGTACAAAGAAGTGATAAAGATGTCTGCCTTATGTGACAGTATTGTTAATAATTCTGTCCTTGAACTATTTATCATAATTTTCTATCACACCAGGACTCCGAGATTATGCGATTAAAACTCAGACTGTGCAGCTCAGATCGATGCACAAGGGACCTCGGGTTGGGACCTGAATGTTGCATGCCAATGGGTGGCACAAATACAATGTCTTGCATTCCAGGAGTTGTGAAGAATAGAAGAAGATCAACATCGTGTGGGGGCCCAAGATCATGTTGCAGAGACTGGAAACTCACGAAGGAACGATTAATGGTAAACATAACATGGTTTTGGTTGTTTTTCTTAACTAGAGAACTCATCCAGTCAGGATTTTAAAGTGTTGGTATAGTCATGTGGTTTGAGAGTTGGTATAGTCAAGCAGTTGGGGTTGTGGTCTAGTCAAGTAGTTAAAATTGTATCATCAAATACCGGGTAGTTAGAGAACTGGTGTAATCAAATAGTTAGAGAGTTGGTGTAGTCATGTGTTTCACATAAGGTTGTTTGATTTTTCTACAAAGCAAGAGCTGGTGTACAAATATCACAGCGGGTAATGACCACAATTTTAGACTTGTGTTATTGCATCTCTCTGGTGTTTGAAGAGGTGAATGAAAAGGTCTAATTCTAGCATAGAATCTGTCCTGCCACATGTATGGTCAGAGGTGGACATCTATGTGTTTGTTTGTCTATCAGGCAGCATGTTTTTTCTATGCCTCTGAGATTTTATGCTTCTTAGTAATATGAGTACAGTGTGATATTGATGTTTACTCTTCAGAGAGTTATTTAATCATTTATTTTATCCACCATCTATTTGTTTTCCCTTAAGGAGCTTGCCGTACATCAGCTGCTTTAGGATGCATTTGTCAGGCATAAATATAACATGCCTGGCCCTTATTAGTTGGGGTTTTTTAAAGTATTGTATGGATACTCTGGATATTGATTCTAGTGATCACTTCATTATCAGGTACTTTGTGCTTCCGATTTATTCTGAGAAATCTACAAATACGGCAAATGTGAAAGTGATTTAACACTCTGACATGTTCACAACTCATGTCTCACAAGCAAAGCATTGTGCATAATGGCATAATAGACTTTTAGTTTTGTAACGAGGTTGATGCCCTTCTATTTCCACACATTGTTGCACAGTGTACCCAGTCTGTAGCTAGTCGTTTTATAGATTCTGCTGTTGACTTCAGCATCCAGAGTACTGCCATGATAACATCAGCTCTGACAGAGTACTGCCAGGATAACATCAGCACTGACAGAGTAATGTCAGGATAACATCAGCTCTGACAGAGTACTGCCAGGATAACATCAGCTCTGACAGAGTACTGCCAGGATAACATCAGCTCTGACAGAGTACTGCCAGGATAACATCAGCTCTGACAGAGTACTGCCAGGATAACATCAGCTCTGACAGAGTACTGCCAGGATAACATCAGCTCTGACAGAGTACTGCCAGGATAACATCAGCTCTGACAGAGTACTGCCAGGATAACATTAGCTCTGACAGAGTACTGCCAGGATAACATTAGCTCTGACAGAGTACTGCCAGGATAACATCAGCTCTGACAGAATACTGCCAGGATAACATCAGCTCTGACAGAGTACTGCCAGGATAACATCAGCTCTGACAGAGTACTGCCAGGATAACATCAGCTCTGACAGAGTACTGCCAGGATAACATCAGCTCTGACAGAGTACTGCCAGGATAACATCAGCTCTGACAGAGTACTGCCAGGATAACATCAGCTCTGACAGAGTACTGCCAGGATAACATCAGCTCTGACAGAGTACTGCCAGGATAACATTAGCTCTGACAGAGTACTGCCAGGATAACATCAGCTCTGACAGAGTACTGCCAGGATAACATCAGCTCTGACAGAGTACTGCCAGGATAACATCAGCTCTGACAGAGTACTGCCAGGATAACATCAGCTCTGACAGAGTACTGCCAGGATAACATCAGCTCTGACAGAGTACTGCCAGGATAACATCAGCTCTGACAGAGTACTGCCAGGATAACATTAGCTCTGACAGAGTACTGCCAGGATAACATTAGCTCTGACAGAGTACTGCCAGGATAACATCAGCTCTGACAGAATACTGCCAGGATAACATCAGCTCTGACAGAGTACTGCCAGGATAACATCAGCTCTGACAGAGTACTGCCAGGATAACATCAGCTCTGACAGAGTACTGCCAGGATAACATCAGCTCTGACAGAGTACTGCCAGGATAACATCAGCTCTGACAGAGTACTGCCAGGATAACATCAGCTCTGACAGAGTACTGCCAGGATAACATCAGCTCTGACAGAGTACTGCCAGGATAACATTAGCTCTGACAGAGTACTGCCAGGATAACATCAGCTCTGACAGAGTACTGCCAGGATAACATCAGCTCTGACAGAGTACTGCCAGGATAACATCAGCTCTGACAGAGTACTGCCAGGATAACATCAGCTCTGACAGAGTACTGCCAGGATAACATCAGCTCTGACAGAGTACTGCCAGGATAACATCAGCTCTGACAGAGTACTGCCAGGATAACATCAGCTCTGACAGAGTACTGCCAGGATAACATCAGCTCTGACAGAGTACTGCCAGGATAACATCAGCTCTGACAGAGTACTGCCAGGATAACATCAGCTCTGACAGAGTACTGCCAGGATAACATCAGCTCTGACAGAGTACTGCCAGGATAAATGAATCTGTTGAGTAATGAGAGAAAATTTGGTGTACAAGAACCAAATTATATCTGCTGGTAAAATGTGTCCGAATCTGACATACACAGGTTCCCATAGAATGCATTATCATTTCATGTTGGGAAAAAAATTGCACTTTTAATATGATTGCGTCATTTTTTTGTCTTTGACTTTTCTGCCGCAAATTATAAACACATCAGCTAATTATAATGTTAGCCCTCACTATGAACTGCTAGCAACTGTTCAAATGAAAGATAAATGTGCATTTGTATTATTTTTTTAAATTATTATTAAACACATTCATTCATATTCACATTACTAAACACATTCAACTGCCGAAGATGGATGTGTCTGGCCATTGGTGCAAATAAAACAGTGACATAATGCACTTCCATTCTCTGGACTACATCCTGCTGGAAATCTAGTAGGACCATGGTCCTGCTACAAGGGAGATCCAGCGGAAGTTTGAGAATGAACGCTGAAGAAGAAGAAACACATTCACATTAATAAATCCATCATTCACATTAATAAATCCACCATTCTGTGTCCTACAAAGAATAAAAACACTACAAGAAATTATTGTGCTTATAGTGTGCTTTCCCCACCACTAAAGCATTCTATGGAAACCCATGTATGTCAGATTCGGATGAATTTTACAGGCAGGTAGTATTTTGTTCTATATGAACACCAAAAATTGTTTTTGACCATGATGATTGGGTCATGATAGTGTTCACAGGGAGAAAGTTGAAACATTAACTCCATTTTCATGATGTTATGGTCAGGACAAATATATCACAAGTTTTTGACAACCTCTCCATGCTGGTGGCTTGCATATGATCTTTCAGAGCTTGTAATCAGCAGAAAATCATCAGCAAACCAGATTTGTGGTGGCTATCTCATCTTGGTGGATGCTTGTAATCATATGAGATTATTGGTGGAGGCTTGAATCTGAGATTATTGGTGGAGGCTTGTAATCATCTGAGATTATTGGTGGAGGCTTGTAATCATCTGAGATTATTGGTGGAGGCTTGTAATCATTTGAGATTATTGGTGGATGCTTGTAATCATATGAGATTATTGGTGGAGGCTTGAATCTGAGATTATTGGTGGAGGCTTGTAATCATCTGAGATTATTGGTGGAGGCTTGTAATCATCTGAGATTATTGGTGGAGGCTTGTAATCATCTGAGGATATTGGTGGATGCTTGTAATCATGAGATTATTGGTGGATGCTTGTAATCATGAGATTATTGGTGGAGGCTTGTAATCATGAGATTATTGTGGAGGCTTGTAATAATAAGATTATTGGTGGATGCTTGTAATCATATGAGATTATTGGTGGAGGCTTGAATCTGAGATTATTGGTGGAGGCTTGTAATCATCTGAGATTATTGGTGGAGGCTTGTAATCATCTGAGATTATTGGTGGAGGCTTGTAATCATCTGAGATTATTGGTGGAGGCTTGTAATCATTTGAGATTATTGGTGGATGCTTGTAATCATATGAGATTATTGGTGGAGGCTTGAATCTGAGATTATTGGTGGAGGCTTGTAATCATCTGAGATTATTGGTGGAGGCTTGTAATCATCTGAGATTATTGGTGGAGGCTTGTAATCATCTGAGGATATTGGTGGATGCTTGTAATCATGAGATTATTGGTGGATGCTTGTAATCATGAGATTATTGGTGGAGGCTTGTAATCATGAGATTATTGGTGGAGGCTTGTAATAATAAGATTATTGGTGAATGCTTGTAATCATCTGAGGATATTGGTGGATGTTTGTAATCATGAGATTATTGGTGGAGGCTTGTAATCATCTGAGATTATTGGTGGAGGCTTGTAATCATTTGAGATTATTGGTGGAGGCTTGTAATCATCTGAGATTATTGGTGGAGGCTTGTAATCATCTGAGATTATTGGTGGTGGCTTGTAATCATCTGAGATTATTGGTGGAGGCTTGTAATCATCTGAGAATATTGGTGGATGCTTGTAATCATGAGATTATTGGTGGATGCTTGTAATCATGAGATTATTGGTGGAGGCTTGTAATCATCTGAGATTATTGGTGGAGGCTTGTAATCATTTGAGATTATTGGTGGAGGCTTGTAATCATCTGAGATTATTGGTGGATGCTTGTAATCATCTGAGGATATTGGTGGATGCTTGTAATCATGAGATTATTGGTGGATGCTTGTAATCATCTGAGGATATTGGTGGATGCTTGTAATCATGAGATTATTGTGAAGACTTGTAATAATCTGAGGATATTGGTGGATGTTTGTAATCATGAGATTATTGGTGGAGGCTTGTAATCATCTGAGATTATTGGTGGAGGCTTATAATCATTTGAGATTATTGGTGGAGGCTTGTAATCACCTGAGATTATTGGTGGAGGCTTGTAATCATCTGAGATTATTGATGGTGGCTTGTAATCATCTGAGATTATTGGTGGATGCTTCTAATCATCTGAAATTATTGGTGGATGCTTGTAACCAACTGAGATTATTGGTGGATGCTTGTAATCATCTGAGATTATTGGTGGAGGCTTGTAATCATCTGAGATTATTGGTGGAGGCTTGTAATCATCTGAGATTATTGGTGGATGCTTGTAATCATCT
Source organism: Meghimatium bilineatum (assembly GCA_034231615.1). Classification (NCBI taxonomy): domain Eukaryota; kingdom Metazoa; phylum Mollusca; class Gastropoda; order Stylommatophora; family Philomycidae; genus Meghimatium; species Meghimatium bilineatum. The sequence continues at coordinate 5,416,169 of CM067321.1, forward strand.
GAGATTATTGGTGGAGGCTTGTAATCATCTGAGGATAGTGGTGGATGCTTGTAATCATGAGATTATTGGTGGATGCTTGTAATCATGAGATTATTGGTGGATGCTTGTAATCATCTGAGGATATTGGTGGATGCTTGTAATCATGAGATTATTGGTGGAGGCTTGTAATCATCTGAGGATATTGGTGGATGTTTGTAATCATAAGATTATTGGTGGAGGCTTGTAATCATCTGAGATTATTGGTGGAGGCTTGTAATCATTTCAGATTATTGGTGGAGGCTTGTAATCATCTGAGATTATTGGTGGAGGCTTGTAATCATCTGAGATTATTGGTGGTGGCTTGTAATCATCTGAGATTATTGGTGGAGGCTTGTAATCATCTGAGATTATTGGTGGATGCTTGTAATCATCTGAGATTAAATATCTCTCCTTCTGTTCTATATTTAATTTTTTATTGCATCACTTTCACAACCCTGGAGACTGTCCATGAGCAGGGGAAGTGAACACCATGCTGAAAGGTGCTGGGGCAATGTTTGATAACTTGTGTAACTTGCAGTGTATCTGACTACTCCCTATCACTTAGTAAGCCCTCGTGAAACTGCAGGATGATCTTGCTAAATTTATCTGGACAGCCAAAATTTCCAATAATCTGTTGACAGTGTCAGAGGTCTTTGTTAGATCTATGAAAGTCCTGTAGAGATTTTACTATTTTCCTGACATTTCTCCTGGTGTTCTGAAGCCTGCTTTAAAGTCACACTGGCTCTCCAAGAGAGATCTTGTTCTAGTTGGTCATTTAGACAATTAAGAAAGAATAGCTAGATCTTGCCAGTGATCTACAGGAAGGAGACAACCGTGTGGTTGTCTGGCAATATGTCCTTGTACTTCTAAAAGCAAATGATAGTAACATCTTTCATTTCTTGTGGGACAAATTCCTTAGTCCAAATTTAATGAAATGCATCTATCAGCTTCTGTCTCAGCATTGGACATCCTGCCTTGTAGGCTTCTGCCGGCAGTGAGTCAGCACCTTGTACATTCCCATTTTACGGTTGGTTGGTTGCTTTCATGACTTCATCCCTGCTGGGTGGGATTTTCAGCTTACTATTTCATTAAACTTGTGGTATGTGTGTTATAATTTCAGCATGTATGGTTTATGTGTATATATATATATATATATGCGTACGTTTGTATAAGAGCTGGCATGCATATATGCTCGCTTAGTATTCTTAGAGACTTGGGGACTTTTCCTTGGGAGTATACTCAGCCAACACCATCCTACTGGGAAAGCATATCTCTTTAGTCTTTCAACAAATGTCTGGAAGGTGTAGATATTACAATGCTGTAGAATAGCAACAAAACGTACTTAGTGTTTGAATGCCACAAATCATAAAAAGAAAATGCCCATGAAGCAGCATATATAAATAACCAAATGATCAGAGGGTGTCCGACAAGGTGGGGTGCCACAGTAACCGAACGAACAAATGATAAAGCAAAATAAATTAAACTGGTTACTAGAAAAACGGTACGGTAAGTTTTTCTAGTAACCAGTTTAATTTATTTTGCTTTATCAGGAAGCAGCAGTACCGCAGTGGGTAAGTGCTAGATCTGTGGCAAAAAAAGTCTGAAGATTGCGCACAAAACCTGAACCTGATGTTTCCATTTTACACCAATCTCCCATAGTGCATCATAGAGAATTTTTACTAATTCAGCGAGGGACTCCTTCTCCACCAGATGTGAGATTGGTGTGTAATAGAAATAACAGATTCATGTTGTGTACACAATCTTCAATAGACATAACAGATTCATGTTGTGTACACAATCTTCAATAGACATAACAGATTCATGTTGTGTACACAATCTTCAATAGACATAACAGATTCATGTTGTGTACACAATCTTCAATAGACATAACAGATTCATGTTGTGTACACAATCTTCAATAGACATAACAGATTCATGTTGTGTACACAATCTTCAATAGACATAACAGATTCATGTTGTGTACACAATCTTCAATAGACATAACAGATTCATGTTGTGTACACAATCTTCAATAGACATAACAGATTCATGTTGTGTACACAATCTTCAATAGACAACAGATTCATGTTGTGTACACAATCTTCAATAGACATAACAGATTCATGTTGTGTACACAATCTTCAATAGACATAACAGATTCATGTTGTGTACACAATCTTCAATAGACATAACAGATTCATGTTGTGTACACAATCTTCAATAGACATAACAGATTCATGTTGTGTACACAATCTTCAATAGACATAACAGATTCATGTTGTGTACACAATCTTCAATAGACATAACAGATTCATGTTGTGTACACAATCTTCAATAGACATAACAGATTCATGTTGTGTACACAATCTTCAAAAGACATAACAGATTCATGTTGTGTACACAATCTTCAATAGACATAACAGATTCATGTTGTGTACACAATCTTCAATAGACAACAGATTCATGTTGTGTACACAATCTTCAATAGACATAACAGATTCATGTTGTGTACACAATCTTGTATTGAATTTTTATGATAATTTCTTAAAACTTCCTGCTTATTACACCTGTGGTTGAGGATTCATTTTCTAGTTGAGTTGAAATATTTGTACAGTGGAATCACGTTATAACAACTTAGTTCAGACCAACAAAATATGTATGTAATAACAGAAATTTGCTATATACAGTACAAACAATATAGAATAAATATAATTGGGGATTTTGGAAATTGTTGTTATATAGGGAAATTTGTTATAAAAGAATATGCTATAGAGGGATTCCTTATAAGTTAATCTTTCTTCATCTTCTATTCATTTTCAAACTTTTGCAGATTATCAGGATGTAATTGTAATCCAGAGAACATAATGCATTGTGTCATAGTTTGCAGTTTTGCTGCAGCAATATCTGCACCTTTCTGCTGCCAGGCACATCTGACTTCAGCATGGTTCTTGGGTTAATTGAACCTTATTAAGGGATGAGACAGCCAACCACCCCCAAAACCTCCTTATGTACCTCTTATGACATGCATTGTAGGTAACACTGTTGCTATTCATAAAAATGTGATTTGCCATTCATGTTGTAAGAGGCAAATAAGAAAGATTGGCTACCCATCCTGTGGAAGAGTAAAAGGTTCTTGTTTGGAAATTGTGTCCCTGGTGTAATTATTAATTTGATTATTCCCCTTGGCAATGTTTGCCTATTGATATTTATCAATTATTAATGTAGCTATTATTTTTTTTTAAGGTTAGGCTTAGGGTTTGGGTTAGAAGAGGTTTTGTTTTACATAACTAACCCTAACTCTAAATAAATTTATATTAAAATTAATCATTGATAAACAAACACTGAAAAACATTGCCAAGGGAAATAATCACATCGGGGGGACACAGGTTCCTAACAAGAACCAATTAAAATGATTCAGAACTGCCAGCTGGATGTGTCAGACAAAAAGGTGCAGATGTCACCTGCTGACAAGAGCTTGAGAATGAATACAAAAGACATTGGTTTTTCTACCTACTACTGTTTACTCTTGATGTTACCTCAGATCTTGTAAAATTAAACTCTTATATTTGATTCACTATATATTTAATTATCTTATTTTTTTTACTAAATATATTCAGAGAAATTCAACTGAGTGCTAAACAGAAGAGGGAAACACCTGAAAGTGGTCAGAGCTCACATTAGGATTCCTTCCGGACATCTTCTTAGCCCCCTTGCACCCATTCAACAGAGCAGCATTTGGCACCAATATAGTCTAGTGCATTGCATAATTTACCATACACATGAATGTTATAGTTGCAACAGTAAAAAAAATGTTGATACTTAGCAACCAGAAAACAAAATGGGTGGTGGGCCATTTGTGTAAATATGAAAACAAAAATTCCACTTTAAAAGAACATGAAAAGATACAAAAGTTGGACAACAACAAGAAAGTCACAAATAAAATGCTAAAAGAACATTAATAAACGTTAGTCTCGTATTTGAATAGACTTCTAGTTGACTTTCTTTGTAGTACTTTTAGTGTTTCTGTGGTCTATGTTTCTATATTTCTTTGTCTACTTGTTTATTTCTCTGTTGACTAGTTGTTAGTGTTTCTTCATTTGTTTCTGTATTTCTTTGTTTACTTGTTTATTTTTCTGTTGTCTAGTTGTTAGTGTTTCTTCATTTGTTTCTGTATTTCTTTGTTTACTTGTTTATTTCTCTGTTGTCTAGTTGTTAGTGTTTCTTCATTTGTTTCTGTATTTCTTTGTTTACTTGTTTATTTCTCTGTTGTCTAGTTGTTAGTGTTTCTTCATTTGTTTCTGTATTTCTTTGTTTATTGTCCAAGTGTGCTTGATTTTCTTTGCTCATTTCTTTATTGCTTGCTTGTTTATTTCTTTGTTGTCTAGTTGTGTTAGTGTTTTTGTGTTCATTACTTTTTATAATTGTCCAGATATGCTTTAATTTCTTTGTTATCCAATTGGGCTAGTATTTTTTTGCATTTAATTTGTCCAATCGTAGGCTATTGTTGATGTATGTTGATCTATGTCTGATTTTTGTACACCCGTGAAAGTGATTGTTCAATTTGTCTCCTATCTCAATGACAATACATTATTGTTTATACTTGTTCTAAAACTGATTCTTTTTGTAAAAATCTTAGGGGAAAAGCTGGGGGGGGGGGTCGGCTTATGAAGGGGTGAGCTTATTATCCAATAGTCTATAATTTATATACTTTTAATTATGACCACATAAAGCAGCTAACTGTGTAATTCTGACATCACATAGGGAGCGCTAAGTTATATCTTGCTTCAGAGCAGATACAACGCGTACTCGTTCGCCAAATGTTTACCACCATTGTTTATGAAAGAACGAACGTAAGAAATAACATTATCTCGTAATCTTTAAGTTGGAAAAAGATCTTAAAGATTGGGTCATCAAATATCATCAAAATGATTACATTGTGACAAAATCTGGAATTCATTTGCATGCTAAATGACAAAAGAAGTCAAATACAGGTTGGTCGTACTTATTACTTTTGTTGTATCAGCTATTTGATGTACAAGATTTATGAATCGTCACCACCTATTCCCTACGTCAGTGAACTAAAATAGGTTTACACTATTACCACTAGCTAAACCTTGTGCTCACTGAAATACAACAATGGGCACAATTCCTAGTAAAAAACAATACTGCAGGGAACTGTCGAGGGTCAAAGAAGCAGAGGAGGACAAATAAAGGCATGGACAGACAACATCAAGGATTGGACAGGGCAAGATATTTCCACACTCATCCCCCATCACTGAGGATATAATTCGCTGGATGACTCTGTGTGCTGAAGCATCCAATGTGATACCCCTACGACCCTGAAGGGTTACGGGTTTATTGATTGTTTGATTGAACTAAAATAGCAGATGGTTTTGAAGATGATATTTTATTCGATGAATCAGATGAAGAAAAAAAACAGTGAGGCTGAAGATTATAGCAACAATGTGGTGAGGCTGAAGATTATAGCAACAATGTGGTGAGGCTGAAGATTATAGCAACAACGTGGTGAGGCTGAAGATTATAGCAACAACATGTATGAGGACAATGTTAAAACAGAAGAAGAGTTTCATGCAGCGTTGTTTGGAGATTCTGATGTGTCAGACTTTGAAGGATTTTAGCTACCAGTAAGTAGGCCTGCATTTAGTTAGTTGATTACTCATCGGATAATCATCACTGCAAACTTGGCACGTCCATATTTGCTGTGATCTCTCCCTGAGTATATCCGCCATTACACTTCTGCAGACAGTACCAATCATCTGCTGGTTGACCATCATTCTTCTGTGCCCTCCAAAAAGTTCACATCTAGCAACACCGCATTTCAAACCCAAAGCCCTTCAGTACTTTTATAATACCATTAATAAGTGCCATAATTGAAATGCAACAATGATAGGAATTATCTGTTTTAATTTTTCTGCGTCTTCTACTTGCTAAATCAGAGATGGGGGGGGGGTTGGCTTATGATCAGGTGGGTATTTTTTTTTTCTTGTTCCCAAAATCAGGGTGGATGGGGGGGAGGGGGCTTATGAGCGAGTGGTTTTAGAACGAGTGTATATAGTACGTCTCTACTGCTGCATGCTTGTAAAGTTAATATTAGAACTCAAGGATTTAGTTCTAGACAAGACTATATCAGTTAAACTAGAGACATGAGGAAATAACGCTGGAGATTAATAGGAAATATATTATGGGCACCAACGGAAACCACTATAAGACAGGCATTGTTTTAGAACCCACAATAAAAGAGTAAAAAAGGAAGACATAGAAATACTTGAAGAAAAAAATTTGATGCAGAGACACGCTTGGTAGAACATGGAAAGAGCTGGAAGCAATAGGACAAGATGGAGGAGGTTGTTGAAGACCTATGCTTCGCAGGGAGCTAAATAGTGTATAAATGTGCATGGAGAAACCAGGAGTTTGAAAAGTAACAAGAAGGCTACACAACCCAGTTCTAAACCTTTTATAGGATGTCTATAAGATCGTGAATTACTGGCATCACACACTAAATACATATATAAATGCTTAATGTCACTACCAATATAAATGTATGCACAGTTACTTTTTAGACACCCAGTAGAAACCCCTAGTTGATCGCAATCTCCAAACCCTACTCGCAAATAATGACACATATACCCGTAGAGATGTGGGGGTGCAACTCTACTCACTCCCCCACCCTATCCCTTTTATCAAATCATAAAATGACAAAGTACTAGGAATTTATCCAAAGCGTTGGTTTGTTTTTTTTGCGTTCGCTCCATTGTAACCATCACGGATATCCGTGCGATTTCCGCCGGGAGCGTGATTACGTTGTGCCACAGTTATGCGCCTTGGAGGCCTAGCACATCCGATTTCGGCATACCTTGACAATTCGGGTGGGCTACCCTTAGCCTGTGACAGCCTCTATATCTGTCTCCAGGCACGCGTAGTGGCGACTCTTCGCCCAGACGATTTTTGCTCTCGTCTGACTCGCACGAGGTGTTCCACTGTCTATGAACTTGCCTCGTGTAGTTGGAATATAAATAACCAAATGGTCAGAGGGTGTCCGACAAAGTGGATGGTGCCGCAGTAACCTAATGAACAAATAGTCAAGCAAAATGAATTAAACAGGTTACTAAAACACTTACCTTGCCTATTAATAAAAATATATTTAAAAAAGTATATATAAAAAAATATACAATAAAACTAAACAGGACAATTCACGTATCGGCTCAATTTGAACCTTTTTCAAGAGACAAACAACAGAAAACAACAAAATAAAAAACAAAATAGATGACTAGATTTCATCAAGCCCCGTCTCAATAGAGCAGGGATGGCAACGCATCTAGTAAAAGAGAAAATGCGTGCATTCATTATAAACAAACCGAAAGTGGGAAATTAGAGGCACTATAGATGAGTGCAAGAATAATAAAAGAAAAAGATAAGAAAAATACCCCTTTTGTCACTTTATCAGACAGGCAGGTTTTAAGAACATAGTCACAACAGGCAAGACTGAAGGGAACAGAGACAGATGGGGACGTGAGAAAATATTCATGTGACAACCTAGCAAGGCTTGGAAACAACGATCCTGATAACAAAACTGTGAACAGAGAACCATGGTCACCTACGCCAACCAGAATGGCATATGATAATGATAGATGAGTAATGATGAGGTTGTGGGGTGAGTGGGTTTGGGGAAGGAAGGATACAAGAAGAATCATCATTTGAAAACGCATGGAATGAATGTGAAACCAAATATAGACATAAACATATATATAAAACCAAACCTAAACATACATAGAAATGTATACACACACCAAGAGTTAAGAAATAAATATATAACAAAATGGACACAGATGTGTGAAGGATACCCACACAAAATACACAGGCATGTAAATGTATCCACACATAGGAAAGAGCTCACACCAGAATATGCATACATTTTGACACAGAATGGAGATACGTGCATTAACATAAACAAGCGCTCACATAAATATATATTTATGCGTTGGGCGTTTTCAAATGATGCGTTTTCAAATAATCCATGCGTTTTCAAATGATGATTCTTCTTGTATCCTTCCTTCCCCAAACCCACTCACCCCACCACCACACAACCTCATCATTACTCATCTATCATTGTCATATGCCATTCTGGTTGGCGTAGGTGACCATGGTTCTCTGTTCACAGTTTTGTTATCAGGATCGTTGTTTCCAAGCCTTGCTAGGTTGTCACATGAATATTTTCTCACGTCCCCATCTGTCTCTGTTCCCTTCAGTCGTGCCTGTTGTGACTATGTTCTTAAAACCTGCCGGTCTGATAGAGTGACAAAAGGGGTATTTTTCTTATCTTTTTCTTTTATTATTCTTGCACTCATCTACAGTGCCTCTAATTTCCCACTTTCGGTTTGTTTATAATGAATGCACGCATTTTCTCTTTTACTAGATGCGTTGCCATCCCTGCGCTATGGAGACGGGGCTTGATGAAATCTAGTCATCTATTTTGTTTTTTATTTTGTTGTTTTCTGTTGTTTGTCTCTTGAAAAAGGTTCAATTTGAGCCGATACGTGAATTGTCCTGTTTAGTTTTATTGTATGTTTTTTTATATATACTTTTTAAAATATATTTTTATTAATAGGCAAGGTAAGTGTTTTAGTAACCTGTTTAATTCATTTTGCTTGACTACTCGTGTAATTGGACGTGCTGTGCCCCTGCCAATTGGGTACTGAACCGTTTCTCATCCGTGAGCCTGGTTCCTTAAGGGGAAGAACTCAACAGAGGAGTTGGACCCTGGCTCTTTCGCCCTATTAGCCGAGGGTCATTCACCGCCATCGTGTACCCCTTGTCCAAGTTCGAGTCTCACACCACGCGTTTGAGAGCAAGCCGTTCTCGAGCTGAGCGTCCTTGTCCCAATAGCGCCTGAGCCCATCAGGTACTGAACCCTTTCTCTCTTCAAGTGTATTTCCGGTATAGGAAACCTTGACAGTAGAGTTGGGCCAGGGCTAAATCGTTGTCCCTTTTGTGCCTGAGCCCATCGGGTACGGAACCCTTTCTCTCTGCAAGTGTACTTCCGGTATAGGAAACCTTGACAGTAGAGTTGGGCCAGGACTACCATCGTTGTACCTTTCTTGCCTAAGCACATCGGGTTACAGAACCCTTTCTCTTCGCGAGCATATTTCCGGTTTAGGTAGGCTCGACATTAGAGTTGGATTAGGTCATCTTGCTTTACCAAACGCCAATGAATGGGTCTGGGTCTCTTCCTGTAAGGAACTCAGGTAACTAGATGCTCGTCTCGAGCTGACGGAGCTGGCAGTTCCCCTTTCCTAGGAACTTTTCACTTTCTATTTGCAGTTCGCGCTGCCCTCTAGCTCTGTTCTGCCCTTTCATAGTTTCATTGTACTCGGTATGAAATCTATTTGTCTCTCGCCGTGCATCTACCTTTACGTGCATTTTACATTAGCCGCCCCTCCAATGTTCGGACTGGACTGACTAGCTTCACTGTATGTCGACAGTGTCGCTATATGTGGTGATGCTGGTGGTGTCGGAGATATTGTCTGTCTCTTGTGCAGTCAAATCTCTTTCCATCTGCTACCTCCACATTCTCGGACACGATCCCCAAATGATTTGGCCAGAATCAGCTCGAGCTGCTGTATTTCTGTTTCCAGGGTGCACAGCGTGGAGGTACATTTGGGATCTTGGTTATCTGCTAACCCTGGGTCCGCCTATAGCAATGCGTTCCCTTTGCACCCCCAAAGCGTTTGTAAAACCCCTTCCATTGCGATGTTTCACATAAACATAAAATGTCTCTAACAACCTGAAATATGCAGATGACACTGTTCTTTTAGCAGAAAGTGAACATGAACTAGAAAGACTAATAGATCAAGTCAATAAATCAAGTAATGAATATGGACTGGATATAAATATCAAAAAAACAAAAACCATGATAATCAGCAAAGACACAGAAGAACAGGAGGTAAACATAAACATACATGGAGAGAAACTACAACAAGTAAAACAGTATCAATATCTTGGACACATAGTCACAAATGACGGCAGATGTGAAACAGAAGTTAAAAGGAGAATAGGAATGGCTAAATGTACCTTCAATGACATGAGGAAAATAGTAACATCTAAACAAATTTAAAATGAGAATTATAAAATGCTACATCTATTCTATATTAATGTATGGATCATAAACATGGACAATAAACAAACAATCAGAAGACATAATTTATGCCTTTGAGATGTGGGGATATAGAAGAATAGGGAGAACATCACGGAAAGAGATGAAAATAAACAAAGGGATTCTAACAACACTTAATATGAATAAAGAATTATTAAAGAAAACAAAAAATCAAGGAAATAAAATATTTTGGACACATTAGAAGATATGACACCTTATTGAAGACCTTACTTGAGGGTAAAGTCAAAGGGAAGCGAGCAAGAGGTTGGCAGACATACAAGAGTAACATCACAAGATGGGCAGGTTACAGTCTAGCAGAGTGCACCACCAAAACAAGAGACATGGAGGTCTGTTGCAGCCAACCTTCGTCGCGGAGACGGCAACCTTGATGATGATAAAAATGTCTCATCAAAAAGAAAACTACACACAAAAATTGGCAAATGACTCTTTAATATGCAAAACCACCTCCTTACTAAAGACAGCCCTGATAAAATAAAATATTATTGTGTGTGTGATGTCCCGTAACATAATGTTTAAAAGACGTATCTACGCCCCTAATAACACGAGCTATTATTGTGTTGTGGGCTCTCTTGTGATGTCCCTTAACCGATTATTTTTTTAACTATATGTTTACATACAAGACGTAGAGAATTGACTTCATTGACTATCGCATAGGCCTCTGTATTCCATCTCTATCAACGAAGCAGCGCTGAGCTTGCTTCTTAAAATTCGTAGCAGGTACTTTCGTAACTCTATACAACAATCCCCAGGGATATCTGGAAAAATTCACTCCATAAACAAGACAATATACATCTTTCGTTACTGCGTGTTTTCCTTTAAATGAGGAAGCTTTCTATGGGATGTGACAATAAAGGCCGCTTGGTGCGGACAGGGAAATGACGAAAAGTTCTTGAGCCTTGGCGAAAATGACGAAAAGGCTGTCGAAAGTTTGCTGAAGCTTGCTTTTAATCCAGGGACATACTGCGGATAAGAAGAGTCGTTTCTCTCTTGGAAGTTTCCAAGTCCACAGCAGGTTCCCACCTCAGCTGGAGATCGTCCAATCCTTGATAACTTATCCAGATTGCTCAATATTGTCTATTTAGTATTCCAGCGGTAATACTAAAAGGAAAACGCCCTTCTAACCATAAAATCAGCAAACCACAAAAACATTATTACATGCACGGAATTAAATCATCTTTCGGCATCAATAAAACAAAAATTATCTCTTTGGCTGATATGTATATAACCTTGTTTACACGTAATATGATATGAGTACAAAGCAAAAAACTAAAGTACTGAATGCCTGAACAGTTTCGAATTTACAAATAGACATATTGCGTTCTCAGTGGAAAAATTGCATTTATCACCAATTAACATGAACGGAACAGTAACCTGATCTATAATTACTCAAACGCCAGAGAATATCCAAAGATTATTTATGAGCCATGGTTTTGTTCATATTCATATTATTATAACTGCATCATTTTTTGTATTAGTAACAGTAGGTATTCGTAGCAAATATTTAATTATTCAATAAAACTATCCTGATATCGAGACGTTTGATATGACACCTGATAATAGGTGAAATGTTGCAACTCAAAAATGAAGCTTTATATAGTGTTTCAGACATGCATTCCCACCCCCACAAGTTGTGGACTGACAAGGTTTTAGGTCAGATGAAGTTGGGCTGAACATTACATGGTGTAATGGCTAACTAAGTGAAATGAAGACTAAACAAATTAACTTAATTACTATGTTGTGTACATCCAACAATTACGCCCGTGTGTCGATTAGGCCCGAAAGGGAAGCAAAGAATACACGGTGAACTGCCATGCATGTGTTGTGTATTCCATACCATAAACAGTTTAAGTGACACAAAAGTCATACAGAATCCGGAAGTTTTGGATCGAGAAGCGCACATATCGAAACTATATGTAAACTATGACACGACGCATTCTATTCTCCAGACTGCATCATGCTAATCTGCAGGAGTTTGAGAACATACACAGAATAAGAAAATGTATATTTCCTAGATTCGATTTCTTCTATCTAATGCTGCGAGGTTTCACCCTTGGGAAGTACATGTCAGTATAAAATATGCATGTTTTCTGTAGTTGGGATAGGTTTCCATATAAGGTGTTTTGAATAGATGGCATTCTAGGAGTTCTTGTCTAACTTGATGAAGTCCTATACACAAAAACAGCAGAAAAAAACAGAGGCAAGAAAATAAGATTTGAACCAAATATAATTCATAAAAATATACATTTGGATGACACCTTTCCGCCGTGCACTTGATTCAACACGTTTTCCGAACCCATCAATGAGCACTTCTAATAAATATGCGATTTTAGTCCAGACTCCCAACATGTTTTTCTCAAACTATGGATAGGCCTATGGATCGGTCGATCATGGGCGTATTGTCGATACAGACAACAACAACACACGCGCTGTGTGAGGATGTAATGCACACAAATTCATCGGTTGCTTCATATGAACATAGGTAAATGAATAATATAATGAATGAGCACCCATGTTGTGTTATCTGTGTTTACAGGTAGGCCTAATTTTTTCATGTAGAACTGGGGCATGGTGGCACGTACTAATGTTAAATGTGTGTGGTTATCAAGGAATTTCCATATATGCTCAGCGTGTGTGTTGTTAGTGTAATCGACCGGTCAATATTCGTAGTAGCCAGAGAAAAACACGCTGGAAGTCTTGAATGAAATTATTCATAAACAGACAAATGGGACATGCTGCACTATTTTTCATATGGATAATTGAAATTTATATAGTTAATTTAAGATCACTAGCAATATGCTCTGTTCTAAGATGGAACACGGAGCTTTGTTTGTTGAGTGCTGGATTCGACTAGGCCATCACGGGATGCCTAGTCACGTCGCTTTTAACCTAGTCCTAAGAAGGACTTTTTGGTTATATCGCGACGCTGGGTGCGGACAGGGACTGACGAAAAGTACTTGAGCCTCGGCGAAAATGACGAAAAGGCTGTCGAAAGTTTGCTGAAGCTTGCTTTTTATCCCGGGAAGTACTGCGAATAAGAAGAGTCGTTTCTCTCTTGGAAGTTTCCAAGTCCACAGCAGGTTCCCACATCAGCTGAAGATCGTTCCATCCTTGATAGCGTAGCCAGATTGCTCTTTTGCCCGGGGTACTCTACGAGGAGGAGTATCAAGGTCTGAACCAGTATGAGTCCTGGTCCTGGTGAGCGAAGCGAGCAGGTGCTCGCTTCAGCGTCTCTGCGTCCCTGGGAACACGTAGCTTTAATCATGCTGATATTTATACATTCTAGTTTTTACTCTTCCGGGTTATATCTATATTTAGCTCTGCAACGTGAGCGTCAATATTGCAGCTCTTACTCATCGTTTTGTGACATGAATGTGTTCTTGATTAAGGCCTTTTGTCGAAACGTCGATTTATGGGGTCTTAGTATATGTGTTTCAAGTGATGAACAAAGCTGCATTGCCCTGTTCCAAGTTTCACCTGTTGGATTTAAGTCTTGCTGTACTGGGTAAGAAGGATTAAAGAAACATTAAAGAAAGATACAACATAATTGTACAAAATAGATACAATGCCATTTCAAAGATTCAGAGTATTGAAGATCAATGGAACATGCTAAAACAGTCGATAAACCAAACATCTAAAGAGATAATACCTAAAGTAAAACATACAGGAAAACAAAAATGGATGACAGAAGAAATATTAGAATTGATGAGCACCAAAAGGAAAAATAAACACAAGATAGTGGAATATCAGAAAATACATAAGGAGATACGAGAGAAATGCAAAATAGCAAAAGAAAGCTGGCAGAACAAGAAATGCACAGAAATAGAATTGCATTACAACCAAGATACAACATTACTATATAAGAAAATTGAGATGATAACAGGAAAGAGAACGCAAACAGTTACAGGGTGTCTAAAATCTAAGACAGGGCAGGTATTAATGGGAATAGAACACATAGTACAGAGATGGTCAGAATATATCAAAGAACTTTATGATGACAATAGACCAGAAATAAACATACAAGATAACGGCGAGGGTCCATCAATACTCACAGCAGAAGTAAGGGAGGCACTAAGACACATGCAATATGGCAAAGCCCCAGATCCAGACAATATCACATTAGAAGAATTAGCAGCTTTAGATGACTTTGGAGTTGAAATAATCACAAAATTGCTGAATGACATATATAACAGCGGAAACATACCCGATGACTTAATGAGATCCATATTCATAGCATTACCTAAGAAACCAGGGACCACCGAATGTGAAGAACGCCGTACAATCAGCCTCATGAGCCAAATAACCAAAATACTGCTCAGAATCATCATAAAGAGAGTGAGAAACAAAATAAAACCAGAAATAAGTCCAGAACAATGTGGATTTGTAGAAGACAAAGGCACCAACAATGCGATTTATATATTGAGAACACTAATAGAGAGGTCTATAGAGGTAAAAACAGATCTGTACCTCTGTTTTATAGACTACACTAAAGCTTTTGACAAAGTTAAACATAGCGAAATTATACACATGCTAGAGAATCTGAACATTGACAGCAAGGATTTAAGAATAATCAAGAACATGTACTGGCAACAAACAGCAGCAATAAGAGTAGGAAAGCAATTTGGCCCTTTTCAACAAATAAAACAAGGAGTCAGACAATGATGCGCGCTTTTACCAGACCTGTTCTCTCTATACAGTGAAAACATATTGCGTGCAATAGTAGATATCCCAGGAATATCAGTGGGAGGACATAACATAAATAATTTGAGATATGCGGATGACACTGTTCTGATTGCAAAAAGTGAGGAAGACCTTCAAAACTTAATTAAAGTAGTAGTCACAGAAAGCAAAGAGAAAGGCCTCTTCCTAAATATCAAGAAAACAGAAGTAATGGTTATTTCAAAGAAAGAAAATAACACACCTTGCAAGATCATAGTGAATGATATAGTATTAAAACAGGTCCACCAATTCAAATATCTAGGTACAATTATTACAGCAAATGGAAGAAGTTCAACAGAAATAAGATGCAGAATAGGACAGGCAAAAACAACATTCAGAAAAATGAAAAATATACTGTGTAATATGACCTTGTCATTAGAGGTGAGAAAGAGAGTTCTGCAGTGCTATATAACCCCTATACTAACATATGGGTGCGAGTCTTGGACAATAAACAAACTGGAAAGTGGGAGATTGGAGGCAACAGAGATGTGGTTCTACAGAAGAATGCTGAGAATACCATGGACTGCCAGAAAAACTAATGTAGAGGTGTTAAAAGAGTTAAATGCGAAACGGACCTTAATCAACAATATAAGAAAACGGCAATCTTCTTTTTTTGGCCACTTCATGAGTCAGGCAGGTTTAGAGAACATAATCACAACAGGCAAGATTGAAGGCACCAGAGACAGAGGGCGACAACGTGAGAAAATATTAGACAGTTTGACAACCTGGCACGGCAAAGAAACAACAACGACTTTGATACATAATACTGTGGACAGAGAGTTGTGGAGAGCCATGACCGCCTACGCCACCCGGCATGGCACCTGATGATGATGATGTACTGGGTACATTTTATTGACATTTTGAGGTAAATGATAGGGTGCTATTGGCCTGGACTGGTGGCGGTATGTTGAATGTACTACTTGCACAATATCTGCAGAATATGTTCAGGGATTATGGTTATACGTTCAACACGGCCGTGTCACATCATGTGCTTGGCGAGGCTCCATCTTTCATCCACTCTACCTATCAAGTTTCCATAGTAACAACATGCTATTATAAGTGATGTGATCTTTCTGACTCAGTGCAAAGCTTGCTGCCAGACAGACTTTTGTCACATGGACATTTTGTAGTCTCCGTTTGACTAGAACTTGATAGGACAGACATTGGTCTTGCTCGGGTTTGAGTTGCGGTGTTGCCATTTTGGTCCTTTTCGCAGATATGGTGCTTTTACAAGTCATCTGGTACCACAATTTTTTAACTGTGCGGGGTTTTTTTTGTATTTTTTTAATAGTAAAATTTTAGTAATTTTCTTGTTTTAGTGCTTTTATCGAAAACAACTATTTGCGTAAACTATAATTTCAAACTTTGAATAACTAGAGATATTAATTTATCATCATACTGTTATCATTTCTGTAATTGCATGTGTTCTAATTTGTCCCAGCATCTGCGCCATTGCGGGCTAACACACTCCTTCGGCAGAGTAAAGCTGTATTTTTCTGTCTGGGATGCCTCACATAGCTTTTCCATCTTCTGATCGCACCTACAAGGTAGTAGCTCTTTGTATTCTTCTTCTTCAGCATTAATTCTCACTCTCCCTCTGGGTCTCTCTTATAGAAGGACAATGATCTTAGTAGATTTTCAACAAGATGTAGTCCAGAGAATTGAAATGCGTTGTGTCACCGTTTTATTTGCGCCAAGGGTCCAACACAGCCGTCTTCGATGAATTAAGAGTGTTCTATCCAAGAAAAGCGATCTTAGACTAACGAGGCTTTCCTGCCCAGATGTTTCCCCCTTAAACCACCCCTACACTCTCTCCCCCAACATGTTATTGGCGGGGTGTCAGTGATCCCACACAGGCAACTATGACATATAACGGCTCATACTAACTTGATGTTGCATGCCGCTGGCCGGGTATTTCAGTTAAAATATCCCGCCCCGTCCTGGTATGCAGTAACATACCATTATTCGTCAAGATAAATGATGGCTAATATCGCAGCTTACCTCTATATGTAGGAGCTTTTCAGGTTCTATAATCGCAAAACATATCCCCTATATTTCCTTATTATAGCGGGATGTAAACGAAACAAAGGTTCAATACACATGTTTATTGGTAGTATATGATGGTTTGCGCATTGTTTTCAATTGATTGCACGGTCTAAGAAATTATGTCACTTGCAGAACGTTAGTACTTCTTCTTCTTTCGTTCCTCTTTTACCCTTTACAGGTGTCGAGGGAGAAACAATGTTCTTGTTCTCGCTTTTCTGGCAGCTTCATATAATGTTATTTGGTGTTCGTGTAATGTCTCTTTGATGTTGTCGATTCAGCGTACTGTGGGTCTACCCTTGGCTCTTCTTTCTGTTTCTCCTTTCTTCGTATATGCTTTATAAACTAATGAATCACACGGCAGTCTTTCCAGATGACCAAACCATTGTATCTGTTGGTTTTGTATGTACTGTAGAATTGATATGACACACACTCTTTCTCTTATGACCTCGTTTCTAATTCTGTGTCTTCTGGTCACTCCTGTGGCTTTTCTCAGACATCTCATCTCTCTTGTAACCAGTTGTCTCTTATGTTTTGTTGTTAATGACCATGTTTGACATTGGTAGCACAGGGTTGGAATGAAGATACTTTGGATAAGGTGTTTTTTCTTTAACTTTCGTCAACCTCCACAATCATGCCTTCCGTTCCGTGGACGAGTTCATGTGTCGTCGTGGCAGTTGCAACATACTGTGTACGCAAACCTCACACAAAAAATAATTCCAATCTACAATTGCTGTCTTTTTTTAAAAAAATCTGCCGTTCATGCTCGCACCAGATTCCAGACGTCATCTGGTGAGCCCAACCATAATATCTTCACGAATAAAAGCTTTGAAAACTACAGGCAAGTGCCTTGATATAAATCCGCTAATGGTGTTTTTTTCGGAACTACATTTCCAGCAAATTCATCCGCTACAACAGTAGATTAATTTCATCCCATGTCCCTGCAGAGAAACTCTACGAAGAACCATTAATAGAGAATGCATGTCAATGAACCTAAAAAACACGCAGGAATTGAAAGACCTGGCAACACAAAGACAGAAATGGAAAGCTATGGTTTCTGCCCTATGCGCACGCAACCTATGGCCCTGGAGAGGCATAACATAACATGTCCCTGCACGCAACTTCTTTTTTTCTCACAAGCACTCCTCGCATTTGTGGCTAGAGAACTTCTTCTGTGTGAGCGGAAGGCAAATCCAACATCGATACAACAGCAATTGATACATTGATATGTGCCGGCAGAATGACGTCACAATAAAGTTGCGTCTGTCAGTGGCGTTCCAAAACAATAAAGAATTTTACAGCTGTTAAATCTTGCAGTTAATCCTTTTGTCGTGCGTTGGGTTGGCGCCGCCCTGATGCATAGGGTTGCAGTTCTTAAGTGTGGTAACTGGATATCTACACCAACGATTATTAGCCCTGGCCTGCCACAGGGATCGCCTGTATCTCCTGTACTTTTCAATGTATATACAGTACATATCGCTGGCAATCAAATCACAGGTGTTGGCAGAACGATGTCATATGCCGATGATATCCTGGTGTATAGACATGGCAGAAATCGAGAAGAGTGCGTCGTGGAACTACAGAAGGAGCTGGACAGACTGACAAATTGGTGTCGAGATACGGGAGCAGTGGTTAATCCGTCTAAGGCATTCGTGACGTGGTTTTCCTTGAACAATCACATGGTAAAGACACCCATGCCACAAGTTTCGGTGTCCGGGAAAAGTTTAGAAAGAACTAGCACAATGAGATATCTGGGTGTGTTTTTTGACATAAGCCTGAGTTTCAGGGAACATGTTGACCACATTATCATAAGGGCAGGCAAAGGCTTAGCAGCAATGAAGGTTATGGCTGCTGCGCAGTGTGAGCAAAGATTGTTATTTCTTTAGTACCAGGGTTTAGTTGTGGCTGTGGTGGAATATGCACTGGCAATTCTGACTCTTAGCCAAACTCAGATCGAAAGACTGGATAGAGTCCAGAATGCAGCAATGCGTATCATTCTGGGATGCACAAGAGACACATCGACAAGAGCTATGCGATACCTACTTGACTGCCCAACAGCTGATCATAGATTACAGTATTGCCGTGCACGGGCGTACCTTCATATTACATGCAGATAAGGAACACCCGTTGCATTCCGAAATACAGAAAGTTAAAGGCAGCAGACTCAAGAGAGGAAGGTCGTGGATGGGACGTGCTGAGGATGTAATACAAAGCGTGTGCCGATTACAGGATGTGGCAGCTGGTGCGGAATGGATAGGTCTACCCACATATTTCGAAACTTGTTTGAGAGTAGTAATATCACTTAGCAGGGAATGCAGAGAATGGTGTCCCACAGCTGTGGAGAAAGAAGTGCAGGCTTTAATCAGTGAGAATACCAAAGAGGGGGATGTGATTTTATACACTGATGGATCTGTAATTAGGCATGTTCGCAGTGCTTGGGCCTTTACAGCTCAGTGCGCAGGTAAAACGATCAAGGAGGAAAGTGGTGCCTTTGCGGTCACTACGAGTAGTATGACCATGGAGACTATGGAGGTTACCAAGGCATTTGAGTGGCTACGCACATAGAAAGTAACGCAGGTCTGCATCTTGAGTGACACAATGAGTATGATTAAGAAGGTACAAGTAGGTCTCGTTCGCGAACAGTGGATTGAGGCCTTGAGAAATGCGAGCTTGAAAGCGGTTACATTTATTTTCGTGCCGGGACATGTGGGCGTTCGAGGCAATGAAAGAGCGGATCAACTGGCATCGTGTGCGATTGTGGCAAAGGGCGATGGGGCAATGGATCGCGCTGACGTTTTGAACTCCTTAAGAGATATAACTCGCGAGAGTGAGACGAATGTGGATGATGATTCCTTTTCAATGGCTAGGATTAAAGATCAGGGATTGAGATGCGGTGTTGCTAGAGGTGAACATTTTGGAGGGCGCAGAAGAATGATGGTCAACCAGCATAGGACCGGTATTGTCAGCAGAAGTGTGATGGCGGATACACTCAAGGAGAGATCGGAGCAACTATGGATGTGTCCAGTTTGCATTGATGATGATCCGACGACTAACTAACTAACTAACTAACTAAAGAATTTTACACAAAATTTAAACTGTGAACAGGAAGTAGTATGCGTATGCTCTTCGATTACTGTTCCATTTCCTAGCACTAAAGATCATGTTCAGGTTTGCTAAGGAGGGGATTTTGCACACCCCAGACCCGCCCTTATCTACGAGTTTGCACATAATAACAAATGATGGTAGGTGGGAAACAAATTAAAAGGAAAAGAATACTCCCGTGTTAGTCGCCCAGTTCCGATATCCGATTACATGAAATACCGACTTCGATTATCAGTGAAATATGAAATGGTGGCAATGATATAGATGTCACTTAAACATAACTGGTTAGCATATACTCCCACATTACTAGGGTTACCATACGTCCAGGTTTCCCCGGACACGTCCTCTTTTTATGCCCCTGTCCGGCTGTCCTGGCGGCTTTCCAGAAAAATGGCCTTTGTCCGGGTTTTTCTCCGACCCCGACCGTCCGTCCGTCCCCGATCGATCGATACTTTCTTACTAACTTTTCTGTGCTATATACTTTATATATTATGTATCGTGAAATAAACACGCGCACCAATTATATTTAGTGCAATGTTAACACGGAAAGAGTGTTTTCTCTGATGCAAAGACACTGGACAAAGGGAAGAGATAAGTTGCTCATTGAATCTGTCACATGAATTCTGTTTGTGCAGCATAACTTGAAGCATATGTCATGCAAAGAATTTCACACATATCTCAGCAGCCAGCCTAAATTGTTGAAGGCCATCAGTTCTTCGGAGAAATACGCTTGGGCTCAGCCCCAGGCGCAATCTATGATCCCAACGTCAATCTCCTCAAATGAGGACGATATTGATGATAATGACTCAGAATGAGATACTATTATACTATCTAAGTTACTATACTATACTTTCACTACTGTTTGGTAAACTTCAATAATTTAGTTACTAACTTACTGTTTCTGTTCAGTCAGGTATAATTAAATAAGAACAATATTTTATGTAGTTTAACTTTAATTTTATTTGTGAAACACTTAATATTGGCCATATTTGATGAAAATTTTGCGAATCCTCTTTTTCCATCTGACAATTATGGTAACCCTACACATTACTATTCAATATTCTGTATTTGATGCCAGTATACCAACGGATGTAGGCATATGTCCAGCGTTACCACTGATGTTTTAGAAATAGCCCAGATAGCTCTGTAGTAAAAACTGTTCCAGATAATACAATACATATTCTTCTTCTTCTTTCGTTCACTTGAAACATGTCTATATCTGTAATTCTGTCTACTTAATAAAACTCACTGTCTTTTGTAGTTCATACAGTGTCCCATAGAGCTTATATAATACATATAAATAAGGTCGTGATCTGAGATATATCTTCAGTGAAGAAAACGTATTTGCTTTTTATATTTAAACTGAAAAAAGTCAATACCCTCATATTCAACACCGTGCAATTCCATCGTTCCCATGAGACTTTTGGTTACCTTTTTTTAAACAATTGTTAAGTGTGGGGAAGTTTTACCTGCATTATAACGCGGTATAAATCCATATAGTACTTAGGTAGAAGAACACAGTTGTTTTAAGTTTCACTTGACACTGAACACTACAGACAGATTATCACTAAGTGGTCATGAGTCGTAAACACACAAAAATACAAATGACAATACACAACGCTTTCAGTGAGGTCTTTAACGAGTCCCTGTAGCGCTTCTTTTGCTCACCTTGAGATCGTTTACCCTTCTCCAGCTCAACATAGACATACGATACATAAGTGCATAGATGTTTGTTGTTCGTCCATCACAAGTGATGATGACCATTTGTTACATCCACTTTCGAAAATTCAATTTTAGTTATGTCCTTGATTATGAGTTCGTAGATGGCTAATGAGCCCTATTCGTAAATGTCCTTTAACGAGTCCTTGTAGCGCTTCCTTTGGCCACCTTGAGATCGTATACCCTTCTCTAGCTCAGCATAGAGAAGTATCTTTGGCAGACGATGGTCTGGCATACGTACCAAATGACCTGCCCAACGAATCTGTGTCTGTATCAGGATCGTGTCAATGCTTGTGATACCAGCTCTATCAAGGACAGTGGTATCTGGAATCTTGTCTTGCCATCTGATGTTCATAACTTTTCTTAGACAATTTGTATGAAAATGATTGAGTTTTTTCACATGACGTCTATACACAGTCCATGTTTCACTAGCGTATAGCAGCACTGGAAGTACCACTGCTCTGTAAACTTTCAGCTTAGTCTGTAGGTTAATGCCATTTCTACGCTAAACATTTGCGTACAATCTGCCGAAAGTACTGCTTGCTTTGGCGATACGTGTATACACTTCATCATCAATGTTGGCATTTTATGATAACGTATTGCCTAGATATGTGAATCTATTCACAACTTTCAGTGCTACACCATTTACCTTTATGCAGGGCTCAAGGTGCATAGATATACGTCACTGAACAGCCTTAATTTAATTTTGTCTCTCATCACACCTCCGCCATTCCACAAACACACCCTTAATTATACTGACATTCTATAACATATTCACCTCTTACATATGCACCATATTTAATAAATGTACATGATATATATATACATACACACACACGCGTACACATAAGCATATACAATTTTAAAACGCTTACAGTTTTGAAGTATTGCGCCGATCGTAATTTTTCAATGTTTTGTAGTGTCAGTGCGGAATGCAATTGTTTAGTAGCTTGTGTGATGTCATACTGCCGATTCATTTTTATTAGGCAAATGGCTGCTGTATCAATAAAAATAGGAAGATCACAATGAGACATAGATGTATAGAGTTCAGAAAAGTGGGGGGGGGGCGCTAGGGTTAGGTCTAACCACACGCATTTTACTGTCACTAGATACATCGATCTTCCGTCGAATGCATCGAGCTGCGCGCTACACACATATTGCCATACTGCCTCCCTTGGATGACCCTGGTGGCTGGAGGGGAGGGGGGTACTCTCAGTGCGTAGCGCGCAGATCGATTCATCTGAAAGCATTCCCTAACGTCCACGATCATTCCTTCTCCTCTGATGCGCAATCGTAGCAATTCGCGGCATAATTTAAACTTCGATAACATTGGCTATTTTCTTTTTCTGAATTCACAGTCTGCTGCTTGTGAAATAATTTTAATGACACCACGAAAAACGCACGAACAAATGACTGCATAAGTGACTGACTCTTGGTCAATGACTAGAATAAGGTGTTTAGTTTGAAATGTGGTGTCGCTTAAAAGGGAGCGGTTTCGTGGTTGAGAAAGAATGATGGTCAATCAATGGCGTTCTGAGACCGTCTGTCAACGTGTAATTGCGGATACACCCAAGGAGAGATCTGAGCACATATGGACTTGTCCGGAGTGCAGTGACGATAATCCAACCACTAACTAAACTAACCAACTAACTAACTAATTAACTTCGTATGCTGAGGTACGCCCTTTTCAATCGCTAACGTTAGACTACGGAACCGCGACCGCTAGTTCAATTTGGTTATATCAGAGCTTTACCATTAAAAATAGTGGAGGTCGTAGTTCAGTAAACAAGTCACCGCAAGCTCCGTATGTTTACTTTTAGGTTGCATTTAATTTATATAAAGCATGTTTTCTCATTCCGATTTAGAGGTTAACATATTTTTAAAAAATCGGTATTAAAATTATTAGTACTATCTCTAGTGCCTACCACAACTACATATTTCGCATGTATACAGAATAATAACATCATTTGAATTAAAGTGTTATAGAAGAGTTTTGATAATACCATGGACATCAAGGAAAACAAACCAAGAGGTGTTACGAACAATTAACGACCACGAAGGCTGGGTTCTGAACACCATATTAAAGAAAAAGCTAGTTTTTTTCGGTCATATTAAGAGACACGACGGCATGGCGAGAGTGTTACTAGAGTGGATGATAGAAAGCAACAGGGGCAAAGGCCGCCCAAGACGCCGTTGGACAAAAGACATTCAGGAATACCTTGTCACTGGAAGAGGCAGGACAACTTGCTCAAGACCGCGGAGAATTCAAGAGATCCATAGAAAAGACTACGTTCTGGAAAGAATATGTCACCTGATGAATGAATACGGACTGTGGATGAACATGCATATTATACACGGGTTCATTTCAAGCGTGCAATAGTGCACACACTTGTCACTCCGTTCAGGCCGTGTAGCGAGAAACATAAAATGGCCAATTTTGGCAGATATTACATTATGCCACGAAAAGGAGAAGGAGGAGAAGGGAAAATCCTAGAGTTTAGGAGGGGAGGGGGTGTTAGTGGTAGATTTAGAACAAATTCTAATATTAACCCAACCCTCCTCCTAAACTCTAAGCATCTCCGTCTCAAGGGAGACCGAAGCAATTTCATCATTAAACAGTTGCCATTTTGCTAATCAAGTCCGTCTCCGCAACGAAAGTTGGCTGCAACAGACCTCCAACATCAAGTCTCTTGTTTTGCTGGTGCAATCTGCTAGATTATAACATGTCCATATTGTGATGTTACTCTCAGAGTGTCAGTGTCATGTGACGTATTCCTTCCAGAACGTTGTCTTCCCAATGAACTCTCTGAACCTCTCTCTGTCTTGGGCGATGTGGCTTGCATTTTCTAACGATGTATTCATATTATCTTTAATGTCGTCAGTCCATCGTCTTCTTGGTCTGCCCCTTCTCCTCTTCCCAAGTACTCTTCCCTCCATTATTTGTCTTTCTAAACAGTTATGTCTCTTTATATGACCAAACAGGCGTAGTTTTCTTTTTGTTATTGTGTTTAGTAACCAACACTCTGGAATATTCAGTGTGTTTATAATATCTGAGTTTCTGATTTTATCCTTTCATGATATTCTAAGTATCTTTCTGCAGCATTTCAGCTCGAAGGCGTTTATCTTCTTTGCCGCTGTTTTACTTGGAGTCCATGTTTCACAGCCGTATGTTGCAACCGGAAAAATAAAAGTTCGTAACATTTTGTTGTTTTTCCATATGTTTTTCAGCCGTGTTATTTTGCAATATGCCATTGTCAATCTCTTCCTTATTTCTGCCATGCAGTCTCCTGCACCGTTGATGTTTGCTCCTAAGTATTCAAATTTATCCACACATTCTATCTCGGTATTGTCTATTCTGATTTTTGGTTGTTGTGTTGTTATATCTGTTGACATGATTTTTGTTTTCTGCGTGTTTAAATACAAATTAGAGTGTCATTAAGAGATATAATTAGAAACTATAGCATTAGACAAATAACCAAAACAATACCAGTTTTGGAACACATCAAAAGGTAACAGATCAAGTGGTTTTCACACGCTTCCAGACTACCAACAGACAGTATGCCACCTATGGTCATGACACATAGACATAACGGCTATAAAGACATACCATGTAAAAGATGGACCACAGAAATCAAAGAAGTCACATGAACACGCTTACAAACAGTACACAAGATGGCCATCTCCAGAGAACTCATCTACTCATGACGCCGCAAGGCAAACAAGGCCCACAGCGTATAGATATATATATTTATATATATATATATATATATATATATATATATATATATAGATAGATAGATAGATAGATAGATAGATAGATAGATAGATAGATAGATAGATAGATAGATAGATAGATAGATAGATAGATAGATAGATAGATAGATAGATAGATAGATAGAAAGATAGATAGATAGATAGATAGATAGATAGATAGATAGATAGATAGATAGATAGATAGATAGATAGATAGATAGATAGATAGATAGATAGATAGATAGATAGGTAGATAGATAGGTAGATAGATAGATAGATAGATAGATAGATAGATAGATAGATAGATAGATAGATAGATAGATAGATAGATAGATAGATAGATAGATAGATAGATAGATAGATAGATAGATAGATAGATAGATAGATAGATAGATAGATAGATAGATAGATAGACAGATAGATAGATAGATAGACTCGCGCACTTTTATCTTTGCCTACCTCTTACTCGCCTCCCTTTTACCCGTTAAGTAAGGTCTTCCACAAGGTGTCATGTCTTTTTATGTGTCCAAAATATTTTATTTGCTTGATCTTCATTTCCTTTAATAATTCTTTCTTTAGTGTTTAAAAAAAGGTAAGTGTTGTTATAACCTGTTTGTTTTTCTTCTCTTTCCATGATGTTCTCCCTATTCTTCTATATATCTACATCCACATCCCAAAGGTATCAATCCTGTCTTCTAATTGTTTGTTTATTGTCCACGTTTCTGATCCATACAGTAATATAGAATAGATGTAGCCGTCTATAATTCTCATTTTTAACCTGTTTCTAATTTATTTAGATGTTAATATTTTCCCCATGTCATTGAAAGTACTTTTAGCCATTCATATTCCCCTTTCAACTTCTATGTGTGACTATGTGTTCAATATATTGACAATTTTCTACTTGTTGTAGTTTCTGTCCATGCATTTTTATGCGTAGCACATGTTCTTCTGTGTCTTTGCTGATTATACTGGTTTTGTTTTTTGGATGTTTATATCCAAACCATATTTTTTACTTGATTTATTGACTTGATATATTATTCTTTGTAGTTCATGTTCACTTTCTGCTAAAAGAACAGTGTCGTCTGCATATCTCAGGTCGTTTATTATTTTCCCATTGATCTTGAGTTCTGACATTTCTTCTGTATGTTTAAAGATATTCTCTGAGTAGATATTAAAAAGGCTGGGTGATAGAATGTATCCTTTGTCGTATCCCTCTTCTTATTTCTATGTATGATGAGTAGCTATTTTCACACCTTATTGATGCAGTCTATTCCCAGTATATATTTCTAATCAGTCTGATGTCTTTTCCATTTATGCCTATTTCTTGAAGACATTTGATTAATGTGAATAAGAACTGCTGCCACCAATTTTGGTCTATTGTCTTCCCCAGGTGAACGATGATTGGTCATATCTAGAATTGCCGTTAATCGACAGTCGATTAATTTTTCATGTTCGACTCTTATGAAGGAAATATAGATACTTTTTTTGGACTTCTATATATTTATCTATCAATAGTCGGATACTAAGACGATGGCATCACAGACTACTAAAAAAATGTATCATCAAGTGCCGTTTCCGAAACGAAGGTTGGCTGCAACAGATCTCCAACATCTCCCCTGCCTCTTGTTTTTGTGGAGCACTCTGCTAGACTGTAGCCTGTCCGTCTAAAAAATTATGACAATCAATACAAGGTAAAGGCGTGAAACATAACAACAATTCATCATCATCAAGTGCCGTCTCCGCAACGAAGGTTGGCTGCAACGTATCTCCAACATCTCCTGTCTTGGAGATGCACTCTGCTAGACTGTAGCCTGTCCATCGTGTGATGTTACTCTCCCACTTGTATCTCTGCCTACCTCTTGCTCGCTTCCCTTTGACTTTACCCTCAAGTAAGGTCTTCAATAAGGTGTCATGTCTTTTAATGTGTCCACAATATTTTATTTGCCTGATCTTTATTTCTCTTAGTAGTTCTTTCTTTATATCGTCGTCTTTTGATGTTTTGTTTGTGTCTTGATAAAGACCTTTTGGCTGAAACGTTGAATGTGATTTGTGTATTGTAATTTTTTATGATTTCTTGTGTGCTCATCATTGCCCATCATTACCCACTAGTTTTAGATATAGTCTGTGGTGTCCCATTGAAACGGAATATAAACATGTGTTTTACGCAAGTCTAAAAAAATTATGATAGAACAATTATTTTAAAAACTATGATCAGTCGTAGGCTCTAGATATGGGATATAACCAAATTAGTATACATCGATTTAATGTAAATTAAGAATTATGTGCACCGGTTCAAATAAAATAGTTTTATATAAATAATAATTATGTATATAAACTGATATTGAACTTAATTTAGTTTTGCAGTTATTGAAAGTGGCATAATGGAAATCTATAATTTGAGTCTTTACTAGTCTTGACAAACCGCTTTTTAAATGACTTCCGCTATTTTGCTGCTGGACAATCTGCAAGTCATTCATTTAGAAAAATAAATTTAGTTTATTTTCCATGGCTTTTTCAAATATGATGGCTTTCCACGGCATGGGTAAACCTCTTGCAGATTATCAAGCTCCGATTCAAGAACATTTTAATCCATATGACTACAACGGCGGGTTAGTAATCTCTATGTTTCCGTTAAAAGTTATTGTAGGCTAGTGAATCATATGTGTAGAGTACAGTAGAGTGTAGTAGTGTAGAGTGTAGGTAGTGAGTCTACCGTAGTAGTAGGGTAGTCAAGCAAAATGAATTAAAATTAAACAGGTTACTAAAACACTTACCTTGCCTATTAATAAAAATATATAAAAAAGTATATATAAAAAAACATACAATAAAACTAAACAGGACAATTCTCCACGTATCGGCTCACATTGAACCTTTTTCAAGAGACAAACAACAGAAAACGGAAACAACACTAAAAACAAAATAGATGACTAGATTTTTATTTGTAATTAAGTAGGTACTAGGTAGAGTAAGAGTCCAGTGTTCTCTATTTTGTTGTTGATAATCCGGGCCTAAATAAATAACCAGGCAGTTAAAAAAAAATTAAGACTAAGCCTAAGGGCCTTTTTATTTTAGACCTAAATTTATTTAGGATCCCTTAGACCAACTTTAGATAGGGAAAGAAGAAAAGTCTGAAAAGTCATCGCCACACTTGATGCTGGAAAAGAAAGGCGGTGCAACTAGTGAACTATGGTTTAAGTCTTCACGGTAAGTGTGACCTTTGTTCTAGTTTCGAGGTATTACCTAACCTTTGCAGTTGCAGTGTGATTAATAGAATTTGTATTTTAAATTAAGGTATATTAATTGAAAATGCATATTACTTTGGAATTAGTTGTTAGGAATAAGGGTTAAAATCAGTTATAAATTAAAACATAAATTAGTTATAAAAGTTGAATTAAAAATGTGATTTGTGTCAGGAGATGTGATGTCACGACATCCATTCATTTCACTGATGCTAACAGAAATCTATATGTTGGCTAGTTAAAAATGTAAACATTGTGTGCTATTTATAACACAGTTTAGACTTAAACCGTAGTTTTACCAGAAAGACTTCTCTGTCCTCAGCCATCAGGACGAGTTTGTAAAAATTTGGTTACGTCCACTGCTGTGCTATAAATAGGTTACTAAATAGCACACTTTACATTTTTAACTAGCTGACGTCACAGATTTCCACGCAAAACCAATCAAATTTGAAAGACGCCGTGACGTCACATTGCCCCGAGATAAAAATATTCAGTTCAAAATAAACTATTTCCCCTCTAATGAAAAATAACGTATCATATATCTGTAGATAGATCTATTGCTATATGTTCTGATATGACAAGAATTGTACAGCAATATGAATTCTCTGTGTACCATTCACGCAACAAACTTCTTCTGCGTCATCGGTAATTTATCAATCGCGGTTGGAAACTCATCATCACCAAGTACCATCCATATAGCCGTTAGAATAAGTTCGCTGTATGCATGCTACACATACACAGAACAGTAATTTGCTTACTAATATGTTATATATTTCTGTTGTGAAAATGTTGCAGAGAAGGCATTTGAGATGTCTAGCTGTGAAGTTTCTGGGTTGTGTCCCCTGATTGCAATAGAAAGTCTCTCTTCTCTCCCTTGACTGCTCTAATTGAAATGACAGTGGGTGTGCCAGTGAACACGCCTAGTAGTAGTTTATTGAGATCTCCTAGAAAACTAAAAGTTTGTCCAGTTTCAGGTGTGTGCTGTTTTCTGTAAAGTCTTGCACTCTTAAGAGTTACATATATAAAAAGAAAAATGGTTTCAGAACTTAATAACTCTAGTTGCACGAAACATGCGCGAACTATAACAGAGATTAAATGTTTCTGCACATAACATTGAAAAGTTGGACTGTGAAAACGTGATGTGGACACATCATCCTGTAAAGTACCTAAATCACTCTATACATGACCAATACTGGACTGGATATATAACAATTTATCAGAGAAGTGATTGACATAACGGAACAAATTCCAGATCATAGGATAGAAGGATGAGAAAGGTGTAGGAAATGGCAGTCTCCAGATCTAGCAGAAGAAGATGGTGATATTGAAGAAATACTTTCAGGACTTAGAGATTAGGTAAAATATCATGCCAAATTTGATCTTTTGTTCTTTTACTAATTTGTAAACATGGTTGGAAACAATTTTCTCTGAAACTACTTGTTAGATGGCAGAGGTTATGGGTGTACCACTTTCTGATATATAAATATTTGTTTTCTCTTAGAAATTCTATATAGTTTTAACACATTTCCTCTATAGGTTACAGTTCTATCAACCTGATTCAATTGTACAGAATATAACATTTTCTGCAGAAACCAGCTATCTTATTCTAAAAATAATTTTTTTAAGCAGTGAAATGAATGCGTTTTCAAAAATAATTTTTTTTATTTTCATGTTCACTAAATTGACTCAGTAGAGACAGTAACACAACAATCCTCCATACTGAAAAATTGTTATTTTGTTCACAATTAACTTGAGATTTCAAGGCAGACTGAATCACTACATCACTCCTGGTATCATGAATATTTTTGTGATTTTCATTAGTCACTGTGATGTGTTGTCAGATCAGTGACCAATGAAGAACAAGGAAATATTCAGGTATACCACCAGAAGTAACTGAATAAAATGTAACTAAAAAATAACGTGAGTACTATAAAATCTAAAATTTAATTACACTTATTTGCAATGATTCCTAAAATATCAAACAAATCTGGCAATGTGCAAAATTGACACATTTATGGACTATGTAATAGCAATATTTTAGCTTATATTTGATATTGATATTTAAATGTTGCATGTCAAGAATCTCTTATGATCTAGCATGTAGTTTTTCTGAGAAAATTGCTGCCAACCATGTTTATAAATTAATGGATGGACTATAGTTGGATACCTTTCTTATGTTACTGTCATTGTGAAACTTACATGTTGTGTTACTCTTATGTTGAATTATACTCCAGGACTGTTCTAGCTGTTGCTGGGGAAAACTATGCTCTCATTGCTACAGACACTAGGCTAAGCCAGGGATTCTCAATTCATTCAAACGACAGCCCCAAGACATATTCATTGTAAGTGTCATAAAGAATGAGTGGAGATTTTAAATGTAGGTTTATATTTTGTGTGTATGTTTCAATAAATCAAGTAAGACTGGCTGTAACCCCTTGGCTCAGTGGTTCTCAACTTTCCTAATGCTGCGACCCTTTAATTATAGTTCCTTATGTTGTGGTGATCCTCAACCATAAAATTATTTTCGTTGCTACTTCATAATATGTGTTTTCCAATAGTCTTAGGTAATCAATATGAAAGGGTAGTTCGACCCCCAAGGAGGTTGCGACCCACCGCTGCAGTAGCTGCTAAATTCCTTTCCCCAAGGACTTTCACTCTGTGCTGAATACATCTCTTTTATCAAGTGACATATTCTTTCCAGAACGTTGTCTTCTTCATGGATACTTTGAATGCCTCTCTGTCCCTGGCAAACAGGCCTGCATTGGCCAAAGATATGCTCATACATTCCTCTGTGTCGCTGGTCCATCATCTTCTTGGTCTTCCCCTTCTTATCTTTCCTAGCACTCTGCCCTCCAGAATCAGCCTTTTGATACCATCATGTCTCTTTAAGCGTATAAAATACTGCTTCCTTCTTATGATGGTATTTAGAAACCACCCTTCATTTAGTTCCAATAATTTCAACATTTTCAGAATCTATCACTAGTTCTACCACAATAAGAGATCTTTCATTGTAATGGCTTTTTATTGACACCAAAAAATATATATCACACATTTTTATGATAAATTTTATAGATAAATAAAATGATTTACCTGTACAGCTAAAACGTTAATAAGAGCATAGGTCACAGATCTGTGAAACAACAACACAGACACTGGAACATATACTCAAGCTTTACTGCTCACACGGAAACAGTAGTCCGGCATACAGGACAGTAGTCTGGCATACAGGAGTATTCCATACAAACTGTTCTGTACATGACCAATCTCAAATGAGGCATAGTGATCACAGATGAAGAAGAAGAATTAGAGTGACTTCACAGATGAATTTCTTCTCTGTCCTTAGATTTTCTCTGGAAGTATTTCTTTAACCTTTAGAGCCCTGGCTTAAAATTACAAAACTTCCCCCAGGGCCTGACTTATTTTTTGGAAAATTTGCGTTATTGATGGTGGCTTTTTTGAAAACGTCATAACTTTTTTGTTTTAAAAGATATCAAAATAATTTTTGCACATCTAAATAAAGGAGTGAATAGTGAATATTATCGTGTTTTTGTTGTTGTTGTATGTGTGATATGACAGTTTTGAAGTTGAAAATTCTGGCGAAAAACGCAAAACGTCATTTTCAAAATCGCAAATATATCTTCGTGACGACCCTAATACATGAGAAATGTGTGACAACATTGATAAAATCCTCATAAATACCTATACTTATTGTATATGTATTGTTTTATATCAAAACTAATATAATATGAACTAAAAAACTAATAAAACGTGAAGAAATTGCATATAATGTTCGTCCGGTCAACACTAGGTCTATGCCGACACGCAGCGTAATTATTGTCCATGCACACACGTGTCACCCCTGATACATATTATTTTTTAGGTTTTTAATGAATACACACACATTCTTATCAAATAACAACATATTAAACACAAAAAACAACAATTAGAACATGTAGTCACGATCACTTACCCATGCCACGAGGTACTCAATTTGATAGTAAAATACGGCCGAAAATGGCTAAAGTCGCTCTAGAAATGCGTTGACAAATTCAACCGGCTTTCTCTCTCTTACAATCGTAATGAGTAAAGGAATTTGACCTTTAAACTGTGACGTATTCCTAGCTTCGTGTTGCGGGAATTCTACGCCATATAAGCTTTAACTTCGTGAAGTTCCGTACTCGGGAATGGAGCTATATCGTATGGCGTGTGATTGCGACCACAGGCAATACGGGATGCACACGCAAGGTGCATTGTTGCGACCATAGGGGCCTAAAGGTTAAGCAGTTCTAGAATTTGTGCACAGTATGCTGATGAATTGTGCAGCTGCTGTACATCTTAGAGCGGTATTTCTCAACGTGGGGCCCATGCCCCACAGGGGGCAATTCGAACATGTTGTAATTAGGTTTCATTTAGGAATAATTCAATTTTTAATATAAAAAATATGTATATGTTACCTGGGGGGGGGGGGCATAAGAATTTGAGAAATACTTAGGTGGGGCATGGTGAAAAAAAATTGAGAAACACTGGCTTAGAGGGTATGAGAATAAAACAGTGGTTGAAGTTGGTGAAGCTGTCTAATCTGGCTAGAATAAATTTTATATTTGTGCCTGCACATGTGGGTGTCTGAGGAAATGAACATGGAGACAGGCTTGCGAGTATGGAGATCATCGTGACCGGACAAGCAATGAATTGAGCTGACGTTCTGAATGCTGTTAGGGAGATAAGACAAGTGACTGATATAACAAATGCTTGTGAATCTGCAACCCTTAAAAGACTTACAGGAGTGCTATATCAAGCAGAGTATGGCTAAACAAGAGCGCTGTTCGGGTAACCGGAGCAGACTGGTAAATGAACATAGTAGATGTGGTCAGTCGCTACATGCTGAGAAACATCTTCAAGAGATCCAAGCACTTATGGACCGTTGGTTTGATGTGCAGTGAGGATGATCTTCCAACTAACAGCTTAGACGAACATTGTGGGTGGGTTAACTTTACTATCACATAGGTCAAAACACCTAAAAGCCATGCAGACTTTTGATGTGTCAGGTCAAAAGGCGCAGGAATTGATGCCAAATTGTAAACGACGCAATATATTATGTTCTTTGAATTATATTCAAAGTGAATTATATTCAAAGATGACAATGTCAAGATGACATTAAAAAATATATTTAGAGCATGATGTGACATCCATCACAGATTAACAAGACATCTTTGTCATTGGTATGAAATGTTCGAATGGGTTGTCAGTATTCCACCGTAAACACTTGTGGAGGTTTATGAATGTATATGTCAATCAGTATGGCATATGATGTTGTTATCATGCATATATATATTTCACGGATTTAAATTGTGCTGTTTTACATTTCAAGGTCAAATAATACCATGTTGGGTTGCTGCGGATTTCATGGAGATGTTTTGACGTTGACGAAAATACTTTCTGCTCGACTTCAGGTGCGTAACTTTTTTTTATGACTCTTTAGGTGACCTCTGTGAATTAGTGGTTGTCATTTACATATATGCAAGGTCACAAGTTCAATACAAGACCATGATGTCTTATTTACAAGTTTTTTAGGGGTTATCTCTTGAGACTACAGAGTTATGAGTGTATGAGCGGTACTCTCAGCAAGCTGCACGCTGTTTGCTGAGTAGTGGGGTACATATAGGGAAACTAGAGTACAATGAAGTCCACTTCACCTTGTAAGCCTTTTATTAAATTTTTTCTTCTATCACTGTGATAGTCAAACAAACAAGTGAAGCATGTTCATACTTTCTGGTTTGAGATTCCTAGCGTGGTATGACTGAGATAGTTTTGTCACTAATCAGCCAAGTAAGTATCCGTGGGGTGGGGGGTTTTGGTTGATTGCTTTTTTTAATAAGGTTCCACCTGTTTGTTGCCAGGACCAAATAAGGAAAAAAATAATAACAATACTGTTGCCTGCTATGTAGAAGGGTATTTATCTTAAGAAATACAAGATTTTCCATAAGGTTGGCATGAATTGATGTGTTGGGCCATTGACACAAAACAAACGAAGAAGCTGCACATTTTCATCCTCTCGACTACATCTTGCTGAAAATCTATGGACTATATAATAGCAATATTTTAGATGAATGTTACATGCCAAATATCTCTAGGATCTAGCAGGCAGTTTCTGTGAAAACCCTGACAACCATGTTCATGAATTTGTAAATTGATTATAGTTGGATGCTTTTCTTATGTTACTCTTATTGAAATTTACTACTCTCATGTTGTGTTTCTCTCATTGTGAAACTTGTTACTCTCATTTTGTTTCTCTTGTTAGTAGGACTATTGCTCTGCTAAAATAGAGATCCAGTGGAAGTTTGAGAAGACAGGAGCGCTTAAAACGAAGAAGCAAATAATGTAAGAGAGATCATAACTGCTTGTGAGGTTTTAAATATTTTTCTGCAGAAGTTTTCAATGTCTTTATTATTTGTTGACAGATCTTTGAGAAGGACCATAACAAGTTAATGTCAACCCCCTCTGTGGCTGCCATGCTGTCAACCATCTTGTACTATCGTCGCTTTTTTCCATATTACACTCACAATGTGGTTGCAGGATTAGATGAGGAAGGTAGGGCGTCAACTTTTAACCCTTTCCCAAATTCTAGACAATTTACATATTTTTGTCAATGTTTCTTACAGCTAATGGGAATTGAACTATGTCCAACTTCGCAACACAAATAAACAGGATTTCCTTGCTTGACCAACCACATCTCCAAAAAAGATGTGATCTCATCAAGACATTCAACCTGTGTATTCAAGTCACAGAGAAAGGAACCATATTTGTACAAAATGTTCATTGTTGTTGTAATAGTCTTTATCTCGATTGGTCCGTTCTCAGTTGCATGAGTACACAGGTTGAATGTTTTGCAGATTTTGTTTGAGGATGTGGTTGGTCAAGTACGGAAAACATGTTTCGGTGCTGCTAGAACGGATATGGTTCAATTCCCATTAGTGCTAAGAATTTTTTTAATATATCCTCATGATTTTACCTATTTTTGTCAATAAATGTTAGAAACGATAACAACTATAATATTATATTATTGACAGTGGCTGTTAACTAATACAGTGAAATTCCATTATAACAACTTGACCCGGATAGATAAAATATGTATGTAATAACAGAAATTTGCTATATACAGTACAAATAATATAGAATAAATATCGCTCGTGTGTTGCCAGGGTCCGAAAGGGGAGCAAAGAATAGCAACACTTTATCTTCCACGCATGTCGTAAAAGGCGAATAAGGAGGTTATGGGATGGAGTTGGCTGCCCCATCCCATATAGGGTCAGTGACCCAAAGCCATGCTGAAGTCGGATGTGTCAGGCCGAAAGGCGCAGATATCACAGCAATGCTGTAAACCATGACACAACGCATTCCGTTCTCCGGACTACATCCTGCTAATTTGCAGGAGTTTAAGAACGAACGCAGAAGAAGAAGAAGAATAAATATAATTGGGGATTGTGAAAAGTGTTGTTATGCAGGTAAAATTGTTATAAAAGAATGTGCTATAGAGGGATTCCACTGTATAACTAATAAATAGTCAAACTAATGTCAATGTGAAGGAACAGGATTTTTTTCAAGAAACAAAAGCGAATCAGAAATAAACGTTATGGTTATAAATGGTGGGAGGTAGAAGTATTATTGTGTTCACTGACGACTCACAGTGAAATTTTTGCATATTTAACCGCAGTGTATTCTAAGAAATGAAAATAACAGTGTGAATTAATGAATGATTAGACACTTTCAGACAAATGTAAGATACTTCAGACAGATAAGACACTTCAGACAAATGTGATCAGAACTAGAAGCAACAGTTTTATTTCCTGATATAACAACGTCTATCTATTCACTAAACCCTTTGTTGCCTTCCAGCATCAGGGGTAGAAGAGTTTTCTGGAGATGGCCCTTATGTATGCTGAGTAATAACATGTCAGTGAAAAATATCTCCACTGCAACTTGCTAGGACACCGGCAGTACAGAATAAGGTGCTAACAAAGAAAATATGACAAGATAACAGAATACGGTTATAAATGTCACCAGAAGAGACAGAATGAGAAATTAAGACATCAGAATGATAGTAAAGACCATACCATGCAAACAATATATAGGACAGCAGTTCAACTGGTTCTGACACCTTGTGTTTGTCTGTTTGTTTTACGTTCGCTCCATTGTAACCATCGCGGGTGTCCATGCGATTTCCGCCGGGAGTGATTACGTTGTGCCACAGTTATACGCCTTGTTGGCCTAGCATATCCGATTTCGGCATGCCTTGACAATTCGGGTGGGCTACCCTTAGCCTGTGACAGCCTCTATATCTGTCTCCAGGCACGCGTAGTGGCGACTCTTCGCCCAGACGATTTTTGCTCTCGTCTGACTCGTACGAGGTGTTCCACTGTCTATGAACTTGCCTCGTGTAATTGGACGTGCTGTGCTTGTGCCCATTGGGTACTGAACCGTTTCTCATCCGTGAGCCTGGTTCCTTAAGGGGAAGAACTCAGCAGAGGAGTTGGGCCCTGGCTCTTTCGCCCTCTTAGCCGAGGTGTCATTCACCGACATCGTGTACCCCTTGTCAAAGTTCGAGTCTCACACCACGCATTTGAGAGCAAGGCGTTCTCGAGCTGATCGTCCTTGTCCCAATAGCGCCTGAGCCCATCAGTTACTGAACCCTTTCTCTCTTCAAGTGTATTTCCGGTGTAGGAAAACCTGTCAGTAGAGTTGGGCCAGGACTACCATCGTTGTCCCTTTTGTGCCTGAGCCCATCGGGTACGGAACCCTTTCTCTCTGCAAGTGTACTTCCGGTATAAGAAACCTTGACAGTAGAGTTGGATTAGGTCTTCTTGCTTTACCAATCGCCAATGAATGGGTCTGGGTCTCTGCCTGTAAGGAACTCAGGTAACTAGATGCTCGTCTCGAGCTGACGGAGCTTGTAGTTCCCCTTTCCTAGAGACTTTTCACTTTCTATTTGCAGTTCGCGCTGCCCTCTAGCGCTGTTCTGCCCTTTCATTGTACTCAGTATGAAATCTATTTGTCTCTCGCCATGCATCTACCTTTACGTGCATTTTACATTGGCTGCCCCTCCAATATTTGGACTGACTAGCTTCACTGTATGTCGACAGTGTCGCTATATGTGGTGATGCTGGTGGTGTTGGAGATATTGTCTGTCTCTTGTGCAGTCAAATCTCTTTCCATCTACTACCTCCACATTCTCGGACACGATCCCCAAATGATTTGGCCAGAATCAGCTCGAGCTGCTGTATTTCTGTTTCCAGGGTGCACCGCGTGGAGGTACATTTGGGATCTTGGTTATCTGCTAACCCTGGGTCCGCCTAGAGCAATGCGTTCCCTTTGCACCCCACACCTTGTGTGAATGGAACCATCAAAATCACCCATTCAGTAGAAACAGTACAAAGTAGATCATACAACTGTAGAAAGATTGGCTACAAAGCCATAGGAAAAATAAGATGGGAAGATTCCATTGGAGAGATTGTTTAAAACCACAGCCTAACCATGGCAAGTGCAACAGAGATGGCCAAATATAGAACTCCTATCAGCATACTCCTAACAAACACCTATCAGCATTTGTGAAAAAAAATAATAAATAGTCTTATTTGTGTTATTGCAGCCCTGTCCATCTTGTCGGATACCCTCTGACGGTTTGCTGATTTACTGTGATATACTGGAGACTCAGTAACAAGTGGCTTATAAGTAACAAGTAATAAATATACTACCCAGTAACAAGTGGTCTATAAAGACAGATAATGCAGAACTGAGGGAATCAGAAGTTAATAGGTTCAAATGGTAAAGAGGATTGACTATGTTGCACAGTTTTCCCCATATGTACTTTGCCCCTCTAAATATAATAGCACATTACTCTTAAGAGTGTTGCTCAAGGTACATAACTAAGTATGGTTATTTTTCAACATTCATTCTCAAACTCCCACTGGATCTCTTTTTTAGTAGGACAATGCTCCTACCAGATTTCTAGCAGAATGTAGTCTAGAGAATGGAAATTCATTGTGTCGCCATTTTACTTGCACCAATGATCAGACAAATTTGTCTTCAGCAGTAAGTATAACTAAAAAAAAACAATTCCCAGGATTCTCCCAAAAATGCATTTATTAACAGGACAACTCTGACTGATTTCAAATAGAAAATCTTGTAAACAAATATCAAATAACTTGGCAGCTTTGCCAGGAAGATCTCGAAAACAGTTGGAATGAATAGTTAAAGATGAAACCAGTTTATTGATGCCATGTACCCAGTAGAGAGTTGAAATAATCTAATTAGGTTTAATTACCTTAGTCTTTGTGCTTTATGTGGATACTTTCTGTTATTTCTAGGCAGAGGTTGTGTCTACAGCTTTGATCCAGTTGGATCCTATGAGAGGGAGGTGTTTAGGGCCAAAGGCTCAGCAGCATCCATGCTCCAACCTCTTCTTGACAATCAGGTAACACCCATTAAAATACAGAATCATAGATCAAATATTTGACTGTGCTTAAATATTATCAAATATTATACAGTTCACATACCATTTTGGTCCATATAGTTATGTATTAGGTGTCTCTGACTATTCAAACACATTTAGTAATGACAAGGCAGGCAGACTTGCACAGAAGTCATATACATTAACAATCATGTACACAGTGTTATAAAGATGGTGAAAACTGTGAACAATAGAGACGTTGCTAAATAAATTTCATCTAAATACTCAATGATTATCTAATGCTACAGAGCATTGGCAGAGACATCTATAAATATTTACCCAACCCAAATTCTAAGGGCATCAGTTTCCTGATAAGGAAAGAGCACTGTCTTCTACCTTCACTGTCTTCCAACTTCAGAGCACTGTCTTCTACCTTCAGAGCACTGTCTTCCACCTTCAGAGCACTGTCTTCCAACTTCAGAGCACTGTCTTCCAACTTTATATACAGCTTAACTACTTCTTGAATATAATATAACTGCAACTTATGTTCCTTCTAAGGTTGCGGCCACACACATTAGAAGTACTTCCTTAGAAAAAGGAAATCATGTACCTCTTCCTAAGTTATTTTCTAGTGTAGTTGCCGAAACTGTTGTCTCGTCTACTTATCTACACACTTAAGAATACCATCTTCACTGACACTGCCACCCAGGGATATGTTTTAGCCTGAAAATTCCAAGGGCATCATGGGTTTAAAGGCATGGCGAAAATGGATGTGCTAGGCCTTCAGAAGGGCAAATAATGCAGCTATGCTGCAAATCAGCAGCACAGCATACTTCATGCTCCCTGACAGAAATCACACAAATTTTCATGTTCATTATCAAAGAGCAATTGCAGAAGAAGAAGAATAAATATTTAGGAAGGTATATACAGCAAATGGAGACAACAACAATATGCTCCAGTGTGAAGGTTGTGCACACATCCTTGCAAAACTGTTGATGACTTTTATGAACCTCCAGCACTGAAGAATAGAAGAAAACTTTTTCCTCCTAGACTTGGTAAATGACACACCCTTTGTTGAACAAAATAACAGCTCAAACACATGCATGTATCACGCAATGACATTGAGTTAAATGGCATCTGGCTACTGGACCCATAACCTATCATAGCATATTGGAGAGGGAAGAATATAAGAATGGTGGGCGACGAACAAGAAAGTGGTTAGTAAAGTAATCATCTTCCAATATTTTTGTCAAGGTAAAATATCTAATAACAAATTTAAGGCACTAGTCAAATATAATTATAACAAGACCCATAACCCGTCAGAATTGCAAGATGTTGCCATGTTGGAGACATAAGCACCTGTTAAGGGTGTCTGTAGAAGTTTTTTTCCTATCAGTTGAAAGTAAGGGCAGTCAATAAGGAGGTGTTCCACTGTTTCATTGGGATGAGAGCAGTGTCTGCAAGTGGGTAGTTGCTGGGGTTTGATACGGTTTAAATGGCTATTGATCCTTGCATGTCCTGTTCGAAACTGAAAGATAAGGGATTGGTTTTTCCTGCATAATTTGTTTATGTTGCATTGTTCTTTGGCCATGTCATTTCACTAAATACATTTCGTCCAGTCAGCCTGTCTGTTCAGCCAGATTTCCATGATGTTGTTTATGAGGATCTGTTTGACTGATCCCAAACTACAAGGTCTTTGTGTTGCTGTTTCGGGTCGCCTCTTTTTGCAAGTCTGTCCGATGCTTCATTTTCTGCTACGTTGAGGGATCCATTGTACGGTCACACTGATTGGATATGTAGAGATAAAACTGTGTGCTGATCTTGCTATATGGAGAATATCTTGATTGTCATATGGGATATGTTTAAATGCTTCCAAGACTGATTTCCTAGAGTCTGTAAAAATGACTATGTCCAATGCTATGTGTTCCATGAGATCAAACTGTTGGTATATCAATTCAATGGATGTCTTGATGGCCTCAGCCTCTGCTTCATAATTTGAGCAATTTTCACCACAATAGTTACAGAACTTGCAGGCAGATCCATCAGGGTATTGTATATGGATGCCATATTCTGCAAAACAGGTGGCCTTGAAAGTCGGTCCATCAGTGTAGGCCTTGATTGCTGATGATGGGTAGCTGTATATAGTTTCTAGGTCACATGTCCTCAGGATTTTTGGTAGTGTTTCCTTATTGGCTGTTTTATCTAGTAATTTTGTTTGGACAGTTCTCCCAAATGGGTGGCTCTACTCCATGTCATCTCATTTGTTGCCTCTTGCAACATACATAGAAGGTAAGTAGTGGTGCTATTCTCTGCTCCCGTTATGGGCATGGCAACACCCTGGCTCCTTTAAAAGTCAAAAGTTGT
Source organism: Meghimatium bilineatum (assembly GCA_034231615.1). Taxonomy (NCBI): domain Eukaryota; kingdom Metazoa; phylum Mollusca; class Gastropoda; order Stylommatophora; family Philomycidae; genus Meghimatium; species Meghimatium bilineatum. The sequence continues at coordinate 5,457,759 of CM067321.1, forward strand.
CTCAAATAAGGTTAAATATGCTGTGCAGATATTTCAGTCAAGCTATAAACTATGATATAATGCATTCTGTTCTCTGGACTACATCCTGCTAACCTGCAGGGGCTTGAGAACTTACACAGAAGAAAAAGAAGTAAATTATGCACAAAAAAACATAAATGAAATTTTGTTCTTTACTTTACAGATTGGAGGGAAGAACCAGCAGGGTTACACCACACATTCAATGCCCCTGGACAAATGTGTGGCTCTGGTAAAAGATGTGTTCACCTCCGCAGCAGAACGTGACATTTATACTGGTGATGGTGTCCTGATCTCAGTCATTACAAAAGATGGAATCAAGTCTGAGAAATTCCCATTGCGTAGAGATTAATTTTGCATGAAATTTGTTTAAGAATTTTAAAATGAAAATTAATATTTGTGTTTCATCGTATCTCGTGAAAGTTTTAGTGCCGTTAGAAACAAGTGTCTGGAAGTTGCCATGTCTCCATTTTTGTATGTTTCATGTTATATTATTTCTCATTATGCTACTCTTCTGTGTAGAGTTATGACAGTCTAAGTACTCCACCAGTACTTCTAATGTTGTGTGTGGCCGCACACTTGAGAGGGAACATAAATTGTTGTTATATTCTGGTCAAGTAGTTGTTAAGTGTATATATTGGATGTGAAGTTGGAAAACGGTGCTCTGAAATTGGAAGACAGTAATATTTCCTTATTAGGAGGTTGATGTCCTTAGGATTTGGGTTGGCTAAATCATTTTTCAGTTTCAAGATTTATTATAACATTTCTAAGATGTTAACATTTCTAAGATGTTAACATTTCTAAGATGTGTACAAGCAGTTATACTGTCTTGATTCTCAGTCCATGCTTCACAACATTTGATGTTGGCTTCTCAGTCCGTGCTTCAAGAGATTCACAACATTTGATGTTGGCTTCTCAGTCCGTGCTTCAAGAGATTCACAACATTTGATGTTGGCTTCTCAGTCCGTGCTTCAAGAGATTCACAACATTTGATGTTGGCTTCTAGACGAGGTAGTCCTAAATGTTGCCAGGAACCGAAAGGGTAGACATAATAGCAACATTCACCTGTCATGAATGTTATAAAAAGTCACTAAGGAGGTGTGTGGCTGAGTTGACCATCCTATCAAATAGCAACACTGACCTGCCATGAATGTTATAAAAAGCTGACTGAAGATGTTTGGGGCTGGGTTGACCATCATGTCGATCAAAAACCATGCTGAAGTCATATGTGTTAGGCCAAAAGGTGTAGCCAAACTGCAAACTAAGACAGTACATTTCATTCTCCAGACTACATCCTGCAAACCAGTGCAGAAGAATCCTGTTACAGATTTACGTGACTTGTCACTTGAATAACCTACTAGTAAATTTAACAAACACCAACATACACTGTGTCCTCATTGACGCCAATTCTGCTTAGTACTGTTATGTTTAGTACTGTTATGTTATGTTTAGTACTGTTCTGACTCATTGTTGTTCATCAAATATTCAATTAAAAAAAGATCTTACATTGATACTGTATTTGTGTTTTTTGTCAAACACATTTAGTTCTTTATTTCTGGTACGCCTCTTCAAACTGCCACTTATATCATGCCAATAAAAATTAATTTCATTACTGCACAGGATTACCTGTTAAGAGTGCAATAAGGCTTTTTATTGGAAATACAAAGCCTAATAAATCAAGTCAGTAAGTCAAGTAAAGAATATTCGACTGGATAAAAATATATAAAAAAAAGCAAAAACCATGATAATCAGTAAAATAGCAGAAGAACAAGTGCTATTTTTTAAAAATACATGGAAAGATATTGCAACATGTAAAACTGATACAAAAACTTTCGGACACATAATCACAAATGATGGTAGATGTGAAACAGAAGTCAAAAGGAGAATCTATGTTCCTTCAGCAACGAATATAATCATAGGGCAAAAAAACAGAACTCTCGAGTTCGAGCGATGTGATGCTACTTTGTGTAACTCTTGCATGTTGTTGAGACCCATGTTCATACCCTCTTGATGGTTGTTCTGTGAAGAGTCTCCCTTGGTCTTTAAAAAAAGGAGAATATATATGATAAAAGTACTTTCAATGATGTGTGGGAAATATTGGCATCTATGAATGGCTAAAAGTACTTTCAATGATGTGTGGGAAATATTGGCATCTATGAATGGCTAAAAGTACTTTCAATGATGTGTGGGAAATATTGGCATCTATGAATGGCTAAAAGTACTTTCAATGATGTGAGGGAAATATTGGCATCTATGAATGGCTAAAAGTACTTTCAATGATGTGAGGGAAATATTGACATCTAGTTAGTTATTAGTTAGTTAGTTAGTCGTCGGATCATCATCATTGCAAACTGGACACATCCATAGTTGCTCCGATCTCTCCTTGAGTGTATCCGCCATCACACTTCTGCTGACAGTACCGGTCCTATGCTGGTTGACCATCATTCTTCTGCGCCCTCCAAAATGTTCACCTCTAGCAACACCGCATCTCAATCCCTGATCTTTAATCCTAGCCATTGAAAAGGAATCATCATCCACATTCGTCTCACTCTCGCGTGTTATATATCTTAAGGAGTTCAAAACGTCAGCGCGATCCATTGCCCCATCGCACACGATGCTAGTTGATCCGCTCTTTCATTGCCTCGAACGCCCACATGTCCCGGCACGAAAATAAATGTAACCGCCTTCAAGCTCGCATTTCTCAAGGCCTCAATCCACTGTTCGCGAACGAGACCCACTTGTACCTTCTTAATCATACTCATAGAGTCACTCAAGATGCAGACCTGCGTTACTTTCTGTGTGCGTAGCCACTCAAATACCTTGGTCACCGCCATAGTCTCCATGGTCATACTACTCGTAGTGAGCGCAAAGGCACCACTTTCCTCCTTGATCGTTTTACCTGCGCACTGAGCTGTAAAGGCCCAAGCACTGCGAACATGCCTAATTACAGATCCATCAGTGTATATAATCACATCCCCCTCTTTGGTATTCTCACTGATTAAAGCCTGCACTTCTTTCTCCACAGCTGTGGGACACCATTCTCTGCATTCCCTGCTAAGTGATATTACTACTCTCAAACAAGTTTCAAAATCTGTGGGTAGACCTATCCATTCCGCACCAACTGCCACATCCTGTAATCGGCACACGCTTTGTATTACATCTTCAGCACGTCCCATCCACGACCTTCCTCTCTTGAGTCTGCTGCCTTTAACTTTCTGTATTTCGGAATGCAACGGGTGTTCCTTATCTGCATGTATTTGAAGGTACGCCCGTGCACGGCAATACTGTAATCTATGCTCAGCTGTTGGGCAGTCAAGTAGGTATCGCATAGCTCTTGTCGATGTGTCTCTTGTGCATCCCAGAATGATACGCATTGCTGCATTCTGGACTCTATCCAGTCTTTCGATCTGAGCTTGGCTAAGAGTCAGAATTGCCAGTGCATATTCCACCACAGCCACTACCAAACCCTGGTACAAAAGAAATAACAATCTTTGCTCACATTGCGCAGCAGCCATAACCTTCATTGCTGCTAAGCCTTTGCCTGCCCTTATGATAATGTGGTCAACATGTTCCCTGAAACTCAGGCTTCTGTCAAAAAACACACCCAGATATCTCATTGTGCTAGTTCTTTCTAAACTTTTCCCGGACAACGAAACTTGTGGCATGGGTGTCTTTACCATGTGATTGTTCAAGGAAAACCACGTCACGAATGCCTTAGACGGATTAACCACTGCTCCCGTATCTCGACACCAATTTGTCAGTCTGTCCAGCTCCTTCTGTAGTTCCACGACGCACTCTTCTCGATTTCTGCCCTGTCTATACACCAGGATATCATCGGCATATGACATCGTTCTGCCAACACCTGTGATTTGATTGCCAACGAAGAACGAATGAGGAGTTGGGAGAGTTGGCGGACATGTTCAATAATAGCCTTCTAAAGGGCACAGTGAAAGAAGACTGGTTGCACAGCTATTTAGTACCACTACACAAACCTGGGAAGGACCACACCAGGATACATGGCTACAGAATAATAACTATGCAGAATACGATTGGCAAGCTTTTGGAAAAAATTGTGGCCCGGAAGGTATCGTGTTATCTTGAAAGAAATAAGTGTTTACCAACATTGTTAGGAGGATATCGTCCAGGAAAGAAGACATGGCAAAATGCAGCCATATTTGCGCAGGATGTTTTTGAGGGGTTCGATTCGCGCATGGAGACATGTGCGGTCGCAATAGACCTTGAGGATGCGTACAATAGGGTGTCCTTGGATATCTTGATGCACCAGCTGTTAAATCTTGCAGTTAATCCTTTTGTCGTGCGTTGGGTTGGCGCCGCCCTGATGCACAGGGTTGTAGTTCTTAAGTGTGGTAACTGGATATCTACACCAACGGTTATTAGCCCTGGCCTGCCACAGGGATCGCCTCTATCTCCTGTACTTTTCAATGTATACACAGTACATATTGACATCTATGAATGGCTAAAAGTACTTTCAATGATCTGTGGGAAATATTGGCATCTATGAATGGCTAAAAGTACTTTCAATGATGTGAGGGAAATATTGGCATCTATGAATGGCTAAACGTACTTTCAATGACGTGAGGGAAATATTGACATCTATGAATGGCTAAAAGTACTTTCAATGATCTGTGGGAAATATTGACATCTTAACAAATTACAAATAAGCTAAAAATGAGAATTTGAAAATGTAGGAAAATTAAATACTTTTGACATTAAAAGATAGACACCTTGTTAAAGACCTTATTTGAAGTTAGAATCTATGGGCGGAGAGCAAGAGGTAGGCTGAGTTGGAAACATCGTGAAATGGACAAGATACAGCTTAGCAGAGTGAGCTACCTAGGCAAGAGGCAGATGTTAGGTCTGTCTGTTGCAGCCAAACTTCGATACGGAGACTGTACCACATAATGATAACTGAGATATCTTAAACTTATTTAGTTTTAAAATGTAACAACACGACTTACTTTCTCAATTATTTTGCAGTGAACAGCTGAGAGTGGAAGAAAGGGCACCTTAGTTGACAACTGAAATGAATGTTATTTTGTATGAAAGACTAGGCTGTCAAGAGCTACGTACTGACAGCTAAATGAATTATTTCATCACATTCACCCGAATGTCTGAGAGCGTATGTGTTTGGATAGATTTTTGTGTGCTAATGTCTCCAATGTAGCACCTATATGCCGAGTTACGGGCCATCATCATTATTATTACCAAGCAGAGCGTTCCATGAAAACAACGACATTGAAACCTATCTCGTACTACAACCTCCGGCTAAAGTTATAAGAATTTCCAGTCCCAATTTGGACTTGGCTGATTCGAGCTTTGTTGGATTTCGTTGGGGGGTGTTTGGAATTCGACCCCCTCCCCCACCAACAAATCTGAACATGGCTTCTATTACTAGGAACTTAGCCAAAATTTTCGACCAAAATTCAACCCCCCCCCCCAAATTTCCCCTTATCGATTTTTCACAAAAAAAGCCCACAAATTTATCACCACACGGAAGAAGTAACGCACGAATTACTTTTTTTTGTGTGGATTAGACCGCCTCTTCCCCTTGAGGGAAACAAATCTACGGTCCTGTAATGTTTGCGCCACTCTAGTTTGGCACTTTATCAAATGAAAATAGTTCTTACAGCTGACGTGAATTAAATTCTAGCGACACCGAATCGCCTTGCAACTCAAGTAAACAGGTTTTCCGACCTTTTAGGTCCTTGTAATACGAATATAAAGATCAGGTAAATAAAATATTTTGGACACATTAAAAGACATGACACCTTATTGAAGACCTTATCTGAGGGTAAAGTCAAAGGGAAGCGAGCAAGATGTAGGCAGAGATACAAGTGGGAGAGTAACATCACAAGATGGACAGGTTACAGTCTAGCAGAATGCACAACCAAGACAAGAGACAGGGGATGTTGGAGATCCGTTGCAGCCAACCTTCGTTGCGGACACGGCACTTGGTGATGATGAATACGAATGTTTTATGTTTGTGTTTCTGATGATACTTTAATACTTGAACGGGATGTTCGTTGTTGTAATAGTCATTGTCTCGATTGGTCCGTTCTCGGTGACTTGAGTACACGTCTTGCCAAGATCACATCTTTTAATGGGATGTGGTTGATCATGCATGGAAACTCTGTTTACCTGAGTTGCAAGGCGTTCATTGCCGCTAGAATAAACCTGATTCAATTCCCGTCAGCAGTAAGACTTATGTTCATTGATCAGATGCCATCGAATAAAAATGTAATGTAATTATTATAATTCTGTAAATAAATGCGAATTGCTACTACGGCCGAATGTTGACATCACTTCCGTGTGGTGTGGAAAAGCACATCTTACAATGAACCTTGCCCCTAACTCTAGGTCTGCGGACTGTTTCATGAACAGTCACCGACCACCAACAACAGTTATATAAACTAGAACAAATGCTACCAGACGTGATCACACGCGTTTGCCCGTTGGCGAGGCTATTGCTTAGGTGAACTCGTCTTTTTTTATTAAAAAAAAAAAGAGCGCCGCAATGCAAGCCATAGTTCAACTGACAACGGTGGAATAAATATTTAAAACAGTCAGGACACATAATTTTTAGTTATTTTCATTGGAATATTTTGTTTCTCATCGGGCATCATGTTGGCTAAAATTGTGGGTTTCAGCGCACTCGGTGCGTCTTTGTGGATGTTCTTAAACACTGGCATATTACTCTCTTCGGGAATAGTTTTTTGTGCTTATTTAGTAACGGGAGGATGGCGGTTCATGAGGATTGTAATTCTGACATTACCAAGAGATATCTAGTAAGTCCATCCAAAATGTCTTTTTTCCCTTCAAAATTGTCCTGTGAAACTTTGGTTATTATCCGTGTACGTACATTTGTGAAACATCTTGTCCTTGTAAGTTCTTGCATGAACAGTGTGTCAGTTTGTGTAAGTTCACTTGTAAAACTAGATCTTGTAAGTTCACCTGTGTCGCTGTGAAAAAGTTAAGTTCACTTGTGAAATATTTTGTCCCTGAGTGTAAGTTAACCGTTTTTAACGTGTGAAATATCCTTGTAAATTAACGTATGAAACATCTTGTCCTTGTATGATAGCCTGTGAAACATCTTGTCCTTGTAAGACAAGTTCACTTGCAAGACTTCTTGTCCATGTAAGTTCACTTGCGAAACATCTTGTCATTGTAAGTTCACTTGCGAAAGATCTTGTTATTGTTAGTTCACTAATGAAATTTCTTGTTATTGTTAGTTCACTTGTGAAACTTCTTGAATTTGTTAATTCACTTGTGAAACATCTTTCCCTTGTTAGTTCACTTGTGAAACATTTTCCTTGTTAGTTCACTTGTGAAACATATTTTCCTTGTTAGTTCACTTGTGAAACATTTTCCTTGTTAGTTCACTTGTGAAACATTTTCCTTGTTAGTTTACTTGTTGAACATTTTCCTTGTTAGTTCACTTGTGAAACTTCTTGTTCTTGTAAGTTATTTAGTGAAATGTCTTGCTCTTACAGGTTTATATGTATGACATATTGGGCGCAAGTTGCTTTTAATTCTTCACTGTGGCCTTTGCTCTAGTTTCAGGGTATTTTCTAACCTTTGGGTGTGCTAGGGTTAAGATAAGTACAAATAGTATTTAGAATTAAGACAAAGTTTATATTAGCTGGTCAATTGGGGACCCTCTCTCAGTGTGTAGCATGCAGAAATAATGAATGCATAGTACAAAATCATTGGAAAAGAAAACATTGGAGAATCTCATCTCTGATGAGCGTGTCTTGTGTTGTGATTGCGCATGTGGATTAGGTATAAGTAGCTGACGGCATGAGTAGCTGTTATTACGCTTGCGCATTGGGCATAAATGTTATGGAAACCTGTGACATCGGCTTTGTAAAAATGTAAACAATGTGCTATTTGTAGCCCAGTCAAGAATTAAAAGCAACTTTTACCTCATACTGCTCTTGCCTTGTCAGTTCAGTTGTGTCTTTTACTTGTAAATTCATTGTGTCTTGTAAGTTAAGTTGTGTCTTAAACTTGTAAATTCATTGTGTCTTGTCAGTTCAGTTGTGTCTTTTACTTGTAAATTCATTGTGTCTTGTCAGTTCAGTTGTGTCTTTTACTTGTAAATTCATTGTGTCTTGTAAGTTCAGTTGTGTCTTTTACTTGTAAATTCATTGTGTCTTGTAAGTTCAGTTGTGTCTTTTACTTGTAAATTCATTGTGTCTTGTCAGTTCAGTTGTGTCTTTTACTTGTAAATTCATTGTGTCTTGTCAGTTCAGTTGTGTCTTTTACTTGTAAATTCATTGTGTCTTGTCAGTTCAGTTGTGTCTTTTACTTGTAAATTCATTGTGTCTTGTAAGTTAAGTTGTGTCTTTTACCTGTAAATTCATTGTGTCTTGTATGTTCAGTTGTGTCTTTTACTTGTAAATTCATTGTGTCTTGTAAGTTCAGTTGTGTCTTTTACTTGTAAATTCATTGTGTCTTGTAAGTTAAGTTGTGTCTTTTACTTGTAAATTCATTGTGTCTTGTAAGTTCAGTTGTGTCTTTTACTTGTAAATTCATTGTGTCTTGTCAGTTCAGTTGTGTCTTTTACTTGTAAATTCATTGTGTCTTGTAAGTTCCGTTGTGTCTGGCTCTTTTAAGCTCAGTTGTCTTATTGTTTATTTGTGTCTTGTTCTTGTAAGTTAAATTGTGTGTTGTTCTTGAAATCCAGCAAAAAACGACATGTTCTTTTTTAGTGATTATATATGCATGCTGTGACGACTGTCAATTTAACGGTAGCTGTCATGTTACTTTTCTTGAAGGAAGGTAGGGTGTGCACTTTGCTATCATATGGTGATATGTCTTGAACTTATGTTCAGCTGTCAAAGAGATAGTCCCATAAAGAGATAAATTAATTTTGTCCCATGTGTAGCTTGAAATTGCTGACTTTGTGTTCCATTTACAGAACTGATAAAAAATATTATATCTGACTGGGTGGTAGTTCTACTTTGGTCTTCTTCTGTAGTCACTGATAACTAACACAGGATTTCATGTGATTTCCCCTGGGGAACATGAAATTCATTGTGCTGCTGGTTACATAGCAAAGCTGCGTTATTTTGCATCTTCCTTCTCAGCAAACCATTTTTGGCATCAACTTTAGTCTAAAATTAATATTCTCAAAATTTGCAGAGAATTGACTTCATTGTGCTCAGATTCCCCACATGTATATCCCTCTAAATTATATACCATACTACTTGCCTAGAGTACCACTCGGAGTACGTAACTATGTAGTGTCTAGGCATTATCCCAAGAGACAAGACTCCACTACCCAGGACAAGACTCCACTGCACAGGACAAGACTCCACTACCCAGGATTTAACCCTCAAATTATTGAGCACATTGTAGTGGGTTTAATAACTATGTCAGAAGATCCCCTACAATTGATTTGGCAAAGAAAAAACCACTACTTGGTACAGGGTAAAAAAACTACTTTAATGCGACACATCTGACCTTGGAACGATAGTTTAAGCTCCACCCCTACGCTTAACGGCAAGGGAGAATACGAGCAACCATCATTCACCTAGGGACAGACAATAGACAATAATAGGCAAAAATAAAAACACTACTTTGAACATGGTAAAAAAGCGACTACTTTGAACAGGATAAAAGATTCTCTCAAACTTGTGCACATGAACAGGATGTAGTTATGGAATGTGTTGTGTTATGATTTACAGCTTGGCTGCAATGTCTATAATTTTCAGCCTGACATATAGCTTGAGCAGAGCTTCTCAGTTACTTTAACTCTCTATTGGATAGGACAGTAAACCCCACCGTCATAATCTCCTTAATCACCTTCTACAACATGCATGACAGATTAGTGTATTTCTATTCCTTTCTTCCTTTCAGACCTCGGTAATACATGATTGAAAGACTGAGAAGTATTTAAACTGATTAGAAATATATATTGGGAACAGACTGCATCAATAAGGTGTGAAAACAGCTACTCACCATACATAGAAATAAGAGGATGCATTTTATCACCAAGCCTATTTAATATCTACACAGAGAATATCTTAAAAAATATAGATGAAATGCCAGGACTCAAGATCAATGGGAAAATAATAAACAACCTGAGATATGCAGATGAAACTGTTCTTTTAGCAGAAAGGGAACATGAACTACAAAGACTAATAGATCAAGTAAATAAATCAAGTAAAAAATATGGACTGGATATAAATATCAAAAAAACAAAAACCATGATAATCAGCAAAGACACAGAAGAACAGGAGGTAAACATAAACATACAGGGAGAGAAACTACAAGTAAAACAGTATCAATATCTTGGACACATAGTCACAAATGATGGCAGATGTGAAACAGAAGTTAAAAGGAGAATAAGAATGGCCAAAAGTACCTTCAATGACATGAGGAAATTAGTAACATCTAAACAAATTACAAAGTTAAAAATGAGAATTATAAAATGCATCTATCCTATATTAATGTATGGATCAGAAACATGGACACTAAATAAACAATTAAAAGGCAGAATTAATGCCTTTGAGATATGGGTATATAGGAGAATAGGGAGAACATCATGGAAAGAGAAGAAAACAAAGAAAGAGGTTCTAACAACACTTAATATGAAGAAAAAATTACTAAGAGAAATACAGATCAGGCAAATAAAATATTTTGGACACATTAAAAGACATGACACCTTATTGAAGATCTTACTTGAGGGTAAAGTCAAAGGGAAGCGAGCAAGATGTAGATAAAGATACAAGTGGGAGAGTAACATCACAAGATGGACATGTTGCAGTCTAGCAGAGTGCACCACCAAAACAAGAGACAAGGGATATTGGAGATCTGTTGCAGCCAATCTTCGATGCGGAGATGGCACTTGATGATGTTGAGAAGTATTTGCCGTAACGCATGCACTAAACTGGCTGGAATCACAAGCCTATTTCATATGCATGCATATTAAGTAACTCAATGAATATTATTCAAAGGGTCACAACAGGTGATGTACATAAGAAATTGGTGGAGTCATTGAAATACTGAAACATAATGACATGGGAACAAGGCATAAGAGATAAATAGTGTGGTTATCACACTGAAACATAATGACATGGGAACAAGGCATATGAGATAAATAGTACCAGTTATCACACTGAAACATAATGACAATCGGACAATTTATGATAGAAGAATAATTTAGGTCACTAGTTTGTAAAAAAGTGACATTGGGACAATGGGCCCCTATATATGGTTAAACAATTGAGTAGTCTTTCGTCTCCATTCTTTAAGGATTTGAAAGGTGAGAAGGATTACCGTAATTTAATTGTACTAGTGTTTTCCCATAATTTCAAAATGTTAATATACTTAATTTTGTTTTCTTTCAGCGGACTTCGAGTTCTCGGTATGGTTACTCTGCGTGTCAAATGCAATCTACGATGGAACAGGACAGTGCCTAAAATCTTTGACGAGAATGTAGTCAAGTTTCCAAACAAAACATTTCTGTTGTTTCATGACTCACATTGGTCATTTAAGGAAGCGCAAGAGTATTCCAATCGTGTTGGCAACTATTTTTATGAATCAGGTTACAGAAAGGGTGATGTGATTGCACTTTTTTCCGAGAATTGCTTAGAGTATATACCTATTTGGCTTGGCTTGTCGAGAATTGGTGTAACAACTGCTCTTATTAACTTCAACCTCAGAGATATATCACTGACTCATTGTCTTCAGGTAAGGAAGGGGCAAGAAGATAGGTTCATGTACCATCATCATCTTGTGTTTGTGCTGAGAAATCAATTAGTTTCTTCTATAACAATTTGTCTCTGGAAGATAGCCGTCAGCATGATTGTTGCAAGATAGTCGGACTATGTTCAGATCCAACCACAAGCATGATTGTTGGAAGATAGTCGGACTATGTTCAGATAGCCCAACCACAAGCATGGTTGTTGGAAGATAGTCTGACTATGTTCAGATAGCTCAAACACAAGCATGATTGTTAGAAGATAGTCAGACTGTTCAGATAACCCAACCACAAGCATGATAGTTGGAAGATAGGCAGACTATGTTCAGATAACTCAAACACAAGCATGATTGTTGAAAGATAATTTTTACTATGTTCAGATAGGAAGTGCCAGCTGTCTTATTTTTCTTAATTTATTCTCAAACTCCTGAAGATTAGCTGGATGTACTGCAGAAGTTGGTTGTGTCACTGCAACCCTGACACCCGTGACGCTTTCCACCACTTACCTCTGGTGGCTTATAGGCGTGACAGAAATCTGAAGGACATCTTGGTCCATAGCCACCTTAAGTCTTCTATTCCCGAACATTTTGGCACTGTTCGTTGCAATACATGTTGCTATACATGTTCTTACGTGGTTCAGATGAGCTCTATTTTATTTCTCAAGGCCACTTTCTCCATCGATGAGGCCTTTACATGTGAGTCCCGTAATGTCATTTATGTGGTCATATGTAAACGCTGCGGTAAACAGTACATTAGGGAAACCGGCTTAAGACTGAGCGATCGCTTTTGTAATCATCTTCATGCCATCAAGCATAGAACACCCACTCCTGTGGCCACACACTTCAACGGCGATGGTCATCATGGTGCTTGTGATATTCAGGTCACCTCCATCAGATCCTGCACCAACGATGATAGATCTAGGTATGCTCTAGAAAATCGTCTCATTTTTGAATTGGGTACACTCAATCCTTTTGGACTCAGTTCCGACCACTCTTATGTCTAGTACTGGGTTGGTGTGGTCTTTGTCTTTATTCTTTTTATTCTGTCATTTACTCATCTTTTTGTTCGTTTCGTTTCCACATATATTTACGTTTTTTATGTACTTCCTGACATTTTGCCATCTCATTTCCATATTTTCATTGGATACATTTGTTTATTGTGATAATTTTTCCATTCATCGTCTTTTGATGTTTTGTGTGTATCTTGATAAAGACCTTTTGGTTGAAACATTGAATATGATTTGTTTATTCTAATTTGTATGTTTTCTTGTGTGCACATTATTTCCCACTAGTTTTGGATATAGTCTGTCGTGTCTGATTGAAGCGATTATATAAACCTGTGTAATACGTAAGTACGATTGTTGTTACGTTTCACACAGTTACCTTGTATTGATTGTCGTATCATAATTCTGCTAGGCAGCTTCTTTGACTTGCAGACGATGGTGGTGCAGGGTTTACTTAGGCAACAGAGAAGATGGTGGTGCAGGTTTTGCCAGGGCAACAATGAAGATGATGGTGCAGGGTTTACATGGGCAACAGATGATGGCGGTGTAGTGTTTGTCTGGGCAACAGAGAAGATTGTGGTGAAGGGTTTGAGAACAGAGGAGATGATGGCGGTGTAGTGTTTGTCTGGGCAACAGAGAAGATTGTGGTGAAGGGTTTGAGAACAGAGGAGATGATGGCGGTGTAGTGTTTGCCTGGACAACAGAATTGATAGTATAGCATGACCACAGACCTGAACCCAGAAGAAGTTTGTGACTAAGTGAGGAATGATAAAAAAAATAACTTCTGCTTCCTTGTTTTTCCTTCTAGTGTCAGTTTCGTCTGCATCATCATCATCCTCAAGTGCCATATCCACAACGAAGGTTGGCTGCAAGGGATCTCCAATATCCCATCTCTTGCCTTGGTGCTGTAGTCCTCTGCTCTGCCTTTGAAACTCCTACATGTTGACAGAATATTTGTTTTCTGTCTGCTTTTATTCGTCGTCCTGAAGGCTTTTTAGTTGAAACGCCATGTTGCTGTCTTGTTAGTATGTTATGTTTATAAATATTGGTAACACTTAAATCTATTTCCATTCATTTTTACATTTGCCATGTGTTATCATAGCCCTCATATTTCCAGTATTAGGTTATTCCCAGACGCTGGAGTTTCACAGATATTGTTACTGAGCTCAATATCACGACAGTGCATTTATTATTGATTATGTGCCAACATCACTGCGACCAAACTCATAGGTGCCCAATCTGCAAATAAATATCAAAATATATGTATGCTGATTGTTCCTGTTGCTCACTTGTTTGAGCTGCATATTTGATTAGTTTGACAGTGAGCACAGAACAAATCTATGCAATAATTTGTCCAAGAGTGGCCAGTTAATTTTGCCTTCTCATTTCATTTTGAATTTATTAAAATAAAAATGAATTTTGATTTTCTTTCAGGCTGCAAATGCTAAGGCTGTCATTTATGCTGAGAACATGCAAGATGGTATGTTAGATCTTTTTGGGGCAAATTTTTGGCATTTGTGTTGAGAAAACAGGGAGACATCATTAAACCCAACTGTAATGTCATTGAGCAATTTGACTATTGGGTATAGCTAAATGGCTAGAAATAAAGTATAGTTATGTGGTTAGAGATTGGGTATAGTTATGTGGTTAGAGATTAGGTATAGTTATGTGGTTGGAGATTGGGTATAGTTATGTGGTTGGAGATTGGGTATAGTTATGTGGTTAGAGATTGGGTATAGTTATGTGGTTGGAGATTGGGTATATGTACTGAAATGTGATTAGAGATTGGATATAGTTAAGTGGTTAGAGATTGGATATGATGAATTGGTTAGAGATTGGATATGATTAAGTGGTTAGAGATTGGTTGGTTATGATTAAGTGGTTAGAGATTGATATTATTAAGTGGTTAGAGATTGGGTATGATTAAGTGGTTAGAAATTGGATATAATTAATTGGTTAGAGATTGGATATGATTAAGTGGTTAGAGATTTGATATGATTAAGTGGTTAGAGATTGGCTATGATTAAGTGGTTAGATATTGAATATGATTAAGTGGTTAGAGATTTGATATGATTAAGTGGTTAGAGATTGGCTATGATTAAGTGGTTAGATATTGAATATGATTAAGTGGTTAGAGATTGGATATTATTAAGTGGTTAGAGATTGGGTATTATTAAGTGGTTAGAGATTGGATATTATTAAGTGGTTAGAGATTGGGTATTATTAAGTGGTTAGAGATTGGGTATTATTAAGTGGTTAGAGATTGGGTATGATTAAGTGGTTAGAGATTGGATATTATTAAGTGGTTAGAGATTGGGTATTATTAAGTGGTTAGAGATTGGATATGATTAATTGGTTAGAGATTGGATATTATTCAGTGGTTAGAGATTGGATATGATTAAGTGGTTAGAGATTGGATATGATTAAGTGGTTGTGATCAAGAAGTAGATATTGGGTGTAAAGTATTTTGAAATTTGGCATAACATGGTTAGAGAGTGGATGTGGTTACAAGTCTGGATATATTTATATATTTATATTTTGTTGAGATGTAAATATTGCAATCAAGCTGTAAACTAGAACACATCCCATTGTCTGGACTGCTTCCCGCTAGATGGCAGTAGTTTGAGAACATATGAAGAGTATTTATAATCAAAGAATTGTGTCTTTAGACTACACTCTTTATTCTCTTATCACATGACCTGGGGAAGACTTTATATTCTCTTATCGCATGACTTGGGGAATACTGGAAAGTTTGACCTGCTTGGTGATTGAACATGACCCAAGACATGATGGTGTATGATCTGTTCTCTTATCAAGTATGCCCGTGACACAATAGACCTAATCAAGTATGCCCGTGACACAATAGACCTAATCAAGGATGCCTCGTGACACAATAGACCTAATCAAGGATGCCCGTGACACAATAGACCTAATCAAGGATGCCTCATGACACAATAGACCTAATCAAGGATGCCTCATGACACAATAGACCTAATCAAGTTGTCCCGTGACACAATAGACCTAATCAAGTATACCCGTGACACAATAGACCTAATCAAGTATACCCGTGACACAATAGACCTAATCACAATTCACATGATGGAGTATGATCTTTGACCTGATAGAGTATGACCTGTGACTAATAGAGTTTGACATTGTAACCTGATGTGGTCAATGTCCTGAGTGTTAATTATTGGGTATTTTCTAAAATTTTCAGCCATCAAGGAAATTAAACCTCATCTGTCTCCATCTATGAACTACTACATCCTGGGAGGATCAGGTGCTGCGTTGATGAAAGCTAAAGTTCTAAACCAAGAGGTGGAGAGGAGTCCTTCTTATGCACCTCCAAATGTTGATGTTAGATGTTCAGGTAAGGATGTATTCATCAGTGTGTCTTCACTATCTGGGAACCAAAAGGGAAGCAAAGAATAGCAACACTGTTTACCATACATTTATGTTGTAAGAGGTGACTAAGGGGGTTATGGGGGTGAAGTTGGCTGTTCCATCTCATATAATATCAAAGTTGCCCGTGTGTTGCCTGGTCCCGAAAAGGGAGCAAAGAATAGCAACACTGTTTACCTTCCACGCATGTCGTAAAAGGCGACTAAGGAGGTTATGGGATGGAGTTGGCTGTCCCATCTCATATAGGGTCAGTGACCCAAAGCCATGCTGAAGTTGGATGTGTCAAGCAGAAAGGCGCAGATATCGCAGCAATGCTGTAAACCATGACACAGCGCATTCCGTTCTCCGGACTACATCCTGTTAATCTGCAGGAGTTTGAGAATGGAGAAGAAGAAGAAGATATCATAGTGACCGAGATGCCATGCTGAAGTTGGATGTGTCAGGCTGAAAGGCCCATATATTGCAGCAAAACTGTAAACTATGACACATTTTGTTCTAGGGACTATATCCTGCTAATGTGCTGGTAATTGTTCTATACAATCTCTGGTAATATCTAAGTTATCCGCTGAAGACAGATGTGTCAGGCCATTGGTACAAATAAAACAGCGACAACACATTTCCATTTTCTGGACTACATCCTGCTGGAAATATAGTTGGACCATTGTCCTGCTACAAGAGAGATTCAGCGGGAGTTTGAGAATGAACGCTGAAGAAGAAGATACCAAAGTTACATCTATGCTGTATAATTGTTCTATATAATTTCTTGATGTACTAAAATTGTAGAATATGTTGTGCTATTGCAGATCGATTACTTCTTGTGTACACATCTGGGACAACTGGGCTTCCAAAGGCTGCTGTCGTCTCACATACAAGGTCAAGGATCTGTCATAATCTGTTTTGTGCTTCTTAAATAATATATTATTTTGTGATAGAGCCTTATTTATAGAGTGACCATGTGTTACCAGGGCTGAAAGTGAAGCAGAGAATAGTAACAAAGCCACTAGTGAACTATATTCCTTCAGAACAATATAGTAACAAAGCCACTAGCTATCTATATTCCATCAGAACAATATAGTAACAAAGCCACTAGCTATCTATATTCCATCGGAACAATATAATGCTTATGGTGTAAAACTGCGTTTTCCAGTTTGAGAGTTCAATGCTGCTGTGTCTATGACATGCATGTCTGGTCACAGTGTTGCCATTCTCTGCTCTCATTTTTGGCGATGTTAAAATAACAGTGACTAGTTTGTCTATTTCTTGTAAAAATAATTTTTCGATCTGGATATTAAATTACTGTGTACTTCAACTGGTTCTACTATTTGGTATACAAATATTTGTTTTGTTTAGATATGAAAACATGTTCTGCTATTTGGTATACAAATATTTGTTTTGTTTAGATATGAAAACATGTTCTGCTATTCGGCATCTACCTATGTTACTTCAGCGCTTAAATAGTGCATAGAACAGAAACCAGAGCTATCCAGTTTGAGCGATGTGATACTGCTGTGTGTAATTCTTGCGTGTTGTTGAGACCCATAGTCATACCCTCTTTGATCGTTATTCTGCAAAGAGTCTCTCTTGGTCTTCCTCTTTTTCTTTTGCCATCTGGTACCCATTTTTCTGACATAAAAATAGTTGTTCTTTGGGATATTAAAATATTTTATGCCATTTGACAAAAATATATTTTTGATTTTAGTATTAAATTTTGATTATTTCAACAGGTTCTGTTATTTGGCATATGGTGTACAGCTATTTTTTAAGATAACGCCCGCAGATGTTGATTATATCTCATTGCCATTGTATCACACGGCTGGTGGAATCTTAGGGGCAGGTCAGGGAGTTCTGGGTGGAACCACATTGGCAATCAGAGCCAAGTTTTCTGCCAGTCAGTTTTGGTCAGATTGTGTCAAATATAGAGCCACTGTAAGTAACATTTTTTTTCTCTTGTTTTTGTTTTGTTTTGTATGTTCTTTTGTGTTTTTACACTTATTTAAAAACAAATAATTCAAACATATTCTGTATAAGACATAAGTGTTAAAAGTATTGTTGATATTTTAACCAATCTCATATACAATCTATTTTCCAATCTCATATACAATCTATTTTCCAATCTCATATACAATCTATTTGCCAATCTCATATACAATCTTTTTTCCAATCTCATATACAATCTAATTTCCAATCTCATATACAATCTAATTTCCAATCTCATATACGATCTTTTTTCCAATCTCATATACAATCTAATTTCCAATCTCATATACGATCTAATTTCCAATCTCATATACAATCTATTTTCCAATGTCATATACAATCTATTTTCCAATGTCATATACAATCTATTTTCCAGTCTCATATACAATCTATTTTCCAATCTCATATACAATCTATTTTCCAATCTCATATACAATATATTTTCCAATCTCATATACAGTATATTTTCCAATCTCATATACAATCTAATTTCCAATCTCATATACAATCTATTTTCCAATCTCATATACAATCTATTTTCCAATCTCATATACAATCTGTTTTCCAATCTCATATACAAACTATTTTCCAGTCTCATACAATCTATTTTCCAATCTCATATACAATCTGTTTTCCAATCTCATACATTCCATTATCCAATCTCATACAGTCTATTATTCAATCTCATATACAGTCCATTATCCAATCTCATATACAATCCTCAGCCGAAGATGGATGTGTCGGGCCATTGGCGCAAATAAAATGGCAACACAACGCATTTATTTTCTCTGGACTATATCCTGCTGGAAATCTAGTAGGGCCATTATCCTGCTACAAGAGAGATCCAGTGGGAGTTTGAGAAAGAATGCAGAAGAAGAAGAATATACAATCCATTATTCAATCTCATATACAATCCATTATGCAATCTCATATACAATCCATTATGCAATCTCATATACAATCCATTATCCAATCTCATATACAATCCATTATGCAATCACATATACAATCCATTATCCAATCTCATAACCAGTACAATGTGGTTGGTCAGCTTTCAAACATGTCCAAGTTAGTTGAGATGTGATCAGGCCTAGCTAAGCTAACACAATCCAACCTTTTGTTATTTATATCTTGTTTTTTATAGTTTTTATTTTGTGTGCTTATTTTGTTAACCATGTTTTTTTTACAATTTATTTTTTTTAATTAAAAAAAAACTTGCATGTTTGGTCGATTGTTTTGTTTTCTTACTGTTTAGTTTTGTGCACTTTTGTGGTTTTGTATTTTGTTTTTCTTGATTTTGTTGTATGCCAGAACATTAGATGCAGTGCAGATTCCACATTTTCTGTATAAAATGGGATCACTTATAGAGTAGCTAAGGAAGAATATGTCCTTTCTACCATACTGTTCAAAGTGATCGTCACTGACTTTCTGACGTGCATTTTCATGTAATCAACTTCGGTGTGTGACCACATACTCCAAGACTGCCCATGTGTTTTCAGGCCCAAGAGGAGAGTAAAGATTGAACACTGTTTACCTTTCATGCATGTCATAAGAGGCGACTAAGGTTATGGGATGAAGTTTGCTGTCCCATCCCAAATAGGGTAAAAATGACCCAAAGCCATGCTTAAGTCGGATGTGTCAGGCCGAAAGGAGCAGATATTGCAGCAATGCTGTAAACCATGACAACGCATTCTGTTCTCCGGACTACATCCTGCTAATCTGCAGGAGTTTGAGAACGAACGCAGAAGAAGAAGAATATGTTAGTGCGACCACAGTCTGAATACAGCAACCTGCCATCGGGGATGAAGATAACTCTTTAGGTATTATGCCGCAACAACTATTAGGTGGGGTCACCAGTTCCCTACTTCGCTGTGTTTACCTCGCCTAACTCATGCGTCAGGTACTCACTCACAGCTGGAGTGATCTCGTCAAGCAATAAGTCACAACCCAAAACCGCACACCTTAGAGGGAACATTAATCACAAATCTCATCACCCAGAGAACCGCACACCTTAGAGGGAACAGTAATCACAAATCTCATCACCCAGAGAACCGCTCACCTTAGAGGGAAAATTAATCACGAATCTCATCACCCAGAGAATTGCAGACTTTAGAGGGAACATTAATCATGAATCTCATCACCCAGAGAAGCGCACACCTTAGAGGGAACATTAATCACGAATCTCATCACCCAGAGAACCGCACACCTTAGAGGGAACATTAATCACGAATCTCATCACCCAGAGAACCACACACCTTATAGGGAACATTAATCACACTTTTTAATATATCAGCTTCTTGTTTTTAATAATTTATATTCCGTGTTCTAGTTTTTAATGTAACTGGTTGCCATCATAGGCAAAGCATGGAGATCCGAAGTGACTTGTTTTTTTTAAACAGAACACGAAGATTGTTCTAGAGTACAGAATTTATCTTCATGTTCTATTGGGCTATGGTTACCAGCGCAATAAAGTGGTGTGCCTAAAAGATGCAGATGAATACACAATACAGCTGTAGAATGGAACACTTTCCTGCATGAGATCTGTGTGTCAGTGCTTTCCAAACTATAGAGTGGTCACATAGGAGAAAACAAAAATTGTGATAATTTACAAAAGCCTGTTTTATAAATTGAAGAACGTCAGAAGAGTCCTGACAGGCTACACAAGTGCCGGTATCCAAGAGCCCTGACAGGCTACACGAGTGCCGATATCCAAGAGTCCTGACAGGCTACACGAGTGCCGATATCCAAGAGTCCTGACAGGCTACATGAGTGCCGATATTGAGGGAGCAAGCTTTGATCACTATCCAGCCAGAGAACCACAGTTACAATTTTGGTGATCCAGAAACAGGTACACATGCAAAAAAGTGGAGAGAATGTGGAGTAGTGCCAGATGGAGAAATAAAAAAACATTGTGGGGTAGCTAGACAACACCTCAAAACTTACATTGTCGAATTTATTGTCACCCAACCCCCTCTCCCGACAACACTTCAAAACGTATGTTGTCGAGTTTATGGGGGTCACCCAACCTCTCCCCCCTCCCCCAACAAACACATGTAGTGAGCATGAACAGTATATATATATATATTATAATGAATGTCCACTGTCAGCTACTATAATTTTCCTGTACAAGCTATCTCCCATTACTGTGACCTATATATTATAATTCGATTAATTTTTCTTAAGCATTATTCTTAAGCGTCCGTTAAAGTAGTGGGGCCTGTATTTCAGGAAAGTATTCTTGTTTATTGTAAAGGCTGATTAAGTAAGCATGATTTTTAAACTTGCATCCACCCAGATAGCGCAGTACATTGGGGAGATTTGTCGTTACCTTCTGGTACAACCAGTTCGACCTGAGGAGTCCCTGCATACAGTTAGGCTCATGTTTGGTAATGGGATCAAAGCACAGATCTGGAAGCAGTTTCAGGAACGGTTTGGTGTGAAGTTGATTGGTGAATTCTATGGAGCAACCGAAGGCAACTGTGCTATAGGTGACTTCAAGTTTGATAAGTTTTCTGTTAGACATGTTCTACTAATAACTGATGTATTTGTTATGTGTTGCTGGAACCAAAAGGGGAACAAATAATAGTAACATTGCTTCTTATCATGCATTTTTTAGGAGAATAAGGAGGGTTGGGCATGAAGTTATTAACCAATGTTCCATCTAAGGTCAGATTCCATCTGTGATCATGGTAAGATGTGATCTATCTGATTTCAATATTAAAATTCACACTGTACTCGTCTCTCTGTGTGACAACTATTGATTTGAATATTGTACTCGTCACTCTGTGACATCTATTGATTTGAACATTGTACTCGTCACTCTGTGACATCTATTGATTTGAATATTGTACTCATGGCTGTGTGACATCTATTGATTTGAACATTGTACTCGTCACTCTGTGACATCTATTGATTTGAATATTGTACTCATGGCTGTGTGACAACTATTGATTTGAACATTGTACTCGTCACTCTGTGACATCTATTGATTTGAACATTGAAAACTGATATCTAAAGTTTAAAAAAAATTAAAGTGAAGAATGAAAAGGTGTCTTGTCAGTAAAGGGTTTCATATAAAGGTGTCTCATTTCAATAAAATGGTTCCATATAAACATGTCAAATAAAAATGTAGCTTCACGTGTGAATGATGATGATACTTCTTCTTCTTCAGCATTCATTCTCAAACTCCCGCTGGATCTCCCTTGTAGCAGGACCATGGTCCTACTAGATTTCCAGCAGGATGTAGTCCAGAGAATGGAAATGCATTGTGTCGCCGTTTTATTTGCGACAATGACCCAACACATCCGTCTTCGGCGGTATGATGATACAACTACATACACAATTGATCAGCTCTATAGTTGTTAGTGATCCCACCTCACACATACAGCTTAGTCAAGTCATACTGGCTCTTGGTTTGAAAGGTGAATACCCACATTGTAATGATGATGCGATTGTACGAGGCGTGTTCAAATGAAAACGGGACTTGTTACACCACGCGTGATAGAGCGCACTGATATTGATGACATTTTGCACTAGTAATGAGTATCCAATAATTTACATACGGTCACGTGTTCATCTTCCCAGCATGCATATGTGCTGCAGAAGACTGTTAACAATATGGCGGGTGTGATTCCGAACCCGTCCAAAGTGAATCAGCGTGCTGTGATCCAGTTTCTTTCATTTGAAGGATGTCAAGCAGTAGACATTCATCGGAGAATGAAGGCAGCATATGGTGACAAATGTTTGTCGAGGACCAGAGTGATGGAGTGGGTGCGTATGTTTAAAGACGGACGTGAGTTAACGGCAGATCTTGCACGGCCAGGTCAGGCGCATATTGTTGCAACAGAAGAAGCCATAGCCGTGCTTGATAAAACAGTACTGACTGACCGTCGTCGGAGCATTCGTTCGCTTGCAGAAGAATTCCATATGTCAATTGGGACAGCCCACATGGTTGTTCGGAAGAAATTGAACTATCGGAAGGTGTGTTCACAGTGGGTCCCACGGATGTTGACTGACCACCATAAGGAAGAACGGATGGGGTGGAGTTTGAACCACCTGATGCGTTACAGGGCAGAGGGTGATGCATTTCTGTTGAGCATTGTGGCAGGTGATGAATCGTGGTGCCACCACTATGAACCGAGCAGCAAAATTGACAGCATGCAATGGAAACATCTAGGTTCACCAAAACCCAAAAAATTCAAGACACAGGTTTCTGCTGGGAAGGTTATGGTGACTGCATTTTTTGACCATGAAGGGCTTTTGTTGACTGATTTTAAGGAACCTGGTGTCAACATCAATGCCGCCCATTATAAAGACACTTTAGACAAGCTGCATAAGGCCATCAAGGCTAAGCGACCAGGCAGACTTTCTCAAGGTGTGATTCTTCTCCACGACAACGCTCGTCCGCACGTCGCAAAAATTGTGCAGGAAACATTGGCAAAGAAGAATTGGGAAGTTCTTCATCACCCAGCCTATAGTCCCGATTTATCCCCGTGTGATTTCCATTTGTTCGGACCGTTGAAGAAAGCACTAAAGGGACAGCGATTCAACAGCGACGCAGACGTGAAGACAGCGGTGACCACATGGTTCAGAGAACAGCCACGCAACTTTTTCTCAGACGGCATTCGACGTCTACCTAAACAGTGGGATGCTTGCCTAAATGCATACGGAGATTTTTTCTGATGAACCCAGGTGCATTCTTATTCACAAGTGGTTGCTTTGTTCAATTCCGTTGAAAATATTAAATTGCGTATGATACTTTAAAAATAAATCCACAAGTCCCGTTTTCATTTGAACACGCCTCGTATGTGCGAGGGCAGGTCGATAAGTAAGTCACAAATGGCTGTAAATAAAAATTAAGACGATAACAACTTGGGAACCAATTATTTTTAAACCTACATAGTCCCTCTTATTTTTCAACATAATTTCCACCAACATTGATGCACTTATCCCATCATTTTATCAGTCCTCCCAAACCTGCTGTATAGAACTGTGTACTCTGTTTTCTAAACCAGATTTTCACTTCACATTCAATTCCTGCATTATTTGTGAAATTTCTCCTGCCAAGGTTGGTTTTCATTGGACCAAACAGGTGGAAATTTCTAGGGGCTAAGTTGAGGCTGTAAGGATGATGTTCCAGAATTTCTCACACTAGATGATCAATTCTCTCCTGAATTAATAGAGCCGTATGTGGCCTGACATTGTCATGAAGGAGCAATATCCTCTAGTCAGCAGGCCTGGAAGCTTTCTTCAAATTGCATCCCAAAGCATCGACAGAACTTCACTAGTACTATTCATAATTCATGTTGTCACCTTTCTTCTTGAAATTGGTTAGAAGTACTCCGTGACAATCCCAGAACACTTTTAGCTTAACCGTCCCTGTTGATGGTGTAACTTTGAATTTTTGGACACAGGGCGAAGAAGAAGAAGGATGTTTCCATTGCATTTAAACACTGATTCAGGTTGGTAGTGATGTACCCATGATTCAGGTTGGTAGTGATGTACCCATGATTCAGGTTGGTAGTGATGTACCCATGATTCATCCGCAGAAATAATCCTGTTCAGCTTGTCTTCTCCTTCATCTGCGTAGCGACAGAGATTCTGCAAAGGTTGGCCTTAAGTGGCATTTAACAATTCAAGAACGCATGTGGTTGCGTCTGTGGGTCTCAACAATCGCCCACTAGACATACCACCCATGCAACAGAAAACCTTAGTGGATAACATGCCGTTATATTGAGGTTATCTTCTTAGAGAAGCTTCATGGCACGTCATCTATACAATTATGCTTTTATTTTGTTGTTGAAATGTGTTTCATGTTTACCTGAATATATATATGCACCTTCTGTGGTTGGGAGGGAGATTTTCTGAGCAGCACAGGGTAGGAGGAAACTGACAGCATTGTTTTTTCCTATGGCTGAAACCCATCATAGAGGCACAGTGACTCAGGACATGACAATCCTTTTGACTTGAACATTTGGTTGCATGCCTGGAGCAATAGAGAATTTTGGCATAACCAGTAGTCAATTGGTGGCGGGGAATGAACACAGTGAACCCTATCTTGTGTACAGTGGCTCGGAGCAGTGCATAGGTTGAAACCTACCTTCCTGGAGGTGTTATAGTTATTCCTTGGCTCTGTCCCGGGGTGGGCAGAAAATCCACAGACTTCCCAGCAATATAATGCCATTTAATGGCATTAGGTCAAAGGGCACGAGCCCATGGCCAGCTGGATCAGCAACCAACCAACAATTCAAGAATAGTTCTAAATTTGCCCGAATTGACTGTCCCATACTATAGAGGGTCAAAGTGACCAAAAAACCATGCTGAAGTCGGATGTGTCAGGTCAAAAGGTACATATATCACACCCAAGCTGTAAACCGTGACACAACATATTGCGTTCTCTGGACTACATCCTGCAAATATGTAGGAGTTTGAGACTAGTTCTAAAACAGCATCCTATGTAGGATATGTTTCAATTATTTATATCCAATTAACTGGTTCACCATTTTTGTACTGATGATATACAGTGGGATC
The DNA here is from genome assembly GCA_034231615.1 of Meghimatium bilineatum. NCBI lineage: Eukaryota > Metazoa > Mollusca > Gastropoda > Stylommatophora > Philomycidae > Meghimatium > Meghimatium bilineatum. The sequence continues at coordinate 5,483,414 of CM067321.1, forward strand.
CCTCTATAGAGTATTCTTTTATAACAAATTTCCCTGTATAACAACAATTTTCAAAATCCCCAATTATATTTATTTTTTATTGTTTGTACTGCATATAGCAAATTTCTGTTATTACATACATATTGTAATAACATGCTAAACCTTGGTCCCTAAGTAAAATGTTAGCAAAGAAAATCAACACCTTTGAGATGAAATGCTACAGAAGGATACTTAGAATATCATGGAAGGAAAAAAAGAGAAACTCAGATATTATAAACACATTGAAGATTCCAGAGTGTTGGTTACTAAACACAATATCAGAAATAAAACTACAACTGTTTGATCATATAAACAGACATAACTGTTTAGAAAGACAAATAATAGAGGGCAGAGCACCTAGGCGGAGGAGGAAAGGTAGACCAAGAAGACATGGACTGACGACATTAAATACAAGCTGCATCGCCCAAGACAGAGAAGGATTCAGGGATTTCATTGGGAAGACAACGTTCTGGAGAGAATATGTCACATGACACACATACATATTCTGTCTGTCCGTACTAAGATGTTATAGCAGGATTCCACTGTATTTGATAGGGATTATTTCTTGTAGGTTAGTTCAGTTTAATAACTATGGTTGTTGTTTTTGCAGTAAACTTTGAGAACCGAATTGGAGCAGTTGGCTTTGCAACACGTATCGCTCCCTTCATGTACCCGATTACTTTAATCAAGGTGGATCCAGAAACCAATGAAATCATCCGAGATAAAAATGGCCTCTGTGTCCGCGCAGAGCCTGGTTAGTATTATAATCATACATTTAATATATTTTCTGTTCTGTCAAGCTTAGTTGCAGTTTTTCAAGACTTGTCCATCTACTATCTACATGAAGAATTGTGAAAATCTTAAGCTGTCTCTCTCTTATTCATCCACTTACCCCTTATGTACAGTCTGTTATGTTCGTTGTTCTATCAGTACTGGCTCATTACCCAGGTATAGATGGTGGGAAATCTGTCTCTCTCTTATAAACTCTAAATTTCTGCATTTCTTCGCCTCTCTTCACTTGTTAAACTTACTGTTTCTTTGTCACCATTCTCCCTCCCTCTTATATGCCCTCAATGTCTGATGTCTTTGTCACCATTCTCCCTCCCTCTTATATGCCCTCAATGTCTGATGTCTTTGTCACCATTCTCTCATACAATCTCTATTTTTCTGTCATAAGGTTATAAGCTAAATTTATCTCTTATACTCTCAATTTATCTCTGTGTGTTATAAACTCAATTTATCTCTCTGTGTTATAAACTCAATTTATCTCTCTGTGTTATAAACTCAATTTATCTCTGTGTGTTATAAGCTCAATTTATCTCTGTGTGTTATAAACTCAATTTATCTCTGTGTTATAAGCTCAGTTTATCTCTCTGTGTTATACTCTCAATTTATCTCTCTGTGTTATAAGCTCAGTGTATTTCTCCATATTATGAAAGTAAATTCGAGTAGGAAACATGACGATAAATGAAAATAATTCTTACAGCTGACGGGAATTGAACCAGGTCTATTCTAGTGGCACCGAATCACCTTACAATTCAAGTAAATAGGTTTTCCGTATTTGACCAACCACATCTCCAAAAAAGAAGTGATCTCGTCAAGACATTCATCCTGTGTACTCAATTCACTTATGATGGACCAATCGAGACAATGACTATTACAACAACAACGAACATCCCGTACAAGTATTGAAGTATCCTGAGTAACACAAACATAGAACATCCATATTCATACTACAAGGACCAATAGGCCTTCTTGTAAACATAAATAACATAGAGACAGTAGAATGTTGCTTCAAATAATATCTTATACAAGTCAATTCAATTACGGAGCATGAGGATAAATGAACATAATACAGAAGAATTATTGTACGTATACCACGGACAGCTAAAAAGACAAATCAAGAAGTGTTAAGATCAATAAATCCTGCGGGGGATACCGACCCCTACCAGGAGCGTCCACAGGTGGCGGATAGTGGAAAAGCCTCTTGAGGCCAGCTGTGAATAACCCTCTGGGCAAATAAACAGCCGCTGACCAAACGGTGTTGCTGACCACGAGGACGGGGTGGGATATCAGTCGGCGCTGATATTCCCACTGAAATACCCCATATGTCCATTGACTGGCAGCATCAAAGCGAGTATGAGCCGCTATAAGCTCAGGTTGCTGGAGTGGGGTCACTGACCCCACTCCAGGAATGTGCCAGGGGGGAGGGGAGGGGGGTAGGGATAGGGTTTAGGTAGGGTTAGAGGGTTGGGTAGGGTAAATGGGAAATTATAGATATTAGAACAAGAGAGAGCAATGTTCTTAAATCACCTTCCCTGAATGAGAGGTGTCTTAGATTACAAGAAATAAACCACAGAGGAGGATAATGAATACCTGGCAACAAAAAAATTATCCTAGGAGAGGGGAACTCTACCTCAAAACCCCGGGCAGATGGTGCTCGTTAACCCTGTTAGGCAAGCTGTCTAGGAGAAGGAAAACTCCAAAATGAAACCTCCACTGCCCTGTGGACAATCCTTGGATGGATAAGGGCTAGGGAAACACATCCTGACTCAAAAGTAAGATGGAAGACGGAGACACTGGACCGAAAGGTACAAAATAGTCCAGCCAAGGCTGAAAACCACAGTGTCACGCAATGACTTCACATGTCAAATAAAAGGTTACAGATGATTCGTTTTGGTGCTTCATCTGTGGAATCCCGTCAGGTGGATGAAGTGCCGGGCTCTAAGCCTCGAAGGAGCCCACCCTCAGCGACTGGTGGTACCTCTGTCTCAATTTGTGGAGCCAGGAAAAGAGATCAGAGGGAAAAAACTACTGGTTCAAAAAAATCACATATAGATCATGATGCAGACAAAAATAAGCACTTAAAAATATTGCAGTGGAATGCAGAGGGCGTGTACAATAAAAAGACTGCACTTGCAAACCGATTACACACAGAGGAAATCGACATAGCATGCATACAGGAAACACACCTCACAAACAACAATAGATTCAACATCCGAGGATACCAAACATTTCGGAACGACAGAGAAAAAAGACATAAAGGAGGGGTTCTTATACTGGTGAAAAACAATATCGTTGCCTCTGAAATTCGAGTAGACACAGAAGAACAGGCTGAAATCATTGGAACCTGTCTAACCCTTCCAACTAAAGAGGTCACAGTATATAACTATTACTGTCCACAAGACAAGAGCCTATCTCTACACACAATTAACACAGAAAAAGATAACTGTCTCGTAATTGGTGACTTCAATAGCCACTCACAGAGTTGGGGATATACAGAACAAGATACTAGAGGAGAAGAAGTGGAAGACTGGCAGTGTGAGGTGAAACTTCAACTGCTTAATGAACCTGAAGACCACCCAACTTTCTACTCTAGAAGATGGCACACCACCTCAACCCCTGACCTAGCCTTTGCAACAGACGCCTTAGCGAAAATAACATACAGGGAAGTGCTGGAGCAGCTTGGCGGAAGTGACCATCGCCCCATCAAACTCACCATTGACATTAACCATACCCCTGCTGGCCCTACAACCACACCCAGATGGAACTTCAAGAAAGCAAACTGGAGTAAGTTTGCTGACCTGACAGACAAATTCACAAAAACCTTAAATCCAAGGATTAAAAACGTGAACAAAACTGCACAACTCCTGGCTTCTGCACTTCTTCAAGCAGCCAAGCAAACCATACCAAGAGGTGCTAGGAAAAATTACAAACCGTACTGGTCTGACGAACTCGATGAGTTGGAGAAAGAAGTGTCAAAGGCCAGAGACACAGCAGAAAAAGCCCATCCACAGAAAACAACATATCACTAAAAGCTGCTGTAGCCAAACTAAGAAAAACAACAATTACAAACACAAGGAAAAGCTGGCATGAAAAAACAAAATTTAAACTTCGACAAAGAGGGAAGAAAGCTATGGAAAATAACAAAAATGCTCAACAATGAAGATAACAAAACAGCACCAGTAGCTATAGAGAATGGTGGAGATGTACTCACAGGAAAGAAGGCTGCAAATCACTTTATACAGCATTACCAAAGTACTGCCTGCCACAAAGTCGATGAAAATAGGAGAAGAGAAGTAAGAAAAGAACTACGGAATATCGAAAAAGAGATCAGCAAAGATAAACAAGATGTCATGAATATTCCATTCACGATTAATGAACTAAATGAAGAACTAGCAGTATTAAAACTTAGGAAATCACCTGGCCCTGATGACATACCAAATGAACTGCTAATTCACATCGGACCATCAGCAAAAAAGAAATTAATAAAAATTTTTAACAACTGTTGGGATAGAGGTCTAGTGCCACAGGTGTGGAAAACCGCCATAATGATACCCATCCACAAGAAAGGCAAGCCAAAAAATAAGGTGGACAGCTATCGCCCAATAAGTCTGACCAGCTGTGTTTGCAAATTAATGGAGCGCCTGGTAAACAAAAGAATGATGTGGTTCCTAGAAAAAAATAAAATCCTGCTAGATCAGCAAGCTGGCTTCAGAAAGTGTAGATCAACTGAAGACCAGATTACACTAATTGCCCAGGAAGTAGAGGATGCTTTCCAGGAAAAAAAGCAGACATCAGTGGTGTGGGTAGATATGGAAAAAGCCTTTGATTGTGTATGGAAAGATGGACTCCTCCTTAAACTACAACAAAACAAAGTGACAGGGCGCATGTATTACTGGATAAAACACTACCTGCACAACCGAAAAGCAGCAGTGAAGCTTGAAATGAAGCATAGCAGAAAGAAACTCTTTAAGCATGGAGTACCACAGGGAGGTGTTCTATCCCCCACTCTGTTCCTTATATTTATGAATGACATTGACCAAATTCTCTCGCGTAAAGTAAATGCTGCAATGTATGCAGACGATCTGGCGATATGGTGCAGTGAAGAGAGCGTAGGCACAACAAAAATAAGGTTGCAAGAAACTATGGACAATTTGGCCAAGTGGACAGACCAATGGGCCATGTCTATCAATGTCCAAAAAACTACCTATACCATCTTCAGCATGTCCACCAAACCACAGAAAATCCTACTAACCATAAATGGTCAAACATTGCCAAAAGATTAGACACCTACATACCTTGGAGTCACTTTTATCCAAGACTTACATGGAAACAGCACATAGACAAGTGCCAAACAAAAGGTACAATGAGGACAGCACTCCTTAAAAAATTGGCTGGAACAGATTGGGGTGCAAATGGAAAAATTCTAAGTAGAGCATATACAGGTTATGTAAGACCAGCTTTGGAATATGGAATGTCAGCATGGGGGACTGCAGCCAAGAGTAACACTCAAAAGATCTCAAAGATACAAAACCGCAATCTCAGAATTATAACAGGAGGTATGAATACTACCCCAATCACAGAAATGGAAACATGCACAGGTTTGCCATCAATGGAAGAAAGAAGAAATGAAAAAATCCTCACACAGTATGCAAAGTTCAAATGTTTGGAGAGTCATCAAATGAACCAAAGACTAAGCAGACCTACAAAAGAGCGACTCAAAAGAGGTAGCTTTCTACACTCCGCTAAACAGCTCCAGAACTGCCGATTCACAACAGACATGTAGTATTTCTAACGGATGCAAAATCAGTATTGCAGGCATTGAAAGATCCAAAGAACACGAGCATGAATGAACTTACGGCCTGCTTACTACACCTCAGCAGTACCACCAAAGAAACAGTACTGCAGTGGATCCCAGGTCACTGTGGCATACCTGGAAATGAAAAAGCTGATCTCCTGGCAAGGAAAGGGGGATCACTGGAACAAATAGAAAATGATAATACGTACTATGAAAGTAAGACCATGTTAAAAGCAGAATATAAGAAAAAGTGGAAGCAAATGCACCCAACTGCAGAACCAAATGACCCCTACCACCAAATGTCACGCAAGGAACAAACCATCATTTTCAGACTACGAACTGGTCACAACAGACTGAGAAGTCACATGTTTCGAAAGCTGAAGATTGGTGAGACAGATCTGTGCAACTGTGGACTGAGCCCAGAGACTGCAGAACACATTCTTCATGCCTGTCAACTCTACCAAGAAGAGAGGGAGAAAATATGGCCTACTGAGACGGCACTGCTTCCAGACTTGAGGGGTTCCATGGATGACCTGAAGCGAATCACACAATTCATTGAAGCTATTGGGGCTGTAACCTGATATCTGACTGAAGAACGATGAAGAAGAAGATCAATAAATATCAGAGAGGGCTGGCTCCTTAACAACATCCTAACAAGAAAGCTGTGTTTTATGGTCATATAAAGAGACATAGTAGCATGGAAAGATTGATAGCTGAAGACAGAGTTAATGGCAACAAGGAAAGAGGGCACCCAAGACGACGATAGTGCCGTGATATATCAGATTACTTAAACATGTCTCTAGCTGTGGCAGGTCTACTTGGCCATAATTGCGGAGTGTTCAGAGAATCCATAAGGAAGATCACATTCTGGAAAGAATATGTCACATGAGAAGAGTTATGAGCTCAATTTCTCTGTCTGTTATAAGTTCAATCAATTTCTCTCTCTCTCTCTCTCTCTGTTCAATTTCTCTCTGTGTTATAAGTTCAATCAATTTCTCTCTCTCTCTCTGTTCAATTTCTCTCTGTGTTATAAGTTCAATCAATTTCTCTCTCTCTCTGTTCAATTTCTCTCTGTGTTATAGGTTGGTTGGTTGGTTGCTGATCCAGCGGTCCGTGGGCTCATGCCCTTTGACCCAATGCCATTGTGTGATATATGCATGTGTTTGTGCGTTGTTGTTTTGTTCCATATAATGTGTTCCATTTATCTGGCCCTCTGTGTTATAAGTTCAATCAATTTCTCTCTCTCTCTCTCTCTGTTCAATTTCTCTCTGTGTTATAAGTTCAATCAATTTCTCTCTCTTATAAGTTCAATCAATTTCTCTCTCTCTCTCTGTTCAATTTCTCTCTCTGTTATAAGTTCAATCAATTTCTCTCTCTGTTATAAGTTCAATCAATTTCTCTCTCTCTCTGTTCAATTTCTCTCTGTTATAAGTTCAATCAATTTCTCTCTCTCTCTCTCTCTCTGTTCAATTTCTCTCTCTGATATAAGTTCAATCAATTTCTCTCTCTGTTATAAGTTCAATCAATTTCTCTCTCTCTCTGTTCAATTTCTCTCTCTGTTATAAGTTCAATCAATTTCTCTCTCTCTCTGTTCAATTTCTCTCTCTGTTATAAGTTCAATCAATTTCTCTCTCTCTCTGTTCAATTTCTCTCTCTGTTATAAGTTTAATCAATTTCTCTCTCTCTCTCTCTCTGTTCAATTTTTCTCTCTGTTATAAGTTCAATCAATTTCTCTCTCTGTTATAAGTTCAATCAATTTCTCTCTCTGTTATAAGTTCAATCAATTTCTCTCTCTGTTATAAGTTCAATCAGTTTCTCTGTCTCTCTCTCTCTCTCTGTTATGATCTCAATTTCTCTATCCGTCACTCACGTAACAATATTTTTAATATCATATGATTTTCTATCCCTCGTCTTCAAAAGGTGAACCTGGTGAACTTGTGGGTAAAATTGTGAAAGGGAATCCTGTCCGAGAATTTGATGGATACGTGGATGACAAATCTACAAGCAAGAAAGTCTTACGAGACGTATTTGTTAAAGGAGACAGTGCTTTCTCTACTGGTTAGTCAAATTCATTCTGTCTAGTTTGTTTTTATTCCACAGATTTCTGTAGACAGTTCATCCTTAAGATCTGAACTGTGGATTGTTGACCCTTAAGATCTGAACTGTGGCTGGATAACTCTTAAGATCTGAACTGTAGCTGGATAACTCTTAAGATCTGAACTTAAAATGATTCCAGAATTAATTTTGAAGAAAGAGAATTGTGTGGTTGTCTTAGTTTTCCTGTAGCTTTATTATATGCAATGATATTTGGATTACAATCTGTGTATGTCATGCAATGATATTTGGATTACAATCTGTGTATGTCTTTATTTGATACTCCCTGTATCAAATGTGAATAATCAGCAATATATAAGTATATAGGAAAGTTGTCTCAGCATGCAATTGTTTGTTCTTGTCACCAGGAGATATCCTGATAATGGATGATTTGGGTTACATGTACTTCCGGGATCGGACAGGGGACACTTTCCGGTGGAGGGGAGAAAATGTCAGTACCAGTGAAGTGGAGGCTGTCATTAGCAATGCTATTCAGCTTCAGGATGCTGTTGTCTACGGTGTTGAGGTTCCAGGTATGTTGTCTGCAGAGTTCCATATGCATGATTTTGATATCAATTACAGTCATCAATGACTAAACTCTGTCAATCACAGATTTTTAACACTTTACTGACCATTAATCAATTTAATCAATTACAGTCATCAATGATTAAACTCTGTCAATCACAGATTTCTAACACTTTACTGACCATTAATCAATTTCCCAGCTATATAATACCTGGGTCAAAGGGCATGAGCCCATGGACCACTGGATCATCAACCAATTATTAATCCAGAGCATACGTATCTCTCATTACGAAGAGTGATAGCAAATGTTTTAGATATCGACAATGCCGTCTGAAAAAATCTCTGTGAAATACAACTCGTGTGAGTTTTTACACTTTCTGTGTGTCGTAATGAATATTTGCATATGTTGTTTCTTCTTCTTCAGCGTTCATTCTCAAGTTGAATCTCCCTTGTAGCAGGACCATGGTCCTACTAAATGTCCAGTAGGATGTAGTCCAAAGAATGGAAATGCGCTGTATCATCGTCTTATTTGCACCAATGGCCCGACACATCCATCTTCTGCGGGTCATTTTCTGTTTCAATTTGAAAGCCCCAGATTATCGCAAGAATGAAATCTTACTTATTATAATACTAGACCTAGATTTTCATTATTATATATCACAAAATCTCACCTGTGAAAAATGTGATTTATTCACGATTAATACTCATCGAGTATGTCTATAAACTGTATTTCATGGGTGCTGCCATTTTGGAATAACATACTATTCCAGGCAAGCAATTTCTAATAACACTACAGCTACATTTTCCATATTTCTGAAGTATCAATGGTTTCGTCGAAGTTGTAAGGGAACCTGATGACCGTAGAAATTGGTCAGTAAAGTGTTAACAAAACACTTGAATTTAATGTGTTGTTGGTTAGTCCTTTCAGATGTTTATTGAGTTTTTTCTCTCTTGTATATTGCTTTCTGATTCTTACAATCATTCTTGGAATCACTCTATTAATATTGATTATTTCTAACAATCATTCATTGAATCACTCTATTAATTTTGCTTTATTTCCATTATTTGTAACTGTTTCTCCTTTCTTTTTATAATCTCGATTACCAGGTAATGAAGGTAGGGCTGGAATGGCAGCAGTTGTTGATGAAAACAATTCCGTCGATGTTGCTCAATTGGGTGTGATTTTAAACAGGTCACTGCCACCATATGCCCGTCCGCTGTTCCTGCGGTTTATAAAGGAAGCTGACACCACTGGTAAACAGAATGTGTGTTTGTGTAAATAAAATGTGTGTTTGTGTATGGAGACTGTGTTTTGTTTTTAAATACACACGACCATTGCTGTTAAAAAGTAAAGTTACCCATAGCATTTAGAGATGTTAGCAATCTCACATTTCAGTTGCTGTTATATGAGGGTGGTAACCATCTCTCCCTCGCAGTCTTTACTTCCCGGATTAATCCAGTACCCATTTAAGGCTGGGTCGACTTGCATATGTGAAACCAGTGTGCTAACCACTGTGCGGCGTGGTCCCCCCCCCCCCCCCCCCCCCAAATACCACTTGAAATACCAATACGCTGATGCCACTTGAGGGATTTTCCTGGTATACTGCTTAAATCATTTTCCTGTGTTCAAGAGGTCATGGGTTTGATCCCAGGTTGTGATGTTTTGTTTACAAGTGTATGTTTTTAAAGATATCTGGCGATTTATTGCTTAAACATTAGAGTTGCATGCTACAAGTAATACTTTTTGTGGATAGTGTTGCTTCATTGAGAGAGATAAAGTATATTTATATTGAGAGAGATAAAGTATATTTATACTGAGAGAGATAAAGTATATTTATACTGAGAGAGATAAAGTATATTTATACTGAGAGAGATAAAGTATATTTATATTGAGAGAGTATATTTATACTGAGAGAGATAAAGTATATTTATATTGAGAGATAAAGTATATTTATATTGAGAGAGATAAAGTATATTTATACTGAGAGAGATAAAGTATATTTATATTGAGAGAGATAAAGTATATTTATATTGAGAGAGATAAAGTATATTTATATTGAGAGAGTATATTTATACTGAGAGAGATAAAGTATATTTATACTGAGAGAGATAAAGTATATTTATATTGAGAGAGATAAAGTATATTTATATTGAGAGAGATAAAGTATATTTATATTGAGAGAGTATATTTATACTGAGAGAGATAAAGTATATTTATACTGAGAGAGATAAAGTATATTTATATTGAGAGAGATAAAGTATATTTATATTGAGAGAGTATATTTATACTGAGAGAGATAAAGTATATTTATATTGAGAGATAAAGTATATTTATATTGAGAGAGATAAAGTATATTTATACTGAGAGAGATAAAGTATATTTATATTGAGAGAGTATATTTATACTGAGAGAGATAAAGTATATTTATATTGAGATAAAGTATATTTATACTGAGAGAGATAAGTATATTTATATTGAGAGAGATAAAGTATATTTATACTGAGAGAGATAAAGTATATTTATATTGAGAGAGTATATTTATACTGAGAGAGATAAAGTATATTTATATTGAGAGAGATAAAGTATATTTATACTGAGAGAGATAAAGTATATTTATATATTTATGTGTAGAATGAAGTCACTCTTTCTATTGTTTAATAAATAATAATCATATCCTAGCTGGGTCATAAGGGTGTAACATTGGAACCATCAGCACAAAATGATCTTCTGCAGCCACCCGGATGAGTAGAAAAAAATCATGACTGGATCATTCCTTGATGTTGACAAATCCTAAGATTTTCCTTTGTTGTCTTTTCTTCTTGCCCAGCTGTTTTTACTAAAATAGTTTTAGAAAATGAGTCATCACACCGCTGTGAGTTGGTGCCTTCTGGGCATATAATATTTGTGGAGAAATCTCATTGCACACAGGAAACAGAAGATTTCCGTATAATTTCCAGAAATGAAGTCCAATGTCAAAAGCTGCATTAACATGGAATGTAACAATTCATCCATACAGACAAAATAATGATGTTATCTGCAGACTGGGAAAACTTGAACAAACAATCATTTTAAGATTGAGAACATGCCACAACAGACTCAAACAACAACACAGAGAACATGTTATAACAGACTCAAACAACAACACAGAGAACATGTCATAACAGACTCAAACAACAACACAGAGAACATGTCATAACAGACTCAAACAACAACACAGAGAACATGTCATAACAGACTCAAACAACAACACAGAGAACATGTCATAACAGACTCAAACAACACAGAGAACATGTTATAACAGACTCAAACAACAACACAGAGAACATGTTATAACAGACTCAAACAACAACACAGAGAACATGCAGCAACAGACTCAAACAACAACACAGAGAACATGCAGCAACAGACTCAAACAACAACACAGAGAACATGCAGCAACAGACTCAAACAACAACACAGAGAACATGTCATAACAGACTCAAACAACAACACAGAGAACATGTCATAACAGACTCAAACAACAACACAGAGAACATGTCATAACAGACTCAAACAACAACACAGAGAACATGTCATAACAGACTCAAACAACACAGAGAACATGTTATAACAGACTCAAACAACAACACAGAGAACATGTCATAACAGACTCAAACAACAACACAGAGAACATGTCATAACAGACTCAAACAACACAGAGAACATGTTATAACAGACTCAAACAACAACACAGAGAACATGTTATAACAGACTCAAACAACAACACAGAGAACATGTCATAACAGACTCAAACAACAACACAGAGAACATGTCATAACAGACTCAAACAACAACACAGAGAACATGTTATAACAGACTCAAACAACAACACAGAGAACATGTTATAACAGACTCAAACAACACAGAGAACATGTTATAACAGACTCAAACAACAACACAGAGAACATGTCATAACAGACTCAAACAACAACACAGAGAACATGTCATAACAGACTCAAACAACACAGAGAACATGTTATAACAGACTCAAACAACAACACAGAGAACATGTTATAACAGACTCAAACAACAACACAGAGAACATGTCATAACAGACTCAAACAACAACACAGAGAACATGTCATAACAGACTCAAACAACAACACAGAGAACATGTTATAACAGACTCAAACAACAACACAGAGAACATGCTATAACAGACTCAAATAACTACACAGAGGACATGCTATAACAGACTCAAACAACATATGTACAGGAAGTTTGAAGTTGGTGACACTGATATGTGTCTCCTGCTGACAATCTCTAGAAAACATAGAACATATTTGACAGAACCGCCAACTGTATGACACCACAAGCAGAAAACTATGACCTTCTGGTGGACACGCTCTATGGTCCTATTTCAGGGCTGGTGACCATTGTCCAGTTCATTGATGAAACCAATATCAGCGTCTGACTTTGACTGGAGAACAAGGAAGAAGCAGAGATGGATATACAAACTATTGGTCATAATTCCTGACAACACAACTAGACAGAGATGTGTGCTGAGATACACTACACGTCCTATGTGACGTCTGATTGTACTGGGAAAAAACGATACAATTTTAATGAAGTTGTACTAGTTATTTGTAAAATACAGAAAACATTCCACATTTGATTTCCCTGATTATGATTTTGACATATTGACCAATCATAAAACTGTTTCTCTTCTCTCTCTCTCTCTCTATCCAACTGTAGGTACCTTCAAGTTGAAAAAGAATAAACTGAGAGATGAAGGATTCGATATTACTTCACTAAAGGACAAACTATACTTCCTCAACCCTAGCAGCAAACAGTATGAATTGTTAACCTCCGTAGCTCATGCAGATATAGTCAGTGGAAAACTTCGATTATAGCTATGACTCAATAAACATTTGTTTGTTTCGTATACAGACCCACATTCCTTGTCATCAAGTTTTTGTTTGAAAGCTTCCAGATAAAAATGAAATATTTCAAAGTTAATAAAACTGGTCCAAGAATTTGTTTGGAAGAAGCAAAGATGGTTGGGTCTTCTGAAGGTCATAGGTTGGAACATTGGTGTGTCCGTGGAGAATGATATAATAGCATTGATATTTCAATAGAAACATCTCGATTACATTGACATCTCACATATAGTGAGATATGCTATATTAAAAGTGTCTTTCTGTAACACATTGGTGGGTTCAATGTGAGATATGCTGTATTAAAAGTGTCTTTCTGTAACAGGCAAGAGGAGAAAATAATAAAATACCATTTTATTGAATGCCTTGCCTACGAGAATGAACATTCTTTTTCATGTATAAATATCAGTGTGCCCACAAAGATTCTTTAGTATGTATAAATATCAGTGTGCCCACAAAGATTCTTTAGTATGTATAAATATCAGTGTGCCCACAAAGATTCTTTAGTATGTATAAATATCAGTGTGCCCAAAAAGATTCTTTAGTATGTATAAATATCAGTGTGCCCACAAAGATTCTTTAGTATGTATAAATATCAGTGTGCCCACAAAGATTCTTTAGTATGTATAAATATCAGTGGGCCCACAAAGATTCTTTAGTATGTATAAATATCAGTGGGCCCAAAAAGATTCTTTAGTATGTATAAATATCAGTGGGCCCATAGAGACTCTTGATCATGTATAATTTGCCTTGTGTTATCCCAGCCGTTATAAGGTTGTTACCTGACACCGATGCTTTATCTGTTGCACTGCAAGACTTGCTGACAACAACTATTACCAGCAAACTCATCTGTCGCTAACACCTTCCCTACAGACCATGAACTTCGCTATAACAGGTCAGAGTGCTAGCCTATTTTACATCACTACATAATGTCAGTCTGACTATTGCTGTTATTTTATTGGCTGGCGAAACAAAGTGTAATTAAATGAGCAATGAAAAACATGGTAGTAAAGTGGTTATAACTCAGTGACGATGCACACAGACCTGTTATAACGAAGATCAAGATACAGACTGACCACAACGACCACCTGACACAGGAATGAAACACTGAAAGCTCCCCGGGGATCAGATAAGCACATGGTGTCTTAACTGATAAATCTTTATTATATCAATGGGTCTGTAATAATACCCATCTGGCGCAGTCAAGATTTCAAATAAGTTTGTAACATATACATACAGGATGTTTCTGTGTTATAGTGCTTTTCTAGGCAATGCTTATGTTCAGTATGTTGACATTGCTTTCCGAAAGATAAGGTGCACAATTTCCTGCAACAGAAATTGAACATGGTATCTTAGCTTCCCAAGATGTGCTCTGTACATCTCTACCAGAAACTTGTCGCTCTGTACATCTCTACCACATAGACTTGTTGCTCTGTACATCTCTACCACATAGACTTGTTGCTCTGTACATCTCTACCACAGAGACTTGTTGCTCTGTACGTCTCTACCACAGAGACTTGTTGCTCTGTACATCTCTACCACAGAGACTTGTTGCTCTGTACGTCTCTACCACAGAGACTTGTTGCTCTGTACGTCTCTACCACAGAGACTTGTTGCTCATCTCTTTAGTGAGTCTATGGAAAATCCTTAATTTCCTTAGGTCCATGGAGAATTCTTCATCTGTTAAGTGGGCCCATGGAGAATTCTTCATCTGTTAAGTGGGCCCATGGAGAATTCTTCATCTGTTAAGTGGGCCCATGGAGAATTCTTCATCTGTTAAGTGGGCCCATGGAGAATTCTTCATCTGTTAAGTGGGCCCATGGAGAATTCGTCATTTCTTTAGTGGGTCCATGGAGAATTCTTCATCTCTTTAGTGGGTCCATGGAGAATTCGTCATCTGTTTAGTGGGTCTATGGAGAATTCTTCATCTGTTTAGTGGGTCCATGGAGAATTCTTCATTTCTTTAGTGGGTCCATGGAGAATTCTTCATTTCTTTAGTGGGTCCATGGAGAATTCTTCATTTCTTTAGTGGGTCCATGGAGAATTCTTCATCTCTTTAGTGGGTCCATGGAGAATTCTTCATCTCTTTAGTGGATCCATGGAGAATTCTTCATTTCTTTAGTGGGTCCATGGAGAATTCTTCATTTCTTTAGTGGGTCCATGGAGAATTCTTAATTTCTTTAGTGGGTCCATGGAGAATTCTTCATCTCTTTAGTGGATCCATGGAGAATTCTTCATCTCTTTAGTGGGTTCATGGAGAATTCTTCATCTCTTAGTGGGTCCATGGAGAGTTGTATATCATATAAGTAAGATTATAGATATTTCTATCTCATGAAACACATCACACTTGATTGCATGTGAGTTCTCATGAAACACATCACACTTGATTGCATGTGAGTTCTCATGAAACACATCACACTTGATTGCATGTGAGTTCTCATGAAACACATCACACTTGATTGCACGTGAGTTTTCTGTTGTAATCTCTATGCTGGTTGTATAAACATGTTTTTTCTAAGAAGTTCTGGTAAAGAGCGTAAATGAACATCTTTAACATCCTCTTCTGTAAATTTGATAAAATCTCATACATTTTATGAATGTCAGGCACATGGTCAACTGAATAAACTGTGATTAGCTTATGTTTGAGTTTTGTGTTGAAATTATTGTACAAACTAAAGATAAACATTTTTTTGTACAAACTGTCAAATATTGCATGTTTCCCGTTGAGTTCCAGGGAGGAATTTCGTAACTGTGATAAAGGCTGCATGCTCTTGCTGTCGCCATGTCACATACAGGGTGAGTTTTTTATTTACCCTCTGACAGAAGAAAACCCAGTTCTTTTCCTGGAATCGAACTATAGACCTCACTAGTGTGATCTATACAAAATCTGTGATGTTTAAAGAATGATGTGTTTTTCAGGCCTTAATTTGTAGAGCTTCAGTATTGAATGATGATGATAAAATAATCGTTTTAGCTGTGATCAGGTAGCTCTTGACACATGATGATAATGAAATATCCCTTTAGCTGTAAGCAGGTAACAGCCCATAGTCTTTCTGAGAAAAGTACAGTTTCTCTGAGCTGTGTAACTGAGACAACAGCCAGACTCGTATAAGGTTGTTTCACAGGCATGGATATGTAAGGACTGTTTATGGAGGCATGTTTAGTTCTTGAAAGAATTCACTCTAGTGCGCCAGGTTTAAAGCAGGTCCTGCCAGGAGCACAGCACACATCTCTGAGCCAGCTATCTCATCATTCTTCTGTCAGATTTGTTGACCCATCCACAGTAATCACACATCTAGCATTTCTCTGTCACGTAAGAATCTGCTAAGCTTTTCCTTGATCTTGTATGCAAGATATTTAGTTGTATATTCTTCTTGTCAACTGTGTGAATGTTAGTTGGAGGACCACTGATCTTATGGTGAACATTTGTATTAATTTGATTCATACTGCAACTTTTAATGTCAATAGTGCTGTTCTTACTCATCTTTTTTGTTGTGAATGTGTTCTTCATGAAGGCCTTTTGCTCAAAACATTGATTTGTGTGTGTTTGCAGTGATTGCCAAAACTTCATTACCCTATTTCAAGTTTCACATTTGATAATGGCTTAATGAGCAAATAACATTGTAAAAGATGTTTTTTTTAATATGTTTTGTGCTTGTTTGCATGGTTACGAACATGTATTTTCATTTTGTGACAGTTAAAATCTAGATGAGATCAAACATTTCATGACTGAAACATGTCATTTAAACATGCATCACATAACTGTCAATTAATCACATAACTGTCAATTAATCACATAACTGTCAATTAATCACATAACTGTCAATTAATCACATAACTGTCAATTAATCACATAACTGTCAATTAATCACAGAACTGTCAATCACAGAACTGTCAATTAATCACATAACTGTCAATTAATCACAGAACTGTCAATTAATCACAGAACTGTCAATTAATCACATAACTGTCAATTAATCACATAACTGTCAATTAATCACATAACTGTCAATTAATCACATAACTGTCAATTAATCACAGAACTGTCAATTAATCACATAACTGTCAATTAATCACATAACTGTCAATTAATCACATAACTGTCAATTAATCACATAACTGTCAATTAATCACATAACTCAATCACATAACTGTCAATTAATCACATAACTGTCAATTAATCACATAACTGTCAATTAATCACATAACTCAATCACATAACTGTCAATTAATCACAGAACTGTCAATTAACCACATAACTGTCAATTACCAGAGGGATCATTCTATATTTTCATCCCAAATTCTGTGTAAAGGAACTTTACAATAATATATAGGTGTATCCTATGAAACATGATACAAAATTTAAAAAATCTGTATGTTTTATATGCCAGGTTTTTTAAAGTCATGTTTGCCAATGCTAATATACAGTTAGAGCATCAGTAAACAAAACCAAACTGTCACTATGAGTAGTTTGGTCAATTTAAGAATTGAATCTTCTCCCAAACTTGGTGGTAAATAAGACTTCTGAAAGTCACAAGAAATGTGTTTAGTCTTCTGTGTTCATTCTCAAACTCCTGCTGGCTAACGGGATGTAGACTAGAGAATACAATGCATTGTGCCATGGTTTACAGCTGGTCTGTGCACATCCTACTTCAATTTGTTTAGTAATAACAATTGTTGGGAGTCACATTAGTAAACTAGCTTCTTAGTTGCCGGGAATAGAACCAGGTCCGAATCTAGCGGCTCCGAATCGTCATACAACTAAAGAAAACAGGTTTTCCATACTTGACCATCCACATCCCCAAAAATAGATGTGATCTCATCAAGACATTCAGCCTGTGTACTCAAGTCGCTGAGAACGAAACAATCGAGACAAGTACTATTACAACAACTAACATCCTGTACACGTATTTTGAAGTATCCTCAGAAACACAAACACAGAACAGCTATATTCATATTATACGGACCTAAAGGCTTTCTTGTAAATATACATGATGCAGAGACAGAACAATGTTGCTTCAAATAATAGCTTTCCACTGAAGATGGATGTGACGGGCCATTGGTGGTGATAAAATGGTGACACAACGCATTTCCATTCTCTGGACCATGATACTACTACAAGAGAGATCCAATGGGAGTTTGAGAATGAACGATGATGAAGAAGAAATAATATCTTATACAAGTAAATTCAAGTAGGAGGATAAGTTGACTTGTATAAGATATTATTTGAAGCAACATTGTTCTGTCTCTATGTTATGTATGTTTACTAGAAGGTCTTTAGGTCAAAGTAGTACGAATATAGTTGGTTTGTGTTTCTGAGGATACTTCAATACTTGTACAGGATGTTAGTTGTGTTGTAATAGTCCTTGTCTCTTGTTCTGTTCTCAGTGGCTTGAGTACACTGGTTGAATGTCTTGGCGAGATCACATTTTTTTTTGGGGGGGGGGGGGGGGAGATGTGGTTGGTCAAGTACGGAAAACCTGTTTACTTCAGGTGCAAGGTGATTCGGTGCAGCTAGAACAGACCTGGTTCAATTCCTGTCAGCTTTAAGAGTTATTTTCATTTATCCTTATTTCATTTATACTTGAATTTACTTCTTAGTTGAGTGACTCAGGGTTTGATTCCCATTTGATTTGAAGACTCCCAGGTCAAGTCACCATCAGGAAATGAGTATCACAACAAATCTGGAAAAGTTAAGTGACCTACTTGGTGTTAAGCAATAAAGACGAATAAAGTTCAAGATTTTACTATAATACTAACTACCAAAATAAACAAAACAATGTAAACACTTAATAACAATAAACGCAATAACAAGGACTGTTTCCATGATTTTGGTCCATACAGGACCTTTTTCTAGAAACGAAAACACTCAATAACAAAAAAGTGTACAGAGATATTTATACCAAAATATCCATGTACATAAAGAGAAAGGAAGTAAAATGTGACAGAAACGTGGAAACAATCCTTGTTATTAAATTTATTGTTTATTTAGAAACGTGGAAACAATCCTTGTTATTAAATTTATTGTTTATTTAGAAACGTGGAAACAATCCTTGTTATTAAATTTATTGTTTATTTAGAAACGTGGAAACAATCCTTGTTCTTACATTTGTTGTTTATTTTGATAGCATTATAGTAAAATCTGTCACTTTATAAGTCTTTGTCGCTTATTTATTTTGTTACTGCAGCTCTTTCCACTTTGTCCAAACATCATCAGACATTTTGGTTATTTATACTTGATGCTAAGCACCTCACCCCTAACTCAGTCACAGAAAAAAATGGATGTAATTACTGATACCTTATTTACATCAATGAAGAAATGACTGACATTTTTCCCTTTATATTTTGCACGTTTTTATTTTTATTTCACTATAAACAGAAGGCATAACAAAATATTTGTAAAAACAAATATAAATATATGTGTAAATATGGTGCGGGCAATGAAATTCAACAGGGTGGGATATAAAATCATGTAGATTTGGGGGCAATGACGTTCAACAAGGTGATGTATGACATAAAGTAGATGTGGTGGGGGCAATGACCTTCAACAAGGTGATGTACGACATAAAGTAGATGTGGTGGGGGCAATGACGTTCAACAAGGTGATGTACGACAAAGTAGATGTGGTGGGGGCAATGACATTCAACAAGGTGATGTACGACATAAAGTAGATGTGGTGGGGGCAATGATGTTCAACAAGGTGATGTATGACATAAAGTAGATGTGGTGGGGGCAATGACGTTCAACAAGGTGATGTACGACAAAGTAGATGTGGGGGCAATGACGTTCAACAAGGTGATGTACGACAAAGTAGATGTGGTGGGGGCAATGACGTTCAACAAGGTGATGTACGACAAAGTAGATGTGGTGGGGGCAATGAAGTAACAAGGTAAGATAAAAATGTGTCATTTATTAAAAAAAGAAATCAGAAGACAAGATCTGAACTAGGTCCATTCAGTTTACAATTCATCTCACAACTGAAAATCATGTTTTTCAAATTTGACCAATTCACATCCCTAAATAAAGATGAAATAATAGTCAAGACATCCAACTTGTGTATTCTCAAATCACTATAAAATTAAGAAGTATCGAGGAGTTTAGTTAAAAACTTCAGATTGTATGAACCAGATGATAGTGATGCCAACCTACATGCCGGATGTGACTAAAATTGCACATTTTTTAGACTCAAATTCAGAAAACATATTGACTCAAGTTTTACGGCACATGTCTGGTGTATGGATCTGGTTCAAATCTAATTTGCTATTTTCTGATCATCATCATCATCAGGTGCCATGCCGGGAGGAAATAAGAATATGAAGTAATCAAGTTTGAAAACTTTTAATGAAAATAAATGGATATACTTGCTGCAGCCAATCTGTGAACTTGTCTGTGTTAGTTTCTTGAATGATAACCTGCATGTGTGTGTGTTAGAGGGAACCCACTAGTGGAGTAAAGGATAACTTGAATGTGTGTTAGAGGGAACCCACTAGTGGAGTACAGGATAACTTGAATGTGTGTTAGAGGGACCCACTATTGGAGTAAAGAATAATTTGAATGTGTGTTAGAGGAACCCACTATTTGAGTAAAAGGATAACACTGTGACCTGCCATGCATGTTGTACGAGACGACTAAGGATATTTTGGGGGAGGATGTTCCATCTTATGAAAAACATTTACCCAAAAGCCATGCTGAAGTCAAGTGTGTCAGGCCAAAAATTTCAGATATTGCAGAGAATGTCTGTATTGACACAATGCATTCCATCTTCAAGTCTCATCCTGCTAACCAGCAGGAGTTTGAGAATGATCACAGAATATAGAGAAGAGGAAATATTATAACAGATTAGCTGGGTCAGACACACGAGGAAGATCTATCTATCTAATCATCTATCTATACACTGTGGCCCTTGTTTGCCATGCGGCGTCAGGGGTGGAAAAGTTCTCTGGAGATGGCCTTCTTGTGTGCTGTTTGTAATGTTGTTACTGTGGCTTATTTGATTTCTGCGATCCATCTTTTACATGATCTGCCTCTGGCTTTATAACCGTTATGTCTATGTGTCATGGCCATTTGTGGCATGCTATCTGTCGGTAGTCTGGAAGCGTGTGAAAACCACTTGATATGATGTCTTTTGATGTGTTCCAATACTGGTATTGTTTTGGTTATCTGTCTGATGTTATCGTTTCTAATTCTATCTTTTAATGACACTCTGAGTATTCTTCGAAAACATGTCATTTCTGTTGTCACTTTCTTATGTCTTGTGCTGTCATTGTCCAGGTGTGGCACTGGTAGCACAGTGATGGAATAATAATAGTCTTGTATAATACAACTTTAGTGTCTATGTTTACATTTCTGTTCTTGAAAATATGTGTCATCTGTCCTAGGATCTGGTATGTTTTGTTGCATCTATTTTGTATCTCTTTACTGGTTTTCCCTTCACTCGATATAATGCTTCCTAAGTAAGTGAACTCCTTTACCTGTTTAAGGAAGATCTATACTAAACATAAAATATACTTCTCATAGCCACCACATATAACATACATTACACAAGATACATTACACACCATACAGCACCATCATAACAACACACATATAATATGCTACCCATACAAAACCAGCACACATGCTACAGTATATTTATGAATATAAGCAGAGCATGTAACTTTACTGTGTACAGACTGAGGTATAAACAAAATAATAAAATAATAATAACTGGTAATAATACTGTACAAACCAGTTATTATACGAATGAAGAGACAGGTGAACAATTTCTAAAAGGAAAATAAAAACATCTTGCTATTGGATGTTATCACTTTTGCTGAGAAATACACAAATTTGATGGCTGCTCGTCACTTCAATGAAAAACAAGTACGAAAATGGGGGAAAAAAATGAGCAATTGTCTACGATGCGAAGGACAAAGAAAGCAGCACATGGTCGTACAGCCTCATTCCCAGCTCTGGAGGAGAAATTGTCATGACGGATTGTAACCCGAACACATATTTAGATCATGCGCTCTCCATATTAAAAGAACCTGCATTCCAGTCACAAAAATCTGTTGTTTCAATGCGATGGTGCACTCGTTTCATGAACAGACTCACTTGTGTATGAATCTGCACTAAGCTCGTATAGAAGTTGTTGAAAGTGCTAGAAATGAAAATTGATTTATTTCAACGTTTCACTATTAATCTGCGGAAAAGTGGTTCAGTTTTGATCTATTACACAAATAGGAAATATGGACAAGACCCCTGTCTAATTTGATTTATCTTCAGATCTCACGGTGGAACGAAAAGGTGCGAAGACAATTTTTGTAAAGATGACGACATGACAAGATGCGTTTCACTGTTGTTTTAGGTTGCATGGCAGATGGAGGCCTATTTGCACCCTTCCCCATGATTATTTTAGATGCAAGGCTCAGCCTAATGGGGCGAAATTCCCTAGTGGCATGTTTATGCGTGCCCACACGAAAGGTTGGATGGACGAAAGTGGCACTCTGAAATGGCTGGATAAAGTGTAAAGGCAGAGGAAGGGGGCCACTATTGAAAAAAAAACCATCGATTCTTGTCTGGAACTAACTTCTGGGACATCTCACCAAGACAGTGGAAAAACTGTGCCATAAGATTGGGCTGTCTCTATCTGTAATTCCTGGGAGCATTACCTCTCTCCTGAAGCCACTAGATGTTTCCCATAAACTATTTAAAGACAGGTTTCAAGCAAAATGGAATGCCTGGATGACATCATCCAATTTAACCGTGATGAAGTGTTGTAACAAAAAAAATGTACATCACAATTGCTAAGTGGGTCACAGAATCGTGGTTTTATATTACTTCCAAAATGATCATCTATCTTTTGAAAAGTGCTCCATCAATAATGCAGATGGATGGAAGTGGGAATGCTGCTGTCTGTAAGGATGACCAGAGACTGATGATATCCACCCTAATGTTCCACAACAGGATGAAATTTGTAAACTATTTCAGAATTCAGACTGATGGATTTGAATGACTCTTTGCATTGATAGGTTTTCCTCCTATTACAGGTATTTGACGTTATTCTGTGTTATTGCTTTTTGTTTCTACTGCTAATGTAAATAAATGTGCGCTGTGCATGTATATAAGTGCCGGAATCTCTACATCAATAGCGGAAAAAAAATAAAAAACCCCAGCTTATATTTGGAAATATATGGTATGCTAATCATACAGAACTACGACACATACTATACTGGACACACAAAACTACCACACGCTATACTGGACACACCACACATGCTATTCTGGGCACAAAACTGCAGTCCTGTCAGTTACCTGCTGAAAATGACACTAGTTAGAATATTAAGTCCACCACTGCCTAGAGAAGTGAACACTAATGGGATAACTGTGATATGATGATTCATCAATGGGGTAACTGTGATATGATGATTCATCAATGGGATAACTGTGATATGATGATTCGTAACTCAATTATCATTATATTTTCAGACAAAGCTTTTGCTAACTTAGCCAATAATATGCACAATTAAACATGCCATTTGAACAAAGTCATATGAATACATCTGTTACTCTCACCACTTTGGACTGTAGACTGAGCTGATACACAGCAGACAATACAATTATACCTAAATACTATTTAGTCTCTCTGTTCTGACCCAAATTCAAAGAAATGAATATATAAGGTAAAGGTATGTTCCATGGCAGCAGCAACCTGGTGTCGGGGATGGAAATAACTTTTCATGTACTAAGCTGTAGCCACTATTAGGTGGGGTGGTCAGTACCCTTCTTTGTATTTACCTCCCCTAACTCATGTGTCAGGTACCCATTTACAGCTGGGTTGACAGGAGGAGCGGTCAGTGTCAGGCGAGAACTCACAATCTTGATTATTTTTGTCCTGATGTGGTTTTGAACCTGGCACGCTGTAACCCAAGTGAAAATAAGCAAGCTTGCTATCAACTAGGCTACCATGCTCCTCTGTGAAAATAAGCAAGCTTGCTATCAACTAGGCTACCATGCTCCTTTGTGAGAACAAGCAAGCTTGCTATCAACTAGGCTACCATGCTCCTCTGTGAGAACAAGCAAGCTTGCTATCAACTAGTCTACCGTGCTCCTCTGAATATGTATATGTACATTGTTTTTAAGATTTCTCTAGTCATAATTTCTGGCAGTACAACATGAAAGGTGAACAAGAATATGTTATCATTTTACTGATCAAATCTTTCTTCTTCTGCGATCAGTTTCCTATGTTCAAACATCCAGGACAGCCACCTACTTGAATTCATTCATTGGCAAGAGGCCCTCAAGGATGCCCCACAGCTTGACTTCTTATCTTCTTGGGGCCAGATTTAGTCCTTAAGTTGTCAAAGAGTGAACATGTCTTCTGGAGTTTGGGATCCCTTTTGATATGCGTATTAGTCATTGCTAATAATTTAAAAGACTTCTCAAAATCGATGCCAAACTATAGGAGTTTTGTACCTAGAAATTATACTTCGAGCTAAAATTGAATAAGGTTTGTTCCTAAACAACATTATAAGCAAAACAACAATGAATTGGTTTTATTTTAACTATATAAACAAACATAACAAAATGGAAAAACTAGTAATAGAAAGCATGGTTCCTAGTAACAGGAAGGATGGTACAAGAACAATGGAGATAGAGTATTTGAGCAATATCCTCGCAGCAGCAGTTCAACTCGCACATAGTTGTGAGGAGTTGAAAGCATCAATAAAGAGTGTTACTTTCTGGACAAAATTTAACTCAAACAATATAAGTTGGTCAAACAAAATGTGATATCCAAGCGATGACATAGAAATCATATTTTGTTTCTTATAAAATCAGTTAAAAATTTTATATGAAAGACATATCTGGGGAGAAACAAAAACATAAATCTGGGAACTGATTGCAAGCACGCACGCACACACACACAGCCCAGGGATAACACAGTCAGCAGATAACCAAAATCCGAAAAGTACCTCCCCGTATTGTATCCTGGAAACAGAAAGACAGTCACTCTTGCTTGTTGTTCTGGCCAACACTTTTTAGGTTCATGTCCGTGGATGCGGAGGCTATAGATGGAATGAGAGTTGCCTGCAAAGAGACAAGCAATATCTCAGAGACCTTTATGCCAACACACCCAACAGCACTGTCGGCACACAGTGACGAACGGCATCTCTGCATTGTGTCTTGTACGGCAAAAATGCCAGAAACATTGGAGTGGTGGTCAATGTCCGATATGATTCCACTAAGGCGTGGTGATCCTATGAGTACACATTGAATCTGCAAATGGCAAAACGCGCTGTGTATGTGAATCGATATAGTGGGAATGAAGCTACAATTGTCCATCACAAGACTGGCAGAAGTGCTGTTCATGCTCGAGAACACACAGATGTCACACGTCACACTACAATGGACCCCATTCTAAGTAAGATTCATGACCCGGGTATTGGATACGCAACTCGAACACGCGTCCCTGGGTATGAAAGAAAGCTTTGAATACAGCCTTGTATTCTTGTTCTGCAAAGAGTCTCTCTTTGTTTTCCTCTTTTGTTTTCTGTCAACTGGTACCCATTTTAATGCTTGTAGTGGCAGTCTGTTTTCATTCATTCTAAGTACATGTCAATATTATTCCATTATTTTCTTATTGTAGAAACATATTGCTGTTTGGTGTCTTCTCTTGCTTGTTTGACTTGAATTCTTCCCAACCAATATTTAAGAGTTTTCTAAGACATTTATTTTCAAATGAATTTAAATTCTTTTCCAGTGCTTTTCTTTTGTAATTTTCTACATTTTGCAACCATATGTTAATACAGATATTACATTGGCATTGAACATACATAGTTCTAGTATTCCAATACTGGCTAAAGTTGGATATGCCAGGCCAAAAGGTGCAGATATCACAGCGCACTGTAAATAATGACATTACACAATCGGTTCTCTAAATTACATCCTGCTAACCAGAAGAAGTTTGAGAGAATGAATGCAGAACATTAGATTTGTATTTTCATCACAATTAATAGAACATTAGATTTGCATCTTCATCATTAATAGAACATTAGATTTGTATCTTCATCATTAACAGAACATTAGATTTGTATCTTCATCATTAATAGAACATTAGATTTGTATCTTCATCATTAATAGAACATTAGATTTGTATCTTCATCATTAATAGAACATTAGATTTGCATCTTCACTATAATTTTTATAATAATCATTTGTTACAGAAATAATAGATGTGATGAATCTGGATAAATAAGCAAAAATCTGGGAAAATAAAATGTATATAATAAGAAATAAAATCTGAGAAAGTAACACAAATCTGGAAGAAAATGACAAACTTGGAAAAATAAAACTGATATCTTGCGGAATATAACAATACAATTCAAATTAGTTAAATATATACAAAAATATATATACCTCTGAAGTTAGATGTGTTGTGCCATTGGTGCAAATAAAATGGCAACACAAGGTATCTACGTTCTCTGGACTACATCCCGGTGGAAATCTAATAGGACCATTGTCCTGCTACAAGAGAGAACCAACGGGAGTTTGAGAATAAATGAAGAAAATACCAACATATTTGTATGTTTGACAAACAACTTATTATTCAGTATAGAATTACTTCAAAATACATCATAGAATGAGGTAAAAAAAAGTGCATCGCAGAATAACATCATAGAATGAGGTAACAAAAGTGCATCACAGAATAAGATAACTGAATGAGGTAACAAAAGTACATTTGTAGAAATATGTGCTAACTGAAACATGTTATGATTACAAGTTGGAAAAAGTCACCAGCAAGTGCTGAATAGAAATCAACACTGAAAAGAGTAAGATCTTGGTTAAAAGCAGAGACACAGACCAACATTATGATGAATAGGCATAAACTTGAAGAAATGAATACTTTCAAATACCTAGGAACTTGCATATGAAGCAATGGAAAACTTGAAGAAATGAATAATTTCAAATACCTAGGAACTTGCATATGAAGCAATGGAAAACTTGAAGAAATGAATAATTTCAAATACCTAGGAACTTGCATATGCAGCAATGGAAAATGTAAAACGGAATTAAATATATAATTGGAGATGTCCTTAGCTTCTATGTCAAGGCTAAATTTAATTTGGAAAAACATCAGTGTTGGAGTGAAAGTCAAACTATATAAGTCACTGGTGCTTTCTGTTGTGTTGTATGGTTGTGGGAGTGGGACACTCACTGTGGCATACATAGAGAGGCAACTATATGTCTTCAAATACAAAATTTACAGACAAATTCTGCGCATCTTCTATAGAGAGTGTACAAAAAATGTGTACATAAGAAATAACCAATAGATATGTGTACATGTTGACAAAATTAATTAGTTTCAATAATGAAACGACATAAACCTTCATACTTTGTACTTGTACACCCATATGATTCCTTGTCAAAAACAATACTACAGGGAATAATGGGAGAAGAAGAGAACACAGAAAATCATGGACAGACAATATCAAATACTGGAGAGATCAAGAGTTTTCCCTCATTCATCTGTATCATATGTATTGATGCATCAAATGTGGTAACTCTACGACTCTAATGGGTTACTGGTTTATAGAGATGTATATATATATATACATATATAAAAATCACAGTGTGTGAAATTAGATATTTGAGGAAAGTTATAAATGTCACCAGAAGAGACAGATGGAGAAATGAAGATAACAGGAAAGAAATAAAGACTATCTCAAATCAAGACTACATAGGGAGACAGCAAACTAGGTAGTTTTGACATACCACAATTCAACCAGCCCTTCATACATACAATAACAGAAGATCAGGCTACAAGGCATGAAGAAGGCCAAGAACAAGTGGAGACAATCCTTAAAGAGACCAGTGCCAATGTGACCCAAATGGCCAAATACAGCCAATTCCAACTTCCTCGTCACGATACTTAATTAACTGCACGTGGAAACGACAATAAATAATTAATAATATGGATGATTACAAGCCACATAATAATTCATCATTTTGAAATCTTTCTGTGTCGCTTGAGATAACTGGATGCTTTTTTCAAAGATTGTCTTGTGACTAAAACCTGAAAGACATGAAACAAAAAATAATTAGATATTTGTTTATGTTTCAGTGAAAAGACAAAATCTAGGAGAGATGATTTAGTAGAGATAAAGTTATTTCTGGTCTTTCACTCACGAGGATCACTCATTCAGAGGTGTAGAGTTTTATCATTGTCTAGTGTTGTTGGTTGTATTGAAGCCATGTAGAGTTTTATCATTATCTAGTGTTGTTGGTTGTATTGAAGCCATGTAGAGTTTTATCATTGTCTAGTGTTGTTGGTTGTATTGAAGCCATGTAGAGTTTTATCATTGTCTAGTGTTGTTGGTTGTATTGAAGCCATGTAGAGTTTTATCATTATCTAGTGTTGTTGGTTGTATTGAAGCCATGTAGAGTTTTATCATTATCTAGTGTTGTTGGTTGTATTAAGCCATGTAGAGTTTATCATTGTCTAGTGTTGTTGGTTGTATTGAAGCCATGTAGAGTTTTATCATTGTCTAGTGTTGGTTGTATTGAAGCCATGCAGAGTTTATCATTGTCTAGTGTTGTTGGTTCTATTGAAGCCAATTAGAGTTTTATCATTGTCTAGTGTTGTTGGTTGTATTGAAGCCATGTAGAGTTTTATCATTATCTAGTGTTGTTGGTTGTATTGAAGCCATGCAGAGTTTTATCATTATCTAGTGTTGTTGGTTGTATTGGAGCCATGCTGTCATATGAACGTTTTGGTAAAATTATATTGTATTGATAGAGTCATGTAGCACAGTGGTTAGTGCACTGGCTTCGCATATGAGTGGTCCTGGGTTCATTCCCCAGTTGAGGCAGAAATGTTTTTCAGATCTCAATGGCTCCCGGGTCGACCCAGCCTTTAATGGGTACCGGATTAATCCGGGAAGTAAAGACTGCGAGGGAGAGGAGTTGGCTACCTCCCTCATTTGCAGAGCCACTGAAATGTGAGATTGCTAACATCTCACACCCCTACAGCATTAATAAATGCTATGGGTTACTTAACTTTTTTTAAACTATTGAAGTCATATGGACTGTTTTGTAAAATTTTACTGTATTGAAGTCATATGGACTGTTTGGTAAAATTTTACTGTATTGAAGTCATATGGACTGTTTGGTAAAATTTTACTGTATTGAAGTCATATGGACTGTTTGGTAAAATTTTACTGTATTGAAGTCATATGGACTGTTTTGTAAAATTTTACTGTATTGAAGTCATATGGACTGTTTGGTAAAATTTTACTGTATTGAAGTCATATGGACTGTTTGGTAAAATTTTACTGTATTGAAGTCATATGGACTGTTTTGTAAAATTTTACTGTATTGTAGTCATATGAACTGTTTTGTAAAATTTTACTGTATTGTAGTCATATGAACTGTTTTGTAAAATTTTACTGTATTGAAGTCATATGGACTGTTTGGTCATAAGTTGCTGTATTGAACCCATGTAGTCATATAAACAACAAAAAAACACACCAAATCACACTGTTGAACACGTGTCTTGTCTTGTCTTGTCTGATCCATGTGTGCTGCTAGGCATCATGTGCCGCCACTGATATAGTGTAGCCTTGGTGTTTTAGTATTCCTCTGATGTCATCTATCTATCTTTGTCTTCCCCTGTTTCTCTTTTCATTAGCTTCAATAATACATGAGGACACCCTGTTTGTTTTACATTAGCTTACCTACATTTTATGGCTTTCGCAAAAATGATGTCCTATTGCTTACTTCTGAGGTAATTAGAGCACATTGGACAGACTATTCTGTTTTGTCTTTGCTCCTCCTGTTTTTTAACCATAGGCAAGTTGTGTTTACAATTACACAATTCCTCTTCTGCCGCTGAATTGGTT
Organism: Meghimatium bilineatum; assembly: GCA_034231615.1. NCBI lineage: Eukaryota > Metazoa > Mollusca > Gastropoda > Stylommatophora > Philomycidae > Meghimatium > Meghimatium bilineatum. Next base: position 5,513,426 of record CM067321.1, read on the forward strand.
TTTGGAAATGTTATGTAATCGTTGATGGCTGTTTTGAAATCGTGATAACTTTTTTTAGAATAATGTTGCCAAAACATTCTGTCAAAAAGTTACCGAAAAGTTAGCAAACTGGGCGGTGAATTCCGCCCACAGAAATCAATACATGACACAATTCCAGCAGAATGCACTGCCGAATTGTAAACACAGCGTGCTAAAGGTTAATGATGTTTTATTTTAATTTGATTGTAAACTAAATAGACAATTTTGTGAACTTGCCAGTATCAATTGTGTTATTATATTTATTACCATCAGCAATTAATTTTTTGACTTATGGCATACAACCCAGAAAATCACATCCAAATTACATATATTTATCAATATCAGCCATTTTTTGCATTAGATGGCCAGAGTTAATACCGCATGTTTAAGTTGTGCATTAGATGGCCAGAGTTAATACCACATGTTTAAGTTGTGCATTAGATGGCCAGAGTTAATACCACATGTTTAAGTTGTGGAACACATCCAGTGGATGCAAAGATAAAAATGAGATGAATAGGATTAGGGGCGTAGATATGGATTTAGTAAATGAGATTTATAGGATTAGGGGCGTAGATATGGATTTAGTAAATGAGATGGATTTTGGGGCGTAGATATGGATTTAGTAAATGCAAAATAAGTTTACTTTAATAAATGTCATTTTCTTTTTTTGTGTGAGATTTTGGTGTCTTTGGGAAAATCATTAAGTAGCGCGTGTGAGGGGAGTTTTACCCGATTCATACCCAGGAGACTTTAGCTTTCAGCTTAGTGCAATGTCTATTGAAGGAGCCTACTCAGATGGGGTCTGACATTGACAATAATAGAGTGACCATATCAACTGACATTAGTTATAGAAGAGTGACCATGTCAACTGACATTAGTTTTAGAAGAGTGACCATGTCAACTGACATTAGTTTTAGAAGAGTGACCATGTCAACTGACATTAGTTATAGAAGAGTGACCATGTCAACTGACATTAGTTATAGAAGAGTGACCATGTCAACTGACATTAGTTATAGAAGAGTGACCATGTCAACTGACATTAGTTATAGAAGAGTGACCATGTCAACTGACATTAGTTATAGAAGAGTGACCATGTCAACTGACATTAGTTATAGAAGAGTGACCATGTCAACTGACATTAGTTATAGAAGAGTGACCATGTCAACTGACATTAGTTATAGAAGAGTGACCATGTCAACTGACATTAGTTATAGAAGAGTGACCATGTCAACTGACATTGGCTGTAAAAGAAATAAATATTGCTGAAGCATATCATCTGTTATAAATCTCAACATGAAAATTATGAAACAAACAATACAACTTCAGAGAACATGGTGGTAGAATTATCTGAACTAGGATCACACATTATTTTCATGGTTGAAAGTTTGGATATAACCTATTGGACTGTGGTAGTCAAGAGTACACTTCTCTATAAGAGGTAATATTTTGTTTCAAATATGCAACATGTTAACCAAAAACTAAACCAACAAAAGGAAAAGTTAGTTTCAAATATGCAACATGTTAACCAAAAACTACATTGTAAAAAAAGGCATTGACGAGTAACACAGAAAATGAATTATTTTCAAGAAAAATGTTCATAATGAAATAAACTGAAGCAAGTCTGGAATTTTCTTTGCATCTGAAGATTTTTTATTATTTTGTCATTTTTTATGTTGTCTTCCTGGAAATTATCAAATGTAAAATTAGGAATCAAAAGAAGATAATATTTTGTTGCATTTATGTTGTGGGGAAAAAATGATTGTAGTATCCGTTGTGTGTTACTAAATAGAGCACAATTATGTTGTGAAAAAAAGATTGTAGTATCCGTTGTGTGTTACTAGATAGAGCACAATTATGTTGTGAAAAAATGATTGTAGTATCCGTTGTGTGTTACTAGATAGAGCACAATTATGTTGTGAAAAAAAATGATTGTAGTATCCGTTGTGTGTTACTAGATAGAGCACAATTATGTTGTGAAAAAAAGATTGTAGTATCCGTTGTGTGTTACTAAATAGAGCACAATTATGTTGTGAAAAAAAGATTGTAGTATCCGTTGTGTGTTACTAAATAGAGCACAATTATGTTGTGAAAAAAAGATTGTAGTATCCGTTGTGTGTTACTAAATAGAGCACAATTATGTTGTGAAAAAAAGATTGTAGTATCCGTTGTGTGTTACTAGATAGAGCACAATTATGTTGTGAAAAAAAGATTGTAGTATCCGTTGTGTGTTACTAAATAGAGCACAATTATGTTGTGAAAAAAAGATTGTAGTATCCGTTGTGTGTTACTAAATAGAGCACAATTATTTTGTGAAAAAAAGATTGTAGTATCCGTTGTGTGTTACTAGATAGAGCACAATTATGTTGTGAAAAAAAGATTGTAGTATCCGTTGTGTGTTACTAAATAGAGCACAATTATGTTGTGAAAAAAAGATTGTAGTGTCCGTTGTGTGTTACTAAATAGAGCACAATTATGTTGTGAAAAAAAGATTGTAGTATCCGTTGTGTGTTACTAGATAGAGCACAATTATGTTGTGAAAAAAAGATTGTAGTATCCGTTGTGTGTTACTAAATAGAGCACAATTATGTTGTGAAAAAAAGACTGTAGTATCCGTTGTGTGTTACTAAATAGAGCACAATTATGTTGTGAAAAAAAGATTGTAGTATCCGTTGTGTGTTACTAGATAGAGCACAATTATGTTGTGAAAAAAAGATTGTAGTATCCGTTGATTGTTACTAAATAGAGCACAATTATGTTGTGAAAAAAAGATTGTAGTATCCGTTGTGTGTTACTAGATAGAGCACAATTATGTTGTGAAAAAAAGATTGTAGTATCCGTTGTGTGTTACTAAATAGAGCACAATTATGTTGTGAAAAAAAGATTGTAGTATCCGTTGTGTGTTACTAAATAGAGCACAATTATGTTGTGAAAAAAAGATTGTAGTATCCGTTGTGTGTTACTAGATAGAGCACAATTATGTTGTGAAAAAAAATGCCTTTAATTTGTGTACCTGGACATGGGAAATGTTGGGATAATTTAATCAATCAACATATTCTAAATTCTAACAATAATTAGAAGCAGACAATCAAGATTTTTATTGCGTGTGATGAGAAAATGAAAACTTGAACATTTAGTAACCACTAAAAGAGAAGAGACAGAGGAAGATAAAGAGAGAAATTGCTGGATGAGTTTGTCACTGGCACAAAAATATGTCACTATTTCAACTTATTAACAACACAAGAGTCAGAGAGTTGTGGATTCCTACACCAATGGCATGCTACTTGATTGGCTGATTGATTGAATTTAATATGTTAGTGTGCATGGTACTTGATTGACTGATTGATTTTAATGTTAGTGTGCATGGTACTTGATTGACTCATTGATTGAATTTAATATGTTAGTGTGCATGGTACTTGATTGACTGATTGAATCTAATATGTTAGCGTGCATGGTATTTGATTGACTGATTGATTGAATTTAATGTTAGTGTGCATGCTACTTGATTGAATCTAATATGTTAGTGTGCATGGTACTTGATTGACTGATTGATTGAATCTAATATGTTAGTGTGCATGGTACTTGATTGACTGATTGATTGAATTTAATGTTAGTGTGCATGGTACTTGATTGACTGATTGAATCTAATATGTTAGTGCGCATGGTACTTGATTGACTGATTGATTGAATCTAATATGTTAGTGTGCATGGTACTTGATTGACTGATTGAATCTAATATGTTAGTGTGCATGGTACTTGATTGACTGATTGATTGAATTTAATATGTTAGTGTGCATGGTACTTGATTGACTGATTGATTGAATTTAATATGTTAGTGAACTACTTTTATTTTTCTATCTGACACAGGAATGTTGGGGTAATGTGATATTTACGAGAATTACTTTTATATTTTTGTACCTGGACACAGGAATGTTGGGGTAATGTAATATGTAAGAGACCCAGTATCAGCGTTATAATTATTCTTCACAAGGAAATTGGAATACTTCAGTGACAAGTGATGTGTGCCATTTGGGTTTTCTGACAAATTTTCGTGACTTTGATAAAGGCAATTGGGAATCTAGAAAAAGATTGCACGTTGTTAGTGTATTCAACTCATCTTTAATCAGCCTCATCTTATTGGCTCTACATGATGATTGTTCACTTTGTGGATAATCTTCTAGAATCTCTTCCTTGTACCGTTTCAAACTCGGACAACTGTGACATGACTCGCATGAACTTGTAATGCTGCACGGTACCTGAGTTAATGGCTGGTAGTGCCAATATTCTGCAGAGGTTCTGCTAATTTCTTGCTGGGACACACTACCAGGATGCCATGCATTGAAAGGTTCTTTCAATTGATCTTGGTTGAGAATCCCTAACTTTAATAAGGGGGGAAGTACAGACTTCACCTTTTTTTTCTGTCTTGTCTGCTCTTTCCCGTCATCGCTGATGTCCTCATCGGCATCACTTTGTGCAAACTCCTCCTCCTCCTTGTACCCTTCTAACATCTGACCAAGCTCGTCGTCTGCATCATTTTCATAGATGACATCATCATCCGAGTCTATAACAAAAGAATACAATTAAAAAATAAATCTTTTAAATATTCTAAAAAACAGAAGTTTAGAAAACAGAACTCAAACATAACATATAATTACCAGAAAATACCAGATACAATTCAACATTCTAGTAAGACACCAATTCAACAAGAAAACACTTGGACATGATTTGACATAAGATATGTCAAATCCATATTAGACTATAATCTCCCCTGCAAGCCACATCATCAAAAAACTCTTGCACACACTTGGACAGAGTACACAGCACAAGAAGTAGTCAACCAAGAAGTAATCCCACAAAGAAGTAGTCAACAAATGGACACACAAAATAAGACTAAAACAAAAATCCCCAGTACAGCTAACAGAAGAACTAAACAAGAAACATCATCTTCCCTGAAGATAGATAAGAATCTGAAAGAGTATCAAATATCCCACCAAATACATCCCTCATACTGCCCCAAATAAATACTAAATTAATTTACAAGTCAGTAACCAAGGCAGCAAACCAAAACATCCTTAAGTCCATTGCACTAGAGACTATCGACTCCACCTCAAGGTCGGGATCCAAGCATACAGAGATGGAGCCTTCAAAGTCACCATCAATGCAGGATATGGCTCTCTCATAGTCCTCCATGATAAAACATCAATAGAGTTATCTGCTCCTTGTGTAGAGTTCTACAGCATCCATAATGCAGAGATGAAAGCAATATCAGAAACAATCATACAATATCAGAAACAATCATACAATATCAGAAACAATCATACAATATCAGAAACAATCATACAATATCAGAAACAATCATACAATATCAGAAACAATCATACAATATCAGAAACAATCATACAATATCAGAAACAATCATACATCACCACCAAATACACAAATGATGCAGAGATGAAAGCAATATCAGAAACAATCATACAATATCAGAAACAATCATACATCACCACCAAATACACAAATGATGCAGAAATGAAAGCAATATCAGAAACAATCATACATCACCACCAAATACACAAATGATGCAGAGATGAAAGCAATATCAGAAACAATCATACAATATCAGAAACAATCATACATCACCACCAAATACACAAATGATGCAGAGATGACAGCAATATCAGAAACAATCATACATCACCACCAAATACACAAATGATGCAGAGATGAAAGCAATATCAGAAACAATCATACATCACCATCAAATACACAAATGATGCAGAGATGAAAGCAATATCAGAAACAATCATACAATATCAGAAACAATCATACATCACCACCAAATACACAAATGATGCAGAAATGAAAGCAATATCAGAAACAATCATACATCACCACCAAATACACAAATGATGCAGAGATGAAAGCAATATCAGAAACAATCATACAATATCAGAAACAATCATACATCACCACCAAATACACAAATGATGCAGAGATGAAAGCAATATCAGAAACAATCATACATCACCATCAAATACACAAATGATGCAGAGATGAAAGCAATATCAGAAACAATCATACATCACCATCAAATACACAAATGATGCAACACATCCAAAAAACCTAGCAATATTCACAGTCTTCCTGTCTGCTCTACAAGCCCTTGAAAACTGGAATCCAACAGCAGAGAGAACCATAAGCAACATACTTCAAGCTACAAACATACTTCAAGCTACAAACATACTTCAATCTACAAACATACTTACATCCTATGGCATCAATATTACACTACAGACCACACAGGTATCAGTGGGAATGAAAGTGCAGATAAACTAGCAAAAAAGGGAGCAAATATGTCTCAACCAGGAATTTCCACCAACCTTAGAATAGCTAAACACATTATCCACAATAACTGTAATCAACAATGGATGGACCAACCGCTGGTCCACTGGCACAAAAGGAAGAGTGCTACATGCAGACATGTCCCAACCAAATCCACACAACAGCATAAATAGACCACACTGCAAAGATCAAACCACGATACTTAAGCTGCGGACAACACATGTACAATTTAACAAACATCTACAAAGGATTAATGCAGACCATACACCATACTGCAACAGACAAGGAGGAAACAGTCAAGCACCACCTTATTGAATGCCCTGCATGACAAGACCTACGAAAACAACTGTTACCACCAAATCTCTCCATCACTAACACCCTTTATACAGACACAACACAGTTGAAGAAGACATGAACCTACCATCTACTGGCATAGGGAAGAAAGAGTGAAAGCCCACAACCTCGGAGATTGGATATGTAAGTAAGTATCATATGTTATAAACAAACAAAACACGTCTAGATCACCAACCTTATCTGCTAGGTCTAGTAGTCCTGCAACTTTGGGAAAATTTGTGAAGCTAGATATGAAACCTATTGGCTGTGTTCACAGTCAACGCAAACAGCATTGTCTCTGACATGTCAAACACGCAGGACAGTCATAAAGAGTTAGTATCTCTATCACCTGTCATATCAATCAATGGAGCACAATCTACTTTCTATCACCTGTCATATCAATCAATGGAGCACAATCTACATTCTATCACCTGTCATATCAATCAATGGAGCACAATCTACTTTCTATCACCTGTCATATCAATCAATGGAGCACAATCTACATTCTATCACCTGTCATATCAATCAATGGAGCACAATCTACATTCTATCACCTGTCATATCAATCATTGGAGCGCAATCTACATTCTATCACCTGTCATATCAATCAGTGGAGCACAATCTACATTCTATCACCTGTCATATCGATCAATGGAGCACAATCTACATTCTATCACCTGTCATATCGATCAGTGGAGCACAATCTACATTCTATCACCTGTCATATCAATCAATGGAGCACAATCTACATTCTATCACCTGTCATATCAATCAATGGAGCACAATCTACATCTGTAAATCTCAAGAATTTTCACCGGAATCAGAATCCATAAAAATTTCACAAAAAATGGTGACGATTTGCAAAGATTCCTTTCGATCGGAGCGGACCAGTTTAAATATTAGATCTACAACTCTGATATGCTGCTTCTTTCACAACGAAATGTTGAAAAAGGATGTTAAATAAGACTACAAATAACTGGTCATGTAAGCCTAAACATCTTGTAGTTCCTCGTCAATAAACGAGTGCATAGAAATGGGTAGTGTGTACAGCCAACAGCTATATACGGACAGACCAGTGCTGTGTCCCACCAACAGTGTGATACAGGTTCAAATAACAATTCCAGTGCTGTGTCCCACCGACAGCGGGATACAGGTTCAAGTAACAATTCCAGTGCTGTGTCCCACCGACAGTGTGATACAGGTTCAAGTAACAATTCCAGTGCTGTGTCCCACCAACAGCGTGATACAGGTTCAAGTAACAATTTCAGTGCTGTGTCCCACCGACAGTGTGATACAGGTTCAAGTAACAATTCCAGTGCTGTGTCCCACCGACAGCGTGATACAGGTTCAAGTAACAATTCCAATGCTGTGTCCCACCGACAGCGTGATACAGGTTCAAGTAACAATTCCAGTGCTGTGTCCCACCGACAGCGTGATACAGGTTCAAGTAAAAATTCCAGTGCTGTGTCCCACCGACAGCGTGATACAGGTTCAAGTAACAATTCCAATGCTGTGTCCCACCGACAGCGTGATACAGGTTCAAGTAACAATTCCAGTGCTGTGTCCCACCGACAGCGTGATACAGGTTCAAGTAACAATTCCAGTGCTGTGTCCCACCGACAGCGTGATACAGGTTCAAGTAACAATTCCAGTGCTGTGTCCCACCGACAGTGTGATACAGGTTCAAGTAACAATTCCAGTGCTGTGTCCCACCGACAGCGTGATACAGGTTCAAGTAACAATTCCAGTGCTGTGTCCCACCGACAGCGTGATACAGGTTCAAGTAACAATTCCAGTGCTGTGTCCCACCAAAAGCGTGATACAGGTTCAAGGGAGCACGATCTACTTTCTGTCATATCAATAAACGAGAAATGGAGCAGCTCAACAGCAGAGAGCAGCTAGAAAGTCATGGATAGACCAAGATCCGTCTACAGTGGTCATTCATTGTCCGTACTGTCCAAGGACATTTACAGCTCGAATAGGGCTCATTAGCCATCTACAAACTCATAATCAAAGACATAACTCTAATTGAATTTTCAAAAGTGAATGTAACAAATGGTCATCATCATAATGTGATGGACGAAGAACAAAACATGTTCAAGTAATAATTGTCTATAATTGTGTATAAAGAGATGAGGTTATTATGTACATAGTCTGCGAGTCCCAACCAATTAGTTATAACAGGATTCTACAGTATTTTCCAAGTTTGGCAAGTATGCAAGATACATGATCAATAAATAGTTTACAAGTAGGATACCTATGAAAGGCTTACCTTCATCAGACAGGTAATATTTATTATTTGGTTTGTCTATCTTGGACACTTGTTCAGCGAGGTCTGTGAAGTAAGCCATTACAGGCACATGGCTCTAGAACAAGAGGAATAAGTGAGAGAAACTACTTGGTATCCAAGTCTGAAGTGTGTTCATACGTACATTATGTCTGATGTATTCTCTCTCTCTCTCACTCTATATATATATATATATATATATATATATATATATATATATATATATATATATATATATATATATATATATATAATATGTGTGTTTTCTAAACAGGAAGTCTAATGTATGTTCTATATATTTAATGTGGTCATGTGATGTATTCCTTCCGGAACGTTGTCTTCCCAATGAACTCTCTGAACCTCTCTCTGTCCTGTGACAGATACACATTAAATACACATATTTAATACAAATACACATTAAATACACATATTTAATACAAATACACATTAAATACACATACACATATTTAATACAAATACACATTAAATACACATACACATATTTAATGTATATTTTCTAAACAGGATGTCTCATGCAAGTTCTATATATCTAATGTATATTTTCTAAACAGGATGTCTGATGAATGTTCTATAAATAGGATATGTATCTTCTGAGTCTAAAAAGGGTAGCACTCATTATATTTGATCTGTGGTAGTATTGTCTAGTAATTTTAATACATGATGCAACCTTCTAGTCTAGCTTTTTTTGCTTTCTATTGAACAACATCTATTGCAAATTTCATGTCAACACTCAATGACTTGTTCATACCCAGTGTCCACACTTAATGATTTGTTTATATACAGTGTCCACACTCAATGATTTGTTCATATACGTGTCACTGATTACGAAATATGCCAGCTCGTACTGTAAAACAAACAAATTGTAGTTTTCCACTATAGTGGACACTGTGTCGGAGGGTTAAAGGCAACAAGTACAAGATTGGACCACATTATCCTAGAGTATCTTTCAACACAGAAAAATGCAGGCTCAATGATGTATTTCACATATTTCACTGACATCAAATGGGACACTTAATACACTATTTTCTTCTGTCTTCACTCTCACACTCCTGCTTGTTAGCAGAATGTGGTCCGGAGAATGGAATGTGATGTATCATTGTTTATAGTTTGGCTGCAATATCTGTACCTTTCAACATGACACATCCGACTTCAGCATAGCTTTCATTATCACTTTGATCTAAGAGGTGGGATCATCTCCACCTCAAAACCTCAGTCGCCCCTCACGACATGCATGGCAGAACACTATTGTTTGCTCCGCTTTTGGACCCCAGTGACACAGTCGATTGCCAGTACAATATGGATAGCCAGCACAATATGGATAGCCAGTACAATATGGATAGCCAGTACAATATGGATAGCCAGCTAGTCTGCTGGTTTAAAAAAAATATAAACAAGTTAGAATGAGATGAGTTTGTGAGACTGACCCATTAATTTCTATACCCTTCTAGGGGGCCACACAGCGCAGTGGTTAGCGCACTGGCTTCGCATATGAGCGGTCCTGGGCTCATTCCCCAGTTGAGGCGGAAATGTTTTTCAGAATGCAACGGTACCCGGGTCGATCAAGCCTTAAATGAGTACCGGATTAATCCTAGGAAGTAAAGACTGCGAGGGAGCGTAGATGGCCACCACCCTCATATAGCAATGCCACTGAAATGTGAGATCGCTAACATCCCACACCCCTATTGCATTAATAAATGCTATGGGTAACTTTACTTTTATACCCTTCAGAGTAGATGTACTAATGTACTACGCTCCCCGAGTAGACAACACTACCATCTACTGTTCTGCTGTCGTTGTGACTGTGTTATAAACAGTCCCATATTTTCTCATGTTGTCACCCTCTGTCTCTCTTGCCTGTTGTAACTATCTTCTCCAAACCTACCTGTCTCCCTGTCACTTACCTTTGTTATATTTCTTGCTTCATTAGATGGCGGCGCAGTCTCTTGAAACAGTTTGTCTAAGAGGCCACCCTTGCTCCAGGCAGTTAATAGTGTTTTACCATGATGATAACCCGTCTCCTGCAATGATAAAGTCAATGATAACAGTTTCCTCTAGTTAAATATATACATAAGATAAATACGAGTTATGAGCGAAATTATCAGACAGGTTCATAGGGGATTCTGGGTGAAAAACTGCTTAACAAGGACATTCTATTTTTTGGAATGAGTTCTATGTTTTTTTGTCTTTGGTTTTTCTTAATTTATGTGGGTTTTTCTTTCATTGTTTACAATGTGATTTAATGCTTTTGTTTTATTGAAGCTATTGGTGCTGTAACCTGATAACTGACTGTAGCTATTGGTGCTGTAACCTGATATCTGACTGAAGATATTGGTGCTGTAACCTGATAACTGACTGAAGTTATTGGTGCTGTAACCTGATAACTGACTGAAGCTATTGGTGCTGTAACCTGATAACTGACTGAAGTTATTGGTGCTGTAACCTGATAACTGACTGAAGCTATTGGTGCTGTAACCTGATAACTGACTGAAGCTATTGGTGCTGTAACCTGATAACTGACTGAAGCTATTGGTGCTGTAACCTGATAACTGACTGAAGCTATTGGTGCTGTAACCTGATAACTGACTGAAGCTATTGGTGCTGTAACCTGATAACTGACTGAAGCTATTGGTGCTGTAACCTGATAACTGACTGAAGCTATTGGTGCTGTAACCTGATAACTGACTGAAGCTATTGGTGCTGTAACCTGATAACTGACTGAAGCTATTGGTGCTGTAACCTGATAACTGACTGAAGCTATTGGTGCTGTAACCTGATAACTGACTGAAGCTATTGGTGCTGTAACCTGATAACTGACTGAAGCTATTGGTTCTGTAACCTGATAACTGACTGAAGCTATTGGTTCTGTAACCTGATAACTGACTGAAGCTATTGGTGCTGTAACCTGATAACTGACTGAAGCTATTGGTGCTGTAACCTGATAACTGACTGAAGCTATTGGTGCTGTAACCTGATAACTGACTGAAGCTATTGGTGCTGTAACCTGATAACTGACTGAAGCTATTGGTTCTGTAACCTGATAACTGACTGAAGCTATTGGTTCTGTAACCTGATAACTGACTGAAGCTATTGGTGCTGTAACCTGATAACTGACTGAAGCTATTGGTTCTGTAACCTGATAACTGACTGAAGAACATTGTTGAAGAAGAAGTCTGTCAAAATAAAATGAATAAGGTTGAAGATGCTTGGCAATCACCTTCTAGAGATGGTTTCTAGTATATATGGCACATCTAAGCTGCGATTGGGACATTGTGTTATTAAGTGTGTCATGCGTAGGATTGGGTACCTATAGGGCAAAATGAGGAATGTGTTAACATGGAGCCATGAGAAACATCGATATGCAGGCACTTCGACATCTACTGGGCCACACTGAGCACCATGGGATTGCAAGGGGGGACATGTTAGCTCATAACCAAAAACACTAACCATACACATAGTCAATAACACTAACCATACACATAATTAACAACACTAACCATACACATAACCAATAACACTAACCATACACATAATTAACAACATTAACCATACACATAACCAATAACACTAACCATACACATAATTAACAACACTAACCATACACATAATTAACAACACTAACCATACACATAATTAACAACATTAACCATACACATAACCAATAACACTAACCATACACATAACCAATAACACTAACCATACACATAATTAACAACACTAACCATACACATAACCAATAACACTAACCATACACATAATTAACAACATTAACCATACACATAACCAATAACACTAACCATACACATAACCAATAACACTAACCATACACATAATTAACAACACTAACCATACACATAACCAATAACACTAACCATACACATAACCAATAACACTAACCATACACATAACCAATAACACTAACCATACACATAATTAACAACACTAACCATACACATAACCAATAACACTAACCATACACATAATTAACAACACGAACCATACACATAACCAATAACACTAACCATACACATAATTAACAACACTAACCATACACATAACCAATAACACTAACCATACACATAACCAATAACACTAACCATACACATAATTAACAACACTAACCATACACATAATTAACAACACTAACCATACACATAACCAATAACACTAACCATACAGATAACCAACAGCACTAACCTTAGGCACACTGTGTTTACAATTACGCAATTTTTCTTGTGCCGCGGAATTGGTTTTCGAAATGTTACGCAATCATCGGTGGCTGTTTTGAAATCGCGATAACTTCTTTGTTGTTACAGATATTTAAATAATATTTGCACATATAAATAAAGAATTAAATTCTGCATATATTGTTTGTGCATGTGTGACACGAGACGTGTGAGAAAGTTATAAAGTCAAATTTAGACCTATCTCGATCTAGACATACCCAATTGTAAACACAGCATGCTAAAGGTTAAAAATATACATATGAAACACTGGATTAACTTACTGCAATTTCATCATAGCTGCCAAACTGCAAAGTGGCATATTTATCAATAGGTGGCCTAATGTACTCGCAGTAGTCAGAGTTCTTGACAACCTCCAACTGCCGAACACAAGACACATAAGCCAACCGTGATTGAATCTCAGTCATGTCAGGAACCTAAAAACCAAAATTAATAAGTGGAAAAAATCACTAAAAATATGATAAATATACAGAGTTCTGATATGCAACATATGAATGGGCAAGTGTATTTTTCTTGTGTACATATTCTCCCACAAAACAGAAAATTTACAAATTACTTCCCTTTAATAATTTCAACAGGTTTCCTAATTTTGTTTCAGCATGGTTAACTTTAGAGTTAAGATATAAAGAGATGAAAATGATTTCTTATTCTACGTTTGTTCTCATAGTCCCGCAGGTCTACGTTTGCTAACTGGAAGAACTTTTTGAAAACAGAGAAGATAGCACGCTGCAAGGCTTTTATCTTAGCACAATGTGCACACAAAAACAGCTACAGAATCATACCCTGACAGGTTTAGCCCAGGGATTCCATCGTTTCCACAGCAACCACCAACCAGACAGACTGTCTCCATAGTTTGTCAGGTCTGTCTCATCCTGACTGCCGACATCAACGGCAAATACAAACTTAGCTCCCAGGCTGTGCATCACGTCCGCTGAAAACATGCAAGGAGAGACAGCATACAAGATAGGGAAATGTATCAATAAAAGAAACCATTTTTTAACTCATTCCGTACCAATCCACGATATAACTGCTCGATATTAAAACTCTACTGGACCAATCGCCAGATTATCGGTTTTTTTATTTTCGATCGATCATATATTGATCAGTTATATTTATTTTTGGCCAGTAGAAGTTTTTATGTTACCCCAAAAACATTGTAGATATTTTCACTTCAGTTTTTAATCCTAGGACAAAACGAATGTGATGTAGTAAGGTGTTTACAAAAATTTCTAACTTGTATAATTTATTTCCGACCATGCTATAAAAAATAATACCTGTAATAATACTGTGAAATTCCGCTATAAGAATGAAGGAACAACCGAAATATTGCTAAAGGTAAGACGCAAACTTGAGCAACTGTAAGACACAAGGTCATTTCTTCAATTTTCCCCATCCTAATGTACTCACATAAAATACAACATCAATGATAATACAGTGCAGCCTTTCCCCCTGAGGCATTACCAGCCTCATAAAACCTGTGACCATCAGGTACCAGTGTTCAGAGATATTGGATTCATTCTCATTCCTTTAGTATCATCTCAGTAACAAAGGTTGACTGCAAAGATATCATAAGCTATTACGGTAAATTCAAAGTCTAGTCAGTGAATTTGATCAGGTCAACTTTTAGATTATATTTTAGATTTGCCTTCATATCTTATGGTGGAATGAAAAGATGTCAAGACAGTTCCTGTAAAGATGACTGGGCATGAGAAGACAGTTTTTGTAAAGATGACTGGACATGAGAAAACAAGTTTCTGGAAGGACAACTGGACATGAGAAGACAGTTTCTGGAAAGACAACTGGACATGAAAAGATGCGTTTGTTGTTCTTTTATGTTTCATGACAGGTGGGGCATATATTTGCCCTCCATCCTCCTCCCCCACCCCATCCCATGATTTGTAAAAAATGCAAGATAAAAATGCACTCTAATCATCTGATAACACCAGCACTCCACCCTAAAAATGCAACAACGCCACCACTTTGACATCTCAACAATCCGACCACTCTAACAACCTGACAATACCACCACTCTAACAACCTGACAACATCACCACTCTAACAACTTGACAATACCACCACTCTAACAACCTGATACACCACCACTCTAACAACCTGACAACACCAGCACTCTAACAACCTGACAACAACACCACTCCAACAACCTGACAACACCATCACTCTAACAACCTGACAACATCATATCACCAATCTAACAACCTGACATCATATCACCACTCTAACAAAACAACAATGCTACCGCTCTAACTACCCAACAATACCAGTACACTGACATATATCCCTTTTCCATAAGAACAATGAAGTCACAGAATCAAACCTTAACCCCACAACTCTTAAGAAGATGTTTCAAACTCATATTTCATTAACAAGTTAATAAAATGCACCAAAAAAAATGAAATATTAAAAAACAAACCAAAACACATTCAAATCTTTGAAACTGTACAACATCACCAACTTTGGTGAGATATTTATGAGGATTGGTATGTGTGGACAGTAACCTATAGAAGAAATGATCTCGCAGTAGACACTTGAGTAGTCAAATATGCAGAGAAAACTGTCCTTATATTCCAGCCAAGGACTATCTCTAAGCAAGAACTCTTTGTGTATTATGTTAGAAAAATGATATGAATACTACCATAAAAAAGAGGAGCTGGCGCTGGATCGGACCTGTTGTGCATAGAAACTAGTTTAGTCATTAAACTAATTTAAAATGGGCCCCTGAGGATTAGAGAAAATGGGGAAGACAATATGAAGTCGAACAGTGGGAACATGAATGGAAAGAGATAAACTACAACTGAAGCTAATACTGGAAACAAAGTCAGGACAGAGAGGAATGGTGTACCTTTGCTTCATTGATGAAATAATCGTCAGGAAAACAATAGGCTAATAATTAATTACATAAGATTACATTACAGGTCTACATTAATGATCTCAGGAAGATACACAGAATATTCTGGCAGATATATCAAATGATTCAAATGAAGACTGATGTGTCAGGCCATTGGCACAAACAGAGACACAACACATTTCCATTCTCTGGATTACATTCTGCTGGAAATCTAGTAGCATTGTCCCGCTACAAGAGAGATCCAACAGAAGTTTGAGAATGAACACTGAAGAAGAAGAACAATGAAATGACTCAGAAGCTGCTAGTTAGGAGTAATCAGAAGGAATTATATATTCCGTTGTGACAACAACATGATAAATTGGATTGGATATGTCTTGAGAAGAAAGACAGACAATCTCACATATAACCATACTGTAATAGCAAAAACAGACGGCAAAGGTAAGATAGTTCTTACAACTGACGGGAATTGAACCAGGTCTGTTCTAGCAGCACTGAATCGCTTTGCAACAAAAGTAAACAGGTTTTCCGTACTTGATGTGGTTGGTCAAGTTGGAAAACCTGTTTACTTGTGTTGCAAAGCGATTCGGTGCTGCTAGAACAGACCTGGTTCAATTCCCATCAGTTGTAAGAATTATTTTAATTTATCCTCATGCTTCCTACTTGAATTTACCTGTAAAAGGTAAGACAGAGCAAGTAAGGATTACATGGAAAACAGCAGCAGAAGCACAGATGAAAGAAATCTTTGAGAGAAACTGTTTGATAAAACAAAATTAATAAAGATGATTTATTTTCTAAGTCAGAATAAAAGTTGCTGGGCTTGAAATATGGCGCAGCAAGAAATAAACATTATTATGTTAAGCCCAGAATATTAGCTAGCCAACAGAGAACTAGAACTGCCAGTTGTCGTGTAATTACGGATATACTCAGGAATATCGGAGCACCTATGGATGTGTCCCCTGTGCATGAATATTGATCTCTTACCTAGCTAACTTAACAGATTATGATGGAGGGCCAACATCTGGGTGCACTCCAAGACATAGTCATTGACAAAGCAGGGTAGTGAGAATTTATTGTGATTTGTGACACTATGATGTGTATCAGTCTGCTTTAACTATTTCTAAGGAAACAAAGAGAGACAGGAATAGTGAATCAGAGCTTAACATAGACCTTTCTATACATTCAAGGGATGTTCTTAAAAACTGCACATATTTATCAATAGATGTCTCCATCTTCTACTTTGTATTTAATGGTCAGAGTTGATATGAAATGATGTGGAAGAATACACACCAGTGCTCGGTGGAGTTAACTAGTGCTTGGTGGAGTTAACTAGTGCTCGGCAGAGTTCAAGATGGATAGGAGACTCCCTGAGAGAAAAAAAAAGAATAAGATAAACGTGAGACTGGAACCAGTAAGGAAAGACGGTACAGACATTGTTGGAAAGTGAGAGTTGCAGCCCTAGAGAAAGGAAACTGAAAGGAAATCAAAAGTGTTGTCATGGTAACATGTTGCATCACTATAGTCTGGTCAAGTGAGACTATGAGGAAGGAAAGGCAAACATAGTTACAAAAAATACTACAGAAGACGGATGTGTCGGGCCATTGATGCAAATAAAATAGCAACACAATACATTTCTATTCTCTAAACTACATCCTGCTGGAAATCTACTAGGGCAATTGTTCTGTTATAAGAGAGATCCAGCAGGAGTTTGAGAATGAATGCTAAAGAAAAGAAAAGTTACAAAAATATGAAAATGGATGTGAGGCCAAAAGGTGCAGATATTGCAGCCTCAAATTAAACAGGAACACAACAAAAAATGCCCTTTAAAGAGCAAACGAAGAAGAAGGGAAGGCCTACCTGGAAGATTATTGACATAAGCGCCATCAAGCAGCAAATGGCCATCGTTAGGGTCACAAAGTGGCGGGAGATAAGGATGAATGGACATGCTCGCTCGGACATATTGCCACACGCTTCCTGGGTCAATGGTAAGAAGGAACACACAAATTGTTAAGCAATTTTAAATGATTTATAACTGAGATGTGTAAAATTACCTGGCAAGTTATTAACATAGCCTCCATCCAACAGAAGGTGGCCATCTGCTGGGTCACACAGCGGGGGAAGGTATCCAGAAAGGGACATGCTGGCCCGGACATAACGCCAGACACTGCCTGTTGACCAGGTCAAATGATCAGGTTTTTGAGAATCAAACTCAGATCTTTCATATTATAATGCATTTGATAATCAAGTAAAGTTACCAGACTATTTCACTTCTGGATACTGGCACTTAACCAGCTCAATAGCACATGGTTTTCCCGTAAGTGCTCAGATGCCTTGCCAGTGGTTGTCAAGAAACTGTTGGCCTAGTATCACCTTCAGATTTTCTCAGTAACATTGGTGATATTCCTCTACCTTTAGGGAAGTGATCTACCATCTCAGCTTCAGTCAGATACTTTATTCTTGATTATGAACAAGCGTCACAGCACTGGGGGCATTCCCATATATGCTCTGCTTGCCGTTCCGTCAGCCATCTAAAAGTGTATAAGTTCAGTGTCCCAGTCAGTTGCAGATTACACATTCTTCTGATCTTTCCGGAGGAGCACTTTCTCCCATCACCTCAAGTCACTCTCATGTCTACTATTCTCTGAATATGTACATTGTCTCGTTCGACTTCCTCCTCGTCTTCTTGTAGAGTATGCATTACTTTTCTAATTAATTCAATCCTGTCTCTCCTTATCTCGGTGCTGTTCACCGAGGCTTTACCAGCCAACACATCGGCTCATTCATTTCCCCTGACCCCAGCATGACCTGGACAGTAGATCCAAATAATGCTCTGCGCGTTGTTGAGAAGAGTGACCTAAGTTCTGATGATACACTTTTCTATCTTGCACAGCATACTTTGAGAGTCAGTTAGAATCACTGTTGGTGGTTGCGTCGCCAGCCAAGTGAGAGCTGCTATCACCGCTTCTATTTCCATTCTCATACTCAATGTTGTAGTGGGGTACACAGCTGACTTCTCAGCTAATTTCTTGCCATTTTGGTTAGATACTCTCTTAGATTAATCAGCTTCGGTCAGATACTCTCTCTGCTGTCATCTTCAGTCAGATACTCTGCTGTCATCTTCAGTCAGATACTCTCTCTGCTGTCATCTTCAGTCAGATACTCTCTCTGCTGTCATCTTCAGTCAGATACTCTCTCTGCTGTCATCTTCAGTCAGATACTCTCTCTGCTGTCATCTTCAGTCAGATACTCTCTCTGCTGTCATCTTCAGTCAGATACTCTCTCTGCTGTCATCTTCAGTCAGATACTCTCTCTGCTGTCATCTTCAGTCAGATACTCTCTCTGCTGTCATCTTCAGTCAGATACTCTCTCTTCTGTCATCTTCAGTCAGATACTCTCTCTGCTGTCATCTTCAGTCAGATACTCTCTCTGCTGTCATCTTCAGTCAGATACTCTCTCTGCTGTCATCTTCAGTCAGATACTCTCTCTGCTGTCATCTTCAGTCAGATACTCTCTCTGCTGTCATCTTCAGTCAGATACTCTCTCTGCTGTCATCTTCAGTCAGATACTCTCTCTGCTGTCATCTTCAGTCAGATACTCTCTCTTCTGTCATCTTCAGTCAGATACTCTCTCTGCTGTCATCTTCAGTCAGATACTCTCTCTGCTGTCATCTTCAGTCAGATACTCTCTCTGCTGTCATCTTCAGTCAGATACTCTCTCTGCTGTCATCTTCACTCAGATACTCTCTCTGCTAAGTCATCTTCAGTCAGATACTCTCTCTGCTGTCATCTTCAGTCAGAGACCAATTTTTTCCTCCTTGTTTTCTGCTTTCCTTCTCCATCTCCTGCTGGTTAGCATGTAGTCTAGAGAACGGAATGTGTTGTGTCATGTTTTACAGCTTCGTTGCAACATCTGTCATATTTTGGTCTCACACATCCGATTTTGGCATAGATTCTGGGCACTTGGAAGATTTAATGTTCTCATTTAACTTAGGAAGATTTTCTTTTCTCTCCTGCACTTGGAAAAATTCCTTTTCTCAGCTGCACTTGGAAGATTTCCTTTTCTCTCCTGCACTTGGAAGATTTCCTTTTCTCTCCTGCACTTGGAAGATTTCCTTTTCTCTCCTGCACTTGGAAGATTTTCTTTCCTCAGTTGCACCTGGAAGATTTAATTTTTAATTTAAATTTGAAAGATTTCCTTTTCTCTTCTGCACTTGGAAAGTTACTAATCTGGACTAGAAAGATTTCCCTTTTTCCATTCAACTTGGAATATTTCAACATCACCATGTCATAGCAAATTCAAGTTGTATGCATGAGGATAAATGAAAATAATTCTTACGGCTAACAGGAAGTGAACAACAGAACGGACCTGGTTCAATTCTTATCAGCCGCAAGAATTATCATATTTTCTCAACATGATCGTATCATATTTTCTGTCTAGAATCTTGTCTTCTAAAACATCCCTAATTGGAACAAGTCGCCATATTTCTTCAAGAGACATACAATACATTCTCAGAGTCCATTACTTCAGTCAACAATTACTTTTAAATTATGTTAATGCAGTAAGCGTTATTTTCACAAGTATTATAATAAAACATAGCTTAATTTTAATGGTCACTCATCTAGTGTCATTTTAACAATTGTTGTGGAGTTTAACGGGCTCTGCTTTACTTTTCATTTGGACCCAGGGTCAGCAGATAACCAAGATCCTAAAAGTACCTCCTCTCTGTGCACGCTGGAAACAGAAATACAGCCGCTCATGCACACTGGAAACAGAAATACAGCCACTCATGCACGCTGGAAACAGAAATACAGCCACTCATGCACGCTGGAAACAGAAATACAGCCACTCATGCTGTGTTTCTGGCCAAAACTTTAGGGATCATGCCAGAGGATGTGGAAACTGTAGATAGAATGAGAATTGATTGCCAGGAGACAAACATTATCGGACACCTATGCGTCAACACATCCAGCAGCACTGTCGACACACAGTAATGCATGGCATCTGTGCATTGCAGCTTGGTCAGCCGAAATATTGAAGGGGCGGCCAATGTTGATGTCCCGGTAAGGGCAGATTTCGCTATGATACAGAGAGTATAATTGAATCTAGAAACGGCAACATGTGCTAGAGAGGGCAGAGTTGTGCTAGAGAGGGTAGCATTGTGTATGAAAAAAAGTGGCAAGAGGGTAGCGTTGTACTAGAGAGGGTAGCGTTGTACTAGAGAGGGTAGCATTGTGTATGAAAAAAAGTGGCAAGAGGGTAGCGTTGTGCTAGAGAGGGTAACATTGTGTATGAAAAAAAGTGGCAAGAGGGTAGAATTGTACTAGAGAGGGTAGCATTGTGTATGAAATATAGTGGCAAGAGGGTAGCGTTGTGCTAGAGAGGGCAGAGTTGTGCTAGAGAGGGTAGCGTTGTGTATGAAAAAAAGTGGCAAGAGGGTAGCGTTGTGTATGAAAAAAAGTAAAGTGGCAATGAAGTCACAATTGTCTAGTACGAAGCCGGTTGGCGGAATGGCACGTTCATGCTCAAGAACACACAGATGCCCACATGTCCCAGCACATTTGACCCCATCCAAAGTAGGAGTCATGACTCAGGTGTTAGATACACCAACTTTAACATGTATGCCTGGGTATGGAAAAAAGCTCTGAATACAGTTCAAATTGCACAAATGAAAAGCATTGAACAAATGTCGGGGAGAATATTGTTGAAATATCGGACCAATGCAGTGTTGAGACTCGGTCTCTGGACGCTGTGGGCAAGTCTAATGGAGATGAGAGAGCAAGTGCTTGTCTTTGAGGACGTAGCAAACCAAGTCTAACTCGACGGCCACGTTGCCCAACACGGCTGATATAGAGACCACAGTACCCAAGGGTACAGAGAGAAATTATGTTTTTCTTACACAAGATTTGTTTGCCAACTGCGAAGCTCCTTGTCTGAGATAGCTGCAATCTATCTACTTCTTTGGGTGATAAACACAACGGTGAAGATTAAAAACACAGGCCGTGTCTGGCAATGTATTGGAAGGCCATCACAAGCAAACGATGCGAGTGCATAGGAAATGCACAGGTCAAATCTCAGACGTGTGTGGCAAAGCAGCACCTCTTCTAGGAAGGTGTATCAACCCTGAGTTTAATTTGACTATCGTCGTTGCCCAACACGGCTCATACAGAAGAAACTAGGTCTGGGACATAGGGACAAAAAGGGTGGTAATGGAATGGCCTTCCTACACAATGAATAGTTCGCTGGTCATAATGTGTCTCGTTGGAGGAAAGACTGAAATCTCCTGGGTATGAAAGAAAGCTCTGAGAAACAACCCCACTGCACAAAGGAAGTAAGGAGCTAATTGTTCATAATTCCTGGGGATAGCAGCCAACCAACTCAACAATTGTTTTAATATTATTGTCATTATAGTATTTCTACTAAGTGTCATTTTAACAGGAGTTGTACTGAAGTTAAGAATCATTTTCTAATATTTAAATAGACATTATGTCATTTAGTGATATTCTATTTAGCCATATGTCACCTAAAGGCATTTTAACGGCATTTACTGAATGGAAATTTCATTGGTACACTGACCTGATGGGACCTACACTCACACACTGACCTGATGAATGGACCCTCATGGTGGAGTTGGATATGTTTGTTGTGATACAGAAATAAGGGATCCACAAGTCTTCAATCTGGCGATCATGGAAGACATTCTCTATGGACTCATTAAATGCCCAACCTATACAAATGTAGAGTAACAGGTATATTCATCAAGATAGCAGAGATAAACTAGAAGGTGAGGAAGAGGAACAAGTGAGTGAGAAAAGAAGTAGTGAAAGATAAAGTGGAAAACAATAGGAGGAAGAAACAAATGGAAGAAGTATAATAGGAAGTGAAATGAAGAATATAACAATCTGAAGAATTGGAAGATTTAATAAGTGAATAAAGTAATGGTTAAAGAATTGGAAGATTTAATAAGTGGGTGAAGAATTGGTTAAAGAATTGGAAGATTTAATAAGTGAATAAAGTAATGGTTAAAGAATTGGAAGATTTAATAAGTGGATGAAGAATTTAGAAGAATTTATAATTGGAAGATTCTTCTGGGACTATTAAATGGATTATTTCATTTAATAAGTGGGTGAAGTGAAAGATTTAAGAAGTGTGAAGTAGAAGATTTAAGAAGTGGGTGAAGTGGAAGATTCAAGAAGTGGGTGAAGTGGAAGATTCAAGGAGTGGGTGAAGAATTGAAAGATTCAAGAAGTGGATGAAGTGGAAGATTTAAGTAGTGGGTATTACATGGATATAATGCCATGGCCATGCTGGGGTCAGAGGAAACGAGAGAGCCAACTTATTGGCAGGCAATGCGGCGAATAGATGGCACATTGCTGAGAAGAGATAAAACAGACTTAATGAAAGCAGTAATAAATTCATTTCAAGATGAAGATGATGCCAATGAGGTTGAGAACGTACACATACAGAGAATGTTAGAAATGGGAGTATCTAGAGGTGAGGGAAGGTACATTTTTTAGAAAGTCCTGAAGATCACACAATCAACACCTGACCGGGAGTCTACATACACTGGGATGACTGCAGGAGTGGAGGGCATAGCACTAATGGGAATGTCCCGCATGCTATGAAGCCAGTTTCTAATCAAGAAGAAGAAGTGGGTGAAATGGAAGATTCAAGAAGTGGGTGAAGTGGAAGATTTAAGAAGTGGGTGAAGAATTGGAAGATTGAAGAAGAAGAAGAAGTAGGTGAAATGGAAGATTTAAGAAGTGGGTGAAAGGGAAGATTTAAGAAGTGGGTGAAATGGAAGATTTAAGAAGTGGGTGAAGAATTGGAAGATTGAAGAAGAATTGGAAGAATTAGATGTCTTTATTTCACTAGAAATGGAAGCAATTGATTAAAAAAAGTGGCTTGCTATAAGTGGAGGGAGAATTTCAAGAAACAGTGGAAAAAATTAAGTTTTCTTTGAGAAGTGAAAGAAGAATTAAATGAAGCAGCAGAAATGTGGTTCTCTTTAAATAATGGATGAAGAGCTGGAAGAAGAAAGGTGGCTTTAGCTAAGTGGATGAATAACTAGAAGAAGAAGTAGAATTCAATAAAGTAGCACAACATGAAATGTGGCTTTCTTTAAGATGTGGAAGATTTGGAAGTATGAGTATATTTTTTTTTAAAGTAAAAGAAGAAAAGTGGCTCTCTTTAAGAAGATAGTCTTAAAGTAGTAGAAGAAAAGTAGTTTTCTTTAAAAAGTAGAAGAAATGTGGGTTCTTTAAAAAGTAGAAGAAAAGTAGTTTGCTTTAAAAAGTAGAAGAAAAGTAGTTTTCTTTAAAAAGTAGAAGAAAAGTCGTTTTATTTAAAAAGTAGAAGAAAAGTAGTTATCTTTAAAAAGTAGAAGAAATGTGGGTTCTTTAAAAAGTAGATGAAATGTGGGTTCTTTAAAAAGTAGAAGAAATGTAGGTTCTTTAAAAAGTAGAAGATAAGTGGGTTCTTTAAAAAGTAGAAGAAATGTGGGTTCTTTATAAAGTAGAACAAAAATGGGTTCTTTAAAAACTAGAAGAAAAGTGGCTTTTTTTAAAAAAAAGGGAAAAAGTGGCTTGTTTTAAAAGGTAGAAGAATAAAAGTGACTTTCTTTAAAAAGTATAAGAAAAGTGGCTTTCTTTAAAAAGTATAAGAAAAATGACTTTCTTTAAAAATTGAAACATCTTTAAAAAGTAGAAAAGAACTGAAAGAAATGCCTGTCTTAAAAAAATTCTAGCGAACACATGAAAATGTCTACTCAATGACATCTCCTTTCTCCACAATTACTACAGTACATTTGTGAATATTGACATTCTGTCTATTGATCTAACCTGTGAACATCTATGATCTAACCTGTGAACATCTATAGATCTAAACTGTGAACATCTATAGATCTAACCTGTGAACATCTATTGATCTAACCTGTGAACATCTATTGATCTAACCTGTGAACATCTATTGATCTAACCTGTGAACATCTATTGATCTAACCTGTGAACATCTATTGATCTAACCTGTGAACATCTATGATCTAACCTGTGAACATTGATGCAAATGGATATGTCAGATCCCAGATTTTCTTCCAGAGAGAAGTCATGCCCTGTAAAAGTACAGAAAATTGAGAAGACACTAGTTAGCTGTATTACATAAACAATGTAACCATTCTGTAATATTGATACGGAGAGATCTTGGAGTCTGGATTTCACTTCTCTTATAGATATATGTACAAACCTTTCTCTTATATATATTTGACATCCATGTGGCAAAAACTGGGGCCTGGACTTCTAGTTCAGGGTGCAAAGGGTAGGGATACTGTCTTCATTCCATGTATGTCGTAGTGGGGAACTAAGGAAAATTGCGGGGTAGACTGACAACATCTCACTTGTGAAAAAAATCATTACATCTTGCCTCAATGTCTTACTTCTGTCTTCTATAAATCATGGATGACGAATGGCCAGCAGACATTGCAACTTTGTCCTTTTTTGGTAGACTTCCTAGGTGTCGGAGAATGCTGGATATGTCATGACTGCGAATGTGTTAATAAATCTGATGAAAGGATTATGAGATAGTCAACCCAGAAGTGTGTGATGTGTTCCTGCCAGGATGTGGTAATCCTAGGATTGAAGACCAAGAAGTATGTGATGTGTTCCTGCCAGGATGTGGTAATTCTAGGATTGTAGACCCAGAAATGCGTGATGTGTTCCTGACAGGATGTGGTAATCCTAGGATTGTAGACCCAGAAGTGTGTGATGTGTTCCTGGCAGGATGTGGTAATCCTAGGATTGTAGATCCAGAAGTGTGTGATGTGTTCCTGACAGGATGTGGTAATCCTGGGATTGTAGACCCAGAAGTGTGTGATGTGTTCCTGGCAGGATGTGGTAATCCTAGGATTGTAGACCCAGAAGTGTGTGATGTGTTCCTGCCAGGATGTGGTAATCATGGAATTGTAGACCCAGAAGTGTGTGATGTGTTCCTGGCAGGATGTGGTAATCCTAGGATTGTAGACCCAGAAATGTGTGATGTGTTCCTGACAGGATGTGGTAATCCTAGGATTATAGACCCAGAAGTGTGTGATGTGTTCCTGGCAGGATGTGGTAATCCTAGGATTGTAGACCCAGAAGTGTGTGATGTGTTCCTGACAGGATGTGGTAATCCTGGGATTGTAGACCCAGAAGTGTGTGATGTGTTCCTGGCAGGATGTGGTAATCCTAGGATTGTAGACCCAGAAGTGTGTGATGTGTTCCTGACAGGATGTGGTAATCCTGGTATTGTAGACCCAGAAGTGTGTGATGTGTTCCTGGCAGGATGTGGTAATCCTAGGATTGTAGACCCAGAAGTGTGTGATGTGTTCCTGACATGATGTGGTAATCCTGGGATTGTAGACCCAGAAATGTGTGATGTGTTCCTGGCAGGATGTGGTAATCCTAGGATTGTAGACCCAGAAGTGTGTGATGTGTTCCTGCCAGGATGTGGTAATCCTAGGATTGTAGACCCAGAAGTGTGTGATGTGTTCCTGCCAGGATGTGGTAATCCTGGGATTGTAGACCCAGAAGTGTGTGATGTGTTCCTGGCAGGATGTGGTAATCCTAGGATTGTAGACCCAGAAATGTGTGATGTGTTCCTGACAGGATGTGGTAATCCTAGGATTGTAGACCCAGAAGTGTGTGATGTGTTCCTGGCAGGATGTGGTAATCCTAGGATTGTAGACCCAGAAGTGTGTGATGTGTTCCTGACAGGATGTGGTAATCCTGGGATTGTAGACCCAGAAGTGTGTGATGTGTTCCTGGCAGGATGTGGTAATCCTAGGATTGTAGACCCAGAAGTGTGTGATGTGTTCCTGCCAGGATGTGGTAATCCTGGAATTGTAGACCCAGAAGTGTGTGATGTGTTCCTGGCAGGATGTGGTAATCCTAGGATTGTAGACCCAGAAATGTGTGATGTGTTCCTGACAGGATGTGGTAATCCTAGGATTGTAGACCCAGAAGTGTGTGATGTGTTCCTGGCAGGATGTGGTAATCCTAGGATTGTAGACCCAGAAGTGTGTGATGTGTTCCTGACATGATGTGGTAATCCTGGGATTGTAGACCCAGAAATGTGTGATGTGTTCCTGGCAGGATGTGGTAATCCTAGGATTGTAGACCCAGAAGTGTGTGATGTGTTCCTGGCAGGAAGCAGTAATTCTGGGATTGTAGACCCAGAAGTGTGTGATGTGTTCCTGGTAGGACGCGGTAATCCTGGGATTGTAGACCCAGAAGTGTGTGATGTGTTCCTGGCAGGATGTGGTAATCCTAGGATTGTAGACCCAGAAGTGTGTGATGTGTTCCTGGCCGGATGTGGTAATCCTGAGATTGTAGACCCAGAAGTGTGTGATGTGTTCCTGACAGGACGTAGTAATCCTGGGATTGTAGACCCAGAAGTGTGTGATTTGTTCCTGGCAGGATGCGATAATCCTAGGATTGTAGACCCAGAAGTGTGTGATGTGTTCCTGGCAGGATGTGGTAATCCTAGGATTGTAGACCCAGAAGTGTGTGATGTGTTCCTGGCAGGAAGCAGTAATTCTGGGATTGTAGACCAAGAGGTGTGTGATGTGTTCCTGGTAGGACGTGGTAATCCTGGGATTGTAGACCCAGAAGTGTGTGATGTGTTCCTGGAAGGATGCGGTAATCCTGGGATTTTAGACCCAGAAGTGTGCACTGGAATGCCTCCCTTAAGGACTAAACACACTATCCATAAACCCACTCATACACAGCCATACCTTCCAGACAACCTTATACGAGTCTGGGTGTTGCCTCAATTGTGCAACTGAGAAGGACCTGTGATTTTGTCTGAAAAGCTATAGGATGTCAAGAGTGCCCTGCTGACAGTTGGTTGGTTGCATTATATTGCTGGGAAGTCTGTGGATTTTCAACACACCCTGGGCCAGAGCATAACTATTACACCACCAGGAAGGTAGGTATCAACCTATGCACTGCTCCGAGCCACTGTAGCTGAGATAGGGTTCACTGTGCTCATTCCCCGCCACCAATTGACTACTGGTTATGCTGAACTTCTCTATTGCTCCAGGCATGGAACCAAATGTTCAAGTCAAAAGAATTGTCATGTCCTGAGTCACTGTGCCTCTATGATGGTTCTCAGCCATAGGAAAAAAACAGTGCTGTTTCCTCCTACCCTGTGCTGCTCAGAAAATCTCTGGCTCCCTCCCAGCCACAGAGGGTGCATACATATATGCAAATAACAAAAACATATTGCAACAACAAAATAAAAGCATGAGAAGCATAATTGTATAGATGACGTGCCATGAAGCTTCTATAAGAAGATAACATCAATAAAACGGCATGTCATCTACTAAGATTTTCTGTTGCATGGGTGGTTTGTCTAGTGGGCCATTGGTGAGACCCACAGACGCAACCGCATTCGTCTGCTGACAGCTAAATGGAGTATTTCATCATCATCATGTGCCAAGATTTACTTTCTCACAGATAAATGGACTATTATATCATCATCATGTGTCAAGGACTACCTGCTCACATCTAAAGGGATTACTTCATCATCATGTGTCAAGAATCACCAGTTCACAGATAAAGGTATTATTTCATCATCATCATGTGTCAAGGACTACCTGCTCACAGCTAAAGGACTTATTTCATCATCACCACCAACATACTTTACTTGGAGTGTTAAATGAAACAAAAACCTACTAAATAAATAGATGCCAGGTTACTTTGCAATTGTTTGATAAGTTTCCACATGGGCAAAGGATTGAGAAGACTTAGAGGATTTACTTCATTGCACTCAGGTCTCTGCATATTTACATTCAAGTGCACTCTGCCTACCAAGAGTATCACTCATAGCACGTAACTACATATCTTCAAGTGATAATCCCCAGGGTTGGGAATAACTCAAATATATCTGCATGTAAACAAGACATAAGCTGGATTCGAACCTGTGACCGCTTGAGTTTATTAATCTTTAAGATGAGGACAGCCAACACATTTATACACATTTCACTATATACATTATATAACTATACATTATATAACTATACATATATAACTACACATTATATAACTACACATTATATAACTACACATTATATAACTACACATTATATAACTACACATTATATAACTACTACATTATATAACTACTACATTATATAACTACACATTATATAACTACACATTATATAACTTACCATGGACCATTCCCTTGCCCTCTGTTTAAACCTGACATAGTTTCTCTCCTCAGCCCATAAGGCACCAATAAATGATCCAATGCTCGTCCCTCCTACCATATCAATGGGGATCCCTTCCTCTTGCATAGCTTGGATCATCCCAACATGTGCTAATCCTCTGTAAATAGAAGTTTATAGTATGTTGAACCCAACATAAATAGAAGTTTATAGTATGTTGAATTCAACATAAATAGAAGATTATAGTATGTTTAACCCAAAATAAATAGAAGTTTATAGTATGTTTAACCCAAAATAAATAGAAGTTTATAGTATGTTTAACCCAAAATAAATAGAAGTTTATAGTATGTTGAACCCAACATAAATAGAAGTTTATAGTATGTTGAACCCAACATAAATAGAAGTTTATAGTATGTTTAACGCAACATAAATAGAAGTGTATAGTATGTTGAATTCAACATAAATATATAAGCACAATTACTTTTCACTTATTGAATTTTTAAGTGACATTTCAACATTTCAATAACATTGCCAGTGTTACATGCATGGCTTGACTTTTACTGCGCTAAATTGCTATGAGCCTGCTTCATTGCACTCTGGGCAAACCCATAGGTGTCTCCATCAGGGGGATTGG
This sequence comes from Meghimatium bilineatum, assembly GCA_034231615.1. Classification (NCBI taxonomy): domain Eukaryota; kingdom Metazoa; phylum Mollusca; class Gastropoda; order Stylommatophora; family Philomycidae; genus Meghimatium; species Meghimatium bilineatum. The sequence goes on from CM067321.1 coordinate 5,543,360, forward strand.
AGATGCCTACAAGTCCTAGTTACGTAATGACGTCAGGGGCTATAGTCGCCTACAGAGCCTGTAAGATTAACATTCATAGTCCTCTAGCAATCTTTATCTGCAGCGATGAGGGTGAGAGGGGAAAAATTTTGATGTGTCCAGTCCTCGATGATGTCCTTCCACGATTTAATTTGTCCTCGATTACTTCCATCTTCGATTGTTCCCTGTAGTAATGTTTTTTTCCAAGGAATCATGTTGGAATACATGTCCAAGCTAAGCAAGTTGTTTTATGAAGAGCATAAGAGAAAACCCATTTTTGTAATCACTTTGTAATAATAACTGGAGATGGGATCTTAAACCTTTCAAAACTGGAGATGGGATCTTAAACCTTTCAAAACTGGAGATGGGATCTTAAACCTTTCAAAACTGGAGATGGGATCTTAAACCTTTCAAAACTGGAGATGGGATCTTAAATTTTTCAAAACTGGAGAAGGGCTCTTAAACCTTTCAAACCTGGCGATGGGCTCTTAAATCTTTCAAATACGCAAAAAAAATCCTTAGTAGATGATATGCCTTTACACTGAGGTTCTTTTATGGAAGCCGTGTAGCATGTCATCTATACAATTCTTCTTCTTCTGCGTTCGTTCTCAAACTCCTGCAGATAAGCAGGATGTAGTCCGGAGAACGGAATGTGTTGTGTCATGGTTTACAGCATTGCAGCGATATCTGCGCCTTTCGGCCTGACACATCTGACTTCAGCATGGCTTTGAGTCACTGACTCTATATGGGATGGGACAGCCAACTTCATCCCATAACCTCCTTAGTCGCCTCGTACGACATGCGTGGAAGGTAAATAGTGTTGCTATTCTTTGCTCCCCTTTCGAGCTCTGGCAACACACAGGCGATCTATACAATTATAGACCCCCTCTGAGCATATGGCTCCTTCAATAGGCATTGTACTAAGCCAAAAGCTGAAGTCTCCTGGATATGAAAGAAAGCTCAGAAAAACCACTTCACTGCACATAGGAAGTATGAGCTAATCGCTCGCAATTCCTGGGATTCTCAATCAATCAATTTTTTTGAATAATTGTCTCAATTTATTCTATAAAGTAACATCAACAATGAACATTAATTATCAACAAACCTAGCTCCTCCCCCACCAAGGACTAGACCAATGGAAGTACCCGTAAGAAATCTGGCAAATCTGGAGAAATCTGCCATTTTGTCTGGTTGCCTCTCAAAAAGACGCTCATAAATTTCCAACTGCAAGAAATAATTTTGATTAAATATTCAATGTGGATAAATATTAATGGTGAATATATATTGTGGATAAGTATTCATGGTAGATATATATTGTGGATAAGTATTCATGGTGGGTATATATTGTGGATAAATATTAATGGTTTATAAATATTTTTGTGTGGATAAATATTATTTGTGAAAAGATGTTTATTTTTGGTTTATTAACAGGCATTAGGTCAAAGTGCATGAACCCATGGGCCGCTGGATCAGCAGTCAACCATGAACAGGAATCATAGCATTGTGAAGCACCGCCAGAACAAGCTCATCAAATATTAATATCCTGTGTTGTTGGGGTACAAAAGGGGATTAAAAAATAGCAACACTGTTTACCTTCCATACATGTTGTAAAAGACAACAAAGAAGTAATGGGGTGGATTTGATTGTCTCATCTTATATATGGTCAAAGTGACCCAGAAGCATTGCTAAAGTCGGATGTATCAAGCCAAAAGATGCAGATATCACAGCAAAGCTGTAAACCATGACTCAACATTTATGGCACACCAAAAAATTAGTCACACTAAATAAACTGTCACATTTGACAAATATATCACATTTATGGCACACCAGCAGATTAGACACAATAGTCACATTAGACAAATATATCACATTTATGGCACACCAACAAATTAGTCACACTAAATAAACTGTCACATTAGAAAAATATCTCACACCTGATAGCACATGCAACTTAACTGTTTTAGCTACAGACTTCACTTTAAGGACTCGCTTAGGGCATCGCAGGTGATGGTGGGATGTCAGCCATCCTCTGACATTCAGCCACTCTGTGGTATTTCTAATCATCTCAGCATCATCACGATGTAGCAATACTAACTCCTTCTGAGCACGGACAGCAATATTCTCTAATTCTTTCTCAATCTAAAGAGATAAGGAGAGCATATTCTATTCAACTGTACAAATCAGATTGTCTAGTCAAGTTTAAATTGTACAAATCAGATTGTCTAGTAACATTGAAGGGAATGAAGTTGCAGATAGACTGGCCAAAGAAGGAGGGAAGTTACCTCAAGAAGACTATCTGGTCAGTTATGAAGAAGTGAAGACCATCATTAAAGGCAACTATAACAAAAAGTGGAAAGAAGACCACCCCAAATATAATGCAGATGACGGGTATTACCAACTGTCCAGAAGAGACAAGGTTATCCTGCTGCGCCTCAGAACTGGTCACAACAAAATGAGACATCATTTGTACACCAAATTCAAAATAGGGACAACTGGGCTCTGCCATTGCAGCCTTGCAAATATGACAGCAGAACATATCCTACAAGAATGTCCCCAGTATGCAGACCTGAGAAACAAGACATGGCCCACCCCAATCAGTGTTGAAGAGAAACTGTATGGCACAGTGGACACTCTAAAACAGACAGCAGCCTATATCATAGAATCCAAAGTCCCAACCTGACTGAGTGATGATCGCCAAAGAAGAAGATTGTCTAGTCATGTTTAAATTGTACAAATCACATTGTTTAGTCATGTTTAGACAAATGTCAAAAATATTTCCATTACACAACATTATATTCTTCTGTATACACTTTCAGGAACAGACTACAATAATATTAGTTAAAGGAATGACTGGTCAAAGGACAACTGTCAATCTCTCCGGCCAGTTTGTCTCTGAATATTAATTGTAAAAGAATTATTAGTGAACTTTTAATATGCAGAAAGTACTTGCACTGATTGAAAGAAAGTACTTTCTATAGACAAGAGATAGAAAATGTAGTTTTACAGATAACATTCAACTTGGAGACGGTAGTTCATCTGACCTAGCACTGTGGAACATGGAGATGGTAGTTCATCTGACCTAGCACTGTGGAACATGGAGATGGTAGTTCATCTGACCTAGCACTGTGGAACATGGAGATGGTAGTTCATCTGACCTAGCACTGTGGAACATGGAGATGGTAGTTCATCTGACCTAGCACTGTGGAACATGGAGACGCTAGTTCATCTGACCTAGCACTGTGGAACATGGAGACGGTAGTTCATCTGACCTAGCACTGTGGAACATGGAGATGGTAGTTCATCTGACCTAGCACTGTGGAACATGGAGACGCTAGTTCATCTGACCTAGCACTGTGGAACATGGAGACGCTAGTTCATCTGACCTAGCACTGTGGAACATGGAGACGCTAGTTCATCTGACCTAGCACTGTGGAACATGGAGACGCTAGTTCATCTGACCTAGCACTGTGGAACATGGAGACGCTAGTTCATCTGACCTAGCACTGTGGAACATGGAGACGCTAGTTCATCTGACCTAGCACTGTGGAACATGGAGACGCTAGTTCATCTGACCTAGCACTGTGGAACATGGAGACGCTAGTTCATCTGACCTAGCACTGTGGAACATGGAGACGCTAGTTCATCTGACCTAGCACTGTGGAACATGGAGACGCTAGTTCATCTGACCTAGCACTGTGGAACATGGAGACGCTAGTTCATCTGACCTAGCACTGTGGAACATTTTCCCTGTCTTAGTTTTAACCAAAGATTTCCTTTTAGCAGAAGGAAATATGGCAATGTTTCTTGACTAATGCCTCATACTGTGACATCAAAGTTAATCCTTGCTAATATATCTAGACATCATTGCTTATTCACAATAATAAGCAGTGAAATTAATAGTCACCAACAGAAGATGAAGATGGTGATGTCATGAATAACAACTTGAAAATAAATATAATAAGACTTGGTAAATTATTGTAAAATAACACAGTTGAAAAATATATGGATAAACAACAAAATTGAAATGAAATTACTAATGCTACGAATTTTTATTTTTCCGGTTGCAACATATGGCTGTTAAACATGGGCCCTAAGTAAAATAGTGGCACAGTAGATTAATACCTTTGTGATGAAATGCTACAGAAATATACTTAGAATATCATGGAAGGAAAAAAGAGAAACTCAGATATTATAAACACATTGAAGATTCCAGAGTGTTGGTTACTAAACACAATAACAAATAGAAAACTATACCTGTTTGGTCATATAAAGAGACACAACTGTTTAGAAAGATAAATAATGGAGGGCAGAGTACCTGGGAAGAGGAGAAAGGGCATGCCAAGAAGATGATGGACTGACGACATTAAAGATAACATGAATACATCGCATCACTCAAGACAGAAGGAGGTTTAGAGAGTTCATTGGGAAGACAACATTCTGGAAAGAATACGTCACATGACAAACATTGATGGCTTGAAAAAAAGTTCAAAACTTACTGGGCCTATGGTTGGCTCTTTATCAGCAAGTCCCACAATCAGGATGCAGTCAGCCTGCCGCAGACAGTGCTTACTCCACTTACTCAACTGGTAGTCACACTGGTACAGGACCATTCGATGGATGTCTTCTTGCTGACTCAACCAACTGAAGAGACGGAACTCATTCACCCTGCAACATTTCACAGTATATCGTCAATAATGTGATGTATGTGAGAGGGAGGGAGGGAGGGAGAGAGAGAGAGAGAGAGAGAGAGAGAGCTAAAATACAGCGTCACTACAGAAACTCACGCTTATCTTTATCCCCGGACATGCGGGTGTGGAGGGAAATGAATGAGCCGACCAATTAGCTAGCTTCGTCACTACAACTGATGGTCAGCCTAAGGACCAAGCAGACATATGCACTGCTAGTCGTGAGTCCTCATGATATGAGGATTTTGAGTTGAATGAGCATGAGTCAATATCGAGAATGCGGGAATTGGGAGTGAAGGTGTGCGTGGCCCGTAGAGAACCCCTGACAAAGATTTCAAAAGAGCAGTGAACCAACATAGAACCGGAGCTGTTCACCTTGTGTTCAAGAGGTCATAACTTCGAATCCAACTCGTGTTGTCTTGTTTACAAGGTGGATTGTTTCAGAGATCCCAGTGTATTATCACTTGGAGCTGCGGAGTTACGTGCTATTTGTGCTATGGGTTTCTTGAAAATTTCCCATTCTTCTTCAATTGACTTGGCAGTTATTGGTAGCTTTTCAAATTTTTCGAAGATCCTTGTTTATATTGTTCCCTTATATTGGTATCTGAGAGGTTCTTGTGGTTTGCTTGCATGTTTATTCCGCCTGTTTTGTTGTGTTCCATGTTCTCAAAAACTGTTATCACAGCTTTGTGATCGGTGTCTGAACACATTTGGAATTACTCTTGCATCTCTTATGAAATGTCTTTCTTTATTATTTCTTTTTGCTAATATATAGTCTATATGTCTTTTGCAGTTAAGGTCATTCCATTTGTGACACGTGTACCTTTGGGATTCCCTGTGTTTGAAGAAGATATTTGTTATGAATAGATTGTATTGATTACATGTTTCTATCAGTCTATAGCCATTGTTGTTTTTCTTGTTCGTCCTATCACCAAATGGCCCTAGATATTCTTCAATTCTGTCCGTCCTTTCCTAAATTTGTGTTGAAATCTCCCATAACATAGAAATCCTCTTCTCTGTTTACGCTGTTAACTGTGTCATTTAAATTGTCAAAAAATATATCGTGTTCATTATCGTTGTTTTGGGCATCGCATGGTGCGTAAACTTGGATGCAGGTTGTGCTGACACCGTTTATGTTCACAACAACTGTTATTATTCTTTCTGACATGTAATTTGTTTCAATAATACCCTGAGGTGTTACGAGATAAATTATATATGTATAACGTTATGCTTGGCTCGTGAATTTGGGTCAACTCCTGAGTAGAGTAGTGTGTAATTTAACAGTCCCAAAATTTTGATATTTCATTTTCTCATTTCTTCTGTAAAATCTTCTTTATTTCGTATGCCACCGATGTTTTCATGCCAAATTTGGTGGTTTGTTTACATTTGATATTAAAAGTCATCTTCTGAGAACTCTCCATCATTTCCTAAAAGAGGTATTAATTAGTACTAGTTCTTACACTGCCGGGTCGCTAAGCCAGTCACAGTGTCATTTCAGTGACTCCAAATGGTTAAACCGTGTACTACTCTATCCCATTCAGAGAATAAATCATGTTTTCTATCTAGAAAACACTGAAACACAGAACTTTACTTTCTTTTCGGCAAGCAGAGATAGCCAACCGTCATCTCCTGCCATTGACCGGAAGTTACCCAGTCAAATAAAAGGTTAATATCTCAATAACCAGTGATCAAAATAACAGATTTTTAAATGTAATTTTACATGACCCCATAATTTTATAATTTAAAATTCTGCAACCATTGCCAGTTTCTTGCAATGGTAAACAAAGCATGTACAAAATATCCAATCAAGAGCAAACAAACACACAAGCATGCATACACACAGCCATTAGCGAACACATGCAGAAACAACAAAATCATATTATGAATAGAACATACCCTTCTAAAGCTGCCGTGCCGAGCCTAGCCTTGACAATATCTGGTGTTAGCCTTACCGCTGGACCTGAAAGATTTCTTAAATATTAACACAGTCAGATTTTATATAATGATAGTTTTCCACCAAAAGTAATGATTAACTAAATATTAACACACTGTCAGAATTGATATAATGATAGTTTTCCACCAAAAGTAATGATTAACTAAATATTAACACACTGTCAGAATTGATATAATGATAGTTTTCCACCAAAAGTAATGATTAACTAAATATTAACACACTGTCAGATTTTATATAATGATAGTTTTCCACCAAAAGTAATGATTAACTAAATATTAACACACTGTCAGAATTGATATAATGATAGTTTTCCACCAAAAGTAATGATTAACTAAATATTAACACACTGTCAGAATTGATATAATGATAGTTTTCCACCAAAAGTAATGATTAACTAAATATTAACACACTGTCAGATTTTGGAGTTGGTTGTTGCATCCAATAAATCAAAGCAACCCAAAAGCAATGCTGAATTTGGATGGGTCAAGTTTAAAGACAGTTATCACAGACAAGCTGTAAACCATGACACAGTGCATTCTGTTCTCTATTAAATAAGTTAATACTAATTCATTTATGATCCAAACGAAGCAAATTTTGATGACATATCTGTAAGACTGATATATCGTGGATACGTCTGGAATACGTCTCTCTGCCATGATATATCATGGATACGTCTCTCTGCCATGATATATCGTGGATACGTCTCTCTGCCATGATATATCGTGGATACGTCTGGAATACATCTCTCTGCCATGATATATCATGTTTATGTATGGAATGAGTTAAGAAAATACTTGTGAAGAAATTTCAGTACGTTCCCCTTGTCATTATCAAATCTCTATCTATTGATGCCTTGAATGCAAGCCTGCCTGCTCTCTCATTACCACAAATTTCAGTACATTTCCTCTTGTCATTATCAAATCTCCATCTATTTCAATGAATGCAAGCCTGTCTGCTCTCTCATTACCACAAACACCTGCATGTCCTGGGCAGTAAAATCATTTGATGCCACAGAGGTTGGAAATAGCTAGAGTCTGATAAAACAGATGCCTTAGTAAATACATTTGCAGGGAGCCACTTGACAGCGGTGGTAGCCACCTCTGCTTCCATCTGCATGGCTTTCCAGTATTCTCCACTGTGTTCAACAATGATTCTCCTACTAGCAGTAAAACCCTAGACAGACTTTTCACCCCAATGCACAGATCCATCAGTGGACATAATGACTTCATCATCTCTAGAGTGATTTGCAATTATTTAGAAGATTGCTTTACTGTTAGCCCCAAGTTCTAGCACAAGTCAATGTTATACAAAACCAACAATTTCACAGCCAAAAACTAACCAATAGCCAACAAGGCATGCTGCAACTCCAATGTAAAACTGGTCAGTGGTACATCCTCTGTTACAGGTACTATTGCTATAGTGGCCAGATTGTCCACTGTTGTTCTTTCCATTTTCTCATATGATTCTGAAATAAAAGAGAAATAGTCTAAGCTATTCATTATTAAACATGATTATTGGTTATATTATCTGACATTGGTTATCATATCTCATTTTGGCTATTCTATCTCATTTTGGCTATTCTATCTCATTTTGGCTATTCTATCTCATTTTGATTATCATATCTCATTTTGGTTATTATATCTGATTTTGTTTATTGGCTATTAACTGAGATAATTGCATACCAGGCAGATCAATTCATAGGTTCTCAGTCTTCCTTAGTAGATGTCAAAGGGTATGCATGCTGAGCATTCCTGTAGCTCACTGAAACAAAACATTACACTCTACAGGAATGTGGGACTGTGACTCACTAGAGACACATTTTCTTAAAAGTTACAGAAAGTCACAAACCACTTTTCTTTACAATAAACAAATACTGATACATACCGCTATGTACAGGAACACCAACGGCAAGATTCATTGTATTTCTTTGCTGCATGTTGCCTAGTATCCGTGTTCCAAGTAAATGGATTAGTCTGGCCACCACTTGTGGATAACGCAACTTAATCAGATTCAAAAGTTCAGATGGTATCTTGGTGAGTTCTGTATCTCTGAAAAGAAAGAAAAAAATTATCCTGTATTGATTGTTGGAGGTACCTGTAAAAAAAAGCTGTTCCCTACTGCTCATCAGTGGTTCTTTTTGTGCTACTTCTCAAATTCCCACCAGATCTCTCTTGCAGTAGGACAATAGTCCTACTAGATTTCCAGTGGGTCCAGTGAACAGATATGTTTTGTGTCAGTTTTTTATTGCCTTAATGACCCAACACATCCAACAAAGGTGAAAGTTGTTAGTAAAAGCCTGGACTCTTCCTTTATGAATATGCTAAATTGTCTATCCATTTTTCAATTCATTGTCCTATGCAATTTAAAAATTTGGTTTGGGCCTTGCCTGCTGCCACCACTTCAGCAAAATTTTTATAAGCTGAACCTGCTGCCACCTCCTCAGTAAAATTTTTTCAGTATTATATTTCTTTTGCTTATTTTTCTTCCTTTACTACATGCTTGAAATCTTGTAAGATCTTCTTACATCTTTCTTCTAGTAGAGGAAGAACACAATATATTTATTCTCCTTTATTCGTTCTCAAACTCCTGACAATTAGCAGAATGCAGTCTGGAGAACGGAATGCATTGTGTCATTGTTTACAGCTTTGCTGAGATATCTGCACCTTTCAACCTGACACATCAGACTTCAGCAAGACTTCTGGGTCACTTTGTCCATATATGGAATGGTACAACCAACTCCATCCCATAACCTCCTTATTCATCTCTTATGACATGCAAAGGAAGTAAACAGTATTGCTATTCTTTGCTCCCTTTTTGGGCTCCATCAATACACGCATTATTTATTCTGCCCTCTGATCTCATTTTGCTCTCTATAGTAACACGTGTCTTCTCTTTATGCTTCAACTGCCTAGTGCTTTTTTTTTTTTCATAATCTATGCCAACTTAGATTTCTTCAGCCAATTATTTGAGTTAGCATGTGTTTAGTCTTGCAAATACTTCTTTTCCATGCCAATTGTCTTAGCTTGTTAAGTCCTCACTGCACCAATATTTGAAGACATTGCAACTTGGTCTGTGAATAATATAATATCGAAGCATCAAGGGTTTGTTATTAAAGAAAAACCATAATTCAGCAAACAGGATTTGAACCAGGTCCTCTCAGATAGCACCCACTCGTCTCACAACTTGAATCAACATTTCTGTGATGTGGTCAAAGGCAGGGGATGTGTTGACTCAAGTTTCGAGGCAAGTGGGTGCCAACTTGGTCCATCTACAGTGCTTTCCATTTTGTAAAACTTCACCATCCTGTGTTTTCACTTTTCAACAATCGTTTTCCAATTTTACTGCAGACCCACCTCTCATAATTAAAAAATGCTAGATTTCTCTACATATTGTACAAATTCCTCTGCACATCACCCTCATGCCATAAATAATAAAAATTAACCCGTTAGAGAGATTTACCTGATTGCGAGGACAGTTGTTGCTCTCTCATGTTGAGTAAGAACCTCAACTATGCCAACTAGCTCACCTCGTCCAAATTCCCCAACAAGTTCCTTCTTTCCTCCAAGTGTGGTTAGGACAGACCTCAAACGGCCTGTCAGAACAACAAATATGCTGTCGCTTGGGTCACCTTGTCTGTGAAACATACGGAAGAGACTGAAGTCAATTGATCAATTATTAGTTTAAGATGAGAATAAAAGATGATTATACACACTTTATAACTCACTAGTGTTTTCTATTGTGTTATAAGGTTGTCGGAGGTGGACATTCACTGCAGACAAAGAGAGATGATTACACGACTTCAAATACAAATGTTAAAGACAAATCTGGGAATCTGCTATAGAGCATAAGACAAATGTGTACATAAGAAATAAAATAGAGATGTATATAGGTCATAAGAAGCATTGCTCTCAATAGTGATACGAAGAAAACATGCATGGTTTAGACATGTATGCTGACATGATTACTTCTCACAAACAATACTGCAAGGGAACAGTTGAGGGTGGAAGAAGCAGAAGAGGACAAATAAAAGCACGGACAGACAACAGCAAGGACTGGACAAGACAATATTTTTCCTCAATCATCCGTATTGTTGAAGATATAATTTATTGGAGGACTGTATGTTGATGCATCCAATGTGGTCCCCTACGTGACAATGTGACAGGTTACGGGTTTACAGGAATAAAAATAGAATACACTCTTTGTTTTGGACCTCCAATTGCTCATAAATTGACCAACGTTTTGGACCTCCAATGGCTCATAAATTGACCAAGGTTTTGGATCTCCAATTGCTCATAAATTGATCAAGGATTTGGACCTCCAATTGCTCATTAATTGATCAAGGTTTTGGACCTCCAATTGCTCATAAATTGATCAAGGTTTTGGACCTCCAATTGATCATAAATTGACCAAGATTTTGGACCTCAATGGCTCATAAATTGACCAAGCTTTTGGACCTCCAATTGCTCATAAATTGACCAAGGTTTTGGACCTCCAATTGCTTATAAATTGACCAAGGTTTTGGACCTCCAATTGCTCATAAATTGATCAAGCTTTTGGACCTCCAATTGCTCATAAATTGAATGACCAGTGCATTGTACACAAATCGCTAGATTGTTATCCTTAGTTACAACTTTTTAAATATCTAAGTCCCGGAAGCTCAGTGCAATATGAAATTAAAAAGTTGGGACCATTGTCACATGATTTGGCCACTGATCCCTGTGTTGAATCAATATCTCTTTATGACTATTATATCTCACCATCCCATAACAAACCTGAAGAGAGCTTTTCCAGCCTCCAGCATCTGCCAATCAACAGCAAAGTCAATCTGTCTGACGAAGGTTGACATTCGTTTCACAGTGCAATGTGCAACGTTCAGAACTATAAATGGCTCTGCACGCATGATGCTTGGGGAGAAAAAGACCAAAGAAAATTTTTATAAAACAAATTGAATTATTATTAAAGTATTTCCTATAAAAAATATTGTATTTTTTGTGTGTTTTGAGTCGCACCTAATTTCAATGTTAGATATTCTTTGAGTCCTATCTAATTTCAATGTTAGATATTCTTTGAGTCCCATTTGATTTTAATATTAGATACTCTGTGAGTCCCATCTAATTTCAATATTAGATACTTTTTAAGTTCCGTCTAATTTAAATGTTAGATAATATTTGAGTCCTACATAATTTGAAGAACTCTTCTAACTAATCTTCCTTCGAAACTTCTTAAATAGTTGTTTGTTTTGATTTATTATTAGTGTTCTCTTGTACATGTGTTCTCACACTCCTGCAGATTAGCAGGATGTAGTCTAGAAACTGGAAATTGTTATGTCATAGCTTACAGTTTGTCTATATCTGCACCTTTCAGCCTGATACATTTGACTTTGGTATGACATTTGGGTTACTTTGATCTTCCATAGTTAGTTAGTTGGTTAGTCGTTGGATCATCGTCACTGCATTCTGGACAAGTCCATAGGTGCTCAGATTTTTCCTTGAGTGTATCGGCCATTACACGTTGACTGACGGTACCAGTACGTCGTTGATTGACCATCATTCTTTCTCGCCCACGAACACTCTCCTTTCTAGCGACACCACATTTCAAACCAAACTCCTTTATTCTAATCATGGAACAAGAGTCACGTCACTTGTACAGTCATTTGTTCGTGCGTTTTCCCGCAGGGCATTCAAAATGTCTGCCCGATCCATCGCTCCACCAACAGCCATAGTAGCAGCGTGGGCAGCCAACCTATCTGCTCTCTCATTACCCCGGACGCCTGCGTGTCCCAGCACAAAAATAAAAATCACTGTACACACACAGGAATTATTCACTGCATCCAGTCACTGTTCTCGAACGCACTCCGCCTGAACTTTCACAATCATGCTCATGGAGTCACTGAGTATACAGGCCTGCTTGCAGACAGTCTGTGAGCAGACCCATTGTAAAGCTTTGGTCACCGACAGAATCTCCATTGTCATGCTGCTTGTCGTCTGAGCTAAAGCACCACTTTTCTCTCTGATAGTCTCCCCCCACCTTTGAGCCGTGAAAGCCCAGGAACTCCTGATGTGTCTCTCAACCGATGGAATGGGAGAGCAAACTCACATCAAAAACATCTCCTTTGTCATCAATATTATGAATGAATTAGCATCTTCTAATTACCCATATGAGAGAATTTATCTTCTAATTATCCATATGAGAGAATTTATCTTCTAATTACCCATATGAGAGAATTTATCTTCTAATTACCCATATGAGAGAATTTACCTATAGAAATCTGGTTTGGTAATGACAACCATTATTGCATCAGTTTTAGCTCGCATTGTGAAGAATGATGGTTCACCGGTTAGAACTGCCAAGACATCAATGATCTCCCCAGGTTCTGCATGGAACATCAGCACCTGGAAAATAGAAAATATTAAAAATATTAGAAATATTAACTGAATTAATTTGTGTATTTAATGTGCTGCCTGCTTCCGTGGCAGATGGGTTAGCTTTCTTCTGCATTCACTCTCAAATAATCATCATGAATTTTGTGCGTGTTATGTTAGGGAGCATAAAATAGGTAATGTTTAATTTGCACCATGTAGGCCCAGCACATCAGATTTGAGCATAATTTTAATTCAGGTAAATTTCCCTAGCCTGTGACAGCCTACCTATTTGTTACCAGACAATGAGTGTGCATCAACTCTATGCAGTAACAATTTATTGCCCTCTATACCCTTGACATGTCCCCACATCTCTTACATACAATTTTCTATCGATTGGGGGCTGTGAACCCGGAGATCTGCTGCAAATATGGGTACAGCCTGGTATGAAACTCACACCATCTCTGCAGGGTTTAAATCACAATGCAGCAAATGGGATTTGAACTAGGTTCTCTCAGATATCACCTACTTGCCTCGCAACAGGCGAGTAGGTAGCATCTCAGCTGACCTGATTCATCAGGTGAGAAGGTGCCATCTGACCTGGTTCAAATCCCATTTGCTGCATTATGAATTTTCTTTAATAATAAATCCTCGATGTTTCTATATTCTGTTACTCATTTGCAGTTTTCAAGCACCAACAGGAGGCCACTGGACACTGCAAGAGCAGCAGATAAGCTTCTAATGTCACAGTACTGCTACAGGACATTATAGTCACAGTACTGCTTATCATGTGATAGTCAGATCTAATGTCACAGTACTACTTATCATGTGATAGTCGGATCTAATGTCACAGAAGTACTTATCATGTGATAGTTGGATTTAATGTCACAGTACTACTTATCATGTGATAGTCAGATCTTATGTCACAGTACTACTTATCATGTGATAGTCAGATCTAATGTCACAGTACTACTTATCATGTGATAGTCAGATCTAATGTCACAGTACTGCTTATCATGTGATAGTCAGATCTTATGTCACGGTACTACTTATCATGTGATAGTCAGATCTAATGTCACAGTACTGCTTATCATGTGATAGTCAGATCTTATGTCACGGTACTACTTATCATGTGATAGTCAGATCTAATGTCACAGTACTACTTATCATGTCATAGATTTTTTATGAATGACAATGGTGTTGCTCATCTACTCATACAATGGTAGAGCTACAAACCCAAACTTTTGAGAATGTGCCATCTGGAATTGAAAACAAATGTAATGGTTATTCTATAAAAATAGATGTAAATCTCTGAATCTCTGTGAAATCATTTAGGTGCTCAGACTCCCCCCATTTTTCCCTCCACCCCCCCCAAACATAATTACATAGGTGTTCATACTTTCCCAGAAGATGTCTATTGTCCTTAGATGTCAAGAGTATGTATACTTATGATTCCTGTGATTTGCTAGTTAAACACACTTTATCATCCGCAGCTGATGTGCTGATGATGAGCCATTGGTGCAAATAAAATAGTGACAAAATGTATATCCATTCTCTGGACTACATTCTGCTTGAAATCTAGTGGGACAGTGGTCCTGCTACAAAAAAAAAAAAGATCCCAGATGTTTGAGAACAAGTGTTAACAAAAAACAAACAAACACTTGTCCCACAGGTGCCAAGTCTTACATTTAATACTAAAAAAACTTAAAAATGATTTTGTAAGACCAATAGCTAGAATGGACAAGAATAAACAACAGTGTACAAAAGAATGGATAACTAAGTTATTAAAAACTCTTTGTGTTAGACTTCTGACGGCGCCGATGTGTTCCAGGGACTCAAGAGGGGAGCAAAGAATGGCAACACTGTTTACCTTCCATGCATATCATAGGAGGCGAATAAAGTGGTTATGGGATGGAGTTGGCTGTCCCATCCCATACAGGGTCAGTGACCCAAAGCCATGCTGAAGTAGGATGTGTCAGACCAAAAGGCGCAGATATCGCAGCACTGCTGTAAACCCTGACACAACACATTCTGTTCTCCGGACTACATCCTGCTAATCTGCAATAGTTTGAGAATGAACGCAGAAGAGAGACTTCTGGCAGCAGTGTTAAAAGGATAAGTGTGCACAAGAATGTATAACTAAGTTAGCAAAACCTGTTTGCGTTACACTGCTGGCAGCAGTGCTAATTGACCATATCTGGGTTAAGATCTTACGTGCAACATTCTGACTGTTTCCCCCACAAATCTATGTATGTAATATTGTTGTGTGCAACATTCTAACTGTTTCCCCACAAATCTATGTATGTAATATTGTTGTGTGCAACATTCTAACTGTTTCCCCACAAATCTATGTATGTAATATTGTTGTGTGCAACATTCTAACTGTTTCCCCCACAAATCTATGTATGTAATATTGTTGTGTGCAACATTCTAACTGTTTCCCCACAAATCTATGTATATAATATTGTTGTGTGCAACATTCTAACTGTTTCCCCACAAATCTATGTATGTAATATTGTTGTGTGCAACATTCTAACTGTTTCCCCCACAAATCTATGTATGTAATATTGTTGTGTGCAACATTCTAACTGTTTCCCCACAAATCTATGTATATAATATTGTTGTGTGCAACATTCTAACTGTTTCCCCACAAATCTATGTATGTAATATTGTTGTGTGCAACATTCTAACTGTTTCCCCACAAATCTATGTATATAATATTGTTGTGTGCAACATTCTAACTGTTTCCCCACAAATCTATGTATGTAATATTGTTGTGTGCAACATTCTGTTTCCCCACAAATCTATGTATGTAATATTGTTGTGTGCAACATTCTAACTGTTTCCCCCACAAATCTATGTATGTAATATTGTTGTGTGCAACATTCTGTTTTCCCACAAATCTATGTATGTAATATTGTTGTGTGCAACATTCTAACTGTTTCCCCCACAAATCTATGTATGTAATATTGTTGTGTGCAACATTCTAACTGTTTCCCCACAAATCTATGTATATAATATTGTTGTGTGCAACATTCTAACTGTTTCCCCACAAATCTATGTATGTAATATTGTTGTGTGCAACATTCTAACTGTTTCCCCACAAATCTATGTATGTAATATTGTTGTGTGCAACATTCTAACTGTTTCCCCCACAAATCTATGTATATAATATTGTTGTGTGCAACATTCTGATTGTTTCCCCCACAAATCTATGTATGTAATATTGTTGCCTACCTCTTTAGATGACTCCCCGACCACATTCTGCAGCACGCTGACCGTTCCCTTAACCAGGAAGAACAAGTTTGTATCCTGTCAAAAAATATGGAAAATAGTGGAATAATAATCCTATCAATTTTATAACATCCATTAAAAATTTTAAACTGACATCGTACTTGCTAGGAAAACTACTTGCTAGGAAAAGTTACTTGCTAGGAAAAGTTACTTGCTAGGAAAAGTTACTTGCTAGGAAAAGTTATTTGCTAGGAAAACTACTTGCTAGGAAAAGTGACAATGATATTTTTTGGCAGGTAGATTCAGAAATCAAGGTCCTAATCTAGAATTGTCCATAAATTACATCAACAATATTCTGCCAATTTTTGATCCCCCCACCTTGTCAACTGCCAAGAATTCAGGCTTCCCCCTCTCCTGCTTAACTGTGTCAAAAAATGTTGAAAACCCCATTACTTATGGACAACCCCATGTATTTAAGGAGGAATGTGGTGCCTTCAATACAAGCACAAGTAGTATGCCAATGAAGTGATGGCGGTGACCATAGCAATGATGTGACTGAGAACAAGAGTGTTACAAATATTTGTTTTCTGATTCTATGAGTAGAGCAAAATTCAATCTGGCTATCTATGTCATCAGTGGCTGAATTGGATGAGAAAATCTTTGCTGAAAATAGTTACTTTCACTTATATGCCTGATCATGTGTCAAAGGAAATGAAAGAGCAGACAGACTTGCCAGCATGGCCACAATGATAAGTGGTAATTTTAGGGCTCTGTATTAATATTTTGAATAAATCAAGGAGCTAGGCCAGTTTGAGGATGCAAGGTGTGTTTCTTCTGTGTCTATGGCAAACGTGGCTACCGAGGTCTAAACTTCAAGCTCAGAGTGCAAAAAATAAGGGCCACTGACAACTGCTTTCCCAGATACGTAGTAGGAGGCAATAAAAGTTGGGGGTATGCTGACAACCTGTTCCGTGTGAAAACAATCATCATTGTCAGATCTTGTCTCAGCTTCTTACTTTTGTCTTCTATTAGGTCATCCCCATGGATGACAAAGAGACGCAGGCCAGTGGACATTGCATCCGTGTCCTTTAGTGACAGACTCCTGGGAATGTTAGATGTGCCATCAATGTTGATGAGTCATCAAATCTGACAAGAATGATATGGTTGGGCTAGAAGTGTGTGTTGTGCTTCCGACAGGAGCTGATAATCCTGGGATACTGAAACACTGGAATGCATTCTTTCAGGGACTAAACATGCATCCATAAACTCCTTCTTACACATACATGACTTTGTGACCTTGTATGGGTTCAGGTGTGTTTCAGTTACATGACATGACTGAGAATAACCTGTGCTTCTATTATAAAGGTTATGGGCCATCAAGAGCTACCTGTTCACAGCTAAATGTATTATTTAATCATCATCATCATATTTTCCACTATTCATGGTAATTTCCAAAATCCTTCTGTAGCATCTAATTTCCAAAACAACAATTCTCCTTGCTACTCTTTCATTAAGTGTCCATGTTTCACAATTATAAATTGCTACTGAACATTTAATATAATAATGCAGGCAGATTATTACAAAATATTAATGTTATATCATTATCCCCCTTTAAAGACGTGAGTTTTACTGGGGACTAAACATTGGGTAAAGAATATGACCTGTCGTGCACATTGTAAGAAGTGACTAAGATAGTTTTAAACCACAAACATTTAACATTAGTATATGCCAGAAGGCCTCATTATTACAATGACTACATTATGTGTATTTGTAAACATTAATTCCCAAGGAATGTACATACCTGTGCAGTGTGTGTTGTTGTTGTCTGTGTATCGACTGACCGGTCCAAATACATAAGTAACTCTAGAAGTCTTGATAAAAATCACATTTATTTTTAACCTTTAGCAAGCCAGATTAAAAAATACGAAACGTCTCCCTGCCACCGGATTCTTTTTTGAAAATTTGCGTTATTGATGGTGACTGTTTTGAAAATGTGATAATTTTTTGGTTGTTAGAGATATTTAAATAATATTTGCACATATAAATAAAGAATTGAATTCTGCATATATTGGTGTAATTTATGTACGTGTGTGTGTGATACCAGACGTATGAGAAAGTGGTAAAGACATTTTTCACAAAAAACATATATTTTATAACAAATAAATAGGGAAAACAATTAGTAAAAAAATAACTTATCTTACTTATCAAATTCCTTGGCAACACTGTAAACTAAATCACACAAATCTGTTGTATTTATGTTCTTTCACTGTGAAATTATCAAAATATAGCCGGGGGAAGTGTATAAAACATATAGATCTGCAGTAAAATCGTTCTTTGATCTTAGGCCTAGAGTCATTTTTGGTGCCACTTCAACATATTCGGTATCACACGTACAAGTCCCCAAACCAACACGGCATTCTGTATATTCACTGCTGTGAAACTAAATAACCTAATAATTCATGATTCAAGCCACAATTCAATGTTATTTTATTCAAAATACGATGAAATAAAGGTCTATAAAACCGATCCACCATCATGGCATCGTACCGGTGTGCAGATGTGGTCAGATTAATTGTTCTAAAACGTGTACGAATAGCTCGCCATTCTCAACAATGATCATGTCGGAAGTGGGGGATATACCGGCTTCGATTGCGCATGTCCCCAGCTATGTGCACGGACTGTGGTATGTGTAAATCTCACGATATCTCATCGGATGGGGTGTGTCGCCAACGGCGCGAGCCGCCATTATTTTTGGCGACCGGTGTTAATATAAACGCGGTTAAGGGATGAGGTGTGTTCGAAGATGGATAATGTGATGGCACAAGTTTCGAGGCGAGTGGGTGTAATCTGAGCGAACTTGGTTAAAATCCCATTTGCTGAATTATGATTTTTCTTTATTAATAAATCCTCGATGCTTCTAAATTATATTAATCATTTACATTTATAACATCTTATTTCGAAAGAAGCAATTATATTTGCCACTGCTTTACTAAGTGTCCATGTTTCATAATCGTAAATTGCTACTGAATATGTAATGTAACAGTATTGCTGGTCATTTCTCTTAACATCTTGTATAGCAAATTTAATAAATAATATTTCAAATGTACATACCTGATCCCCCTGTTTGCAGAAAATTGAGCCTGTCCGCACATAGCTCAGAGCAATGCGACCTTCTAACAGAGAAGGATTCTAGGGAAATTTTTAAAAAAAAAGAAGGAATTATTGTTTTTCCAATTTGGTTTTATCAAAGTTTTTTACCATAAAAGATAATGGAGGTGATAGTTCAGTGAACCACAACGTCCGAGGTATAGAGGATGTGTTCTTATTTCTCCCTATTTATATTTGTTCCATATTTTATATTGGTTTTAACCCATACAAATTGACCCATATGTGCTCAGATACTTTCAACTTGTTAGAAACAATGATTCAGTACACTGATAGAGGCTGAAGTTGTTATTGCCACACTAAAGTTACCCTGTGGAATCTATACTACTTCTTTTCTGCATTCGTTCACAAACAAGTCTAGAGAACGAAATGAATTATGTCATTCTGTTTGTGCATCCTACAGTCACTGAGTGTAACAGTGATCAGGGACTCTCAAAGCCTCCCCATAAAAAAAAGAATTCCAGGAGAAACATTAATCTGGAGCTGAAGTTAAAACTCCACCACTTGGCATAGGGAACAAGAGTGGCAAACATTGCCACTAGTGAGTAACCATTGGCAACTTTTCTCAGACACTTCATTTCACATGTAATGATTTTAGTTTTCTGCAAGACTTAAAAATCATGTTTCACATTGGATACAGTTGTTTCACATTGGATAAAGTTGTTTCACATTGGATACAGTTGTTTCACATTGGATACAGTTGTTTCACATTGGATACAGTTGTTTCACATTGGATACAGTTGTTTCACATTGGATACAGTTGTTTCACATTGGATACAGTTGTTTCACATTGGATACAGTTGTTTCACATTGGATACAGTTGTTTCACATTGGATACAGTTGTTTCACATTGGATACAGTTGTTTCACATTGGATACAGTTGTTTCACATTGGATACAGTTGTTTCCCATTGGATACAGTTGTTTCACATTGGATACAGTTGTTTCACATTGGATACAGTTGTTTCACATTGGATACAGTTGTTTCACATTGGATACAGTTGTTTCCCATTGGATACAGTTGTTTCACATTGGATACAGTTGTTTCCCATTGGATACAGTTGTTTCACATTGGATACAGTTGTTTCACATTGGATACAGTTGTTTCCCATTGGATACAGTTGTTTCCCATTGGATACAGTTGTTTCACATTGGATACAGTTGTTTCCCATTGGATACAGTTGTTTCACATTGGATACAGTTGTTTCACATTGGATACAGTTGTTTCACATTGGATACAGTTGTTTCACATTTTAGATAATTTTTTCAAAGGCATTATTAGAGCTCATTCACAAACCTACCGTTAAATTCCGTGTATAACCCGAGAATTTTTGGACAAAAAACAGAGATGACTTCATACTCTTAGTCTTATATTCGAGTAACATCAAATTTTAAAAAAAAATTACGTCCAGATCACAGTAAAAAAGGAGAAAAACACTGTTTTAAAAAAATGCCAGTGACAACTCACATGTCCCGATATATTAAGCCAGGATAAAATGACTAGGGCTCTCCAGCAATCTAGAGCGTACTACCATAATGCTAGGCCTCTAATTACATTAATTTCTATATATCACACAATATTTCCTTCGAAATCTCTGATATTTCTTGATAAAACTCACTTACTAGGTCTATATCGTTATTTCGGACATGCCCGCCATTTTTACTGAGCTTAATTTCCCCGGAAATGCTATTTTTAGCAATGGGTATTACCGTTTTTTTTACCCGGTAAATATATTTATATCATAAGTCGAAATTTGTCAGAAAAGTATACTAGTATCTGATGTTATATATTGACCAAAATACGGTAATGGTCTGTGAAAAAACGAAATACCGTAGCCTAAGCTGATCTACCAGTAACACATGTTTATCATCAAGGCCCAGTCTTGTTTGTGTAGGGAAACACCGACTACCAGTAGTCTAAACACTGTCACACACTTTCATTTTGGGTAAAGCAAATGTTACAACAGTTACTGACCGTCTACTAGGCTATAAGACCTGTGTACAGTAAATGTAAAAACACATCAAAGGCAGATTTTGAGTATTTCCGTGCATCTGCTGGTCGGCCTTGCCAATTTTTAACATGCGACTCCAAGTATATAAATAGTGACCAAGACAATAATCAGAAACATAAAGAATGAAGTCCTAATTAATTCTGTACAGAGGTCTTTTTCTACATCAAACGGTCTTGCACAAACACGGTCTTGCACAAACACGTAACTGACATCCAAAACTTTGCTACTTAGGCAGTGTTGGGGGGATGGGGGAGAGAAATAAATACAGGTAGTGAAACTCGTCTGAGCTGTGCCTCATGTTTATATTACTGTTAAAGTAAACATACAGGTCACACAAAGTTCAAACTCTTCTGTATCTTTTTAAAACAAAGCCGGGGATTGACTGTCTGCAATATTTTTGTGAGAACTCGGTGGTAAATAGTTATATACCGGTACTCTGTATAATCTGTTAATTAGTCCAGCCCACTGAGGTCGCAGATGGACTACTGGCCCTACCCATTTCAATCGGCTCAACCAATCCAAGTTTCCCTCACATTATGTATGCCATTCAGATAAGTGACTAAAATGCAATCTTTCTTTATAGAAGATTTGAAACGGGTTCCAAATCACAACACATCATAGGCATTTTGTAGTAAAATTGCGCCGTAATTGATTCCCTCCCCCAACCACTGTACATTTAGTGGAAGACAAGATCAATTTCACAATCCTCTGTTATGTTTATTTTATTACCGTATTCTCCCTACATGGTAACATAACCAGGAACAAAGTTCAAACTCTTCTGTATCTTATAAAAACAAAGGTGATCTCCCTGTCTTGCCTTTCATCATTTCCCACTTAAAGTCACTGTCAGAAGCCGGTGACATAATAGTTACATAGTAATTACTATTCACTAGGGCTGTTCCGCGTCATAACGCCCAGACACCCAACACAGACAATTCATTCAGGAAAAACTTTGTTCCCCAAAGTCTCGCCACCTCATAAACCATCTATAGTCATGGATAGGGAAGTCAGCCTACCGGGTATTCATTATTTTCGGATATATTGATCCAGAATACAGTAGCCACCGGGGTTTCATTCCTTGATTCATTCAAGTTACGTGAGTGAAGCAAATGAAAGGAATGCTATTTTCTTAGAGTTGCAAAAGTTTGTGTTAATTTCCATTTAGCATGTCGGTTCTTTCTTATGATGATGAAGTTCATTATTGCCGGCTTTGTTAAGTTGGGGATGTCGGTCTATAGTTGGACTTTCGACTTTCTCCACTTTTGGGAAGGGATAGTTAGGTTATCGGCCTACAATCGGATGGGTTTATATTCAGAATTTAACGGTAGCTTGTTTTAAAATGTTCAAAAATATTCTCACGGGATGCCATACATACCTTTAGACCTAATATTTGAACCAAATCCTTTGCTGCTAGACTGAGAATGAGGTCTTCATCGGGTAGTGTCTGGGACCGGTATGATGATGATGTGTATCCTTCAGCACCTGTTGCCTGTCATGAATAAAAAAAATCTTTAAAATGAAACCAGTCTAAGAAAGAGAAAAAAAACTGATATAATATAGAAAAGACAGCAGCCTAAATGACAGCAGCCTAATTTAGAAAAGACCGCAGCCTAATATAGAAAAGACAGCAACCTAAATTACACCAGCTTCACATAGAAAAGACTGCAGCTAATATAAAAAGGACAGCAATCTAAATGACACCAACTTCACATAGAAAAGATAGTAGCCTAATATATGGATGGTAAAGGTAGGTCCCATGGCAGCAACCTGCTGCTGAGGATGAAGATAACTCTTCATGTACTCAGCCGTCGCAACTATTATGTGGGGTAGCCAGTTCCTATCCTGGCTGTTTACCTGCCCTAACTCATGCATCAGGTACCTATTTACAGCTGGGTCAACTGGAGGAGCGATCGTATCAGGTGATAAATCATGACCCGGATTATTTATTTTGTCCGAATGTGGTTTCGAACCTGGCACACTGTAACTAAGTGATAGTGATAACAAATCCGTAAATTCTCCTACCCCGAACCTTCAGCACTCCTGCATGCACTGCAATAGAACCTTCCATGCACGAATCGGACTCATCGGGAATCTACGAACTCACAAACTAAATTAGTTAATTACCAATTTTAATTATTATATATATATATACTGCAACAAAACAACAATTGATAAATAGTAATTTTATACCAACTCTGTGTTAACAATATAAAAAATGGCCCTTGACAAAGACACTAGTGAGAAAGATCACAGTTTATGAAATGAGAGTTTGAGGAAAGCTATAAATGTCATATGAAGACACTGATGGAGAAATGAAGATAGTAGGAAAGAAATAAAGTATCTCAAATCAAGACTACATGAAAAGACAGCAAACCAGGTGGTTTGGACACATCACGAGAATGAAACCAATGCAACCAGTTCTTCGTCCATACAACTATAGAAGATTGGGCTACAAGGCAGGAGGAAGACCAAGAACTAGATGGGTGGAGACAATCAAAGAAACTTTAAAGATAAACGGGTTGACCATGGCTAATGCAATCTAAATCGCCAAAGAAAAACAAATTAAAATTCTTCTCCACCCCCCTCCTTGATGGATAAAAATACAAGTTGAAATAACAATAAATAGATCCTGCCTGAATAGCAGAAGAATCTTGTCATGGACAATGTATGATTGTAGCTAATATTCCCAACTAGACACCTCTAAACTTCCCCAACTAGACACCTCTAAACTTCCCCAACTAGACACCTCTAAATTTTCCCAACTAGACACCTCTAAACTTCCCCAACTAGACACCTCTAAATTTTCCCAACTAGACACCTCTAAATTTTCCCAACTAGACACCTCTAAATTTTCCCAACTAGACACCTATAAACTTCCCCAACTAGACACCTCTAAATTTTCCCAACTAGACACCTCTAAACTTCCCCAACTAGACACCTCTAAATTTTCCCAACTAGACACCTCTAAATTTTCCCAACTAGACACCTCTAAATTTTCCCAACTAGACACCTCTAAACTTCTCCAACTAGATACCTCTAAACTTTCCCAACTAGACACCTCTAAACTTCCCCAACTAGACACCTCTAAATTTTTCCCAACTAGACACCTCTAAACTTCCCCAACTAGACACCTCTAAACTTCCCCAACTAGACACCTCTAAATTTTCCCAACTAGACACCTCTAAATTTTCCCAACTAGACACCTCTAAATTTTCCCAACTAGACACCTATAAACTTCCCCAACTAGACACCTCTAAATTTTCCCAACTAGACACCTCTAAACTTCCCCAACTAGACACCTCTAAATTTTCCCAACTAGACACCTCTAAATTTTCCCAACTAGACACCTCTAAATTTTCCCAACTAGACACCTCTAAACTTCTCCAACTAGATACCTCTAAACTTTCCCAACTAGACACCTCTAAACTTCCCCAACTAGACACCTCTAAATTTTTCCCAACTAGACACCTCTAAACTTCCCCAACTAGACACCTCTAAACTTCCCCAACTAGACACCTCTAAATTTTCCAAACTAGACACCTCTAAACTTCCCCAACTAGACACCTCTAAACTTCCCCAACTAGACACCTCTAAATTTTCCAAACTAGACACCTCTAAACTTCCCCAACTAGACACCTCTAAATAAGTATGATTATTAGTTGAGTTGTTCTAACAAGTCTTTCCTGCAACTATGAAACATGAGCCTAATTAACAAAGATGGGTCTTCATAAAACCTCATGGTATGGAAACTAATACTTACCTCAATGGATATCAGTCTCCTGGGTGGAGAACCACTCAAGACTGTGCTCCTTTCATCTGAGACTGACACACGAGCCCTCATCAAAGCTGCATCAAAGTCTGACATTTGGGACCCTGATTCTATTAGAGGCTTATTGGTAACTTTAGAAACAGATAAAGGATTCTCAATTTATTGATGGCTGGGGTTAACAATATACATAAAATACAAGTTAACAATATAATAAAACACAAGTTATCCTACATGGTTGGTTGGTTGCTGATCCAGCGGTCCATGGGCTCATGCCCTTTGACCCAATGCCATTATGTGATATATGCATGTGTTCGTGAGTTGTTGTTTTGTTCCATATAATGTGTTCCATTTATCTGGCCCTGAAGGGAGAAGCATTTTCCTGATGTCATCCAGCGCTGGACATTCAAAAAGGTGGTGGTCAACAGTTTCATATGGATGAGTGCACAGCCGGCAGTCCTACATGAATAACAGATTCCTACAATGAATCTCATTCCACATAAGTAACAATCTGCTTCGTGGTAGAGCAGTTAGTGGACCCATCTCACAAACACAACCCGGTTGAATTTGCTTGGGTACAAAAGTCGATTATCCACACTGCACTGGCAATATGCATTAGTTGCAAATAAAACTTATCAATAATTGAAAAGGCTACGCCTATATAGGATATACTGCGGAATATAGATGTGTCGGGACCATTGGCGCAAATAAGGTGACAGCGCATTTCCATTCTCTGAACTACATCCTGCTAGAAATCTAGTAGGACCATTGTCCTGCTTCAAGAAAGATGCAGCGGAAGTTGGAGAATGAATGCTGCAGAAGTATACAGGATATGTATCAAATATAAGTAACAACACTTCTTACACCACGCAATGAGACAGAGACAGACACCCACAGAGACAGACACCCACAGAGACAGACACCCACAGAGACAGACACCCACAGAGACAGACACTCACAGAGACAGACACCCACAGAGACAGACACCCACAGAGACAGACACCCACAGAGACAGACACCCACAGAGACAGACACCCACAGAGACAGACACCCACATAGACAGACACCCACAGAGACAGACACCCACAGAGACAGACACCCACAGAGACAGACACCCACAGAGACAGACACCCACAGAGACAGACACCCACAGAGACAGACACCCACAGAGACAGACACCCACAGAGACAGACACCCACAGAGACAGACACCCACAGAGACAGACACCCACAGAGACAGACACCCACAGAGACAGACACCCACATAGACAGACACCCACATAGACAGACACCCACAGAGACAGACACCCACAGAGACAGACACCCACAGAGACAGACACCCACAGAGACAGACACCCACAGAGACAGACACCCACAGAGACAGACACCCACAGAGACAGACACCCACAGAGACAGACACCCACAGAGACAGACACCCACAGAGACAGACACCCACAGAGACAGACACCCACAGAAAGTTGTATGGGAGCCTTTAGGAAATTTACAATACAACAACATTATCAAGAACACTGGACTAACTGTGTGGACATGTTCAACTACAAATAAGAAGAGGAAGATCCTCAGCAGCATGTTGTCGCCATGGGACATAACTTTGCTTACCAGGCTAATGGATCCAGAAATTGTTGCCAAGCTGCTAACCATGACACAACATATTTCATTCTCTAGACTACATCCTGATAACCAGCAGGATCCTGAGACCAAACACAGAAGAAAACTTCTCCCACACACATAATCACTTGACTTACCAGCTGAGACCAAACACAGAAGGAAACTTCTCCCACACACATAATCACTTGACTTACCAGCTGAGATCAAACACAGAAGAAAGAAGAAAACTTCCCACACACATAATCACTTGACTTACCAGCTGAGACCAAACACAGAAGAAAACTTCTCCTGCACACATAATCACTTGACTTACCAGCTGAGACCAATAACAGAAGAAAACTTCTCCCACACACGTAATCACTTGACTTACCAGCTGAGACCAAACACAGAAGAAAACTTCTCCCACACACATAATCACTTGACTTACCAGCTGAGACCAAACACAGAAGAAAACTTCTCCCACACATGTAATCACTTGACTTACCAGCTGAGACCAAACACAGAAGAAAACTTCTCCCACACACGTAATCACTTGACTTACCAGCTGAGACCAAACACAGAAGAAAACTTCTCCCACACACATAATCACTTGACTTACCAGCTGAGACCAAACACAGAAGAAAACTTCTCCCACACACGTAATCACTTGACTTACCAGCTGAGATCAAACACAGAAGAAAACTTCTCCTACACACATAATTACTTGACTTACCAGCTGAGGCCAAACACAGAAGAAAACTTCTCCCACACATGTAATCACTTGACTTACCAGCTGAGACCAAACACAGAAGAAAACTTCTCCCACACACATAATCACTTGACTTACCAGCTGAGATCAAACACAGAAGAAAACTTCTCCCACACACATAATCACTTGACTTACCAGCTGAGATCAAACACAGAAGAAAACTTCTCCCACACACATAATCACTTGACTTACCAGCTGAGACCAAACACAGAAGAAAACTTCTCCCACACACGTAATCACTTGACTTACCAGCTGAGATCAAACAGAAGAAAACTTCTCCTACACACATAATTACTTGACTTACCAGCTGAGGCCAAACACAGAAAAAAACTTCTCCCACACATGTAATCACTTGACTTACCAGCTGAGACCAAACACAGAAGAAAACTTCTCCCACACACGTAATCACTTGACTTACCAGCTGAGATCAAACAGAAGAAAACTTCTCCTACACACATAATTACTTGACTTACCAGCTGAGGCCAAACACAGAAGAAAACTTCTCCCACACATGTAATCACTTGACTTACCAGCTGAGACCAAACACAGAAGAAAACTTCTCCCACACACATAATCACTTGACTTACCAGCTGAGATCAAACACAGAAGAAAACTTCTCCCACACACATAATCACTTGACTTACCAGCTGAGACCAAACACAGAAGAAAACTTCTCCCACACACGTAATCACTTGACTTACCAGCTGAGATCAAACAGAAGAAAACTTCTCCTACACACATAATTACTTGACT
Organism: Meghimatium bilineatum; assembly: GCA_034231615.1. Taxonomy (NCBI): domain Eukaryota; kingdom Metazoa; phylum Mollusca; class Gastropoda; order Stylommatophora; family Philomycidae; genus Meghimatium; species Meghimatium bilineatum. Next base: position 5,571,681 of record CM067321.1, read on the forward strand.
TACCAGCTGAGGCCAAACACAGAAGAAAACTTCTCCCACACATGTAATCACTTGACTTACCAGCTGAGACCAAACACAGAAGAAAACTTCTCCCACACACATAATCACTTGACTTACCAGCTGAGATCAAACACAGAAGAAAACTTCTCCCACACACATAATCACTTGACTTACCAGCTGAGATCAAACACAGAAGAAAACTTCTCCCACACACATAATTACTTGACTTACCAGCTGAGACCAAACACAGAAGAAAACTTCTCCCACACATGTAATCACTTGACTTACCAGCTGAGACCAAACACAGAAGAAAACTTCTCCCACACACATAATTACTTGACTTACCAGCTGAGATCAAACACAGAAGAAAACTTCTCCCACACACATAATTACTTGACTTACCAGCAGTCTTCCTATGTGTTACTTCATGAGAAATTCTCCCACCAGTCTCCTCGATCTCAATTTCACTCTCCAATCCATGTGCTCCTGTTAAAATGGCAGCATCCCCGATATTTGGTGAGTTGCTGGATTTGTTAATCCGATGAATGTTCAATTCCTTTGTATCTCCGTGGCCATCCTAAGTAAATAAAACTAAGGACAGACCAAATATTCTAATAAAACTTATATTTTTGTTTACATAGTGCACAACACTTCACACCAAGAGAACTGAACACCTCAACTCCAAATACCCAGACCTAGTACTGTGAGACCTCTAACAGTTAACACCAAGAGAATTGATCACCTCACCTCCAAATACCCAGACCTAGTACTGTGAGACCTCTAACAGTTAACACCAAGAGAATTGATCACCTCACCTACAAATACCCAGACCTAGTACTGTGAGACCTCTAACACAAATACCCAGACCTAGTACTGTGAGAACTCTAACACAAATACCCAGACCTAGTACTGGTGAGAACTCTAACACATCTCCCAACTTATAAACAGAAACAGACCTAGTACTGTGAGAACTCTTATCTCCCAACTTATAAACAGAAACAGACCTAGTACTGGTGAGAACTCTAACACATCTCCCAACTTATAAACAGAAACAGACCTAGTACTGTGAGAACTCTTATCTCCCAACTTATAAACAGAAACAGACCTAGTACTGTGAGAACTCTAACACATCTCCCAACTTATAAACAGAAACAGTTAGTTTCACAGACAGGAGTACTAAAAACACAGTCTAGCGAGCAGGTGTCATCTGAGAGGACCTGGTTCAAATCCCATTTACTGCATTATGATTTCTCTTTAAATATAAATCTGTACATTTCTCAACTCACAACCATAAATCTACACAAAACTCTATACATCTCCCACACAAAACAATACCCATCTCCCACACAAAACTCTATACATCTCCCACACAAAACACTACCCATCTCCCACACAAAACTCTATACATCTCCCACACAAAACTCTACCAATCTCCCACACAAAACTCTACCCATCTCCCACACAAAACTCTATACATCTCCCACACAAAACACTACCCATCTCCCATACAAAACTCTACCCATCTCCCACACAAAACTCTATACATCTCCCACACAAAACTCTACCCATCTCCCACACAAAACTCTACCCATCTCCAACACAAAACTCTATACATCTCCCACACAAAACACTACCCATCTCCCACACAAAACTCTATACATCTCCCATACAAAACACTACCCATCTCCCACACAAAACACTACCCATCTCCCACACAAAACTCTACCCATCTCCCACACAAAACGCTACCCATCTCACACACAAAACTCTATACATCTCCCACACAAAACACTACCCATCTCCCATACAAAACACTACCCATCTCCCACACAAAACTCTATACATCTCCCACACAAAACACTACCCATCTTCCACACAAAACACTACCCATCTCCCACACAAAACACTACCCATCTCCCACACAAAACTCTACCCATCTCCCACACAAAACTCTACATATCTCAAACACAACACTGTAAACATCTCTCATCTTGTACACACTAACTAAATGAACATACAGAATGTGTGGAAAGAATGTGAAACTAACTCACTGGCTTCAGCAGCTCTTTGCTTAGACCAAGATAGTTGTGAAGCGCTGAGAAAGTCACTCTCTGCAGACGAATCATGATGATCTAGGAATAAAAATTAAATCATACGCATTAAGTGATATTCAGTAGCTAATGCAAGTAATAAAAATATTGGCTTAACGTGAATCACAAAGAAATATTGGGTTAAATGTCCAAAGTTATTCTATCAGGGATGGAGAAATTTGTGTGCTATGTTTAGACAAGTAATCTTTGCAGGTTACATGGTATCATGGTTGCTGATGTACCTCTTGGCCTGGTACCTCTGACTTCAGCACCTGTACCTGCTTGGGCAAGACTCTGGTCCTGCTCGCTGTAAGGCATCAATCAGTCTTAGTTTCAGTCTCTTCTGGCTGAATTAAGCCTCAATACCACAGCAAGAAGCTGCCCTCGATGAAGAAATCAAAAGGAAAATTGGATCATGGTAATTGCCTCTTTCAAAAATAGAATATCAAAGTAGAATAGAAAATCAAATATTTTGAAGTCATAAAGATGTACAACTTCCCCTTGACTATCCATCCAGTCTCGTGGGCATCAGTAGCTATGTTGATAGCGGTATCTATAGCGGTAAAAAAGTCAAGAATGCTTGACTATGGTTAGTTTTCAGGTTGGTGTCCAGTATGGGAACCACTTGACCATGGTTAGTTTTCGGGTTGGTGTCCAGTGTGGGAACCATTTGACTATGGTTAGTTTTCAGGTTGGTATCCAGTTTACAGTACAGGAACCACTTGACTATGGTTAGTTTTTGGTTGGTGTCCAGTATGGAAACCCCTTGACTATGGTTAGTTTTCGGGTTGGTGTCCAGTGTCCAGTGTGGGAACCATTTGACTATGGTTATTTTTCAGGTTGTTATCCAGTTTACAGTACAGGAACCACTTGACTATGGTTAGTTTTTGGTTGGTGTCCAGTATGGAAACCACTTGACTATGGTTAGTTTTTGGGTTAGTGTCCAGTGGGAACCAGTTCTCTTGTACAGCTATCCTACTAGTGACATAGCTACAGGCATCCACAGTTCAGTAGAAGTGGTAAAACAATGAATTTATTAGTTACCACGTTTAAGTCCAACATGTCAGGCCATCAACATAAACAAAGCATCATAACGCATTTTTGTTGCCTGGGCTACTTCCTGCTGGAAATCAAATAGGACCCATTGTCCTACTACAAGAGAGATCCAGTGGGAATTTGAGGACCAAAAACATCCATTCTATTCTCAATATGTTTTGCTCTTCCAGGTCAGCAAAAAACTCTCATGAACGTTTCATCCAGTTTTCCTTCACAAAGTGTTTCATGATCTCTTCTTCGTGACCTCTCTTCTTGACATGTCATTTCTCTGAGGGCAACAGTGTGCTGGTTCTTGTGATGTTGATGTCTCTGAAAACATGGCCAATACTGTTTCAAAGTTCACCTGTAATCCCTGCATTTTCTTTGGTTGAACCAGACGTACCGCTGATCTTCTAAAATTGATATTCTCACATGACAGCCTTACAAGGTTTTATCTCTACATTTGTTTCTTATTCTCACTAGCAAAGTCATAAAACTCTATAGGGTAAAACCTTCTGTCTCTTTCTGATACAGTTCTCTTTTTTTAATTAACTTCTTTCAAGATATCTTTATTACACTTTTTATCTGTTTATGGTGTTCTTAACATTCTTCAATAAAGCTAAATCTATCCCCATCAAGGCCAGCACCGTGCAGTGGTGATTGGGCTTAGTTCAGCCATCAGGGGCTGGAAACTAAGACTGGTCGGGCAGTCCCATTTGAGCAGGACCATAGTCCTGCCCAAGTAAGCAGAGTGCTGAAGACGGAGGCATCCAGCCAAAAGGCGCACAGATAATCAGGATGCCATGCACAAAACACAATGGAAACATGTCTGTATCTATAAAAAGTTATGGTGCCTGCCCTGTGGTGGACGTTCAGGTAGGGACGGTGCCGGGCCCTATACCTCGAAAGGGCCCAACCTCAGTTACTGAAAGTCCTTCTCAATTGCCTCGAGGAGCCAGGAGGCAAGGGAATAGAGCTACTGGCCAAACAAACAAATGGGAATCAAAACTCTATGGGACACTGTATGAACTACAAAAGACAGTGAGTTTTATTAAGGAGACAGAATTACAGATATAGACATGTTTCAAGTGAACGAAAGAAGAAGAAGAAGAAGCTAAATCTATGCTGCTTCAATATAATTTTTCCCTCTTCTGCTGAGCGTCCAAAATTCACTTCCATACATCAGATTTGGTTCTATATAACTTCTATGAACTCTCTCACCTTTCACAACAAAGATATATTACTTAGGGAGGTCTCAATCTTATGAAATGTTGCCTTTGCCTGGGCAATTCTACATTGAACTTCTTGAATACATCTTCCATCTGTTATGAATGCAGCCAAATATTTGAATATGTTGACTTGTTTCAAACTGAACCCATCTACTTTGATGTTACACTCTGCACGACATTTATTCTTTGATATTACCATTACTTCAGTTTTTCTTACCATTACTTCAGTTTTTCTCCTATTCAGACTAAGCCCTTTGTTTTAACTTTCTTTTGCAATGATATTCATCACTTCTTGTAACTGTGTTTTATTTTTGGCTATCAAAAATGTATCGTCAGCGTATTGTATGCTGTTTGTAATATGCCCTCCAACAGATATTCCTGGCATATCTTGTATGTATCTCATTATTATTTCACTGTATACATTGAACAGATCGGGTGACAGAACACAACCTTGTCTAACACCTTGTTTGATGTGTTGAAATGCTACTGATTGGTTATACTTGGCATTAGCGAGTCTGAATAGATTGATCTTTACTGTAATACTGATCTTGCTTTTCCATATCATATTCAACCTCACCTTGACAACCATCGTAAAACCTTCCAATAATTAACTACACAATCAGCAAATTTCATCTAATCAATCATCTATTTTTTCAACTGTTAGTTAGTTGTCACATCATCATCATCATCACACTCTGAACACATCCATAGATGCTCCAATCTTATAGTAGGTATGTCCTTCAGCATCTGGTAACTGACTGTTCTGGTTCTTAGTTGGCTGATAATTCTTCATGTGATACCTATATGCCACTCATTTCTTAACACACCACACTTCACTTCCAGCATTTTAGCCAGAGATATGGAAGATTTTAGCCAGAGATGTGGAAGATTTTAGCCAGAGATGTGGAAGATTTTAGCCAGAGATGTGGAAGATTTTAGCCAGAGATATGGAAGATTTTAGCCAGAGATGTGGAAGATTTTAGCCAGAGATGTGGAAGATTTTAGCCAGAGATGTGGAAGATTTTAGCCAGAGATGTGGAAGATTTTAGCCAGAGATGTGGAAGATTTTAGCCAGAGATGTGGAAGATTTTAGCCAGAGATGTGGAAGATTTTAGCCAGAGATATGGAAGATTTTAGCCAGAGATGTGGAAGATTTTAGCCAGAGATGTGGAAGATTTTAGCCAGAGATGTGGAAGATTTTAGCCAGAGATGTGGAAGATTTTAGCCAGAGATGTGGAAGATTTTAGCCAGAGATGTGGAAGATTTTAGCCAGAGATATGGAAGATTTTAGCCAGAGATATGGAAGATTTTAGCCAGAGATGTGGAAGATTTTAGCCAGAGATGTGGAAGATTTTAGCCAGAGATGTGGAAGATTTTAGCCAGAGATGTGGAAGATTTTAGCCAGAGATGTGGAAGATTTTAGCCAGAGATGTGGAAGATTTTAGCCAGAGATGTGGAAGATTTTAGCCAGAGATGTGGAAGATTTTAGCCAGAGATGTGGAAGATTTTAGCCAGAGATGTGGAAGATTTTAGCCAGAGATGTGGAAGATTTTAGCCAGAGATGTGGAAGATTTTAGCCAGAGATGTGGAAGATTTTAGCCAGAGATGTGGAAGATTTTAGCCAGAGATATGGAATATTTTAGCCAGAGATATGGAAGATTTTAGCCAGAGATATGGAAGATTTTAGCCAGAGATATGGAAGATTTTAGCCAGAGATATGGAAGATTTTAGCCAGAGATATGGAAGATTTTAGCCAGAGATGTGGAAGATTTTAGCCAGAGATGTGGAAGATTTTAGCCAGAGATATGGAAGATTTTAGCCAGAGATGTGGAAGATTTTAGCCAGAGATGTGGATGATTTTAGCCAGAGATGTGGAAGATTTTAGCCAGAGATGTGGAAGATTTTAGCCAGAGATGTGGAAGATTTTAGCCAGAGATGTGGAAGATTTTAGCCAGAGATGTTGAAGATTTTAGCCAGAGATGTGGAAGATTTTAGCCAGAGATGTGGAAGATTTTAGCCAGAGATGTGGAAGATTTTAGCCAGAGATGTGGAAGATTTTAGCCAGAGATGTGGAAGATTTTAGCCAGAGATGTGGAAGATTTTAGCCAGAGATGTGGAAGATTTTAGCCAGAGATGTGGAAGATTTTAGCCAGAGATGTGGAAGATTTTAGCCAGAGATGTGGAAGATTTTAGCCAGAGATGTGGAAGATTTTAGCCAGAGATGTTGAAGATTTTAGCCAGAGATGTGGAAGATTTTAGCCAGAGATGTGGAAGATTTTAGCCATAGATGTGGAAGATTTTAGCCAGAGATGTGGAAGATTTTAGCCAGAGATGTGGAAGATTTTAGCCAGAGATGTGGAAGATTTTAGCCAGAGATGTGGAAGATTTTAGCCAGAGATGTGGAAGATTTTAGCCAGAGATGTGGAAGATTTTAGCCAGAGATGTGGAAGATTTTAGCCAGAGATGTGGAAGATTTTAGCCAGAGATGTGGAAGATTTTAGCCAGAGATGTGGAAGATTTTAGCCAGAGATATGGAAGATTTTAGCCAGAGATATGGAAGATTTTAGCCAGAGATATGGAAGATTTTAGCCAGAGATATGGAAGATTTTAGCCAGAGATATGGAAGATTTTAGCCAGAGATATGGAAGATTTTAGCCAGAGATATGGAAGATTTTAGCCAGAGATATGGAAGATTTTAGCCAGAGATGTGGAAGACTTTAGCCAGAGATGTGGAAGATTTTAGCCAGAGATGTGGAAGATTTTAGCCAGAGATGTGGAAGATTTTAGCCAGAGATGTGGAAGATTTTAGCCAGAGATGTGGAAGATTTTAGCCAGAGATATGGAAGATTTTAGCCAGAGATATGGAAGATTTTAGCCAGACATATGGAAGATTTTAGCCAGAGATATGGAAGATTTTAGCCAGAGATATGGAAGATTTTAGCCAGAGATATGGAAGATTTTAGCCAGAGATATGGAAGATTTTAGCCAGAGATATGGAAGATTTTAGCCAGAGATATGGAAGATTTTAGCCAGAGATATGGATGATTTTAGCCAGAGATGTGGAAGATTTTAGCCAGAGATGTGGAAGATTTTAGCCAGAGATGTGGAAGATTTTAGCCAGAGATGTGGAAGATTTTAGCCAGAGATGTGGAAGATTTTAGCCAGAGATGTGGAAGATTTTAGCCAGAGATATGGAAGATTTTAGCCAGAGATATGGAAGATTTTAGCCAGAGATATGGAAGATTTTAGCCAGAGATATGGAAGATTTTAGCCAGAGATATGGAAGATTTTAGCCAGAGATATGGAAGATTTTAGCCAGAGATATGGATGATTTTAGCCAGAGATGTGGAAGATTTTAGCCAGAGATGTGGAAGATTTTAGCCAGAGATGTGGAAGATTTTAGCCAGAGATGTGGAAGATTTTAGCCAGAGATGTGGAAGATTTTAGCCAGAGATGTGGAAGATTTTAGCCAGAGATATGGAAGATTTTAGCCAGAGATATGGAAGATTTTAGCCAGAGATATGGAAGATTTTAGCCAGAGATATGGAAGATTTTAGCCAGAGATATGGAAGATTTTAGCCAGAGATGTGGAAGATTTTAGCCAGAGATGTGGAAGATTTTAGCCAGAGATATGGAAGATTTTAGCCAGAGATATGGAAGATTTTAGCCAGAGATATGGAAGATTTTAGCCAGAGATATGGAAGATTTTAGCCAGAGATATGGAAGATTTTAGCCAGAGATATGGAAGATTTTAGCCAGAGATATGGAAGATTTTAGCCAGAGATATGGAAGACTTTAGCCAGAGATATGGAAGATTTTAGCCAGAGATATGGAAGATTTTAGCCAGAGATATGGAAGATTTTAGCCAGAGATATGGAAGATTTTAGCCAGAGATATGGAAGATTTTAGCCAGAGATATGGAAGTTGAAATACGCCACATATCTTCTCATCTGTCTAACTCCTTGAATGCACTCAAAATATCAGCATGTTCATTGAACTATTACTAGTCATCGTGGCACGCTGGGCAAGACTGTCAGCTCTTTCATTCCCTCTAGCACCCACAAAACCATACAAAAAACAATAAGGTAACTCACCTCAGCATAGACTTCGTCATCAACTCCAGCAACTAATATCATAGATATCCCGACTGAATATTTTTTCACCTGTATAATCTGCTAATATAATTTTCACCTGTATAACTTCTAATTTCTGACCTGTCCATCTGACTTATTCTCACTTGTGTACAACTAACCATATCTCACCTGCACAACCTTGACGGCGGACTCATTGAACTTTTCAAACATGGAGCTGAATGCATGGGCAGGTAACCTCAAAATGGTTGAATCTGTCCTCGCTCTGGCAGAGACACTTCTGAATGTTCCTGGGTGACCCTGTGATATTTTAAACATTAAATTTTATGAAGAACACTATAAGCTAACATGATGCACAATTAATTAGATAACAAACAAAATAAAAGCAAAATGCCAATAGATGTCAGAATTATGAGAGGTCACAATATTACTGCTATCAAGCAACGAAACATGCCAGAACCCAAAAATCGATCATCATTCAATTCTGTGATGCCTTACAGCAAAATCAGAAAAAAGACAGATAGAAATAAAATACAAAGAATAGATAAACAGAATATGTGAGAAAATTATAGAAACATGTCTATTCCCCAATTGCACATCAAATTATATAAACATACCTACTCCCCAATTGCACTTGAAATTATATAAACATACCTATTCCCCAATTGCACATGAAATTATATAAACATACCTACTCCCCAATTGCACATGAAATTATATAAACATACCTATTCCCCAATTGCACATCAAATTATATAAACATACCTATTCCCCAATTGCACATCAAATTATATAAACATACCTACTCCCCAATTGCACATGAAATTATATAAACATACCTATTCCCCAATTGCACATCAAATTATATAAACATACCTACTCCCCAATTGCACATGAAATTATATAAACATACCTACTCCCCAATTGCACATGAAATTATATAAACATACCTATTCCCCAATTGCACATCAAATTATATAAACATATCTACTCCCCAATTGCACATCAAATTATATAAACATATCTACTCCCCAATTGCACATCAAATTATATAAACATACCTATTCCCCAATTGCACATCAAATTATATAAACATACCTATTCCCCAATTGCACATCAAATTATATAAACATTTCTACTCCCCAATTGCACATAAAATTATATAAACATATCTACTCCCCAATTGCACATCAAATTATATAAACATAAATATTCCCCAATTGCACATCAAATTATATAAACATAAATATTCCCCAATTGCACATCAAATTATATAAACATAAATATTCCCCAATTGCACATCAAATTTCAAACAATGACAATATGTTCATGTAATATTATTATTATGTATTCTGATATAGCTCAAATAAAATATATAAAAAATGTCACGCTCATTTTCACTTCTTCTTCTTCTTCTTTCCTTCCTCTATTACTCTTTACAGGTGTCGAGGGAGATACAATGTTCTTGTTCTCGCTTTTCTGGCAGCTTCAGATAATGTTATTTGGTGTTCGTGTAATGTCTCTTTGATGTTGTTGATCCAGCATACTCTAGGTCTACCCCTGGCTCTTCTTTCTGCTTCTCCTCTCTTCACACAAAGCATACTCATTTTAAGAAATATTTATGTAGGGACATTATAATTATTAGCTTAGACACAATATCTGATGAATTTAAATTGTTGCAAAGTTACAGGTTTGTAAATATCAGAAAATATTTTCAAGCACACTAACTACAGAACTGATAACTTACTGTAAGAACGTCCAAGATGGACAACAAGCTATGAATATTTGCTCCAGTTGGAACTTGTTTAACCAAGTGTTCTGTCCCATCCTGAAATTAAAATCATTGTCTTGAGTGAAGCAGTGCCAATATTTAGTGAAGCGGTGCCAATATTTAGTGAAGCTGTGCCAATATTTAGTGAAGCGGTGCCAATATTTAGTGAAGCGGTGCCAATATTTAGTGAAGCGGTGCCAATATTTGGTGAAGCGGTGCCAATATTTAGTGAAGCAGTGCCAACATTTAGTGAAGCGGTGCCAATATTTAGTGAAGCGGTGCCAATATTTGGTGAAGCAGTGCCAATATTTAGTGAAGCAGTGCCAACATTTAGTGAAGCGGTGCCAATATTTAGTGAAGCGGTGCCAATATTTAGTGAAGAGGTGCCAATATTTAGTGAAGCGGTGCCAATATTTAGTGAAGCGGTGCCAATATTTAGTGAAGCGGTGCCAATATTTAGTGAAGCAGTGCCAATATTTAGTGAAGTGTGCCAATCATTAGTGAAGTGTGCCAATCTTTAGTGAAGCAGTGCCAAATGCTAAATGTCAGTACCATCATTGTCAAATGTCAGTAACATCATTGTCAAATGTCAGTATCATCATTGTCAAATGTCAGTATCATCGTCAAATGTCAGTATCATCAAACATCCCATTCACACAATATATATTTTCTGGTGTCAATAACTAGCCAGCACCATGGAATCTTTTATTTTTGTAGGACAGGAAAAGGAATCAGCACAGGGGGGAGTTCACTGGGAATTTTTTTTTGCAAAGCTGGGATCGGTTACTGAGAATAATGTAGCATTATTCAAATTTTCAGCAAATTTATGCATATGAGGCACAATAATTTATTGGCCCACCAGATATGTAGATGAATTTCAGGAAGTTGGTATGGACCACAACGAGCATGGTGAGACATTTAGAAACAATTATCATCAACTGAATTGAACTTTATTTCCAGTTAACTCAATTTGTCTTGTCACTAATTCAAATGAGGTCTGACAAGAGAGTGAGGTCAATGCATTGCACAACTCTTCCTCACTGAAATAAAAATTGGAGAAATGCAACAGCTCAAAAGTGGAGAGAGCTAGAAAGTCAAAGGTAGACCAAAAACCATTTATAGTGGTCATCTCATGCCTGGACTGTCAAAGAAAATTTGCGGCCAGAATAGGTTGTATTAGCTATTTATGAACTTATAATCGTGCAACATTATTCAAAGACATAATTCTAACTGAATTTCACAAGTGGATGGAAGAAATGGGCATAATCACTTGTGATGGATAAATAACAATAGCAGTTAAAGGGTTAACTCTTAACAGACACTTACCTGTCAACTGCCCGTAAATCGCCATAATTAATACGGTTTTTTTCCAAGCTGTACGGTTTTACGGGCATACACTGGAATTTACGGGTTTTTACGTGAATTTCTGCAGTTCTGTACGTTTTGGGTTTTTAAAAAATTAAATTTATTGGTGACACTGATATTTTAGTATATATTTTAGTGGCAACAGTGATTTGTACAGGTTTTATTAACAATAGTGTCGTTTGCGATTTTTATTTGATCTGGTCTTCGGGCAAAGTATTGTTGGAAACAATGCTTTTAACACACTACCCAGTACTTTAATTATTCTCTGTGCTGGGGATGTTGTCTTTATACCGAACTTAGGGAATTTTTGTCCACGTGCATTGACAGTGTTACTCAGTGTATCTACAGTACACAAATACTAGTAACACTTACACATGTATTCTGTTTCTAGGCCTACTATATACATCGTTTAATTTATATTGTATGTTTTTGTTTGCCTCTTAGACCTAGGTAGTGTAGGTAGGCCTATAGTTAAATAATAGAATATGTTATTTGTTTATGTAGGCCTAAATCTGATCTTTAGAATTTATCTTAAACCAATATTTTGTTGTCACGTTGTTTCTTTTTAGCAATTACAAACGGAAAATGAGAAAATGATGCCGCTGACTGAAAATGAAGCCGTCGCTGCTATAGATGCACGATCCCATCCAATCATAGATACACAATCTCCACGAGTCATAGTTGTACGGTCTCCGCCGATAATAGATGCACAGACTCTGCTATTCACAGATGCACGATCTCCGCTATTCACAGATGCACGATCTCCGCTATTCACAGATGCACGATCTCTGCTATTCATAGATGCACAGTCTCCTCTATTCACAGATGCACGATCTCCGCTATTCATAGATGCAAGATCCCTGCCGGTTAGAGCTGCACAATCTCCACGAGTCATAGTTGTACAACCTCCGCCAATAGTCGATGCACAATCTCCACTATTCATAGATGCATGTTCTTTGCCGGTCATAAATGCACGATTGATGCCGGTCATAGTTGCACGATCTCTGCCGGCCATATATGCGTGATTACTGCTGGCCATAGATGCATGATCTCCGCCATTCATAGATGCACATTCTCCGCCAGTCATAGTTGCACGATCTCTGCCTGTCATAGTTGTACGATCTCCGCTGATCATAAATGCATGATGTGCGCTATTCATAGATAGTTTAAATTATTGTCGAACGCTTTATAGAGCACTCCAACAAGTTGTTATAGTTTCAAACGGATCTAAGCATCCATTCTCTGTATTAATTTTTTTTTCCATATTTCTTTTTTTTCTTCATTTTTTCTTATTAAAGTTACATAAAGTTACTTTGTGTTCTATAATTTTCCTTCCCATGCTATGGATGTCTATGTAAAACAAAGGCAAACTACCTGTAAAAAATCCAAATGATCTTTATTTTTCTTTTTTTTTTTGCGCTGTGCGCGGATGGAGCCCCGCTCTCCTCACCATTGTGTATGATTTTACGGTTTCTCATGCTCAATTACGGTTTTTCATAACTTTTTTTATGGTTTTCAGTCTCAACAGGTTGACAGGTATGCAGACATGACTTTTTGGCCATTTAAAAAATATTTATGTAGTCTTAGGTAAAAATAATTGTTAAATATTTAAATTAAATGATACAGGAATGTATCATACATCTATTTATTCAGAATACAATTATCTATCTATCCTTATCACAAATGTCATCTTTCAATAAAGGGTTAGTCCATAGTTTAAAATTAAATTTGTAATTTGAAATACAAAATTGTGCTGAAATTATATAAATGGCACAATGACAAAGAACCAAAAAAAATTCATATGAAATGAAAATCATATAGAAGTTAGTTTTTATTGTATCTAATGCATTTATGCAAAACATATAAGAAATTTACACCAATAGAGCAAGAAATGTAAATACAGCCCACATATAAAAAAAGTATATGTGAACTGGAATATTATCAGATTTTTTTTTAAAAAATGGATATTTTAGTTACTTATTATTCATTATGAAAACATTATGGCATACATATTATTTAAAGATCAATTAATACAGTGGTGAGTATGTTTCTATTATTTTTATAGTAATGTTATTGTGTTTTTATTTTATTTCAACTCTGATGAATGAAAGAAATTAGGAGTTCAGTATATATAATGATTTGACAAGTAGTTAGGCTCTGTGATACTCTGATAAGCAGATTCTCTTATTATTGAAACATAAATATGTATCACAGACTTTACATCTAACTCTACTCTTTCTTTCAATTTTTGATTTTTTATAACAAAGTTTACAATTTCTCTGTGTACTTGTAAATTCTGGATCCATTGAATGGCATGAGAAAGTAGCCGGCTTTCCTGCGACAGGAACATCATCATATAATCCTAAATTCCCTAATCCCCTAACTAATTCTTCTGTAAAATTTAACTGATTATATCTATTTGGTCTTTTTAAATCTTCTATATTTGGATTCTTTCTTCAACAATCTTGAAACAATATATAAGCATTTACTCTAGCTATATCAATGAGATGGAAAAATATAGCTTTCCAGTATTTGTTTGTTTTCCTAAGACAGTTGTATTTACCTATCAGCTGATCGCTTTTATCTACCCCCTTCATGTACTTATTGTAATCTTTAACAACATTAGGCTGCCTGACTTGAATCTCCTTAAAAACCCCATTTACTTTTGTTCTCCTCTTTATATATAGAAATTTATTTGCTTTATGGATCGTCGAAATGAATGAAATTGTTTTATTATCTATCCACTGTACTATTAATTGTTCCCCATTCCTCATCCACCTCATAGCCCCTCTTGTATTACCTTTTTCAAATTCTTTTATATTTTTAAGTTCTACAGGGAAACCTTTCCTATTGTGTAACATAGTCCCACAAGCAAGTACGCCTACTTTCCATAAATCTTTCAGTAACTGCACCGAAGTATAAAATTATCAAAGTAAACCCTATACCCCTGCCTCACTAATGGTTTTATCAAATTCACAACTACCCCATGTGCTAAACCAAACCCTCCTACATTTGTATTATTATTATTCTTTCTCAAATAAATTTCAAAATCATATGTATAACCACTAATAGAATCAGCTAATACCCATAACTTCATCCCCCACTTTGTCGGTTTATCCTTCATGTACTGCCTAAATTGATATCTCCCCTTATTTCTAACCATTCTTTCATCAATAGCAATATTCTGATTAGGCTGATATAATTTTTTACATTTTGCTCTAATATAAGTTACAACCATCCTAACTTTACACAGTCTATCAGTTGATTTCTCCTCGGCTGGATCAGACACTTTCAAAACACTCAAAATCGCCTTGAATCTATCCCTAAACATAAAAGATCTAGCCATAACCCATTCCACAAGGACTTTTTTGACTAGAAAAGAGTTGTAGCATTTTAACATTCCATAATAAAAATTATAGTTTTACTATGTTTGTTTGTTTTGCATTCGCTCCATTGTAACCATCACGGATATCCGTGCGATTTCCGCCGGGAGCGTGATTACGTTGTACTACCGTTATGCGCCTTGTAGGCCTAGCACATCCGATTTCGGCATGCCTTGACAATTCGGGTGGGCTACCCTTAGCCTGTGACAGCCTCTATATCTGTTTCCAGGCACGCGTAGTGGCGACTCTTCGCCCAGACGATTTTTGCTCTCGTCTGACTCGCACGAGGTGTTCCACTGTCTATGAACTTGCCTCGTGTAATTGGACGTGCTGTGCCTGTGCCCATTGGGTACTGAACCGTTTCTCATCCGTGAGCCTGGTTCCTTAAGGGGAAGAACAGAGGAGTTGGACCCTAGCTCTTTCGCCCTCTTAGCCGAGGTGTCATTCACCGACATCGTGTACCCTTGTCCAAGTTCGAGTCTCACACCACGCGTTTGAGAGCAAGGCGTTCTCGAGCTGAGCGTCCTTGTCCCAATAGCGCCTGAGCCCATCAGGTACTGAACCCTTTCTCTCTTCAAGTGTATTTCCGGTGTAGGAAAACCTGACAGTAGAGTTGTGCCAGGGCTAAATCGTTGTCCCTTTTGTGCCTGAGCCCATCGGGTAGGGAACCCTTTCTTTTCGCGAGCATATTTCCGGTTTAGGAAAGCTTGACATTAGAGTTGGATTAGGTCTTCTTGCTTTACCAAACACCAATGAATGGCTCTGGGTCTCTGCCTGTAAGGAACTCAGGTAACTAGAAGCTCGTCTCGAGCTGACGGAGCTTGTAGTTCCCCTTTCCTAGGGACTTTTCACTTTCTATTTGCAGTTCGCGCTGCCCTCTAGCGCTGTTCTGACCTTTCATTGTTTCATTGTACTCGGTATGAAATCTATTTGTCTCTTGCCATGCATCTACCTTTACGTGCATGTTACATTGGCCGCCCCTCAAATGTTCGGACTGGACTGACTTGCTTCACTGTATGTCGACAGTGTCGCTATATGTGGTGATGCTGGTGGTGTCGGAGATATTGTCTGTCTCTTGTGCAGTCAAATCTCTTTCCATCTGCTACCTCCACATTCTCGGACACGATCCCCAAATGATTTGGCCAGAATCAGCTCGAGCTGCTGTATTTCTGTTTCCAGGGTGCACGGCGTGGAGGTACATTTGGGATCTTGGTTATATGCTAACCCTGGGTCCGCCTAGAGCAATGCGTTCCCTTTGCACCCCAGTTTTACTATAAAGTGGTAGATAAACAAAAATGATCATAAACAAAGGCAATTATTAACAGAGACACAGGCAAGCAGCTCTAGCATATCCCATGCCACTGTTGTTATTCGTCCATCACATGATGATGATGACCATTTGTTACATCTACTTTTAAAAATCAGTTAAAGTTATGTCCTTGACCATGGGCGTAAATAGCTAATAAGACCTATTTGGGATGACCACTATAGATGGTGTTTGGTCCACCCATGACTTTCTCCGCTGTTGAGCTGCTGCATTTCTCCTCTTTTCACAAAATGCTGTTCTTTTTTGACTGTAGAGCTCCATGTAGCTCTATTTTGTGCAAGCTCTTCCCATGTACATGGATGTGAAAATGATTTGCACTGGAGATTTTGATTTCAGTGAGGAAGAGTTGAACATGCCATTAAACAAGTACAAAGTAATGATAAATTGGCTCACAGAATCAGTAATGTAGACATCTAGCAATCCATTCTGTACTACATATATGCTGTCATCTGGGTCTCCAATCTTAAACAGGTAATGGCCAGACCTTAATGTAATGGTCTCCATAAAACGACACAGCTCCAGGAAAAACGGCCTCTCAAGGTGTCCAAATACTCTGATGAAAACATGGAGAAAGATCATTATAATGAGAAAAAGAAAAATTGCAATCAGAGAAATGGTGGACAGCGAGATCTAGAAAAATATGAGCTTTTTATGTTTGTTTGTCACTTTCCCCAGGAATTACAAAGCTCTTTTCTCTTACTTTCTATGTGCAGTGAAGTGGTTTCTCACAGCTTTCTTTCTTACACAGGTGACTTCAGTTTAATACAATGCTTTCTGATGAGGGGGGGGGGGGTCAGAGGATATATATCAATAAATATTGAGTGGAAGAATATCAATGGCCATTGAGGTGGTATATTAATAAATATTGAGTGGAAGAATATCAATGGCCATTGAGGTGGTATATTAATAAATATTGAGTGGAAGAATATCAATGGCCATTGAGGTGGTATATTAATAAATATTGAGTGGAAGAATATCAATGGCCATTGAGGTGGTATATTAATAAATATTGAGTGGAAGAATATCAATATTAAGAAGGGCATATTAATGAATATTGACAGGGTAAATAAATATCAAAGAATATTGAGAGGATATATAAATGAATATTGATAGGGAATATTGATAGGGAATATTGATAGGGAATATTGATAGGGAATATTAATGAATACTGAGTTGAGAACATTTTCAGAGTTAAGAGTATCAATAAAAATTTGAGGATCATATGAATGAATACTTAGGTGAAGATATCAATAAATATTGAGGGGAGAATGTCAATTCTGAGTGGAGGGGGGGGGATTACCTCAAACACTGAGGCACATTGGGGAATATGCTGCTAGGCTAGTATTTTTGTTGATAGCAGTCTTATTTATATGATCAGTAGCATGGGCAATGAAACGTGAACAGCCAACTCTCTCTTCACCGTGAACCTGTAACTAATTCATGAACAGCCAACTCTCTCTTCATCTTGAACCTCTAACTAGTTCACATGAACAGCCAACTCTCTTTTCATCTTTAACCTGTAACTAGTTCACATGAACAGCCAAATTTCTCTTCACCTTGAGTCAGAAGCTAGTTCACATGAACAGCCAACTCTCTCTTCATCTTGAACCTGAAACTAGTTCAGATGAACAGCCAAATCTCTCTTCACCTTGAGTCAGAAGCTAGTTCACATTCTTCTTCTTTCGTTCACTTGAAACATGTCTATATCTGTAATTCTGTCTCCTTAATAAAACTCACTGTCTTTTGTAGTTCATACAGTGTCCCATAGAGCTTTGATTCCAGTGTTGTTTCCTCTGGCCAATATGTCTGCCTCAGCGTTTCATGCTCAGAACACTCTTGAAGTATATGTCTGGCACTCTGTGCTGCCTGTCCACATGTACACATGGCCGTGTTGCCAATCTTGAACTTTGTATACATGTGACTGCGGAGTCGGTTGTGTCCTGTTCTGAGACGTAGAATTATAACTTGTTCTGGTCTGTTCATAATATGATAGTCATCTTGTGTTGGTGTTTGTGGCTTTCTTATTGACTTGATCATCTGTTTTTTCTGATGGTAGGTGATTGGTATATTTGGTTGGTCTTCGGCAGCACCTTCCTTAGCCAGTTGGTCTGCTTTTTCATTTCCTGGTATTCCACAGTGAGAGGGTATCCACTGCATGGTTACCCTATACTGGTAAGACAATTCGCAAAGTAGTTTTTTCAAGTCTGTTAGTTTTTCAGACTGGAGAGCTTGAAGCACTGACCTTGCATCTGTCAGGAATACCACAGGCTGTAGGTCAGAGTTGGAGTTCAGCAATTTTTTAGCTGCCACACTAATTGCCTGGATTTCTGCATCATAATTATTGCAGAATTTTCCTGTCGGTGTTCTGATTGTATCTCTAGGCTTGTGTGGATATTCTATATATACACCTGCACCTCCATTCCTCACGGCATTCTGTGCTGATCCATCTGTGTATACTCTGACCCATATATCTTGTGGATATTCCTCATCCAGGAAACTGAGGGTGACTGTCCTTCGCTGCACACTGTTCTGTTCGTCCTCGCTTAGTATTCCTTTCACATGGGTCTGAATGTATATTGGCATTCCATGTCTTTCACTCCACGGGGTTTGTTCTCGTACAGGCCTTAAGGGGCTGTCAACTTCAGGTAGGTCTGTAAGTTGTCTGCGGAGTCGTTTAGCTTGATGGATAAAGCTGCTTCTTTTCAATCGTCCCATTGCTAGATTTTGAAATCTTTCCTTCATTGGATGACTTGGCATACACTGAAACTTTTCTGCCTGAATTAGTACTTTTGTGTCTCTGCGTTCGCCAAGTGTTTGCATTCTTCCCATTTTCTGCATCTCTGCTATGGGTGTTGATTTCATTGCTCCCAACATTATTCTAAGTGCCTGGTTTTGCACTTTATCTAGATCTTGTAATGTGGTGTTTGATGCAGGACACCACGCAGCTGAACCATATTCCAGGTGTGGTCTTATGCCTTGCTGGTAAACTTTACTGAGTATATTCCCACTGGCTCCCCATGTGGTTCCACTTAGTTTTCTCAGGATAGCTAACTTCCTCCTGGCTTTTGTTGTTGCTTTGTTTATGTGCTGCTTCCATGTCAGCTTATCATCAAAAGTAACTCCGAGGTATGTGGGTTGTTTGTCTTCTTTCAAGAGCTCTCCATCTATTTTGATATTACCGGCTTTTTGTTTTGGTGAGAGGGTAAAAAGTGTAGTGCTGCACTTATCTGTGTTAATGCTGACGCACCATCTATTAGCCCATAAGGTTAGGGCATCGATAGCTCTTTGTATTTGTTTAGTGGCCACTGTCGCATGTTCTTCTGTGCACCAGATCACCAGGTCGTCAGCATACATTGCCACTTTGATCCCGTGTGGTAGTTCAGCAACTAGGTCATTGATGTAAACCAAGAAAAGTGTGGGCGACAGGACTCCTCCCTGGGGGACTCCATGACGCAGTAGAACTTTCTTGCTCTTGCTACCATCTAATTGTACCCTGGCTCTTCTATTATGCAGGTATGCTTTTACCCATTTGTACATTCTTGAGCTAACCCTGCAATTTCGCAATTTCTTTAGGAGCCCTTCTTTCCAGACCTTATCAAATGCTTTTCTGAGGTCTATCCATGCTGCTAGTACCAGTTTCTTATCTTGGAAGGCATCCTCAATCTCTTGGGAGAGGTAGGTTGCCTGATCTTCAGTAGAGTAGCACTGTCTGAAACCTGCTTGCTGTGATACCAGAAGGTTTTCACTTTCAAGGTACCACTGCATCCTAAGATTGATAATGCGTTCCATTGTTTTGCATAGACAGCTTGTGAGGCTGATGGGCCTGTAGTTGGAGACTGTGTTGCCATCTTTTCCTGATTTGAGGAGTGGTATCATTATTGCTTCTCTCCACGCCTGTGGTACATTACCCGTGGACCAGCTTGTGTTAAAGATCTGCAGTAGCTTTGCTCTTGCTGCAATTCCCAGGTTTCTAATCATTTCATTGGACACTCCATCAGCTCCAGGGGACTTTTTCATTTTCAATTTGGATATTGCATGCTCCAGTTCTCTCATTGTGATTGGTGCCTCCATGACTTCAGGTATAGGTTCGCCTTGTCCAATGTTTTGCTGGTTCTCTCGAACCTCCTGTTGTTTGTCTGGGCTGACTTTGATGTTATTGTCTTCTGCAAAGGAATCTGCAAAGTAATCAGCTGCATGTTTACCTGTTAAAATGTTTCTATCTTTATAAAGTGTGATCCTGGTATTTCTCCCTGTACCTTCATCATTTAGTTGTTTTACAAGTTTCCATAATTTCCTAGTATCTCTTTCTAGGTTCAGCGACTCTGTTTTTTCTTTCCAGCTACTCCGTCTGGCTTGTAACTTGGCTCTTTGAAATTTAGCCTTTGTTTGCTGATATTTGTTGTGATGTTCTTGGCTAGGTCTGTTCTCAGCCTGCTGTCTAGATGTTTCCATCTCATTTTGCAGCTTTTCCAGTTCATCATTCCAGTAGGGTTTGTAGTTTTTGCGTGCCCCCCTGGGTATGGTTTTACTAGCAGCATGTAGTATACATCTATTAAATTCACTCACTGCTCTATTGATGTCTTTGTCCAAGTTCATGTCCTTAGCTAGAACACTGGTTAAATGCTGGTACATTTTCCAGTCTGCCCTCTTATAGTTCCACCTAGTGAGCGTGCTGCTGTCCTTGGTAAATTCATTGTGGATTTCCAGAAATACTGGTCTGTGGTCACTACCCCCAAGCTGCTTTCCAACGACACGTGTGATGTTCCATTCCAGGCCTGGTGAGTGGAATGCCAGATCTGGTGTAGAGGTGGTGTGCCATGCTCTCGAGTAGAAGGTTGGTGAGTCAGCTGGCTGGTTAATAAGGATGAGATTATTTTCATCCTGCCAGCTCTCAAGTTCCTCACCTCTCTTGTCGATATGATCGTAGCCCCAGCTCTGAGAGTGGCTGTTGAAGTCACCACACACCAAAAGTCTCTCTTTATCTGGAATTGTGTCTAGTGCCAATGGTTTATCATTTGGGCAGTAGTAGTTCAGGAGATGGAATTCTGCACTGTCTGTTTTTAGGTGGAGCATCTGGTATTCTGCCCCTTCCATATATACTTCCAGCTGACATGTGCTGATATTGTTTTTAACAAGTGTCAGAATTCCACCCTTTCGCCTGTCCTTTCGGTCAGATCGGTAGCACTGGTAGCCTCTTATTTTGAAGGCTATGTCGCTGCTGAGGTGTGTTTCTTGGATACAGCATATATTAACTTGTTCTTCACTGAGGACATTTTCAAGTTCCAATTTTTTGCTGTATCCATCTCTTTTACTGTTGACACCCTCAGCATTCCAGTGCATTATTTTTATTGGTCGTTTGTTTGTTTGGCCAGTAGCTCTATTCCCTTGCCTCCTGGCTCCTCTGGGCAATTGAGAAGGACTTCCAGTAACTGAGGTTGGGCCCTTTCGAGGTATAGGGCCCGGCACCGTCCCTGCCTGAACGTCCGCCACAGGGCAGGCACCATAACTTTTTATAGATACGGACATGTTTCCATTGTGTTTTGTGCGTGGCATCCTGATTATCTGTGCGCCTTTTGGCTGGATGCCTCCGTCTTCAGCACTCTGCTTACTTGGGCAGGACTATGGTCCTGCTCGAATGGGACTGCCCGACCAGTCTTAGTTTCCAGCCCCTGATGGCTGAACTAAGCCCCATCACCACTGCAAGGTGCTGGCCTTGATGGGGGCTAGTTC
This sequence comes from Meghimatium bilineatum, assembly GCA_034231615.1. Taxonomy (NCBI): domain Eukaryota; kingdom Metazoa; phylum Mollusca; class Gastropoda; order Stylommatophora; family Philomycidae; genus Meghimatium; species Meghimatium bilineatum. Next base: position 5,593,702 of record CM067321.1, read on the forward strand.
ACATGAACAGCCAACTCTCTTTTCATCTTTAACCTGTAACTAGTTCACATGAACAGTCAACTTTCTCTTCACCTTGAACCTGTAACTAGTTCAGATGAACAGCCAACTTTCTCTTCACCTTGAACCTGTAACTAGTTCAGATGAACAGCCAACTCTCTCTTCATCTTGAACCTGAAGCTAGTTGAGATGAACAGCCAACTCTCTCTTCATCTTGAACCTGAAGCTAGTTGAGATGAACAGCCAACTCTCTCTTCATCTTGAACCTGAAGCTAGTTGAGATGAACAGCCAACTCTCTCTTCATCTTGAACCTGAAGCTAGTTGAGATGAACAGCCAACTCTCTCTTCATCTTGAACCTGAAGCTAGTTGAGATGAACAGCCAAATCTCTCTTCACCTTGAGTCAGAAGCTAGTTGAGATGAACAGCCAAATCTCTCTTCACCTTGAGTCAGAAGCTAGTTCACATGAACAGCCAACTCTCTCTTCACCTTGAGTCAGAAGCTAGTTCAGACGAATTTAGACTGAAAGTCTAACTCTCTAACCCCTCTACCACATGGGTTGACATATGTAGCTGTCATTAAGGAAAAACTCAGGCCTAACACATAATTTCCCATGCACTTGAATGGTATCTTCTGCATTCAAGAACATGGTCACGCTATATTGTCAATCTTGTCACCATAGCAAAGTCCACTGTTTTCTCAAGGACAGAGTGGCTTTTATCTCAGCTTCTGGCTAGATCCCACTATCTGTCCTGAATATGTTCGACAGTCTTCAAGTATGTGTTCAGGAGTTTGTTCAAGTATGTGTTCAGGAGTTTATTCAAGTATGTGTTCAGGAATTTGTTCAAGTATGTGTTCAGGAGTTTGTTCAAGTATGTGTTCAGGAGTTTGTTCAAGTATGTGTTCAGGAGTTTGTTCAAGTATGTGTTCAGGAGTTTGTTCAAGTATGTGTTCAGGAGTTTATTCAAGTATGTGTTCAGGAGTTTGTTCAAGTATGTGTTCAGGAGTTTGTTCAAGTATGTGTTCAGGAGTGTGTTCAAGTATGTGTTCAGGAGTTTGTTCAAGTATGTGTTCAGGAGTTTGTTCAAGTATGTGTTCAGGAGTTTGTTCAAGTATGTGTTCAGGAGTTTGTTCAAGTATGTGTTCAGGAGTTTGTTCAAGTATGTGTTCAGGAGTTTATTCAAGTATGTGTTCAGGAGTTTGTTCAAGTATGTGTTCAGGAGTTTGCATTCTGGATCTTCTTCTTCTTCAGCATTCATTCTCAAACTCCCGCTGGATCTCCCTTGTAGCAGGACCATAGGCCTACTAGATTTCCAGCAGGATGTTGTCCAGAGAATGGAAATGCGTTGTGTCGCCATTTTATTTGCGCCAATGACCCGACACATCCGTCTTCGTCCGGTGATTCTGGATCTGAATGAACATTTATTTGTATATGAAGTTCTTAATTAATACAGATGACCCAGCAGTCTGAAGTGACCTTTTCTAAAACCAAATACAGTGGTTGTGCTGATGCCTTTAGAAATAATTCATTAATTAGTCAGTTGTCTGGTCATCATTATTGCACTCCGGATACATCCATAGGTACTCCAATCTCCACTTGATTGTATCCACTGTTACTCGATGATTGAAAGTTCCAGTTCTTTGTTGGTTGACAATCATTCTTCTAATCTCACAATAACGATCAATTCTGGCAATGCTGCATTTCAAGCCTAGTTCTTTTATTCTGGACATAGAAAAGGAATCATCACCCTCATTTATTTCATTTCCAAATGTTGTTTTTTGTAAGGAGATCAAAATGTTCGCATGATCCATTGCTCTACTGTTGGACACAGTAGCAGTGCAAGGCATCCACTTTGCTCTCTCATTTCCCTGAACAAGATGACCAGGCACGAAAATGAATCAACACATGAAAATGAATGCAACACATGAATTTGAATGTGATACATGAAAATAATTTGAAAATGAATGCGACACATGCAAATGAATGCAACACATGAAAATAAATGTGACACATCAAAATTAATTGAAAATGAATGTGACACATGCAAATGAATGTGACATGAAAATGAATGCTACACATGAAAATGAATTGAAAATTAATGCGAGATACGAAAATGAATGTGACATGTGAAAATGAATATGACAAATGAAAATGAATTGAAAATTAATGCAACACATGAAAATTAATTGAAAATGATTGTGACGCATGAAAATGAATACAACATGAAAATGAATTGAAAATGAATATGATGCATGAAAATGAATGTGACACATGAAATGATAAAATATGTCCATTAGAGATGAAGTATCGCACTAGGTTTGTCTTGTGCTTCGACCCCAATGAAGTGGCAAACCACTTAACTCTTCATTTACTAATATACTGACCTGACGCTGCTCAACATGTACAGAACATAAGGAGGTAGTCTATGATCATCGTCGATATCTGACCAATCAGCTTCTAGGAATGACTGAGGAGGACTTTGTTGCTTAAGACGTGGTTTCGTTGAGTCTTTCCGCTGTGCAAGGAATCTGAGAACAATGTTACAGGAATTATCTGTAATCACAATCTGTAATAAACACTTTTGAAAATTGTGAATAATCAAGAACTTAATATTACTAAGAAATTGAGGGATTGTATGAGCTTCTTCTATGTTCATTCTCAAATTCCTGCAGTTAGCAGGATATAGTCCAGAGAACGAAATATGTTGTGTCATGCTTTACAGCTTTAGCTGTGATATCTGCATCTATCAGCCTGACACATCCAGCTTTAGCTGTGATATCTGCATCTATCAGCCTGACACATCCAGCTTTAGCTGTGATATCTGCATCTATCAGCCTGACACATCCAGCTTTAGCTGTGATATCTGCATCTATCAGCTTGACACATCAAGCTTTAGCATGGCTTTAAGGGCCTTTGGCCTATGGGGTGGGATAGCAAACCCAACTATTGCATCTTCTTAGTCTCCATTTACAACATGCATGAAAAAGGCTACTACATTGCTATTCTTTGATCCCATTTCAACACCAGAAATACACAGATGATGATGCACTTCGTATTCTGATATATGAAGCTTGGAACGGGGTAATGAACCTTTGCTAATCAATGAAAACACACATAATACATGCAAATCATGTTTTGACCAAAAGGCCTTTATCACGACTACATACACAACAAAAAATGATGAGTAAGAGCGGCACTATTATGTTCATATGGCTCAGCTAAATGTAATGTGGAGACTTGTTCTATAATTCTTGCACAGTTTGAGGTTGCCTTTCTTAGGAAGTGGTATCACTAACCATTGTGTACATTTTCAAGGCCATATTTTTCTAGTCCATATTTTCTGGCTGACGACTGTCATAACAAGTGACCAACTCCTCTTGTTCATGCTTCATGAGTTCCGCTGGAATATTGTTTATTGAATATATATATATATACAGAAATTAGTACAGATATGAAAAATAAAATATATATACAGAAAAGTAGAGCTGGACAAATCTGACTGAACAAATAAGAAAAACTAGTATATATTTTTGTGGTAACTACTTGGCATCTGTGACATGAACTATACAGATGACTAAGTGTTATGCACAGCATCCATCTAACCTTTTCAAATGTGTTATCATGAGTTTATGACTAGGTTTTCGTCTCATGCCACCAGTTGATGTTGAGCCCACAGTATTTCTGGTGAAGCTTTTCACCTGCAAGATGGACGGAAATAACTATTAGGAAAAACAAGCATTTTTTGGGGGGAGGCTGGTAATTTGATGTGGTACTGCGATTAAAATAATGGCTGCCCCCACTCGGTGATTCATCGTTTGATTTTCAGATCAGATAATCTTTTAATTGTTGAGGTTGTTGATGCGGTAAGTCTATCTCACAAACATAATTCGGTTAAACTTATCCATGGTTTGATTTGTCTATGCGGTAGGTCCATCTCACAAACATAATTCGGTTAAACTTATCCATGGTTTGATTTGTCTATGCGGTAGGTCCATCTCACAAACATAATTCGGTTAAACTTATCCATGGTTTGATTTGTCTATGCGGTAGGTCCATCTCACAAACATAATTCGGTTAAACTTATCCATGGTTTGATTTGTCTATGCGGTAGGTCCATCTCACAAACATAATTCCGTTAAACTTATCCATGGTTTGATTTGTCTATGCGGTAGGTCCATCTCACAAACATAATTCCGTTAAACTTATCCATGGTTCGAAAGCTGATTATCCACATCCACTGGCAACAGGCTCATAGACTGGGGGAAGGGGGGACTTAGGAATTCAAACCCCCCTTAGCAAATCGGAACATTACTTTTAGTACTAGGATCTTTGCCAAAAGGCATATAAATTACCCCTCCCCCTTACTACAATTGTCCCACTATATCTTCTTCAGCATTCATTCTCAAACTCCCGCTGGATCTCCCTTGTAGCAAGACCATAGTCCTACTAGATTTCCTGCAGAATGTAGTCCAGAGAATGGAAATGCGTTGTGTCACCATTTTATTTGCTCCAATGGCCCGACACATCCATCTTCAGCAGGTCCCACTATATACACATAGGATAACTAGCATCAAAGTTGATCCTTTTTAGACACCCCCTCCATCTAATCCATTCTATAACCCTGTGTAAAGCATTTCAATCGCTTAAGATTCTTCAAACTGGAACATGTGTACAAACAAAGTACAAGATTAATCGCTTAGGACTCTGCTAACTGGTTGGTGTGTAAGAGCAGAGTACAAGATTAATAATTATAAAAATAAACTCATAAGATGCTGCAAAGATGTGGATTTATAAGACAGCTAAAAAAACGTATTTTTCTGTTGACATGACATATGTTTATATTTGCAGCTTTGTCTCTTATAAGAGCTTGACAATGTTTTTAACTTGTACAGAGATATATATATAGAGTTTTGTTTTCTGTGGTCTTATGTTATATGGCCTCTATTCTCATGTTACCACGGCAGAGAAATTATTCCAGCGAAGAAATTCCAGTTATTGGAGTTGGACATTATCCAGGCAAGATCATGGCATGTCAAAGTGTTGCTATTCTTGCCTCCATTTCAAGCTCTGGCATACCTCCAAATACTAAAACTAAGTGATGTGAGATCTCTAACATTTCACACTAAGAGAACTGACCACCTCACCACCAAATACTAAGATCTAGTAACATGAGGTTCTAACACTTCGGATCACTGCAACATTATATGCTGTAAGATTTCATCAACTACGTTGTACACACCTTTCTGAGCATTTTTCGACCAAAGAATAAGACCTTGTCTCTCTTGCGGAACCTGTACCTCTTTGGTGCTTCGCTCTGCATGGGCAAGACTAGAAAACAGAAATATAAAACCACATTAGGTAATACAATTACAACATTCTCTTTCTACTGATGCTGCAAAATGAGATTAACTCCTTATCTCCAGCATGATGTTAAGAGAGGAAACCAAGAAGAATGCATATTTTACAGTCGGGAGTAGTTATTTTGACTTCAACTAATATTTCAGGGATTGAGATGAATGTCTAACCAGTGGTTTAGTTGTGTCAATAAATCAATTATAACCAGTTAATCAACCAATCTGTCAATCACTCAACAAACTAGAGTGAAACAATCAATCTGTCAGGAAATGATTACCCTTACGGGCTCCATAGGCGTCTATACTAGTTGATGCATTTACGTAACTAGTGCTCATAAATGACCATTCTTATGTCTAGTACTGGGTTGGTGTTATCTTTACCGTTATTCTTTTTGTTCTGTCATTTACTCATCTTTTTGCTTGTTTCGTTTCCACATATATTTACATTTTTTTTGTACTTTCTGACCTTCTGGCATCTCATTTCCATATTTCCGTTGGATACGTTTATTTGTTGTGATACTTTTTCCATTTGTTGTCTTTTGATATTTTGTTTGTGTCTTGATAAAGACCTTTTGGTTGAAACATTGAATATGAGTTATGTATTGTAATTTGTATGATTTCTTGTGTGCACATCATTACCTACTAGTTTTAGTTATAATCTGTCGAGTCTCATTGAAGCGATATATAAACCTGTGTTTTACATAAGTATAATTGTTGTTATGTTTTACGCAGTTACCTTGTATTGATTGTCTAATTTTGTCAACGAATTTCTGGAACAACTATGTCCATTTTCAACGACATATTTTAATATAAAATGTAGTACCTCGTGGCAGGGTAAGTAATCGCCATGGAAAGTAATATCTACATGTTTTAATTATTGCTTTTGTGTTTTCGTTGTTTTTATATTTAAGTATGTTTGTTTATTCATTGAAAAACACAATATGTATCAGGGGTGCCACGTACTGCATTTAACATTTTTTAAAATTATGTCCGGCTAGGCCTAGTCTTGAACGAACGGACGTTGTATGCAATTTCTTCACATTTTATTTGTTCAGTCCATAGTTTGGATATGAAACAATATATACAACAAGAATAGGTATTTAGGAGGATTTTATTAATGTTGTCAAACAGTGCTTAAGTATTATGGTCATCAAGAAATTATATTTGAGATTTTTTTAAGTGCTGTTTTGAGATTTTTCCCCCCAATTTTCAGCTATACAACTTACTCAAAACTGTCATATCACACATACAACAACAGCAACAACAAACGATTATATGTATTATTCACCCCTTTATTTACACGTGCAAAAATTATTTTGATATCTTTACAAACAAAAAAGTTATGACGTTTACCAAACACTCACAAAAAAATTATGCACATTATCAAAAAAGAATCTAGGCCCCGGGGAGAAATTGCTTAATTTTAATCTGGGGTCCTAAAGGTTAATCAGTTAATCAATAAATTAGTAAATTAATCAGTCAACAATTACATTGATAAATTAATTAGTCAGTTATCAATTAATTAGTCAATCACTTAATAAATCAGTAAATCATTTGCCACGTCAAGTGAAAGTAGGCACTCACATTTCTCCATAACCCCTTGTTTTGTGTGAAGTTCAGATGGTAACATTCTCCTATGCCATGTTGACAACCCATTCAGCAACTTCTCTCTCTGTCTTATTTTCTCTTCTCGTCTTGATAATTTTGGTGGTTACTAAATGCTCAGATTTTGCTCTTCTCACCACAACCTATAAATCTTGACTGTCTGCCTCTCATTTTTGACGTAATTGTTGTCCTTACATCAAGGTTCATCATGAAAAAATTCAATACAAATGGTGAAAATAAAATAAAGCATTGCATATGGACTCAATAAATCAAGTACCATGCCAAATGGCGTAGGCGATCATGTTTCTCTATGGCTCTCTGTCTCTTGTGTTGTCAATAAGCTCGGTTGGTGAACTTCTACTGTGCTTCTTAGCAACTTCTCTCTTTGATCTTTCCAGTGGTTATTAAGTGTTCAAGCTGTGTTCTTCTCAGCACATGCCCTAGAATCTTGCATATGGACTACAATTTAATAATAGTAGGAATACTACATCAATCAATCAATAAACCCGTAACCCTTCAGGGAATACTACATCAATCAATTAATAAACCCGTAACCCTTCAGGGTCGTAGGCTACATAAGCAGTGATGTATTACGGCAGAAATAAAAGATGATCTTCTTCTTCAGAATTCATTCTCAAACTCCTGGATCTCCCTTGTAGCAAGACCATGGTCCTACTAGATTTCCAGCAGGATGTAGTCCAGAGAATGGAAATGCATTGTGTCGTCATTTTATTTGGGCCAGATGAGGATTCAAACACTGGAGGAACAAAAACAACAATTAGAAATCAAGTGCATCAAACCAAAAGCCTTTAGCTACCATACTGCTTACATAAATATTCTCAGGGTTATATCCAGTCTGTTATGACAGTGACTTACATGTCAAGGATACCTACATGGTCCATGCCATTGAAATGCATAGCAGCATAAGTTCAAGATTTGTTGTTAACATCATCTGTATGCAGACAGAAATGGCCATCAAGTCTCCTACCAGTTGTACCTATACATGTTATGTTAAACTTTTTTACAAACAATTCTACAAACTATGTTACAGAACTCATATAAAATTATTATTGATTGTAAATGTGACTTTACACAGAATGAATCTGTATCATGTGTACATGTGTTGTCTGTCTGTGTTGTGATGCAATACGTGTGCCAATGTGATACAAACTGGTACAGCTCTGTGACAGTGAGAATACACATGCTCAATAACCAATACAAACTAACCTTTGTGCTTGAACTTCCATATTCCAAAGAACAATACTAGAAGAGCAGTGATTGCTGCTACAATAAAGGTCACAGCAATACTCTAGTGGGTAAAAGAACAATACACATAAATTGTTACTTTATGTAAGCAACAAAATGTTTATGCATTGCATCTGGATGTCACAGTATTTACCAGAATACATGTCAACACATTCAAAGGATCACTCTGTACTTCAGCCGTATATAAAGCATATTTTTGTTGCGTTATCTCTGAAACTCCAGTGAATTATCTCTTTACAGCAAATAAATACTGAATTTTTACCGCAAATTCTGCCCAAAAAATCCATACCTGTTAACTTATTACCGGTATGTCATAATTTGTATTATTAATATCTATATCCTTACACAAACATCCCTATTAGTAATAATTACTGACCCCCCCCCCCAAATTACCTTTTTTCTCCCGTTAATATGTGTGTGTGAGATTAAGTCTGTATTAATAATAATTACTGAAATTTTAACATTCCCCCCTCCCCAAAGAAATGTTTAAACATTTTTTTCCTGTAAATCTGTATCAATACAGAATATTCTTATTAGTTGACACATATGTGACATTCGGTAGAATCTGTCAGAAAACTATCAATACACATGTTTTGTTCTTCTCCAGCGTTCATTCTCAATGGATGCATTCTCAGCGTTCATTCTGAAGAAATTCCCACTGGAGCTCTCCTGTAGCAGGACAATGCCCTACTAGATTTCCAGCAGGATGTAGTCTAGAGAATGAAAATGCGTTGTGCCACTGTTTTATTCGCACCAATGGCCCGACATATCCATCTTCAATGGTGTGTGTTTTTTCCATAAACTTGAGTATATTTTTATGTATCATCATCATGTGACATATTCTTTCCTGAATGTGGTGTTCCTTATGGATTCTCTGAACACTCTGTGATTCTGGGAGAGTTAACGTGCCATAGTTAGAGACATGTTTAAGCAATCTGATATTGCAGTCACCATTGTTGTCTTGGGTGCCCTCTTCCCCTGTTGCCGTTAACCCTGCCTTCAGCTATTAATCTTTCCATGCTGTTATGTCTATTTACAGAATTTACCATCTCTGAGAATGAGACTTCTTCTCAAAGCAATGCACAGTTTCTGGAAATTAGAGTCTTCTGTGTATAAAATAAAGCTCTGGATAATCCAAATTGCACTAAAGGATACAAGAATTCTATTGCTTGTAATTCATGGGGAGGAAGAAAAAAAAACTAATGTACACAATACAGAAAATCTGTACAAGTTGTCAGGTGTGTAAAAGAAGAAAACCTATTGCTGTAGCTGTCTGTTCCCTTTTGACCTGAAGAAGTTACTGATAAATGAATGAAAAAATACTTTAGAAATATTATGCCATGAAATATTAAGAAGCTTTGAGGAATTATGACGAAAAATCAGAAGTTTGTCATATAAATATTTTACCAAAAAACACTGCTAGTACAAGATCTGTTCAATATGTTCCCAGACTGATTTCTTCTACAAACCGTAATATGTAGAGCATTGTTATTTACCAGGTGCATATGTTGACCATATGTCAATATGTGTAATATATAACTTCATGCATGTGATGTTTGGGATTGTTATAAGGGAAGGTGACCTAGTTTATCTCATCAGATTGCAAAAATTGATTTAATCCTTAATATATGTTCTGTTCAGTAAAATATTTCTCAAATCTGACTTTGTACACAAGAGTCACATGTACAACCTTCTAATATTTAGAAACATAAGCAGTGTTATTTGGTAAAATATTTCTATGACAAACTGATTGTTATATGTGAGCATTTTAGATAACGTCAACAAATTATTTCTTAAATTTAAAAGTTACAAATTGTTTTTTCCTACATCTTGCCTGTCATGTATTTGCTCTAAGAAATTTCACAACTTCAAAGGGTTATTTAACATGCACTCTACACCTGAGTTTACCAGTCATATATGAAAGAACTAAACTTAGTCAGCTGTCGCATTATAATTATTTTAATTTTATTTTGTCTTCTGCCTGTCGGATTATAGTTTTTTTCTCCAGTCTATGCATTATCAACTTTCAGCCATTTTTTACTGCAACCTCGTGATGTGTGATTATTTAATATCCACTTTTGTATTTTCTTTTACTCTCTGATATTCATTAGTTTTATTTTTCTTTGTTACTTATTTGCATATCTAATCATTCTTTTATACTGCTACTATGCCATCTTTGTAGATGTCCTATTTTGCTTTATCATTTTCCATTCCTTTCATTTATCTATTCAGTTATTATGTTAAAATCAAATATTCATGTCTTTCAGGCATTTGTGTTTCCATTCAGTGTTGTAATTTGTGTTTCAATTCAGTGTTTTAATTTGTGTTTCCATTCAGTGTTTTAATTTGTGTTTCCATTCAGTGTTTTAATTTGTGTTTCCATTCAGTGTTTTAATTTGTGTTTCCATTCTGTGTTTTAATTTGTGTTTCCATTCAGTGTTGTAATTTGTGTTTTCATTCAGTGTTGTAATTTGTGTTTTCATTCAGTGTTGTAATTTGTGTTTTCATTCAGTGTTGCAATTTAATAGCAGGCATCACTTTGATCATCCCTTTAATAAATTATTTTATTGTTTTCTTGTAAAGAGCCTGTTGACTGAAACATCAATTTGCATGTGTATTTTGTCCTGTATGCTTTCAATGATTTGCAAAACTTAATTACCTGTGTCCACAATTTTCACCGATTTTTCCGTTCATAGTTTTCACATACATCATCGCCATAGATTTTAGATGACATTTCTTATAGCACAATAATAATACTATCATCTGGAAAAGTGCCTACTATCTGATATAGTGAAGTACAGGTACATGGCCACCTGCAGCAGTCATGCTGGTCTTACAAAAAACAGAAATGAAATAAAAATACAATAACGAATATAATAAAGATCTAATGTTTCCATTTATGATTTATTTTTATCGACAGCAAAAGCATGGAGAAGACCTGTGGGTATTACCAGTAGCTATAAGAGAAATCAGCATACTACATGGGGGGATTAATACTTCTAGGTGGTAATATATAGCGAGGCTTTTCATCCAGAGAAAATCCCCCCTCCCCCAACACTCATCTTTACCGTTCTTACAATTGACGGGAATTGAACCAGGTTCATTCTAGCGGTACCGAATCACCTAGCAACTAAAGTAAACAGGTTTTTCATACTTGACCAATCACATCCCCAAAAATAGATGTGATCTCATCAAGACATTCAACCCGTGTACTCAAGTCACAGAGAATGGACCAATTGAAACAAGGACTATTACAACAACAAACATCCCATATAATGATTGAACTATCATCAGTAGTGGTTGGTGCAGTGTCGTAAGATGCAGTGTCCTGATGTTCTGCATCTTTACTTTTGTTGTGAGTCTTCTAGGTGACAGGGATGTGCCATCACTGAAGACAAATCTGACAGAAGAATAATGAATTAGTTGACCCAGAAATACATGTTACACTCATGGAAGGGCCTGACGATTCTGTTGCACTGAATCCATCCCTTCCGGGATCAAACTTCAAACAATAATAAAACATGCATCCAATCCATTTCCGCTACTATGTTATGAATGTTAAATGTTATTGTTAACTTGGGACGGCAACTCAACTGATGATGACCTGTTTTGTCAGAAAGGCTTTGGGCCATTAAGATCTACATATTTACAGCTAAATGTTATCGACAGTAGGCCCTAACGTAACAAATTACCAGACTAACACAGCTGAGTGCCTTACTAACAACAAACAGGAATCTTTCCTGAAATGGGTGAAATAATGGAAAATGGAAAAAAATAGGCCCTATTGAACTTTCAACTTAGTCCGATCCAAGTCGTGAAACTTCAAAAACAAACTTACTATAGTAAGATCTGAAACCCACATCTGGGCGTCAGATTTACTCAAAACTCCTGCATCTGGAGCAGTCGACATCGCCTTAAGTCAGATGCCCATCTCTATAGTATTGTTGTCATCTCGAAGGTCTGACTGAGCCAAGTTTCGAGATCAACAACCCCTGATCTGTTATGGCGGCAATAGTACAAAGTTTTGATAATTCGGACAGAGGACAATTATAGTATTAAACCTACTCCGCCCATATAATAATAAAATAACAAGACCCATAACCTATCAGGATCGTAGGGTGCAACTCTGGATGCATCAATACAAAACATTCTCCAAACACCTCTATCCTCAGTCTATCTATACTCAGCCATTCTAAAGAGTGTAGAAAAATCTACACAGACCATTAGGCCTATATTATAGATTCCACTTTTCTCATCTTAACTAGTAACTACGGAGGTCTATCTATCTCTGTTAATGTTAATGTTGTTCGTCCATCACAAGTGATGATGACCATTTGTTACATCCACTTCACTTTTGAAAATTCAATTTTATTTATGTCCTTGATTATGAGTTCGTAGATGGCTAATGGGCCCTATTCGAGCTGTAAATGTTCTTGGACAGTTTGGACATGGAATAACGACTGTAGACGGATCTTGGTCTATCTGTGACTTTCTAGCTGCTCTCCGCTGTTGAGCTGCTGCATTTCTCTTCTTTTCACAAGATGATGCGCTCTTTTTTATTTTAGAACGCCATGTATATCTATTTTGTGCAAGTTCTTCCCATGTATCGTGGTCTATTTCAAAGGATTTCAGTGAGTCCTTTAACGAGTCCTTGTAGCGCTTCCTTTGGCCACCTTGAGATCGTATACCCTTCTCTAGCTCACCATAGAGAAGTATCTTTGGCAGACGATGGTCTGGCATACGCACCAAATGCCTTCCCAACGAATCTGTGTCTGCATCAGGATCGTGTCAATGCTTGGGATACCAGCTCTATCAAGGACAGTGGTATCTGGAATCTTGTCTTGCCATCTGATGTTCATAACTTTTCTGAGACAATTTGTATGAAAATGATTGAGTTTTTTCACATGACGTCTATACACAGTCCATGTTTCACTAGCGTAAAGCAGCACTGGAAGTACCACTGCTCTGTAAACTTTCAGCTTAGTCTGTAGGTTAATGCCATTTCTACGCCAAACATTTGCGTACAATTTGCCGAAAGTACTCTATCTATCTATATATACGCTGTGATCCTTGTTTGCCTTGCGGCGTCAGTGGTAGAAGAGATCGACATTTGTGGACTTAACTAAAGCATTCGATACTGTTGACAGAGAAGGACTGTGGAAGGTGCTTACAAAGTTCGGATGCCCCCCAAAACTTGTCACTGTGATACGACAATTTCATGACGGTATGATGGCTAGTGTTATCTGCGACGGAGGAGTATCTCCTGCATTCCCTGTCACAAATGGTGTAAAGCAGGGATGTGTGCTGGCCCCTACTCTTTTCAGCCTGTTATTTACGGCCATGTTAACGGAAACACACCATAGTAATGAAACAGCAGGCATAATGATCAATTACAGAACGGATGGTGGTCTTTTCAATTTACGTCGTCTAAAAGCAAACACGAAAACTAAATCTAGTACTGTTAGAGAATTACTTTATGCTGACGACTGTGCATTGTATGCTGACTTTGTCGTAAACATGCAGGGCACCATAGACCGCTTCTCAAAGGCCTGCAACAACTTTGGTCTCACTATTAACACCAAAAAAACAGAAGTCATGCACCAAGCAACATCAAATAGCCAACATACTTCTACTTCCATCATCGTCAATCAGGAAAAACTGCAGGTAGTCGACAATTTTACTTACCTTGGAAGCACTCTCTCGCGATGTCAACATTGATGTGGAAATTAACAATAGACTGGCAAAAGCTAGTGCTGTATTTGGAAGATTACGCAACAATGTAAGGGACAGAAGAGGTATAAGAACAATCACCAAACTACAAGTATATCATGCTGCTGTTATACCAACCTTACTATACGTCTGCGAAACGTGGACAGTGTATGCTAGACATGCAAGAAAGTTAAACCATTTCCATCTTACCCGCCTACGTAAATTACTAAACATCCATTGGTGGGACAAAGTACCAGACTGCGAGGTCTTGGAAAAATCAACCTCAGTAAGCATCGACACAATACTTATGAAGGCGCAGGAACGCTGGGCAGGCCATCTTGTGCGTATGGAGAACTCGCGTTTGCCAAAACAAATATATTATGGAGAACTCAAGGCAGGATTTCGAAAAGCTGGTGGACAGAAAAAGCGTTTCAAAGACACGCTCAAGTCATCCTTGAAACATCTTAACATTGACGTAGGCGCTTCGGAGAGCCTCGCTCAGGATATAACAGCATGGCGTTACAGCATTAGAACGGGAGCACTAGCGGCGGAAGAATTCAGACAAGAAACTGCAAGACAGAAGCGGACACGTAGAAAAGAAAAAACATCTCAACCTCACACAGATACCTTCTATTGTTGTCAATTCTGTAAAAGAACATTTTGTGCGCGCATTGGACTTGCTAGTCATTTAAAAACGCACTATTAACTTTATTATTTTATTATTTATTGTTATTATTATTATGGTTGAGTTTTTGGTCATCGTCGATCACGACGGACGAACATCAGAAGAGATCTCTGGAAATATATTGTGTAATATGACCTTGTCATTAGAGGTGAGAAAGAGAGTTATGCAGTGCTATATAACTCCTATACTAACATATGGATGCGTCGTGGACAATAAACAAACAGAAAAGTGGGAAATTAGAGGCTACAGAGATGTGGTTCTACAGAATAATGCTGAGTATACCACGGACTGCCAGAAAAACTAATGTAAAGATGTTGAAAGAGTCAAATGCGACACGGACTTAATCAATAATATAAGAAAAAGACAATCTTAATTTTTTGGCCACTTCATGAGACAGGGAGGTTTGGGAAACATAGTCACAACGGTGTTTCACATTTGTGTGGATTTGTGACAATTGTGATTTAGTTTTCCTGGATTAAAGTCCGTTGTGGTGGCACTAGTTAAAGCTACTCTGTCTCGATGAGTGGATGTGGTGTTTAAGCTTAAATTCTGGCTCAAAAGTTCAGTGAAAAGTGATACAATTAATTAAATGCACACAGGCCTACATATAGCTTAACAAAAAAATGGCGATCTTGGGTTCAAGCATATTTAGCGCGCTCAATGACATGATGTCATTTGCGGATCTTGTCAGAATTCAAAATGGTTGATAGTTGTTTTGCGTGGAGATTAAAGCTTGCAATAATTTAAATCAAGTGTGTTAATTTGGCAAGTGTGACAAATTTGGCTGACAGCACTCAAGAGAAAAGGAACTGTCGCTGGAGCGACGGAGTACGTACTCTATGGTCGACATCTTTTCCTTCAGCTATAGTCGCAGGTTCTCATCGAACAACACTGACTGGGACACTGAGCTTATACACTTTTAGATGGCTGATGGAACGGCGAGCAGAGCATAGGCCTATATATGAATGTCTCCAGTGCTGTGGCACTTGTTCCAAATCAAGAATAGGGCCTACACGGAGAGAAACTACAAGTAGAACATTATCAATATCTCCGACACTAATCACAAATGATGGCAGATGTTAAACAGAAGTTAAAAAGATAATAGGAATGGCTAAAAGTACTTTCAATGACATGAGGAAAATATTAACATATAAACAAATTACAAGCAAACTAAAAATGAGAATTATAAAATCTGTTTTATATTAATATATATTGCTCAGAACATGGACAATAAACACACAATTGATGCCTTTGAAATGTGGATATATGGAAGAATAGGGAGAACACCACGGAAAGAGAAGAAAAACAAGGAGGTTATAATAACACTTAATATGAAGAAAGAATTATTAAAGGAAATAAATATGAAACAAATAAAATATTGTGGACACATTAAAAGATATGACACCTTGTTGACGATCTTACTTGAGGGTAAAGTCGAGGGGAGGCGAGCAAGAGGTAGGCGGAGATACAAGTGGGAGAGTAACATCACGAGGTGAATAGGTTAGTCTAGCAGAGTGCACAACTACCAAGACAAGAGACAAGGAAATATTGGAGGTCTGCTGCCGTCAGGTCCGCAGATAAGGGATGGGTTGGGGGTTCAAGCCTCTCCCGTAGCAAATCTGAATATAACTTTTAGTACTAGGAACTTAACCAAAAGGTCGATAAAACCCCTTCCTTAGCGATTTTTTCACAAAACCGTCTTTAAAATTAGGTAAAACCCTTTTTTTACGGTAATAATATCTTACTACGGCCCAGGTTGCAGCCAATCTTCGTTACGAAGACGGTAGTCGATGATACGATACAGAGTTCACCGAGATATGTGGATTGTTTGTCTCTATCGTCTTTCTTTCTAAAGAACTATCTACGGTTGTATAGTACTGCTATAAACATGTTTTTTCCCCTTTCGGCATTTAATAAACTTGATTGTGCTTGTGAAGTGTAAACGTAAGTAACATTCGTGAACTTGCCGTCTAACGCAAATATCCGTAGAAAAGGGAGGAGTACCCTCGCGACTGCTGCACCATTATGATCACATGACTTAACACCACACTAAGTAGGTGTTGTTATTGTGTCAGCTTGACGAACTTAATGTCAATGTAACACAGAGAGAAGACGGATTATTATTCGTCTCAGAATACATTATTTTTTAGGTGAGTCCATGTTTACGTTTTGTTAACTATTTAAATCATCATTATTGCTGTAATTATCGAAAGTTAATTTATATTACTTTCATTTTCATATTTATTTTACCGTAGTCTTAGCCTTAATTAATAACTTGCGCTAAGAAGTCTAAGTAAGACTTTAGACACCTCACTAAATTATAGATAGATCATAGACCTAGGCCTAATAATAGATATGATATTATATGACGATATAATAGGATATTCAGCACGAAATCTCACGGAAAAAAGTAGAAAAATGAAATGGTAAACTCAGATTTGAAACTGCGGCAGTTGACTTAACACTTACTTAACAGTGTGTTTTGATTTGTTAGATGTAACTTGTAGTAAGTTGTAGTCACAGTAGTGCCTGTGTCAGTGTGAAAGTATGACTATGATTTTATGAATGTATTGACATTGTTATTATTTATTATTGTTATAATATATTATTAGCTAATTCTTTCTGGCGTTCACTGCGTATTATTTGTTATAACCTAACCCTTACCCCCATCCCTATTGTGAATACTAATACTAATACATACAAAATGAAGGTAAAAAATTTGATGAATATGCCTTTTCAATTAATATACCTTAATTAAATACAAATTCTACTAATCACACTGCAAAGGTTAGGAAATACCGCGAAATTAGGTAAAACTTTTCACAGTGAACGCCAGTAAGAAAGATGCGCCTATTATTGTTATCGTAATTTAAAGTAATGATCTTCATGCTCTGATTTGGCTCTGATGTTTATTGTTACAAATCGCATAGTACTTAGGCGTTTACTTTAGACTACTTTAGTAATACTGTATAATTAGTTTTAGTTTTCTTTCCTGAATGTTGCCTTCATTGTGGATACTCTGAACACCGCCTCTCTGTCCCAGGCAAGCAGGCCTGCATTGGCCAGAGACATGTGCGTACATTCTTCGATGTCGCTGGTCCATCGTCTTCTTGGTCTTCCTCTTCTTCTCTCTCCAGGAACTCTGCCTTCCAGAATCAGCCTTTTGATACTATCATGTCACTTGAAGTGTCCAAAATACTGTAGCTTCCTTCTTATGATGGTATTTAGAAGCCAGCCTTCATTTAGTTTCAGTAATTTCAAAATTTAAATGTTATTCTTTTTCTCTGTCCATGATAGTTATAAGATCTTTCTATAGCACTTCATTTCAAATGAATATATTTTTTGGATATTATATTATTTAACCTTTAGCAAGCCAGATTAAAAAATACGAAACGTCTCCCTGCCACCGGATTCTTTTTTGAAAATTTGCGTTATTGATTGATGGTGACTTTTTTGAAAATGTGATAATGTTTTGGTTGTTAAAGATATTTAAATAATATTTGCACATATAAATAAAGAATTTAATTCTGAATATATTGGTGTAATTTATGTACGTGTGTGTTTGATACAAGACGTATGAGAAAGTGTAAAGACATTTTTCACAAAAAAACATATATTTTATAACAAATAAAGAGGAAAAAAATAAGTAAAAAAAATAACTTACTTATCGAATTCCTTGGCAACACTGTACACTAAATCACACAAATCTGTTGTATTTATGTTCTTTCATTGCGAAATTATCAAAATATTGCCGGGGGAACTGTATAAAACATGTAGATTTGCAGTAAAATCATTCTTTGAGCTTAGGCCTATAGTCATTTTTGGTGCCACTTTAACATATTCGATATCAAACATGTACAAGTGCCCAAACCAACACGGCATTCTGTATATTCACTGCTGTGAAACTAAATAATTAATGATTCAAGTCAAGATTCAATGTTATTTTATTATAAATACGATGAAAGAAAGGTCTATAAAACCGATCTACCATCATGGCATCGTACCGGGGTGCAGATGTGGTCAGATTAATTGCTATAAAAATGTACCTTCCACCTAGACATCTTTACAACACTCATGTCGGACAAGGGAATGTACCGGCTCCGATTGCGCATGACCCGAACTATGTGCTGGTTGTGATTAGGCTGTGGTACACGTATTTAGCACGATATATCATTGGGCTGAATGCATCTGACAACAGTAGACAGCCACCATTGAAATTTTTGTCGATCACACTTAATCAAAGCTCGGTGAAGGTTAAAGTCCATCTCTGGCATTCATATGTTACCACTGAGAGAAAACATGATCTTTAAAGGGTTACTTTAGTGTTGTTATTACTACTTTGCCACAGTTTTCTTATTTGTGTTTATTTGAGTGTTGCAATTGTGAGTCTTCTTCTAATCTCAACTGAATAATCTCAGGAACTGTTTATATTTACTTCTAGATATTTGAATGTGTTTACCCGCCGAAGACAGATGTATTGGGCCATTGGTGCAAATAAAACGGCAATACAATGCATTTCCATTCTCTGGACTACATCCAACTGGAAATCTTGTAGGACCATTGTCCGGTTACAAGAGAAATCCAGTGGGAATTTGATAATGAAGAAGAATGTGTTTACACATTATAGTTCTATATTGTCTATATTGATTATCGGTTTGATTTTGTTTTGTCTGTTGTCATAGTTTTTGTTTTCTGTGTGTTTAGATATCGATTTTGGATCTCGCTGTATTTCTTTGTTTTGATTAGTTGTTTCAGTCTCTATGCTTAATTATTATACTATAATAAATACATATATATATAAAAAATAAGGGGCCTGAGAAAAGCTGTAAAAATGCTACTAAACTAGATAAAATAATAACTGAATAAATTATAAAAAGATTAGGTATAGTACTATGTATTGAACATATTGAAAGACAGCAAGTAAAATGGTTCGGCCGCCTTAGAATGAACCCAAATCAAATACCAATATGAGCATATAACATAAGATTATCTTGACATAAGGCCAAAGGTAGACCAAGAAAATAGTGCATTGAAAACATCAAGATACCCTTGAACAAACATGGACTTAATGCAACCAAGGTGACTCATCTGGCCTTGGAATGACAGCTGAAGCTCCACCTCTATACTTAACATCAAGTGTGAATATGATCAACCATCATTCACCTGGGGACAGACAATAGACTAAATACTTATATTGACTTACTTTACTTTATACCTCATTGTATTGACATAAACATAATTTAATTTAATTACAATATTATATTTATTAGAAGTAGTAGAATTGAGATTGACAGTTATGACTCTACTAGAAGTAGTAGAATTGAGATTGACAGTTATGACTCTACTAGAAGTAGTAGAATGGATATTGACAGTTATGACTCTACTAGAAGTAGTAGAATGGATATTGACAGTTATGACTCTACTAGAAGTAGTAGAATTGAGATTGACAGTTATGACTACTAGAAGATGTAGAATGGATATTGACAGTTATGACTCTACTAGAAGTAGTAGAATGAATATTGACAGTTATGACCCTACAAGCAGAAGAGAAGAAATTATGATTGCCAGATCCATAGTACACCTAGTTCTTTCAATTTGAATTTTACCCACTGTTACCAAATCCCCAACTTAGTAAGTTTGTTGGGTTATCCCTGACATAACAGGGACTTGATCTTCTAGATAACCTAGTCATTACACTTGAAAGAAAGACAATTTATAGATCCCAGCGATTGGGAAAGTTGATGGAAGTTAGTGACTTGCATCAGTTGGTCTATTGTCCTGTCAGTTTCTCATTTCATCAAAATGGTAATAACCTGTAACAGGAGGGCCTGTAGTAAAACTGTAGACCTGTTGGTGAAAACAAAGTAATAGAGTTTTATAGATTACCTAGGGTTGTGTGTTGCTGGGGCCCAGAAGGGGAGCAAAGAATAGCAGAACTGTTTACCTTCTATGCATGTCATAGAGGCAACTAAAGAGGTCATAGGGTTGAATTAGCTGTCCTATCCCATATATGGCCAGTGATCCAGAAGCCATGCTGAAGTTAGATATGTCAGGCCCAAAGGGTCAGATATTGCAGCGAGGCTGTAAAGCGTGACACGGTGCATTCCATTCTCCAGACTACATCCTGTTGGTTTACAAGAGTTTGAAAATGAATGCAAAAGATTACAAAAGTAGACTGATATGATATTTCAACCAAAAGTCTGTTCATCAAGCTCAGACCACAAGATAGAATGTATCAAATGGTTGGTTGGTTGCTGATCCAGCGGTCCATGGACTCATGCTCTTTGACCCAATGCCATTATGTGATATTTTAATGTGTTTGTGAGCTGTTGTGTTCTTCCATATAATGTGTTCCATTTATCTGGCCCTGAAGGGAGAAGCATTTTTCCGATGTCATCCAACGCTGGACATTCAAAAAAGGTGGTGGTCAACAGTTTCATAGGGAATGTATCAAATAAAATAGACAAAAACAGGCTGAACAGACAATCATCATCATGTGACATTATTTCCAGAAATTTGTCTTCCTTATGGATTCTCTGAACACTCCGAGTTGACCTGCCGCAGCTAGAGACATGTGTAAGCAATCTGATATATCACTGCACCATCGTCGTCTTGGGCGTCCTCTTCCCCTGTTGCTGTTAACTCTGATTTCATCTATTAATCTTTCCATGCTGTTATGTCTCTTTATATGACCAAAAAAAACCCAGATTTCTTGTTAAGATGTTAAGGAGCCTGCCCTCTTCGATGTTTATTGATATTAACACTTCTTGATTTGTCTTTGTTAGCTGTCTATGGTATACATAAAATTCCTCTGTAGCATCTCATTTCGAAAGGTGCGATTCGCTTTGCTATTGTTTTATTTAATGTCCATGCCACGCAACCGTATATTGCCACTGAAAATATGCATGTTATGATCCTACATAGTTTTGCTATGCTGCTGGTACCTTGCCAAAGAATTTTCATTTGGTCAAGTTTAAATGTCGCCATTGTAATTCTTCTCTTTATTTCTACAGTGCAGTCTCATGAGTTATTTATGTAGGTGCCCAAATACTGGAAATTTGTTGGGTTCTCTAGTTCCAAATCAATAGTTCTAACAGACAATAGAAAAGGTTCTCTAGTTCCAAATCAATAGTTCTAACAGACAATAGAAAAGGTTCTCTAGTTCCAAATCAATAGTTCTAACAGACAATAGAAAAGGTTCTCTAGTTCCAAATCAATAGTTCTAACAGACAATAGAAAAGGTTCTCTAGTTCCAAATCAATAGTTCTAACAGACAATAGAAAAGGTTCTCTAGTTCCAAATCAATAATTCTAACAGACAATAGAAAAGGTTCTCTAGTTCCAAATCAATAATTCTAACAGACAATAGAAAAGGTTCTCTAGTTCCAAATCAATAGTTCTAACAGACAATAGAAAAGGTTCCCTAGTTCCAAATCAATAATTCTAACAGACAATAGAAAAGGTTCTCTAGTTCCAAATCAATAATTCTAACAGACAATAGAAAAGGTTCTCTAGTTCCAAATCAATAGTTCTAACAGACAATAGAAAAGGTTCTTTAGTTCCAAATCAATAATTCTAACAGACAATAGAAAAGGTTCTCTAGTTCCAAATCAATAATTCTAACAGACAATAGAAAAGGTTCTCTAGTTCCAAATCAATAGTTCTAACAGACAATAGAAAAGGTTCTCTAGTTCCAAATCAATAATTCTAACAGACAATAGAAAAGGTTCTCTAGTTCCAAATCAATAGTTCTAACAGACAATAGAAAAGGTTCTCTAGTTCCAAATCAATAGTTCTAACAGACAATAGAAAAGGTTCTCTAGTTCCAAATCAATAGTTCTAACAGACAATAGAAAAGGTTCTCTAGTTCCAAATCAATAGTTCTAACAGACAATAGAAAAGGTTATGCAGGTCAATACTAAAAGGAAAAGAATGGCATCTTATTGATGACAAAATAGCAAACTTTCTCAAAATTATAATTACTCTAGGCAGATATTGGGACAATGGAAAGACAATATACTTTAGATGGATAGATAGATAGTATTAGAGTCATCACCAAGGGCAATGTTTGATGTTTGCTCCTAAGTATCAAATTTATCCACACATTCTATCTCAGTATTGTCTATTCTGATTTTTGGTTGTTGTATTGTTATATCTGTTGACATGATTTTTGTTTGTTGCGCATTTAAATATAAGTTTTGTGATTTGCTGTATTTCTTTGTGTTTTTGATTAGTTGTTCCAATCCCTTTATATCATTTGAAAGAAGCATAGTGTCATATGTGTAGCGTATTTCAGGGTTTCAAAACCACCAATGTTTAAAGCGTGATAGTCAGCGTTGTGTATGTCTTCTCTCGCATTCCTCATTATATTTTCTGAGAAGATTTTGAACAGGTATGGGAAGAGTGTGTATCTCTGCCGTACTCTACTCTGTACCTCAAACCACTCTGAGATCGTCCATTTGTTATCTTACTATTGTTATACAGTTTTACAGCAGTCCCACTTATTATCGATTGTTGTATTATATCAACTGCCACTACCTTGTCACATACTTTAACTATTTTATTACAGGTATTAGTCTGTTTCCTTGCATGTCTGACATCTAGTCCGTTTGTGATATCACCATTATTTTTACTGTTGTGTGTCTTGTATTTTTTAATATAAATATCTTATGGTTGAAACGTTGACTTAGTCTGTTCTATACTGTTTTTAGATATAGCCTATCTTATAGCTGTATTTTTTCACACCTGAACAACTGTGATGGATCAGATGCAGTTCTTAAAAAGTGCTTCAATAGTTTGTTGTATCCTGTTCTGAAGTGGAAATAGGATCCCATTTTTCTCAAGCGTAACATTCATACATATATCGTGTGATAGTCGACTACTCTTACTGCTTTCATAACAAGTCTTCTTTTCTTAGAAGGTTATTTTTAAAATTTATTTTATGCTTGTTTCGTTCCTTCATTTACCAACATGAAGGAATATCCTGGTATACCACAGGTACATTATCCTATACCTGTTAACTTTTACATGTTTTATTTATTTTACACAGAAAATGAATGCTCATGTTTCACTGAATGCACCTATATTGACCATTCATATTTACCTTCAGTAAAACTGTTCCTTCTACAGATTTTGGGCTCAGAATATTTCAAAGATTTAAGAATACAATTATTACATGCAATTTTTGATGTTGCTAGCTGAAAATAGTGTTGCCAGTCATAACTTGATTTTCGACAAAAGCTTCAAATGCCAAAAGCTTTATAACTTAGAGAAAGTTTTCTCCAGTTTGTGACAATCACTTTGAACTTTGATATTCTTTAGAATTTCAAAGGACTTTTAAAAAATTTGTTTGACACTGTCGTTCCGCACAAAAATGCTGAATATCTCAATGTTCTTTGAGCACACTGCTTTGAGAAAATGCCTTCTACTAAAAAGGGGGGGGGGGTTGGGGAACATAATTGTGTAGATAAAGTGACGTTGGGCTTCTACGAGAGAAAAGTAAACACTATATAAGTGTGTCATCTACTAGGAAGTTTGATTTTGCATGCTGGATGGTCTGTTATATAGATTTTGGGCAGAAATTGGTGTCAAAATACAGAATTTATGGATTATGTTGTGCTCAAATACAGAATTTAGGGATTATGTTGAGCTCAAATACAAAATAATACTTTTGGCAGTTGATAGATATGATATCTTTTAGTAATATTTCTTCCTCTGTGTGTGCTCGCTCTCTGATAACCAATACAAATCAAATCACCAGTGTCAGGGATAAGTGTGGTTGCCAGTTCCCTTCCTTGCTGTGCTTACCTTACATAATTCATCAATCAGGTACCCATTTTCAGCTGGGTCAACTAGATGAACGGTCGTGTTAGGCGAGAGTTCACAACCACTGTCTCTTTTATGTGTCCTGATGTGGTTTTGAAACCTGGCATGCTGTAGCCCGGTGATAGTAAGCAAGTTCAATATCAACTAGGCTACCACTTCCTCATAAATGGGTATCATATAGCAAAAGAATGAGATATGGGCTGAGAAAATGTTTTCATAGAGCAAGTATCAAAGAAGGCATAGCTATGGGTTCAAACAGCAAGTGAAAGCTATAGACAGCAGAGACACATTGCTTCAGCTAGACACAAATAATTATACTGTAAATGGATACAAATGTATTGCAAAAAAAGACTAATGATACATTTTTTTTCTGCATTCATTCTCAAACTTCTGCTAATTAGCAGGATGTAGTTCAGAGAATGAAATGTGCTGTGTCATGGTTTACAGGTGCTGTTTCATGGTTGCACTTTGCAGCCTGACACATCCTTCTTCATCATGGCTTTTGGATCACATTAATCTTTAGGATGTGACAACTAATTCTACCCACAAACCTCCTTAGTTCACTTTTATGACATGCATAGTATTTCATAATCATCAAGTGCCATCTCCGCAATGAATGGCTGCAACATGCCTCCAACATCCCCTGTACCTTGATGGTACTCTTTGTTTGACTGTAACCTGTCCATTTCATGATGTTGCTCTCCCACTTGTATCTCTGCCTACTTCTTGCTGGCATCCCCTCGACCTTACCTTTAAGTAGAGTCTTTAATAAGGTGCCACATCTTTTAATATGTTCAAAATACTTTATTTGTTTGATTTGTATTTCCTTTGTTAGTTCTGTTTTCATATGTAGTGTTGTTAGACCATCTTTATTCATTTTCTTAATTACATGAAGCTCACCCTATTCTTCTATATCTCCACATCTCAAAGGCATCAATTCTGTCTTCTAGTTGTTTATGGGTCAAAGTGCTTCTATTATTTGCTCCCCTTTCGGATGAAACAACACATGGATTAGGGGGTGTACAAGTCTGAATCACTGCGAATGAGCTGTACCGGGGCATAAAAGGAGATAGAGTTTAAATGAGGTCAATGTCCGCTACGTAAGGTGATAGTTTTGTGATCAAACAGACAAGTATTTTGTCTTATTAATGCAGGTAACATCAGATAAGATCAGGTGGGTATGAGATTTAGGCTCATCTGTATCTCAGGTCAGTGAGGTCAATCAGAGAAACATAGATAAGAGGACAAACACACAGGATGATTAATCATTTCTCTCCAAATCTGTTATGTTGTACGTGATTTTTGTCTTATCCTTTCATTCACTTGAAATGTTCCTGTATCTACAAGTTTGTCTCTATTCATGTCTGTGTGTTGCCAGGGCTCATAGGGGAGCTAAGAATAATGATATTATTACCTGCCATAAGTGTCATTAAAAGGCGACTAACATTTTTGGGGTGGAGTTCTGTCCCATCCCATGAGGGTCAAAGGGATCCGAAGCCATACTGAAGTAAGATGTGATAGGCTGAAAGGTGAAAATATCACAGCCAATATGTAAACCATGACACAATGCTTTCCATTTTCTCTGGACTACATCCTGCTCATCTGAAGGAATTTGAGAATTAACGCACAAGAAGAAGAAGTAGAATCATTTCATACTCAGTCATCACTGTACAGTTTTTTCTTACAATTTAGCCTTTTCTTATCAATCAAACTGTAAAGTTTTTCAAATTTGTCCATATGTACTCCATCCCTCTCAACGAATCAGCATGCAGCCTGCTAAGAGTACCACTCTTAGCACGTAACTCTAGCTCCAAACTAGGGATCTCTGAGAGATCTAGGGATCTCTAAAACTCAATTTTGAAGATTAGCCTTTCCTTAAGATATAAACCCAGAGTTAGAAAAATATGGCCCGTGAGCAGTATCTGTTCCCTTAAACTATTGTTATTGGCCCACCTGAACTACCGGTATTTAAAACTTTTACTACCCCGGTATATGCAATGGCAGCTGAGCTCAGAAAATATCCAATTGCAAGCTATCTGTCTCAAACTGTAAAATATGATACTAAAATTGTTCTAAGAAAAAAATATTATACTAAACCCTAAACTTATACTGATCTTGCTAGCTGAAAACAGTGTTGCCAGTCACGAATTTTTGATGTTCAACATTAGAAGCTTTGAATGTGGAAAGTCTTATAACTTTTAAAGTAGTTTTCATCAGTTGGTGACAATCACTTTGACGTCCTTTAGAATTTCAAAGGATTTTTTAAATGTTTGTGAGCTCTATCCGACAGGAAAAATGTTAAATCTGGCCTTCCAACCCAAAGAGGTTGCCAATCTGAGCTGTAAATGTATTCCAACCCAAAGAGGTTGCCAATCTGTGCTGTAAATGTATTCCAACCCAAAGAGGTTGCCCATCTGTGCTGTAAATGTATTCCATCTCTGCTATTTATAAGTTGGGACTTACATACCAATATTGTAAAGCTTATTATAAGTATTCTAGTAAAGTATTCTTCTTCTTCAAAGTTCATTCTCAAACTCCTGAAGGATCTCTCTTGTAGCAGAACCTTGATCTATTCTAGATTTCCAGCAGGATGTTGTCCAGAGAATGGAAATTCATTGTGCCGCCATTTTATTTGTGCAATGGCTCAACACATCCGTCTTTGGTGGGTAAAGTATTCAGTTTTAAGATAGGCTGCAGTAACAATATCAAGAAGTGATACATATATAAATTTATTGCTCTTTAGTTGCTCATCTGGTTGACAGGATTGAGAATGTACACTGTCACTCAGTGGTATTCAACCTTTTTTTTTACCTGTGCCCCCACTCCCCTTTTTGAACAGGTTTTCTTTGGTAGCCACCCAGGAACTGAAGAAAAGCTAGTTGATTTTCTCCAAGGCGTATTACTATATCTCATTCAAGTAATTATCTCATGTAGCCCCCAATTTTTCCTTGTGACCCACCCCGGAGATCGCTGTGGGAGACTATATTGCCCACATTGAGAAGCACTGTTGTAGCTCATACTGAGGTCTATAGAGCTTTTCTTCCGTTGTTGTTTCTTTGGACCAGTATGTTTGCCTCAGTAATTCATATTCAGTTTTTCTGCCTTCCCTAGAACATGTCTAATCCATCACAGTTTACAAGATCAAAGAGATTACCCGTATATACTCGCTCCAGCAAAATTGAAATCCAGCAGGCAAAGCTTGGAATAGGATAATGAAGTTACGTCAATAGTGCAATTCTTACTCATCGTTTTGTTGTTGTATATGTTAGTTAGTTAATTATTCATTGGATCATTGTCACTGCACTCCGCACAAGTCCGTAGGTGCTCACATTTCTAGTTAGTTAGTTAGTTAGTCATCGGATCATCATCACTGCAAACTGGACACATCCATAGTTGCTCCGATCTCTCATTGAGTGTATCCGCCATCACACTTCTGCTGACAGTACCGGTCCTATGCTGGTTGACCATCATTCTTCTGCGCCCTCCAAAATGTTCACCTCTAGCAACACCGCATTTCAATCCCTGATCTTTAATCCTAGCCATTGAAAAGGAATCATCATCCAGATTAGTCTCACTCTCGCGTGTTATATCTCTTAATGAGTTCAAAACGTCAGCGCGATCCATTGTCCTATCGTCCTGTGCCACAATCGCACACGATGCCAGTTGATCCGCTCTTTCATTGCCTCGAACGCCCACATGTCCCGGCACGAAAATAAATGTAACCGCTTTCAAGCTCGTATTTCCCAAGGCCTCAATCCACTGTTCGCGAACGAGACCCACTTGTACCTTCTTAATCATACTCATAGAGTCACTCAAGATGCAGACCTGCGTTACCTTCTGTGTGCGTAGCCACTCAAATGCCTTGGTCGCCGCCATAGTCTCCATGGTCATACTACTCATAGTGACCGCAAAAGCACCACTTTCCTCCTTGATCATTTTACCTGCGCACTGAGCTGTAAAGGCCCAAGCACTGCGAACATGCCTAATTACAGATCCATCAGTGTATATAATCACATCCCCCTCTTTGGTATTCTCACTGATTAAAGCCTGCTCATCAGCTCACATTTCTCCATGAGTGTATCCGCCACTACATGTTGACTGACTGTCCCAGTGCGCCGCTGATTGACCATCATTCTTTCTCATGTTGTATGTTTTGTCTTGATAAAGACATTGTGGTCGAAATGTCTATTTGTGCTTTTTATTTATTATCAAAACTTCATTGCCCTGTTCAAGCTTCATCCATTGCCTAGATACAATTTGACATGATTTCGGTGGTTACAAATTTAGTAAACGGAAGCCTGCGTTAAAACAGCACCAATTGGTTAGTAAATATTTTTTTTAAAATATGAAATGGTCTAAATAGCAGTTTTATCTGGAGAAATATATCATTTAAAAAATGTATGCAGCTATAACCATTATTATCAGAAAGCATATCTTGGACAGATGTAGCAGTTGTCACGGCCTTTCGAAACTCCTGCTGATATTGAGATAATCTTCTAGATTTAGTGAGTGGCATATTCAGCAGGTCTTTGATATCTTGTGTCCCCATCTTTTTTTTTGGTCTATTGCACTGGCATGATCTCTTCCATTATGATATTTTCTATTATGCTGCACTATTTAGTCAAAATATTGTAAACTACAGGAATTTTAAAAACAAAAGTAGGAATTCATGTTTAAAATGGTGAATTTGAATGAATAATTTTAGTAAGGTACTCTTCAAGAAACTCTGAACTTTAACCTACTTAGTTATATCAGAACATATTACCATTAAAGTCAGCTTGATGTGGTTAAATGGTTAATATATAGCTAAAATTAAAAAAAATATAGTATAGTCCAAGTGTGACACGTAGGTAAAAATAAGGCTGAGTCGTGTGAAATTATAGCTGTCCCTTGAACAAATAGTCTAGTCCAAGGTCACATGTAGGTAAAAATAAAGCTAATGCATTTCAAATTATAGCTGTCCCTTGAAGATACCTGTATGATATACCTTGAACATACCTGTATGATATACCTTGATCATTCCTGTATGATATACCTTGAACATACCTGTATGGTATACCTTGAACATACCTGTATGATATACCTTGAACATACCTGTATGATATACCTTGAACATACCTGTATGATATACCTTGAACATACCTGTATGGTATACCTTGAACATACCTGCATGGTATACCTTGAACATACCTGCATGGTATACCTTGAATATACCTGCATGGTATACCTTGAACATACCTGTATGATATACCTTGAACATACCTGTATGATATACCTTGAACATACCTGTATGATATACCTTGAACATACCTGTATGATATACCTTGAACATACCTGTATGATATACCTTGAACATACCTGTATGATATACCTTGAACATACCTACATGGTATACCTTGAACATACCTACATGGTATACCTTGAACATACCTGTATGATATACCTTGAACATACCTACATGGTATACCTTGAACATACCTGCATGGTATACCTTGAACATACCTGCATGGTATACTTTGTTGCAGTCCTTGTTACATAAGAAATGTATCTGTCATTTACAAACTCAAAAAGACATGCTTGGGAATCATGTAACTAAAACACTGTCTCAAAATGAGAACATGCTTTCAAAACAGCAGCCATTCACACAACCACAAAAATCGTGAACGCTGCAAATAAAGTAATGTTTGTTATTAATTTCCAATGGTAAATGGAAACACTTGGAAAGAGGCATTAAGAGACATCAATAAATCAATCTGCCCCTGCCCACATAAGAGCACAGGGCAAAGATGAATTTTAGTCTAGTCTACATCAGGGTTGCCAAAATTTCATATATCAAAATTTGTGAATGTCATTGGCCCTAGAAATGTATTAAAACTTAGGAGTTTTGCAAGTTTTAGCTATTTTTAAATCTTAGATTTGACTATAATAAGTTTCTACTAATTGGCAACCCTGGTATACTGTGTCTTTAGGTATTTTCATGTAATCCCAACTGCCAATATCATTGTGTACTTTCATCATCTCTCTTCTACAAGCTGTTGCAGGTTCTCCCTTGCAGCTGGAAAACTTATTGATAAAACCGTATTCTATGACATTTTATTCATAAATCAGCCTCCCTTTATCTTTGTTTATTAGTTATCAGATGATTGTAAAATCTGCTTGATCATTCAAGGCAATATCTCTACATTCCGTCCATGTGACAACCGAGTCGTGGACTTCTAATTCAGGGAGCAAAGAACAGGGCCACTATCTTCTTTCCATGTATGTTGTAGAAGGTGACTAAGGAAAGTTGGAGGGATGTGCTGACAACCTGTCGCCTGTGAAAAAGTATTTCTCAGTGCATATCTTGCCTTGATTTCTTACTTTTGTTTTCTGTCAAATGATCCCCATGGATGACGGAAAGATGCAGGACGGTGAACATTGCATTTTTGTCCTTTTGTGGCAACGTCCTATGTGGTGATGAATGCTAGGTGTACCATTACTGCAGATGGGTCAACAGATCTGATGGAAGAATGATAAACTAGTTGACCAAGACTTAATGCTGCACTCCTGGCAGGACGTGATGATGATGGGTCAACAGATTTGATGGAAGAATGATAAACTAGTTGACCAAGACTTAATGCTGCACTCCTGGCAGGACGTGATGATCCTGGGACACTGAAATGCTTACATTCATGAACTAAGCACATGCATCCATAAACCCCCTTTTAACACAACCATACTTTTGAAACAACAAACCTCATGCATTTTTGTGTCATTTCAGTTACTCAAGCCTCACAGATTACTTATTTTTTTCAACATTCATTCTCAAACAACTATTGGATCTCTCTTGTAGCAGTACAATAGCTTACTAGGTTTCAAGTGGGATATAGTCCAAGGAATAGGATATATTGTTTCATGGTTTTATTTGCATCAATGGCTCAATACATAAAACTTTGATGTGTGTTGTATATATTCAGTGTTTGACAAATTCCACTTAACTGTGGATAGCCATATCCGTAGTAAGTAATCCAGTGTGTCGCAGTAAGTTTATCAGTGGTGCATACAGGGTAGAATTTTTTACCAATTCATTGTTACTTACCCCCTTTTTCAGCTTTCTGGGTCACAATTGTCTTGACCACAGATATCCACAGCAATTATCCACAGCAATTATCCATTCTCAAAATTGTGATGTTTGTCAAGCACTTCCTGTTGGTATGTTAAATTCTATAGTCTCTGGTCATAAGCTTCAATATTCATTAAAAAAAAACTTGGTGTCCTTTGAAATTTCCTTCATATATTTATTCTTTGACCTAGTTTGTTTTCTAGTGCGGTTTTGAGGCAAGGATTAGTGTCTGGCTTCCTGATATAGTTGGCTGGTTTGAAGGACATGTTCTATGGTCTAGAAACTGTCCCACATGTACTTCTTACGTGTTCGTTAGAACGCAGTAGTAGGAAGTAGTTTGAAGTACGGAATGTGTTGTGTCATGGTTTACATTTTGGCTGTGATATCTGCACCTTTTGGGCCAAAAACATTCTAACTTCAGAGTGGTATAATTTTGACCATCTACAAGGATGGTGTAACCTACTAAAGCCCCTTTAGTTGACTCTTACAGCATGCATGGTAGGTTATAGTGCTACGATTCTTTGTTCCCCAGCAACACATATGTACATTATATAATTGGTAGTATGTGACATGTTGAGTTGATAATGGGCTGCTTTTGAATCAGCAGTGTCCTGTGCAGTCTAAAGACATCTTGGCATAAGAACATGTAACTGGTAATATATAGGCCTATTGTTTGAACCATTACATCTAGTTGTATCATTGATTTGGTTGTATTATTCTTCACCTGCTCGTGAGCACATGTTATCCATCTTTCACCTGCTCGTGAGTACATATCCATCTTTCACCTGCTCTTGACAGACTGTATTTGTTATTGATTATACACCAATATTATTGCTCGTCCATCACATGATGATGATGACCATTTCTTACATCTACTTTTGAAATTCAGTTAGAGTTATATCCCTTGATTATGGGTTTATATATGACTAATAAGACCTATTCTGGCTGCTAATGACATTGAATAGTGTGCATGGGATGACCACTGTAGATGGTTTTTGGTCTACCCGTGACTTTTTATCTACTCTCCGCTGTTGAACTGTTGCATCTTACCTCTTTTCTCAAGATGCTGTGCCTTTTTAACAAAAATAGAGCGCCATGTAGCTCTATTTTGTGCAATTTCTTTCCATGTATCTTAATCTATTTCAAAGTCGTTCAGTGAGATCTTTAACGAGTCATTGTAGCGCTTTTTTTGACCACCTTGAGAACCTATGCCATTCTGCAACTCACCATAGAGATGTATCTTTGGCAGGCCATGATCTGGTGCAAGTACCACATGACCTGCTCAACGAATCTGTGTCTGCATAAGAATATTGTCAATAAACTGGGAACCAAGAGTATTGCATTTGTGGCCAACTTATAGGTGCTTAGTATCCCCCAGCAGATGTCTAAGAGTATGCTTGCCAATGGGTTCCCATAACTTGCTGGTTAAATTCACTCCTCATTCTGCCGTGCATGTTTCCAGTACTACTCATGTCAGTTACTCCCAGAAATCCTGCTGAGCCTCGGGTCAAACTGAGTAGAACATAGACTCTGATAGCAAGCAATTGTCTATTGTCTTTCCCCAGGTGGTTTGTTATCCACTATTGCTGTTAAGAGTAGGGGTGATTTGAGCTTGAGCTTGCGTTCTAAAGCCAGATGTGTGGACTCGGCTGTGCTATGACTGAGTCTGTTCAGGATGTCCCCAACATTTTCTATCTTTTCCGTGGTCTTCCTCTGATTTTGTACCTTGATCTCATTTGGTTATATGCCTTGTATACATAGCACATAACAAACAATGTAACGTGGAAAATAATATTTCCTACAACTGCAGGAAACAGCTGTCAAGGACGTAGCTACATGCTCTATACTTATTATTATATCTCCTCAAGTAACTTTTATGGCATTTCTCAAGCAGCGTATCTCTCACATTACAATCTGTCTCTCTTGAACCTTAGACAGAGTCCATGTTTGACAGTGATAACAGAAGGTTGACACGGATACGATATTCCGATCTACCTCTTGACATTCATATCAATATTGCTAGACTTAGTTTATCTATTTTGCGTTGTACAGCAATATATCAACTTTGATATGCAGTTTTACATTAAGTAGCGGTGTCAGAAAATATGCTTCTAGATTTAGTGCAGTCAGCAAATAATTCTACCGTATACAATCTAGACTAACGGTTCTCAAGGTTATCTTACGCATGACCACATTTTTTAGCTCCATTTTTCTGATGCTCCCCAAACTGCAGCTGTAAGATAAAAGATACAAATAATAATTTACTATAATAGAATCCATACATGAAAGATTTGGTCTCAACAGTGGCTAACCAGCATGCAATATCAAACGTCTTAGTAGATGACATACCTTTATAGTGTCGACTTTTCTCGTGCAGAGGCCACACATTGCTTCATCTGCACAATTATGTTCCCCCTACTTCTTTTTCTTCTCAAAGCATTGAGACCCTCTGAGAGATGGAGCCTTCTGAGAACATGAAATACAACTCGGAAAAAAACTTCATTATGCAGAATGATAAACGGCAGGGATCTCCCTGCCATAGTAGTTAAGCCGTTCACTTTGTGCTCAAGAAGTTGCGGTTTGGAACCCTGTTCACAATGTCTTATTTATAAGGTGGAATTTTTCTGAGATCCTTGAGGATTATCGCTTAAAGCTACGGAGTGGACCTCTCGGCAATCGGCATGCCGCTTTGTTGAGATGGATGGAGAACATATGGGGTAACCTGAGTACAATGAAGTCAGTCCTCTATGCTGTTTGAGCCCTTTGTTTTTAACCAGCAAACCATAGGAACTATAAACATGCATGTCCTTTGAAATTTGCTGAGGGAGACTGAGCACCTATTGGTTTGCCCAGAGTGCAACAATGTCATCTCATAACCAATCTCTGGTTAATATAAATTTGCAATCTTTTGATTCTATCTGAAAGTAGTATAGGTAACAATCACTGAAAATCACACATCATTTTTTTTTGTAATATCAAAGTAACTGTGATCTTTCAATAACATGGGAATAACTCTACTTAAGCTACATTCTACAAATATTTTATTCTAGTTTTTTTCACTTAATTTCATGCAGTCATATTTCTGTGACCCATTCAGACAAATGTGTGTCATGTCCTTCCCATTAAATAGTCCACATTTTCTTTGTTGTGCCCCAGTAATATGTGGTTAACAGGTGGGCCATATGTCACCAGTTAAGAACCACTGGTCTAGACTACACTGCATACTATAGCCCACCTTCCATTATGTGGCACAGAAACTCTATAGAACATTGACTTTTTGACATTACACCTTTAAAAAATGTGTTATGTGCAGTATTTTAATCCAGTGATTCTCAGATTGTACCAGAAAACCTTGGGGACAGCAGCCCAGCAGAGAAAACTTACAACATGTGAGATGAAATGCCTGAGACAAGCTGCATGAGTGACCAAAATAGACACAATGGGGAAGAATCGGTATAAGACTAGCCCAGAATACATTGAGAAACAAATAAAATAGTTTGGACTGAACACCTTATGAGAATGAGCCATAACCAACTACCAACAAGAACAGGTTATATATTGAAATTGTACAGTCTGGATAATGTGACTGTCAATAAAATGTTTTACATTTCATTGATTTTGAGTTGAATCTGTGAAAGTAACAATTGAGTCGATGATGAAATGTTATATTCTCTGGATGATCCAAGTTATAGAATATATACCGGTAAGGTATATCAGTGGGGACAACATCATTGTCTGATATCGTGCCCAGTTCTGATGGACAACGTTGATAGGTTGGTCAGCAACTGTTTATCTGTCCTTAATAATTATCCTGCTGAAAATGGATGTGCCGGGCCACTGGCGCAAATAAAACAGCGACACAATGCATTTCCATTCTGTAGACTACATCCAGCTAGAAATCTAGTAGGACGATGGTCCTGCTACAAGGAAGATCCCGCAGGAGTTTGATAATGAATGCTGAAGAAGATGAATAATTACCGGTATGATTTTCTGGTATAAACTGATAATCCATTTGTGGAGGTCATACCACCATATTATTTCTGCGGGTGGGCCGGCTGTTGTCTTCATAGGAATGAGAAAATCCACATCTCAACAGCACAAATAGGTACAACAACTGTTTATTGGTTCTGAATAATTATGGCTTTCCAAGTTTGGCTTTCCAATATTCTATAACTTGTATCATCCAGAGAATATAA
Source organism: Meghimatium bilineatum (assembly GCA_034231615.1). Classification (NCBI taxonomy): domain Eukaryota; kingdom Metazoa; phylum Mollusca; class Gastropoda; order Stylommatophora; family Philomycidae; genus Meghimatium; species Meghimatium bilineatum. The sequence continues at coordinate 5,629,441 of CM067321.1, forward strand.
CAATTCATCATCGACTCAATTGTTACTTTCACAGATTCAACTAAAAATCAATGAAATGTAACACATTTTATTGACAGTCACATTACCCAGACTGTGCAATTTCAATACAAGACATATTTCTATAAACACTCTCTCTCTCTCTCTCACTCACATTTTCTGCTTCATTGCACAATTATAATAAACAGAAGGATCTACCGTTTTAAGACTAGCCTGCATACAACTCAACTTAAGGTGGTATAGTTTTCATCATCATCATCATCAAGTGCAGCGAGGGTTGGCTGCAACGTATCTCCAACACCCCATCTCTTGTCTTGGTGGTGCACTCTGATAGACTGTAGCCTGTCCATCGTGTAATGTTACTCTCCCACATGTATCTCTGCCTACCTCTTGCTCGCTTCCCTTTGACTTTACCCTCAAGTAAGGTCTTCAATAAGGTGTCATGTCTTTTAATGTGCCCAAAATATTTTATTTGCCTGATCTTTATTTCTCTTAGTAGTTCTTTCTTCATATTAAGTGTCTTTAGCACCTCTTTATTTGTTTTCTTCTCTTTCCATGATGTTCTCCCTATTCTTCTATATACCCACATCTCAAAGTCATCAATTCTGTCTACTAATTGTGTATTTAGTGTCCATGTTTCTGAGCCATACATTAATATAGAATAGATGTAGCATTTGATAATTCTCATTTTTAACTGTGTATCAAAACAAATAAATAAAAAATGTGATTTATTAAAGCTTCATTCATAATATCCTGTAAGCAAGAGTATTTGTCATAATTTAAAATAGTTTTCACCAGTTTACAAATTACCATAATGTCATTGGAAGTACTAATATCACACACAATAACTAAACTGTTTCCTGGAATGAACACGTGTACCATGCGCACAAGTATTGTGTAGTTAGCAATGTGTGATTGAATGCATGGATGGTGCTGAAAAGTTGAACAATAGCTAAAATGTAATGTCCTGTACGGGATACGATTTGTAGAGATGGTCCAGCCGTGTAGTAGAGTGGTCGAAGGTGAATTAGTGTCTTCTTCAGCGTTCATTCTCAAACTCCCGCTGGATCTCCCTTGTAGTAGGCCCATGGTCCTATTAGATTTCCAGCAGGATGTAATCCAGAGAATGGAAATGCGTTGTGTCGCCGTTTTATTTGCGCCAAAGTTTTTACACATCCGTCTTCGGCGGTGGTGAATTAGTGCGATATGTTAAGATGTGTAGATATGGTCCAGCTGTGTAGTAGAGTGGTCTAAGGTAAATTAGTGTGATATGTTAAGATTTGTAGATGTGGTCCAGCAGTATAGTAGAGTGGTCTAAGGTAAATTAGTGCGATATGTTAAGATTTGTAGATGTGGTCTAGCAGTATAGTAGAGTGGTCTAAGGTAAATTAGTACGATATGTTAAGATTTGTAGATGTGGTCCAGCTGTGTAGTAGTGTGGTCTAAGGTAAATTAGTGCTATATGTTAAGGTTATCAAAGGTTGCACTAGATTTGTTTAATCCTCTGCAAAAAATCTTAATATTATTAGTAAACTTCAAGAAATTATTGACAACAAATAGAAGGTAACTGGAGATATTGTGACAATGGAAAGGCAAACTTTTAAAAGGTAACTGGAGAGATTGTGACAATTGAAAGGCAAACCTTTAAAAGGTAACTGGAGATATTGTGACAATGGAAAGGCAAACTTTTAAAAGGTAACTGGAGAGATTGTGACAATGGAAAGGCAAACCTTTAAATAGAAATAGATAAACTGTCCAAATAAATGTCAATACTGCAGTTTCCCATTAGAGGGTTAAAGGAAGGCTGTATGACGAAGGCCTCATGCCCTTGCTGTCACCGCATTATGTACAGGGTGTGTTTTTAATTTATCTTCCAACAAACAAATTCAATCCTTATCAGGATCGAACCATAGATGATTGTAGGACCAACATTTTACCTCTTGACCATACACCACATAATAGATAAACTGATAATGCTAGAAATGTTCTTGCATTCACTGATGGATCACTGTGTAGTGAGGTGAAAAGCTTGGTTGGGATTTTATAGCTAGTGCTAGAGTCATCACAGAATGTAGGTACATATGGTACAACTTCATTAAGAGGATATGAGTCGATGCAGCGGTACAACATATGGTACAACTTTATTCAGAAAGAAGATGCGAGTCAATTAGGTTACAACAGCCCTTAAAAGGCTCTTTAAGATTCTTCTGCTAAAACTGTTATTGTGTCAATATTCAGTCTATGCTTTGGAAGATACAAAATTATGTGCCATTATGTGTTGATGTCATCTAGAAAAAACTCAGAGGCATCACATGGATCTACTTCCTGGGACATGCTGGCATACACAGTAATGTGACAGCAGACAGACTTACGTCAATAGATGGTTTGGCAATGGATAAGAACAACATTCTTGTGTATATCTCAGACGGTTATAATTGTTGATAGTTTCCCTTGTATATCTCAGACGGTTATAATTGTTGATAGTTTCCCTTGTATATCTTACATGTTTATATTCTTCTCATCATTTCCTTGACAGATCCAGACATATCTAGAGCAGCAAGACCATCAGTTGAAGTAAAGCCAATTTTAAAATGGATCATCACAACCATATGACGATGGATGAAACAACCATGGCCATGAATCACAACACTATGGGTTCTGAAACAACAATGCATCAACACGATCATCACAATATGGGTCATGAAACAACGCATCAACATGATATGGGGTCAATGGACGATATGAATATGCCCAGCATGAATGTATGTAGTTCAGTTAATGTGCATGCTTATAATGTCACGTTACCATTTATTTGTTTCCAGAATTAACATCATAGCAGATCCATAGGTTCTGATTCTTGTTTGATTGGTGAGCTGGTTCATGTTTGGTAGGTGAGCTGATTCTTGTGTGGCAGGTGAGCTGATTCTTGTTTGGTAGGTGAGCTGATTCTTGTGTGGTAGGTGAGCTGATTCTTGTGTGGTAGGTGAGCTGATTCTTGTGTGGTAGGTGAGCTGATTCTTGTTTGGTAGGTGAGCTGATTCTTGTGTGGTAGGTGAGCTGATTCTTGTTTGGTAGGTGAGCTGATTCTTGTTTGGTAGGTGAGCTGATTCTTGTTTGGTAGGTGATGATGGTTTGCCATTCTTATCAACCCTCATACATGCTAGATAATTTTCTAGTTACAACTTATATATTGATTATTGTTGTTGTTTAATTCCCCAGGATTTAAGAGCAACTAGCTCTTACTGCCTATGTACAATGGGGTTGTTTCTCCAGAACTTTCTTTTATACCTAGAAGATTTCAATTCTTAACATTGTGAAGAGGTCGCCTACTCAGTGTGGGAAGTAAATATAGAAAATGAAATTTATATTTTAAAAAATATAGCAGGTTTATGTGGAAAAATACACAGAATAGACATTTTCATCAGAAATGTCTTATCAAGATAGGGGCAGACAAACACAGAATAGGATCTACATTGTCAAGCGGAGACTACATGTCAGACATGTGGGAGCTGACAGGTCAGGAATGTAATGAAAGGTGGGAATGTGAGTAGATAGAAAAAAAATACAATTTAACAAGAAAATACAAAATAGAAAATCGGCTAAAGTAAACATCAACCAATTATTATAAAGTACCGGTAGGTCAAATAAAATTTTAAAAACTTTCTTATCGGGATCAAGTGTAGCATGTCAAGCATGTGATGACCGAAAAGACTGATGTAAATATGGCAACTAGTGGCACAGGAGATCTGGCTATGATCAGCGGTTCAAAAATCAAGAAAACAAAGACAGAACAACCGGAAGGAATAGGAGAGAAGAGAGAAAGTTATAGGAAAATAAAAGGGAGAGAGAAATTACAGATAAGGATATGAAACAAATTTATGGATTTGGTTGATACCTGCAGGTTCTAGAGTTCCCATGGTGTGGATAAGGCAGTTCTCCATAAAGAAATGGCTCCTATAGTCTGATTTGCATAATAAACTAGCAATGACTTAGATGTCATGAGCATATGTCATATGACCAGGGCCATTGAAGTGAGCTGTAGTCTTTTGAAACTGTAGTCTTCCATGGGGGTGAAACTACATTCTTCCATGGGGGTGAAACTGTGTAGTCTTCCATAGGGGTGAAACTGTGTAGTCTTCCATGGGGGTAAAACTGCATTCTTCCATGGGGATGAAACTGTGTAGTCTTCCATGGGGGTGAAACTGTGTAGTCTTCCATGGGGGTGAAACTGTGTACCGGTAGTCTTCCATGGGGGTGAAACTGTGTAGTCTTCCATGGGGGTGAAACTGTGTAGTCTTCCATGGGGGTGAAACTGCATTCTTCCATGGGGGTGAAACTGTGTAGTCTTCCATAGGGGTGAAACTGTGTAGTCTTCCATGGGGGTGAAACTGTGTAGTCTTCCATGGGGGTGAAACTGTGTAGTCTTCCATGGGGGTGAAACTGTGTAGTCTTCCATGGGGGTGAAACTGTGTAGTCTTCCATATGGGTGAAACTGTGTAGTCTTCCATGGGGGTGAAACTGTGTAACTGTGAAACTGTGATTCAGACTCGATGACTGCATCATGAATGGATGGTGTATGTTAAGGTTTCACACCTGCAGGGACCTATGTGGTCATGCAGTTCATGGCAATGAGGGAGGTCACATGCTAGCTTCAAGAGCACAGGTGTCAAATGACAATGGATAAGGGGGAGATTTTCCGTTCTCTTTGTATGCATCTTATGAATGACAGCACAGTCGTGGATGATAGTGTTTTTAAGAGCTTGAAGGAGTGTGGAATTACTCAGGGAGATAGAGAAGGACAGTTAAGGGGTAGGATGATGAAAATATCCAATCAATATGAACTATCAGCATATATAATCTTTACCATCTGCTGAAAGAGTCAGGACTTCTATAGGAATGCCAAGTGTTTACTGCCTATAGCAAGGTTGAATATGATTTAGACAAGTAAGATCAATTTATTACAGTAAAGAACAATCTATTCAGATCACTAGTGCGAAGTGGTACAGAAGGCAACTTTGACGGCCACAGGCATTTGAGCATCCGAACCGTTCAGAAAGTAATGGCAAACTACTGAGGTATTTTTATTGCTTAGAAAATCACTATAGCCAAAAAATGCTGGGTTGTTGGCTACGTTCTGAATAGGATACTCTACTAAAAAAAGTTTTAAGTAATCTTTTACACGGGTCACAATGCAGACATGGAAAGTTAAACACACAATGCAGACATGGAAAGTTAAACACACAATGCAGACATGGAAAGTTAAACACACAATGCAGACATGGAAAGTTAAACACAATGCAGACATGGAAAGTTAACACACAATGCAGACATGGAAAGTTAAACACACAATGCAGACATGGAAAGTTAAACACACAATGCAGACATGGAAAGAAGGATTCAGATGTTTGAAAACAAGTGCTACAGACGTTTGTAAAGAATTTGTTATATAGAGCACAAGACATATGCCTCCGTACTACAACAAATAAACAAACTTGCAGGTTATCAAGAACCACTTGTAGCAGTGGTAAAACAATATAAACTTGTTTGATTTGAATATGTAATGAGATGCAGCTTACTTTCTAAATATAAAAATATTTTGCAAAGGACAGTTGAGTGTGAAAGTAGAAAATTACAAAGAAAATCCTGGATTAACAATCTCAAGGAATGGTCTGGGCATAATTTTTCTAAAACATGTTCGAATGGCTAAAGACAGAATTGTTTAAATGGTCTTTTGTGCTGATGTCTCCAATGTGGCACACTTGCGATCTTAATGGGTTAAGTGTCTTATTATTATTATTGTTATTATAATTATTATTATTATATATAGTACTGTTGTAAAAGTTAATACAGGACATATTCAATAAAACTGAAGTACATTCTGTACAAAATACAGAAAATCTGTACTGATTGACAGGTATGAATATATGTTCACAAATGTGTTTAATGCATCACCTCCCACTCTTCTGTCCACAGATGTATTTTGATGCCGTACATAATGTGTATGTGTTGTCTTTTCTGTCCACAGATGTATTTTGATGATGGATATTCTTCTTCAGCGTTCATTCTCAAACTCCTGCTGGATCTCTATTGCAGTAGGACAATGGTCCTATTAGATTTCCAGCAGGATATAGTCCAGAGAATGGAAATGTGTTGTGTCGCCGTTTTATTTGCGCCAATGGCCCGACACATCCTTCTTCGGTGGGTGATGATGGATATAATGTGTATGTGTTGTTTCTTTTGTCCACAGATGTATTTCAATGATGGATATAATGTGTATGTGTTGTTTCTTTTGTCCACAGATGTATTTCAATGATGGATATAATGTGTATGTGTTGTTTCTTCTGTCCACAGATGTATTTCGATGATGGATATAATGTGTATGTGTTGTTTCTTCTGTCCACAGATGTATTTCGATGATGGATATAATGTGTATGTGTTGTTTCTTCTGTCCACAGATGTATTTCGATGATGGATATAATGTGTACGTGTTGTTTCTTCTGTCCACAGATGTATTTCGATGATGGATATAATGTGTATGTGTTGTTTCTTTTGTCCACAGATGTATTTCAATGATGGATATAATGTGTATGTGTTGTTTCTTTTGTCCACAGATGTATTTCAATGATGGATATAATGTGTATGTGTTGTTTCTTCTGTCCACAGATGTATTTCGATGATGGATATAATGTGTATGTGTTGTTTCTTCTGTCCACAGATGTATTTCGATGATGGATATAATGTGTATGTGTTGTTTCTTCTGTCCACAGATGTATTTCGATGATGGATATAATGTGTACGTGTTGTTTCAAAGCTGTTTAATAGGATCCCCTGGAGGTATTTATCATTATCAAACATAACAGTTCCCAACCCATGAGTTGTGACCACATTTGGAATCGTGAAAAGTTTTCTGTGGGTTTGCTGACACTTTTTTTAAAAATGCATTCATTCATTCTCAAATTTCTACCAGATCTCTCTTGTAGTAGAACACTGGTCCTACTATTTTTAGCAAAATATAGTCCAGAGAATGGAATTTCAGTGTGTTGCACTTTTATGTGCATCAATAGTCAGACACATCTGGTTTCAATGGTGGGTCATTAGCTGAATCCCTCAATCACAAAAATTATTGAGCATTTTTCATTCAAGTTTTTCTCTCCTTTGCTCTTAAATACCTGTGTGAGACTGAATTATCATACTTCTTTATTTGAAACCAAAATGAGAAACATAAAATTTGAGATTGATATGAGGTTGGCATTACCGAAAACTCAACTGCAAATTTTAAAGTTTGTTAGCAAGTTGAAGTTTCAATAATTGCATGAAATATGTCCACTTTTAATATATATGTGTTGTATTATACTATACAAAAATATATATTTTTGATACTTTTTTTACTCTTATTAAAAGGTGTTTTTTTATGTATTGAAGTTGTATGTCACTTTCTATCAAATGTGGCCATGACGCGAAAAGGTTGGGAACCTCTGATTTAAACACATCCTCTCATTTGTCATTCATTCATTTTATCTTTTAACCTTCTTCGTTTGTTCTTGACTTGTAACAGATGAAGAAATTGATAACTTATATATAAGAAGAGGTATATATGAAAGAAGAGGTAGTAGATTTTTTAAGGACTGAACTTTTAAGAAGACACACAGCACACGATGCTACAAGGTGTCCTGACATTCACTGTACATTTGTGAAGTTGTCCTGACATTCACTGTACATTTGTGAAGTTGTCCTGACATTCACTGTACATTTGTGAAGTTGTCCTGACATTCACTGTACATTTGAGAAGGCACACGATGGTACAAGGTGTCCTGACATTCACTGTACATTTGAGAAGGCACACGATGGTACAAGGTGTCCTGACATTCACTGTACATTTGAGAAGGCACACGATGGTACAAGGTGTCCTGACATTCACTGTACATTTGAGAAGGCACACGATGGTAACAAGGTGTCCTGACATTCACTGTACATTTGAGAAGGCACATGATGGTACACAGTGTCCTGAAATTCACTGTACATTTGAGAAGGCACATGATGGTACAATGTGTCCTGACATTCACTGTACATTTGAGAAGGCACACGATGGTACAAGGTGTCCTGACATTCACTGTACATTTGAGAAGGCACACGATGGTAACAAGGTGTCCTGACATTCACTGTATATTTGAGAAGGCACACGATGGTAACAAGGTATCCTGACATTCGCTGTACATATGTGAAGGTGTCCTAACATTCACTGTACATTTGTGAAGGCACACGGTGGTAGCAAGGTGTCCTGACATTCACTGTACATTTGTGAAGGCACATGATGGTAGCAAGGTGTCCTGACATTTACTGTACATTTGAGAAGTTGTCCTGACATTCACTGTACAATTGAGAAGGCACACGATGGTAACAAGGTGTCCTGACATTCACTGTACATTTGAGAAGGCACACGAGGGTAGCAAGGTGTCCTGACATTCACTGTACATTTGAGAAGGCACACGATGGTAACATGGTGTCCTGACATTCACTGTACATTTGAGAAGGCACACGATGGTAGCAAGGTGTCCTGACATTCACTGTACATTTGTGAAGGCACATGATGGTAGCAAGGTGTCCTGACATTCACTGTACATTTGAGAAGTTGTCCTGACATTCACTGTACAATTGAGAAGGCACACGATGGTAACAAGGTGTCCTGACATTCACTGTACATTTGAGAAGGCACACGATGGTACGGTGTCCAGAGATTCACTGTACATTTGTGAAGGCACATGATGGTACAAGGTGTCCTGACATTCACTGTACATTTGAGAAGGCACACGATGGTACGGTGTCCAGAGATTCATTGTACATTTGTGAAGGCACACGATGGTGCAAGGTGTCCTAACATTCACTGTACATTTGTGAAGGCACACGATGGTACAAGGTGTCCTGACATTCACTGTACATTTGAGAAGGCACACGATGGTAACAAGGTGTCCTGACATTCACTGTACATTTGAGAAGGCACATGATGGTACACAGTGTCCTGAAATTCACTGTACATTTGAGAAGGCACATGATGGTACAATGTGTCCTGACATTCACTGTACATTTGAGAAGGCACACGATGGTACAAGGTGTCCTGACATTCACTGTACATTTGAGAAGGCACACGATGGTAACAAGGTGTCCTGACATTCACTGTATATTTGAGAAGGCACACGATGGTAACAAGGTATCCTGACATTCGCTGTACATATGTGAAGGTGTCCTAACATTCACTGTACATTTGTGAAGGCACACGGTGGTAGCAAGGTGTCCTGACATTCACTGTACATTTGTGAAGGCACATGATGGTAGCAAGGTGTCCTGACATTTACTGTACATTTGAGAAGTTGTCCTGACATTCACTGTACAATTGAGAAGGCACACGATGGTAACAAGGTGTCCTGACATTCACTGTACATTTGAGAAGGCACACGAGGGTAGCAAGGTGTCCTGACATTCACTGTACATTTGAGAAGGCACACGATGGTAACATGGTGTCCTGACATTCACTGTACATTTGAGAAGGCACACGATGGTAGCAAGGTGTCCTGACATTCACTGTACATTTGTGAAGGCACATGATGGTAGCAAGGTGTCCTGACATTCACTGTACATTTGAGAAGTTGTCCTGACATTCACTGTACAATTGAGAAGGCACACGATGGTAACAAGGTGTCCTGACATTCACTGTACATTTGAGAAGGCACACGATGGTACGGTGTCCAGAGATTCACTGTACATTTGTGAAGGCACATGATGGTACAAGGTGTCCTGACATTCACTGTACATTTGAGAAGGCACACGATGGTACGGTGTCCAGAGATTCACTGTACATTTGTGAAAGCACACGATGGTGCAAGGTGTCCTAACATTCACTGTACATTTGTGAAGGCACACGATGGTGCAAGGTGTCCTAACATTCACTGTACATTTGAGAAGGCACACGATGGTACGGTGTCCAGAGATTCACTGTACATTTGTGAAGGCACATGATGGTACAAGGTGTCCTGACATTCACTGTACATTTGAGAAGGCACACGATGGTACGGTGTCCAGAGATTCACTGTACATTTGTGAAGGCACACGATGGTGCAAGGTGTCCTAACATTCACTGTACATACTGTAGAAAGTGTAGGAATGAAATCCATGGATCGTGTTGCATGGCGGGGAAATATCCAGAATGGTAAAAAAGACAAAGAGAAAGTGATATGAGATTTATAAGGGCTGTACATTTTAGAAAACACACAAAAGCACACAAGTGATCCTGAGATTCACTGTGGAAGACTTTATTGTGGTACAGATCACTCTTGCTAGCCACATCCATGCTGGACATGGATTTCTGCTTATACTCTCTCTCTCTCATCACACAATAATAATGCAATCAAACAAATAATGCAATCAAACAAATAATGCAATCAAACAAATAATGCAATCAAACAAATAATGCAATCAAACAAATAATGCAATCAAACAAATAATGCAATCAAACAAATAATGCAATCAAACAAATAATGCAATCAAACAAAAAATGCAATCAAACAAATAATGCAATCAAACAAATAATGCAATCAAACAAATAATGCAATCAAACAAATAATGCAATCAAACAAATAATGCAATCAAACAAATAATGCAATCAAACAAATAATGCAATCAAACAAATAATGCAATCAAACAAATAATGCAATCAAACAAATAATGCAATCAAACAAATAATGCAATCAAACAAATAATGCAATCAAACAAATAATGCAATCAAACAAATAATGCAATCAAACAAATAATGCAATCAAACAAATAATGCAATCAAATGAACAAGTGCCAACAGGACAGGAGCATGTCCTGAGTATTACATGAAAATACTGCCAAGGTGAGGGTGGAGTCAGAAAACAATCTCATTGATGGGGAACTCTGTGGTGGATGGTGCTGTACTGAGAAGAGACAGGTTAACATATTCAGGTATCAATAATAAGTGGGACTGCTGTAAAACTGTCTAACAATAGTACTTACATAAAACACAAGGTCAATCAGCTTTCTAATGAACGCTCAGATTATAAGGTATTCATTCATTCATTTTCCTTTTGCTCTGAAGTTAACGCATAGGGCAGAGGTCAGATCTCTCCAATTGTGTCTGTTCAAAGCTATTCTGTGCAGAATAAGGTATGGATCTACAAAAATTATATAATGAATGCACAGACTAGAGGGTATGGATACAACTATCTTTGATACTGTATTGTATACTGTTTTTTGTATTTCTTTTATATCTTCTCATATTAAACTCATGAATATGGCTATATCTTTTTATGTAATACTCTGGGTATCTCTATACCTTCTCATTGTAATACTCATGGGTGTCTGTATACTGTATACCTTCTCATTGTAATACTCATGGGTGTCTGTATACTGTATACCTTCTCATTGTAGTACTCATGGGTGTTTCTATACCTTCTCATTGTAATACTCATGGGTGTCTGTATACTGTATACCTTCTCATTGTAATACTCATGGGTGTCTGTATACTGTATACCTTCTCATTGTAATACTCATGGGTGTCTCTATACCTACTCATGGGTGTGGCTAGCACGAGCAATCTAAGCCACAAAGAGTCAAACATGGACTTATTCCCAGCTTGCCAGGTATAGAATTTCAGTAGCCTTCATCACATTGGAAATCATGGAATAGTCAGCACATGCCCAATCTTCTATCATTCCCCATCTCCTGTTTCCATTTCTCCCTCAGTCATTCTTATCTTGTCATATCTCTTATATTTCTATATTTACTGGTTGTTTCCATGCCCCAATCGCTGGCACATAGTACAAGTTTTATCTGCCTCTATATTTACTGGTTGTTTTCATGCCCCAATCGCTGGCACATAGTACAAGTTTTATCTGCCTCTATATTTACTGGTTGTTTCCATGCCCCAATCGCTGGCACATAGTACAAGTTTTATCTGTTTATTCAACAGCCATGGTGGGAGCTTGCTTTATCATATTCTTTCTGGCAATTCTGTATGAAGGACTGAAGTTCCTGCGTGAGTTTCTTCTCCAGAAGTCAATATCTGCCTCTAGACATGGTAACTACAGCATAGATGGATTCAAATCAGGTTCTAGCCAGGAGCATATAACCACAGAGATCAGAAATCCTTCAATCGCGTGAGTACTGGTTCTTTATTCTCATATTTATTAAGTAAAAATTCATAACCTCCAGTGAATCCCAAACTATTTTTACCCTATAGATCCCATGCTAATTTTGTGCTTTCCATAGGCCCCCTACCTGCCTAATATTGAATTATTCTAAACATATGAACTTCTCACGCTCCCTGCGGAAATCACACGGATATCCGTGATGGTTACAATGGAGCGAACGCAAAACAAACAACATATGAACTTCAAATGTGTTTTTGACAACTAACACAGTGCTGCTTACCTTGATCTGGTTTTTTGTAGAGTAAAAGTCAAGTTAACCTACAGCATTTCACTGCTGTAGAGGTGTCAGATGTTAGCCATCTCATACTTCAGTGGCTCTGTTATATGAGGAAAGTAGCATCTCCTCTCCCTCACAGTCTTTACTTCCCAAACTGATTCAATACCTGTTTAGGGCTGGGTTGAAATGGGAGCCATTGTGGTCTGAAAAACATTTCCTCCTTAACTGGGCAATGAACCCAGGAGCACTCATATGCGAAGCCATTGCACTAACCATTTCACTACGCTGCCCCCAATTTTAGAGTGGACAATTATAAAAAAAGAAGAACATGTACAATTTTTATTCATACCTTTATTTAAAAGAGTACATCTCATGCACCCCCAATTGTTACTCTTACTGACATGGTCCCCTGCAAGTCGAAATCAACCCTTGGTGTTCATATAGACCACTTTAGGAACCTATACTCTACACTTCAGAGAATGCTTGTCAACGCCTTGGAAGTAAAAACGTATCTGAGGAATGATGATAATACCATGGACAGCTTAGAAAACTAATGTAGTCAGTGGTATGTATATCTTCAGTGTTTGGTCAATTCTGCTGAACTGCGGACACCTGTAGCCATATCACTAGTAGGCCAGTCTGTGTGTCAGAACCTGTTATCAGCATCTCTCACACAGAATGCTAACATTTTTAGTCACCCCTCTAAATTATGACTGTTCATTTGCGCTCGAAATTTATTTGCAGCTATTTGACTCACCACAGACTTGAGCTCTCACATTATTCAATGTTAAGTTCAGACTTGAGCTCTCACATTACTCAATGTTAAGTTCAGACTTGAGTATAGGTTCTCACATTATTCAATGTTAAGTTCAGACTTGAGCATAGGTTCTCACATTATTCAATGTTAAGTTCAGACTTGAGTATAGGTTCTCACATTATTCAATGTTAAGTTCAGACTTGAGCATAGGTTCTCACATTATTCAATGTTAAGTTCAGACTTGAGCTCTCACATTATTCAATGTTAAGTTCAGACTTAGGCTCTCATAGGCTCTCACATTGTTCAGACTTGTACACAGTGATTAAAATGTGAATTGATCACTTTGCATAGGGAAGGATAAGCACACTAATCACATTAGCAGTCACTGGAAAAATCAAGGGGAGAGGAGAAGTCAAATGAAGTTGTATGTGTCTGGCCGATAGTCGCAGATATCATATCCAAACTGTAAGCCATGACACATTCCATTTTATGGACTACATTCTGCTAATCTGCAGATATTTGAAATTAATAGACAAGATTAAGGCTTGTACAACTACAAGTAATTTGACATAGTACCTGGATGCGTTACTGCTTTCTTGCTAACTGAACTCCATGATAGATCAGGTTGATTAAGACTAGTCCGTCTGCAAGTAATAAGACATGGTACCTGGTTGCAACATGGACAATGAACAAATAACTAGAAGACAGAATTAATGCCTGAGATGTGCCTGTAGAAGAATAGGGAGAACTTCATGGAAAGAGAAGAAAATAAAGAGGTTCTAACAACACTCTGTATGAAAAAAGAACTATTAAAGGAAATAAAGATCAAATAAATAAGTTTTTTGGACATATTAAACAACAGGGCACCTTGTTGAAGACCTTACTTAATGGTAAACTTGACAGGAGATGAGCAAGAGGTAGACAGAGATACAAGTGGGAGAAAAACATCACTAGGTGGACAGGTTAAAATCTAACAGTGCACCACCAAAGCAAGAGATGGGATGTTGAAGGTCTTTTTCAGCCAACCTTCATTGCGGAGATGGCACATGATGATGATGAAATAGCTGTATTACTTCTTAACGGTATGCACAGCTACAAAACTGTATGTCTAGATCATTGGGGATCTCCCTAGCATAGTGGTTAAAATGTTATCCTTGTGCTCAAGAGGTCATGAGTTTGAATCCAGCTCGTGTTGTTTTGTGTGCATGGTGGATTTTTTCTGAGATCCCTTTGGATTATCGCTTGAAGTTACGGAGTTACGTGCTATGAGTGGTACTCTTGACAGTGCCGCTTCATTAAGAGTGACAGAGTACATATGGGAAACCAAGTACAGTGAAGTCAATCCTCTACGACTTTTGAACTTTGAATGTCTAGATCACCCTTTGAGGTGATACTTGAGAATTATCTTTAGTCAGCAGTTTTTAGTGTTTTTTTTTGGTCTTAGCTATTGTGTTAAGTTTCATGTGTCACACATTTTATTGAGGTGCTCAAAGGGAGACTCACAGCTTAGAAGGAATATCGGCTATAACGACAGTTATTAAATAAAGAAACATGCGTGTTGCTGTCCTATAAGGCAACTAAGGAGGTTTTAAGGATTTAGTTGGCTGGCCAAACCCAGGTCATGTGACCTAAGAGCATGCTGAAGTCGATTGTGTTAGGCTGAAAGCTACAGATATTGCAGTCAAGCTGTAAACAATGCTTTAACACATTTCATTCTCCAGACAATAATATAATATATTCCATTCTCCAGACAATAATATAATATATTCCATTCTCTAGATTACATCTTGCTATAACCAGCAGGAGTTTTGAGAACACACACAGAAAATGAAGAATAAAAAAAGAAGTGCAGTGGAATTCCTCTATAGTACATGCTTTGCTAACAAATTTCCCTAGAGAAGAACACTTGAAAATCCCCAATGACATTTGTTTTTTATTGTATGTACTGTATCCTATATGACAAATTTCTATTATTACATGCATGTTTTGTCTGTCCGGACCACGTTGTTATATTATTACATGCATGTTTTGTCTGTCCGGACCACGTTGTTATATTATTACATGCATGTTTTGTCTGTCCGGACCATGTTGTTATAATGGAATTCCACTGTAATGTTACAAAAATATTTACAATTATTTCTGTTTCTTCCTAGGAACCGGATATTGTCAAGCAGCCATTGTGTCCAAACCGTTCTTCATATGGTACAAGTATTCATCTCGTACTGTCTTATGTTGGTATTCATGACATACAACGTGTGGCTGTGTGTGGCTATTATTGCAGGTGCAGGAGTCGGCTACTTCATTTTTGGCTGGAAACGAGCAGTGGTTGTTGATTCAAATGAGCACTGTCACTAGCTGTGACCGTTCGGAACTGACCTTTTAACACAGTTGTTTTAAAAAGTAGTAATATATGCACAGATCAAATATAAAAAATGATAAATATAGTTACACTCCCACCATATTTATTTAGCTTCATTTTGTATGTTAACCCACATGCATCCTCAGTTTTTGAGAATTAAGGCACTTGGTACCTAGAGAATAGGTACATAAATTGTATTCTTCTGTGTACACTTTCAAATGTTATCTTGAATACTTGTACAGAAACTAATGGTCAGTCTAAGACTTATGATATTCGACTACTTCTGTGTACACTTTCAAATTTCTTGAATACTTGTAAAGAAACTAATGGTCAGTCTAAGACTTATGATATTCGACTACTTCTGTGTACACTTTCAAATGTCATCTTGAATACTTGTAAAGAAACTAATGGTCAGTCTCAGACTGATGATATTAAACTACTTCTGTGTACACTTTCAAATGTTATCTTGAATACTTGTAAAGAAACTAATGGTCAGTCTAAGACTTATGATATTCGACTACTTCTGTGTACACTTTCAAATGTCTTGAATACTTGTAAAGAAACTAATGGTCAGTCTAAGACTTATGATATTCGACTACTTCTGTGTACACTTTCAAATGTCAACTTGAATACTTGTAAAGAAACTAATGGTCAGTCTAAGACTTATGATATTCGACTACTTCTGTGTACACTTTCAAATGTCAACTTGAATACTTGTAAAGAAACTAATGGTCAGTCTAAGACTTATGATATTCTCCATCTATTTCTGTGTACACTTTCATCTACTGAAAATCTCTACTTTCAGATATGTAAACAAAATAGCAGACACTCTAAATAAAAATTGGTGAGCATATGTGGCTATTTCGATACTGATACCTGCAATGTGGCTATTTCGATACTGATACCTGCAGTGTGGCTATGTCGATATTGACACCTGCAGTGTGGCTATGTCGATATTGACACCTGCAATGTGGCTATGTCGATATTGACACCTGCAGTGTGGCTATGTCGATACTGACACCTGCAATGTGGCTATGTCGATACTGACACCTGCAATGTGGCTATGTCGATATTGACACCTGCAATGTGGCTATGTCGATATTGACACCTGCAATGTGGCTATGTCAATACTGACACCTGCAATGTGGCTATGTCGATATTGACACCTGCAATGTGGCTATGTTGATATTGACACCTGCAGTGTGGCTATGTCGATATTGACACCTGCAATGTGGCTATGTCGATATTGACACCTGCAGTGTGGCTATGTCAATACTGACACCTGCAATGTGGCTATGTCGATACTGACACCTGCAATGTGGCTATGTCGATATTGACACCTGCAATGTGGCTATGTCGATATTGACACCTGCAATGACAAAAAAGATCAAGCATGCTTGAATGTAGTTAGCTTTCAGCTTGGTGTCTAGTATACAGTATGGAAACAAGTTCTCTTGTATGAATAGCCTACTAGCGATATGACTACAGATGTCTATCATTCAGTTGTAGTAGTAAAGCACTGAATGTATTAGTTACCACGCTGAAATTGGATGTGTTGAGCCATTGGTACAAATAAAATGGTGGCACAATGCTCTTTTTCCTTTTCCCGGACTACATCCTGTTGGAAATCTAGTAGAACCATTGTCATACTACAAGAGAAATCCAACGGAAGTTTGAGGACAAACCAAACAAATTTTGCATGAATAAAACTTTGATCTCATAAATAAAGATCCTTACCACTGACCAAGATGTAATCAAGTGATTATTTTCTAGTTACATATTGACCACAACGGTTTGAAATATCTTTATCACAAATACAATAAAGAGACAGTAGTTAGCTCAGTTGTTAGTGATTTTGCTCCCTATGCGGGTGATTCAAGATTCAATTTCCAGTTCAACTGGAAATATTTTTCTATTATTAACGGCTCCTAGGTCAACCTAGTCTAAGGAAATAAATATCAGATCTTCTGAGAAAGTAAAAATTGCTGGTTTGAGGCTGACCACTTTCATCCACAAGTATGTTGTCTGTCAATAAGAAATAAGGAATTTAAAATATGCTACAATAATGTAGACAAGGGAAAACATCACTTTTTTTTAACATAGGATAAATCTGTATATTTGTGCTTATTTTAACCTGTGCTTATTTTCTGCTCTTCTGACCACTATGTAATCTTTACCTGGTCAGTAGATGTACACTTTTTAAGATAAAAATGGTCAGTCTAGTATTCTTGAGATCTCTATATTGCACATATCATAACTTTTGATCATTAGTATCTTTAAATTGTGGTACTAAATTCTATTGTGCCATCCATAATTTGCATTTTTTTTTTGGTATTGTTTTATGCTTGTAAGAGGGTAGTATACCTCAGATAAATAAGCAGTGTCAGGATTGACACAGAAACTTGGAAATTTAAGGGCAGAGGTAACACAGCTAATATAAGTATAAACAGAAATAGGTTAAAATGTTAAAATATAGTCGTGTCTTATTACTGTGCATAAATGTGTTTTAAAAAATACTTTTTAAAATCCTCAAATATTTTCATTCTTTATTTTTGTAATTATATAGATATATATATATATATATATATAGATATATAGCAAATTTTCTGTTATTACGGAAATATTTTATCAGCTTGGACCAATTTATTTATAGTGAGACTCCACTGTAGTAAGTGAGACATACCATCAGCAAAACTCAAGAACTTGCAATGTTTCAACTAAAAAGCCTTCATCAGGATTTGGATAAAAACAAACCTACTTAGGAATGAACATGTAGTACAGCGAGTAGTTGTTGTTTCTATCCCCTGGAATTACGAGTGAGTTTAGGTGGTTGCTCTGGGGGTGTTATTTCATATTCCACACTTTTCTTGGTTTACATCAATGACCTAGTTGCTGAACTACCACACGGGATCAAAGTGGCAATGTATGCTGACGACCTGGTGATCTGGTGCACAGAAGAACATGCAACAGTGGCCACTAAACAAATACAAAGAGCTATCGATGCCCTAACCTTATGGGCTAATAGATGGTGCGTCAGCATTAACACAGATAAGTGCAGCACTACACTCTTTACCCTCTCACCAAAACAAAAAGCTGGTCATATCAAGATAGATGGAGAGCTCTTGAAAGAAGACAAACAACCCACATACCTCGGAGTTACTTTTGATGATAAGCTGACATGGAAGCAGCACATAAACAAAGCAACAACAAAAGCCAGGAGGAAGCTAGCTATCCTGAGAAAACTAAGTGGAACCACATGGGGAGCCAGTGGAAATATACTCAGTAAAGTTTACCAGCAAGGCATAAGACCACACCTGGAATACGGTTCAGCTGCGTGGTGTCCTGCATCAAACACCACATTACAAGATCTAGATAAAGTGCAAAACCAGGCACTTAGAATAATGTTGGGAGCAATGAAATCAACACCCATAGCAGAGATGCAGAAAATGGGAAGAATGCAAACACTTGGCGAACGCAGAGACACAAAAGTACTAATTCAAGCAGAAAAGTTTCAGTGTATGCCAAGTCATCCAATGAAGGAAAGATTCCAAAATCTAGCAATGGGACGACTGAAAAGGAGCAGCTTTATCCATCAAGCTAAACGACTCCGTAGACAACTTACAGACCTACCTGAAGTTGACAGCCCCTTAAGGTCTGTACCAGAGCAAACCCCGTGGAGTGAAAGCCATGGAATGCCAATATACATTCAGACCCATGTGAAAGGAATACTAAGCGAGGACGAACAGAACAGTGTGCAGCGAATGACTGTCACCCTCAGTTTCCTGGATGAGGAATATCCACAAGATATATGGGTCAGAGTGTACACAGATGGGTCAGCACAGAATGCTGTGAGGAATGGAGGTGCAGGTGTATATATAGAATATCCACACAAGCCTAGAGATACAATCAGAACACCGACAGGAAAATTCTGCAATAATTATGATGCAGAAATCCAGGCAATTAGTGTGGCAGCTAAAAAACTGCTGAACTCCAACTCTGACCTACAGCCTGTGGTATTCCTGACAGATGCAAGGTCAGTGCTTCAAGCTCTCCAGTCTGGAAAACTAACAGACTTAAAAAAACTACTTAGCGAATTGTCTTACCAGTATAGGGTAACCATGCAGTGGATACCCTCTCACTGTGGAATACCAGGAAATGAAAAAGCAGACCAACTGGCTAAGGAAGGTGCTGCCGAAGACCAACCAGATATACCAATCACCTACCATCAGAAAAAACAGATGATCAAGTCAATAAGAAAGCCACAAACACCAACACAAGATGACTATCACAATATGAACAGATCAGAACAAGTTATAATTCTACGTCTCAGAACAGGACACAACCGACTCCGCAGTCACATGTATACAAAGTTCAAGATTGGCAACACGGCCATGTGTACATGTGGACAGGCAGCACAGAGTGCCAAACATATACTTCAAGAGTGTTCTGAGCATGAAACGCTGAGGCAGACATATTGGCCAGAGGAAACAACACTGGAATCAAAGCTCTATGGGACACTGTATGAACTACAAAAGACAGTGAGTTTTATTAAGGAGACAGAATTACAGATATAGACATGTTTCAAGTGAACGAAAGAAGAAGAAGAAGAAATATGCAGAAGACTACAACCCTCATCGTGGAGCAGTGCTGTGTGAAAAATGTCTCTGACTCACAGAGGGTAAATTATTTGTGTGTGTGGCTATTATACCTTTTCACAACATGCACAGTTGGAGTCCTGAGCTTCAGCTTCCCTGTCATGCATCTTTTCCTGTCAGAGACGTCCACTAGTAACCCTGGTCACTGGGATATCCAACTAATGCATTCACATCATCGAATAGGTCTCAAATTATGCAGGACCCAAACTTATGTACAGTTGTCTGACAGTCTGTACACAGTTGTATAACTGAGGTGAGACCCGATCTCATGTTGTCTGACAGTCTGTACAATAAAAATGAGCACAGACAATGAAGTAATGAATAGATAATGAAGTCTGTAGATGTAGAATTAAGTTTATTAACAATTACGACAAACAGTGAAATGTTTATACAGACAAAGAAGTCTAACAGGCAACGAAGTCAACAGACTGACAATAAATCTGTCAAATGAAATGTCTTATCATCACACTTCATCGTACAGCTTAGAGTAGGTTGTTGGGAGATTAATGCCTCATTTTTACAGCTTAGAGTAGGTTGTTGGGAGATTAATGCCTCATTTTTACAGCTTAGAGTAGGTTGTTGGTAGATTAATCACACTTCATCGTACAGCTTAGAGTAGGTTGTTGGGAGATTAATGCCTCATTTTTACAGCTTAGAGTAGGTTGTTGGGAGATTAATGCCTCATTTTTACAGCTTAGAGTAGGTTGTTGGGAGATTAATCACACTTCATCGTACAGCTTAGAGTAGGTTGTTGGGAGATTAATGCCTCATTTTTACAGCTTAGAGTAGGTTGTTGGGAGATTAATGCCTCATTTTTACAGCTTAGAGTAGGTTGTTGGGAGATTAATGCCTCATTTTGTTTAAACATTTGACTTCTTCCTTCATCCCCTTTGCGTGGGTTTGTGCGTGGCACCATGATTACTGTGGTAGACCTCTTGGCTGGTTGCCTCCATCTTCAGCACCAGTACTTGCAACAGAATACTGTGATCTTCAGCACCTGTACTTGCAACAGAATACTGTGATCTTCAGCACCTGTACTTGCTACAGCATACTGTGGTCTTTAGCACCTGTACTTGCTACAGCATACAGTGGTCTTCAGTACCAGTACTTGCTACAGCATACTGTGGTCTTTAGCACCAGTACTTGCTACAGCATACTGTGGTCTTGCTCAACTATAAGAGGGTCTGGCCCTGTCTTAGTTTTCAGCTTCTATTGACTGAACTAAGCCTTATCTTTACTGCAAGGATCTGACCTTGATGAGGTGAAGCATAGTGAACCAAAAAGATCAGTTCATTATTGGTTAGGTCATATCATAGGACCATTTTAAAATTAGACCAATTTAAAATGTCTACACTCTTTTACATCTGCTGGAGGAGATTGAGCAGCTATGAGTATGTCAGGAGTGCAGCAAGATTGGTTCATAACTAATAATAGGGACCAGACTAACAGAATTATTGATTTATTTTGTAATGCAACTTTCAGTACTTGCATGTTTTTATTTTTTCTTGCAAAGGGAAGGAATCCATTATGAGATGTTCTTATGCTGTATGAAGGGTTATGTCCTTTGTATCATAGTTGACTTTAGTATAAAAATATTTTTCGTTGTTGCAAATAAAGATGATTGATTTTAATAAAATACTGTTGATAGAGAAGTCTATGCAGTTCATGATTTGAGGGATAAAACCCCACACCTTATACTGGTCTACAGCCCATGATTTGAGGGATAAAACCCCACACCATATACAGGTCTACAGCCCATGACTTGAAGGATAAGCCCACACCTTATACAGGTCTACAGCCCATGACTTGAAGGATATGCCACACCGTATACAGGTCTACAGCCCTTGACTTGAAGGATAAGCCCACACCGTATACAGGTCTACAGCCCATGACTTGAAGGATAAGCCCACACCTTATACAGGTCTACAGTCCATGACTTTAGGGATAAGCCCACACCGTATACAGGTCCACAGCCCATGACTTGAAGGATAAGCCCACACCGTATACAGGTCTACAGCCCATGACTTGAAGGATAAGCCCACACCATATACAGGTCTACAGCCCATGACTTGAAGGATAAGCCCACACCGTATACAGGTCTACAGCCCATGACTTGAGGGATATGCCACACCTTATACAGGTCTACAGTCCATGACTTGAGGTATATGCCACACCTTATACAGGTCCACAGCCCATGACTTGAAGGATAAACCCACACCTTATACAGGTCTACAGTCCATGACTTGAGGGATATGCCACACCTTATACAGGTATACAGCCCATGACTTGAGGGATAAGCCCACATTTTATACAGGATTACCATGTCCAGTCATGATAACATCACACACTTCAGTTGTAGTTAACAGCTTGGCATTAATTCTCCACAGGATGGAGTGGCCAACCACTTGCCTAACGCTTCTTAGTTGTCATTTGCATATAAAATGAAAAATGTTGTGTAGAATTTATTCAACTTGGGCATAATCATGATGCATAATGCCATGTCAAATGTATTCTTTACAATATAATTTTTTCTGTCATCTCTTGTCATCATTGTTTTCTGTTATTTCTTGTCATAGTTTTTCCTGTAATTTTTGTGTCATAATTTTTTCTATTTGTGTTTTAAAAAATGCAAACATATTTTATTGCTGCATCTATGTCTTTGGATGTACACGAAATTTGTGTGCATATGTATATTAATATGAACATTTTGGTTTCTATAATTCTGTTTTGGGATTTATGTTTTAGGTAAGTTTTTCCAATAATTGAAAATAAATTCACAACGTGAAAAAATTTTTGTAGGACATATTTTAAAATTGTATGTGACACATTTAAAAAAAAAATTCTTTACTGCAAAAAGTGCAAGGAAGGATTTTACAAACTGTGGTAAAATGGCTATTATGTCACAAATGTTTATCGCCCACCCCCATTACACATAACAAGTATGAGCACGTTCACTTGTAATTCCTGGAAATAGCAACCAACTATCATAGCAATGACTGTAATATTTAACCTTTAGTAAGCTGAATTAAAATAACACAATCTTACCCTATCTACTGAATTCTTGTTGAAAATTTCTGTTATTTTGGTATGTGTATAGAAAACTCAATAACAATTTTTTTAAATAGATTTTAAAATAATTTGTGGACATGTAAATAAAGATTTGCACACTGCAAATATGTGTATACTTTGCTGTTTTGTATGTGTGATACAGAAGGTGCAAGAAAGTGGTAAAGACATTATTTTCTAACAAAATAAAAAAAATTAAACAAAAACAAACAAATATGTGTGTGCTGTTTGGAAAGCGCAATAACTTTTTTGTTCTTAAAGATTTTAAAATAATGGTTTGGCATGTAAATACATAATTGAATACTGAATCTAATGATGTGAGTTTTGTTGGTGTATGTGTATGGTATGTGCAGGACCATAGATATGATAATCTTAAGGAGGGGATTTTTACCTTAAAAAAAAAGTAATTTGTCCATTTTTGTATGTAAATTTCACTATGTGATGGGAAATAATTTGAAGACTCTTTTTGTGAAAAATCACTAAATGGAGGGGTTTTTATCGACCTTAAAGTTCCTAGTAGTAAAAGTTATGTTCATATTTGCTATGGAGGGAAATCGAACACCCCAAACTCCTCTCTTTACTACAGGCCTGGGTATGTGACATGTAAGACTCTGGCGAAGATTGAAAATGGAACACAAAATGAAAATAAAATGGAAAAAATTTGTTTTTAAAAATTACTCACCTTTATTTCCAATGTTTAGCAACCCTGATAAACATATTTTTACACATCTAGGTCTATTGTATTTATATAGTTTCATAACCAAACAACAACATAATATTGCTGGGGAAATAAATAAAACATGTAAAACAGTAATTTATTTTGTCAAAAAATCTTTCTCTGGACTTAGACCTAGTCTTGTTGGTATTCGATCAAGAAATGATTAGGTCCAATTGTCATTTCATAATTAAATGAATATGTTACCATATCTAATTTGAAAACAAATGTAATTCTCAAGAATTCCTTATCACAATCCATAATGATTTTACTGAAAACCCGAACAAACCAAATTTTTTAAAACCCGATTCACGCTGATCACAGCGATTTGCTAGTTTGAACAGATGGCTTGGATTTTAAAATGACTTCTCCCCTATTCTTCTCTCATGCTAACACAATGGTGGACAAGGAAGTCTAATCGAATAGCTAGCTATGATTCATAGATTCTGGTCATGTGAACATTAAACATCATGTTGTTCCCATTGCTAAATCAATGCATAGCAACATCACAGACCTGCGTCAACAGTTGTAAACAACTAGAACACTATTGGCACAGGTCTGCGCCCATAGCGTGCTAAAGGTTAAAGTGTGAAATATTATTTTATCCCCAAAAGAAATAAACCAAGTATTTTTTAGTGAATTTGAATTTCATAATTGTAAGGCAGGTGTTCTAATCCATAATGTAAGGCAGGTGTTCTAATCCATAATGTAAGGCAGGTGTTCTAATCTATAATGTAAAGCAGGTGTTCTAATCCATAATGATGGAGATGATCTTCTTTGTTCATTCTCAAACTCCTGCAGATGAGTAGAATGTAGTCCAGAGAATGGGTTGTACTGTATCATAGTTTTCATCTTAGCTTTGATATCTGTGCCTATCAGCCTGTCACATCAGAGCAGCATGATCTATGTCACTTTTAACCCTTTATGTGATACTACAGTCAATACCACCCTCAAAAACCTCTTTAGTAGCCTCTTGTGACATGCCTGGAAGATATCAGTATTGTTGTTCATTGCTCCCCCTTTTGGGTCCAACCTAAAACTTTCTACAAGGATTATCCATCACAAAAATCACAAATAAGGATAATGGCTGTAAGAATGGATAATGGCTGTGAGAATGGATAATGGCCGTAAGAATGGATAATGGCTGTAATAATGGATAATGGCTGTGAGAATGGATAATGGCTGTGAGAATGGATAATGGCTGAGAGAATTGAACATTAAAAAATTTACTAAACAACAAGGTTCTCTCTAGAAAATGACAATATTTTGGCTGTATCAAATAGGATGAAAGCCTATAAAATACCATACTGCAAGGAAAAAGACCACCTGAACATAACACTCACAGAAGCAGGGAAGATTGGCTGAAAGACTTACAGGAGTTTCAAAAGGATGTGAAAATGGCTACATCCAGTCCAGGATATGCTGCTTAATAATAATAACATTCTTAGTACTATCTTCTTCTTCTTCAGTGTTCATTCTCAAACTCCCGCTGGAGTTCTTTTGTAGCAGGACAATGATCCTACTAGATTTCCAGCAGGATGTAGTCCAGAAAGTGAACATTTATTGTGTCGATGTTTTGTTTATGCCAAATGCACCAAACACATCTGTCTTCAGCAAATAGTTTTATCTATGTCGTTGTATGTGTCCAAATAATTTCAGATAATTACCATTTTGTGGCCCTCTAGAAATGGATCTGCAGTCCCCCTCCCCAAATGCCTCCCCCCTCCCATCACAACACTGGACCATGTGGCCCACTTTGAGAGCTACATCGTTAGAGAATTTGCCTTAATTATAATCAATTATTTATATGAAAAGGTTTGCCGATTTTTTCTGAGTACATTTGTTAAACTTCATGGAAGTGGCTTGCTGTCCTTAATGGTTTAATAATATATGTATCACTATCAATAATTGAAGAAAGCTGTCTTTCATGCTGTCCTTTTCTGCTGTCGATGGCTATAGCTAATAATTATAATAAAATATATTATAGTATAGTTTTCAGTTGAGTTGCTGGTTGTTATCTTGCTTGTTTTGTATTGAAGAATTTGTAAATTCATAGTCTTGTTTACTGAGTTCGATCTTACCGAGTTCGATCCCCGCCACAGAAAATTGTGCATCCAGACCGTTCAGAAAGCAATGTCAAACTACTGAACATATTTATATTGCCTAGAAAATCACTGCAGCAAAAAAATATGCAGGGTTGATGGCTACGTTCTACATAGAATATACTACAAAAAATATGCAGGGTTGATGGTTACGTTCTACATAGAATATACTACAAAAATAGAATCTTATTTTATTTTATTGTTATTTTGCTGAAGTTTTTGTTGTATTTCTATATCAATCTATTGCCATTCCAAATAATGAAGGCTTTCCTGTTTCTATTGCCATATCGAGTAATGAAGGCTTTCCTGTTTATATTGCCATTCCAAATAATGAAGGCTTTCCTGTTTCTATTGCCATATCGAGTAATGAAGGCTTTCCTGTTTATATTGCCATATCGAGTAATGAAGGCTTTCCTGTTTCTATTGCCATATCGAGTAATGAAGGCTTTCCTGTTTATATTGCCATATCGAGTAATGAAGGCTTTCCTGTTTCTATTGCCATATCGAGTAATGAAGGCTTTCCTGTTTATATTGCCATATCGAGTAATGAAGGCTTTCCAGTTTATTTTGCCATATCGAGTAATGAAGGCTTTCCTGTTTATATTGCCATAACGAGTAATGAAGGCTTTCCTGTTTATATTGCCATATCGAGTAATGAAGGCTTTCCTGTTTATATTGCCATATCGAGTAATGAAGGCTTTCCTGTTTCTATTGCATGCCAAGTGGTGAAAGCTTTCCTGTTTCTATTGCCATTTCGAGTGGTGAAGGCTTTCTTGTTTCTTCACAGCTACAATGCCACGATAACAACCCATCGCACATTTTTAAAATCTTTCTATATTCTCTTTTCTTCTGATCTTACGGATGGTCACTTCTTCAGTGTTAATTTTGAAACACTGATTAGAAGGATGAAGTATTGAGAATATAATACATTGTGTCATAGTTTACAGCTTGACTGAGATACTGTGTCTTTTGGCCTGCCACATTCAGTTTCAGCATAGCTTTTGAATCACTTTGATCTATGGGAGGAAGCAGTCAACTCCTCCTCAAACTGTCTTAGTCGTCTCTTACAATATGCATGGTAGATCACAGTGTTTGCTATACTTTACTGCTCTTTCAGAGCCTGGCAACACACAGTCATCCAATTTTCCCTCAAATTGTCTTCATGTATGAGCAAATATGAGTTGCCTGTACGGTGAATATTTTCATGTGGGTAGAAGAATAAGGAGAATTCATGGAAAGAAGAAAACAAAGTAGTAGTAGAAGAATAGGGAGAACTTCATGAAAAGAAGAAAACAAAGTAGTAGTAGAAGAACAGGGAGAACTTCATGGAAAGAAGAAAAGTAGTAGTAGAAGAATAGGGAGAACTTCATGGAAAGAAGAAAAGTAGTAGTAGAAGAATAGGGAGAACTTCATGGAAAGAAGAAAAGTAGAAGAATAGGGAGAACTTCATGGAAAGAAGAAAAGTAGTAGTAGAAGAATAGGGAGAACTTCATGGAAAGAAGAAAACAAAGTAGTAATAGAAGAATAGGGAGAACTTCATGGAAAGAAGAAAAGTAGTAATAGAAGAATAGGGAGAACTTCATGGAAAGAAGAAAAGTAGTAATAGAAGAATAGGGAGAACTTCATGGAAAGAAGAAAAGTAGAAGAATAGGGAGAACTTCATGGAAAGAAGAAAAGTAGAAGAATAGGGAGAACTTCATGGAAAGAAGAAAAGTAGAACAATAGGGAGAACTTCATGGAAAGAAGAAAAGTAAAAGAATAGGGAGAACTTCATGGAAAGAAGAAAAGTAGTAGTAGAAGAATAGGGAGAACTTCATGGAAAGAAGAAAAGTAGAAGAATAGGGAGAACTTCATGGAAAGAAGAAAACAAAGTAGTAGTAGAAGAATAGGGAGAACTTCATGGAAAGAAGAAAACAAAGTAGTAGTAGAAGAATAGGGAGAACTTCATGGAATGAAGAACACGTACGAAATCATGTTTGGGTAACAACAAAATCTAGGTAGTGAATATCAAGATGAACAAAAATAGGTAGAAGTGTTACCAAAATAAGACATAACAACGAGATACAGAGACAGACGACGTTTCGACTAAAAAGCCTTCATCAGGACAAACTAATGACCACAGTACAACGAATCTTACATGGAGACAAACATGGTTATGATAGGGAAGAAAGAAAAAAAGAGAGAGAAAGACAGTGACAAGTGAAAATAGATAAGATGTAATAGCAATTTATGTTCCATCTCTGTTTCCTCCGCTATCTAGTCACTATCTCCCCTATTCTTTCTTCCCTATCATAACCATGTTTGTCTCCATGTAAGATGTGTTGTACTGTGGTCTTTAGTTTGTCCTGATGAAGGATTTTTAGTCGAAACTTCGTCTGTCTCTGTATCTCGTTGTTATGTTGTTTTATGTCGTATGTGGTAACACTTCTACCTATTTTTGCTCATCTTGATATTTGCCGTGTGTTACTCCAGCCACCTACTTCCTGGTTAGGGTTGTTACCCTACACTGGAACATTTATCCCTTGATTTTTCGGGTAGTGAATTATTGCCTAACACGACCGCTTTTCCAGTCAACGTACTTGTAAATAGATAGCTGACGTATGCTTTAGGAGAGTAAACACAACAAGGAAGGGAACTGGCAACCCCACCTAATAGTTGCTACAGCTTAGTACATGAAGAGTTATCTTCATCCGGACGGCAGGTTGCTGATATGGGATCTACCTTTATCTTATCTTTAGTCCAAATAATGGAATACACTATGTTGTGATTTATAGTAGTGACCTCTGCACCTCTCCGCTGATATAGCAGGCTTCAGAATAGCATATAGGCCTACATGTATTGGTCAAATTGACCTTTTACAGAATATGGCAGCCAACTCTTCACCAATTCGTGCGTGAAACGGAATACCGGAAAAATTTTTTAGTATGTTGCCAGGGCCGATGATATTTGGGCAGCTAGAACAGTTTCTTCATATCAATATGTCCACTCATTTCCAAAATCAGGTTGTATGTCAAAGTTTTCCCTTTCCCACTCCAATAACAGGGATACGGTGTTCGGCCAAGGCCCTTGGCAGACTATACCGAATTAATTAGGACTTAATTCGTTACTTTTGTTTATTATTGTTGTGGTTTTCGTTGGCCATTATTTATATACTTGGAGTCGCATGCAGAAAATAGTCAAGACTGACCAACGACAAGCAGGGCAATAATCAAAATTGTAACGAATAAAGTCCTAATTAATTATATACAAAGGTCTTCTACCGCCGCGGACCTCGGTTAGGCCAGTGGTTTTTTTAAGGGTCGCTAAGCATATTCTTATTATTACCCCTCCCTACCTCTTGTTACTGTACTTTCAAAACCGGAAAGTAGACACATAGGGCCTATAATTCCCTGAAGTATGTAAATACATACAGATGTCATCAGCTCATACTGACAGTGTCGAATACTGGCATCAGCGGTCTTTTAAAGTCAACAAAGAACGATATAATACACCAGTGGTTCCCAAACCCTACATAAACATTCCTCCCCATTCAACATAATATTGAAACATAATTAAGGGTGGCAATATTTTAGAAATAAAACATCGGAACACTCTTTAATGAACAAAATTGCTAAAACGTGAGCCAGCGAAATATTTTTATTTAGTTATTTATTTTGTTCAAAAATAACGATGACGTGAAAGGGCTGAATAAGAAATGAAACTACAAATCATATGAATATTTTTTTTTAAATAACTCCATTATGTTCTTAGTAATAAAGAAATAGTAGATTTTTCGGATACATTTTGCATACATGTTAATATGTATAATTTCGTCACGTCCAACTAATTAAACTACTCGTATTATGTGAAATCTGCCAATTTTGTAAAAAAGGGATATTTTTGCATTTTGATAAAGTTTTTGAGATATCGGGACAAAGTATAAAAAAACCGACATTGTCTGGACATCCTGACCATATTATACAACAACATAATTGATTCTTTATTCCTGATTAGAAACCAGCCACATAGAACAAGAAACATTCCCATAATTTCATCAGCCAATCAAAAGAGCATTCAAATTCATAGTCCCACGGTGATGAAGAAAAATACAAAATCAAATCAACTCACTATTAAGAATATGCAATAAATATAACGTACAACATGCGAATAAACACACAAAAGACAGAAAATAAAATATGCAAATAACGACATCACCTAAACATTCAAATAGATAACACAAAAATAAAACACGTCAAAGAATTCAAGTACATGTACCTGGAAGTATCTTCACAGAAGACGGACGACTCGATAGAGATAAAAAAAATCAAGATGTCAAAAGGCAAATTATGTGACATATCGGCTGTCGCTTTTACTATTGCATAAAAAATCAACATGGACGTACAGAAAAAAATAATTAAGAGCATCTTTATACCAACACTATGCAACCAATGCCAGGATTGGCAACTGACATAAGAGAAATGTTGAGACTTGCGAAATGAAATGTCTGAGGAAGGCTAATGAAGTTACCAGACTGGACAAAATGCTTATTGATAATATCAAAATGATAATAGGTATAATATCATGCATCGAATATATAAAGAAATAACGGATACAATTGTTTGAACATCTTATGAGGATGGACGATCAACTTCCCACAAGAGCTTACAACAAGATGGAATCAGGATATAGAGCCAAGGGCAGACCTAGGAGAAGGTGGATAGACAACATCAAGACCATTCTGAACAAACATGACTACACATCAACCAGAGCAACATACATGGCTCTGGAACGCAGACTTCATCTCCTTCACAAAATCCTACGCTCAACAGCAAGTGTGGAAGCTACAACAACACCCCTGGAAATAGACAATAGTTCCAGTTAAATGATGACTACCAGTATGGGATCTCGATTCATGTAAGAGAGAGAGAGAGAGAGAAAGAGAGATAGAGAGAGAGAGTGACAGAGAGAGAATTTGTTCATTTTCCACACTTTTTCCCCTCAATATAAACATTTATTTATATAGAGGTATCTCCTTATACAGGTAAAGTCATACAGGTAAAATCTACGCAAAAATAATCGAACAGAGAGTACGATACATTGCAGAATCACAGCTGAGTCCCGCTCAGTTTGGTTTCAGAAGAGGGACAAGCTGTATAGACACACTATTCACACTGAGACAGCTGAGCGAACAAGCAATCGAATACAATAAGGATCTAAACACGGTATTTGTATATCAGGAAAACAAATTTGACAGATTAGATAGAAACATTCTCTGAGAGACATTAGAAATTTATAACAGGACAGCTGTTAGATAATATAAAAGGGACATATCAAAGATGCCAAAACTCAGTAACAGCATTAGATGGAACAACCTTTCTAAACAAGATCTGTAGTAAGGCAAGGCTGCGTGCTTTCACCTCTACTTTTCATCATATACATGGACAGAATAATAATAGAAGCTCACATCAACAAAAAGAAAAAAACATTGCAAATACACCTGATGAGGAACTTAATACTGAAATAAACGAACTATTATTTGCTGATGATCAAAGCCTAATATGAAAGATGAAGCTAATTTGCAAAAGCACATCAATGCATTGCTTTTATCATGTAAGAAGAACAACATGAAAATTAACGTAAAAAAACAGAAGTTATGAAAATTAGCAAGTCTGCAACACCAATGGATATAACAATAGAAAACACCAAAGTGAAACACGGCACAGAATTTAAATATCTAGGCATCATTTTTTCCGAATTAGGAAGACTAGACAGAGAAATAGAAACACTGTGTCAGAAATCAAACACAGTGATCTACAATCTTTCATCATTACTTCTTCACCCAAAGATCAAGATGGAAATTTAAAAAAAAAACAGATATCTACAATTGTTATAGCAACACTGCTACCAATGTCAAATATGGTCTTTAACAACATGGCAGCAGAATAAAATCGTTACATGTGAAAGGAAGTGTCGAGAAAAAGCCGAAGATCGTATAATAAAAGAATATTCTGGCATAAGGCCAAATATAGACCAAGAAAACGGTGATAGAAAACATCAAGATAGTCTTCAACAAACATGGACTTAATGCAACCAAGGAGACACAACTGGCATCGGTACGACAACTTATGCTCCCACCCCTATGCTTAACGGCAAGTGCGAATATGATCAGCCATCATTCACCTGGGGATAGACAATGGACAAAAAACACTTTTATTTTAAGCAATTTTATACCCTGGAGTTCGTGGTTCGCTGAATCGGAACCTTAATTAATTTTTTGGGGAAAAAGCTCTGACATAACTTTAATTGGTCTAACTTCCGCGATTGAAAGTACCGTACTTTATTCTAAGAGGTTCTTTTTATTATTAAAAATGGTATTTTACTATTTCCTCGCCGTCCTCCCAAAACAAAATATATAGGAATTTTTCTGGGGTCGTACTTATTCCAATGTTGGGGATCACTGCAGGCAGTACTAAAAAAAAAAGTTTGTTGACAAGATTGGAAGATTAGAGTTACTTCCCTGTCTGTCTCCTACAGTAAAGTTCCAGCAGACGTACAAGTGAGAGAAGTTTTGCAGGCGCTTCGATTTACAAATTTGAAAATAAGGTTTGCTTATCAAATGTATAATAAGTTACACAAACAAACATACTGTCTTGTACATTAAGACACTTTGCATTCATACATATATAGGAATAGGAAGAATTACATGTTGTGAAGCAAATGTTTCAACTAATTCTCTTCGTGGTCTCAGAGGCACTCACTCAGTCACTTGAGTGTCTCCGGGGAGTCTGTGTTGTGTCAAAGTAGGCCTATGTGCCTGTTAATAAGCATGAACATTTCTATAAATACATGAGCAAGCATACATCATTATGTAAAACTAACTAAGTTGTAGTAGTTTATTGTTAGATCAGAAATACATTTATAAGATTATATATATTTTTGAACTACTGATCCCGCCGAAGACGGATGTATCGGAACATTGGTGCAAATAACACGGCGACTCAACGAATTTCCATTCTCTGGACTACATCCTGCTGGAAATCTAGTAGGACAGAGATACAGTGGGAGTTTGAGAATGAACGCTGAAGAAGAAGAAGAACTACTGATGTATTTATCATCTGCAGGTCCCATGCCGGTTGGCGTAGGTGATCATAGCTCTCCACAGCTCTCTGCTGTCTCCATTATTATGTATCAATATCGTTGTTTCCCTGCCGTGCCAGGTTATCAAACTGTTTAATATTTTCTCACGTTGTTGCCCTCTGTCTCTTTTGCCTTCAATCTTGCCTGTTGTGAATATGTTCTCCATGAAGTGGAGTGAAATGACAAAAAAAATGAAGATTTATCTTTTTCTTATATTATTGGTTAAGGTCCATCCTTTTAGCATTTGACTCTTTCAACACCTCTACATTAGTTTTTCTGGCAGTCAATGGTATTCTCAGCATTCTTCAGTAGAACCCCATTTCTATTGCCTCTCATTTCCCACTTTCCGTTATGTTTATTGTCCATGACTCGCATCCATATTCTAGTATAGGAGTTATATAACACTGTAGAATTCTCTTCCTCACCTCTAATGACAAGGTCATATTACACAGTATACTTTTCAAAAATATCTGCTAAATATTTGAATTGGAGGACTTGTTTTAATACTATATCAGTCACATTGATCTTGCAAGCTGTGGTATTTTGTTTCTTGGAAATAACCATTACTTCTGTTTTCTTGATATTTGCAAAGATGCCTCTTTACTTTCTGTCACTACTACATTAATTAAATCTTGGTCTTCCTCACTTTTTGCAATCAGAACAGTGTCATCCGCATATCTCAAATTATTTATATTATGTCCTCCCACTGATATTCCTGGGATATCAACTATTGCACGCATTATGTTTTCACTGTATAATGAGAACAAGTATTGCTATTCTACAACATGCATGGAAGGCAAACAGTGTTGCTATTCTACAACATGCATGGAAGGCAAACAGTGTTGCTATTCTACAACATGCATGGAAGGCAAACAGTGTTACTATTCTACAACATGCATGGAAGGCAAACAGTGTTGCTATTCTACAACATGCATGAATGTTAAAAAGTGTTGCTATTCTACAACATGCATGGAATGCAAACAGTGTTGCTATTCTACAACATGCATGGAAGGCAAACAGTGTTGCTATTCTACAACATGCATGGAAGGCAAACAGTGTTGCTATTCTCTGCTCCTCTTTCAGCCCCTGGCAACATGTGGGCATACTTTATCTGAATTTATGTTGTTCATATTATTATTATTTATTATATAAATATAAATCATATTTTTCATTATATATGATTAATTGAGGAACTAATTTTGTAATCATTCAGATAACATCGAGTAACCATGGAGTCAAACTTGTACAGTGATGTCTTTGTTCAACGCAAATCAAAGCTGACTGCTTTGCAAAAACTTATGAGTTACAGGCGAAAACAATCTTTTAAGGTCAGAGTACACAGTAAGAAAAATGGTAAAACTGCTTCAAAATGTATTGGAGGACTCAGTACAAAGATTTCCCATGTTAGTTTATCAATAACTAATGAAGTGAGCAAGACACAGAGATTATATGGCAATGTTAAACACAGCTCGCTGCATAATAAAAAAGATGCTTTTATAGAGAAAAATGTACAATCAAATGTCAGCTATTCA
The DNA here is from genome assembly GCA_034231615.1 of Meghimatium bilineatum. Taxonomy (NCBI): domain Eukaryota; kingdom Metazoa; phylum Mollusca; class Gastropoda; order Stylommatophora; family Philomycidae; genus Meghimatium; species Meghimatium bilineatum. Next base: position 5,664,181 of record CM067321.1, read on the forward strand.
GAAAAAACGGAACTAGATACACCTTCACCTTCAAAATCGTGCAGTGCTAGGCGTATTTTATTCCGTCCATCAGATGTGCCTTCAGCTTCACAACTCAACAGTGCAGCTGTAAGAGATGCAGCAATTTCTGGAACTGTAGATGAAGTCCGTCTTCTCAGGTGGTCAGAGGGACGAATGCTGTGGGGAAAAATAAGAGGTTACCCTTTCTGGCCTTGTATGGTGTCTAGGGATCCATTCTCCAAACTCTTCACCAAGACAGCAGGTAAGACATAGGCCTATTTCATGTTTCTTAATCATTGCTATATATCGTTAATCCTTTATAGCATTCTAAAAAATACTTCCCAGCATTAATCACCGGTAATGCCCAGCATTAATCACCGGTAATGCCCAGCATTAATCACCGGTAATGTCCAGCATTAATCACCGGTAATGCCCAGCATTAATCACCGGTAATGCCCAGCATTAATCACCGGTAATGCCCAGCATTAATCACCGGTAATGCCCAGCATTAATCACCGGTAATGCCCAGCATTAATCACCATTACCGTTGATGTTTGCAGCTTTTAGAAAAATGTACCTGTGGGATCTTGGGTAATTTTATTGTTCAGTTCAGGGGGGAGGGGAATAATACAATTTTTAAATATTAAAAAATATGAATATGTTACGGGGGGAGGGGGAGAAAGGAAGGCATAAGAATTTTAGAAAGATTTAGGTGGGGCATGGTTAAAAAAAGGTTGGATAACAAATACTGCTCTAGAAATTTTTAATGTGTTGTAATAAACATTTGCCTTTTTGGAATTAATCTCAATTCCAGAGTTATTTCAAGAACTAAATATTATTTATTATAATGCTGGATGTCGTTGGGCATTTGTTTTTCAGCGTTCATTCATGAACTCCTGCTGGACCTCTATTTGTAGCAGGACAATGGTCCTACTTGATTTCCAGTAAGATATAGTCCAGAAAATGGAAATGCGTTGTAACACCATTTTCTTTGGACCAATAGTCTGACACATCCATCTCGAACAAAACTTATGGGTATGAAAGAAAGCTCTAGAAAAAACATCTAATTGCACATAGGAAGCAAGAAATAATTGCTCATAATTTCTAGCAATCATAATAAATAAAAAAGTAACATAATGCTGGATTTAATTGTCCATTGTAATATATGTGTCAAGTGACATATTCTTTCCAGAACATTGTTTTCATCATGGATACTCTGAACACCTCTCTGTCCTGGGAATGCGGGCCTGTGTTTGCCAGAGACACGTTCATACATTCTTCAATGTTTGTTTGTTTGTTTTTCGTTCACTCCATTGCAACCATCACGGATATCCGTGCGATTTCCGCCGGGAGCGTGATTACATTGTGCCACCGTTATGCGCCTTGTAGGCCTAGCACATCCGATTTCGGCATGCCTTGACAATTCGGGTGGGCTACCCTTAGCCTGTGACAGCCTCTATATCTGTCTCCAGGCACGCGTAGTGAAGACTCTTCGCCCAGACGATTTTCTTGCTCTCGTCTCACTCGAACGAGGTGTTCCACTGTCTATGAACTTGCCTCGTGTAATTGGACGTGCTGTGCCTGTGCCCATTGGGTACTGAACCGTTTCTCATCCATGAGCCTGGTTCCTTAAGGGGAAGAACTCAACAGAGGAGTTGGACCCTGGCTCTTTCGCCCTCTTAGCCGAGGTGTCATTCACCGACATCGTGTACCCCTTGTCCAAGTTCGAGTCTCACACCACGCGTTTGAGAGCAAGGCGTTCTCGAGCTGAGCGTCCTTGTCCCAATAGCGCCTGAGCCCATCAGGTACTGAACCCTTTCTCTCTTCAAGTGTATTTCCGGTGTAGGAAAACCTGACAGTAGAGTTGGGCCAGGGCTAAATCGTTGTCCCTTTTGTGCCTGAGCGAATCGAGTACGGGACCCTTTCTCTCTGCAAGTTACTTCCGGTATAGGAAACCTTGACAGTAGAGTTGGGCCAGGACTGCCATCGTTGTCCCTTTCTTGCCTACACCCATCGGGTACAGAACCCTTTCTCTTTGCAAGCATATTTCCGGTTTAGGAAGGCTCGACATTAGAGTTGGGTTAGGTCTTTTGCTTTACCAAACGCCGATGGATGGGTCTGGGTCTCTGCCTGTTAGGAACTCTGGTAACTAGAAGCCCGTCTCGAGCTGACGGAGCTTGTAGTTCCCTTTCCTAGGGACTTTTCACTTTCTATTTGCAGTTCGCGCTGCCCTCTAGCGCTGTTCTGCCCTTTCATTGTTTCATTGTACTCTGTATGAAACATATTTGTCTCTCGCCATGCATTTACGTGCATTTTACATTGGCCGCCCCTCCAATGTTCGGACTGGACTGACTAGCTTCACTGTATGTCGACAGTGTTGCTATATGTGGTGATGCTGGTAGTGTCGGAGATATTGTCTGTCTCTTGTGCAGTCAAATCTCTTTCCATCTGCTACCTCCACATTCTCGGACACGATCCCCAAATGATTTGGCCAGAATCAGCACGAGCTGCTGTATTTCTGTTTCCAGGGTGCACCACGTGGAGGTACATTTGGGATCTTGGTTATCTGCTAACCCTGGGTCCGCCTAGAGCAATACGTTCCCTTTGCACCCCATTCTTCGATGTGACTAGTCCATCATCTTCTTGGTCTTCCTCTCCTTCTCTGTTCTGGCACTCTGCTCTCTAGAATCAGCCTTTCGATGCCATCATGCCTCTTTATGTCAAATATACTGAAAATACTGTAGCTTCCTACTTATGATTGTATTTAGAAGACCCCCTTTTCATTTAGTACCAACGAGATTGTGACATGTATGCAAGAAATCATACTGTTTGATAGATATATTCATTTGTTCTCAAACTCCTGCATATTAGCAGAATTTAGTCTAGAGTTTCCTGAGAAGAGTTGTATAGTGCATCGGTTTTGCATCATGACAATGCTTCTGCACACAAGTCTGCCACCACAAGCAAATCTTGTATATTCCATTGAGAATTGCTTCTGAAACCTGCATATTCACCAATCTTGCTCTGTAGTACTTTTTTTCACGTAACTTAGAGAACAATGAAAGGTTGCAGATTCTTTGACATTAGTTTTTCTTTACATACAGAACAAATCCATAAACTCAGGACACGTCCATTCTTTAATATTGAAGAGATTCAAGACAATACAACAAGAAAAAAATCAAGACTATTCTCAAAGGTACATATCAGTGGCAGTAGCACTGAGATATGTGTATACAATCACAAAGGGACTCTTTTGTAGAAGATAGAACCAACTGGTCTATAAGTCAATCAATAAAAGGTAATACTGCTGGTAAAACTGTATGAAAAAAATCATGTGGGAGACAGGTTATGAAGTTCTACTGAACGACGACTAACACACTATCTCTGTCGGATGGATGCTTATGTGAAATAATATACACAACAAAACACAGGATATAATACAAATGACAATACACATGACATAATCGACGTTTCGAACCAAAAGGCCTTTGTCAAGATACGCACATAACATAAAAAGACAACGAACAGAAATGACTACACCACAACAAACGTATCCGAGTGAAATATGAATGTGAGATACTGGAAGGATAAGAACAGGAAGTACACAAAGATGATAATATAGGTGAAACTGCAAAGAAAAAAAAATGATGTAAATGACGGCACAAAATGAATAAAGACAAAGACCACTCCAACCGAGAACGAGACAAAAGAGTGGTCGGAAATGAGTCAAATGGCTTGAGGGTGCCTAACTAAAAAAATAAGATGATTTTCTAGGGCGTACTTAGATCTATCATTGGTGGTGCTGGATGTGATGGCAGTGACCTGAATATCATGGACACCACGGTGGCCATCGCCATTGAAGTGATTGGCCACAGGAGTTGGTGTTCTGTGTTTAGTTGCATGAAGATGGTTACAGAAGCAGTTGCTCAATCTTAAGCCAGTTTCACCGATATATTGCTGACCACATCATTTATATATGATCACGTAAATTACATTATGAGATTCACAATCTCAAAGTGACCCTGAAGCCATGCTGTTGCTGGATGTGTCAGATCAAAAGGCACAAAATGGGAAGTGTTTTGATATCTTGCAGAATAAGATGTACATCTTATAGTACAGTTCAACAACTGCAAGTCTACAAGAAATAAAAACTTGTTTATTCATCTAACTGGAACATATAAAACAAATGTCATCTTTACAGCCACACACTGGAGATAAGACAACTTGACAGCCACACACTGGAGAGAAGACAACTTGGTATGGGTAATGTCATGACCATGTAATATACAAAAAGTGATTACAGATGTGCGCAGTGATAACACAGACTAATTTATAAGTCTTGTTGTATTAAGATTGTGGATCATCCAGTGTACAACACATCCAACAAGATCTTAAGTTATGAGAAACTTATTCTAAAAAGTTTCCCTGTTTGACATTTTTTATAATGACATCTTTTTAAAACAATTTTCTATCCACTGTAGGATCTTACAAAAGTTCAAGGTCATACCACGTGCAGTTTTTTGGAGCAGAGGCTGAGAGAAGTTGGATAAATGAAGCATCACTTGTGGAATTCGAAGGCAGGGAAAAATTTCTTGAAATCGTCCAGTATGGTCTAGAAAACCCAGATGGTAATTCAAAAACTCCAAGTGACTTTAAAGTCAGTTCAGCATGGTATCCTACCTGGAGTTTAGCTGTGGTTGAAGCTGAAGCAGCTTATAAGTTGCCTCTAGAAGACAGAATTAATCGATATATGTTTCAGTATATGATAGTCAAGGGTGAGAAACAAAAACCTGTTGACGATATTTTAAAAATGATTTGGCAACACTCTAACAATAGTTTGACTGCAAGTACAGACATATCTGATGATGACAATGCCAGTTTGTACAGTGAGGTGTTTAATACAAGGAGGGAAAGACCCTGGTATGATTCTGATGATGTCTACAGCTCAGATGATAGCTCTGGTGACACACCTTGCAAGCGTCCGGTAAAGATTGCTGTCAGGGAAGGATTATTTGAAGTTTTTCAGGCAAAGCATCTCAGATTGGTCCAGAGAGATCACCCAGATTGGGACAAACGGCACGTTATGGGTTATTTATGTCAGCAGTGGTCATTTATGTCAAGCCTTCAAAGGAGCCGGTACACATCCCGGCATACGAAACCTGTGTTTGTGGAGATGAGAAAGGAAAATAGATCTGTAAGCAATGATATGTAGTCTTGTGTAGTTTATGTTAGCATGTTTTATCATGGTTTAGATCTGTAAGCAATCATATGTGGTCTTGTTTAGTTTATGTTAGCTTGTTTTATCATGGTAAGATTTGTAAGAAATCATATGTGGTCTTGTTTAGTTTATGTTTGCTTGTTTTATCATGGTAAGATTTGTAAGCAAGAAAAAGAAACAAAACAAGCAAACACAAAACAGTCGACAACATATTTCTTGACATACATAGAAATAACAGGTAACAAATAGTAACAGGTAATATTCATCCTTGTGTTATGGGAGGAAAAGTAACACTGTCATTTGTCAATAACATCTGTGTTTACCTGTGAGCAACTCTGAAATTGTGACTGTTAATTCTAGTATCATTTATGGTTAGGATTTAGATTAGAGTTAGCTTTTATGCATATGTAGTATTTATTCCTTAAATACTGAGATGTAGAAATATTTTGGACTGGAATACATAACTTTAAAGAGTTTTTTTGTGTGCTGAAATACTGAATAATTCATGCGAAAAATTGACAAGTTTGGTAGCAGCTGAGATACAAACAATAAAATAACAATTTGTATTTTCAGGTTTTGGAAACACATGATTGTGTAGATGCTGATAAACTTGACTTGCAGATTATGAAACTGTCTAGAAAGTGCCGCATTACTGAACCCAATAAATTCTGTTTGGTTTGTCATGGTTACGGTTCAAAACTTGTTTACTGCAAAGGAACTTGTGGGAGATATTTTCACCAAACTTGTGTTCCTGAACAAGGAAGCTGGAGCTACAAATGCAGTGAATGTCATTCAGGTTGGTTCATTGTAAGGAACTTTTATTATTTGTTACAGAGGTTGTTCAGCTCTTGATAGAATTGTTAGATGTAGGCCCCACAATCATGTTGGTATGTGTTCTTGTTCTTCTGTATTCATTCTGTCTTCATATCATGCAGATTAGCAAGATATAGTCTGGAGAATGGTATCTGTTGTCTCATGGTTTACAGCTTAGCTACAATATGTGTCTTTCATTTTGACACATCCATCTTCAGTATGGCCTCTGGATCACTGGAACCCCATATTGGATGGGATGGGACAGCAACTCCACTCTAAAACCTCCTTAGTTCTCTCTTATGACATTCATGTAAAAGTAAACAGTGTTGCTATTCTTTGCTCCCTATTCAGGCGTTGGCAACACCTGAGCAGTATGTGTTCAAATCACTGTAGCACGGATTTAAAAATCTTTTTTAGATACCTCCACACACAAAAGGTCTGAAGGACTAACTACCATCAGACTAACTACCATCAGACTAACTACCATGCAATAGCAAAACCCTAGTAGATGACAAAAATGTTTTCCGAAAATTGCGCGACTTTATTTATTTGCCGACATGGCAACCTGGAAACATCGGTTTTACACACTGCAATACCTAAATCAATTTTTTTGTGTAATTTCCTGAAAAAAATAACATAATATTGCTGGGAACAAAATATAGCTACAATAAAATGTGTAGAAAAGTAACTTATCGCGTCAAAAAAAACATAGATCTAGTCTCGATTGGTAAAATCAATCTATTAGTTCCATACTTGTTCAATGATGGTATTTAATGAAACCAACATGATACTAGGCCTATATCTACTTTACTAGGCCTATATGTAATAATACCTAGGCCAATACCACAATCCATAATGATTGTACATCAATTATACATTTTGACGGCAGGCCATTGAAATCCCCTATTGATTCCGCACTGCATATTTTCAGATTTTTATCATTTTTTCTACAATAATAGTCCATAATGTCTTGTATCTTGCCGGTAAACGGACATTCAAAACAATTGTTAGAATGATTCACAAATTTCGGTCACATGACATTACCATACATATTATTTTAATTTTGTCAAAAATGGTCATAGCAACTGGGAAATAAATCCATCCGTATCGCTAAATAACAGGGCAGTTATGGGTAATGTTTCCACCAATGCCTCATTAAATGTTAACGGCAAACACACAGTAATAAATTTTATGTTGCACAAAATAGACTAGTTAGTGGCTGATCCAACAGTCCAGGGGTTCATGACTTTTGACCCATAAAATAGACTAAAAGATATGCAAAATGAAGGTGCTTAAAAACAGACTGAATCAATGTTTCTAAAAAAAGTCTTTGTCAAGAAATACATTTTTTTCCATAGGTGCTCATGTCAAAATGGTGATAGGTGTGCTATTCATCTGTCAATAGTTTTATCAGTTTATAAACAAATGTAATACAGTACAGAGTCTGTTAGTCTCTTACCTGAGCACTATGTTTACATACAACAGGTACACCTGTGTGTTTTCTCTGCAAAAAACCAGACCTGGCTACAATCAAGTGCTCACAAGACAAGTGTCTTAAGTATTACCATGATACATGCACAGAGACCATAGGACAGAACCTCACAAACAATACAGTCTTCATCTGTCCACTTCATACCTGTGCGACATGTAGGGTGTCACATAGTTCTAGCCCACAGACAGGTACGTTATTTATAATTTTTGTTAGCGTTCATTTTTGAATTTGAATTTTCTATTCAAGGATCTCTATGGCATAGTCGTCTAGCCATTTATCTTGTGTTCAAGAGGTCATTGGTTCTAATCCGGCTTATAATATCTTGTTTACAAGATGTATTTTTTTCTGAGAACCTTTTGAATTATCTTGTGAAGATACAGATAGTTGCTTGCTTTCAGTGTTATTCTCTGCAAGCAGTGTGCAGCTCTGCTGAGAGTGAGAGTACATTGTGAAATTTCAGTACAATGAAGTCAGTCCTCTTTTCCCTTTTCACTATTCTATTCACCTTTTAATACCTTTGAACCAAATCCTTAGATATTGTGGTAGTAGATCTTCAATGAACTTCTTCTGCCAAAGTCCTTTGATATTGAGGGTGGGGAAAGGAGAGTGGTGAAGTTGGGGTTTTTAATTGTAGGGTTTAACCCCCACCCCCACCCCTACCTTTATAAAAATAATATATGAAACTGTCTGGAAAAAAAAGTCAAATACTGCATGTTTCCTGTTAGAGAGTTGCAGGGAGGGATTGTGTAGCTGTGTGATAAAGGCTACAAGTTCTTGCTCAGGCCCGTAGATAAGGGAGAGGTTTTGGGGTGTTTAAACATGACTTTTAGTACTAGGAACCTAACCAAAAGGTTGGTTAACATAGACATCAAGGATTATGTTAGCACCCACCCCATTAGCAATTTTTCACAAATAGGTCTTCAAATTACTGCCAAATAGTCAAATATACACATGAAAACGGGAGAAACCAACTTTAACAAGAATACCAGTTTTTTTTTTTTTAGGTAAAACCCCTCGTTAAAGTAATCATATCCATGACCCTGCTCTTTCTAGCATCATGTACAGGGTGTTTTTAATTTACCCTCCAACAGAAAAAACCCAGTCCTTACTGAGGATCAAACCATGGACTTCACGGATGTGAGACCAATGCTCTAACCTCTCAAACCATGCGTCACATGTGGCAGTACTAAAACTTGTATATACAAAGGTGGTAAAATCCCCCCTCCAAGAGGTTCCCTCCAAACAATCATGAAAAACTTTCCATAAAATACCCAGGGGGTGTAGTTTACCTAGATAGAAATGCTTTCCCCTCCACTGTTCTTATTCTTTCAATGTCTTGTCTGTTTTCATTACCACCTCTTTCCTCCAGATTTTTCATTGTCACCATTTTCTTTGTGGTCTTGAATAAAACCTGCATTGCAATACTTTCTACAAGTCTTCCTAACTCTGAATATATTAGGTGCTACTTATAGTAGCTTAACAAAGATGTAGACAAGAGCAATTTATATAAATGAACATTTTTTTCGTTCAGTTCCCTGTGGAGAATAGGGGTGTACCTGCCAAATTCCAATTATTTCTTTGTTGTGAAATTTTTTTAAATTTTGTTCTTGAGGTTATATTTAGTTGGTTTCTTCCTCCACTGAAAAACCATGGAGAAAACCTCCATGCATTCTTCTTTCATCAAATTCTCCTCTTTCTCTGTAGGTTCCAGCTTTGTTGTATTGTCAGACTTCCTTCTGGGGAAGACCTTTTATAATGGAAGATATCAAAAGAAATGGTGGAGCACATGACTGTATGGTTAGAACACTGTTCTCAGACCTTGAGGTTCCGGGTTCAATCCATGGTTGGTACAGGATTTTTTTCATTTGGAGGTACAATGAAAATCTGTGTACATATTTGCGACATCTGCTATTGCAAGGCCTTTATTTCCACTTCCCATATAAACACTTCCTGCACTCCTTCACAGGAAAGCATGCAGTAACAAATGTTTTTTATTTTATCAAAAGAAATGCTAGAGAAAAAGAAATCTGGAGTTGAAAGTAAAACTGTCCTGTCTGGCACAGGAAACAAGAGTATCAAGTTCATACTGCATTGAGTTTCTATCAACAGTCACCACCACAACCACCTCCTTCTTCTCCAGGTTGTAATGAAAACAGAAGAAAATGAGATATACACTGACTATTTATGTACATTTGTAAAGGCTTTATCTTTATTTCTGTTGTAGTCAATTTATAATTGTATTTTCATCAGGACGATTACTTGAGTGTGTGCTGTGTCCAACTGCATACCACGCCAGTGACTTTTGTATAGCGGCTGGAAGTCAGATCCTTGGACAGAACCATCTAGTGTGCCCCAATCACTTCCAAGCCAATAAAACACAGTCACAACATTCCAGGGTCAATATGAAGAGGTGCTTGGGATGTGGGAATGGTAAGTAAGTTTGTGTTTTTCTTCTGTGTTGAAAAAAAGAAAGAAATTAGTCCTATATTCACACATCATTTAGGTATTTGAACGAGGTTCTGAAAGAGTCAAAGGTGTAACAATCTTTATTTTTTGGACACATTTTGAGACAGGGACATCTGAAGAACATAGGTACAACATGGAAGATAGAAGGCAAGAGAGATCCAGGATAACAAAGTGAGAAAATATTAGTCTATCATCGTGGCATGGCAAAGTGAGAAAATATTAGTCTAACATCGTGACATGGCAAAGTGTCAACAATGATCCTGATAGAAAGGTACTAGAAATAGAGAGTAGTGGAGTTCCATACTTTTCTACCATCATGCCAGTCAGCATGACACCTGATGATGATGAGGTGTATTGGGAAATATGATGTTAGGCATGTACATTTCTCATCAATCAACAACATATTGATTGCTTGCTTCTTTCACCTGTGAGTTGTAGGGCGGAAAAGGGGAGCAAAGAATAGTGACACTGTTACCTGACAGGAATGTTGTAAGAGGCGACTAAGTTTGTCTTGGGGTGGAGTTGGCTATCCCATAGTGGGTCAAAATGATCTAGAAAATATGCTGAAGTCAGACATGTCAGGTCAACAGGTACATATATTGTAGCCAAGCCATAAACCATGACACAACGCTTCAGTTAGGTAAAAAGTACCTGTTATAGTCGGGTATGCGCCTTTCAACCGTTGACAAATATTCCAAAATTTGGTTATGTCGGTTATATCAGAGTTTTTAACCATCAAAAAATAGTTTTAAAAATAGGTAATCTAGTCACCATGACCTCTAGATACTTTTGTTTTAAAATTATGGACACAACATCCTGTGGCTAATTTGTAGGAGTTTAAGAACTAATACAGATGAAGGAAACATTGCTTTTTTTCGAAATCGAAATGAGATGCTACAAAAAATATTATTTAGATTTCCATTGTGGACAGTGGAAAAAATGATTAAAAAATTGTTTCAAACATAGAAAGTAGAAGAAGATCAGTCTTAAACAATATTATATGAGAAATCTGATAATGTTTGGGCCATATAAAGCATATGCAAACATTTAGTAATGAAGTTATATTTTTGCCGGTAAAAATGAATCAACCAACCAAAATGACAATGAATCATGAGAGTTTGAACATACGTTTTGCAACCGCAGACTCATTTGTCCAGAAACACACAGAGTTTAGAGTGTTCATAAAGAAAAAAGTTCAGAAAGAATATTTCATCTGAAGAAATATTTGTCTATGATAAATTTATATGCTAAATTAATGATGATTAAGACTTTTTGACTGAAACATCATCTGTTTGACTCATCCTTAACTGTATGTTATCTTACAGTGTACTTAATTCTATCTATCCGTCTATCTATCTATCTATCTATCCATCTATCTATGTTCCTTTAGCGCTGAACATGGTGCATAAGGAAGAAACCAGAGCTCTCCAGTTCGAACGATGTGATGCTACTGTGTGTAATTCTTGTATGTTGTTGAAACTCATAGTCGTGCTGTGCCCTCTGATGGTTGTTCTGCAAAGAGTCTCTCTTGGTCTTCCTCTTTTCTTTTTTCCATGTGGTACCCATTTTAATGCTTGTAGTGGCAGTCTGTTTTCATTCATTCTAATTACATGTCTGCTATAAGTCGATTGTTTTGTTCTTATTGTTGAAGAAACATATTGCTGTTTGGTGTCTTCTACTAGCTTGTTTGATTTGAATTCTTCCCAACCAATATTAAAGAGTTTTCTATGTCATTTATTTTCAAATGAATTCAATTTCTTCTCCAGCACCTTTATCATTTTCCAACTTTCACAACCATATGTCAACACAGATATCACATTGTAGTTGAACAGTTGCAGTTTCGTATGTTTACTTATTGTTGGTTATTTCCAGATGTTTGTTAGGTGGTGGAAAGAACTTGATGCCAATGCAATTCTGGTAGAGATCTCTTTTGTTGTATCTCCATCTTGTGTCATCTTCTTTCATAAATAAGAAAAGTTATCAACTTTTGAATTGTTTCTCCTTTAAGGGTGATTTTAAGTTTAAATTTAGTAAAATTCATTAACTTAGTCTTGGAGGTGTTGACCTGGAGGCCAATTTGTTCTGAAAGGTGACAAAGTCGATTCAGCATATCTTGTGCATTTAATTGTACCTTTGTTATTCCTTGGTAACACATTACTGTTCCTGCTTTAATTTATTCTGTTTGGCTTTAGATCTGAACATCATATTTCTGTCTTAAGGTGGTGACAGTTTGCTCATGTGCCAGCGATGCCCTGCCGCTTATCATGACGGATGTGACAAGGATACATCAAAGGATCTTCCAATCTTGATCCAGTTCCAGTTAAAGGAGACTTTGACTTCTGGATCTTTGCTTGCAGGGAAACAACAAGGGCTGTGTTCATGCTGTTTGGTTGGGACAAAGTTACTGTATGGCAGTATTGTCTGGGTAAAACATGGAGTTTACAGGTAGCCAGATGTCTTGTTTTGTTATGTCCTATCCTGGTATATGTCTTTGTCTGATAATTGTGCTTGTCCTTTGTCTTGCCTTGTCACATTTCATTTGTCTTCTTGTGCATTAAACTCCTGCAGCCTACCAGAATTTAGTTCAAAGAACAAAATTCATTGTCATGGTTTACTATAAGCTGTGATATCTGCACCTTTTGACCTGGCACATCTGACTTCAGCATAGTTTCTGGGTCACTATGACACTCTGGGATGGGACAGCCAAATCCACTCCAAAACCTTAATTGCCTCTTACAGTATACATTGCAGGTAACAGTGCTGTTATTGTTTGCTCCCCTTTTGAGCCCTGGGTAAATACAGGCATAATTTGACTTAAGTTGTTATTTATTGCCTTATTCTAACTTGTTATGTCTTACCATATCATATTTTGTCTTATCTCTTCATGTTATTTCTTATCTCTTCATGTTATTTCTTATCTCTTCATGTTATTTCTTATCTCTTCATGTTTTGTCTTATCTCTTCATGTTTTGTCTTATCTCTTCATGTTTTGTCTTATCTCTTCATGTTTTGTCTTATCTCTTCATGTTTTGTCTTATCTCTTCATGTTTTGTCTTATCTCTTCATGTTTTGTCTTATCTCTTCATGTTTTGTCTTATCTATTCTTGTTATGTCTTATCTATTCTTGTTATGTCTTATCTCTTCTTGTTATGTCTTATCTATTCTTGTTATGTCTTGCATTATCCTCTCCTGTTATGTCGTGTCTTAACATGTCTGTTATCCTATTATTCCATGTCTTATTCTGTTATGCATTGCCATATCATGTTATGTCTTATCCTGTTATGTTTTGTCATGTTATACTTGGTCTTATCCTGTTATGTCTTGCTGCATCATCTTCATCTTCTGTTATATCTTACCATATCTTGTTATGCCTTGCCTTGCCATAACCTGTATATATTCATAGCTGTCAAATTATTTTTTCATAATTCCATATTTTAAAAATGTATTTCCACATTTCCCAAAAAAAGTCAGTATTTAGCACCAAAAGACCATTTTTTGGGTTAGTTTTTTGGGCACTTTTATACACGAGTGTGAGATAAAAATGTCTGCGTCTGCATTAGTAGTAAATACTGAAATGTAACACCAAATAACCTAAAATAAATAAATAATAATTTAATAACTTGTGGGGTTTTTATTTTTTTGCAGGGAGAGGGGGGTTGGCCCGAAATCTGTATCAATACGGAAAATCTGTACTAGTTGATACCTATGTATCTTACCATATCATGTTATGTCTTGCCTTACCCTGCTACGTCCTGCATCATTATCTAATACCTGTCATTTTTCAAAATGATCAATCTGTATTTCAGCCTACAATACCCCTAATATTTTATTCCCACGATTATGTACATATTGTGTACAATATACCCCTAACATTCTGTGTTTTCACCCCAAATTATATTCATGTTCTGTATAAAAGTGTTTCTGTATAAAAGTTTTTCTGTATAAAAGTGTTCCTGTATAAAAGTGTTTTTTGTACTAAAGTAAAATGCTAAAGATCAGTAGGGTTATATTCAATAAAACCTGAGTATCTCCTACATAAAATATGCAGCACATCTGTACTGTACTAGTTGATAGGTATTAAGTATTGCATGTCTTCTGTTGTTTGTCATTTCTTGTGTTTTATCGTGTTATCCCCTGTCTTATTATCTCCTGTCTTGTCATCTTACTTTGATTATGTTGTATCTCATCTCTCTTGTCATAAACATCTCGAACATGGAACTAATAAAACTTTGAAATAAGAATTCTTTAGTAAAATAGAAGAGTGAAAGTGGTAGAATGAAGTCACTAAGAAGAATATTTTGGATTTCTTAGGCAAATTTTGAGAAGAGGAAGAATGAAATTCACTGTGATAACAGGCAAGTTGAATGTTAAGAGGGGTACGAGAAGACTAAGATAACAGGCAGTTTGAATGTTAAAGAGGAAGACCAAGAGAGAAGATGCTGGATAATCTAGCATTGTGGCCTTGGGTGATATCTGTATCAGAAATGATTGACAGCAAACCATGTGGACAGGAACCTGAGACAGCAGAACATATTCTTCAAGACTGCCTAGAATATGAACTGGTGAGAGAAATACACTGTCCCAGATAAACAATATACCCTAACCTGGTGAGCACATTGCAAATGAATGTAAGAAAAACTGATCACACACGAGATAGAAGAGTCTGTGGATTAATGTGAAGATCACAGCCACATATCATGAACTATAAGAAGTGGCAGCGCATTCTTCTTCTTCTTCATTGTTCATTCTCAAACTTCTGCAGATTATCAGGATGTAGTCCAGAGAAAGGAATTCATTGTGTCATGGTTTACAGCATTGCTGCTATATCTGCACCTTTTATCCTGACACATCCGACTTAAGCATGACTTTGGGTCATTGAACCTATATGGGATAGGACAGGCAACTCCATCACATAACCTTCTTAGTCACATCTTATGACATGCATGGAAGGTAAACAGAGTTGCTATTCTTTGCTCTCCTCTCGGGCCCTGGTAACACATGGGCAAAGACAGCACACAAGATGGATGGCCAAGGGTAGATGTGATAAGGAAAATCACACATTATGAATTATATGAAGTTACTAATGAAAGTTGTGTAAATTTGAAATTGAATATAGTTAAAATGTTGAAGTGGTATGTCAAGATCAATACATCATCTCCTTGTTGTAATGCTGTTGCACAGGTGGTGGCCATCTTTATCTGTTATATGTTTTTGCACAGGTGGTGGCCAGGTGAAATTTGTCACCCTCTTAAGGTGCCACAAAAAGTTCAAGAAAAGAAGCATCAAGTTGGAGAGTTCCCAGTAAGATTCTTTGGGTCTCATGACTACGCATGGCTTCACCAGGGCAGGTTTGTCTGCATTCCATTTGTTGTACATGTGTATAAATTTATGTGAATGAATAGAATATTAACAGAGTATACCTCATCGAGACCAGATCCTTGCCATGGAGATGAGGGCTTAGTTGAGCAAACAAAAGCTGAAAACTAAGAATGGCCAGACCCTCCTAAAATTGAGCAAGACCACAGTCTGCCCTAAGTACCAGTGCAGAAGACAGATGCAACCAGCCAAGAGATGTACTACAGCAATCAGGATGTCACACATCAAGCCACACAATGGGAATATGCTTATATCTGATTACTTCAAATATAAGCACGTTAACATTACCTTTTCTGTTATAATTTATTAACCTTTATCACGCTATCCGCGACTATAGTCAAAAGATAAAATGTATTTTCCATAGCTGTCAGCGACTATAGCTGCCCGTACTCACATACCTCTTTGAAAAAAAAATATTGTGACTGTAAACGTTATTCAGCTATTTAACAGAGGAAATAACAGTAACCAAATTAGCATTGGTGTCTGCTAGTGTTTCAAATAAATAAAATTTGTTATAGATCAGCTGTCACTGTATACTGCTGCTGATATCATTTGTCAAAATTTTGTTCAGATCTTTACAGCCATTTTCACTGATTTTTTTCTACATTCAGTATTTTTGTGTGTAGCCAATAATATTAGTTCAATCGATATGGTTCATTTGTTTACAAAGACAAATGTTATATGAACAAGCAGTTTAATTATAAAATAACGGTGGAGTAACCTAGGCTTAGTCAGCGGCATTCCATCCAGAATTGAATGTATTGAGAGTTTCCACCAAAATTGTAGACCTAATCGATAATGTTAGTTCCAAATTATCTCCAATATCACACATACAGCAGCAATATCACACATACAGCAGCAATATCACACATACAGCAGCAATATCACACATACAGCAGCAATATCACACATACAGCAGCAATATCACACATACAGCAGCAATATCACACATAAAGCGGCAATATCACACATACACCGGCAATATCACACATACAGCAGCAATATCACACATACAGCAGCAATATCACACATACAGCAGCAAGACTTACATCATTACACTCAGTAACCATTCCTTTATTTCCACACAAAAAAATTATACACACAGCTTTAAAAACAAACAAGTTATTGTGTTTTCCAAATACCCTCCATATATAGTTTATGAGAGCAAAAAGAGAATGCAGTGGCAGGCAGAAATTACTCAATTTTAATGCAGAGTGGTGAAGGTTACTTTTGCTGTGTAGAATTGTTGAATTGTGAACAAGAATAAGAATTAGTTGTGTGGATGGTTGATTGATTGCTGGGTAGGGGATTCAAGCATATCTGGCATTTCACCATCTTATGAAACATTCTACATTTAGCCAAAAATGTCACATCAGTTCTGTAGCAGGTCACATCAGTTCTGTAGACGGTCACATCAGTTCTGTAGCAGGTCACATCAGTTCTGTAGCAGGTCACATCAGTTCTGTAGTAGGTCACATCAGTTCTGTAGCAGGTCACATCAGTTCTGTAGAAGGTCACATCAGTTCTGTAGCAGGTCACATCAGTTCTGTAGAAGGTCACATCAGTTCTGTAGCATGTCACATCAGTTCTGTAGCATGTCACATTAGTTCTGTAGCATGTCACATCAGTTCTGTAGAAGGTCACATCAGTTCTGTAGCAGGTCACATCAGTTCTGTAGCAGGTCACATCAGTTTTGTAGAAGGTCACATCAGTTCTGTAGAAGGTCACATCAGTTCTGTAGCATGTCACATTAGTTCTGTAGCAGGTCACATCAGTTCTGTAGCAGGTCACATCAGTTCTGTAGCATGTCACATCAGTTCTGTAGCATGTCACATCAGTTCTGTAGCATGTCACATTAGTTCTGTAGCATGTCACATCAGTTCTGTAGAAGGTCACATCAGTTCTGTAGCAGGTCACATCAGTTCTGTAGCATGTCACATTAGTTCTGTAGCAGGTCACATCAGTTCTGTAGCAGGTCACATCAGTTCTGTAGCATGTCACATTAGTTCTGTAGCATGTCACATCAGTTCTGTAGAAGGTCACATCAGTTCTGTAGCAGGTCACATCAGTTCTGTAGCATGTCACATCAGTTCTGTAGAAGGTCACATCAGTTCTGTAGCAGGTCACAGCAGTTCTGTAGAAGGTCACATCAGTTCTGTAGAAGGTCACATCAGTTCTGTAGCAGGTCACATCAGTTCTGTAGAAGGTCACATCAGTTCTGTAGCAGATCACATCAGTTCTGTAGAAGGTCACATCAGTTCTGTAGCAGGTCACATCAGTTCTGTAGCAGGTCACATCAGTTCTGTAGCAGGTCACATCAGTTCTGTAGAAGGTCACATCAGTTCTGTAGAAGGTCACATCAGTTCTGTAGCAGGTCACATCAGTTCTGTAGCAGGTCACATCAGTTCTGTAGCATGTCACATCAGTTCTGTAGCAGGTCACATCAGTTCTGTAGCAGGTCACATCAGTTCTGTAGCAGGTCACATCAGTTCTGTAGCAGGTCACATCAGTTCTGTAGAAGGTCACATCAGTTCTGTAGCAGGTCACATCAGTTCTGTAGCAGGTCACATCAGTTCTGTAGCAGGTCACATCAGTTCTGTAGAAGGTCACATCAGTTCTGTAGCATGTCACATCAGTTCTGTAGCAGGTCACATCAGTTCTGTAGAAGGTCACATCAGTTCTGTAGCATGTCACATCAGTTCTGTAGCAGGTCACATCAGTTCTGTAGAAGGTCACATCAGTTCTGTAGCATGTCACATCAGTTCTGTAGCAGGTCACATCAGTTCTGTAGAAGGTCACATCAGTTCTGTAGCAGGTCACATCAGTTCTGTAGCATGTCACATCAGTTCTGTAGCAGGTCACATCAGTTCTGTAGAAGGTCACATCAGTTCTGTAGCAGGTCACATCAGTTCTGTAGCAGGTCACATCAGTTCTGTAGCAGGTCACATCAGTTCTGTAGCAGGTCACATCAGTTCTGTAGCAGGTCACATCAGTTCTGTAGCAGGTCACATCAGTTCTGTAGAAGGTCACATCAGTTCTGTAGCAGGTCACATCAGTTCTGTAGCAGGTCACATCAGTTCTGTAGAAGGTCACATCAGTTCTGTAGAAGGTACTTTTTCCATCTTTCCAGATGATAGTATTATTGTTGTGCTATAAGAAATATAGTCTATGATCCATGGCCACGATGGATGTTACAAGACCAATCTAAGCTACACAGATTCTTCCACAGTGTGTACAAGAAATCACAGGCCAACTCATGCCATTGCATGCTGTTGTGTCTTCCTAGAGTTCAGAGCTTGAACTAACTGCCATCACTTTTTCCTTTGTTTCTATACAATTCCTGATCTTTCCACTCCAGGCAGGGCCGGTCTTAGGCCATTTTAACCTATGCGGCCGCATTGGGCCCCACACTTCATAGGCTCATAAATTAATATTAGTATTTATTTTATTATCCTCTTCCCTACCCAGACAGGGCCCCGCACAAACCGTTTCGCATTGGGCCCTACAATTGTTAGGGCCAGCCCTGCCTCTAAGTAACACTAATCTATGACATTCTGTTCCTATGATTCCACATCAATACCCGTATCATGCATATAATGTTTGCATATGTCTTTGTTCCGAAGTAGAGATCAACCTTGAAATCAGAAAGGATTCATAATTCTTCATAAAGTAGATCCTTCTGTATTCTGCGATCTTCCATCCACCTAGTGTGTCCCAGCCATCTGGTTCTGTGCAGACAGAGCATAGAAAATACTGTGCAAATAGTGAAAATATTGTGTGCTAGTACGATAGGAAATTAGAAAATATGACTTGGACAAATTGTGTAAAAAAATTAAGGAGAATACAATAAAACTGGTTTCTCGCAGTGAAATACAATGAGAAACTATAAAAGCTAATCTTGGAGAGTAAGCTGGATTCAGTTTCTTGGTTGAGTTTGGCATCAGTTATGAGAGAAAAAAATTGGACCAATATTACTTGCTGTTGTGTCCAGATTTGTCATATTTTCATCAAATACCAGAACGTTTGTCATGTATTGATATATTTTTTAATTGGTGAAAAGTACAAAAAGGACTAAACTATAGATTTTATTGGTAAATGCAAATAAAGTAAATAGGTTACTATATCAATATAAAATAATAAAACATAGAAAATAATAAATAAAAGGAACAGATACAAATTTGTGTTTGTTCCTTTTATTTATTGTTATTTTCTATATTTTATTATTTTATATTGATATAGTAACCTATTTACTTTATTTGCATTTACCTCTATTTGTATGGTTACTGCGGCACTTCCTTTTTGTCGGTCATCCTCCGATATTTGGGTTATTTATAGATTTTATTGCTAGTGATGTTTCAAAATGGTCAAATTTGACCATGAAATGGTCAACATGGTAACTGGTTGATGGGTAGAGGCATGATTATCTAAATGGAAGTTTTATTAGGCTGTATGTAAACATTCACTCTTGCTGGGGCCTTTTTTGACCTATGGACAGCAACATGCCATTGACCTATGTTATTGCTTGTCACTACATGAAGGTGCTCAAGTGTCATTAGCCAATGAAAAAAAACTAAGTAGCTTCTAAGTAACCTCTTGTAGTGACATGGAGTCTTCTTCTTCTTTTTTTTCACTTGAAACATGTCTATATCTGTTTATTGGACATGTTCCAATTATGTTTTGTACTTGGCATCCTGATTGTTGTGCGCCTTCTGGCTGGTTGCCTCCATCTTCAGCATCCTGCTTACTTGGGCAGGGCTGTGGTCTTGCTCAAGTGGAACTCCCTGACCAGTCTAAGTTTCCAGCCCCTGATTGCTGAACTTCTAGGTGCTGGCCTTGAGTGTGATAGCATGTTTCACTCAATAGGTCGGAAATACACTTGAAGAGAGAAAGGGTTCAGTACCTGATGGGCTCAGGCGCTATTGGGATAAGGACGCTCAGCTCGAGAACGCCTTGCTCTCAAACGCGTGGTGTGAGACTCGAACTTGGACAAGGGGTACACGATGTCTGTGAATGACACCTCGGCTAAGAGGGCGAAAGAGCCAGGGTCCAACTCCTCTGTTGAGTTCTTCCCCTTAAGGAACCAGGCTCACGGATGAGAAATGGTTCAGTACCCAATGGGCACAGGCACAGCATGTCCAATTACACGAGGCAAGTTCATAGACAGTGGAACACCTCGTTCGAGTAAGACGAGAGCAAAAAATAGTCTTGGCGAAGAGTCTCCACTACGCGTGCCTGGAGACAGATATAGAGGCTGTCACAGGCTAAGGGTAGCCCACCCGAATTGTCAAGGCATGCCGAAATCGGATGTGCTAGGCCTACAAGGCGCATAACGGTGGCACAACGTAATCACGCTCCCGGCGGAAATCGCACGGATATCCGTGATGGTTACAATGGAGCGAACGAAAAACAAACAAACAAACTCAATAGGTCAGAAAAGGCCTTCACAAAACGGATGGTTACATACGTTTTAGGACATCTATACTTAGATGTTTACATACAACGTCTTAGGACATCTATACTTACCGTTAAATTCCGTGTATAACCCGAGAATTTTTGGACAAAAAACAGAGATGACTTCATACTCCTCGACTTATTTTCGAGAGTAAGATCAAATTTTAAAAAAATTACGTCCAAATCACAGTAAAAAAGGAGAAAAACACTTTTTAAAAAATTAGTCACGTGTCCCGATATATTAAGCCAGGATAAAATGACTAGGGCTCACCAGCAATCTAGAGTGTACTTACTATAATACTAGGCCTCTAATTACATTAATTTCTATATATCATACAATATTTCCTTCAAAATCTCTGATATTTCTTGATAAATACTCACTTACTAGGTCTATATCATTATTTCAGACATGCCGCCATTTTTTTAGCAAAATTTCCCGGAAACGCTATTTTTAGCAATGGGTATTACCGGTTTTTTTTAACCGTTTATAGTACATATATTTCTATCATAAAGGTTTCAATTGATCATCGAAATTGGTCAGAAAAGTATACCAGTATCTGATGTTATTTATTGACCAATATACGGTAATGGTCTGTGGAAAAAACAAATGAAATACCATAGCCTAAGCTGATGGGTAGCCTAGTCTTGTTTGTGTAGGGAAACACTAACTACCAGTAATCTAAACACTGTCACACACTTTCTTGTTGCGGTAAAGCAAATGTTACAACAGTTACTGACCATCTACTAGGCTATAAGACCTGTGTTCAGAAAAAACACCTCAAAGGCAGATTTTGAGTATTTCTGTGCATGTCGCTGGTCGGTCTTGCCAATTTTTAACATGGGACTCCAAGTATATAAATATTGACCAAGACAATAATCAGAAACATAGAATGAAGTCCTAATTAATTCTGTACAGAGGTCTTACTCTTCATACTACAGTCTTGCACAAACACTCACATTTTTTGACATCCAAAACTTTGCCGCTTAGGCAGTGTTGGAGGGAGGGGAATGGGGAGAGAAATCAATAGTGAAACTGTCTGAGCTGTGCCTCAGTTTATATTATGTATAGTAAACATACAGGTCACACAAAGTTCAAACTCTTCTGTATCTTTTAAAAACAAATGTGATTTGGCATGTTTTTGTCTGGCCATTCATCCATTCATCTTCCTGTTTCCCACTTACACTTACAGGAATAAAATCACAATAACAATAAAAATGTATGAACTGGAAGCTAAACTACTTGTGCAGTATTCTTGTCTAGCTAAGTCAGCCTTATATTCTGTTAATTAGTCCAGCCCACTGAGGCCACAGATTGACTACGGGCCCTACCCATTTCAATTGGCTCAATCCAAGTTTCCCTCACATTATGTGATGCCATTCAGATAAGTGACTAAATGCAATCTTTCTTTATAGAAGATTTGAAACGAGGTTCCAAATCACAACACATCATAGGCATTTTGTAGTAAAATTGCGCTGTAATTGATTCCCTCCCCCAACCACTGTACATTTAGTGGAAGACAGATCAATTTCACAATCCTCTGTTATGTTTATTTTATTACCGTATTCTCCCCACACAGTAAACATAACCAGGAACAAAGTTCAAACTCTTCTGTATCTTATAAAAACAAACATGATCTCGCTGTCTTGCCTTTCATCGTTTCCCACTTAAAGGTCACTGTCAGAAGCCGGTGACATAATAGTTACATAGTAATTACTATTCACTAGTGCTGTTCCGCATCATAACCCATGGTGGGGAAGTGATAGATGCCCTTTTAATGACAGATGCAATCTATCTTGTCATATCAAGATGTATAGCTATTGAAAATAAAGGTCAAAGTTCAAGTAATCAAGTTACCGATATTCCTCCTAAACTGCATAGACCTGAATAGACACATCATCAGATGGTGCAAGACATGAAATTTAACAATTCAATACACAAATTCCAGATCTGTAAACCTAATAAAAGTTTCTAAATACTATCTCAAAAGTTTGAGAGGAGTGATTGTGTATATAGATGTGCATCTGCACAAACCATTGCCTGATATGGGCACACAGGAGCACTTTTAGATGGAGTGTTCATATCACAAGGATCTCAGAGGTTCCATATTATAAATCTGGATTGTGTTTGCTTACCTAGTACAGGTGCTAGAGTCCTTGCCAAACAGAATAGAGTGTACTGAACACCTAGAGTTCTTGCCAAACAGATCAGAGTGTACTGAACACCTAGAGTCCTTGCCAAACAGATCAGAGTGTACTGAACACCTAGAGTCCTTGCCAAACAGATCAGAGTGTACTGAACACCTAGAGTTCTTGTCAAACAGATCAGAGTGTACAGAGCACCTTCAATTGGTATGTGAATGGATATTCGTATTATCATTGTCAAAATTGACTTTTTTTCTAAGAGTCCACTTATGTCAAATCTGTTCATGCTGCTAAAGGTACAAAATAGCTGTTGTTTGTATGAGTGGACCAGTCGGTTGTTTATTTCAGGACATGAACAAGGAGCAAACAATTGTAGCATTCTGACCTGCCATTTATGTTGTAAGAGGCGAATAAGGAGGGATTGAGTATTGCTTTCACAAATTACCTCAATGTTCCTACATTAATTTTGTTTCTCTTATCAGGGTAATCTGTTTTGATAGAGTGATAAAAAGCTGCAGGGACACTCTGATAAGTTCGGCTGACAAGGTTTTCTTTCGTGCTGTCCAAGAAGCTACTGCCGCAAGTAGATTATGTACAAGCATTACAATTAAAGAGTAATGAATGTAGACAATGTGTACAAGCATGTGAAGGGAGATGTTATAATGTAAACAATGTGTACAAGCCAAAGAGACATTTGGAGTATCCACGATAGAGACGGTGTTCTGGAAAAAATATGTCACTTGATATATATGTGTGGCTACCTTTGTATGAAGGAGTAAAACGTAGCCTTGTGTGTGGTTACATTTGAAGGTAGGAATAAAAAATGTAGCCTGTATGTGTGTGTGTGGTAGCATGGGAAGATAGGAATGTAGAATGTGTATGCAAGCATGTAATGGAAGGAATACACATATAGCAAGTACATTTTTTGCTTACATTCATTCTCAGTATCTCACTGTCTCTCTTGTAGTAGGACAATAGTCCTATTAGATTTTATTCTGTCTCTCACTGAATCTCTCTTGTAGCAGGACAATCAATCAATCAATAAATAAACCCGTAACCCTTCATTGTCGTAGCGGTACCACATTGGATGCCTCAGCACACAGAGTCCTCCAGCGAATTCTATCCTCAGCGATGCTGATCAGTGTGGAAATATCTTGCCCTGTCCATTCCTTGATGTTGTCTGTCCATGCCTTTATTTTCCCTCCTCTGCTTCTTCCACCCTCGACAGTTCCCTGCAGTATTGTTTTTGACAAGGAATCGTGCCTGCATACATGTCCGAACCATGCTATTTTACGTCATTTCACTATTGAAAACAATGGCTCCTGACAGGGCCGGTCTTAGGCCATTGCAACCTATGCAGCCGCAGTGGACCCTGCACTTCATAGGCCCATAAATTCATATTAGAATTTATTTTATTATCCTCTTCCCTACCCAGACTGGGCCCCGCGCAATCTGTTTCGCATTGGGCCCCGCAATTGTTAGGGCCAGCTCCTGAACACCTGCAGGACAATATTAAAATATAGATTTCAACTAAATGTAGTCCATTTATCGTGAGGGTATGTTAATTGGAGTAATAGTTATGTATAATAAATAAATAGCAGTATGGTACATTCCTATTTTTCAATGTAGAACTTTTAGAGTGGAGTTGACTGTCCCATTCTATACAGAGTCAAAGTGACCCAAAAATCATACTGAAGTCAGATGTGTCAGGTCAAAGTTACAGATATCGCAACTAAGCTGTAAACCATGACACAGCACAATCCATTCTATGGACTATCTTGATAACCTACTGTAATTGGAGAGTGAACCAGAAGGAGAAATTGGAAATGACACCATACAGCAGGGTTGTTTCAATTTTACAGAAATATTCTATAGATAACAGGTTCCAAATTTGTTTAGAGTTTTTACCCCCGAGCTTGTAAAAGCAAGGTGACATGCACCCTGAAACATTGTTTAAAAGTACCAGGATAACTTCAAACACGTTACAAATAATGTTTTGCATTCCTTATCAAATTCCCACAGGATCTCTCAGATAGCAGGACAATGTTCCTATAAGATTTCCAGCAGAATGTCCTATAGAAAAAGGAAATGTGTTGTGTTGCTGAGTATAATATAATTCTGAGTATATAACTTGGCAGTTTTATCTGCTTACCAGCAGGTAGGGTGGGCTTACCAGCAGGGAGGGTGGGCTTACCAGCAGGGAGGGTGGGTTTACCAGCAGGGAGGGTGTGCTTATGTGCTGGTTTATCTGTTTTATGGATACTTCCCAGCAATATAATGCCATTTAATGGCATTAGGTCAAAGGGCATGAGCCCATGGACTGCTGGATCAGCAACCAACCAACCAACCATTTGTCTTATGGAGAGATAAAGAATTTACTTTTCATAATTGCTTTGTGAATACTTTTCAAGGGCTCAAAACTTGGAGAGGATTGGCTTCATTGTAGTTGAGTTTTCCCATATGTACTTCATCTCTCTCAATGAGAGGCTCTCCTGATGAGAGTACCCCACTCAGCACGTAAACACTGCACTGGGGAGATCCCCATAAGATTTGTTATCTATTTGTATGTATTTTTCAAGTTTGCATTATTGTTTTAAACCTGATTCTGTGGATGTTTATTGTTTTAATGATTTTAAATACATTACTTTTATTCGTTTTTGAGGTTTTTGTGATTTTTGAACACTTTATTGATGTGGATGTTAGAGAATTTCATAATTTAAAAAAAAACAATGTTTCTGTTGGTTTTTGTGATTTCTTTTCAAGATTTATTCTGTGGGTGTTTCAGAATTTCATATTTTTAAAAACATTACTTCTGTTGGTGTTTGAGGTTTTTGTGATTCTTAAAAAAAGCACTTTATTCTGTGAATATTTAAGAATTTGATAATTTATAAAATTTTTAATTTATAGATGGCCTATTTCAGGTTATTATAATTTTTAAAACTTTACTCTTACACATGGCTTCATGATTTTTTTATCAACTGAAATCTGTACTTTTTTTGGATTTTCGAAGTTTTTGTTTGTTAAAGCTACATTTGTGAATGCTGAAGTTTTTGTTTGTGAAAGCTACATTTGTGAATGCTTGAAGTTTTTGTTTGTGAAAGCTACATTTGTGAATGCTGAAGTTTTTGTTTGTTAAAGCTTTATTTGTGAATGCTGAAGTTTTTGTTTGTTGAATTTTTTCTTGATTTGTAAAAGAAAGTTTTACGATTCTAAAACTATTATGTTAGTTATTATCATACTTAATATTCTGTTGATGGTGGAGTATTTTATGATTTTTAAAACTTTTTCATTCATAGATGGCTTTTTAATATTTAACAAATTATTTACGTGGTGGATGTCTAAGGTCATGAGGTTTTACAAGACACGTTTGATATTTTTAGATAATTCTTCTTCCATGTGACATGTTCTTTACACATTGTTATACCCACTGCCATACAGTGATTCTCACATTTCTATTATTCTATACTCTGCTTCTCCCAGTAGCATTATCAAAAACATCATCAATATCCTGTGCCCATTGATGTCTGTGGCATGTTCTATTTTTCTTTGGTGAAACATTTCCTTCTACGATTAATATGTGTAGAGTATCTTTTTATGTGTCCAAGATATATTAGCTGATATTTTTGAGGAGACAACCTACTTCTATGTTCAGATTATTGCAGATAATCTGTGTTGAATTGTCTGTGATATTCTTAGTATCTTTCTATAGCATTTAATTATCAATGCTGATATTTTATTTTCCATTGTGGATGTCATTGTCCAAAGTCTATCAAACATATTTTGACACTAAGAAGACACAACTTGATAGTTACAACTTTATTTGCTTGTTTACATCTTTCATGTATTGTTCTATGTAGTGCCATTTTGTTGTTGACGAGTTCTGCAATATGAATACAATTACTACAATCAAGATTGTTTCTTTAATTTATTCAGAATAAATATATTTAAAACTGTTAACAAAATAACAATATACATATATATATATATATATATATATATAATGTTCAAAAATTAGAAACACAACTATTTGAGAGTTACATTTATATAAGATATTTACTGATTCAATATCATTCAATCTATCGACTGTATTCACCTGGTCCTGTATTCACCTGGTCATTACATTCTCATGGTTACCTGAATTGTACTCACCTCATGATTCATGAGGTCATAAAAGAGGTCAAGGTTATTACAACATTTTTAGCAATAAATCGAGGCAGGTTCATGAGAATCCTGTGAAATTGGCTGAACACAAAACTCTCTAACTATATTAATGAATGCATATAAAAGATTGAAGTTCCTCAAATAAATTCAGTTGAAAATTCAATGTGCAAGTATGCCTAATCTCATTACAGAACAACAATACATCATTATTGGATGCTTACAGACTGGACAATCATAAAGTGTAGTGGCCAGATAATTTAAGGTGGCTAGAAGCATCATTTGTCTCCTTTGGAGACAATTTCAATAAACTGGCTCAGTGGCAAACAGGCCATGCAGTGGAAGACCCAGAATCACAATTCCTGCTGAAAACCGCTTCATATGACTACGTCACCTTAGGAATTTATTTGCCCCTGAGTCCTCCACAATCCAGTCAATACCAGCAGCTCGTCAAATTTCAGATCAAACAGTCAGGAACCAACTGAATTGTTCCTGTGGCATCTTTGATTTCTGTGATCCATCTTTTACATGGTCTGCCTCTGGCTTTAAAACCGTTATGTCTATTTGTCATGGCCATTTGTGGCATGCTATATGTCGGTAGTCTGGAAGTGTGTGAAAACCACTTGATCTGTTGTCTTTTGTTGTGTTCCAATACTGGTATTGTTTTGGTTATCTGTCTGATGTTATCGTTTCTAATTCTATCTCTTAATGACACTCTGAGTATTCTTCGTAGACATGTCATTTCTGTTGTCACTATTTTTCTTTTGTCTTGTGCTGTCATTGTCCAGGTTTGGCACTGGTAGCATAGTGCTGGAATAAT
Organism: Meghimatium bilineatum; assembly: GCA_034231615.1. NCBI lineage: Eukaryota > Metazoa > Mollusca > Gastropoda > Stylommatophora > Philomycidae > Meghimatium > Meghimatium bilineatum. The sequence continues at coordinate 5,692,117 of CM067321.1, forward strand.
AATAGTCTTGTATAATGCAACTTTGGTGTCTATTTTTACATTTTTGTTCTTGAAAATGCGTGTCATCTGTCCTAGGATCTGGTATGTTTTGTTGCATCTATTTTGTATCTCTTTACTCGTTTTCCCTTCACTCGATATAATGCTTCCTAAGCAAGTGAACTCCTTTACCTGTTTAAGGTGTTTATCATCGATGGAGATAGTGATATTTCGTTCTTTATTTGCTATTGCCATTATTTCGGTCTTTTCAATATTGATCTTCATATTGAATTTTTGACATGTTTTATGTGGAGTCTGTTCATATGGTCTTGCAATTGTTCTTCTGTTGTCGCTATTAGTACTTGGTCGTCTGCAAAGAGTAGTTCATTCAATTTGTCTTTTATGTTATCTTCTTCGTTGGTACTTGTTAGTTTACAAATGTGGTTGATATATGTTATAAAAAGTAGAGGGGATAGGACACACCCCTGGCGAACTCCTGATTGAATTTGGAGCTTATTGGACACCCCTGCATTTGTTCTTACTGCACATTGGCTATTTGCATAAATGCCCTTGCATATGTTGATTAAATGTTCTGGTACTCCATATATTGATAGTGTTTTCCATAGTTGTTGCCTGTCTACTCTGTCGAATGCCTTTTCTTGGTCTACGTATGCGATATATAATTCCTTGTTGTTTTCTGTGGCTCTTTCTGTTAGCTAAATGTAAAGATACCATCCGTACAGCTTTTGTTCTTACGGAAGCCCATTTTGATGTTTTGAAGTTGTGGTTCAATGTATGATCGTAATCGTTGTTCTAATATTTTGTTTAAAATTGTTCCTGTGTGCTTTAGTAAAGATATCCCTCTGTATTTTGTGCAATCTCTCTTACTGCCTTTTTCCTTCCATATGGGAATGATTGTCGCATTCCTCCAGTCCTCTGGTGTTTCTAGTTTCTTCCACATTACATTAAAACGTCTGTGTAACCATTTTTTCCGCTCTCTGCTGCTGCTTTGATAAGTTCTGTTTGTATGTTATCAGAGCCTGCTGCCTTGTTCATTGCATGTTCTATTTCCGATAGTAGTATATATGGTTCTAGGTTCGCTGCTGTAGTGTTTATTGTTGTGTCTTCATCTCCTTCTTTTAGATTTAGTAGTTCCTTGAAATATTGTTGCCATCTTTCCATTATTTGCTTCGGTTCTTTTAGTGCATTACCGTTTTCATCATTTATTATTTCTATCGGTTCATATATATATATATATCTTCTTTGTTTCTCATGTTCTTGATTTTCTTGTAGAACCTCTTTTGTGCATTTTTATAATCTGCGTTGAGCATGTCTCCATATTCTTTCCATGCGTTGATTTTGGCAGTTTTAATGACTTTCTTGGCATTTATTTTTGCTGTCTTGTATTCTATGCAATCTACTTGGTTTTTGCTTTTGACCCATTTCTTATATTGTTGTTTCTTTTCTTTTGTGGCTTTTTTGACTTCTTCATTCCACCATGCTGTTATTTTTGGTTTCTTTACACTATTATTCTTGTATCCGCATGCTTCTCCTGCTGCTTGTGTGATAGCTTCTTTGAATAGTTTCCATTAACATGGTACAAGCAAACAAATACATCACAAGTAAATCACAGGATACAAGAAAAAGAGGAAGACCCCTGTTATGATATAAATAAACAAATCATCCATGAATGTCTTTGTCATCACTTCTGACAACCAGGATAAATTACCGGAGTATTGTGTCACATTATTGACAAGCCTGCATAGTTGTGCTAGGAACTAAATATTGTATGGACGGAAGAACGTAGGCTCAACATACAAGGGGCAACAGTTGAATGATGAAGAACGTAGGCTCAACATACAAGGGGCAACAGTTGAATGATGAAGAACGTAGGCTCAACATACAAGGGGCAACAATTGAATGATGAATAACGTAGGCTCAACATACAAGGGGCAACAGTTGAATGATGTGAAGCTTCCCTGCTTCTTTCTGCAACATATCACATCAATCATGGATCACAGATTTAGCCATGAGAAGACATGTTTGATGGATCACAGATTTAGCCATGAGAAGACATGTTTGATGGATCACAGATTTAGCCATGAGAAGACATGTTTGATGGATCACAGATTTAGCCATGAGAAGACATGTTTGATGGATCACAGATTTAGCCATGAGAAGACATGTTTGATGGATCACAGATTTAGCCATGAGAAGACATGTTTGACTTGTGACTGACCTAACTCTAACTCACACACACTAGCTTCAGGCAGTATGTCAAAAACAATAAGACCATATCACATACAGTAAGAGATCATTGTGGAATGTATAATAAAGAACATAAGGCAATGTGATCGGTCAACATTTTTAAACAACCAATATTAAGTTTGTCTACTTCTGCTTCATGTCCTTTATTGAACGTTGTCCTCACTGTCACTCTGTAAACCTCTCAATTCTGGGCAAACTGCCCAACTTCTTTCAGTGTCATCTTCAGAAGGTCTTCGATGTTTTTGTGAATACAAGTCCCAGTATAAATATACATTCTCATATAGTGGGACTTATAAAAGTCCCAGTATGAATATACATTCTCATATTGTGGGAGTCCCAGTATGAATATACATTCTCATATAGTGGGAGTCCCAGTATGAATATACATTCTCATATAGTGGGAGTCCCAGTATGAATATACATTCTCATATAGTGGGAGTCCCAGTATGAATATACATTCTCATATAGTGGGAGTCCCAGTATGAATATACATTCTCATATAGTGGGAGTCCCAGTATGAATATACATTCTCATATAGTGGGACTCCTGGGAGGGGGGGTGACCATCCCCTACCAGGCGCGTCCACAGGTTGCGGATCGTGGAACAACCTCCGGATATGGAGTCTCCATATCTGGTGGTTGGCTGCAATATAAGACAGATCTCTGGACGAATAATCCAGATTTCTGGACGAATAAGCAGTCGCGGACAAACTGGCGATGTTGCTCAACAGGATGGGGTGGGATATCAGGTGGCACTGATATCTCCACTGAAATACCCCATGTGTCTCGTGACGGGCAGCATCAAGCGAGTATGAACCGCTATAAGCTCAAGCCAACAGCTGGGGTCATTGACCCCAGCATGCGCGTCCCCCAGGGTTGGGGGACCTTTAAAATAGGGGAATATGGGAAACTATTTTCTAAAACATACAAAGGGAGAAGTCAGTAAAACCCTACTTAGGCCCCAATCAGCTCCATCCTATAAAGGAAAAAGGCAGGAAAACTTAAAAAATTCCCCTAACTGCTGGGCAGGTGGCGCTCAAGAGTCCAGAAAGACAGGCCACCTAGGAGATGGAAAACTCTACACAAAGCCTGGACAGATGGTGCTCATGATCCCGGGAGGGTAGACCATCTAAGGAAAGCAAACCTAAAAAAAATATCTGGCGGAAATCGGATGCACTTGGCCATATGGCGCATAACAAAGTGCAACGTACCTCATATACACTCATGCAGATTGAGACAATGGATTCTAGGTATGGTGCTCTGCCTGAGGAGTCCCACCAGGCGGGTAGAGTGCCGGGCCCCATGCCTCGAAGGGGCCCACCCCAAGCTACTGGTGGTCACCCTGGCCCATTTTGGAAGACCAGGAAATGGGAACAGCGGGAAATTATGACTGGTCAAACTACACGACAGACAAAAGGACTAAACATACTGCATTGGAATGCGGAAGGCATTTACCACAAAAAGCAGGCACTAACAGCTAGACTGGATAACGACAAGATTGATGTGGCTTATATACAAGAAACCCATCTTAACCTAAACCATAGATTCTCTATCAGGGGCTACCAAACATTCAGACAGGACAGAGAAGGGCATAAGGGAGGGGTACTTACACTGATACGCAACACCATTCCAACAAAGTAGATAGAAATAAATACAATAGGAGAATCCGAGATTATAGGAACAGATGTGTACATAGAAAACCAGCCCATCAGAATTTATAACATATACAGCCCAGTAGGAAGAGCCCTTAAATTAGAAACAATGGATATTACAGAAACACACTGTATTGTAGTGGGTGACTTTAACAGCCACTCTGAAAGGTGGGGCTACCAGCAAACTGACTCAAGAGGAGAAGAAGTGGAAGAATGGGAAATCGATAACAATCTATTTCTGTTGAATGCACAGGATGATCCCCCAACTTTCTACTCAAGGAGATGGAAATCAACATCAACCCCAGATTTAGCGTTTGCCACTGGTGATTTATGCCATAAAATATGTAGAATAGTTATGAACCAGCTAGGGGACAGTGACCACAACCCAATAAAACTCACTATCAACCTTAACTACACACAGGAAGAGCAGAAACCTCTTCCCCGCTGGAACTATAAGAGAGCAGACTGGGACAAATTTGCAAAACTCTCAGACGCATATAGTGAGCCTATCAACACCCATCAAAAAAAAAACTAAGAACATGACGGAAAAGCTAACTGAGGCAATACTTAGGGCAGCAAAAGACGCAATACCAAGAGGGGCAAGAAAAAACTACAAACCGTACTGGTCCAAAGAAATACAAAAGCTTGAAGAAGACCTGAATATGGCCAGAGAATTAGCAGAAACAGGGCAGAGTACAGAAAGCAATATTGCTCTCAAGGCAGCCTCAGCTAAATACAAGAGAGAGGTAAAAACATCAGCAAGGAGGAGATGGATCGAAAAAACCGAGAGCCTTAACATGGACAAAGATGGAAACAAACTCTGGAAACTTGCCAAGGCATTGAGTGATGAAAACAGTAGCCGACCTCCAATAACACTTGAATATAATAACAAAATGCACACGGGAAAAGCAGCAGCAAACATTTTCATTAAAAATTATGCAACTGTGAGCCAGATAAACATACCAAAAGAAAGAAAAATAGAAGTCAAGAATGAAATCCATGGACTAAAGGATATGCCTATGGTTATAGAAGAGCAAATGTTGGCAAAATTTACGGAAACTGAGCTAGAAGAAGCACTACAGAACCTTAAACTCAAGAAGTCACCAGGTAAAGATGGGGTTACCAATGAGATGCTTATGAAACTGGGGCCTAGAGCAAAGAAAAAACTTCTAAACATAGTAAATAATAGCTGGAGAACAGGACAGGTGCCCACCGCATGGAAAGAAGCTATCATGGTACCCATTTTAAAGCAAGGCAAAGACAAACTCAACCCAAGTAGTTATAGACCTGTCAGTCTCCTCAGCTGTATGGGCAAATTAATGGAGAAAATGGTCAACAGAAGACTCATGTGGCACTTGGAAGGAAAACAACTCATAGCAGCACAACAGAGCGGCTTCCGACAACACAGATCAACAGAGGACCAGGTCGCCTACATAGCCCAAGAGATTGAAGACGCATACCAAGAAAAAAAACACACGCTTGCAGTGTGGGTTGACATGGAGAAGGCATTTGACAAAGTTTGGAAAGATGGACTCAAGAACAAGCTCCTTAGACTAGGAATCAGAGGACACTTATATAACTGGATATGCAACTATATGGAAAAAAGAACAGCTAGAGTGCAAGTACAGGTAAAACGTAGCAGGAAGAGAATACTAGAACAAGGTGTCCCGCAAGGAGGTGTACTATCCCCTACACTCTTCTTAATTTACATAAATGATATTATGGAGGGCATACCAACTGGGGTACACTCTGCAATGTATGCAGATGACCTGGCCTTGTGGACAGGAGGGGTGACAATTGCAGTTGCAAAAAATAGAATGCAAGGGGCACTGCACAAACTAGAAAGCTGGACCAAGAAATGGTTGCTTACCATTAATGAAAAGAAAACCACACACACAATATTCACACTATCCAACAAGGTACAGAAAACAACACTAAAAATAAACAATCACGTTCTCCCACTAGAGCAGAACCCAACATACCTCGGAATTACCCTTGACTCTAGAATGACATGGGCAAAACAGACAGAAAAAGCAGAGAAACGAGCCAGAAATAGAATGGCAATAATGAAAAAGTTAGCAGGCACAAACTGGGGAGCGGACAGCAAAATCTTGAAAAGGCTATACACAGGTAGAGTTAGGCCAGTACTAGAGTATGACATCGCAGCCTGGGCCACAGCATCTAAAACGCAATTCAACAAAATAAACAAAACCCAGAATCAAGCTACACGTATTATCACTGCATCTATGAAATCTACACCCATAAATACATTAGAAACAACTGGCCTTCAGTCAATGGAAGATAGAAGAGACATGAAAGTAGTTCAACAAGCAGAAAAATACAAGAGACTCCTGAATCATCCTATGCACCAAAGAATTAATGGCTATGGCAAAAGCAGGCTGGAGAGGAGCAACTTCTCAGCAAATGCAAAGAAACTGATACAAAAGGCACCAACTATAGGACAAGCGAAACCAAGGCCCATACAACTAGTCAGTATCATCCCCCCTTGGGCATACAGACTCCCACAACTAAAAGAACAAATAGAAGGTATAGAAAAGAAAGGAACTCAGACAGACTTGGAGAGAAAGCGTATCACAGAACAACACATCGCAGTTAATTACCTACAAGATGCATGGACTCATGCCTATACAGATGGCTCGGCCACAAACGCAATAGAGAATGGAGGTGGAGGAGTGACGCTCAGACTAAAATACGGGAAAGATGTTACTCTAGCCATAGCTACAGGAAAGCTCTCAACCAATTTTAAAGCAGAAATGGAAGCTCTCAAGAAAGCAGCAGAAACTATCTTACAACACAAAGAACAAGTGCACAGGAATATTGTACTACTAACAGATGCACTCTCTGTCATAACAGCACTGAAGCTACACAAAAACACCGAACTGAATGAATTGAGGGCAGCGCTAGTTCAGTTGTACAATAATTTCCAAAGAGTAGTGATCCAGTGGATACCGGCACACTGTAACATTGAAGGGAATGAAGTTGCAGATAGACTGGCCAAAGAAGGAGGGAAGTTACCTCAAGAAGACTATCTGGTCAGTTATGAAGAAGTGAAGACCATCATTAAAGGCAACTATAACAAAAAGTGGAAAGAAGACCACCCCAAATATAATGCAGATGACGGGTATTACCAACTGTCCAGAAGAGACCAGGTTATCCTGCTGCGCCTCAGAACTGGTCACAACAAAATGAGACATCATTTGTACACCAAATTCAAAATAGGGACAACTGGGCTCTGCCATTGCAGCCTTGCAAATATGACAGCAGAACATATCCTACAAGAATGTCCCCAGTATGCAGACCTGAGAAACAAGACATGGCCCACCCCAATCAGTGTTGAAGAGAAACTGTATGGCACAGTGGACACTTTAAAACAGACAGCAGCCTATATCATAGAATCCGAAGTTCCAACCTGACTGAGTAATGATCGCCGAAGAAGAAGAATATAGTGGGACTTATAAAAGTCCTAGTATGAATATACATTCTCATATAGTGGGACTTATAAAAGTCCCAGTATGAATATACATTCTCATATAGTGGGACTTATAAAAGTCCCAGTATGAATATACATTCTCATATAGTGCGATTTATAGTAAACAATTCTTAAGGTTGACAGGAACTGAACCAGGTCCGTTCTAGCGGCACGGAATCGCATTGCAACTAAAAGTGGACAGAAAAACTTTAGTAAACAGATTTTCTGTACTTATTATACGAAATATAGAAGATATTCCAGGAATAAAAGATGCAATATAAATAACTTGAGATATGCTGATGACACAGTACTGATTGCAGGAAGTGAACAGGAACTACAGGTCCTGTTAGATAAAGTAGTGAAGAAAAGTGAAAACAAAGGCTTCAGTTTAAACAAGAAGAAAACAGAAATAATGGTCGTATCAAAGAGACATACACCACCAAGATGCAACATAATAATTAACGACACAAAATTAACACAAGTTGAAAAAGTGAAATATCTTGGCACCTTGTTAACATCAGAAGGTGATGCAAGCCAAATCAGCATTCCAAAAAATGAGAACCATTTTGTGCACTGGAAGTCTATCAATGCAGACCAGAATTCGAGTGCTGAGATGTTATATCGAACCAATTCTTTTTTAAGGATGTGAAGCATAGACTGTAAAAAAAAAAAACCTAAAACGAATTAGAGGCTACAGAAATGTGGTTTCTGAGAAGAATGGTGAAAATACCATGGACAGCTAAGAAAACTAATGCAGATGTTCTCATTGATGCTGGCATAAAAAGATCAATCATAACAAACATTAGGGGCAGACAGTCAAGATTTCTAGGACATGTGCTGAGAAGAACACAGCTTGACACTTGGAAAGATCAAGGAGAGAAAAGATGGGACGGCAAAGAAAGAAGTTACTAGATGGACTAGTATTGTGGCACGGTAGAGGTTCACCAACCGAGCTTATTGACAACACAAGAGACCGAGAGTCATGGAGAAACATGATTTCCTACACCATTCGGCTTGGCACTTGATTGATTTCTGTACTTGACAAACCACATCCCCCAAAAATATGTGATCTTGTCAAGACATTCAACCTGTGTACTCAAGCCGCTTAGAACGGACCAATTGAGACAAAGACTATTACAACAACAGTGACCAGGATTGGGATATTCATCTGTGGGAATTATACAAATTCGTAGATATTTAAGTAGAAGTATATTCGAGGTCACATAAAATGTGACATCACCTCATTACATCAGGCCCTAATTCAACCTGACCGTACTCCTGCATATACCTAGATAACATCTACATCTTGCACATAGACCTGGAGAACAGAGAACCAATCATAGATAACATCTACATCTTGCACATAGACCTGGAGAACAGAGAACCAATCATAGATAACATCTACATCTTGCACATAGACCTGGAGAACAGAGAACCAATCATAGATAACATCTACATCTTGCACATAGACCTGGAGAACAGAGAACCAATCATAGATAACATCTACATCTTGCACATAGACCTGGAGAACAGAGAACCAATCATAGATAACATCTAGGTATATCACAGCATTGCAGTTCATTTATTGTTGCAGTAAGAAAATGGATATATATATGTCAGTGTCTATATACAGATGAAAGGTCAGCTTATTGAATAGAATTCTGGGTCAACAGTGATCAACCCAATAAGAGTTATCTCTCATTTGTACCCAGTTTACCGATACCTCCCTTAAAAACGGGTCAATTCGATATCATCCTGGATTTATGTTATTGATGGGGTCTTTGTTACCTCTAATATTTTATGGTAGTGTGTCCTGATATAACCTAATTGGACTTTGTCCGCTGGTTGAAAGGGGCACGCCTCTCCAAAAGAGAGGCAAAGTAAACTCATTAACTACCTACCCATCATCCTGGATCTTTCAGGGATAGCAGTACTCACTTTAAAACAGTAACTATATCGTTCTATATATAACTATGGATCTCAACAACATGCAAGGATTACACAGATTAGCATTACATTGTGGAAGTTGGAGATTAGTGGTCCCTTCCTTATGCACCATACTTGTTGCTGAAGTTTTATATATACATACAGAAAATCTATGGTCTGCTATTATAAAATTATATTAGTTCAAATATTTAATCTTCATCATTCATTCTCAAACTCCCACTGGATCTCCCTTGTAACAGGACCATGGTCCTACTATATGTCCAGCAGAATGTAGTCAGGAGAATAGAAATGCGGTGTGTTGTTATTTTATTTGCACTAATGGCCCGAGACATCCGTCTTCGGAGGCATCTTCTAGTGTCCATGTGGGCTGGCAGCACAGACTGCGGAACATATCCTGAGATATTACATTACACTAAACCAATTAAAGGAACAGCACTGGTCCACAGAGACGGACAGCCACAGAAAGTTGCATGGGAGCACTGATCAGCTTTACAATACAGCAGCATTTATCAAGAAAACAGTACTTGCTGTGTAAACATGTCAAACTGTGAACCAGGAGAACTAACTATACAAGTAAATTCTATACACAATATCAAATATATATATATGTTACAGGTCTGTGCAGAAATAAACACAGTATATTACATAAATATACATTTTTACAGTATGTAACAAAACTGTTAACATAAAATACTACTCACGTGTAAGACAGGTAATGAAGTCCTACTGAATGACTACTAAAACACTACACACTATCACTAACGGATGTAAATATGGTACATATAACAAAACACAGAATATAATCTACAGATGACAATACACAGGACAAAGTCGACGTTTCTGACCAATAGGCCTTTTTCAAGATACGGACATAACATACAAACATAAAAAAACCACAAGTAAAAATGAATGGTATCCGAGTGAAATGTAGTAGTAAGATAGATACCGGAAGCGTACGAACAGGAAGTACACAAAGACGATAATACAGGTGGAACGAGAGGAACAAAACGATGACGTAACAAAGACCAATACGACAGAGAACTAAGCGAAAGAGTGGTCGGAATTGAGTCCAAATGGCTTGATGGTACCCAACTCGAAAATGAGACGATTGGGTCTCATTTTCGTGTTGGGTACCATCAAGCCATTTGGACTCAATTCCGACCGGGTCTCATTTTCGTGTTGGGTACCATCAAGCCATTTGGACTCAATTCCGACCACTCTTTCGCTTAGTTCTCTGTCGTATTGGTCTTTGTTACGTCATCGTTTTGTTCCTCTCGTTCCACCTGTATTATCGTCTTTGTGTACTTCCTGTTCGTACGCTTCCGGTATCTATCTTAGCACCACATTTCACTCGGATACGAATTCATTTTTACTTGTGGTTTTTTTATGTTTGTATGTTATGTCCGTATCTTGAAAAAGGCCTATTGGTCAGAAACGTCGACTTTGTCCTGTGTATTGTCATCTGTAGATTATATTCTGTGTTTTGTTTTGTTATATGTACCATATTTACATCCGTTAGTGATAGTGTGTAGTGTTTTAGTAGTCATTCAGTAGGACTTCATTACCTGTCTTACACGTGAGTATTATTTTCCATTATGTTCTACTAGCAGTACCACCTTCTATTGATTAACATAAAATACTGGTAGTAACTTTGCATGTTTCTTGAGCAACGCAGGCATGATTTATAGCTGAATTATAATAGAGACAACTTTAACTTAGCTGCTGTCTGTTTTTGGGTCTGTTCTCACAAACTCCCACTGGATCTCTCTTGTAGCAGAACAATGACAATACTAGATTTCAAGCATGCTAGAGTCCAGGGAACAGAAATGTGATCCTCGTTATTTTATTTGCCGTCTAGTACTTTTGTAAAAGTGGCATAATTTTTTTCTATTTATTCCATTGTTTGTCCTGTTTCTTCATGAAAAAAACACACCTTAAGATTGAAACATTGAGAATGCCTTATATACTGTTATACCCTATAGTCTGTTCTTTGTAAAGTTGACTAAACCTGTGTACTACGTAAGTAATATTGTTATACAGTTTTACTGCAGTTTTACATATTATACATGGCTTATGCCCTTTGACCTGGCGCCAGTAACGACATTATTATTCTGGGATATTTGTGGATTTTCTACCCACCCAGGGCCAGATATAACTGGCCAGAGATAGCCAGAAATAACTGTCAGACCACCTAGAATGCAGCCTTGTTGAGATAGAGTTTGTACTTATTCCCCGCCTCGCACTGCATGCTAGTTATGTCAAACTTCTTTATGGCTCCAGGCATGTGATCAAATGTTTACGGCAAAAGGGATAAATGTTCCAGTGTTGGGTAACAACCCTAAACAGGAAGCAGGTGGCTGGAGTAACACCGGGCAAATGTCATGATAAACAAAAATAGGTAGATGTGTTACCAAAATAAAACATAACACAACCTAACAACGAGATACAGGGACAGACGACGTTTCGACTATTAAGCCTTCATCAGGACAAACATTGCGGCTTTGCGCGTCGATTCAATGCCTCATCTGCATCTCTTGCTATCACACTCCACTCTCTTTCTACGGGTTGTTTTACGCAGGCTTCATTCTCCTCTTCCCCGTTCTATTCTTCGTCCTACTCTGTCTACTTTCTCCATTCCCACTACTTTAGGCTGTGTCTTCTGTGCCGTTCTCTGTGGCCCGTGAGCGCCACAACGTACCTATCATCTTATTACTTTTGGCCTTTTGCCGCTCTCTGGTTGTCCTTTTTTGGTCTTGTTGGGTCGGCTACCCTTACTGCTACCTAGCATGCCGAGGCTGGGAGACCTTTACACCGACTAGTATAGGGATCGTGTATATATATATATTTAGAATATATATATATATTTTTTTTCCACACCACTTGGATGGCTCGGATACAGGGGTCCCCTATGTATATTTATGGAGCCAGCGTGCGGTACGGGCAACACCTCCAGTGGGTTGCAATGTACGGTTGGTCTCACTCAACTACGAACATCGTTTAATCCGACATGTTTCTCACCACGGTACATGGCCTGGACTAAGGGATCGTGTATCGGTGGCTCGAGGTTCTGTCCGTTGATCGTTGTTCCCATAGATGGGCTAGCGTACAGTGCAGGCAATACCCACATAGGGATTGTGACGTGCGGCTAGTCCATCCTCTTATCATCTTCGGTTGATGCGACGGGTCTCACTTCCGAACACGGGGCCTAAAAGGTACTTGTCGTTGCGGTTGTGACCTTGGTCCATCTTCCGCCATATTTATTTTATCGGAACCTCTGTTACACCGACCTCCACTTACAACGACATTATGGACTGATGACCCCTACTTGGTCACATACGACTCCCCACCACCTCACATGCTTTGGCTGTAGTTCTGGGTCTGCCTCCATCTGACATGGCCTCCTTTTCCTTTTTCTCTCCTACTCTGGTGCCCTTCTCTTCTGCACCTTCTTTCTTTATCAGCCTGATACCTTCGCACGACGCGCTTCCCCGTGTTAGTCCCCCACCCCACCTTGCTGTGTCTGGTAGGCTCCTTCCTACTTCCACATCCCGTCCTTGCGTGGCGTATTTCCGGCTCGGGGCCCTTTTCTTCTTCTTTCTTCTTTTTTTCTTTTTTTTTCTCTTCTTCTCTCTTTTCTTGTTCTTCTCCTCTGCATTCCTCTCATCCTTTTTTATCTGTCTCTATGACTATTTGGTAGGAGTCACGGTTTTAACTTTTACCCGCCTCGGGTTTTTCTCTATGACCCTGCCTATTATTTCAGTTGGTCTCTCGTCGTACTACTGGATCGTTATCTATATCGCTCTTTCTTCCCTGCGGCTATTTCTGTAGTCCTCTTGTTTCCTGTGGTGTGACAATCTGGCATGTTGGTATTTTATTGACGCTAACTGCCTCACTAGCTTTCATTGTCCATTGACCCTGACCCACCAGTGTGACTGTTGGTCTCAAGCTAGCCAGTGATCTACGTATCAGATAAGTTGTTTTTTTCTTCCTTTTTTACATATTATCACCTATATTTTACTCTCACTTACATACATCATTGTATTATCACTGTATTTTCTTCCCACCATTATCTACTCCTACTTATAGAGTCTCTCTCCACTGCCCATATCTGCTCGGTCGTTTCTTTCTTTTCTCCCTTTATTTCTCTTTTTTATTTTTCATCTCCATCTCTCTCCCTCATCTGATCTCTCGTACCATCCTCTTTTGCGTTTCCATCACGACTGTATGCTAATACTCATTGCCTTTGCCATTTTTAAGGTAAGTATCTGAATTTATCCTCATTTATCTTATTTTACTTGCTATTACACCTTAACTATTTTCACTCCTCATCTCCTTCTGTGCATTTTCCCCTCCTCACTTCTTCCCATACCCTCTTCCTCCCTGCTAGGCTGCTCTATTTCTGCTCCCTCTGCTATCTATTCGTTATACTCATTGCGTGTTGCCACTTTTGAGGTAAGTATCTTAATTTAACCTTATCTATTTTACTTGCTACCACACCTTATCCATTTTCGCTCCTCACCTCCTTCCGTGCACTTTCTCTCCTCACTTCTTCTCCCATACTCTCTTCCTCCCCAATATGCCGCTCCCTATTTACTTCCTCCACTATCTATTCACTATCTCTCCTCCTCTTTCCTCCCTATCAACCACGTTTGTTTCCATGTAAGATTCGTTGTACCGTTGTCTTTAGTTTGTCCTGATGAAGGCTTAATAGTCGAAACGTCGCCTGTCCTTGTATCTCGTTGTTAGGTTGTGTTATGTTTTATTTTGGTAACACATCTACCTATTTTTGTTTATCATGACGTGTACGGCAAAAGGCTTGTCGCATCCTGAGTTATTGTGCCGTTATTATTAACATCAGCCATAGGAAAATAGTGTAGCCAGTTCCCTCCTTCCCAGTGCTGCACAGTACATCTCTGGCTCACTCCTAACCACAAAGGCTGCATGCATATATACAAATAACAAAGCATAAAAAACACTAAAATACAACAAAAGAAAAGCCTAATTGTATAGATAACATGCTACAAAGCTTCCATAAGAGATCCTTCAATAAACCAGAATGTCATCTACTAAGGTTTTCTGTTGCATAGTTGGTTTATCTAGTTGTCTCGCACATCTAAGATTTATGCACTGACTTATACGGTTTATCTAGTTGTCTTGCACATCTAAGATTTATGCACTGACTTATACGGTTTATCTAATTGTCTTGCACATCTAAGATTTATGCACTGAGTTATACGGTTTATCTAGTTGTCTTGCACATCTAAGATTTATGCACTGACTTATACGGTTTATCTAGTCTTGCACATCTAAGGTTTATGCACTGACTTATACATAAATAATAAATCATGAAAAACATAACTGTATAGAAATGATATGAAGTTAAAAGCCTCGGCGATGTATATTCACAGGTATGCATCATCATCGTGAGCCTTCATTCGCCAATGCTTATTTTCACTCTTTCACTGACGAAAAGACGAATAACAAAATATTGCTTCTATTCGGTGTATGTCAATAATGGGGCTGCCATATGTAAACTGCCATTATAAGATCGTTGAGAAGACGAAACTGTCATTAAAACGCCACAATGCTCGTTTGCACCGCAATAGCATGTGCAGGACACTCTTAACATCCTTAAGAACAATATTGACGGCTAGCATGGAAAAGTGCTGGACATTCCACCTAACAGTAGCTGCGGCTTACTACATGAAGAGTTTATCTTCATCCCTGACGGTGGCTGCTCCCATGGGACTTAACCAATTCTAGGTAACGTCATAGTTATTATAATTTCTACCACAGTTTTATGGTTCATTTGAAGCACCAACATTCGTATTTTTAAATTTCAATCATAAAAATAATGTTTCTGTCAAACATAGGCCTAAATTTCCTGTCCTGACATTGGAATTGATAAATATTGTGATCTCACATGCGAAAATTAAATCCAGTGATTGCAGCTCGAATTGAAACAGTAACTCGTCTTCCGCACGAAGCACAGTCCTGAAAACGTAGAGCGCAGTTGAAGCAGTGGCAGAAGCAGTAACATGGGTAGTTAATCATGCATCTCTGTCGTATTCTACATCTAGCACACAGACCTGGAGAACAGAGAACTAATCAGTTAATCATGCATCTCTGTCGTATTCTACATCTAGCACATAGACCTGGAGAACAGAGAACTAATCAGTTAATCATGCATCTCTGTCGTATTCTACATCTAGCACATAGACCTGGAGAACAGAGAACTAATCAGTTAATCATGCATCTCTGTCGTATTCTACATCTAGCACATAGACCTGGAGAACAGAGAACTAATCAGTTAATCATGCATCTCTGTCGCATTCTACATCTAGCACATAGACCTGGAGAACAGAGAACTAATCAGTTAATCATGCATCTCTGTCGCATTCTACATCTAGCACATAGACCTGGAGAACAGAGAACTAATCAGTTAATCATGCATCTCTGTCGTATTCTACATCTAGCACATAGACCTGGAGAACAGAGAACTAATCAGTTAATCATGCATCTCTGTCGTATTCTACATCTAGCACATAGACCTGGAGAACAGAGAACTAATCAGTTAATCATGCATCTCTGTCGTATTCTACATCTAGCACATAGACCTGGAGAACAGAGAACTAATCAGTTAATCATGCATCTCTGTCGTATTCTACATCTAGCACATAGACCTGGAGAACAGAGAACTAATCAGTTAATCATGCATCTCTGTCGCATTCTACATCTAGCACATAGACCTGGAGAACAGAGAACTAATCAGTTAATCATGCATCTCTGTCGTATTCTACATCTAGCACACAGACCTGGAGAACAGAGAACTAATCAGTTAATCATGCATCTCTGTCGTATTCTACATCTAGCACATAGACCTGGAGAACAGAGAACTAATCAGTTAATCATGCATCTCTGTCGTATTCTACATCTAGCACACAGACCTGGAGAACAGAGAACAAATCAGTTAATCATGCATCTCTGCCGTATTCTACATCTAGCACATAGACCTGGAGAACAGAGAACAAATCAGTTAATCATGTATCTCTGTCGTATTCTACATCTAGCACATAGACCTGGAGAACAGAGAACTAATCAGTTAATCATGTATCTCTGCCGTATTCTACATCTAGCACATAGACCTGGAGAAGAGAGAACACAAATTGAGATATTTATTAGCTGCTATCCTCGAAAGCTCCCTGTTGGTTTGGAAGCCGTTTGAAGGGGTGATATCAGTAAAAACAGGTTACTAAGTGGGAGATAAATGTTCCAGTGTAGGGTAACCCTAAACAGGAAGTAGGTGGCTGGAGTAACACAGGGCAAATATCAAAAATAGGTAGAAGTGGGGTGCAGAGACGAAGGACCAGGAATCATACTAGTTCAGACCTTGATACTCCTCCTCGTGGAGTACCCCGGGCAACAGAGCAATCTGGCTAAGTTATCAAGGATCGGACGATCTCCAGCTGAGGTGGGAACCTGCTGTGGACTTGGAAACTTCCAAGAGAGAAACGACTCTTCTTATCCGCAGTACGTCCCGGGATTAAAAGCAAGCTTCGGCAAACTTTCGACAGCCTTTTCGTCATTTTCGCCAAGGCTCAAGAACTTTTCGTCAGTTCCCTGTCCGCACCCAGCGTCGCGATATAACCCAAAAAGTCCTTCTTAGGACTAGGTTGAAAGTGACGTGACTAGGCATCCCGAGATGGCCTAGTCGAATCCAGTACTCAACAAACAACAAACAAAGGTAGAAGTTTTACCCAACAAAAGACACACATAAAGTATAGCTTATCATTGATGTCATATCTCAGCACTCTTATAAGCCATATGGCATGAATGATAAGCTATACTCAGCACTCTTATAAGCCATATGGCATGAATGATAAGCTATACTCAGCACTCTTATAAGCCATATGGCATGAATGATAAGCTATACTTTCAATAACCTCCTACCTTCTTTTATCTACCTGCTCTTCCTCCCTCCTCCATTCCTTCCAACTACCTTTCCACTATCCTTTCTTCTCGTCCCTTTCCTGTGTACCGTTGCCCTCCATTGGGGTGGTTCGGCCTGGGCCCCCCACGTGTGGTTGATGTGCAGGTGGGTTGTTACGCCTTGGGACTGGTAGTGGCGTGGCCTAAACGGGGGGGGGGGGGGGCTGTTGCGGCTTGGCCCGTCGGGTTATTGACTCATTTGCATCCCTCGCTATAATACTCCTTCACTCTCTTTCTACGAGTTGTTTCACCCACGCTACATTCTCTTCTTATCCTTGAGATTCCTCGTCCTACTTTGTCCACTTTCTCCATTCTCACTACTTTGTCCACTTTCTCCATTCTCACTACTTTGTCCACTTTCTTCATTCTCACTACTTTGTCCACTTTCTCCATTCTCACTACTTTGTCCACTTTCTCCATTCTCACTACTTTGTCCACTTTCTTCATTCTCACTACTTTGTCCACTTTCTCCATTCTCACTACTTTGTCCACTTTCTTCATTCTCACTACTTTGTCCACTTTCTCCATTCTCACTACTTTGACCCTTATTCGTTCTTTACCCTGTGCTAGTCACAGTGGCCCGTGGGGGCCCTATTTTGCTTACTATCTTTCCGCTTTCGGCCACTTTCTGGGGCTTTGTTGGGTCGTCTACCCTACAAGCCACTTTCTAGGGCCTTGTTGGGTCGTCTACCCTACTAGCCACTTTCTGGGGCCTTGTTGGGTCATTTACCCTACTAGCCACTTATCATGGTGAGACTGTTTGACTGACAATGACTCCCCCCCCCTAACGACTATACTTTGTTTGCAGCGCCAACATGCTTCCTGCTACACACGACTTTGATGGCTCGGAGACAGTGGTTCCCCCACTATGTCTTTTTATGGAGCCAGCGTGCAGTACGGGCAACGGCCCCAAACGGGTTGCTATGCACGGTTGGTCTCTCCTAGCTACCAACCTCGTGTCATCTGAAATTTTCCTCCCCCCCCCCCCCGCGGTACATAGCCCGGATTAAGGGATCGTGCATCTGTGGCTCGAGGTTCTGTCCGTTGATCGTTGTTCTTATAGATGAGTTAGTGTACAGTGCGGACAATACCCTCATATGTGCTGTGGTGTGGCTAGCTCATCCTTTTATCATCTTCGGTTTATGCGACCGGTCTTATTTCCCAACACCTGCCTATCCTAATAAGGTACTTGTCGTTGAAGTTGTGACCGTCCATTTTCCGTCATATTTTATCGGGACCTCTGCTACACCGACCTCCACTTACAACGACATTTTGGTAATACGACTTTTTCTGAGTCACCTACGACGCACCATCTCACATGCTTTGGCTGTAGTCCCGGGTCTACCCCCTTCCGCGATGTTCTTTTCCTGTCTCTTCATTACCTACCTACTTTTCCTATCTCTTCATTATCTACCTACTTTGGTACCATTTTTTCAGCAGCCTCTTACTACGTCACTCTAATTCAGCCAGATACCTTCACCCGTAACGCTTTCCCGGGATAGCCCCCCCCCCCACCGTCCCCCGCTGTGCCATCCGTGTGTCTTTTGAGCCCTTCCAACTTCCACATTCCTTCATCGTGTGACGTATCTCCGTTGCGGGGCCCACGTCTACCTACCACTTCTTCTTCTTCGCCTCTGTTATTTTTCCCTCTGTTTATTACTCTCATTCCTTCTCTCTTTTTTGTGCTTTCTGTCTCTAAGACCATCTAGTTAGAGCTATGTATTTAAATTTTTTTAAAAACCTCTCCTCGATTTTCTTATCTACGTTCCTAATTTACGCTTTAGTTCCGGTCCGTCGCGCATTTGCTCATTTTCTCTTCACCCTTCCTTGTTGCTTATTTTATTGCATACGAGTGTTATTCTTCGCTTCTACTTCTTTTTCATTGTGTGGTACTGCGCTGTCTGTGTTTCTTACCTGGCGAGCCCGTCACTTAGTTTTATTATTCAACACAACAGCCTTGTCTATTTACTTCTGTCTACTTCCGACTTTAAGCCCCCGATGTTGGACTCATTCGTTCTAAGCAAAACCAGTGTAACAACGCGTGTCTGAAACTAAGTTACCAATTATCACTAATATTTCACTATCTTCACTACATTTTCTTTCCACTATTGTCTGTCTCTCTCCTCTGCTCTATATTTCCTCTACATTGTTTGGTCATTCGTGCTATGTGGTTTCTCTCTAGTTTGTTCTTGCTATATTGGCCCCTTTCTCTGTCTCTCTCTCATCTGATCTCTCGTACCATCACTATACGACTGTATATCGGTTATACTCATTGCCTGTTGCCACTTTTGAGGTAAGTATATTCTAACTTAATTTATTTTAATTTAATTAATTTATCTGATTCTACTTGCTATTACATCTTATCTATTTTCACTTCTTACTTTCTTCTGTACACTTTTCCCTCCTACTTACCCACTACCCTCTCCCTACCCTCTCCCTACCCTCTCCCTATACCCTCTTCTTCCCTGTCATGCTGCTTCCTCTTTGCTTCCTCTTCTATCTATCCACTATCTCTTCCTTTCCTTCTTTCCTATCGTAACCATTAGTTAGTCGTTGGATCATCGTCATTGCAATTGCACTCCGGACAAGTCCATAGGTGCTCAGATCTTTCCTTGAGTGTATCCGCCATTACACGTTGACTGACAGTCCCAGTACGTTGTTGATTGACCATAATTCTTTTTCGCCCACGAAAACTCTCCTTTCTAGCGACACCACATTTCAAACCAAGTTCCTTTATTCTAATCATGGAACAAGAGTCATCGTCACTTGTACAGTCATTTGTTTGTGCGTTTTCACGTAGGGCTTTCAAAATGTCTGCCCGATCCATCGCTCCACCAACAGCCGTAGTAGCAGCGTGGGCGGCGAACCGATCTGTTCTTTCATTACCCCGGACTCCCGCGTGTCCCGGCACAAAAATAAAAGTCACTGTATGCACACAGGAATTATTCACTGCATCCAGTACGTTCTCGAACGTACCCCATCTGAACTTTCACAATCATGTTCATGGAGTCACTGAGGATACAGGCATGCTCACAGACAGTTTTCTTAACCATCTTAACCATGTTTGTCTCCATGTAAGATTCGTTGTTCTGTGATCTTTGGCTTGTCCCGATTAAGGCTTTTTAGTCGAAACGTCTGTATCTCGTTGTTAGGTTGTTTTAAGCCTTTTTTGGTAACACTTCTACCTATTTTTGTTTATCTTGATAGGTGGGAGATAACCATAGAAGTTTATAACCAGCCAATAACTTTTAAATGGGAGGTAACTTAGGACACGCGAAATTACGCATCCTTTTTGCACACACATAATAGCAGGGTTGCCATTTTGGTGCTTTTATGATGAAATGAGTTGGCAACCCTGCATATGAGAGTGATGATGAATGTTATCCACCACTTGGTATTTGCAACTTAAATTAACTCAGTAAATGCAACGTTTATAGACAAATTAACTCAGTAAATGCAACGTTTATAGTCAAATTAATTCAGTAAATGCAACGTTTATAGACAAATTAACTCAGTAAGTGCAACGTTTATAGACAAATTAACTCAGTAAATGCAACGTTTATAGACAAATTAACTCAGTAAATGCAACGTTTATAGACAAATTAACTCAGTAAATGCAACGTTTATAGACAAATTAACTCAGTAAATACAACGTTTATAGACAGATTAACTCAGTAAATGCAACGTTTATAGACAAATTAACTCAGTAAATGCAACGTTTATAGACAAATTAACTCAGTAAATGCAACGTTTATAGACAAATGAAAGTGAATGTTGTTTATATTCTTCTTCTTCTTTCGTTCGCTAATAATGTCTATATCTGCAGTGTTGTTTCTTGTATAAATTTGACAGTGTTTTCCATTTCTTGTTTTGTACCATAAAGTTTAACATTCATTGGTGTGTCAGAAAGCGTTGTTTATATGTATACAGCGATCATTATAGCAAATTCTATTATATCAGAAATATCCTTGGCTCTAATTATATTATACACATGCTAGACAATTCGAACATCGACAGCAAGGATTTAAGAATCATCAAGAACATGTACTGGCAACAAACAGCAGCAATAAGGGTAGGATATCAATTTGGCCTGTTCTCTCTATACAGTGAAAACATAATGCGTGCAATAGTTGCTATCCCAGGAATATCAGTGGAAGGACATAACATAAATAATTTGAGATATACGGATGACACTGTTCTGATTGCTAAAAGTAAGGAAGACCTTCAGGAATTAGTGACATGTAGTAGTGACAGAAAGTAAAGAGAACGGCTTCTTAAATGTCAAGGAAACGTGTAATGGTTATTTCAAAAACAAATCACCACAGCTTGCAAGATCAAAGTGAATGATATAGTATTAAAACAGGTCCACCAATTCAAATATTTTTAGGTTCAACAATTACAGCAGATGAAAGAAGTTCAATAGAAATAAGAAGCAGAATAGAGCAGGCAAAAACAACATTCAGAAAAATGAAAAATATATTGTGTAATATGACCTTGTCATTAGAGGTGAAAAAGAGAGTTCTGCAGTGCTATATAACCCCTATACTAACATATGGATGCGAGTCTTGGACAATAAACAAACTTCAAAGTGGGAAAGTAGAGGCAACAGAGATGTGGTTCTACAGAAGAATGTTTAGAATACCATGGACTGCCAGAAAAACTAACGTGGAAGTTTTGAAAGAGTCACATGTGAAACGGACCTTAATCAATAATATAAGAAAAAGACAATCTTAATTTTTTAGTCATTAATGAGACAGTGAGCTTTGGAGAACATAGTCACAACAGGCAAGATTGAAGGCAACAGAGATAGAGGGCGACAACGTGAAAAAAATATTAGACAGCTTGACACTCTGGCACAGCAGGGAAACAAAAACGAGCTTGATACATAATACTGGAGACAGAGAGCTGTGGAGAGCCATGATCGTCTACGTCAGCAGGCATGGAACCTGATGATGATGATTGACTCTCCGAGTTTTGTATGTTGAAGATTATCTTTCCTTTAAAAATATCTGACATTTAACGTTTCATGTTTTCATCAGTGGTAAAACGGAGTAAATTTGGTTTGGACATGTAGCAAGACACAGACTCGCTTTGAGAAAACTTGGTTTGGACATGTAACAAGACACCGACTCGCTTTGAGTAAACTTGGTTTGGACATGTAACAAGACACCGACTCGCTTTGAGTAAACTTGGTTTGGACATGTAACAAGACACCGACTCGCTTTGAGTAAACTGGGTTTGGACATGTAACAAGACACCGACTCTGCTTGAGTATACCTGGTTTGGACATGTAGCAAGACACAGACTCGCTTTGAGAAAACTTGGTTTGGACATGTAGCAAGACACAGACTCGCTTTGAGAAAACTTGGTTTGGACATGTAACAAGACACCGACTCCGAGCAAATTTGGTTTGGACATGTAACAAGACACAGACTCACTTAAAAAAATTGTTGTGCAAGGTTGAGGGTTGAACAGTTGAGGGCTGAAGGAGGAGAGGAGGTTGAAGAAATACTGGATTGATAACATCAAAGAATGGTCTCAGCGAGAACGTTTTTTTTTTTTACATTCTTCTAAATGGCTGA
The DNA here is from genome assembly GCA_034231615.1 of Meghimatium bilineatum. Classification (NCBI taxonomy): domain Eukaryota; kingdom Metazoa; phylum Mollusca; class Gastropoda; order Stylommatophora; family Philomycidae; genus Meghimatium; species Meghimatium bilineatum. The sequence goes on from CM067321.1 coordinate 5,715,020, forward strand.
GAATAGAGGTGTTTGGTGAGCTTTCTGTGCTGATTTATCCAGTGTGGCATGCACCTCTACGATATTGACTATGTCAAGGGTATGGGAGGTGGGTGGGGGTTCCCTCTTAATATTATCTTCCCTGGAATAGTTGTTAGTTGCTTTTCTCTGGTTATCTCCCCTTAGCAACATGATGTAACTGGACATCTGCAAGTGAGAAGATGATAGATAGATAGATAGATGGATGGATGGATGGATGGATGGATGGATGGATGGATGGATGGATGGATGGATGGATGGATGGATGGATGGATGGATGGATGGATGGATGGATGGATGGATGGATGGATGGATGGATGGATGGATGGATGGATGGATGGATGGATGGATGGATGGATAGATAGATAGATAGATAGATAGATAGATAGATAGATAGATAGATAGATAGATAGATAGATAGATAGATAGATAGATAGATAGATAGATAGATAGATAGATAGATAGATAGATAGATAGATAGATACGATAAAAAATTGATAATTGATATTCCTTTAAAGCGGCGGAGTCCATGCCAACAAGTGGCAAATATAAAAGTATGGCGACTAGTTACTTAAACAGATTTATATTTACAATAAAAATGCATTGCATTTAGTATATTTAAGTTACTGAGGTGTCAGAAAGCAAACACAGTGACCTACCATCTTCCACCATTACTTCTTCACCCAACGATCAAGATGGAAATCAAATTACAGATAATATCTACAATTTTTATACCAACACTTTGCTACCCAATGTCAAATATGGTCTTTAACAGCCTTGCAGCAGAGGAAAATCGTTACATGTGAAATGAAGTGTTTGAGAAAAGCTGCAATGGTTATTACTAAACTAGATAAAATAAGAAATGAAGAAATTAGAACAAGAGTTGGTAGAATAGCATGTATTGAACATATAGGAAAACAACAAGTAAAATAATTCGATTACATTATAAGAATGAACCCAAACCAAATACCAATAAGAACATATAACAAAAGAATATCGACATAAAGTCAAAGGCAGACCCGAGAAAACGGTTGATAGAAAAACATCAAGATAGCCTTGAATAAACATGGACTCAACACAACTAATCGACACAACAGGTTTTGGAACTAAACCTGAAGCTCCCACCTCTACGCTTAACGGCAAGTGTGGATAATATCAACCATCATTCACCTGGGGAAATATAAAGAGTTACTCAGAAATACTTACGGAAACGTGCCATATATGCCCTGGTACTTCTGATATCAATGTCATAAGTATAACAGGGGGAATGTATATCCACATCATTGTAAGCGTCACCAACCTCTTGAATCATCTGTAAAATAAATCGTTGAAATAATTAAAACTGTCGAGATCATAAAGAGACAGACTGGGGAATGAGGACATTAGACAAAGAACCGGCACCGTCCCAATCTTGGAGTATATTAAGAGACAACAGATCAAATGGTTTGCACACATCAGCAGACTACCACCAGACAGCATACAACATCAAGCTATATTACACAGATACAGTGAAGGCAGACCTAGAGGCTGACCACGAAAACGATGGACCACCGAAATATAAGAGGCGACAAATTCCACAATATACTCAGCACACATGAGGGCCATCTCCAGAGAACTCTTCTACCCCTGACGCTGAAAGGCAATAAAGGGTTTAGCGAATAGATAGATATAAATAGATCATAACATTTTTCGAAGATAGCTTCTGGTACTTTTTTTCCCCAAGAAGTTTTATAAAATGCAGATGTGTTTCAAATGACATATGTAAACAAACATTGATGGATCAGTCACGTCACGTGCAGTGACGTCATATTAATGTCAACATAAGCGCTATTATCTCATTGCACTTTTTTCCATAGTCTTAATTCTGTCTGTGCCCAACGTTTGACTATATTTTCCAGTTTTACATAGTCTTAATTCTGTCTGTGCCCAACGTTTGACTATATTTTCCAGTTTTACATAGTCTTTTATTAATTCTGTCTGTGCACAACGTTTGACTATATTTTCCAGTTTTACATAGTCTTAATTCTGTCTGTGCCCAACGTTTGACTATATTTTCCAGTTTTACATAGTCTTTTATTAATTCTGTCTGTGCACAACGTTTGACTATATTTTCCAGTTTTACATAGTCTTAATTCTGTCTGTGCCCAACGATTGACTATATTTTCCAGTTTTACATAGTCTTTTATTAATTCTGTCTGTGCACAACGTTTGACTATATTTTCCAGTTTTACATAGTCTTAATTCTGTCTGTGCCCAACGTTTGACTATATTTTCCAGTTTTACATAGTCTTTTATTAATTCTGTCTGTGCACAACGTTTGACTATATTTTCCAGTTTTACATAGTCTTAATTCTGTCTGTGCCCAACGTTTGACTATATTTTCCAGTTTTACATAGTCTTTTATTAATTCTGTCTGTGCACAACGTTTGACTATATTTTCCAGTTTTACATAGTCTTAATTCTGTCTGTGCCCAACGTTTGACTATATTTTCCAGTTTTACATAGTCTTTTATTAATTCTGTCTGTGCACAACGTTTGACTATATTTTCCAGTTTTACATAGTCTTAATTCTGTCTGTGCCCAACGTTTGACTATATTTTCCAGTTTTACATAGTCTTTTATTAATTCTGTCTGTGCACAATATTTTCCAGTTTTACATAGTCTTAATTCTGTCTGTGCCCAACGTTTGACTATATTCTCCAGTGTTCTTCTTTTTCAGCGTTCTGAAACGCGTTCTGTCGTCGTTTTATTTGCGCCAATAGTCCGACACATCCGTCTTCGGCGGATTCGAGTATTCTGTTTCTTTATGCCTTGCAGCGTCAGGGGTAGATGAGTTCTCTGGAGATGGCTTTTTTGTGTGCTTATATATGATTGTAATCCATCTTTTTCATGGTCTGGCCCTGGCTTTGTATCCATCGTGCCTGTATAGTAATACTTTTTGAGGGGCACTGTCTGATGGTAGTCTAGAAGCGTGTGAAAACCACTTAATCTGTTGTCTTCTGATTTAATTCAGGATTGACATTGTGATTCTTAGTCTTCTTGTGTTTTCGTTTCTGATTATGTCTCTTTTTGTTACTTCGAGAATTCTAGGTCGACAGTTATTGCTGTTGTAACAAGTTTTCCTTTGGATTATGTTGTTAGTATCCACTTTTAACATTGGTAGCGTAGTCATGGTATGATGCTCGTTTTATATAGTCCAGTTTTGGTGTTCATGCTCACATGTTTGTTATTGAAATATGAGAGATCTGTCCCAAGATCATATATGCTATGGTTCATATTTATTGGATTTCTTTGGTGTTTTCCCCATTTGATAATATGCTTCCAAGATAAGTGAATTCTTTTACCTGTTTAATTTGTTGATCATCGATTAGAATAGTGGCTTTTCTTTTTCTTTCTGCGATTGACATTATCTCGGCTTTTTCTATGTCTATCTTCATGTTAAAGTCCCCACATGTTGTGTTTAGTCTATTTATATGTTTCTGTAGTTGTCCCTGTGATCTTGCTATTATTGCTTGATTGTCTGCAAAAAGAAGATCACTCAGTAGGTTGCTTATGTTGTCTTCTTTATTAGTGTTGTCAATTGTACATATACAATCGACATATGTGATGAATAACAAGGGAGATAGAACACATTCTTGTCGCAAGTCAGAGTGTATGTGGAATTTAATGGCCATAGACATTCTTCTATTCAATCTATGCCCTTCTTAAGTGTGCGTTAAAGTCCTCCATGTCATACAAATGTTCTTCTCTGTTTACGATGTTCAATTTATCATTTAAGTTGTCAAAAAACTCTTCACACCCAACTTCATTGTTTCGAACATCGCATGGTGAGTACACTTGAATATATGCTGTACTTAGACCGTTCCTGTCACAACAACTGTTAATATACTTTCTGATACGTAATTGATATCTACTAGTCCTTTCGAAGTCAATGGGTCAATTATAAATCCGACCCCGTGTTTAGCGCGTGTATATGTGTCAACTGGTATAAGGTAGTGTGTAGTTTAGTTATAGTTGTTTACTTTTCGCAAACAACTGTAAATCTGTTGTCGGACAGACCTAAAATGGAAATATTTCGTTTCTTCATTTTCTCTATAAGATCTTCTGCTTTTGTTTTTTAATCCACAGATATGCATTCATTGTTCCACATTTGGTGGTTATGTTTAGGTATCTTCTTGATCGTTCATTCTCAAGCTCCCGCCGGATATTTCTTGTAACAGGACCAGTCTACTAGATTTCCAGCAGGATATAGTCCAGAGAATGAAGATGCATTGTGTCGCCATTTAATGTAGCATTGTGTCGCATTTTAATAAACAAAAATAGGTAGATGTGTTACCAAAATAAAACATAACACAACCTAACAACGAGATACAGGGACAGACGACGTTTCGACTATTAAGCCTTCATCAGGACAAACGAATGACAACGGTACAACGAATCTTACATGGAAACAAACGTGGTTGATAGGGAGGAAAGAGGAGGAGAGATAGTGAAGGAAGTAAATAGGGAACGGCATATTGGGGAGGAAGAGAGTATGGGGAGAAGAAGTGAGGAGAGAAAGTGCACGGAAGGAGGTGAGGAGCGAAAATGGATAAGGTGTGGTAGCAAGTAAAATACATAAGGTTAAATTAAGATACTTACCTCAAAAGTGGCAACACGCAATGAGTATAACGAATAGATAGCAGAGGACGCAGAGATAGAGCAGCCTAGCAGGGAGGAAGAGGGTATGGGAAGAAATGAGGAGGGGAAAGTGCACAGAAGGAGATGAGGAGTGAAAATAGTTAAGGTGTAATAGCAAGTAAAATAAGATAAATGAGGATAAATTAAGATACTTACCTTAAAAATGGCAACAGGCAATGAGTATTAGCATACAGTCGTGATGGAAACGCAAAAGAGGATGGTACGAGAGATCAGATGAGAGAGAGAGAGAGAGAGAGATGGAGATGAAAAATAAAAAAGAGAAAAAAAGGAGAAAAGAAAGAAACGACCGAGCAGATATGGGCAGTGGAGAGAAACTATAAGTAGGAGTAGATAATGGTGGGAAGAAAATACAGTGATAATAAAATGATGTATGCAAGTGAGAGTAAAAACCAACATGCCAGATTGTCACACCACAGGAAACAAGAGGACTACAGAAATAGCCGCAGGGAAGATTGAGCGATATAGATAACGATCCAGTAGCACGACGAGAGACCAACTGAAATATGATTCATCTTGATGATGAAATAGTCGTTCGGTTTAACTGTGAACTTGTCACGGTCTATAGCTTTTCACGGTCTATAGCTTTTCTCCACACAACATGTAAAAATTCAACATGAAGATCAATATTGAAAAGACCGAAATAATGACAATAGCAAAGAAAGAAAGAAATATCACCATCTCCATCGATGATAAACACCTTAAACAAGTAAATGAGTTCACTTACTTAGGAAGCATTATATCGAGTGAAGGAAAAACCAGTAAAGAGATACAAAATAGATGCAACAAAACATACCAGATCCTAGGACAGATGACACGTATTTTCAAGAACAGAAATGTAAACATAGACACTAAAGTGGCATTATACAAGACTATTATTATTCCATCACTATGCTACCAGTGCCAAACCTGGACAATGACAGCACAAGACAAAAGAAAAATAGTGACAACAGAAATGACATGTCTACGAAGAATACTCGGAGTGTCATTAAGAGATAGAATTAGAAACGATAACATCAGACAGATAACCAAAACAATACCAGTATTGGAACACATCAAAAGACAGCAGATCAAGTGGTTTTCACACGCTTCCAGACTACCGACATATAGCATGCCACAGATGGCCATGACACATAGACATAACGGTTATAAAGCCAGAGGCAGACCATGTAAAAGATGGATCACAGAAATCAAAGAAGCCACAGGAACAAGCTTACAAACAGCGCACAAGAAGGCTATCTCCAGAGAACTCTTCCACCCCTGACGCTGCAAGGCAAACAAGGGACACAGCGTATAGATAGATATATAGCCTTTCTGACAGAAGCAAAAGTCCACCTTTGTTGAGTAACTCCGGAGAGGTTAGAGATTCTATAGGCCTATAGATTACTTTTGTAAACGTATGGTTCTGTTTAGGGAGGGGGAGGAGGGGTTAAGGATGCATATTTAGTCTCTGAATGGAGGCATTCCAGTGCGGCAGTCAGACCCGTTATTAGGGTGGGGGGGGGGGGCGGAGGAATCGGATCATGACTTTTAGTACTAGGAACTGTGCCAACCCATAGCGATTTTTCACAAGAACCGGTAAATCAAATAGTGAATATGATCAAGGAAGCCGCGTTAGCGCAGTGGTTAGCGCAGTGGTTAGCGCACTGGCTTCGCATATGAGTGGTCCTGGGTTCATTCCCCAGCTGAGGAGGAAATGTTTTCAGATCGCAACGGCTCCCAGGTCGACCCAGCCTTAAATGGGTACTGGATTAATCCGGGAAGTAAAGACTGCGAGGGAGCGGAGATGGCTACCGCCCTCATTTGCAGAGCCTGTGAAATGTGAGATCGCTAACATCTCACACCCCTACGCCATTAATAAATGCTATGTGTTACTTTTTTTTTTACCCAAGAAAGGGTAAATCAAATAGAGGATTTGTCCCCAAGAAAGGGTAAATCAAATAAGGGATATGACACAAGAAAGGGTAAATCAAATAAGGGATATGACACAAGAAAACGCATGAATGCACTTTTTTTTAGGTAAGCTCTTCCCCTACTCCCCCTAAGAAGAACTTGTCTATGTTCCTGACAGAAGTATCCACAAGAGAGTTATAGAAATCACAAATGTCTAACCTGATAGGTGACACTTAATGATGAAGCGACTTACCTTAGATGTAATTTGTCTTCTCCCTCGTTCTCCAGTCAGACACTTATTCTCCCTCGTTCTCCAGTCAGACACTAATATGGATTTCTTCAATGAAGCATACTGTTGTCACTAGGGCTATAGAATGTGTTCCTGCCCCCAGATCTGTTTCAGATGTCCATAGTTTTCTGATAGTGTGGTAGAGTGTGCAGTTCTGTCAAATATATTTTGTAATAAATGTACAACACTAATGCTTTTTTCATAAAGTTTACCAACAAATAATACTGATGTACTTCTATTGCGTTCGTTCTCAAACTCCCGTAGCTTCGCAGGATGTAGTCCAGAGAATAGAATGCGGTATATCATGCGGTATGTTGATTACGATATCTGCGCCTTTCTGCTAGACACACCCGATTTTAGCATGTCTTCTTTGTCCCTTTGACCCTATAAGAGATGGTACAGCTAATTCCTTCCCAAAACTCCTTTACATCTCCTATGGCATGTAACAGCTATTTTTTTGTTGCATCCCGGCAACACAATGACGATACTGCTTCTCCAAGATCTTCAGCAGTAGAAGATTTCTGTACATAATTAATTAGGACTTCATTCGTTACGTTTTTGATTATTGTCGTGATTGTCGTTGGCCACAATTTATATAGTTGGGAGTCACAGGCCAAAATTAGCCACGGCCGAGCAAAGAAATTCACGGAAATAATCACAATCAGCATTTAGGTAATTGTTTAATATTCTATATTCGTGTCTTTATACTTGAGACTGGTCGTAACGTAAGCCTCTATTACTTAAATTAAAGTTGGGCATGATAAAAATATGATTTGTGAATGTTTCAAATGTATTAGGATCAGGTATGCGTAAAGTGCAATAAAAAAATGAAAATTTTGTATATTAATGTTTCTATAGCTTGGTACCCTTTTCTCTAAAATGTGTTTTTAAGAGATATTAGTATATTTCTATAAAAACTAAATGTAGAAATAAACTAAAGTGGTATCAATGCCATGGTGCATATTTCATTTGAGAAAAGTCACAAGTAGAAGTGTACAAAATGTTCTGTTTTTGGCCTAAAAATCTTTTATAAATTTATTACATAATATATGCAGAATCGTGTATCATCTTGAGAATTTCAAAGATCCATGCAAAAACAAACAAAAAAGCATATGGCTTGAAAGGGAAACAGTTGTTAAAATTGTCAACAAAAATGGTATATATATTTCAGTGGAATTGGTTTGTTATAATTTTTTTTAAAAATTGGTACATTACGCTTTAATGTGTGAAGGCTTTCAACGAAACAGACCATAAATTATTTGACGACACGAACTTTCGCTAAAGGCACATACAACGCAGCGTCCCCCCTCCCCACCTCTAACCCTGGAACACCCTTTTGGGAGAAAGTTGTCAGTCAGCCACAGATAGAATTAACGCCAGCAAAAGCTTCCCGTATTTATCACCACGTTAAGGAAACACGCGTTACGGAAACTCAATGAAATGAAATCTAATATTTAAATGATCACGTGGGTGTTGACACTCGGTAATGATCCCAAAATACTAATCACGTGACATATTCTTTTCAGAACCTGGTCTTCCTTACGGATTTTCTGAACACTACGCGATTCTGGGCGTTACCCTGCCGCCGCTACAGGTCTATTAAACGATCTGATATAACACTACACAATCGTCGTCTCTTTATGCAACAGAGACAGATGAGGACAACGTGAGAAAATATTATTGCCTTGCTAGGTTGTCAAACTAATATTTTCGCACGTTGTCCCCATCTGTCTCTGTTGCCGTCAGTCTTGCCTGTTGTGACTATGTTCTTAAAACCTGCCTGTCTGATAAAGTGACAAAAAAAGGTATATTTCTTATATTATTCTTGCATTCATTATAAACACCTCCAATCACATCTATATTGCCTCTAATTTCCCACTTTGTTGTTTGTTTATAATGAATGCACGCATGTTCTCTTTTACTAAGATGTGTACTAATGTGTACAAAACTAAGATGTGTACTAATGTGTACAAAACTAAGATGTGTACTAATGTGTACAAAACTAAGGTGTGTACTAATGTGTACAAAACTAAGGTGTGTACTAATGTGTACAAAACTAAGATGTGTACTAATGTGTACAAAACTAAGGTGTGTACTAATGTGTACAAAACTAAGGTGTGTACTAATGTGTACAAAACTAAGATGTGTACTAATGTGTACAAAACTAAGATGTGTACTAATGTGTACAAAACTAAGATGTGTACTAATGTGTACAAAACTAAGATGTGTACAAAACTAAGATGTGTACAAAACTAAGATGTGTACTAATGTGTACAAAACTAAGATGTGTACTAATGTGTACAAAACTAAGGTGTGTACTAATGTGTACAAAACTAAGATGTGTACTAATGTGTACAAAACTAAGATGTGTACTAATGTGTACACAACTAAGGTGTGTACTAACATGTACAAAACTAAGATGTGTACTAATGTGTACAAAACTAAGGTGTGTACTAATGTGTACAAAACTAAGGTGTGTACTAATGTGTACAAAACTAAGATGTGTACTAATGTGTACAAAACTAAGGTGTGTACTAATGTGTACAAAACTAAGGTGTGTACTAATGTGTACAAAACTAAGATGTGTACTAATGTGTACAAAACTAAGATGTGTACTAATGTGTACAAAACTAAGATGTGTACTAATGTATACAAAACTAAGGTGTGTACTAATGTGTACAAAACTAAGATGTGTACTAATGTGTACACAACTAAGGTGTGTACTAATATGTACAAAACTAAGATGTGTACTAATGTGTACAAAACTAAGATGTGTACTAATGTGTACAAAACTAAGATGTGTACACAACTAAGGTGTGTACTAATATGTACAAAACTAAGATGTGTACTAATGTGTACACAACTAAGGTGTGTACTAATGTGTACAAAACTAAGATGTGTACTAATATATACAAAACAAAGGTGTGTACTAATGTGTACAAAACTAAGATGTGTACTAATATGTACAAAACGAAGATGTGTACTAATGTGTACAAAACTAAGATGTGTACTAATATGTACAAAACGAAGGTGTGTACTAATATGTACAAAACTAAGATGTGTACTAATGTGTACACAACTAAGGTGTGTACTAATGTGTACAAAACTAAGATGTGTACTAATATATACAAAACAAAGGTGTGTACTAATGTGTACAAAACTAAGATGTGTACTAATATGTACAAAACGAAGATGTGTACTAATATGTACAAAACTAAGATGTGTACTAATGTGTACAAAACGAAGGTGTGTACTAATGTGTACAAAACTAAGATGTGTACAAAACTAAGATGTGTACTGATGTGTACAAAACTAAGATGTGTACTAATGTGTACAAAACTAAGATGTGTACTGATGTGTACAAAACTAAGATGTGTACTAATGTGTACAAAACTAAGGTGTGTACTAATGTGTACAAAACTAAGATGTGTACAAAACTAAGATGTGTACTAATGTGTACAAAACTAAGATGTGTACTAATGTGTACAAAACTAAGATGTGTACTAATGTGTACAAAACTAAGATGTGTACTAATGTGTACAAAACTAAGATGTGTACTAATGTGTACAAAACTAAGATGTGTACTAATGTGTACAAAACTAAGATGTGTACAAAACTAAGATGTGTACTAATGTGTAGAAAACTAAGATGTGTACTAATGTGTACACAACTAAGATGTGTATTGATGTGCAAAAAATTAGATATTTATTAAATGAAGTAACTGTATGATGAAGTACACTCCTACCAAATTGATTAAGTAAAATTTACCTGTTATGGTGGCGTACGGTCCTTTCAACCACGGTGTGTGTTCAATTTGGTTATATCAGAGATTTACAGCCATTAAAAACAATAGAAGTGGCGGACATACTGCAGCTGTAGAGCTTCTGGTTTATACTGTGTACAATTTATATTTTCACCAACTTATATACCCGTGAAATGTGTTCTGACATCTGTGATCACTAACGAGATTTCAACCGCGACCATCATATGCGCGCGCCGCCCCGGGTATGTTTTCATGTGAACTTACTTCGAGCAAGGAGAAGGTCACGCGTTGCATGCTGGTCTGTTTTAAGCAATCTTGCCCTCTTTTTTTTCCCGCAACTAGCTGGCTTCATTTCAAACCAGAAACACAGTAAGCAATACACATTTTTAGCAACATAATAATTTATGTTTAGGGTCATCAATTGTTGTTTATATAAACATTAACATATCCTAATGTTGTATTTCTTCTTCTTCTGCGTTCGCTCTCGTATAACCACAACAAATATATCGTGTGATTTCCGCCGGGGAGGGTGAACTACGTTGTGCTGTAAGTTCCACAGTAGAACTGTGTTATTTGCACCTCGGTTGACCAATTATGGTCTGGACGTCCGAGGTTCAGCACATCCGTTTTCGTCATGCCCTTAATTCGGGTAGTAGGCTTCCCTAGTCCGTGACAGCCGGTCACGCGTGTGTGTGGTGACTCTTCGCCAAGACGATTGTCGTTCACGTCTATCTCGCACGAGGTGTTCCACCGTCTATGAACTTGCCTCCTGTAATTGGACGTGCTGTGCCTGTGCACATCGGGTACTGAACCATTTCTCATCTTCGAGCCTGGTTCCGTAATAGGAAGAACTCAACAGAAGAGCTGTACCCTGGCTCTTTCGCCTTCTTAGCCGAGGTGTCGTTCATCAACATCGTGAACCCCTCGCCCAAGTTCGAGTCTCACACCACACGTTTGAGAGCAAGGCGTTCTCGAGCTGAGCTACCTTGTCCCAATAGCGCCTGAGTCCATCGGGTACTGAATCCTTTCTCTCTGCAAGTGTATTTCCGGCATAGGAAGCTCGATAGTAGAGTTGGGACAGGGTTAAAATCGTTGTCTCTTTTGTGCTTGAGCCCATAGGGTACGGAACCCTTCCTCTTCGCGAGCATGTTTCTGGTATAGGAAGACTCGACATTAGAGTTAGGCCAGGTCTTCTTGCCTTGACAGGCACCCATGATTGGGCATGAGTCTCTGCTCATAAGGATCACATGTAATTTATTCTAGTACTAACAAATGATTCTTTTTTTTCTATTGCAGGTTAAACTACAATATATATTTTATTTTCTGCTGTTGAAGTGAATTATTTACTGTTTGTGTTGAGTCCAAAACTACAACATGTACACCAAACAAATGTGTAAGGATGGCACACACTTTGAAAGAACACATGTAAAACATTCAAGACGTAAAAAGGCGCTTTGGAGAAAAATTACATAAAAACAGAAATATCACTACAAGAAACCTGTTCTGTGTTTTCATCATGTCAATGATATTTTCTTTATTTTTGTTTCACTGTGAATAATGTTTTGTCCAATCAATATTCAGAAAGTATGCGCAAGAAATATTTATATAAAATTCAACACATTAATCTCACACATTCAGAACAATCGCTGAGGATAACACAACAAATTGGAGACAGATCTAGAAATGTTTGGTGTGAGTTTAATCCTGAAAATTCTATGAATTATTGTAGTGTATGCTTGCATTATTCACTGAATGTTATGGTAGCATAAAATATAAAAGTACTAGGCCAATAAATCAATTGAATATTGACACTTGTGATCTTTCAAATCATCCCAATAAATCTAGCATTTCTTGACAAGATGCGGTTGATGTGTCTGATAAACAACATTTAAACATAACAAGTTCAAGTGCAAACATGGCAAACACATCAACATCTGTAATAGAAAACAGCAATAAACCTCGTAATATGTAAGTAAACATACTCTACCTCTGTCTATTTTGGAAGAATACCTACACAAATTATGTTAAGAGAATACTGAATACAGCATACAATAGAAACGTAAATGTGCAAAACTGCTGGACAGCCTAATGTATTACACATAAACGGTCTAAACGGTCAATTAATTGTACCATTTTATGTGCACGCATCACAACAATAAACTCAATTCTCTTCAATCCACATCTCACGTTGTTTTCCCCCGTTCTAGTCCTGCTGTAACTAATTCTCCACTACCTCGTCTCACTAATCTCTCTGACATTCCCACTTCTCACCTGACTACTAATGCTGCTGTTCATCTTCCTGGTCATTCCAACGCACCTGTGGTTCGCATTCCTCCTGACCTCAGTCTCTCTGATAGTGAAATTTCTGCTCTCAGCAAGGGCCTCAAGTTTGTCCCTCTCCGACCCGCATGCGATCAATACTCTCTTCTTCAGGATATCCACCGTTACCATCGTCGTCTTCGGCTTCATTATCATTTCTTTGGCAAAGTTTCATCTTGTACTGACGATTTGTTTTCTAGATATGAACAGAAGAAATATCCCTGGACTCCAAAGTCTGGTGCATCTCAAGCTCTTGATCTTTACATCAAGAATACTCTTCGTGACATTAAGTTACTTCATCACAACCGCATTCGTCGCTCAAACATCACCCCTGAAGAATCTCGCGCCTTGGCACATCTTCGTCGCCGTGATGATATTGTCATCAAACCAGCAGATAAGGGTGAGGCCGTTATGGTTTGGCGTAAGGACCATTACCTCCAGGAGGGCCACCAACAACTCTCCAATCTTCTTTCTACACTGCACGCACATCTGATACGACTGTAACTAACCAGAAGGTTGTTAACAACACTGTTAAAACCCTTATCCTTAACAATGACCTTCCTACCACTGCCAAATCTCTTTGCATCGATCAAAGCTGTTTAGGCAAACCTGTTTTCTATATGCTGCCTAAAATCCATAAGGCATCTAATCTGGGTAGACCTATTGTCTCTGCTTGCTCTTGTCCCACTGATCGCATCTCCGACTTCCTTGACAGCATTTTTCAGCTCTTAGTCTAACAACTGCCTTCATTCTTGAAAGACACTAAGCATGCCCTAACCATTTTTTCTTCCGTCCAGTTGTCTTCTGACCGTACCTATCGTCTGTTCTTGCTTGATGTCTGTTCTTTGTACACTTCTATACCCCATGCAGATGGTCTCAGGGCTGTACAGTTCTTTCTTGACAAGAGTCCCAACCCCTCTGTATCCACTTCTACTCTTATCCGCCTTGCTGAACTGGTGCTTACGATCAACTCTTTTGAATTTGATGGGCAGTTTTTCGATCAGAGAAGAGGCGTTGCCATGGGAACCAAAATGGGACCTAGCTATGCGTGTCTCTTCATTGGACATCATGGACATTTAGTTTGGTCTACCTATGATTGCCCGTTCCCATCTCTTTTCCATAGATACATTGACGGTGGTATAGGTATCACCGACATGCCCAAAGTGGAATTGTCTCGTATCATCAACTTCATCGGCAGTTTCAACCCTGCTATTCAATTTACATCTAATATCTCCACTACTTCTGTCAACTTCCTTGACATCATTGTCACCACTCATCCCCCTTACCTTTGCACATCCGTTTACTATAAACCTACTGATGCACATGGCTTTCTTCTCTACACTTCTTCTCATCCTCCTGCTTGTCGCAACTCTCTACCGTACTCCCAGCTTCTTCGCCTGCGTCGCTTATGTAGCGATTACGACGATTTTCTCGACAAGTCATCTGAGATGATTGAGTTTTTCCGTAGACGATCGTTCCCTGACAGCATTCTTTCTTCCACTTGGCTCCGTGTGCGCCATTTGTCTCGCCTCGATACCTTGGCTAACTCTCAGGGTTCTTCCTCCTCCTCTGATAGGGTTAAACTTGTTCTTACCTTTCATCCCCATAACTCTTCTTATCGACGCATCATGCTCAAACATTATTCTCTTCTCCAGTCTGATCCTGACACCCGTGACGCTTTCCATGACTTACCTCTGGTGGCTTATAGGCGTGGTAGAAATCTAAAGGACACCTTGGTTCATAGCCACCTTAAGTCTTCTGTTCCTGACCATTTTGGCACTGTTCGTTGCTCACGTGTCCGTTGCTATACATGTCCTTATGTAGTTCAGATGCCCTCCATTTCATTTCCCAAGGCCACTTTCTCCATCGATGAGGCCTTTACATGTGAATCCCGTAATGTCATTTACGTAATCATATGTAAACTCTGTGGCAAACAGTACATCGAGGAAAACCGGTCTACGATTGAGCGATCGCTTTTGTAACTTCTTCTTCTTCTTTCGTTCACTTGAAACATGTCTATATCTGTAATTCTGTCTCCTTAATAAAACTCAGTCTTTTGTAGTTCATACAGTGTCCCATAGAGTTTTGATTCCAGTGTTGTTTCCTCTGGCCAATATGTCTGCCTCAGCGTTTCATGCTCAGAACACTCTTGAAGTATATGTTTGGCACTCTGTACTGCCTGTCCACATGTACACATGGCTGTGTTGCCAATCTTGAACTTTGTATACATGTGACTGCGGAGTCGGTTGTGTCCTGTTCTGAGACGTAGAATTATAACTTGTTTTGGTCTGTTCATAATATGATAGTCATCTTGTGTTGGTGTGTGTGGCTTTCTTATTGACTTGATCATCTGTTTTTTCTGAAGGTAGGTGATTGGTATATCTGGTTGGTCTTCGGCAGCACCTTCCTTAGCCAGTTGGTCTGCTTTTTCATTTCCTGGTATTCCACAGTGAGAGGGTATCCACTGCATGGTTACCCTATACTGGTAAGACAATTCGCTAAGTAGTTTTTTCAAGTCTGTTAGTTTTTCAGACTGGAGAGCTTGAAGCACTGACCTTGCATCTGTCAGGAATACCACAGGCTGTAGGTCAGAGTTGGAGTTCAGCAGTTTTTTAGCTGCCACACTAATTGCCTGGATTTCTGCATCATAATTATTGCAGAATTTTCCTGTCGGTGTTCTGATTGTATCTCTAGGCTTGTGTGGATATTCTATATATACACCTGCACCTCCATTCCTCACGGCATTCTGTGCTGACCCATCTGTGTATACTCTGACCCATATATCTTGTGGATATTCCTCATCCAGGAAACTGAGGGTGACTGTCCTTCGCTGCAGACTGTTCTATTCTTCCTCGCTTAGTATTCCTTTCACATGGGTCTGAATGTATATTGGCATTCCAATGTCATTTACGTAATCATATGTAAAATCATATGTAATCATATGTAAAATGTACTGTGGCAAACAGTACATCGAGGAAAACCGGTCTACGATTGAGCAACTGCTTTTGTAACCATCTTCATGCCATCAAGCGCAGAACACCCACTCCTATGGCCACACACTGCAACGGCGATGGTCATCATGGTGCTTTGGATATTCAGGTCACCGCCATCAGATCTTGCACCACCGATGATAGATCTAGGTATGCTCTAGAAAATCGTCTCAATTTTGAAGTACACTCAAGCCTTTTGGACTCAATTCGGACCACTCTTACGTCTAGTACTGGGTTGGTGTGGTCTTTGTCTTTATTCTTTTTGTTCCGTCATTTACTCATCTTTTTGTTCGTTTCGTTTCCACATATATTTACGTTTTTTATGTACTTTCTGACCTTCCGGCTTATCATTTCCATATTTCAGTTGGACATTGTGATAATTTTTCCATTCGTCGTCTTTTGATGTTTTGTTTGTGTCTTGATAATGACCTTTTGGTTGAAACGTTGAATGTGATCTGTGTATTGTAATTTTTATGATTTCTTGTGTTCTCATCATTGCCTATCATTACCTACTAGTTTTAACTATAGTCTGTCGTGTCCCATTGAAACGATATATAAAACTGTGTTTTATGTAAGCCTAATTGCACATATAAACTGGGATGCGTATCGGTGCGCGCGAAAATTGGATGCGTATCGGTGCGTGCACAAGTGTGATGCGTATTGGTGCATGCGAAACTGATATGCGTATTGGTACGCGCGAAACTATGATGCGTGAAAATGGGATCCGTTTTGGTGCTCGTGAGACTGGGATGCGTATTAGTTCGCGCAAAACTGAGATCTATGTTGGTGCGCGCGGAAATAGGGATGTGTATTGGTGCGCGTGAAAATGGGATACGTATTGATGCGCGCGGTATTGAGATGTGCATTCGTGTTAACTGACATGAGATGTGTATTGATGTGTGCAGAAAAAAGATGTGTACTGGTGCGTGCGAAATTTAGATGCGTATTGTTGCGCACAAACCTGAACTGCGTATTGGTGTGCGCGAAAAGTGATGCGTATTTGTGCGCGTACAACTGGTATTCGTACTGGTGCGTGCGAAACTGGGATGTGTATTTATACGCACCAAACTGTGTACATTATTTATTATTGTTCTATTGAACTTCAGCCCTAGCATTCATTTTATCTGTTTAAACATGTTTTTCTGTGTAGATGGTCATAGACTGGGGGAGATCAAGTATATCGTTGTCTTATCTCTCTATTTGTTTCTATGTTTGGTCTGCAGATTCAAAGTGTCACAAATGTCTGCCACATTTAGTCAGATTCTAACAATTATTCTCTAGAATACAACAAATCAACACATTTTTCAAAAATGCATGAGAGACAGTAAATTGGAGCTGAAAGTATAACTTCATCGGCTGGCACAAGGAACTAAAGAGGCAAAATGCTATGTTAGGATTCCATCAGCAATATTATGTGTACAATAACTGTAACAAACAGTACAACTATATAGTCGGTAACTATCAGATAGTTTAACATCGTGGCATGGTAAAAGTGTCAACAGCAATCCTGATAAAAACATCCATGATGATAAATTAATCCCACTATATGTCAGCAGGTGTCTACTGACAGTACATAACCATTCTAACAAATTGTACAGTGCCTCCTTCCCTTTTCCCCAGTGAATAACCAATAGTTTTAGAAATCCATGATCGTTTACCCAGCAACCGCGACACTAGATGATGATAATGAACCGACTTACCTTTATAAATGTAATGTACCCTCCGAAATAAACAACACCGATACTATTTTCAGGAAGTTTTCCAATAGTTTATATTGTTTAACAAAATCTACAACTGTCAATCAAATCAATATGTCTAGTAAGTACTCAACAGAATAGAATCAATCGTGGTATCATGAAAGAAATTATAAAGACTAAACGGCGGGTTCATATTATTTGTTACTGTATAGCTACGAAACAATTAGTGGCTTGTCGATATTATTATTATTAAAATTAGAATGAAAAAGTAACTATATGATGAAGTAACTCTGTGATAGAGTAACTCTGTAATGAAGTAACTCTGTAATGAAGTAACTCTGAGATGAAGTAACTCTGAGATGAAGTAACTCTGAGATGAAGTAACTCTGAGATGAAGTAACTCGGAGATGAAGTAACTCTGAGATGAAGTAACTCTGAGATGAAGTAACTCTGAGATGAAGTAACTCGGAGATGAAGTAAATCTGAGATGAAGTAACTCTGAGATGAAGTAACTCTGAGATGAAGTAACACTGTAATGAAGTAACTCTGTTATGAAGTAACTCTGTTATGAAGTAACTCGGAGATGAAGTAACACTGTAATGAAGTAACTCTATTATGAAGTAACTCTATTATGAAGCAACTGTATGATGAAGTAACTCTGTGATGAAGTAACTCTTTTATGAAGTAATACTGTAATGAAGTAACTCTGAGATGAAGTAACTCTGTTATGAAGTAACTCTGTTATGAAGTAACTCTGAGATGAAGTAACTCTGTTATGAAGTAACACTGTAATGAAGTAACTCTGAGATGAAGTAACCCTGAGATGAAGTAACTCTGTTATGAAGTTACTCGGAGATGAAGTAACTCTGTGATGAAGTAACTCTGTTATGAAGTAACTTTGAGATGAAGTAACACTGTAATGAAGTAACTCTGAGATGAAGTAACACTGTAATGAAGTAACTCTGAGATGAAGTAACACTGTAATGAAGTAACTCTGAGATGAAGTAACACTGTAATGAAGTAACTCTGAGATGATGTAACTCTATTATGAAGTAACTGTATGATGAAGTAACTCTGAGATGAAGTAACTCTGTTATGAAGTTACTCGGAGATGAAGTAACTCTGTGATGAAGTAACTCTGTTATGAAGTAACTCTGAGATGAAGTAACACTGTAATGAAGTAACACTGTAATGAAGTAACTCTGTGATGAAGTAACTCTATTATGAAGTAACTGTATGATAAAGTAACTCTGTGATGAAGTAACTCTGTAATGAAGTAACTCTGAGATGAAGTAACTCTGTGATGAAGTAACTCTGTTATGAAGTAACTCTGAGATGAAGTAACACTGTAATGAAGTAACTCTATTATGAAGTAACTGTATGATGAAGTAACTCTGTGATGAAGTAACACTGTAATGAAGTAACTCTGTGATGAAGTAACTCTGTGATGAAGTAACTCTGTGATGAAGTAACTCTGTGATGAAGTAACTGTATGATGAAGTACACTCCTACCAAATTGGTTAAGTAAAATTTACCTGTTATGGTGGAGTACGCATCATTCAACCACGGTGTTTGTTCAATTTGGTTATATCAGAGATTTACAGCCATCAAAACACAATAGAAGTGGCGCACATACTGCAGCTGTAGAGTTTCGGGCTGTGTACCAACTTATATACTCGTAGACGTGTAGTCGACGCGCGGCGAAGTACGCTAGTTTATTTGTAATGTTCGCGCGACGCACATATGGCGTGTGCCGCCTCAGATTTTATATGTGGATGTGAAATTTAGTTGAGCATGAAGAAGAATGTCGCGTGTCTGTTTTATGCAATCTTGTCTGTCCCCTACCCCCCTCCCCACCACCACTGGCCGGCTTTGTTTGAATCGAGAAACGCAGTAAGTCAAAACAGGATTTTTATTCGTATATTTTTATAACAATATGCTGGGGTGCAAAGGGAACGCATTGCTCTAGGCAAGTTCCCAAATGTACCTCCACGCGGTGCACCCTGGAAACAGAAATACAGCAGCTCGTGCTGATTCTGGCCAAATCATTTGGGGATCGTGTCCGAGAATGTGGAGGTAGCAGATGGAAAGAGATTTGACTGCACAAGAGACAGACAATATCTCCGACACCACCAGCAGCACCACATATAGCGACACTGTCGACATACAGTGAAGCTAGTCAGTCCAGTCCGAACATTGGAGGGGCGGCCAATGTAAAATGCACGTAAAGGTAGATGCATGGCGAGAGACAAATATATTTCATACCGAGTACAATGAAACAATGAAAGGGCAGAACAGCGCTTGAGGGCAGCGCGAACTGCAAATAGAAAATGAAAAGTTCCTAGGAAAGGGGAACTACAAGCTCCGTCAGCTCGAGACAAGCTTCTAGTTACCTGTGTTCCTTACAGGCAGAGACCCAGACCCATTCATTGGTGTTTGGTAAAGAAAGAAGACCTAATCCAACTCTAATGTCGAGCCTTCGTAAACCGGAAATATGCTCGCGAAGAGAAAGGGTTCCGTACTCGATGCGCTCAGGCACAAAAGGGACAACGATTTAGCCCTGGCCCAACTCTACTGTCAGGTTTTCCTACACCGGAAATACACTTGAAGAGAGAAAGGGTTCAGTACCTGATGGGCTCAGGCGCTATTGGGACAAGGACGCTCAGCTCGAGAACACCTTGCTCTCAAACGCGTGGTGTGAGACTCGAACTTGGACAAGGGGTACACGATGTCGGTGAATGACACCTCGGCTAAGAGGGCGAAAGAGCCAGGGTCCAACTCCTCTGTTGAGTTTTTCCCCTAAGAAACCAGGCTCACGGATGAAAAACGGTTCAGTACCCAATGGGCACAGGCACAGCACGTCCAATTACACGAGGCAAGTTCATAGACAGTGGAACACCTCGTTCGCGTCAGACGAGAGCAAAAAATCGTCTGGGCGAAGAGTCTCCACTACGCGTGCCTGGAGACAGATATAGAGGCTGTCACAGGCTAAGGGTAGCCCATCCGAATTGTCAAGGCATGCCAAAATCGGATGTGCTAGGCTTACAAGGCGCATAACGGTGGCACAACGTAATCACGCTCCCGGCGGAAATCGCACGGATATCCGTGATGGTTACAATGGAGCGAACGAAAAACAAACAAACAAACAAACAAACATAACAATATGCTAATATTAAACATATAATAATTAATTTTCCATCTCCTGAGGATTTGGAAATCAAAAATTCCTTGTCTCTAAAAACGATGATATGTTTCAGTTCCTTCTTGGAAAAGTTGTCAATTCCATTAGCCTAATGCCCTACTAACTTACTGCGATCAAACAATGGAATGTTCATGCATTTTGCTTCTTGTAAGTACGAATTTGAACAAAGAGCATAATTTTGAAATGTGTTTGTGATATGCTTGTTGGACAAGATTAACAGTTGTGTAGAAATGTAACATCAATATTTAATAAAACATTGACGACAGCTGGGAATTTTCATTGACCAACGAAACACAATCAGAGTGAATGAGCTATTTATGTTTTAATTGAGATTACGTTTACCACTCTCGTACTATTCCGCATCGTATTTTTAATTCTGGAATATGAACCCAAATATGAACTAGAACATACAAATATTAGATAGCTGTAACATACAAATATTAGATAGCTGTAACATACAAATATTAGATAGCTGTAACATACAAATATTAGATAGCTGTAACATACAAATATTAGATGATTTCTAGGTTAATGATGGTAGGCCTATAGAATATAATTAATTCTTACACTTTGATTATGAATATTGTATTTATTTACCCACAACATTTTATATGCAGGTCTTAACCTTTTTACTATTCATTTATCACATCAAAAATTATGCAACAACTAACTTTAGATGACACGTAAATGTAACTCCTACCATGGTCACTGTCCTATCATGTAACTCCTACTATGGTCACTGTCATATCAGTCAGTCCTAGTACCCAGCTATAAATAGATAGTACATGTGATCTGATAAAAATCAATTTTATGTTGGATGTGACAAATGAAAGTCCTGAATCAGAACATTATGTTAGATATGACAAATGAGAGCGCAGAATCAGAACCTTATGTTGAGTGTGACCTTTGCATGAGAGAGCGCAGAATCCGGACCTTATGTTGGATGTGACAAATGCATGATAAAGCACAGAATCAGGAAAACATTATTGTTAACCTTCCATAATTTGAGTGTGCCCTCGGATGACGGAAATTGCGTACAGGCTGCCCCACCCACCTCCACGAACATTGACATCTCTTACATGACAGGATGCGTGGCAGGATTGTTGCAGCTTGTGTGACAGGATAGTTGCAGCTTGTGTGCCAGGATAGTTGCTGTCACACAAGCTGCAACTATCCTGTCACACAAGCTGCAACTATCCTGTCACACAAGCTGCAACTATCCTGTCACACAAGCTGCAACTATCCTGTCACACAAGCTGCAACTATCCTGTCACACAAGCTGCAACTATCCTGTCACACAAGCTGCAACTATCCTGTCACACAAGCTGCAACTATCCTGCCAAGCATCCTGTCACACAAGCTGCAACTATCCTGTCACACAAGCTGCAACTATCCTGTCACACAAGCTGCAACTATCCTGTCACACAAGCTGCAACTATCCTGTCACACAAGCTGCAACTATCCTGTCACACAAGCTGCAACTATCCTGTCACACAAGCTGCAACTATCCTGTCACACAAGCTGCAACTATCCTGTCACACAAGCTGCAACTATCCTGCCAAGCATCCTGTCATGTAAGAGATGTCCATAGCATCCAGCCTCTTAACAATGTTCGTGGAGGTGGGTGGGGCAGCCTGGTACGAAATTTCCGTCATCCGAGGGCACACTCAAATTATGGAGGGTTAACAATAATGTTTTCCTGATTCTGTGCTTTATCATGCATTTGTCACATCCAACATAAGGTCCGGATTCTGCGCCCTCTCATGCAAAGGTCACACCCAACATAAGGTTCTTATTCTGGGCTCTCATTTGTCATATCTAACATAAGGTTCTGATTTTGAGCTATCATTTGTCATATCTAAGATAAGGTCCTGATTCTGGGCTCTCATTTGTCATATCTAACATAAGGTCCTGATTCTGGGCTCTCATTTGTCATATCCAACATAAGGTCCTGATTCAATTCCCTCTCATGCATTTGTCACATCCAACGTAAGGTCCTGATTCTGTGGTCTCTAATACATTTGTTACATCCAACATAAGGTCCTGATTCAATGCTCTCTCATGCATTTGCCGCATCCAACATAAGGTTCTGATTCTGGGCTCTCATTTGTCATATCTAACATAAAGTTCTGATTCTGGGCTCTCATTTTTCATATCTAACATAAAGTTCTGATTCTGGGCTCTTATTTGTCATAAGGTCATGGTTCTGGGCTTTCATTTGTGATATATAACATAAGGTCCTGATTCTGGGCTCTCATTTGTCATATCTAACATATGGTCCTGATTATGGGCTCTCATTTGTCATATCTAACATAAGGTCATGATTCTGGGCTCTCATTTGTCACATCCAACATAAGGTCCTGATTCTGGGCTCTCATTTGTCACATCCAACATAAGGTCCTGATTCTGGGCTTTCATTTGTCACATCCACCATAAGGTCCTTATTCGGGGCTTTCATTTGTCACATCCAACATAAGGTCCTGATTGTGGGCTTTCATTTGTCACATCCAACATAAGGTCCTGATTGTGGGCTTTCATTTGTCACATCCAACATAAAATTGATTTTTATCAGATCACATGTACTATCTATTTATAGCTGGGTACTAGGACTGACTGATATGACAGTGACCATAGTAGGAGTTACATGATAGGACAGTGACCATGGTAGGAGTTACATTTACGTGTCATCTAAAGTTAGTTGTTGCATAATTTTTGATGTGATAAATGAATAGTAAAAAGGTTAAGACCTGCATATAAAATGTTGTGGGTAAATAAATACAATATTCATAATCAAAGTGTAAGAATTAATTATATTCTATAGGCCTACCATCATTAACCTAGAAATCATCTAATATTTGTATGTTACAGCTATCTAATATTTGTATGTTACAGCTATCTAATATTTGTATGTTACAGCTATCTAATATTTGTATGTTACAGCTATCTAATATTTGTATGTTCTAGTTCATATTTGGGTTCATATTCCAGAATTAAAAATACGATGCGGAATAGTACGAGAGTGGTAAACGTAATCTCAATTAAAACATAAATAGCTCATTCACTCTGATTGTGTTTCGTTGGTCAATGAAAATTCCCAGCTGTCGTCAATGTTTTATTAAATATTGATGTTACATTTCTACACAACTGTTAATCTTGTCCAACAAGCATATCACAAACACATTTCAAAATGATGCTCTTTGTTCAAATTCGTACTTACAAGAAGCAAAATGCATGAACATTCCATTGTTTGATCGCAGTGCGTGTGCTGCTTCCATGTCAGCTTATCATCAAAAGTAACTCCGAGGTATGTGGGTTGTTTGTCTTCTTTCAAGAGCTCTCCGTCTATCTTGATATGACCGGCTTTTTGTTTTGGTGAGAGGGTAAAGAGTGTAGTGCTGCACTTATCTGTGTTAATGCTGACGCACCATCTATTTACCCATAAGGTTAGGGCATCGATAGCTCTTTGTATTTGTTTAGTGGCCACTGTTGCATGTTCTTCCGTGCACCAGATCACCAGGTCGTCAGCATACATTGCCACTTTGATCCCGTGTGGTAGTTCAGCAACTAGGTCATTGATGTAAACCAAGAAAAGTGTGGGTGACAGGACTCCTCCTTGGGGGACTCCATGACGTAGTAGAACTTTCTTGCTCTTTCGACCATCTAATTGTACCCTGGCTCTTCTATTATGCAGGTATGCTTTTACCCATGTGTACATTCTTGAGCTAACCATGCAATTTCGCAATTTCTTTAGGAGCCCTTCTTTCCAGACCTTAGCAAATGCTTTCCTGAGGTCTATCCATGCTGCTAGTACCAGTTTCTTTTCTTGGAAGGCATCCTCAATCTCTTGGGAGAGGTAGGTTGCCTGATCTTCAGTAGAGTAGCACTGTCTGAAGCCTGCTTGCTGTGATACCAGAAGGTTTTCACTTTCAAGGTACCACTGCATCCTAAGATTGATAATGCGTTCCATTGTTTTACATAGACAGCTTGTGAGGCTGATGGGCCTGTAGTTGGAGACTGTGTTGCCATCTTTTCCTGATTTGAAGAGTGGTATCATTATTGCTTCTCTCCACGCCTGTGGTACATTACCCGTGGACGAGCTTGTGTTAAAGATCTGCAGTAGCTTTGCTCTTGCTGCAATTCCCAGGTTTCTAATCATTTCATTGGACACTCCATCAGCTCCAGGGGACTTTTTCATTTTCAATTTGGATATTGCATGCTCCAGTTCTCTCATTGTGATTGGTGCCTCCATGACTTCAGGTATAGGTTCGCCTTGTCCAATGTTTTGCTGGTTCTCTCGAACCTCCTGTTTTTTGTCTGGGCTGACTTTGATGTTATTGTCTTCTGCAAAGGAATCTGCAAAGTAATCAGCTGCATGTTTACCTGTTAAAATGTTTCTATCTTTATAAAGTGTGTTCCTGGTATTTCTCCCTGTACCTTCATCATTTAGTTGTTTTACAAGTTTCCATAATTTCCTAGTATCTCTTTCTAGGTTCAGCGACTCTGTTTTTTCTTTCCAGCTACTCCGTCTGGCTTGTAACTTGGCTCTTTGAAATTTAGCCTTTGTTTACTGATATTTGTTGTGATGTTCTTGGCTAGGTCTGTTCTCAGCCTGCTGTCTAGATGTTTCCATCTCATTTTGAAGCTTTTCCAGTTTATCATTCCAGTAGGGTTTGTAGTTTTTGCGTGCCCCCCTGGGTATGGTTTTACTATCAGCATGTAGTATACATCTATTAAATTCACTCACTGCTCTATTGATGTCTTTGTCCAAGTTCATGTCCTTAGCTAGAACACTGGTTAAATGCTGGTACATTTTCCAGTCTGCCCTCTTATAGTTCCACCTAGTGAGCGTGCTGCTTTCCTTGGTAAATTCATTGTGGATTTCCAGAAATACTGGTCTGTGGTCACTACCCCCAAGCTGCTTTCCAACGACACGTGTGATGTTCCATTCCAGGCCTGGTGAGTGGAATGCCAGATCTGGTGTAGAGGTGGTGTGCCATGCTCTCGAGTAGAAGGTTGGTTAGTCTGCTGGCTGGTTAATAAGGATGAGATTATTTTGATCCTGCCAGCTCTCAAGTTCCTCACCTCTCTTGTCGATATG
Source organism: Meghimatium bilineatum (assembly GCA_034231615.1). Taxonomy (NCBI): domain Eukaryota; kingdom Metazoa; phylum Mollusca; class Gastropoda; order Stylommatophora; family Philomycidae; genus Meghimatium; species Meghimatium bilineatum. Next base: position 5,740,987 of record CM067321.1, read on the forward strand.
ATCGTAGCCCCAGCTCTGAGAGTGGCTGTTGAAGTCACCACACACCATAAGTCTCTCTTTATCTGGAATTGTGTCTAGTGCCAATGGTTTATCATTTGGGCAGTAGTAGTTCAGGAGATGGAATTCTGCACTGTCTGTTTTTATGTGGAGCATCTGGTATTCTGCCCCTTCCATATATACTTCCAGCTGACATGCGCTAATATTGTTTTTAACAAGTGTCAGAATTCCACCCTTTCGCCTGTCCTTTCGGTCAGATCGGTAGCACTGTGATTTTGAAGGCTATGTCGCTGCTGAGGTGTGTTTCTTGGATACAGCATATATTAACTTGTTCTTCACTGAGGACATTTTCAAGTTCCAATTTTTTGCTGTATCAATCTCTTTTACTGTTGACACCCTCAGCATTCCAGTGCATTATTTTTATTGGTCGTTTAAAGTTTGTTTGGCCAGTAGCTCTATTCCCTTGCCTCCTGGCTCCTCGAGGCAATTGAGAAGGACTTTCAGTAACTGAGGTTGGGCCCTTTCGAGGTATAGGGCCCGGCACCGTCCCTGCCTGAACGTCCGCCAGAGGGCAGGAACCATAACTTTTTATAGATACAACAGACATGCTTCCATTGTGTTTTGTGCGTGGCATCCTGATTATCTGTTCGCCTTTTGGCTGGATGCCTCCGTCTTCAGCACTCTGCTTACTTGGGCAGGACTATGGTCCTGCTCGAATGGGACTATCCGACCAGTCTTAGTTTCCAGCCCCTGATGGCTGAACTAAGCCCCATCACCACTGCACGGTGCTGGCCTTGATGGGGCCCAAGTTTATAAATAGCAAACCACACACTCAGCAATAGTAAAAAACGACACAATGAAGCGTGTTAAAGTTCAGTTATCGCGACGGTCGGCTGTACTGGTGCTCGGTCAAGTATAAATTAACCTTGCAACGTCAGTCAAGGTGTTTTCCAGAAATCAATAACGACCATCCTTTTTTTTTTAATACACGCCTAAAATTGAGGCTGTGTGACTAGTCACATGTTTCTCATTACTCACTGCCTGTGTACTTTGTCCGGACAGCAAGTGAAAGGTAGAACAGTTCAATAACATCACTTTTGTTGGAATGTATATTTACATTTAATACAAGGTAACTGCGTGAAACGTAACAACAATAAGACTTACGTAAAGCACAGGTTTATATATCGTCTCAATGGGACACCATAGACTATATCAAAAACTAGTGGGTAATGATGGGCAATGATGAGCACACAAGAAATCATAAAAATTACAATACACAAATCATATTCAACGTTTCAACCAAAAGGTCTTTATCAAGACACAAACAAAACATTAAAAGACGACGAATAGAAAAATTATCACAACGTCCAACGGAAAAATGGAAATGATATGCCGGAAGGTCAGTACAACTTGGGATCGTTTGTAATGTACTTTCTGACCTTGCGGCATATCATTTCCATTTTTCCGTTGGACGTTGTGATAATTTTTCTATTCGTCGTCTTTTAATGTTTTGTTTGTGTCTTGATAAAGACATTTTGGTTGAAACGTTGAATATGATTTGTGTATTGTAATATTTATGATTTCTTGTGTGCTCATCATTGCCCATCATTACCCACTAGTTTTAGATATAGTCTATGGTGTCCCATTGAGACGATATATAAACCTGTGCTTTACGTAAGTCTAATTATTTACATTTACAGGACTGTATGATAAACGAGAAACTTGGGACAATCAATGTCAGGTGTATCGTCGTGACCCGTACGTTATTTATATTCTGGGTCAACGAATGAAGTCATGTGAGGACATTTTTGTCATGAAGATCTAAGTATATGAAAGTAATGACACACGAAAGAGACACATGGAAAAAAAATATACTGTGTAATATGACCTTATCATTAGAGGTGAGAAAGAGAGTTCTGAAGTGTTATATAACTCACATACTAACATATGGATGCGAGTCTTGGACAATAAACAAACTGGAAAGTGGGAAATTAGAGGCAACAGAGATGTGGTTCTACAGAAGAATGCTGAGAATATCATGGGCTGCCAGAAAAACTAATGTAGAGGTGTTAAAAGAGTCAAATGCGAAACGCACCTTAATCAACAATATAAGAAAAAAGGCAATCTTTTTTTTTGGCCACTTCATGAGACAGGCAGGTTTAGAGAACATAGTCACAACAGGCAAAATTGAAGGCAACAGAGACAGGGTGCGACAACGTGAGAAAATATTAGACTGTTTGACAACCTGGCACGGCAGGGAAACAACAACGACCTTGATACATAATACTGTGGACAGAGAGCTGTGGAGAGCCATGACCACCTACGCCAGCCGGCATGGCACATGATGATGAATGACACATGTTGTTATAACGTCACAGAAAGAGTTGGTCATTGCTAAATATAGACATGGTTTCACGTACAGTGTTTATCAAGTCCTTGTTCTAACATTCTCCCTGCGTTCTTATCTCATACAGCGATATTTATCTTTGCAGATTAGACTTGCATGTAGTCTCTTTGTGTGTACTTTGTTTCGCCTTGCAACAAAATAGCACGGAAAAGTCAGATATATCTAGAAAATTGACATCACATGAGGTCAGCACGCACAACTATTATGGAGAATGACTTGTTTTCTAGTTATATTAGTGGAGAACTGGGTTAACACTGACATCTTGAAGGAAATATCCCTTAAGTTTGACGCGTATCTAGTCCTTGGATCTAGATGTCTGTGGATTGGGTTCATGTGGGCGATGAAGGAATTTGTATATGTATGGGGGTCTAAGTCCGTGCCAGTAAATGAATTTTGTATAAGTATGTGGGTCCAAGTCCGTACCAGTGAATAATGAAGATACGTCATTAAAAATGTATTGGTTGTGAATTCACTTCATTGTACTTCTGGCAGACCCATTGGTGCCCAGTCTCCGCTGAGCCCGCCATAACTTGGTTGGTTGGTTGCTAATCTAATGTTCCATGGATATTTCCTTTGACCCACGGTCTTTGTGTGATATATGCATGTGCTTGTTGCCTATTGTGTTCTATATAGGGTGTTCTATTTATCTGACCTTGGGGGGGAAAGGGGGGGGCATTATTTCGGTACAATATAGAAGTTTCTACATTTCAACTTTTTAATATTATGAGTAGTTTCGTTCCAACTGTGCCATAGTATGCGCAGCTTTCGTGTCGTTACTGAAATCAAGTGACTAGCAGACCATGTTGACACTAAAACAAAATGATTAAGTTAATAGGAGATGTCTGCTTACTGAGCTTGACAGCAACAAATAAAGATGCACAGTACGCATTTTATAGTCGCTGTTATCGGATGAATTGATCTGCGCGCTAAGCACTGAATGGGGGTGGATGGGCTCTCAGTAGGTACCGCGAAGAACGATGCATCCATCAACAGTCCTAGCAACTGTGAAAGGCGTATATCATCTTTATCGTTATTATGCTAATAGTGCTTATCTGCCCCTATTTCGTGTTTTTTTTGCTGCATTCCAACATTTTAATATTGTAATATTATTTCGTGTTCCGCTAAATAATGTAGGCACTTCTTCGTGTATTGTACTAATTTTTCTAAAACCATGTATCTCTAACATTAAAAAAATGGTATCGACAACTTTGTAAGGAAGAGTGTACGGTCGGTACTCTGTATCTTGAAGTCTGTTTTATTTTGTAAGGAAGAGTGTACGGTCGGTACTCTGTATCTTGAAGTCTGTTTTATTTTCTCGATACACATTAATTAGTATATGCCGACAAAGATCAAAGGATTTCATTGGTTAAAAAAAACCGGATGTGATGCGCAAATATATATATTTATTGGCTCTAACAACGACCGGGTTCTAGTGCAGACCTGTGGACTGATGACCTCGAAGACTGATTTTGATTATTGGTCGACCGTGGCTATTTTTAGCGGGCGACTTCAAGTATATAAATAGTGACCAAACAATATCAAGACAATAATAAAAAATGTAACAAATGAAAGCTTATTTGCTTTATGCAGTTAGGTCGTCTATACTGCTGACAGTTCGGTCTAACCAAATATAATATTATTTGAAGGGAAAAGACGGCACTGATACGTTAGATGGTTAATGTGATAATCACGTATCTTTGAGAACAAAACTAGTGAAACGTGCTATAAATCTAGTGAAACGTGCTATAAATCTAGTGAAACGTGCTATAAATCTAGTGAAACGTGCTATAAAACTAGTGAAACGTGCTGTAAAGCTAGTGAAACGTGCTATAAAGCTAGTGAAACGTGCTATAAATCTAGTGAAACGTGCTATAAATCTAGTGAAACGTGCTATAAAACTAGTGAAACGTGCTGTAAAGCTAGTGAAACGTGCTATAAAGCTAGTGAAACGTGCTATAAATCTAGTGAAACGTGCTATAAAACTAGTGAAAAGTGCTATAAAGCTAGTGAAACGTGCTATAAATCTAGTGAAACGTGCTATAAATCTAGTGAAACGTGCTATAAAACTAGTGAAACGTGCTGTAAAGCTAGTGAAACGTGCTATAAAGCTAGTGAAACGTGCTATAAATCTAGTGAAACGTGCTATAAAACTAGTGAAACGTGCTATAAAGCTACTGAAACGTGCTATAAATCTAGTGAAACGTGCTATAAATCTAGTGAAACGTGCTATAAATCTAGTGAAACGTGCTATAAAACTAGTGAAACGTGCTATAAAACTAGTGAAACGTGCTATAAATCTAGTGAAACGTGCTATAAATCTAGTGAAACGTGCTATAAATCTAGTGAAACGTGCTATAAAACTAGTGAAACGTGCTATAAAGCTAGTGAAACGTGCTATAAATCTAGTGAAACGTGCTATAAATCTAGTGAAACGTGCTATAAAACTAGTGAAACGTGCTATAAAGCTAGTGAAACGTGCTATAAAGCTAGTGAAACGTGCTATAAAACTAGTGAAACGTGCTATAAAGCTAGTGAAACGTGCTATAAAGCTAGTGAAACGTGCTATAAATCTAGTAAAACGTGCTATAAATCTAGTGAAACGTGCTATAAATCTAGTGAAACGTGCTATAAATCTAGTGAAACGTGCTATAAAGCTAGTGAAACGTGCTATAAATCTAGTGAAACGTGCTATAAATCTAGTGAAACGTGCTATAAATCTAGTGAAACGTGCTATAAATCTAGTCAAACGTGCTGTAAAGCTAGTGAAACGTGCTATAAAACTAGTGAAACGTGCTATAAATCTAGTGAAACGTGCTATAAAACTAGTGAAACGTGCTATAAATCTAGTGAAAAGTGCTATAAATCTATTGAAAAGTGCTATAAATCTAGTGAAACGTGCTATAGTGAAAATGGTATAGAACTGAACATCCTGACAACGTATGTTGATAACTGACTCTTCTTGTGATGATGTAATATGTTTATGTGTATACATACATATATATAAGACCAGTGTTTCACAAACATTCGGCTTACGCCCATCCGCCTTAAACATCTTGCAAAGGCCTTACACCTCTCCAATTCCCCCTCTCCCCACAGGTGTAGGAAAAATGTTTCGCGCCATGCTGTTCTATCCTGAGCGAGGCTCTCCCAAGCACCTACGTCAATGTTAAGATGTTTCAAGGATGACTTGAGCGTGTCTTTGAAACGCTTTTTCTGTCCACCAGCTTTTCGAAATCCTGCCTTGAATTCTCCATAATATATTTGTTTTGGCAAACGCGAGTTTTCCATACGCACAAGATGGCCTGCCCAGCGTGCCTGCGCCTTCATAAGTATTGTGTGGATGCTTATTGAGGTTGATTTTTCCAAGACCTCGTAGTCTGGTACTTTATTCCACCAATGGATGTTTAGTAATTTACGTAGGCAGGTAAGATGGAAATGATTTAACTTTCTTGCATGTCTAGCATACACTGTCCACGTTTCGCAGGCGTGTATAGTAAGGTTGGTATAACAGCAGCATGATATACGTGTAGTTTGGTGGTTGTTCTTATACCTCTTCTGTCCCATACATTGTTGCGTAATCTTCCAAATACAGCACTAGCATTTGCCAGTCTATTGTTAATTTCCACATCAATGTTGACATCGCGAGAGAGAGTGCTTCCAAGGTAAGTAAAATTGTCGACTACCTGCAGTTTTTCCTGATTGACGATGATGGAAGTAGCAGTATGTTGGCTATTTGATGTTGCTTGGTGCATAACTTGTTCTCAAACTCCTGCAGATTACTGCTCAGGATACATATAGCAATGTATCCTGAACACAACGACATATCATACATTGGTGGGTAAAGATATAGTGGAATACAAATATTTATATTGTAAACCATGATACAACGCATTCCGTTCTCCGGACTACATCCTGCTAATCTCCAGGAGTTTGAGAACGAACACAGAAGAAGAAACATGTATATAGGTCATGACTTGAAACTTGAAATGAAAATAGAATACCACAAAGAACAATATTTATTCCTGATTATAAACCAACGTGACGATACAATGGCTATCAACGGGGTTTCCACAAATTCTGTCAACAACGTTTGGTTAAAATACGTCCGGTAAAATTTGAATACGTCCACCGTTACGAGCTATTAATAGCACAGTGTTTACATATTTAACTAGTTGACGTCACGGAGTTCCGCGATATCCACACTTATGTACTGAGTACTGAGTGTTACCACTTGATGGAGTCTTTGTTACCTCTAATATTTTTATGGTAGTGTGTCCTGATATAACCTAATAGGACTTTGTCCGCTGGTTGAAAGAGGCACGCCTCTCCAAAAGAGAGGCAAACTCATTAACTACCTACCAGTTCCGCGAGAAAACTAGAGAACCAATGGAATCGACGCAGACCGTTGTCAGATTTCCGCCGATTGATTTTATGCGTGGCATTTTTTTTTTAACTAGATCTATCTGATGGCGAATTTCATTGGTTTTACTATTAGAAATCCGTAGTCGCCTAGCTAAAAATCCCTATTTGCAACTTGCGTTTCGCTGATGATATTGATCTTATAGCTGGGTCAGAACAATCATTGCAAGAATTAACATCAAAGTTAGAAAAAGTTACCAGCAAGTACGGAATGGAAATCAATTCAGATAAGAGCAAAATCTAGGTAAACAGCAGAGACACAGAAAACCAGACTAATATCATGATGAATGGACATAAGCTTGAAGAGGTGAATACCTTCAAATACCTCGGATCCAGTATATGCAGTGATGGTAAATGCAAAGCAGAACTAAAAGTAAGGCTGGAGATGGCTTTAGCGTCCTTGTCAAGGCTAACTGTGATTTGGAAAAGCAACATCAGTGTTGGAGTGAAAATCAAACTGTATAGGTCGATGGTGCTTTCTGTTGTGTTGTATGGTTGTGAGAGTTGGACACTCACTGCGGACATGGAGAGAAGATTACAGGCTTTCGAGTATAAATGCTACAGAAGAATTCTACGAATTTCCTATAGGGAACATAAGACCAATGTGTACGTAAGAAATAAAGTAGAGATGTGTGCAGGTGTCCAGGAGCCATTGGTTTCAATAGTGAAACGACGAAAACTAGCATGGTTCGGACATGTATGCAGGCACGATTCCTTGTCAAAAACAATACTGCAGGGAACTGTCGAGGGTGGAAGAAGCAGAGGAGGACAAATAAAGACATGGACAGACAACATCAAGGAATGGACAGGGCTAGATATTTCCACACTCATCCGCATCGCTGAGGATAGAATTCGCTGGAGGACTCTGTGTGCTGAACAGTGGCGTTTCCTGGGGTCTGAAAGAGAGCATGCAACTTTTAAAAATGATAATTTTCTACTCACCCAGTTATTTGAAGTTCAGTTCTATTCTGCGGCTCTTTCTGCTAAAGTCCTCTGTTACTTTGTTATAAAAGTCATCATTGCCTTTCATCTCTACAAGAAGGTCTTTTTCAATTGACATCATTGATAGAGCAGAAAGACGACATTGCCCCTGCGAGTTCATTATGACATTTTTAATGCGTTTTAATGCAGAAAACGAACGTTCCACTGAAGACGACGATGCAGGAATTGTCAATATTAATTCACAAAGTTTATGAAGTTCTGGAAGACCACTGTGAAGTCCTTTGTTCAAAAGAAATCTATGAACCACAAAGCCAAACGACTTTCTTATATAAATCATTGTTAAATGAACGGACACATTTTGTTCCTTCTCGTTTCAAACTGCTTAACGCAGGAATCGGTCTGCCCATTTTTACCAAGTCCAATTTTTCATTAAATGTTCGCGATTGAAACGGTCGCTCAAATAAATCTACAACAACATCATTAATAGAATCAGCCATAATAACCACCACAGTAAACAAATATACTAAGTTTAGTAATTAACAATAGCAATACACATGTTTCTGTACAAACACAAAATATTAAATATCAGCTGATTAAAATCACGTTTGAAGTTTTGAAATCGAAACTACATCGCTGTGTAAATGTGCGTGTGTGTTGAGTAAGATCACGTGACGTGTACCAAAAGTGACCAGAAATAGCTTACTAAACAAGTGTGTGTGTATGCAATCAAGATTTAAATTGCTTGCATTGTTATCATTAGTTTAACATTCAAATAAAAGTACTAGAACATAGAAATTGCACTGTTTCACACCAGTAAATAATTGTTCATCAATCAATTTATTATTTGCCAGTGCTAAATTGTTATAATAGTGATTGAATCATAAAATGTATTATTTTTTTTTCATCGCAAGCTTACTCTGGAGACAAGGATTTTAAAAAAACACACAGTATATCACTGCGCTTATATGTAAAGGGACTATTTTAACGAAAGCAACTTTAAAATTGCTTCAGTGTGGCCACTTGCAACTTTCATATGTGTTGCCAGCACTAATTTTCGGAAAAATTCAGATTTGTGAGAAAAATATTTTAAAATATATTTTTGAGCAATGCTGCAAGGGCTAAGTTTGGATGGGGGATAGATCACTGACTGGTTTATCATTTTCGCAACTCTTGAAGGCATGCAATGCTTGCCTTGCTTATGCTTAGTATACGCCACTGGTGCTGAAGCATCCAATGTGGTACCTCTACTACCCTGAAGGGTTATGGGTTTATAGATAGATAGATAAAAATGTAAACAGTGTGAAATGGTACAGTATGAAACACTTACCGTAGTCAGCTAGTAACGTGGCGGATAAACTTGTTTTATCCCACCACGGAAATCCTGGAACAAATCTGGTGATTTTTGATGACGCTTCCGTCACATATATTCACATAGATAGGCAGGAAATTGTCCTTTGCACCGCCTACCTTGGTTCCGGAATTGTCGCTTCACGAGGCCCCACAATCCTTCTATTGTATTGGTGTGGGTCCCCGTTTCACGATTCCGGAACTTCACGCTGTGGTTAACAGTTAGAACACAGAAAACCAGACTAACAGACTAACGCCAGCTGTATCACGCGAATCGTGACGTCACAAGCATCGAACTTTTCGAGGGAATACCTCGAAAGTAGGTCAATAAACCCAACGGTAGACGTATTCAAATTTCTGCCCACGCTGGTTCTCTTACAGTAAACACCAATACCTTCTCTGGAATAACCCTGCGTATTGCTCTAACATAGCGTCATTCATCTTGGCTCGTGCCACTTATCATTAGTCACTTTGCGTGTAGCCAATCAATGAAAACTAGGATAGCAAAGATAGGTTCCGCAGCGTGATATCAACACGCATGGCTATCCTGTGGAAGGGCTTGGTATACACGCGACTCAAATATTGTCTAGCTATACTCGTAAACAATGGCTCAAGGTCAGGACATTCCTGGCAACGCTTCTTAAAACCACTTTTTTTTTGTTGAAATCAGTAGCATGACCTTATGTATATCTAGAAGATTTCCCGAATAAACATAAATACATTGTCAGGTACTTAATATTCTGTTGAAAGGTCTTTATTTGAGACGGTCTTGGTTTAATTAGGACCCCCATTCGTGCTGTTTTTGATCATTGTTTGGATTTCAGTTGGTCACTATTTACATACTTGGAATCGCATGTCAGAAATGGCCAAGGGGACTTCAAGTATATAAAGTCACAAACCGAAAGTCACGAATGGGCTCCTAATTAATTCTGTTGGTAGGTCTTCTATACCGACGACGTTCTTATTAAACATACTTAAAACTTGGCCCTCCTTAAAACATGCCGGGGTGCTACTCTCATTTTACTTCACTGCCAAAGGCTAATGTATCTATATCCGTACTTTTCATTGGCTGGTAAAACAAAGTATAAATAAACAACTAATAAAAAATATTGCCGATAGTAGGAGTGGCCTAACATAGTGATGGAGTGGCCTAACATAGTGATGCAGTGGCCTAACATAGTGATGCAGTGGCCTAACATAGTGATGCAGTGGCCTAACATAGTGATGCAGTGGCCTAACATAGCGATGCTGTACACGGTGTTATTATAGTGCACGTGACATTTGATAAGTACGTGTTACCACTAAATTATAAATGAAATATAAGCAAATACAAAAAAGGCATACGACGTTTTACAGGCTAGACTGATTAATCACAGGCAAGACTGATTAATCACAGGCTAGACTGATACAGGGAATCACTCTATAGCGCATACGTTTTTAACACATTTCCCTATTTAACAACACTTTTCTTCTTCTTCTTCTGCGTTCGTTCTCAAACTCCTGCAGATTAGCAGGATGTAGTCCGGAGAACGGAATGCGTTGTGTCATGGTTTACAGCACTGCTGCGATATCTGCGCATTTCGGCCTGACACATCCGACTTCAGCATGGCTTTGGGTCACTGACCCTATATGGGATGGGACAGCCAACTCCATCCCATAACTCCTTAGTCGCCTTTTACGACAAGAGGAGAAGATAAACAGTGTTGCTATTCTTTGCTCCCGTTTCGGGCCCCGGCAACACACGGGCGACAACACTTTTCTAAATCTCATTGTATATTTATTCTTTATTGTAGACCTATACAGCGAATTTTGATTCTTAGATCCGGAACTGTTTGTTATAATGAGATTTGATTGTACTTATTTCCGTTCATCTCCATTCCATGCAAGAACCACGCACAAGAGCATCACATTTCACAAACTACAGAGCACAGTGTGGCACATGGATGAGAAGTTAGGGCGTTGGTCTCCCACTAGTGAGGTATAGAGTTAGATCTCCGGGACTAAGTTTTTTATCTGTTGGATGGTAAATATATAAAAAAAACTCAACATGTACATGACGTGGCGACAGCAAGAGCATGCAGCCTTATCACACAGCTACAAAATCCATCCCTGCAACTCCTTAACGGGAAATATAATTTCCAACCGCGGTTGTTATACCGCTTTACAACCACCAATAATACTGAGTGACAGTAATGGTTCTGGTAATCCAGTCACCACGACCTCCAGGTTCTGGTAATCCAGATGGCGTAGAACAGATTTGAGTTTTCCTATAAGTACTCGGCACGCGGTCTGACAAGATCCGCACGTCACTGAACTTGGTTCAAATGATAATCCACGAAGGATCTTAGAGAAAATGCACTTCTAAACAAAACTCCACAACCAGAGTCGAACCCTCGACCTCATCAGTATAAGGCGCTAGACATTTCTTAACTTAAAAAAATACTAAAACCAATTATAGAAAAGGTTTAACATAAATAAATAAATAAATAAACCGTCTTACCTTGATAGAAGTGTGTTCTGGTCATACAGACAATGCTACAGACATACCTGTAATCTCCTAACACGCTTAATAATGTAGACTGTTTGCAAGGTAATATAAAATTACCACTTGATTCAATATTTGTCATCCGCGTCGTGAAATTAGCGTCGTGAATGTGTGTCAATATGCTATACTGCGCATGTTCAATGACCTACAGCTGAACGGACCAATCAGTTAAGAGTCGCCTCGGTGTTATATGGATTAGAAACGTCACAGTGTTTTTGTCAAGAACAAAACGCATTTTCAAGAACATAAATGTAAACATAGACACTAAAGTTGCATTATACAAGACTATTATTATTCCATCACTATGCTACCAGTGCCAAACCTGGACAATGACAGCACAAGACAAAAGAAAAATAGTGACAACAGAAATGACATGTCTACGAAGAATACTCGGAGTGTCATTAAGAGATAGAATTAGAAACGATAACATCAGACAGATAACCAAAACAATACCAGTATTGGAACACATCAAAAGACAGCAGATCAAGTGGTTTTCACACGCTTCCAGACTACCGACACATAGCATGCCACAGATGGCCATGACACATAGACATAACGGTTATAAAGCCAGAGGCAGACCATGTAAAAGATGGATAGGAAAGATGGCGCACGCACGATTTTTCAAACTCCCCCAGGCATTAGTGTCACTCTTAAATTAAAAAAGCAATACCACCGGAAATAAACAGTTTAATACAACTAGCAACATAACATTCTTTTGCAATAATAGCGCGCACGGTTCTCGATTCGCCCAGACCATAGGTCACACTTAGATAAATGGCATCTTGGCCACAAATAAACATCAACTCCACCTAGCAATATAGATAATACATAGCAATAGCACGCACGGCTTTCCAAACACCCAGACCATTAGGTCACATTTAGATAAAAGCTAATACGGCCTGATATAACCAAAATAGACTTCTGTCTTAGGTTGAAAGGGTCGTGCCTCAGCTAAGAGGCTTAATCCCCCATTTAACAAACAAACAAGTAAAAGATGGATCAAAGAAATCAAAGAAGCCACAGGAACAAGCTTACAAACAGCGCATAAGAAGGTCATCTCCAGAGAACTCTTCCACCCCTAACGCTGCAAGGCAAACAAGGGACACAGCGTATAGATAGATAGATAGAAAGTGTTTTTTTTTTCTTTCTTTTTTTCTTCAGGATGTTAACTGGTAACACAGCGTATATAGGTAGTAACCAGCGAAAATGGCGACAATAGTGAAGAGTCGAAAACTTGATCCACAAGGCTTATTTAAATTCCATTGGTAGGTTTGTACTCGTGATTGATCACGGTTGATGTCAATTTTCGTTGCGGAGACGGCACTTAATGATGATAATGATTCCATCAACTCTATGGAATGATGGCTGCTGGTTTAACAGGCGAAGCTTGGAACAGATTATTGAAGCTTTGCTGTGAAACACTAATTACTGGAAACACACATACTAGTTAAAAAAAAAAAAAAAAGGTCAATACTGCATTTTACCAGTTCAGGCGTTGCAGGGAGGGGATTGAATAGCTGTGTGATAAAGGCCGCATGCTCTTGCTGTCGCCACGTCATGTACAGGGTGAGTTTTTAATTTACCCTCCAACAGGAAAAAACCCAGTCCTTACCGGGTATCGAACTCTAGACCTCACTTGTGTGAGACTAGCGTTCTAACCTCTCAGCCATGCGCCACACATACTAAGACACACAAATTGACATTCCGACCAAAATACCTTTATCAAGACTACATACACACCAAGGAAAGACTAGTACGAACGGTGTTGAATCTGTGCACATGTCACCCAGACCTGGTCTGTCACATTCCTCAAAGCCACCTTCACCTTTGAAGAGAGTTTCACGTATGTGTCCAATAACGGCATCTACTTCATCCTCTGCAAGAGTTGCACCATGACGTACATAGCTGAGACTGGAAGGAGGATCACAAACTGATTCTGTGAACATCGGTACATCATCAAACACTGGATTGGAAGGAGGATCGCAGACTGATTATGTTAACATCGGTACAGCATCAAATACCAAACTGGAAGAAGACTCGCAGACCGATTCTATGAACATTTGTACAACATCAAACACCAGACTGGCACTCATGTTGTTGACAATGATATTCATGTGACGGCTATGAAGTCGTGCTTCTCAGATGAAATGACCCCTCACACGATTGAGTACCGTAACATATGTCAATTTGGCTCGATTAAACCTTTTGGTATCAATGCCGTCAGTCGTATATAGATGCTATTGATATATTGATGATATTCCAGTGCTCCGTCATTTCTCTGTTTATCTTGTTTCATCGATATTTTGCTGTGTTTTGTTTATTTTCTGTATGTCGTATTTCATTTCTGAGCTAGTTTTTACTCTTCTGGTTATATATATATTTAGCTCTGCAGTGTAAACGTCAATAGTGCCGTTCCTACTCGTAGTTTTTGTTGTGGTTATTACGTATGTGGTCTTTATAAATTCCTTCTTGTAATTTTGTGTGCTATGTGTGTTTCCAGTGATTAACAAAACTTCATTACCATTTCATGTGTATGCTCTTGTTGCTAGCCAATAAGGGCTCATTCTCATTACGTGACTGGACCCCTGGGTCAGAAACCTACCAACCTAAATCCTGTCAAGATTTGACATCGTGTCCCATTTAAACGTTGTGTTTTATGAAAATTAAAACATATATTAAGGACACAAAAAGTTGTTAGTGGTTTGAAACCTAGTGCCCACCACATGTACCGGGTATTTATTTTTTCATTAGGCATTTTAATGTTTAGTCATTACGACATAGAAATAATCACCAAAATGCTAAATGACATCTATAACTCCATCTGAGTTGCTATTTTCATATAATCAATTTTCATAGTCTTACCGAAGAAAGCTGGTGCAGTAGAATGTGAAGACCACCGAACTATCAGCCTTATGAGCCAGAAGACCACGATCCTATTTCGTATAATCATGAGACGAATAAGGGGAAAAATAAAACCAGAAATTGCAGAAGAACAATGTGGATTCGTAAAAGGAAAAGACACAAGATATTCATTATATATAGTAAGAACATTAATAGAGAGGGCCACAGAAGTACAACAAAAACTTTACGTGTACTTCATAGATTACAGCATGCAGAGATTATAAAACTGCCAGAAAATCTAAACGTTGATGGGACAGATCTAAGAATAGTAAGAAATATGTATTGGAAACAAACAGCTGCGATGAGAGTTAACAACACTATAGGTAGATTTCAAAAGATAGAAATGGGTGTCAGGCAAAGTTGTGTAATGTCACCGGATCTTTTCTCAATACATTATGCAAAATATAAAGGATATTCCAGGAATTACAGTGGGAGGATGCAATATAAATAACTTGAGATATGCGGACGACACAGTACTCATCGCAGGAAGCGAACAAGAATTACAAGCCCTATTAGATAAAGTAGTGAAGGAAAGTGAAAACAAGGGCCTCAGTTTAAACAAGAATAAAACAGAAATAATGGTTGTCTCGAAGAGGCATACACCACCAAGATGCAACATAATGATTAATGACACACAATTAACACAAGTTGAAAAGTTAAATATCTTGGCGCCTTGTTAACATCAGAAGGTAGATGCTCAAGTGAGATAAAGAGCCGAACAGCACAATCCAAAACAGCATTCCTAAAAATGAGAACCATTTTATGCAATTGAAGATTATCAATGCAGACCTGAATTCGAATGCTGAGATGTTATATCGAACCAATTCTTTTTTATGGATGTGAAGCATGGACTGTAAACAAAAAAATTCAAAACGAACTGGAGGCTACAGAAATGTGGTTTCTTAGAAGAATGATAAAAATACCATGGACAGCCAAGAAAACTAATGCAGATGTTCTCATTGATGTTGGCGTAAAAAGATCAATCATATCAAACATTAGGGGCAGACAGTCATGGTTTCTAGGGCATGTGCTGAGAAGAACACATCTTGAACACTTAACATACACTGGAAAGATCATGGGGAGAAAAGATAGGGGACGACAAAGAGAAAAGTTACTAGATTGACTTGTATTGGGGCAAGGTAGAAGCTCACCAACCTAACTTATTGACAACACAAGAGACAGAGAGTTGTGGAGAAACATGATCGCCTACGCCATTCGGCATGGCACTTGATTGATTGAAGTATTACAATAGGGTGCGATGTCCTGTTGGGTGCTAAACGTTTCTCTACAGATATACAAGTAGTTTGACTACAGAAACATCATAAATCAGCAATGACTAAGGAAGAACAGAGGTTGTCACACCGGAAATAGTATTACACCGATTCTCACACTATTACAGAAAATAGAAATGAATCAATCAAGTGACACTTTCTTGTACTACCATGTCTAGCAGGGCGTGAAGTTCTTGTTCGCTCCCTTCAATGAGAACTGTATCGACAGTATATCTCATATTATTTAGATTGCAACATCGAACTGCTATTCCTGGCATGCTTTCTGTGTTTCACATAATATTCTTTGTATACAGGGAGATAAGATCTGGTGACATTACACATCCTTGTCTGACTCCCATCTCTATCTTTTGGAATTCTCCTACATTACTGTCAACTCGCATCGTAACTGTTTGTTTCCAATACATATTTCTTACTATCTTTAGGTCTTTCCCATCAACATTGAACTTTTCTAACATTTTTATCATTTCTGAATACTCTACCTTGTCAAATACTTTACTATAATCTATGAAGCACTAGCACATGTCATTTTGTACTTCTATTGCCCTTTCCATCAATATTCTTATTATTTATAGGGCATTTCTTGTGTCTTTTCCTTACACATTGTTCTTCTGCAATTTCTGGTTGTAATTTTCCTCTTATTCGTCTCATGATTATACGAAATAGGATCTTGGTCATCTGGCTCATAAGGCTGATTCTTCGGTGGTCTTCACATTCTACTGCTCCAGGTTTCTGCAGTACAGCTATGATTATTGACTGTAATAAATCAGATGAAATATCGCCACTGTTATAGATGTCATTTAGCATTTTGGCGATTATTTCTATGCCATATACCTCCAGCACTTCTAAAACTTGCCGTCAACTTGTTAATTCATTTATTTGCTTATGTGTATCCCTTGTATTTCCATGATGATATTTGTTTATTTCACAGCATTTTGCATTTAGCCATTCCTCGTTGGCCGTGTTGCATTTATGTGTAATTTCTTTGTTTATCTTGTTATATTCTGAAATATGAGCTTTTAGCTTTTTTCTTTGTTCCATCAACTTTAAAATATCTTCTGTCATTCAATCTTTTTTTTTAACTAGATGTTTCTTCGGTAGTAGGATCTCTGCAGATGTTTGCTGCATATATTATTTTAACATCAGTCACTGTTCGTCGATGGCTTGTATTTTCTCTATAGCATTGCACCTGTTTAGTATTGCTATACTTTACTGTGCTTGTAAATATTTGTTCTTTGTTAATAGATTTACATCTGCGGTGTTTTCTATCCTGGTAGTTCTTAATCTTTTTAATCGTATACTTAGCTTTCCTCCAACAGGAACATGGTCGCTATTGCAGTCTGTACTTGGGCGTGTTCTGAAAGACCTCAAGGAGTAATAAAAACTAAACAAATAGAATATTGTGGTCACATTAAAAGACATAACACCTTGTTGATTTCAAGTACATGTCGACAATGCTATATTTTATACAACAATTCAACGAATATTTTACACTTAAAACTGCAGTCATAGTTGTCTCTGCATTATAATTTTTCTGTAAAGATAATACAGAGAAGCGTATCCCGTTGAGAGCCTCAATTTGCCGTGTGCAAAGAATGTTCTGACTACAGTTACAGACCAGCTCGTGTGCAGTGAGGACGAGCCGGAGCAGGATAAAATCAATTTGAACATTACACATTCCTAAACTTCTGATATACTGTCTGGGATATCGCCGTTTCTTTTTATTTATACCGAGAGTACTGTTTGTAATCTTCAGTTAATATTACGCCATCAAACAACGATGCCACCTAAATTTGTAAGTAAATATGTTGCAATATTCAATATGGTCATAGGCATTAGCACTAAATTTTCAAATTGGACAGTTAAGTTCAGCAACCTAAGCCTCAAGTTAAGCACAAATTGGTAATCTATGCCATGGCATAGACTTAGACCCTAAATAATATTCAGTTCAGTATACTCATTCAGTGTATTTGTTGAAGCTAGTTTAAATACTTTTAGAATTTTGTGGGTTTTTTTTAAAAAAATTATGTGTTTCTTGAGAAAGGTCTCTGTTCTGCAATAGTTCTTCACTTGTTATTTGGTTTATTGCTATTTTTAACATTGATAGTTAGGATTTTATTGAGTAAACTTTGTACGTTATTTAATATTTACCACTTAGTTACAAAATAAAGGGGTAGGCATTCTTCCTTGTGCGTTCGTTCAGTTGACAAACTGCGGATTAGCAGGATGTAGTCCGGAGATATAACTCCGATGCGAGTCTTGGACAATAAACAAACAGGAAAGTGGGAAATTAGAGGTAATAGAGATGTGGTTCTACAGAAGAATGATGATAATACCATGGGCTGTCAGGAAAACTAATGTAGAGGTGTTGAAATAGTCAAATGTGAAACGGAGCTTAATCAATAATATAAGAAAGAGACAGCTTAATTTTTGTCCACTTCAAAGACAGGGAAGTTTGGAGAACATAGTCACAACAGGCAAGATTGAAGGAGGCAGAGGGTGAGAAAATATTAGACAGTTACCAGACAGTTTAATAACTTGGCAAGGCAGGGAAATATCCACGATCGTTATACATAATACTGGAGATAGAGAGCTGTGGAGAGCCATGATCGCCGGCATGGCACACGATAATGATGATGAGTCCGGAGAACTGAATGTGTTGTGGCATGCATGGGTTACACTTGCAGCATAACATTTGCGATTTCTGCACAGTTCGGCCTGACTTGACTTAATCATGACTTCTGGGTCACTTTTAACTTTGTATTGAACAGAACAACTCCACACCAAAACTTCCTTACAAGTTATTAGCCTCTTATGACGCGTGTAGAAGGTAAACACACTGTAGCCCTGAGTGTAGCTACTTTCAAGCCCGGAAACACACGGGCGAGGGAACTTTACTTACAGTAGCAAAAACGTTATCAGGATTCAGCAAGTGTAGGCTAATAAATTATTGTTGCTGGTACAGTTTGTCGTAGGCGTTGTGAGTTGGAAAATATGATGTTTGAGTTGTGTTTGAAAAGTTGCCAGTTTTGTCCCGATGTTGCTGAATCAGATCCGATATGTACTGACAAGATTTTATAGTTACATTGATTAGATAATAATAATATAGTTGGTTGTCTTTTCTATCTGAAAGGTGGTTTAGCAATAACCGTCTGCAGTATAGATAATACAAGTACATGGTTTAGCTATGAAGCCGAATATAGTTTGCAGACAAGTACTTAGTAAAAGTACAGATTAAGTCTTCACAGTGCTATAGCACACAATTTACATTTTTAACTAGCGGATGTTATGGATTTCATTGGAACATCAATAATCCGTATAAGCTTGATAAAATATAACAATGTGAATAAAACGAAACACTCACCTTATTCAGCATTCAGTGCACGATACACTTTTTTAATTCCAGAAAGGAACTATGTGAATATATTCAACCTCACATGCTATCTTCCCACTATTGTATTTAATAATAATTTACCTTAATTCTAATGACTAAAAACTACTCCTAATCCTAAACCCCTAACACTTAAAACGAATTCTAATGCAATCGTTTGCAATGCATATTACTTAACTGATATACTGACTACTGTTCCTTTCCGTTACTGACTAATGTTTCCTTTCTGTTACTGACTAATGTTCCTTTCTGTTACTGACTAATGTTTCCTTTCCGTCTGCTATTGTATACTACTGCACATACCTCTTGTATCTTCCCACGATTGTATTTAATAATAATTTGCCTTAATTCAATTCGAATTACTAAAAACTACGGTTCAAGTATTGACTGTGATATAAATAGTAGACAATGTTTAACATTTTTAAATAGCTGGTGACACGGATTTCCGTGTAACCAATGAAATTAATGGATGCCGTGACGTCAAATCTCCCAACACAAATGACATCAACCACATTTATAATTATAATTTTTATAACTAATATATTTTTAAATTTATAACTGATCCCATTACCATCCCTAATCTAAATGCTAATTCCAAATTAATATGCCTTTTCAATTAATATACCTTAATTTTAAATACAAATTCTGCTAATCACACTGCAAAGGTTAGGTAATACCTCGAAAGTAGAATGAAGGTCACAGTGAAGACTTAAACCGTAGTTGCGCCAAAACTACTTCTAATCCTAAACTCCTAACACTTAAAACAAATTATAATGCAATCATTTTCAATAAATATTACTTAATTTTAAATACTAATTATATTCCGAATGGAAAATACAAAATCAAATAGATTACCCACCGAAGACGAATGTGTCGGGCCGTTGGCACAAATAAAACTGACAC
Source organism: Meghimatium bilineatum (assembly GCA_034231615.1). Classification (NCBI taxonomy): domain Eukaryota; kingdom Metazoa; phylum Mollusca; class Gastropoda; order Stylommatophora; family Philomycidae; genus Meghimatium; species Meghimatium bilineatum. Next base: position 5,761,128 of record CM067321.1, read on the forward strand.
AACGTATTTCATTCTCTGGACTACATCCTGCTGGAAATCTAGTAGGACTATGGTTCTCCTACGAGGGAGATCCAGCGGGAGTTTGAGAATGAGCGCTGAAAAAGAAAAATTTGATTATATACTGATCCAACAAAGACTGAAAACAAGCATTTCCTTAAGTAAAACATTGCCAGGAGCAGACTGCGACATGGACCACGAACTGCGGATGGCGAAATTTGAAGTAAAAGTATAGAAAATCAACAAGAACACCGATACCATTAGTTATGATACACCAAGCATACCAAGCGAATATATACAAGATATATCTAGATATACATGAAGAATTGACACCAAACGATCTTGCCAACAAAATAAGCGAAGCTATCACCGACAATGCACAAAAGCTTCTACCCAAAAAAAGACGCAAAAATCAAGAATACATTTCAGAAGAAACAATTAACTTAATTGAAGAAAGAAGGAGATGCAAAACCGCTGGAAAAAAATCAATTACACTACACAGAACTATCAAAACAAATTAAGAAACGAATTAGGAATGACAAACAACAATACATAATGATTACGTGGAGAAATCGATGAACAAAGACAAGGAAATAGCAAAAACATGTTCAATGCTGTAAGAACATTACAAGAGAATAACTTCAAGCCCGAACTTCGAGGACTAAAAGATAAAAAAGGGAATACCCTAACAGAGAAAACAGATATTCTACACAAGATGGAAGAAATATTGTCAAGAAATGTATAAGTCATCAAATGAGAGCATCAATTAATTATAACAAAAACCAGAACCTACAATAGAAGAGGTCAGACATTCAATCATAAATCTGAAAAAAGGAAAAGCTCCAGGTAACGATGGAGTAACATCAGAGATGATACAAGCAGGTGGAGGAGATTCCAGTGTTCAAATATACCATACTTTATGCTGCAAGATATGGAAATGTGGAATATGGCCGGAAGAGTGGAAAAAGTCAGTATACATACCCTTGCCAAAGAAAGGAGACCTTCAACAATAATCAACAAGACATTCGCCCTTGTGTTGCCGGGGCCCGAAAGGGGAGCAAAGAACAGCAACACTATTTACATTCCATGCATGTCGTAAAAGGCGACTAAGGAGGTTATGGGTTGGAGTTGGCTGTCCCATCCCATATAGGGTCAGTGATTCAAAGTCATGCTAAAGTAGGATGTGTCGGGCCAAAAGGCGCAGATATCGCAGCAATGCTGTAAACCATGACACATCATATTCCGTTCTCCGGACTACATCCTGCTAATCTACAGGAGTTTAAGAACGAACTCAGAAGAAGAAGAACAATATGTAAACAAATTCGAATATCTGGGAGCAAATATAAACAGTTCCGGAGTTTGTTCAGTCGAGATTAGAAGAAGACTCGCAATTGCAACACTCAAATTAACACAAATGAGAAAACTATGGCAAAGTAGTGATAACGACACTAAAGTAACCCGTTAGGATTATGTGGTTTCCCAGTGGCAACATATGGATACGAGACTTGGACTTTAACCAAGACAAACCCAAAAGAATAAATTTCATTTGAAATGAAGTGCTACAGAAAGATCATACGAATATCACGGACAGAGAACAAAAAAAAAAGAACATTGAAGTTTTGAAATAATTGAAACTAAATGAAGGGTGGCTTCTAAATACCACCCATAAGAAGGAAGCTACATTATTTTGGACACTTAAAGCGACATGATGATATCGAAAGGCTGAATCTAGAGGGAAGAGTGTCAGGAAAGAGAAGAAGAGGAAAATCAAGAAGACGATGAACCACCAACATCGAAGAATGTATGCACGTCTTTGGCCAATGCAGGCCTGCTTGCCCGGAACAGAGAGGCGTTCAGAGTATCCACGACGAATACAACGTTCTGGAAAGAATATATCACGTGATATATAATTTGTAATACAATTCTACAATTAAAAAAAAACATTGCGGGAAACAAGGTGGACAACAAAGAGAGAAGATGCTGGGTCGTTTGATATTGTGTCGAGATTGCAGCCTGCAGATGGACTGATACAAGACATAACGGATATAATATTGTGATCAATGCTGTCAGCCGGTACACCTCATGATGATAATGCCAGGCAAATCCCTGTAACTTTGTGCAACGCAAGTGATGTTTGAAAATTTAAACGCATGCCAATTGTTCCCCCTTTTCCTGGCGCTCGACCTATGACCCTTTAAGAGAGGTTATGAGTCACACTTCTGCAAATAAGAAAACGCCCAGTTCTTACAAAATGTGCAAATTTGTGGAAGCATGGCCGTCGACAATAAAGACCTTCCAACATAATTAATTGGGTCCTCATTCGTTACGTATTTATTATTGTTGGGATTTCCGTTGGTCATTATTTATGTACTTGGAATCGCATGCAAATATAGTCAAAGTGACTCCAAGTATATAAATAGTGACAAACCGAAATCCTAACAATAATCAAAAACGTAACAAATGGGGTCCTAATTAATTATGTTGGAAGGTCTATGGGTTCATGAACTTTAACCCAACGTCAGCGTGTGATATCTGTGAGATGTTGTTTTGTTCCATATCGCTCTTGTGTTACCGAAAGTGAAACACAGAATAGCAACACTTCCATGTATGTCGTAAGAGGCGACTAATGAGGTTTTGAGGTGAAGTTAGATACCACATACCATATAGGGTCAAAGTGACCCATAATCTATGCTGAAGTCGAATGTGTCAGGACAAAAGAAGCAAATATCGCCTCATAGCTGTAATCCAGGACATTCTGTTCTCGTGACTGCTTCCTGATAGTCTGCAGGAGTTTGAGAACGAAAGCAGAAAAAGTGGAATGAACCCTGGACCACTCGCACGCCAAGACATTGCGTTAACCACTGCGCTACATCCCCCCCCCCCGGTCACTATACATGCTATATGCCCATATTTGTATTATTTAATGTCACTTTGATTTATTTTTCTCAAGTGAAATTGAAAAAAAATAAACTCTAAACTGAAAAAAATAAACTCTAAACTGAAAAAAATAAACTCTAAACTGAAAAATAAAAATAAACTAAACCCAATACACTGGAAATATTCGGCAATCATAGTCCTGTCTTTTTTTTCTCACATTCCATTTTACTATCTTGAAGATATTTTTGCGAACCGCGGCTGGAATGCGGTATGTTTCGTCTTGAAATATCATACACTAAGGATGATACAGAAGTGGTTTCCCCTTATCTTCTGTCGGTTTTGTTTATGGTTACTCTAAACGCATTTAAGCCTAGCCGTGGCACTGGTCATGCAGGCCTCCCAGCTGAATTAATTTGGACCCCATTCGTTACGTTTTTGATTATTGTTGGACGTTGAATTGGTTGCTATATACATACTTGAAGTCACATGCCAAAAATAACCACGGCCAACCAATAGATTCCACACGAATCGGAAACTAGTTTGTGTTTACGTTTTAGTTGACATGTCTCCTATATTTACGCGGTCGCGGCCTAGCCATCACCTTCTCCAATAACATATTACAGATTGGTCACGGCCTAGCCTACAAGGCAGTAGCTGTTTGTTTTTGGAGTGTCCTTCTCTTAGATAAATTGCCCTCCCGAGATCACGAATGTTTATCTATTCGGTAACCACAGCGAATAATACACCGGTAGCCATGCTTGAAAACCAGTGTGTCACACGCACAGACTAGGTCATTGCACTGTTCACATCTACACAACACACATAAACCAGTGTTAACACGCAATTGTCGATATAACATCAGAACAGCCTTTCTGTGCATGAAGTATATCACACGTTTGGGGGAAAACACACTTTAAGACGTTATATTCTTGCATAAATTCTGCAAGTTATCGGGCAAACTATGAGGAAAACATGTGAAGCATTTCTATGCAATGGAGTGATATCAATGCATACGCGAGTTCGAAATCAGAGTTTCAAATGCGGTATTGCTAAAAGTGAATATTTTGGAGGGCGCAGAAGAATGATGGTCAACCAGCAGCGGACCGGTACTGTCAGCAGAAGTGTAATGGTGGATATACTCAGGGAGAGATTGAAACAACTATACAAGTGTCCAACATATCACCATTATCTGTTCATATTCTCTTCCTGCTGTCGCTCTTTCTCTTTTGTTCCTGCCTTTTTTTGCCTCTTTCTCTCTCCCCTTTCTCTCTCTCCCACCTGATCCCTCGTACCATCTAATTTTGCTCTTCCCTTACATCATGATTGCTTGTCTGTAGCATTCATTCTCTATTGCCACTTTTGAGGTGAGTATTTTTAATGTAATTTACTTGCTACCATATCTTTTCCTTTGTTCATCTCACATTCTTCAGTCTACTTTCTCCTCCCTACGTACTACTAACTTCTCCCCATACGTTTTTCTCACCTGTCATGCTTCCACATCTTTTCTTCCCTCATTACCTATCTGCTATTGTTCTCCTCATTATAACCCTATTTGTCTCCATGTAAGATTTGTTTTATTGTGGTCATTTGTTTGTCCTGATGAAGGCTTTATAGTCGAAACGTCGCCTGTCTCTGTATCTCGTTGTTAAGATGTTTTATTTTGGTAACACACCTACCTATTTTTGTATATCTTGACATTTTGCCCAGTGTTACCCCAGCCACCTACTTCCTGTTTAGGGTTGTTACCCTACACTGGTTGATTTATCCCTATAGAAGTGTCCAGTTTGCAGTGATGATGATCCGACGACTAACTAGCGCGAGTTCGAATACTATGACGCTATATTTAACAAATCATCCTTTATGGAAGAGAAGCATGGACAGTAACCAATAATGCCCAAGATAACTCGAGGCAAGTGAGATATGATTTTTAAGAAGAATGATGAAAATTCTACGGACAGCCAAGAAAACTAATGTAGAAGTTCTTAGAGATGGTGAAGAGTATGGGTGATAGCAGTGAATGCGTGGAGGTAGACACTGAGAAGAAATCATTGACTAAATTAATAATACAACTAGATAAAGCGTGTTGAAAATGGACGGATGTCAGTGCCCAGGTTACAGTGCGTGAACTCGCCCAGCTACACTCGAAACCACAATATATAATTATATACACAGATGGCTCCGTTAGCATAAACATAAATAAAAGAGGTTGGGGTTTTGTTGCCTACAGAAACGGCGTGAAGTTGGTTGAGAAATCTTCAGCATATTCTACTGTCACATGGAGCATGAGGATGGAGATAGAGGGAGTTACAGCAGGACTTAATTGGTTGATAACTGAGATATCAACACACGCGGTAATACTCACAGACTCTCAAAGCATGTTGCGCAAGATAGAAAAGTTAATGCTAAGAAAAGAATGGTGGGACTTATTGAACAACTCAATTGTCCAGAGCACTGCATGGATATACTGCCCTGGTCATGCTGGGGTCAGAGGAAACGAGAGAGCCGACTTATTGGCAGGCAATTCGGCGATAGACGGCACATTACTGAGAAGAGATAAAGCAGACTTGGTGAAGGCAGTAATATATTCATTTCAAGATGAAGATGATGTCAATGAGGTTGAGAACGTACACATACAGAGAATGTTAGAAATGGAAGTATCTAGAGGTGAGGGAAGGAAAAGTAAATCTTTTCAAAAGTCAGACAATCAACACCTGACAAGGACTCTGAGTCTACATACACTGAGATGGCTGCTGGAACGGAGTGCGGAGCACTTATGGGAATGTCCCACGTACTGTGAAGCTAGTTTCTAATCAAGAATCTTAGAGTTGTTGGAGTAAAATAACAAATTATAGCATACATTAGAAGCAGACAATCACGATTATTTGGGCATGTGATGAGAAAAATAAAACTTAAACATTTAGTAAACACTGAAAAGATCAAGGGGAAAAAAGACAGAGGAAGGCAAGGAGATATATTTCTGGATGGTTATCATCATTAAGTGCCGTCTCCGCAACGAAGGTTGGCTGCAACAGATCTCCAACATCCCCTGTCTCTTGTCTTGGTGGTGCATTCTGCTAGACTATAATCTGTCAATGTTGTGATGTTACTCTCCCATTTGCATCTATGTCTATCTCTTGCTCGCTTCCCTTTTGCTTTACCCTCAAGTAAGATCTTCAATAAAGTGTCATGTCTTTTAATGTGTCCAAAGTATTTTATTTGCCTGATCTTTATTTCTCTTAGTAATTATTTCTTCATTTTAAGTGTTTTAGAACCTCTTTGTTTGTTTTCTTCTCCCTCTATGATGTTTTCCCTATTCTTCTAAATACCCACATCTCAAATGCATCAATTTTGTCTTGTAATTGTTTATTTAGTGTCCATGTTTCTGATCCATACATTAATATAGAATAGATGTAGCATTTTAAAATTATGTGGTTGTCACTGTGGCACAAAAAGGAGTCACCAGCTGAACTTATTAACAACACAAGAGACAGATTTGGGAAGAATTACCGCCTACGCCAGTCGGCATGGCACTTGATTGGTTGAATATAAAGTTAAGAATATTTGCCTCTCCGGAGCTCCATGTTAAAAATAAAATCTAGTTAAGCTCGCCAGCTCCTGCGGAAATCAAGGCCGCTATAGAACCTATTGACACGAGACTAATCGTTAGTGTTATGTTATGTTCCTCCAGGGCCATAGGCGGCGCATAGGGCAGAAACCATAGCTTTCCATTTCTGTCTTTGTGTTGCCAGGTCTTTCAATTGTTGCGTGTTGTTTAGGTTCATTGACATGCCTTCTCTATTAATGGTTCTTCGTAGAGTTTCTCTAGGTCTCCCTCTTCTTACTCCAGGTGGCACCCAATATAGTGATTGCTGGGGAATTCTTAGGCTGTTCATTCTGAGAACATGGCCGATGTAAGTCCAACGCCTTTGTCTAATGAAAGAAGATATATAGGTTTGTTTGCTTTCCTCTCTTATAGTAGTGTTATATTTAAAGTCACTCCACTGAACGTGGAGTTAGTACAGGAGTCACCAGAATCGTTAGTACAGACCTACAAATATAATTCAAATAAACCTTTTAGATCATGTTTTCAACTTGCTGTGATTTTCCTCCTCCCCCCCCCCCCCCCCCCCCATTACTGTTACCCGAGCGCATGGCCGTGTGGTTAGAATGTCGTTCTCAGACCCCTGAGGTCCCGTGTTCAATCCACGGTTGGTACAGGATTTTTTTTTCTTTCCGAGGTACAATCAAAATCCTTCCTGTGCATTTCCACAGCCCATAGAAAACCGCTCTGCACTCCACAGGAAAACATGCAGTAACGAAAGTTTTGAACCCAATGACCCCGACCTCAATCGAAAACATGACCCAAAATGGGCCTTTTATTGACGGAAGTCACGGTTGACACAGGTATGCACGCATTTCCTGACCTAGTTTATATAAACACTGATTCCCTGACCTAGTTAAAGTTATGAATGAAACTTGTTATCGCTATGTTTCGGGTTAGAAACGGACGTAATCAGGTTAGGAATTCGTTATCGAGCGGCTTTCTTAAGGTAGCTGAGTGCATCGACCTTGTCATTCTATATATAGCATACTGCGCGTTTCAAATATTCGTGCAGGAGTTTCTATTTAGAACGACCATTGATTCAGCAACAGCAACTGGAAGCGATTTAATGTCAATTTGACTTCTGGAAAATGAAATTCTTTGTAAGCTTAAAAATGTTCCTATTCAAAAATTGTTAGGTCACTCAATATTCGAAAATCCAGGTCATGATAAATTTAAAATATTCAGCATAAATATTTGAAACTGGCAGGCACTTGCTTTGCTGTGGTAGGGCCCAGTCCTTAAATCATGTCAACAATTAGGTGGTCTGAAAAAGTGTTGTTTACAAAAGTAGACGTCAACACTTTTTGTTTTTATTTACCAATGAAATTGTTTTAATGTCAACATTTTATGGGGGGGGGGGGAGGGGGGGGAGGGGGGGGACTGAGAAATGTAGTTTTTGCGTATTTTTTTCAAACACTTTCTATTTGGATAGCGGGGTTATTTTTGTTGACACAAGTAGGAGTGGGCGGGATCGCTGATTTCTTAAATAGTTTGTTGACATAATTAAGTAAGTGTGGGCGGGATAACTGATTTCGTAAACAGTTTGTTAACACTTTTAAGTAGTGTGGTGGGGGTCGCTGGTTTCTTAAACAGTTTGTTGACATAATTAAGTAGTTGTGGGTGGGGGGGGGGGGTAGCTGTTTTTTTGTGTGTTAGTTGCTGACATCCCGTAACATTACTTCTCTATCTGGATTAGGATTTTGGTATCTCTTCTGTGTGTTAGTGACTGGGTCAAAGGGCATCAGCCCATAGATCGCTGGATCAGCAACCAACCAACCACGTGTAAGTGGCAGTCATACATCAGCTTTCAACATCTACAATATTGGCATATTATTTATAGCTCCTGTCTGTGAATCATCAGGCCCTAGAGGGGAGCAAATAATAGCAACGCTATTTACCTTCCATTAGTGTCATAAGAGGCGACTAAGGTTATCTGGTGGAATTGGCTGTCCCATCCCATTTAAGGTCAAAGGGATCTTTGTGCCATGATGAAATGCCATGATGTATCAGGACAAAAAGTATAGATATCACAACAAAGCTGTAGATATGATGCTAATCTGTAGGAGATTGAGAATGAATGTAGAAGAAGAATTTTGGCTGAGAAAGAAATGAAGGTGGATAAGAGAAGACATGAAATAGCAATATGTTTCTACAAGAATAACAAAGACACATGGTTGTATATGCTGCATGTGTCTAGAATAAACAAGAACAGACTGTCACATACATGACAACTAGTATCAGATGGCAACAGAGTGGAAGAACAATAGAAACCCTTTGTAAGAGCAAATGTCACAGAGGATGACACGATTGTGGGTATTGATAACACTCAAGAACTACACACACATTATTGTCACACTTGAAAGCACTGGTTTCTGCCATATGCAGCTTATTATGTGCTGAAGGAACATTATATACATATATAAAGGTATATGTCTGTATGGAGGTCTAGACAAGATATTCTATGTGTGTATGGAGGTCTAGACAAGATATTCTATGTGTGTATGGAGGTCTAGACAAGATATTCTATGTGTGTATGGAGGTCTAGACAAGATATTCTATGTGTGTATGGAGGTCTAGACAAGATATTCTAAGTGTGTATGGAGGTCTAGACAAGATATTCTGTGTGTATGGAGGTCTAAGATATTCTATGTGTGTTTGGAGGTCTAGACAACATATTCTATGTGTGTATGGAGGTCTAGACAAGATATTCTATGTGTGTATGGAGGTCTAGACAAGATATTCTATGTGTGTTTGGAGGTCTAGACAAGATATTCTATGTGTGTATGGAGGTCCAGACAAGATATTATATTTGTGTATGGAGGTCTAGACAAGATATTCTATTTGTGTATGCAGGTCTAGACAAGATATTCTATGTGTGTTTGGAGGTCTAGACAAGATATTCTATGTGTGTATGGAGGTCTAGACAAGATATTCTATGTGTGTATGGAGGTCTAGACAAGATATTCTATGTGTGTATGGAGGTCTAGACAAGATATTATATTTGTGTATGGAGGTCTAGACAAGATATTCTATGTGTGTATGAAGGTCTAGACAAGATATTCTATGTGTGTATGGAGGTCTAGACAAGATATTCTATGTGTGTATGGAGGTCTAGACAAGATATTCTATGTGTGTATGAAGGTCTAGACAAGATATTCTATGTGTGTATGGAGGTCTAGACAAGATATTCTATAGAAGGTGGTACTGCTAGTAGCACATAATGGAAAATAATACTCACGTGTAAAACAGGTAATGAAGTCCTACTGAATGATGACTAAAACACTACACACTATCACTAACGGATGTAAATATGGTACATATAACAAAACAAAACACAGAATATAATCTACAGATGACAATACACAGGACAAAGTCGACGTTTCGGACCTATAGGCCTTTTTCAAGATACGGACATAACATACAAACATAAAAGAACCACAAGTAAAAATGAATTCGTATCCTAGTGAAATGTGGTGCTAAGATAGATACCGGAAACATACGAACAGGAAGTACACAAAGACGATAATACAGGTGGAACGAGAGGAACAAAACGATGACGTAACAAAGACCAATACGACCGAGAACTAAGCGAAAGAGTGGTCGGAATTGAGTCCAAATGGCTTGATGGTACCCAACTCGAAAATGAGACGATTTTCGAGGGCGTACCTAGATCTATCATCGGTGATGCAGGATCTGATGGCAGTGACCTGAATGTCAAGGACACCACGGTGACCATCGCCATTGAAGTGATTGGCCACAGGAGTGGGTGTTCTGTGTTTGATAGCATGCAAGTGGTTGCAGAAGCGGTCGCTCAGTCTAAGGCCAGTCTCACCGATATATTGCTTACCACAGCGTTTACATATGATCACGTAAATAACATTACGGGATTCACATGTAAAGGCCTCATCGATGGAGAAACTGGCCTTGGGGAATGAGATGGAACGCATCTGAACCACATAAGGACATGTGAAACAACGACCGCGTGAGCACCGCACGGTACCAAAATGGTCAGGTACAGAGGACCTGAGGTGGCTGGGGACCAAGATGTCCTTCAGATTTTTGTCGCGCCTAAAGCCCACCAGAGGTAATTTGTGGAAAGCGTCACGGGTGTCAGAATCAGACTGGAGAAGGGAATAATGTTTAAGTAGAATACGACGGACAGTCGAGTTATGGGGATGGAAGGTAAGAACCAGTTTAACCCTATCAGAGGAGGAGGAAGAACCCTGGGAATTATTCAAGGTATCAAGGCGAGATAGCTGGCGTACACGGAGCCAAGCCAATGAAAGAATGTTGTCAGGGAAGGAGCGTCTACGAAAGAACTCAATCATCTCAGAGGATTTGTCGAGAAAATCGTCGTCATCGCTACATAAGCGACGAAGGCGAAGAAGCTGTGAGTAAGGTAGAGAGTTACGACAGGCGGGAGGATGAGAAGAAGTGTAGAGCAGAAAGCCATGTGCATCAGTGGGTTTGTAGTAGACTGATGTGCTGAGGTATGGGGGATGAATAGTGACAATGATGTCCAGGAAATGGACAGAGGTGGTGTAAATGGTAAATGTGAATTTAATAGCGGGGTTGAAATTGTTGATGAAGTTGATGAAGCGAGACAGTTCTGCTTCTGTCATGTCAGTAATGCCTATCCCATCATCAATGTATCTGTGGAAAAGAGATGGGAATGGGCCATCGTAGGTAGACCAAACTAGATGTTCTAGATGTCCCATGAAAAGACAGGCATAGCTAGGTCCCATCTTAGTGCCCATGGCCACACCACTGATCTGATCGAAGAAATGTCCATCGAATTCAAAAGAGTTGAGTGTGAGCACCAGTTCAGCAAGGCGGATATGGTTCTATGTGTGTTTGGAGGTCTAGACAACATATTCTATGTGTGTATGCAGGTCTAGACAAGATATTCTATGTGTGTATGGAGGTCTAGACAACATATTCTATTTGTGTATGCAGGTCTAGACAAGATATTCTATGTGTGTATGGAGGTCTAGACAACATATTCTATTTGTGTATGCAGGTCTAGACAAGATATTCTATGTGTGTTTGGAGGTCTAGACAAGATATTCTATGTGTGTTTGGAGGTCTAGACAACATATTCTATGTGTGTTTGGAGGTCTAGACAAGATATTCTATTTGTGTATGCAGGTCTAGACAAGATATTCTATGTGTGTTTGGAGGTCTAGACAAGATATTCTATGTGTGTTTGGAGGTCTAGACAAGATATTCTATTTGTGTATGCAGGTCTAGACAAGATATTCTATGTGTGTTTGGAGGTCTAGACAAGATATTCTATGTGTGTTTGGAGGTCTAGACAACATATTCTATGTGTGTTTGGAGGTCTAGACAAGATATTCTATTTGTGTATGCAGGTCTAGACAAGATATTCTATGTGTGTTTGGAGGTCTAGACAAGATATTCTATTTGTGTATGCAGGTCTAGACAAGATATTCTATGTGTGTTTGGAGGTCTAGACAAGATATTCTATTTGTGTATGCAGGTCTAGACAAGATATTCTATGTGTGTTTGGAGGTCTAGACAAGATATTCTATTTGTGTATGCAGGTCTAGACAAGATATTCTATGTGTGTTTGGAGGTCTAGACAAGATATTCTATTTGTGTATGCAGGTCTAGACAAGATATTCTATGTGTGTTTGGAGGTCTAGACAAGATATTCTATTTGTGTATGCAGGTCTAGACAAGATATTCTATGTGTGTTTGGAGGTCTAGACAAGATATTCTATTTGTGTATGCAGGTCTAGACAAGATATTCTATGTGTGTTTGGAGGTCTAGACAAGATATTCTATGTGTGTTTGGAGGTCTAGACAAGATATTCTATTTGTGTATGCAGGTCTAGACAAGATATTCTATGTGTGTTTGGAGGTCTAGACAAGATATTCTATTTGTGTATGCAGGTCTAGACAAGATATTCTATGTGTGTTTGGAGGTCTAGACAAGATATTCTATTTGTGTATGCAGGTCTAGACAAGATATTCTATGTGTGTTTGGAGGTCTAGACAAGATATTCTATTTGTGTATGCAGGTCTAGACAAGATATTCTATGTGTGTTTGGAGGTCTAGACAAGATATTCTATGTGTGTTTGGAGGTCTAGACAAGATATTCTATTTGTGTATGCAGGTCTAGACAAGATATTCTATGTGTGTTTGGAGGTCTAGACAAGATATTCTATGTGTGTTTGGAGGTCTAGACAAGATATTCTATGTGTGTATGGAGGTCTAGACAAGATATTCTATGTGTGTATGGAGGTCTAGACAAGATATTCTATGTGTGTATGGAGGTCTAGACAAGATATTCTATGTGTGTATGGAGGTCTAGACAAGATATTCTATGTGTGTATGGAGGTCTAGACAAGATATTCTATGTGTGTATGGAGGTCTAGACAAGATATTCTATGTGTGTATGGAGGTCTAGACAAGATATTCTATGTGTGTATGGAGGTCTAGACAAGATAGTCCATTTTTGTTATTTCTGGTTACAGGGAGGAGGTGAAAAATGTGGAATCTGTGAGAAGAGTGTATATGCACAGGAGAAGATTGAGGCAGGAGGCGTACCTTTTCACAAGAATTGTTTCAAGTGTTCCGAATGTAAAAAAGCTCTCAGGTAAGTCAAGGATTTTAGGATGTGTTGTAGGTGTGATTGTTGTATGGTCTGTAAATCTCAAGGAGGCAGATTTTAGTATGTGATTGTTGTATGGTCTCTAAGTCAAGGAGGCAGATTTTAGTATGTGATTGTTGTATGGTCTGTAAATCTCAAGGAGGCAGATTTTAGTATGTGATTGTTGTATGGTCTCTAAGTCAAGGAGGCAGATTTTAGTATGTGATTGTTGTATGGTCTGTAAATCTCAAGGAGGCAGATTTTAGTATGTGATTGTTGTATGGTCTGTAAGTCAAGGAGGCAGATTTTAGTATGTGATTGTTGTATGGTCTGTAAGTCAAGGAGGCAGATTTTCGGATGAGTTGTGTTTGCTGTTTGTAAGTCACGTCAAGTACTTCCTCTCAAAACATTGAAGCATTTCGAGAAATACTATGTTCTGGGCCTATATGTTTTATTGACCAGTGGCATACCTACAATATTGCATTCACTTCCTTTACTTTCCATGATCTGGTACCCAATTCATTAAGCTGGGTCAACGTAGGAATCATTTGTGGTATAAATTTATCTTCTTAAACTGGAAAATCAAAGTTGGACCAGCTAGGCACTGTGTGTTCTCTCTGTATTCTCTCTGTGTTCTCTCTGTGTGTTCTCAATGTGTGTTCTCTCTGTGTGTTCTCTCTATGTTCTCTCTGTTTGTTCTCTCTGTGTTCTCTCTGTGTGTTCTCTCTGTGTTCTCTCCGTGTTCTCTCTGTGTGTTCTCGATGTGTGTTCTCTCTGTGTTCTCTCTGTTTGTTCTCTCTGTGTTCTCTCCGTGTTCTCTCTGTGTGTTCTCGATGTGTGTTCTCGATGTGTGTTCTGTCTGTGTTCTCTCTGTGTGTTCTCTCTGTGTGCTCTCTGTGTTCTCTCTGTGTTCTCTCTGTGTTCTCTCTGTGTTCTCTCTGTGTGTTCTCGATGTGTGTTCTCGATGTGTGTTCTCGATGTGTGTTCTCGATGTGTGTTCTGTTTGTGTGTTCTCGCCGTGTGTTTTCTCCGTGTGTTCTCTCCGTGTGTTCTCACTGTGTGTTCTCGCTGTGTGTTCTCAATGTGTGTTCTCTCTGTGTGTTCTCTCTGTGTTCTCTCTGTGTTCTCGCCGTGTGTTCTCTCCGTGTTCTCACTGTGTGTTCTCGCTGTGTGTTCTCTGTGTGTTCTCACTGTGTGTTCTCGCTGTGTGTTCTCACTGTGTGTTCTCGCTGTGTGTTCTCTCTGTGTGTTCTCGCTGTGTGTTCTCGCTGTGTGTTCTCTGTGTGTTCTCACTGTGTGTTCTCGCTGTGTGTTCTCACTGTGTGTTCTCGCTGTGTGTTCTCGCTGTGTGTTCTCGTAAGAGTTTCAGATTTATTATGAAACCTACAACAGCAGAGTGAAATAAAGTTCCTTTGTGTTTGTTTTCTAACTCCTGTTAGTCAGCACAATCCAGTCTGTAGAACAGAATCTATTGTTTTCTTCTGCATTTCTTCTCAAACTCCTGCATATTAGCAGGATGTTGTCCAGAAAAAGGAATGCATTGTATCATTTATATCTTTTCTGCAATATCTGCACCTTTTGGTCTGAAACATCTGACTTCAGCATTGCTTATGGGTTACTTTGACCCTATCTGAGATGGGACAGATAACCCCACACAATAAACTCCTTAGTAGCGTCTTATGACATGCATGGAAGGTTAACAGTGTTGCTGTTCTTTGCTCCCCTTTCAGGCCCTGGCAACACATGGATGTGTCATAGTGTATTTCTTGGCTGTGATATCTTCACATTTCAGCCCGACACATCCAACTTGATCAATATTTCTTGACCCCTTATGTGTAAATAAATACAATGTCACTGAAATATGACTACTTGCACATTATACGGATGCAACTAAGGAGGGTTGGGGATGGAGTTATCTGTCTCATCCTATAGATGGTCAAAATGACCCAGAAGCTATGCTAAGTTTGGGTGCGTCAGATTGGAAGACAACATATCGCAGCTAAGCTGTAAGACATGACAAAACATTCTGTTCTACGGACGTAGTAGGACCTTTCCGTCTTTCCGAACAATGGTCTGTTCAAGCAGATTTAGTATTGTTGTGCTATAAGACATATAATCTGTGATCCATGGCAATGATGAATGTGACTCACAAGACAAATCTAAGCTACACAGATTCTTCCATATTGTGTACAAGAAATCACAGGTCCATTTGTATCATTATGTGATGTGTGTGTGTGTTTGTAGATACATTTCTTGAACTATATGCTACCAATGTGTACTGACTACATCCTGCTAATCTGCAGGAGTTTGAGAGTAAACAAAGAAGAAAGTAAAGCTGCGGAAATATGTCTCCTATTGTGATGATTATTTGACTGCCATCTACTGGTCGATTGTGTTCAGCTTTTTACAATTGACATTTGAACAATCTTGATTATTGGACCCATTGAAATTAGTATTCTTCTGTGGTCATCTAGCAACAGTGTTTTGATGTCATCTAGCAACAGTGTTTTGATGTCATCTAGCAACAGTTGTTGTGATGTCATCTAGCAACAGTGTTTTGATGTCATCTAGCAAAAGTTGTTGTGATGTCATCTAGCAACAGTTGTGATGTTATCTAGCAACAGTTGTTGTGATGTCATCTAGCAACAGTTACTTTGTGATGTCATCTAACAACAGCTGTTGTGATGTCATCTAGCAACAGTTGTTGTGATGTCATCTAGCAACAGTTGCTTTGTGATGTCATCTAGCAACAGTTGTTGTGATGTCATCTAGCAACAGTTGTTGTGATGTCATCTAGCAACAGTTGTTGTGATGCCATCTAGCAACAGTTGTTGTGATGTCATCTAGCAACAGTTGTTGTGATGTCATCTAGCAACAGTTGTTGTGATGTCATCTAGCAACAGTTGCTTTGTGATGTCATCTAGCAACAGCTGTTGTGATGTCATCTAGCAACAGTTGTTGTGATGTCATCTAGCAACAGTTGTTGTGATGTCATCTAGCAACAGTTGTTGTGATGTCATCTAGCAACAGTTGTTGTGATGTCATCTAGCAACAATTGTTGTGATGTCATCTAGCAACAGTTGTTTTGATGTCATCTAGCAACAGTTGTTGTGATGTCATCTAGCAACAGTTGTTGTGATGTCCACTAGCAACAGTTGTTGTGATGTCATCTAGCAACAGTTGTTGTGATGTCATCTAGCAACAGTTGTTGTGATGTCATCTAGCAACAGTTGTTGTGATGTCATCTAGCAACAGTTGTTGTGATGTCATCTAGCAACAGTTGTTGTGATGTCATCTAGCAACAGTTGTTGTGATGTCATCTAGCAACAGTTGTTGTGATGTCATCTAGCAACAGTTGTTGTGATGTCATCTAGCAACAGTTGTTGTGATGTCATCTAGCAACAGTTGTTGTGGTGTCATCTAGCAACAGTTGCTTTGTGATGTCATCTAACAACAGCTGTTGTGATGTCATCTAGCAACAGTTGTTGTGATGTCATCTAGCAACAGTTGCTTTGTGATGTCATCTAGCAACAGCTGTTGTGATGTCATCTAGCAACAGTTGTTGTGATGTCATCTAGCAACAGTTGTTGTGATGCCATCTAGCAACAGTTGTTGTGATGTCATCTAGCAACAGTTGTTGTGATGTCATCTAGCAACAGTTGCTTTGTGATGTCATCTAGCAACAGTTGTTGTGATGTCATCTAGCAACAGTTGCTTTGTGATGTCATCTAGCAACAGCTGTTGTGATGTCATCTAGCAACAGTTGTTGTGATGTCATCTAGCAACAGTTGTTGTGATGTCATCTAGCAACAGCTGTTGTGATGTCATCTAGCAACAGTTGTTGTGATGTCATCTAGCAACAGTTGTTGTGATGTCATCTAGCAACAGTTGCTTTGTGATGTCATCTAGCAACAGTTGTTGTGATGTCATCTAGCAACAGTTGTTGTGATGTCATCTAGCAACAGTTGTTGTGATGTCATCTAGCAACAGTTGTTGTGATGTCATCTAGCAACAGTTGTTGTGATGTCATCTAGCAACAGTTGTTGTGATGTCATCTAGCAACAGTTGTTGTGATGTCATCTAGCAACAGTTGCTGTGATGTCATCTAGCAACAGTTGTTGTGATGTCATCTAGCAACAGTTTTTGTGATGTCATCTAGCAACAGTTGTTGTGATGTCATCTAGCAACAGTTGTTGTGATGTCATATAGCAACAGTTGTTGTGATGTCATCTAGCAACAGTTGTTGTGATGTCATCTAGCAACAGTTGTTGTGATGTCATCTAGCAACAGTTGCTGTGATGTCATCTAGCAACAGTTGTTGTGATGTCATCTAGCAACAGTTGTGATGTCATCTAGCAACAGTTGTTTTGATGTCATCTAGCAACAGTTGTTGTGATGTCATCTAGCAACAGTTGTTGTGATGTTATCTAGCAACATTTCTTGTGATGACATCTAGCAATATGTTGTCACCTAGCTAGCAACTTATCAATGTTGACAGCTAGTAACACATTATATTTTTGACGTCTGGTAATATGTTGACATCTGACAATAATTTCTCACTCACAGCTTACAAAATTATGCCCAATCGAACAAGACACTCTTCTGCAAGAATCACTATCAGTCAGAAGTCGTTGCCAAGAACTCTCAGGTTGTTTCATGAAATGCCTTGACCAGACAAGCCTTGCTGAACCTGGACACACAATTAATTCAATATTTTAGACACTAATTTCTTATAGCCAGTAGTGAGTGATGCATGATAGCAATTTTTTTTCTTTGTGCACATCTGTAATCTGGATTAGAGAAATATCACAATTATAATGTGTTTATAGAATTAATTCAATTGTTGAGTTCTATAGAACAGAGTTTTTGTATGAAAAGTATAGACAAAACTCAGTGAGTTAGCAGCATCATGAGAAAAAAAACTCATTGAGTTAGCAGTAATACTAGAAAGAAACTCAGTGAGTTAGCAGAATCATGAGAAACTCTGCTAGTTAGCAGCACTATGAGGATGAAACTCTGTGAGTTAGTCGTGCTATGAGAAAGAAACTCTGTGAGTTAGCAGTGCTAGTGATAGCAATTGTGCTAGATATATGATTATGGGAAATAAATGAGTTAGCAACATTGGGGATAACAAAGCTGTGCATGTATGTTATTGCCTTTGCCAGCTTTCGCACGCTTCAATCTTTAATTTTAATTGTTTATTTTAATATTATGTTCCTTAGTTTTCTGATTTTTGTGTGTCTGAGAATAATCATTTGACTTTATCTTGTTTAAAAAAATTATATGCATGACTTTCAACAATAAATCATGGGGGTAGTCAGGTTTATAAGTTCTCTCAGTCTGTATTCACCAATCTTCTTCTTCTTCATTGTTCATTCTCAAACTCCGGCTGGATTTCCCTTGTAGCAAGACCATGGTCCTACTAGATTTCTAGCAGGATTTAGTCCAGAGAATGGAAATGCATTGTGTCGCCGTTTTATTTGCCCCAATGGCCCGACACATCTGTCTTCGGCTGGCTATTCACCATTCAACAAATACATGTCTAATTTTTTGATGAAGTTCAACTTTTTATGTAACAATATACAAAGCCTTCATCTATCAAGTCTCTGTTTGGCTATAGCAGGTCCATAAACTGCTTTATCTTTGTTTTCTTATTTTCAATGTAGACAAATGTCCTTTTTGTTTATTTTAGTACAATGGTGAGGAATCTATGGCCAGTGGGATCATTAGATTTGGTCCATCGAAGGCAACTGAGACTTGGATACAAATTAAATAAATCTAAGATCTTGTTACATAGTACCACAAATTTATATTCAGTGGATCACATAACCATCTTATTGTGGTTGTAAAGCAATTCTAAAAGCTAAGTTGCCTAAAAAGTCCTGTCTGTGACCATCTAAAAAACCATCTTATTGTGGTTGGATAGTGCGCAGAGTTTGTGGTTAACATGATATTAAAATTCAATATCCAGGCATGTTGTAAGATGGGACTAAGGAGGTTTAGGGGTTGAGTTGGCTGTTCTATCAGATAAAGGTTTAAAGTTACACATAGGTCAGGATGAAGTTGGATGTTTATAGCTACGCTGTAAACTATGACACAACGCATCACGTTTTCTGGACTACATTCTGTTAACCTCCAGGAATTTGAGAATTAACAGAAGAAGTTCTATAGTTGTGATTTGTTCTTTGTGCTTGCCATGAAATATGTGTGTGTGCAGAATTGTTAGAACAAAAATAACTAATGCCTCTGATTGGTAAATGCTAAAATTGCATTTAACTCGTTCATTAGTGACAGGAATTGGCCCACTCGGGTGTCAATGTGTCATCACGGACTAGTAGTGTGTAAGACACAGCTAATACACGCCTCATCAAAGGAGAAGTTAGAACCATCACATTAATGAAATGTTTAATCGGGTAAATTATCTTTTAGGTTTTCACTGTGCTATAAATAGCAAACTGTTTACATTTTTAAGTAGCAGACATCATAGATTTTCGTGGAGCACCAATGAAATCGATGGATGCCGTGAAGTCACAACTCCTGATGCAGATGAGACTTTTTAGGCAACATAGCTTTTAGAAACGTTTTGTTTGCCTTTTTCATCAATTTCATATATTCATACAAGACGGACAAACGTAATAGTTACATATTAAACCTTCTCTCATGCACCAGTCCAGAACACATGTATTTCCACTACTACGCAAATTTATTTAAAAAACTCAGATTGTATCTGACATGCTTGCCATTTGTACTTTATTTCTCGTCTGCTACTTACTAGCTACTGCGTATGCCCCTACTGTACAAATGTGCGTGTCCAGTCACTACTATGCAGTTGAGCAAAGGTTTGGGAATACCTCTCAGCATACTAAAACTAGAACAAAGGTCACAGTGAAGACCCAAAAGAAAAAATACCCGTTTGATCAAATATTGCTGGCTAATTTTCAAGTCGATAATTTGGTATGTCCAGCAAATAATGTTATACATTTTTATTGACCCCTGGCAAAAGTTCCTACCGCTGTTCTAAGGCAGGTAACTGCTTTTATTCTTCGTCGTCTAACACCACTACAGGAATGATGATTGTGTCTTTTAATATGGCCAAATTATTCTAGAGAGAACCATGTTGTTTAGCTAACGTTGTCTATTCCCAGCAATATAGTGTTGAGTCAAAGGGCATGAGCTCATGGACCGCTGGACCAGCAACCAACCAGCTATCTTTGTTTGGTTATATTTAAAATAAATCTGCTGGACTCAACACGCACACATCTGCTCATGTTTAACTGTGTACAGAACATTCTAGCACTTGTACTGCTTGAATATATGATGTCTATACAGTTGATATGCACTGTCTGCAAACAAATCTGTACTAAATTTTCAGAAGTTGTTTGACGTAGTCACCATAGAAACAGTACTGCAGTGCATTCCTGGTCACTGTGACATACTTGGAAATAAAAAAGCTGATCTTCTGACAAGGAAAGGGGCATCACTAGAACAGATAGAAAGTGATAATATGTACTATGAATGTAAGACTTTGATAAAAGTAGAATATAAGAAAAAAATGGAAGCAGATGCAACCAACTCCAGAGCAAAATGACCCCTACCACCTGTCACACAAAGAACAAACCAGTATCTTCAGACACGCACTGGCCACAACAAACTGAAAAGTCACATGTTCTGAAAGCTCAAAATTGGGGAGACAGACCTGTGTAACTGTGTACTTAGCCCAGAGACAGTAGAATACATTTTTCATATGTCTACTCTACCAAGAAGAGAGGGAGAAAATAATGACACTGCTTCCAAACCTGAGTGATGATCTGAAACAAATTACACAATTCATTGAAGCTATTGGTGCTGCAAGCTGATAAATGACTGAAGCTATTGGTGCTGTAACCTGATAAATGACTGAAGCTATTGGTGCTGTAACCTGATAAATGACTGACAAACGAAAAATAACAAGAAGATGATTTGGTAGTCACCAGCAATATAAATGATGTGTGTAGTGACTTTATAGACAGCCTGTATAATTCAGTGGGCCACTTATGATTGAAATCCTGTTTGATGAAAGCACATTCGCTTAGACTTCTCACACTTCTGATTGAAATCCTGTTTGATGAAAGCACATTCGCTTAGACTTCTCACACTTCTGATTGAAATCCTGTTTGATGAAAGCACATTCGCTTAGACTTCTCACACTTCTGATTGAAATCCTGTTTGATGAAAGCACATTCGCTTAGACTTAGACTTCTCACACTTATGATTGAAATCCTGTTTGATGAAAGCACATTCGCTTAGACTTAGACTTCTCACACTTATGATTGAAATCCTGTTTGATGAAAGCACATTCGCTTAGACTTCTCACACTTCTGATTGAAATCCTGTTTGATGAAAGCACATTCGCTTAGACTTCTCACACTTCTGATTGAAATCCTGTTTGATGAAAGCACATTCGCTTAGACTTAGACTTCTCACACTTCTGAATTAAATCCAGTTTGATGAAAGCACATTCGCTTAGACTTCTCACATAAAATGAGCTGTTTTATACATTTAAATGAATATCCATACATTGTGTAGAATTCTTGGTCAGAATGGTGCCTTAATAATTTTTTTAATAGTAATACTTCCAGTTCTTGTTTACAAATGTGGATCTTTCTTCTTCTGTTATGATATTGTTTCTCCTATTCATGCAATTTCTCTCTTGTTTTTTTCATGGTGCTATATTGATTCCATTACGAGAACTATTTATTTTGTGTTATTATAAGCCAATTATTTAAGTTGTTGTACTTTTGCTAGCAATTTTATTGTTATTTTGCTGGGAGTAATGCTGTTTTCAGTTTGTTAATTTTAAATTGTTAAAGGCTGTGGGAATTTAGTATACGAGACAAATTGATTTGATTGTTTAAAATATGTAGGATCTTAATTATTGTTTAATTATTTCTATTTTTACTTTAATGAAGTTTCTTTGTTAATGTTTAGTAGTCTGGTGTCTGTAAGAACAGCAGATGGAATCTTCTTTGTCTGGTTTCTGTAGCAGCAGCTGATGGAATATTCTCTGGGTTCTGGGGTCATGCTACATCTTTAGGTTTGTCATCAAGGCACAATCTATACATTAATTGCCTCGGGAGAGAGGTGGTAGAATGCTTATGTAGAAGCATTGACTTGTGTACTTTAATCTGATATATCTTCTAGTTTTAAATGTAAGAGTGTCTTTTAATTATTGATGAGGCAACCCTAAAACTTTTGAAGGCGCATGCGTTCTCAAACTTCTGCTAATTACCAAGGTGTAGTCCAGAGAATAAAATGCATTGTGTTATGATACTTCTTGGTCATGATATTTACTTCTTTTGGCCTGAGACATCCAATTTCAGAATGGTTTGTAGCAATATAAATATGTACTGTAGGTTGCAATTGGAGTCTAGCTAAATGTTCAGGCCTGCATTCAGTCCGGTATCTAGCTAGATGTTCAAACCTGCCAATATGATACTTGCCATTAGTTGCCGTTTGATGGGGAAGTTGTAGCTTCTCAAGGAATGATGGACTCCACATAAACACTTCTTCATGTTATATACATTATCCATTTTCTGAATACTCCTGGCACAGTCATACATTGAACGAATGAGTTATTGACGGAAACTGTGGTCATCAGTCCTGAAGCGGGATCATAGAACAAGTGCCTCAGAGTTATTATTGATATTCTTGAACCAATCAAAATTTTTATAAAGTCTATAATCTCATAACAAAATCTGAACCAGGTCACAAAACAAGTTTTTGATTTCTTTTTTGAGAAACATGAATCATACATGGAACTAGTGTCAATATTCAAGTAGGAAAATAATGTGTATCTTCTGGAACAAAGTAACCAACTAAAAGTGTTGATTTTATTTTGTGAAGCAAGTAACCAGCTAAAAGTATTGCATTTATTTTTCTTCAGGGGAATATAAAATGAAAAAAATAGGAACTAAAAGATTATGATTATGAACATATAAAAGATTGAATGTCTTGAGGAAGATAGATCTGGAAGCAAGTGGATGTGGATAACATGAGTGTCACTGTGGTCTCATGGGATTGATGTTCGTGGGTGATAAAGTAGCAGTTAATAACAGGTCACATGGAAGTAGCCTATATGGATATCATCCATATTTATGGATAAAAGTATGATCTTATATTTTCTATTTCTAATACACATCCAAGTCTGCTACTTTGTTGAATTCTGGAATTATATTTTGTTTACATTTTGAGACCATTTACTTGCATCATTTTGTGATTTTTTTCTTTGTAGATATAGAAAATGTTTCATTCCTGGTCTAGATTTGAATTTGTTACAAAACATTTTTTTTTAAAAGGTAATTAATACTTGGCCTTTTGACCTGACACATCCATCAGGCAGAACAGTCAGCTTTGTGACAGTTCCAGAAAATAGCTGCACCAATTGAATGGTTCTCTGGAGTGAATTAGTTTAATTAAGAAGCTGACTTTATAAGTTTGTGAAGTGAACAAAGAATACCCAGACTGAGAGATGACAAGTATGTCTGCTACATGAGATGTGGATTTAATGAAGACAATATTATATCTGCTTAGTAGTTTCTACACACTGTATCTGCATGGGGGTGATGGATATTATCACAGCAAATGTTGCTCCTGAAATATGTGGATTAAATGGATATATTTGAAATATTATTGTTATGTTTTGTTTTATAAGTTTTCATATTTGTCTGAAAGAGAACTAAGAATAGTAATGTCATCACCAGCCATGTATATCCTAAGAGGTGACTAAGGATGTGGGATTGATTACTTCATCCCATGATCTCCATGAGCTGTGATTGAACTTGATGAAGACCCATACCTGGACTACTGGGGGAATCAATTATTTCATGTACAGCACACCTCAAGATAGTCTGCTCAGGCACTCAACAACGAGTGAAACAGGCATCACCTGGCACTTGCAAAAACTCTGGAAAATTTCCACAAAAAAATGCAAGGACGATATCAATCTTGAATTGTAGGAAATTCTGCTGCCTTGTATTGTTATAGTTGTTGTTCGTCTTGCACAAATGTTGATGACCATTTGTTACATCCACTTTTAAAGAGTTGTGTCCTTGAATATGAGTTCGTAGATGGCTAGTAAGCCCTAATCTGGCCGCAAATATTCTTGGACAATTTTGGCATGGGATGACCACTGTGGATGATTTTTGGTTTACCCGTGACTTTCTAGCTACTCTCCGTTGTTGAGCTGCTGCATTTCTCCTCTTTTCACAATATGATGTTTCTTTTTTACTGCAGAGCTTCATGTAACTCTGCTTTGTGCAAGTTCTTCCCATGTAACTATACTTTGTGCAAGTTCTTCCCATGTAACTATACTTTGTGCAAGTTCTTCCCATGTAACTATACTTTGTGCAAGTTCTTCCCATGTAACTATACTTTGTGCAAGTTCTTCCCATGTAACTATACTTTGTGCAAGTTCTTCCCATAGTACAGAGAACATGAGTGACAAGCTCATACTCTCTTGTTGTTTGCTGTTAGCATATCCTATTAAAAACATAAACATCAACCCAAGAATTTTTTGGCTGTAGTGATTTTCCTAAGCAATATAAATATGCTCAGTAGTTTGCCATTGACTTCTGATTGGTCCGGATGCATGAGTGTCTGCAGTGAGATTCAAACTCAATACCTCAGGCATGCGCTGTACCACTCTGCCACATAACTAACATTATATAATAAATATATATATACTGTGGAATCCCATTATAACAACTTGGTCTGGATCCACAAAATATGTATGTAATAACAGAAATGTGTTATATACAGTATAAAAACTATATATAATAATACAGTATATAATAAATATAATTGAGAATTTGGAAAAGTGTTGTTATATAAGAACATGTGTTATAGAGGGATTCCGCTGTATTCATTCTTCTTCAGCGTTCATTCTCAAACTCCCGCTGGATCTCTCTTGTATCATGACCATGGTCCTATTAGATTTCCAGAAGGATGTAGTCCAGAGAATGAAAATGCGTTGTGTCGCCGTTTTATTTGCGCCAATGTTCCGACACATCCGTCTTCGGCGGTGTATTCATTCTTAATACTAACCAGAATCATGGCACCTGTGTCACTTCTATAACTGTTCAGCTCATCCGTTATCTAAGAGTATATATACTTAGTGTCTTGGCCAGTTATTTGTTGTGAGTTCTTTGACTCTTTCCAGAGAGAACACACACAGTGAGTAGTATTTTCTTGTTCTCGTTTACAGTTGAGCATGTCTGTACAGCAAGTCCAGTTTTCTGGATAGATGTTGCTGTATTTCAATGCTCATCAAGGTTCCCATACATCTGTCTGTGGATGTCTGCCTCTGTGGGCCAGTGCTTTGACTCCAGCTGGTTTAGTGTAATGCAGTCTTACAGAATATGTTCCGTTGTCTGTGCTTCCTGTCCACATAGACACAGAGGTTATGGAATCATTCTGTCTACTTAAGTGGCTGTTTTGTCTGTTGTCACCTGAGTGTTCAGGGGAGCCAGAAGTTGCAAAATAATACAGCTCCACTATGAAACCAGCAGCACATTGAACTTCAATCTCCCCCCTGCAGAAATCACATGAACTTCAATCCCCCGCCCCTACAGAAATCACATGAACTTCAATCTCCCTCCTGCAGAAATCATATAAACTTCAATCTCCCCCTGCGGAAATCACATGAACTTCAATCTCCCCCCTGCAGAAATCACATGAACTTCAATCCCCCGCCCCTACATAAATCACATGAACTTCAATCTCCCTCCTGCAGAAATCACATGAACTTCAATCCCCCGCCCCTACAGAAATCACATGAACTTCAATCTCCCTCCTGCAGAAATCATATAAACTGTAATCTCCCCCTGCGGAAATCACATGAACTTCAATCTCCCCCCTGCAGAAATCACATGAACTTCAATCTCCCGCCCCTACAGAAATCACATGAACTTCAATCTCCCTCCTGCAGAAATCACATGAACTTCAATCTCCCCCTGTGGAAATCACATGAACTTCAATCTCCCCCTGTGGAAATCACATAAACTTTAATCTCCCCTGCAGAAATCATATAAACTTCAATCTCCCCCATGCAGAAATCATATAAACTTCAATCTCCCCCCTGCAGAAATCATATAAACTTCAATCTCCCCCCTGCAGAAATCATATAAACTTCAATCTCCCCCCTGCAGAAATCATATAAACTTCAATCTCCCCCGTGCAGAAATCATATAAACTTCAATCTCCCCCCTGCAGAAATCATATAAACTTTAATCTCCCCTGCAGAAATCATATAAACTTCAATCTCCCCCCTGCAGAAATCATATAAACTTCAATCTCCCCCCTGCAGAAATCATATAAACTTCAATCTCCCCCCTGTGTAAATCACGTGAACTCTAGTGTTGGCTACCAGAGAGTGAATACAGAAGAGAAAGTCATAGAAACATACACACTTAACCTCTCTATGCCACGTGTCCTTTGCAGAACGTTGTCCTGACTCACTCTGTAAGCATCATGGTTCTGTGTGAGCTGCCCAGCTTCTTCCAGTATCATGTTCAGAAGATCTTCGATGTCACGTGTCCATCGTAGTCTTTGTCTGCCTCTTGTTCTCTTCCCTGGAACATTCTCCTCCATCATTAATCTTTCCAAAACTTTGTATCTTTTTTTTTATATGTCCGAAATATGTGAGGTTGCATATTTTGGATAGTTTTGATGAGCCAATCTTCTATGTTAAAACCTTTGCGGACATGTGCGTTAGTTCTTTTTTCTGTCCATGATATTATTAGGACCTTTCTATAGCATTTCATTTCGAATGCAGATAATTTCTTTCTATTGTCATTGCCCACGTCTCACAACCATATATTCCCATTGGAAAGATGTAGCTTTTTATTAGTTGTAACCTTGTTTTTCTGTTTGCTTCTTGCCATAGATTTTTCATGTGATGTTTTTTTAGTGCCATTGCTAATCTCTTTCTTATCTCTGCCGAGCAATCTCCTGTTGTTGTTGATGGTTGATCCTAGATATTCCAAGTTGTTTACATTTTCTAGTTGCTTTTTGTCAATGACTATTTTAGGTGTCATTTCATCTCTGCTTTCATGCATTATTTTTCGTGGGCGAAAAAGAATGATGGTCAATCAACTACGTACTGGGACTCAAGGAGAGATCTGAGCACCTATGGACTTGTCCGGAGTGCAATGACGATGATCCAACGACTAACTAACTAATGCATTATATTTTGTCTTTTTTTGCATTGAGGTAAAGGTTTCGTGCCTCGCTATGATGTTTGACTGACAATTATTTGTTCTAAACCAATGGGGTTCCTTGATATTAGTGTTGTGTCATCTGCATACCCAATTTCTTGAATATTGTTTCCTCCGATATTAAGGAGGGGTTGAAACTGTTCATAACGTGGGTCTTCTCGTACATTTCGCTTGCTTTTTTCTGCATAAATGTTGAACAGGTGTGGTGAGAGGATGCATCCATGTCTGACTCCATTTTGGACCTCAAACCAGTCAGATGTTTCTCCGTCGAGACTAACAGAAGCCTCTTGTTTCGGATAAACCATTTTAATGAGTGATATGAGATGGTGTGGGAAGCCCATGTTTCCCATTATGTTCCATAAACCAGACCTTTGAAGCTTATTTGTGGTTATCATGATTTTCTTGGCATGTGTACTTCTCAATAAAACCTTTGAAATAGACCACGATACA
The DNA here is from genome assembly GCA_034231615.1 of Meghimatium bilineatum. NCBI lineage: Eukaryota > Metazoa > Mollusca > Gastropoda > Stylommatophora > Philomycidae > Meghimatium > Meghimatium bilineatum. The sequence goes on from CM067321.1 coordinate 5,788,925, forward strand.
TGGGAAGAACTTGCAGAAAATAGATCTACATGGCGTTCTACAATAAAAAAGAGCGCATCATCTTGTGAAAAGAGGAGAAATGCAGCAGCGGAGAGCAGCTAGAAAGTCACGTATAGACCAAGATCCGTCTACAGTCGTCATTCCATGTCCGAACTGTCCAATGACATTTACAGCTCAAATAGGGCTCATTAGCCATCTATGAACTCATAATCAACGACATAACTAAAATTGAATTTTCAAAAGTGGATGTAACAAATGTTCATCATCATCATGTGCTGGACGAACAACACCACACACGTCTCAATAGTTTGCCATTAACCATACACTAACCATATGCCTTAATAACAGTGGCATTGTGAGGGAATCAAGAGGCACTCGAGCTTGTAAGTGTCATCTCAAATGTGTTTTTTCTTCACTAACTGATTTCAACAGAATAGGTTAATCAATCAAGTGCCATGCAGAGTGGCGTAGGCGATCATGCTTCTCCACAACTCTCTGTCTCTCGTGTTCTTAAGTTCAGTTGGTTTTTGCGCCGCAGTGACAACCAATCCAGAAATTTATCTTTCTTCATTTGGGCCTTTAATGAGAACTAAATCTAACCGACTACCCCTGTACCACGACTACCCCTGTACCACGATATGCCTACAAGACAAGAATATCTTGATATAGAGCTAGAGTAAGATCAGGATATACATCAAGGATCAGGATATACATCAAGGATCAGGATATACATCAAGGATACAATGTACAAATAAGGATACAATGCAACCAACGTGACACATCCTGTTACTCTCTCCGGAGGTCGTGGTGACCAGAATCACAACCTACACTATTGTTGCATGGTTAAATGATCTGATATGAATAATCGCCAATGTTACTAGGCCAGATAGGGCAGCAAAGAATAGTGACACTGTTAACTGCCAAACATGTAATAAGATACGACTAAGGTGTTCAGATGGGGATGATTGTTTCATCCACATATGGTCGAAGTGATCCAGAAGCCATGCTGAAGTCTGAGCTATAAGACAGAAAGGCGCAGATATCACAGCTAAGCTGTAAACTATCTCACAACTTGTTATGCTCCCCTGACTACATTCTGCTGACCTGCATGCGTTTGAGAATGAACGCAGAATAAGAAGAAATATAACTTACGTCTGCGGTGGAAAAAGTCGTGTCTCACCGTAAAGGGTGCTTTTTTTCTTCACGAACACACCGTTTTGAATCATACATAAATAACACCTGATCTCCACCTTTGTGGCACAAATATGACATACACCTGATATCGCGACCCACCTTTGTGGCACAAATAGTACATACACCTGATATCGGGACCCACCTTTGTGGCACAAATAGGACATACACCTGATATCGGGACCCACCTTTGTGGCACAAATAGGAGATACACATGATAGCGGGACCCACCTTTGTGGCACAAATAGGACATACACCTGATACCTGGTCTGCTCCACCTTCGAGGCACAAATACCTCTGCTGAATTAATATTGTCTTGATCCCGTAATTTTTTTTGGTTACTCCCCCCCCCCTACTCTTCTGTGTTCATTCTCTCATGATTTCTTTACTTCATTACACAGGATGTTACCCCCTCTTCGGTGTTCATTCTCAAACTCCTGCAAATTATCAGGATGTAGTCGCGAGAACAGAGTGCATTTTGTCATTGTGTCCAGTTTAACTTAAATATCTGTGCCTTTCAGCCGGACAGATCCGACTTCAGCATGGTTTCTGTGTCACTTAGACCATATATGAGATAGGACAGCAAACTCCATACCAAAACTCCTTTAGTCGCCTCTTATGACATGCATGCAAAATAAACGGTGTTGGTATTCTTTATTCTCCTTTCAATACTAGACAAATCATGGACTTAGGGTGACCTATAATCCCTCTAAATATGTTACTACATGCACAGATCAAAGAGTATCTGTAGATACAATACTACATGCACAGATCAAAGAGCGTCTGTAGATACAATACTACATGCACAGATCAAAGAGCATCTATAGATACAATACTACATGCACAGATCAAAGAGCATCTGTAGATACAATACTACATGCACAGATCAAAGAGCATCTGTAGATACAATACTACATGCACAGATCAAAGAGCGTCTGTAGATACAATACTACATGCACAGATCAACGAGCGTCTGTAGATACAATACTACATGCACAGATCAAAGAGCGTCTGTAGATACAATACTACATGCACAGATCAAAGAGCATCTATAGATACAATACTACATGCACAGATCAAAGAGCGTCTGTAGATACAATACTACATGCACAGATCAAAGAGCGTCTGTAGATACAATACTACATGCACAGATCAAAGAGCATCTGTAGATACAATACTACATGCACAGATCAAAGAGCATCTGTAGATACAATACTACATGCACAGATCAAAGAGCGTCTGTAGATACAATACTACATGCACAGATCAACGAGCGTCTGTAGATACAATACTACATGCACAGATCAAAGAGCGTCTGTAGATACAATACTACATGCACAGATCAAAGAGCATCTATAGATACAATACTACATGCACAGATCAAAGAGCGTCTGTAGATACAATACTACATGCACAGATCAAAGAGCGTCTGTAGATACAATACTACATGCACAGATCAAAGAGCGTCTGTAGATACAATACTACATGCACAGATCAAAGAGCGTCTGTAGATACAATACTACATGCACAGATCAAAGAGCGTCTGTAGATACAATACTACATGCACAGATCACTCTTGAGGTGATATGTGATGACCTTATTTAGGCCTATTGTGCTGGATATATATTACTATTTTCCTTGACAGAAAAGATAGCGAACATTGAGGTTTTGAGTATGCTGAATTAGAGGAAGGATGGCTGGTGAATACAATTTTACAAAGAAAACTGAAATATTTCGGACATATAAAAAGACATAGTGGAATAGAAAGACGCATAATAGACAGAATTCAGGGAAGTAGAAGAACAGGTAGACCTAGAAGAAGATGTACAGATGACATCAAAGACTGTATGAAGATATCGCTGGAAGAAGTCAGGCAGATTAGCACGGGACAGAGTCAGGTACAAGATATCAATTGCAAAGACAGCGTTCTGGAAAGAATATGTCACGTAATAATAATGACCACATGATATGTGAAGTCTTAAATTTCATTCTGGAGAAGTGAGCACCCGCACAGATGAGAGGGAACATTGGGTGTGACCAGTTATCTCAGCAAATTATTATCAGTTCCGCAAATAAAGTTTAGACGTTGTCCAGACTGTTATGCATGAGTGTCATTAGTAATGTTCCAACCATTAAAACTTCTGCCAAAAACCTCAATTTCATATGCATCACTATCATGTGAATTCCTGGCTTGAGTGTTAATTTCTCCTACACGAAAGCTCGTTGTTGGGCCATATACAGTAAAGAAGTGGTCCTTGCTGATTGCAACAGATCTACAGAAAATAAAGAAATAAACAAATTTTATGTCACAAACAAACCGCACTTGTTGAACATCTATTATAGGCAATTAACAAATATATTAACAAACAAGTTAACTGACTAACCAACTAACAAACTAGCTGACACCTTTAAACATATTCTTGGCTAACACACATCCCTATAAAACTGTTGAAAACCACCTTTTTGAATGTCCAGCGTTGGATGACGTCAGGAAAATGCTTCTCCCTCCAAGGTCAGATAAATGGAACACTTTATATGGAACAAAACAACAGCTAACAAACTTTAACAAACACATGCATATATCACAAAATGGTATTGGGTCAGGGCATAAGCCATGGACAGCTGAATTCACAACAAACTAAAGGGAAATAGCCGTTAAAATTACGACCAAATATAACCAAGACATACGAATCGAATTGATCTATTGCACAAACACAAAAAACAAACAAAAACAACTACACTGTGTAATTTATGACCTTCTATAGTAAGTACTATACAGCCTGCTCGCTGAATAAATTAGACCCCAATTCATTACGTTTAAAAAAATTATTGTTGTTGGTCTTCTTCTGCGCTCGTTCTCAAACTCCTACAGATCAGCAGGATGTGGTCCGGAGAACGGACCATGAGTTGTGTCATGGTTTACAGCATTGCTGTGATATCTGCGCCTTTCGGCCTGACACATCCGACTTCAGCATGGCTTTGGGTCACTGACCCTATATGGGATGGGACAGCCAACTCCATCCCATAACTCCTTAGTCGCCTTTTACGACATGCATGGAAAGTAAATAGTATTGCTATTCTTTGCTCCTCTTTCGGGCCCCGACAACACACGGGCGATTATTGTTCTGATTTTGGTTGGCCACATTTATATAGGCTACTTGATTATATAATCATTCTCATCGTGTGACATTCTTTCCAAAACGTAGTCTTCTTTATGGACCTGCTGAACACCTCGCGATCTTGGGCGAGTTAACCTGCCTCATCCAGTGACATGTTTTAACAGTCAGATAAATCGTTTGTCCATCATCGTCTTGGGCGGCATCTTACTCTGCTGCCGTTTATATATGAACGCTCACCTCCTGCCTTGATCATTTCTGTTGTTAGTTCATCGCAGCCAAGGCTTTGCCTTATTTAAAATTTTGTATTGCGTTTCTGACTTCCTCCTGTGTTGAGTCTTGTTCTCAATCTTCGTTTACAGCTGTGATATGATCTTCTGTGTTAGTTTACCTTAGTTTGTGTTATTTCTTACAAATAGCTACAAATAGTCAAGACGAGTCCAAGTATATAAATAATGACAAACAGAATGTTCAACAATAATTATAATACGTAAAGAATATGGTCCTGTTGGACGGTCTTCTATATGCCGACGGTAATATAGGGTTAAGTTTGAACACTCGTGGATGGCTGGTGGAACGGAGAGCGAAGCACTTATTGCTGGTGTCCCCTTTGTTGTAACGACAGTTTATTATCAAGAAGTTATAATAGTTCTGATTGGTACTAGCCTCGTATGTGTACCCGTGCGCTGGCTCAGGCCAACAGTTCTGATTGGTACTAGTCTTTTATGTGTACCCGTGTGCTGGCTCAGGCCAACAGTTCTGATTGGTACTAGTCTCGCATGTGTACCCGTTTGCTGGCTCAGGCCAATAGGGTAGCAAATAATAGCAACGCCGTGACCGGTCATGCATGGCCGGCTCCAATAGAGACCATGCAACAGAATTAATTAGGACTTGAACTAATTTTTAAATTAATAAAAACAAAACTAGCAGGAGTGAAGAACAAACATTCACGAAGAAGAAGAGCTATAAAAAGCAATCGAAGTGGCAGGTGCAGATATCGCTAGCTGTAAACTGTGATTTAACATACATCTTTTTACACAGTGAAAACATATATGAACATGGATTGAAGGGGTTGATTGGGGCCGTAGATATGCTCTCTTATATGGAGAAAGGGGGAGGGGTTAACCTAAAAACAAAGGAATAACATAAAAAGCGTCATTCCAGTGTTTTCTCGTGTCAGATATGTTTTCTAATATACAATTTGATGACCTTTTTGTGAAAAATCTACAAGAGAGGGATTTTTTGAGTTTTTTGGGGTTTACCTGCCTTTCGGTCAAGATTCTAGCGCTAAACATCAATTTTCGATTTGTTTTGGGTGAGGGGAGGGGGGGGGGTTGAACACTCCCAACTTCCCGCTCCCTTATCTGCAGGTCCGTGTTGATTTATAATTATGTGATTCATTTAGTGTTTTACTGATTTAGTGATTGATTGACTGATTAAGTGATTGATTGACTGACGAATACGATGGCTGAACAATGGATTTATTGATTAAGTTAATGACTGACTTACTGATAGATCATCCATGTTTTACTGGGACCCGAAAGGGGAGCAAAAAATAGCAACACTGTTTACTTTCCATGAATGTCGTAAGAGGCGATTGGGAAGGTTATGGGTGGAGTTGTCTGTTATGTCTCATATAAGGTCTAATTGACCAAGAGGTAATTCTGAAGTCGGATGTGTCTCTGGCCGAAAGACATAGCTAGCGCAGTATGTAAACCTTGACACAGCGCATTCCGGTTAATACTACATCCTGCTAAACTACACGAGTTTGAGAGCGAATGCAGAAAAGAAGAAGATTGATAGACACTATGATTGATTGAGTGACTGTTTTTTATTTATTATTTATTAATTGAATGATTTATTGAAATAATGATTGATTAAATGATCAGAAGATTGATTTATTTGCAAACTATTTACCCTGATTGATCAGTTGGTGAGCCATGCTTTACGTCCGAAGCTGGTGTTGCCACTTTCTTTCTTTGGGATGCCAGGTGTTGCCAAGAACTGGTTGTCGATGTTGCAGCAATGCTTGTTGATGATTCTGAAGAAGATATTCTTCGAGAAGATAGTGTTGAAGGTTCTGGTTTTGAAGAAGCAGCTATAAGAGGGGCGGCTACATCAATGTTGCTTTCCCACAGGTCTAGTGCAGATAGTATAGGAGTTGACGGTGCAACGGGTGTGGCACTTACAGCAGGTACAACAGATGTAGCGGGTACTATAGGTGGTCCAGTTACTACAGGTGATTCGATTTTTACAGGTGTGGAAAATGTTGATGTTGAAGTTATGTCTGAGGGTGTCGTTGGATATGTTGTAGCAACCGTTCTCGGTTTAACTCGTACAGGAACTTTCTCTGGGGCTGTTGTAAAGATGGACCCAAAAGCCGTTACTGGAGTTGATGGAGACATTTCTACAGATGATGGTAATGACGATGTCGGTGACGACGGAATTGATGAGTTTGTCACTGGTAAAACAGCCGATGTTACAGAAGAGGTTGTGCTTGAGGCTGAAGGAGGTATACTTGATGCTGAAGGATGTATTGTATTGGAGGTAGCTACCACTGTGCGTTCGGTTATCTTGTGTTCTGTAAAGTGAGGAAGATAACTACACGGTACAATTTGTCCATGAATGTGTGTTGGTGTTTGTGTGAATGTGCATGTGTATGTATATGCGTGTGTGAGTATGTACATTATTATATACAGTGGAATCCCTCTATAGCGCATTCTTTTATAACAAATTTTCGTATATAACAACATTTTACAAAATTCATAATTATATTTATTCTATATTGTTTGTACTGTATATATCGAATTTCTTTTATTACATAAAAATTGTGTCGGTCCGGACCAAGTTGTTATAACGGATTCCACTGAATTTGTTAGTGTTTGTGCGTTTATATGCGTGTGTGGATATATATACTTGTCAGTGTATGTGTGTATTAAATGTGTCACTAATAAGATTGTGTACATCTACAACAGAATGAGAGATATAATTAGCTAGAAAGCGACAGGAAACATCATCATGCATATTTTGTTCACATCAGACTGTGGATACTGAACACCGGTATGTTAGCCCAGCGTACAATGACGAACGGTTAACATGGAATATGACTTTGAACAAAAACCAGATGACATCTAACCAAAATGTCATTTGTCATGATTTTGGAACTAGAAAACAAATGTTTTAATGTGTTAAAGGACAGGGGGGAGGGAGGAGGGGGGGGGGAGAAGACTACAAGCATCATTTGTCCTATTTAAAATTTACCTTTAGGTGAAAGGCGGAGGGGAGGGAGTTCAGACCATAATTTCCACAGTATCTATTACTCGGTCAGTTAATACCCACTATTTGATTGGTGGAGTACCTTATTCAGTTAATACCCACTATTTGATTGGTGGAGTACCTTATTCAGTTAATACCCACTATTTGATTGGTGGAGTACCTTATTCAGTTAATACCCACTATTTGATTGGTGGAGAACCTTATTCAGTTAATACCCACTATTTGATTGGTGGAGTACCTTATTCAGTTAATACCCAATATTTAATTGGTGGAGTACCTTATTCAGTTAGTACCCACTATTTGATTGGCGGTCTATCTTATTTAGTTAATACCCACTATTTGATTGGTGGAGTATCTTATTCAGTTAATACTCACTATTTGATTGGTGGAGTATCTTATTCAGTTAATGCCCACTATTTGATTGGTTGAGTATCTTATTCAGTTAATACCCACTATTTGATTGGTGGAGTATCTTATTCAGTTAATAACCACTATTTGATTGGTGGAGTATCTTATTCAGCTAATACCCACTATTTGATTGGTGGCGTACCTTAATCAGTTAATACGCACTATTTGATTGGTGGAGTACCGTATTCAGTTTTCTTCTTCTTCTTCGTTCGTTCACTTGAAACATGTCTATATCTATAATTCTGTCTCCTTAATAAAACTCACTGTCTTTTGTAGTTCATACAGTGTCCAATAGAGTTTTGATTCCAGTGTTGTTTCCTCTGGCCAATATGTATGCCTCAGCGTTTCATGCTCAGAACACTCTTGAAGTATATGTTTGGCACTCTGTGCTGCTGTCCACATGTACACATGGCTGTGTTGCCAATCTTGAACTTTGTATACATGTGACTGCGGAGTCGGTTGTGTCCTGTTCTGAGACGTAGAATTATAACTTGTTCTGGTCTGTTCATAATATGATGGTCATCTTGTGTTGGTGTTTGTGGCTTTCTTATTGACTTGATCATCTGTTATTTCTGATGGTAGGTGATTGGTATATCTGGTTGGTCTTCGGCAGCACCTTCCTTAGCCAGTTTGTCTGCTTTTTCATTTCCTGGTATTCCACAGTGAGAGGGTATCCACTGCATGGTTACCCTATACTGGTAAGACAATTCTCTAAGTAGTTTTTTCAAGTCTGTTAGTTTTTCAGACTGGAGAGCTTGAAGCACTGACCTTGCATCTGTCAGGAATACCACAGGCTGTAGGTCAGAGTTGGAGTTCAGCAGTTTTTTAGCTGCCACACTAATTGCCTGGATTTCTGCATCATAATTATTGCAGAATTTACCTGTCGGTGTTCTGATTGTATCTCTAGGCTTGCGTGGATATTCTACATATACACCTGAACCTCCATTCCTCACAGCATTCTGTGCTGACCCATCTGTGTATACTCTGACCCATATGTCTTGTGGATATTCCTCATCCAGGAAATTGAGGGTGACTGTCCTTCGCTGCACACTGTTCTGTTCGTCCTCGCTTAGTATTCCTTTCACATGGGTCTGAATGTATATTGGCATTCCACGTCTTTCACTCCACGGGGTTTGTTCTTGTACAGACCTAAAGGGGCTGTCAACTTCAGGTAGGTCTGTAAGTTGTCTGCGGAGTCGTTTAGCTTGATGGATAAAGCTGCTTCTTTTCAGTCGTCCCATTGCTAGATTTTGGAATCTTTCCTTCATTGGATGACTTGGCATACACTGAAACTTTTCTGCCTGAATTAGTACTTTTGTGTCTTTGCGTTCGCCAAGTGTTTGCATTCTTCCCATTTTCTGCATCTCTGCTATAGGTGTTGATTTCATTGCTCCCAACAGTATTCTAAGTGCCTGGTTTTGCACTTTATCTAGATATTGTAATGTGGTGTTTGATGCAGGACACCACGCTGCTGAACCATATTCCAGGTGTGGTCTTCTGCCTTGCTGGTAAACTTTACTGAGTATATTCTCACTGGCTCCCCATGTGGTTCCACTTAGTTTTCTCAGGATAGCTAACTTCCTCCTGGCTTTTGTTGTTGCTTTGTTTATTTGCTGCTTTCATGTCAGTTTATCATCAAAAGTAACTCCGATGTATGTGGGTTGTTTGTCTTCTTTCAAGAGCTCTCCATCTATTTTGATATGACCGGCTTTTTGTTTTGGTGAGAGGGTAAAGAGTGTAGTGCTGCACTTATCTGTGTTAATGCTGACGCACCATCTATTTGCCCATAAGGTTAGGGCATCGATAGTTCTTTGTATTTGTTTAGTGGCCACTGTCGCATGTTCTTCCGTGCACCAGATCACCAGGTCGTCAACATACATTGCCACTTTGATCACTTGTGGTAGTTCAGCAACTAGGTCATTGATGTAAACCAAGAAAAGTGTGGGTGACAGGACTCCTCCCTGGGGGACTCCATGACGCAGTAGAACTTTATTGCTCTTGCGACCATCTAATTGTACCCTGGTTCTTCTATTATGCAGGTATGCTTTTACCCATTTGTACATTCTTGAGCTAACCCTGCAATTCGCAATTTCTTTAGGAGCCCTTCTTTCCAGACCTTATCAAATGCTTTTCTAAGGTCTATCCATGCTGCTAGTACCAGTTTCTTATCTTGGAAGGCATCCTCAATCTCTTGGGAGAGGTAGGTTTCCTGATCTTCAGTAGAGTAGCACTGTCTGAAACCTGCTTGCTGTGATACCAGAAGGTTTTCACTTTCAAGGTACCACTGCATCCTAAGATTGATAATGCGTTCCATTGTTTTGCATAGACAGCTTGTGAGGCTGATGGGCCTGTAGTTGGAGACTGTGTTGCCATCTTTTCCTGATTTGAGGAGTGGTATCATTATTGCTTCTCTCCACGCCTGTGGTACATTACCCGTACTACCAGCTTGTGTTAAAGATCTTCAGTAGCTTTGCTCCTGCTGCAATTCCCAGGTTTCTAATCATTTCATTGGACACTCCATCAGCTCCAGGGGACTTTTTCATTTTCAATTTGGATATTGCATGCTCCAGTTCTCTCATTGTGATTGGTGCCTCCATGACTTCAGGTATAGGTTCACCTTGTCCAATGTTTTGCTGGTTCTCTCGAACCTCCTGTTGTTTGTCTGGGCTGACTTTGATGTTATTGTCTTGTGCAAAGGAATCTGCAAAATAATCAGCTGCATGTTTACCTGTTAAAATGTCTCTATCTTTATAAAGTGTGATCCTGGTATTTCTCCCTGTACCTTCATCATTTAGTTGTTTTACAAGTTTCCATAATTTCCTAGTATCTCTTTCTAGGTTCAGCGACTCTGTTTTTTCTTTCCAGCTACTCCGTCTGGCTTGTAACTTGGCTCTTTGAAATTTAGCCTTTGTTTGCTGATATTTGTTGTGATGTTCTTGGCTAGGTCTGTTCTCAGCCTGCTGTCTAGATTTTTCCATCTCATTTTGCACCTTTTCCAGTTTATTATTCCAGTAGGGTTTGTAGTTTTTGTGTGCCTCCCTGGGTATGGTTTTACTAGCAGCATGTAGTATACATCTATTAAATTCACTCACTGCTCTATTGATGTCTTTGTCCAAGTTCATGTCCTTAGCTAGAACACTGATTAAATGCTGGTACATTTTCCAGTCTGCCCTCTTATAGTTCCACCTAGTGAGCGTGCTACTTTCCTTGGTAAATTCATTGTGTATTTCCAGAAATACTGGTCTGTGGTCACTACCCCCAAGCTGCTTTCCAACGACACGTGTGATGTTCCATTCCAGGCCTGGTGAGTGGAATGCCAGATCTGGTGTAGAGGTGGTGTGCCATGCTCTCGAGTAGAAGGTTGGTGAGTCAGCTGGCTGGTTAATAAGGATGAGATTATTTTCATCCTGCCAGCTCTCAAGTTCCTCACCTCTCTTGTCGATATGATCGTAGCCCCAGCTCTGAGAGTGGCTGTTGAAGTCACCACACACCATAAGTCTCTCTTTATCTGGAATTGTGTCTAGTGCCAATGGTTTATCATTTTGGCAGTAGTAGTTCAGGAGATGGAATTCTGCACTGTCTGTTTTAGGTGGAGCATCTGGTATTCTGCCCCTTCCATATATACTTCCAGCTGACATGCGCTGATATTGTTTTTAACAAGTGTCAGAATTCCACCATTTCGCCTGTCATTTCGGTCAGATCGGTAGCACTGGTAGCCTCTGATTTTGAAGGCTATGTCGCTGCTGAGGTGTGTTTCTTGGATACAGCATATATTAACTTGTTCTTCACTGAGGACATTTTCCAGTTCCAATTTTTTGCTGTATCCATCTCTTTTACTGTTGACACCCTCAGCATTCCAGTGTATTATTTTTATTGGTCGTTTAAAGTTTGTTTGGCCAGTAGCTCTATTCCCTTGCCTCCTGGCTCCTCGAGGCAATTGAGAAGGACTTTCAGTAACTGAGGTTGGGCCCATTCGAGGTATAGGGCCCGGCACCGTCCCTGCCTGAACGTCCGCCAGAGGGCAGGAACCATAACTTTTTATAGATACAGACATGTTTCCATTGTGTTTTGTGCGTGGCATCATGATTATATGTGCGCCTTTTGGCTGGATGCCTCCGTCTTCAGCACTCTGCTTACTTGGGCAGGACTATGGTCCTGCTCGAATGGGACTGCCCGACCAGTCTTAGTTACTAGCCCCTGATGGCTGAACTAAGCCCCATCACCACTGCACGGTGCTGGCCTTGATGGGGCCGTATTCAGTTAATACCCCATATTTGATTGGTGGCGTACCTTATTCACTTAATACCAACTATTTGATTGGTGGAGTATCTTATTCAGTTAATACCCACTATTTGATTGGTGGCGTACCTTTTTCAGTTAATACCCACTATTTGATTGGTGGAGTACCTTATTCAGTTAATACCCACTATTTGATTGGTGGAGTACCTTATTCAGTTAATACCTTACTATTTGATTGGTGGCGTACCTTATTCAGTTAATATCCACTATTTGATTGGTGACGTACCTTATTCAGTTAATACCCACTATTTGATTGGTGGAGTACCTTATTCAGTTAGTACCCACTATTTAATTGATGGCGTACCTTATTCAGTTAATACCCACTATTTGATTGGTGGCGTATCTTCTTCAGTTAATACCCACTATTTGATTGGTGGCGTATCTTCTTCAGTTAATACCCACTATTTGATTGGTGGCGTACGTTATTCAGGACGTAGCCATCACCAACAACCCAGAATTTTTTGGTTGTAGTAATTTTTTGTGCAATATAAATACGTTCGGTAGATTGCCTTTGCTTTCTGAACGGTCCGGATGCACAATTGCTTGTGGCAGGATTCGAACCAGGTACCTTGGCCGCTACATACGTGCTGTGGACCACGCCGCGACAGAGTCTGGCAATTAATTACTAATCATTATATGCAGTAACGGAGCTTGCCCGAGGATTTGATGGGAATGTCCCCTCCCCGAATGTTTAATACATTAGATCCGTGGCTATCGGCAGTAAAGACCAGCGAGCAGAATCAAAGCAACCCTCATGCGTCACATTTTCTATTATTTCCTTGTGTTTCATTGGTCGGCGCTGGAAGGAGACACAAAGAATATGCATAGTGACCAAGGAAAATCACGGAAATAATTAAATCATATATTTTTGTTTGGAACGCGTGCCTCTCAATGCTTACACTACAGCGCTCATAGTTTTAAATTAGGTTCAATACAAGAATCAGTGAACAAATCACGTGACAACATATCAACTTTTTAATTTCATATGCTAGTGCACTATATCGGAAACTTAAAAAGTCGTAACTTAAAATACCGATCTAGCGATTTGGGCGCAATGAACTGGCCATCCACCTCCCACTCAGTGTGCAGCGTGCATGTCGAGTGGTCAGGGGTTCTCATCGCGCAACGTGTCCAATATTGCATGCGTCTTTATCGGAATTTGGTTCCGTTTAATTATGTTAGCTGTTTGTTCCGTAGAAACCTGTCCACTGATTCTTGTATTGTACGTTAAATTATTGTCCGATCGTAATTTTTAAATAGTTTGTTTCATTCATTCATTCATCTTCCTTATGCGCTGAAGTTAGCGATACTAACAGACATACGATACTAACCCATCAACAGACATACGATACTAACCAATTACCAGACATACGATACTAACCAATCACCAGACTTATATACTAACCAATAACCAGACATACGATACTAACCAATAACCAGACATACGATACTCACCAATAACCAGACATACGATACTCACCAATAACCAGACATACGATACTCACCAATAACTAGACATACGATACTCACCAATAACCAGACATACGATACTAACCAATAACCGGACATACGATACTCACCAATAACCAGACATACGATACTCACCAATAACCAGACATACGATACTAACCAATAACCAGACATACGATACTCACCAATAACCAGACATACGATACTAACCAATAACCGGACATACGATACTAACCATTTGTATGTTCATTCTTAAGACGAATTTGTTCTCTGCTTTTTCTTCTGACCTTGAATGATAAGAATCGAGACAAGATATTTACATTTGTTTGTTTCGGACTATTTCTGATTTCTTTGACGATGTCTGTGAATGAGTTCTGCTTAGCCAACTTGAGAGCTGTGAAGCCGTTGCTGTTTCGGGCATTAACTTCAGCTCCAGCTTTCAACAGGACTTTCACTAAATCCAAATGTCCTTCTTTAGCGCTGTCGTGTAATGGAGTGTTCTTTGACGTGTCCCGTAGATTAGGATCTGCACCAGCAATGATTAAAATATTTGCAATGTTCAGATGACCGAACTGCGCGCAATAATGCAACGCTGTTTTCCCGTGATCGCTTCGCGTATTAATACCAGCATTTGCTTTCAGCAACATGATAACACTTTCGCTGTGGCCATTAATGGCTCCAAAATGTAGAGGTGTTCTTCCCAATGTGTCCGGGATATCGACAACAACTTCGCTACCTAAAAGAATCTTCGTAATTGTGTCATTTCCATCGTTAACGCTGTAATGTAATGGCGTGCAGCCACGGTTGTCCTGCATGTTAACACGCGCACCAGAGTTAATAAGATCTTTAACGATTCTTACAGCACCCTTAGCACAGCTTAGATGCAATGGGGTGCAATCATTGAAATTAACTCTGTTAACTTTGCATCTTGCGTTTAGTAAGGACTCCAAAACATTTTCATTGTTTGCATCGGCGCAGTAATGCAAGGGCGTATTGCCAGAATTATCCTTCATGTTGACTTTAACACCTGTTTGTAATAAAACTCCGACTAACTGTTTGCTACCTACTTTAGCTGCGTGGTGTAAAGGCGTGAGTCCGTCAATGTCAGCCACGTTAGCCAGGCTACCATTGTTAATTAAAACTTTACACATATCAAAGTTATTCTCTTGCGCACTGTAGTGCAGCGCGGTGCGGCCAAATTTATCTTTCTGTTGAACGTCAGCACCAGTTCGGAGCAAAGTTTCACAAATTTGAATATGGCCTGCCTTTGCGGAAAAATGTAGCGGTGTAAATCCGTATTTCGTTGAAGCATTTACGCAAGCATTTGCTCGTAAAAGAGCATCAACGCCTTCTAAATGTCCATGTTTGCTGCTATAATGTAGAGGAGTGTAACCTTGTTTGTCTCGGACATCAACCGCTGACCCACTCCTGAGTAACGATTCCAAGTTTTCAATGTTGCCAGTTTGTGCTTGGATGTGAAGTAATTTAAGTCCACATTTGTGAATAGAACGCAATGACCAGGGCAGTTGTTGAACTGATTTTTCAATGGGTGTTTCTTCCCAATTAAACATTTTGCCGTTTATAAAGTATGGCTTTATCTCATTCAGTTTATCAGAATTTCAACATATTGTCGTTTTCAAAAACTTCAAAACAATTCTGAAAAGAAAAGAAACAAACAGATGACGTGTCTGCTATAAACAAAAATACTTCTTTAATACTTTCATTGTCGGGTGGATTATCTCGGCACTTTTTCAGAGACAGGTTGTTCTTAAGTATGGGAGGTGGTCTTCGGCACCAGCAGTGCTAAACCCGGGACTACCACAAGGTCACCTCTGTCCCCAGTACTATTTAATGTGTATACAGTTCAAAATACAAGCTGTCAGAGTGCAGGAACAGGGAGAACCATGTCCGACGCTGATGACATCTTGGTATATAGGCAGGGTAGATATACAGAAACGTTCGCCAGGAATTTGCAGAGGGAGCTTGATCGTATAGGAGAAGGTGCAGCTGCGAGTATGCCTGCATACTCAGTGACTCGATGAGCATGATAGTGAAAGTTCACGCGGGGTACATTCGAGAATAGTGGCTGGATGCAGTGAAGAATTTCTGTATGCGTAAAGTGACTTTCAATTTTGTGCCGGGACATGCGGGAGTCCGGGGTAATTAGAGAGCAGATAGGTTGGCCGCACACGCTGCTACTACGGCTGTTGGTGGAGCAATGAATCGAGCAGACATTTTGCACGCCCTACGGGAATCGCACAAGCAAATGACTGTGTAAGTGACGAAGACTCTTGTTCCATGACTAGAATATAAGAATTTGTTTTGAAATGTGGTGTCGCTAGAACGGAGCGGTTTCATGGGCAAGAAAGAATGATGGTTAATCAACTGCGTACTGGGACCATCGGTCAACGTAATGGCGGATACACTCAAGAGAGATCTGAGCACCGATGGACTTGTCCGGATTGCAGTGACGATGATCAAACGACTAACTAACTTCTTTAATGAGATCTGGTCATCGCGCAATCGCATGCCCTAGAGCAAAACTTTACCTACAGTAGTTAAAAATAAGACTCATTAACCCTATATTACACGATGTTTTTTTTTAACAACAAACCATTTCGACTCATATTATCTCAGTCACTTTGTGGTCACAATTTTTTTAACGGTTATTTCCCTTTAAAGTCATATTTCTTTCGATCGATTGGTGACATTTTCAAGATTAAGCAATGATTTGTATGGTGTTCTACATAGATCTAAATTGATAAAATAGCACTTTTTTACAAAATATTGTGTAATTTAAAAAACTTGTGCATTTTTACAAGGTATATTTTTCTCACTAGTTTTACTTTAGTTTTTCTAAAAATCCAGTATTAATATCACTTTAGTTTATTTCTGAATTCAGTTTTCTATTACCTTCAGGTTTAACAATCGTGAAACTTCGTAAAACTCCGGTAACGGACACGTGATAAGACATTCCTCGATGGCAAAAGATGCTCTTCAAGGTACGGTGGAGGGTAGAAGAAGACCAGATGGAGAGAAGAATACTTAGATGGATAATATCAAAGACTGGACAGGGTGTGAAATGTCCAAACTCATCAGCATGGTAGAGGATAGAAATACGTGGAGGTAGTTCTGCACTGAACATCTCAATGTGACATCCCTACGACCCTGACGGCGTTGTTATTATTATTATTATTATTATTATTATTATTATTATGGGGTGCAAAGGGAACGCATTGCTCTAGACGGACCCAGGGTTAGCAGATAACCAAGATCCCAAATGTACCTCCACGTGGTGCACCCTGGAAACAGAAATACAGCAGCTCGTGCTGATTCTGGCCAAATCATTTGGGGATCGTGTCCGAGAATGTGGAGGTAGCAGATGGAAAGAGATGTGACTGCACAAGAGACAGACAATATCTCCGACACCACCAGCATCACCACATATAGCGACACTGTCGACATACAGTGAAGCTAGTCAGTCCAGTCCGAACATTGGAGGGGCGGCCAATGTAAAATGCACGTAAAGGTAGATGCATGGCGAGAGACAAATATGTTTCATACAGAGTACAATGAAACAATGAAAGGGCAGAACAGCGCTAGAGGGCAGCGCGAACTGCAAATAGAAAGTGAAAAGTCCCTAGGAAAGGGAACTACAAGCTCCGTCAGCTCGAGACGGGCTTCTAGTTACCAGAGTTCCTAACAGGCAGAGACCCAGACCCATCCATCAGCGTTTGGTAAAGCAAAAGACCTAACCCAACTCTAATGTCGAGCCTTCCTAAACCGGAAATATGCTTGCAAAGAGAAAGGGTTCTGTACCCGATGGGTGTAGGCAAGAAAGGGACAACGATGGCAGTCCTGGCCCAACTCTACTGTCAAGGTTTCCTATACCGGAAGTAACTTGCAGAGAGAAAGGGTTCCGTACTCGATTCGCTAAGGCACAAAAGGGACAACGATTTAGCCCTGGCCCAACTCTACTGTCAGGTTTTCCTACACCGGAAATACACTTGAAGAGAGAAAGGGTTCAGTACCTGATGGGCCCAGGCGCTATTGGGACAAGGACGCTCAGCTCGAGAACGCCTTGCTCTCAAACGCGTGGTGTGAGACTCGAACTTGGACAAGGGGTACACGATGTCGGTGAATGACACCTCGGCTAAGAGGGCGAAAGTGCCAGGGTCCAACTCCTCTGTTGAGTTCTTCCCCTTAAGGAACCAGGCTCATGGATGAGAAACGGTTCAGTACCCAGTGGGCACAGGCACAGCACGTCCAATTACACGAGGCAAGTTCATAGACAGTGGAACACCTCGTTCGAGTGAGACGAGAGCAAGAAAATCGTCTGGGCGAAGAGTCTTCACTACGCGTGCCTGGAGACAGATATAGAGGCTGTCACAGGCTAAGGGTAGCCCACCCGAATTGTCAAGGCATGCCGAAATCGGATGTGCTAGGCCTACAAGGCGCATAACGGTGGCACAACGTAATCACGCTCCCGGCGGAAATCGCACGGATATCCGTGATGGTTACAATGGAGCGAACGAAAAACAAACAAACAAACAAACATTATTATTATTATTACGCAGACAACTAATCACATGACATCCTCAACAACTTATTCAGTAGTAAGAATGTTGGAAAATTATTATTATTACGCAGACAACTAATCACATGACATCCTCAACAACTTATTCAGTAGTAAGAATGTTGGAAAATTATTATTATTACGCAGACAACTAATCACATGACATCCTCAACAACTTATTCAGTAGTAAGAATGTTGGAAAATTATTATTATTATGCAGACAACTAATCACATGACATCCTCAACAACTTATTCAGTAGTAAGAATGTTGGAAAATTATTATTATTACGCAGACAACTAATCACATGACATCCTCAACAACTTATTCAGTAGTAAGAATGTTGGAAAATTATTATTATTACGCAGACAACTAATCACATGACATCCTCAACAACTTATTCAGTAGTAAGAATGTTGGAAAATTATTATTATTACGCAGACAACTAATCACATGACATCCTCAACAACTTATTCAGTAGTAAGAATGTTGGAAAATTATTATTATTACGCAGACAACTAATCACATGACATCCTCAACAACTTATTCAGTAGTAAGAATGTTGGAAAATTATTATTATTATTATTATTATTATTATTATTATTACGCAGACAACTAATCACATGACATCCTCAACAACTTATTCAGTAGTAAGAATGTTGGAAAATTATTATTATTATTATTATTATTATTATTATTATTTTTACGCAGACAACTAATCACATGACATCCTCAACAACTTATTCAGTAGTAAGAATGTTGGAAAATTATTATTATTATTATTATTATTATTATTATTATTATTATGCAGACAACTAATCACATGACATCCTCAACAACTTATTCAGTAAGAATGTTGGAATATTTCACAAAAGAGTTCATATTTCTGCATGATTTCAATTCAGTCTACAAATCTATATATAGATATATGGAAATAAAATAACAGATAATATCTACAATATTTATGCCAACACTCTGCTATCAATGTCAAACATGGTCTTTAACAGTCTCGCAGCAAAGGAAAATCGTTACATGTGAAATGAAGTGTCTGGGAAAAGCTGCAATGATCACTAAACTAGATGAAATAAGAAATGAAGAAATTAGGAAAAGAGATGATATAATATGTATCGAACATATTGAGAGACAGCAAGTAAAATGGTTTGGTCACCTTATGAGAATGAACCCAAACCAAATACCAATAAGAGCATATAACAAAATAATATTTGGATATAGAGCCCAAGGTAGACCAAGAAAACGGTGGATAGAAAACATCAAGAAAATTTGCTGATAACAAGATTCAATACAACCATGAAAACATCAAGATAACTTGATGATAACAAGATTCAATACAATCATGGCGAAAAATGTGTTCTTTAACGACAGT
Source organism: Meghimatium bilineatum (assembly GCA_034231615.1). NCBI lineage: Eukaryota > Metazoa > Mollusca > Gastropoda > Stylommatophora > Philomycidae > Meghimatium > Meghimatium bilineatum. Next base: position 5,808,643 of record CM067321.1, read on the forward strand.
TGAGGCTCTACCCCTACACATAATGGCAAATGAGGACATGAAAAACAATCATTCATTTGAGGAAAGGCAATAGACAACAGATATATATATATATATAAAACTTACCATAGTCAGTCATTCGTATCTTTTGTGCGTTTTGATACCAATCACTATGGAAACTATAGTTCCTATGTAAACCAAACGTTGAAACAGAATAAAGATATCTACTAGTGGTTAACTTAATCGAAACAAGTACCAATCAAACGAGATCCTAATTATTGAGTCGAACTACTTCAACAATTCAGAAATATAGACTATCGTCAAACCACAGCACAAATAAATTTGAAGTTAACCTTCCAAAACTGGCTGCTAAATCTGGACATCGTTGTCAATTATGCATACATATCTTATACATACTCCACCCAGGAATTTGTGAAAAGACATTTTTTTTCCATGAATGATTCAGCAATTGATTCGCTACTTGCGTTAAAAAAAAAATTAAAGTAAAATATTTGTAAGCGGTTCTCAAACAATCTATCTCATCATAGTGTAACAAACGTATGAAGGTAGTTTGGTGTACATACACATACAGGCACGCACGCACGCACGCACGCACGCACGCACGCACGCACGCACGCACGCACGCACGCACGCACGCACGCACGCACGCACGCACGCACACACACACACACACACACACACATATATATATATATGCGAAGGCTTTTAGTCGAAACGTTGTCTATCGCTGAGTCTCGTGTGCTAGTCTGTTTTATTTACGAATATTGGTAGCAATTGTATCTATTTCGCTCATTGTAGCAATCGTTCATTTTTCATGAGTCATCCTTGCTTCACTCCTTCTTATCGCCATCATACCATGTGTGTGTCTCTACGTTAAAATTTATTGTGTCTTCTGTTTGTCCTGATAAGACTTTCGGGTCGAAAGATCGTGTGTCTCGTTGCTAGTATGTTTTGTTTATAAATACTTCTAACGCTCCTTATACCTTGTTCATTTTTATATTTGCCTCCTGTTATCCCAGCTCTCACATTTTTACATTTGCCTCCTGTTATCCCTGCTCTCACAATTTTGCATTTGCCTTGTGCTACCCCAGCTCTCAATTTTTACATGTGTCTTGTATTACCCCTTACCTCACATTTTTACATTTGCCCTGTATTACCCCAGCCCTCACATTGTTACATTTGTCTTGTATTACCCTTTCCCTCACATTTTTACATTTGCCCTGTATTACCCCAGCCCTCACATTTTTACATTTGTCTTGTATTACCCCTTCCCTCACATTTTTACATTTGCCCTGTATTACCCCTTCCCTCACATTTTTACATTTGCCCTGTATTACTCCAGCCCTCACATTTTTACATTTGCCCTGTATTACCCCAGCCCTCACATTTTTACATTTGTCTTGTATTACCCCTTCCCTCACATTTTTACATTTGCCCTGTATTACCCCTTCCCTCACATTTTTACATTTGCCCTGTATTACTCCAGCCCTCACATTTTTACATTTGCCCTGTATTACGCCATCCCTCACATTTTTACATGTGTCTTGTATTACGCCAGACCTCACATTTTTACATTTGCCCTGTATTACGCCAGCCCTCACATTTTTACATTTGCCCTGTATTACGCCATCCCTCACATTTTTACATTTGTCTTGTATTACCCCAGCCCTCACATTTTTACATTTGTCTTGTATTACCCCTTCCCTCACATTTTTACATCTGTCTTGTATGGCCCCAGCCCTCACATTTTTACATTTGCCCTGTATTACGCCAGCCCTCACATTATTACATCTGTCTTGTATGGCCCCAGCCCTCACGTTTCCAATAATGAGTTATTTCCCAACACTGGAGTTTTAAGCTTGCTTTTGGTCAAAGCTCGTGATGGAGCACATGGACCGTTGGATCCAGACCATCGCCGGTAAAGACCTCTGTACAGAAAGTTAACATGACAGGAAAGGCTGACTTTTAATTATTTACTTGCATTTCGTAGGTCGGCATTAGCTTTTTTTGGCATTCGACTCCAAGTATGTAATTAGCGACCAAAGAAAATCACAACAATAATCAAAATCGTCATGAATGAAATCTTGTTTACGTTCTGTTGACAGGTCATTAATTGAATCATGAATGAAATCTTGTTACGTTCTGTTGACAGGTCATTACTTGAATCATGAATACAATCTTGTTTACGTTCTGTTGACAGGTCATTACTTGAATCCTGAATGAAATCTTGTTTACGTTCTGTTGACAGGCCATTACTTGAATCATGAATGAAATATTGTTTACTTTCTGTTGACAGGTCATTACTTGAATCATGAATGAAATATTGTTTACGTTCTGTTGACAGGCCATTACTTGAATCATGAATGAAATATTGTTTACGTTCTGTTGACAGGTCATTAATTGAATCATGAATGAAATATTGTTTACGTTCTGTTGACAGGTCATTACTTGAATCATGAATGAAATATTGTTTACGTTCTGTTGACAGGTCATTAATTGAATCATGAATGAAATATTGTTTACGTTCTGTTGACAGGTCATTAATCGAATCATGAATGAAATATTGTTTACGTTCTGTTGACAGGTCATTAATTGAATCATGAATGAAATATTGTCTACGTTCTGTTGACAGGTCATTAATTGAATCATGAATGAAATATTGTTTACGTTCTGTTGACAGGTCATTAATTGAATCATGAATGAAATATTGTTTACGTTCTGTTGACAGGTCATTACTTGAATCATGAATGAAATATTGTTTACGTTCTGTTGACAGGTCATTAATTGAATCATGAATGAAATATTGTTTACGTTCTGTTGACAGGTCATTAATTGAATCATGAATGAAATATTGTTTCCGTTCTGTTGACAGGTCATTACTTGAATCCGGTCATGGCTGGATCATCTCTTGCTTCATTAACGCCTGCGTGATATAGACACAACTACTTGATATAGACACAGCTACTTGATATAGACACAGCTACTTGATATAGACACAACTACTTGATATAGACACAGCTACTTGATATAGACACAACTACTTGATGTAGACACAGCTACTTGATGTAGACACAGCTACTTGATGTAGACACAGCTACTTGATATAGACACAGCTACTTGATATAGACACAGCTACTTGATATAGACACAGCTACTTGATATAGACACAGCTACTTGATGTAGACACAGCTACTTGATGTAGACAGCTATTTGATGTAGACACAGCTATTTGATATAGACACAGTTATTTGATATGATTGTCAACTCAATGAATTACGAGCGATTAGCTCTTACTTCCTATGTGCAATGTTGTGGTTTTTCTGATATTTCTTTCATATCCAAGAGACTTCAGTTTTCAGCTTAGTGCAATGCCTATTGAAGGAGTCTTCTACTCAGAGGGGGGTCTATAATTGATTAGATGACATGCTGCAAAGCTTCCATAAAAGAGCCTCAATATAACAGCGTGTCATCTAAGGTTTTTTGTTGCATAGGTGGTTTGTCTAGTGGGCCATTGGTGAGACCAACAGACGCAACCGCATGCGTAGCTATTTGATATAGACATGTATATATGATGTAGACACAGTTATTGGTGGCACATGGGGGCTGAGATTTGACGTAGACGCAGCAATTGGTGACATACAGATATTGGTGGCACATGGGGCTGAGATTTGATGTAGACGCAGCTATTTTATTAGATACAGCTATTGGTGACACATGGGGGCTGAGATTTGATGTAGACGCAGCTATTTGATGTAGTTACAGCTATTGGTGACACATGAGGGCTGAGATTTGATATAGACACAGCTATTGGTGACACATGGGGGGCTGAGATTTGATGTAGACGCAGCTATTGGTGACACATGGGGGCTGAGATTTGTGTAGACGCAGCTATTGGTGACATACAGCTATTGGTGACACATGGGGGCTGAGATTTGATGTAGACGCAGCTATTGGTGACATACAGCTATTGGTGACACATGGGGGCTGAGATTTGATGTAGATGCAGCTATTGGTGACATACAGCTATTGGTGACACATGGGGGCTGAGATGTGATGTAGATACAGCTATTGGTGACACATGGGGCTGAGATTTGATGTAGACGCAGCTATTGGTGACACATGGGGGCTGAGATTTAATGTAGACACAGCTATTGGTGACACATGGGGCTGAGATTTGATGTAGACGCAGCTATTGGTGACACATGGGGGCTGAGATTTAATGTAGACACAGCTATTGGTGACATATGAGGGCTGAGATTTGATGTAGACGCAGCTATTGGTGACACATGGGGCTGAGATTTGATGTAGACACAGCTATTGGTGACATATGAGGGCTGAGATTTGATGTAGACGCAGCTATTGGCGACACATGGGGCTGAGATTTGATGTAGACACAGCTATTGGTGACACATGGGGGCTGAGATTTAATGTAGATGCAGCTATTGGGGGCCCATGGGGGCTAAGATGTGGATACAATATAAGTGAGAGTGGTAAAACAGATACTACTAGAGATAGAACCCAATAGACGGAGCTGGAGATAGAACCCAATAGACGGAGCTGGAGATAGAACCCAATAGACGGAGCTGGAGATAGATATAACATGCACTAAGACAGACAGGAAACGTTGTAAGACTCGCATGGCTCTAGCAATCGCAGGGAAAGAGGAAAAGAGGAGAATTATGATACATAAAGGAAAGAGTAGGATATTGATTTACAAATAATTGATGGTGATGAAGTAATTACGTTATCTGTAATCAGGTAGATCTTGACACATGATGATGGTGAATGAGCCATTTTAGCTGTCATCAAGTACATCTTGACACATGATGATGATTAAGTAGTCATTTTAGCTGTGAGCAAGTATCTCTTGACAGTACGTAGCTTTCCGGATAAATCATAGGTTTTGAGTAACATATTGACACATAACCAGTGGAGATGTTGAACAAGAGAATGGTGATGTGATTTGAGACCAACTGGTATAAGTGTTATTGTTTTAGAGACAGTGTTATATTAGTGGGGTTTATGAGTGATGGCAGATGTGAAACAAAAGTTAAAAGGAGAATATGAATGGCGAAGGGTACCTTCAAAGACATGAGGAAAATAGTAACATCTAAACAAATTACAAACAAGTTAAAAATGAGAATTATAAAATGCTACATCTATTCTATATTAATGTATGACTCAGAAACATGGACACTAAATAAACAATTAGAAGACGGAATGAGATGTGGGTATATAGAAGAGTAGGGAGAACATCATGGAAAGAGAAGAAAACAAATAAAGAGGTGCTAAAAACACTTAATATGAAGAAAGAACTACTAAGAGAAATAAAGATCAGGCAAATAAAATATTTTGGACACATTAAAAGACATGACAGCTTATTGAAGACCTTACTTGAGGGTAAAGTCAAAGGGAAGCGAGCAAGAGGTAGACAGAGATACAAGTGTGAGAGTAACATCACAAGATGGACAGGTTACAGTCTAGCAGAGTGCACCACCAAAACAAGAGACAGGGGATGTTGGAGATCTTTTGCAGTCAACCTTCGTTGCGGCGACGGCACTTGATGATGATGAATGCATGTTTAGTTCCCGAAGGGAGGCACTTCAGTGCAGCAGTGTCCCATGATCATCACTTCATGACAGGAACGTACTACCGGGCTAACTAGTCCCCCCCCCCCCCACTGAGAGTTCCTAGTACTAAAAGTTATGGGGTGCAAAGGGAACGCATTGCTCTAGGCGGACTCAGGGTTAGCAGATAACCAAGATCCCAAATGTACCTCCACGTGGTGCACCCTGGAAACAGAAATACAGCATCTCGAGCTGATTCTGGCCAAATCATTTGGGGATCGTGTCCGAGAATGTGGAGGTTGCAGATGGAAAGAGATTTGCCTGCACAAGAGACAGACAATATCTCCGACACCACAAGCATCACCACATATAGCGACACTGTCGACATACAGTGACGCTAGTCAGTCCAGTCCGAACATTGGAAGGACGGCCAATGTAAAATGCACGTAAAGGTAGATGCATGGCGAGAGACATAGATTCCATACCGAGTACAATGAAACAATGAAAGGGCAGAACAGCGCTAGAGGGCAGCGCGAACTGCAAATAGAAAGTGAAAAGTCCCTAGGAAAGGGGAACTACAAGCTCCGTCAGCTCGAGACGAGCTTCTAGTTACCTGTGTTCCTTACAGGCAGAGACCCAGACCCATTCATTGGCGTTTGGTAAAGCAAGAAGACCTAATCCAACTCTAATGTCGAGCCTTCCTAAACCGGAAATATGCTCGCGAAGAGAAAGGGTTCCGTACTCGATGCGCTCAGGCACAAAAGGGACAACGATTTAGCCCTGGCCCAACTCTACTGTCAGGTTTTCCTACACCGGAAATACACTTGAAGAGAGAAAGGGTTCAGTACCTGATGGGCTCAGGCGCTATTGGGACAAGGACGCTCAGCTCGAGAACGCCTTGCTCTCAAACGCGTGGTGTGAGACTCGAACTTGGACAAGGGGTACACGATGTCGGTGAATAACACCTCGGCTAAGAGGGCGAAAGAGCCAGGGTCCAACTCCTCTGTTGAGTTCTTCCCCTTAAGGAACCAGGCTCATGGATGAGAAACGGTTCAGTACCCAATGGGCACAGGCACAGCACGTCCAATTACACGAGGCGAGTTCATAGACAGTGGAACACCTCGTTCGAGTCAGACGAGAGCAAAAAAGTCGTCTGGGCGTAGAGTCTCCACTACGCGTGCCTGGAGACAGATGTAGAGGCTGTCACAGGCTAAGGGTAGCCCACCCGAATTGTCAAGGCATGCCGAAATCGGATGTGCTAGGCCTACAAGGCGCATAACGGTGGCACAACGTAATCACGCTCCCGGCGGAAATCGCACGGATATCTGTGATGGTTACAATGGAGCGAACGAAAAACAAACAAACAAACAAACTAAAAGTTATGTTCAAATTTTCTCAGAGAAGGGAGAGTTTGAACCCCCTCCTGCCCCGTATGTACAGACTTGCCTGCGTAGCAGAACGAAGACAATGCTCAACAAGCCAACCACATAAATCGTCTACACGCGCACCTTTCTTCATCTGTTAGGAGGGACTGAGCACCTATGGATTTGCTCGGAGTGCATAATGTCGGCATATAACCATATATGTACAGGAAAGCGGCTCCAGAGCTTGAGAATCACATAATTCCAACCCTCAACACAGATCTTTTCAAGCAGACAAATTCAATGTCCTGTGAAGCGAACGTTAAACTAATTTCTATAACTTACGCGGGTATACACATTATAAATCTCTTTTACAAAATCCAAACCTAGTTTACAGCTCTAGAATTCTATTGAAATTGGGTTGAACAAAATACGTATTGACTAGTGTATAAGAGGCTTTTTATTTATAACTGATTTATCATGTAATGGGTAAGATTTGTAACAGTTCAGGGCCGGGTCTGAAGCAAAGATTTACTTGAAGTATTATTTAACCAAGGAAAATAGACAGAGAACATATTTATGTTCAGTTTATTCAGCGACACATACAATTCTCTTGTCACACTGTTTACGCGAATGTGAAATATGTTAGGCGCCAATTTTCCGCTGTAGAAAGCGGAACGCATCTATAGCTGAAGAGCTGGTCAAGAGAATGATAGTCGCGGAACTCCTGTGACATCGTCTGTTTCCAGGTCAATTTGATTTTCGGTATGTCTTTACGGTATAAACATGTATCTTTCTTGGCATATTTTTTATGGAAAGATGGTCCCTCCAAAAATCAATTCATGAAATTTGCACACGTTGACTCACCTCTACTAGATTTCATAACCATCCATTCATTATCTGACATATTATTTCCAGAACGTTATCTTTGTAATTGATGTCCAGAACCCGATTCTATCCTGTGCCAATCTGCCGGCCTTCTCCAGTGATAACTTCATACAGTCTTTTATAGCATCTGTCCATCTTCTTCTAGGTCTACCTATTCTTTTAGGTCCCGAAATTATATCATCTAAAATGCGTTTAATAACCGGTTCATAACATGAGTTCATAACTGGTGTTGTCAATTCCAACCTATGCGTTTATGTCCCCATACCAGCCTGGTTAATTAGGGGGAGGGGGACCCTTTAAGAAATACCAACTTGAATTTTATATTTTGTACGTGGAAGGAGGTAACGGTGAAATACCCCCCCCTTTCTTTTTTACAGTTATTTTTTTTACTTATCCGCAACAGATAATAAAATGTCAAACGAAAACGAAGTAATTGACTTTTTTTTTCTTTTCTTCAAGGTAGAACTGGGAGGCTTACAGAGTAGCAGTAAAGACAACGTTCTACAAAGGATACGTCACATAGAAAAAGGAAAATAACCTATAGCTCTCCACCCGTACCGAAGGCGTATCAACGACACTGCTCCCATGACTATCTTTACATCTCGTCTTTCTGGTTATTCTATTGCAGAGTGCCGCATTATCAAAACTGTCAGAGGATACCCGACAAGGTGGAGAGTGCTGCAGTAACAAAGCCAGGAAGCTATAAATACTTAGTCGTTGGATTATCGTCATTGCACTCCGGACAAGTCCATAGGTGCTCAGATCTTTCATCAAGTATATCCGCCATTACACGTTGACTGACGGTCCCAGTACGCAGTTGATTGACCATCATTCTTTCTCGCCCACGAAACCGCTCCTTTCTAGCGATATCACATTTCAACCTAAGCTCCCTTATTCTAGTCATGGAACAAGAGTCGTCGTCTCGTGTACAGTAATTTGTTCGTGCGTTTTCCCTTAGGGTATTCAAAATGTCGGCCCGATCTATCGCTCCACCAACAGCCGTAGTAGCAGCGTGGGCGGCCAACCTATCCGCTCTCTCATTACCCCGGACTCCCGCATGTCCCGGCACAAAAATAAGTCACTTTGCGCACGCATGAATTATTCACTGCATCCAGCCACTGTTCCCGAATGTACCCTGCCTGAAATTTCACAATCATGCTCATCGAGTCACTGAGTATACAGGCATGCTCGCAGACTGTGAGTACACCCATTTTAAAGCTTTAGTTACTGCCAAAATCTTCATTGTCTCTCTGATGGTCTTCCCCCACCTGTGAGCCATGAAGGCCCAGGCACTCCTGATGTGTCTCTCAACCGACCCATCTGTATATATAAAATCATATCACCTTCCCTGGAATTATCACCGATCAGAGCGAGCACCTCCGACTCGACAACTGTCGGACACCATTCCCTGAACTCTCTATTGAGTGTTATTGTTACTTCGAAGGCTGTCAGACAATCTGAGGGCGTCAGACTCCATTCGGCACCAGGTAGTACATCCTCCAATCTGCACACGCTCTGTATAACGTCCTATGCGTTTCCCGTTCACGACTCTCCTCGCTTTAGTCGACTGCCTTTCACTTTGAGGGTGTAGATGGTGCTCTGTATCAGCGGTGATTTGTAGGTAGTCCCGCGCCCAGCACATTTGTATCTTTTCCGCCCGTGTGTTGCCAGGGCCCGAAATAGCAACACTGTTTACCTTCCACGCATGTCGTAAAAGGCGACTAAGGAGGTTATGGGATGGAGTTGGCTGTCCCATCCCATATAGGGTCAGTGACCCAAAGCCATGCTGAAGTCGAATGTGTCAGGGCGAAAGGCGCAGATATCGCAGCAATGCTGTAAAACATGACACAACGCATTCCGTTCTCCGGACTACATCCTGCTAATCTGCAGGAGTTTGAGAACGAACGCAGAAGAAGAAGAAGTATTCTTTTCTCTGCAGTTGGGCAATTAAGTAGGTATGGCATAGCCCATACTCTACCTCCGCCGCCACCAATCCCTGATACAGCAGAAATAGCAGCATCTGTTCACATTGAGCGGAAGCCATACCTTTCATCGCCGTAAGACCTTTATAATGATGTGGTCAACATGATCTTTGAAACTCAGACTTCAGTCCAACATGACCCCCAAGTACTTCGTTGTGCTGGTTCTCTCGAGGACATCCCCTCTCAAAGTAACCGATGGCGTGGACATGTTCACTATGTGATTGTTTAGGGAAAACCATGTTATCGATGCCTTTGATGGATTAACAAAAGCTCCAGAATTACTGCACCATTCTCCTATAGGATCAAGCTCCCTCTGCAAATTCCTGGCGATCGTTTCTGTATATCTACCCTGCCTATATACCAAGATGTCATCAGCGTAGGACATGGTTCTCCCTGGTCCTGCAATCTGACAGCTTGTAATTTGAACTGTATACACATTAAATAGTACTGGGGACAGAGGTATCAAAAAACCTGTGTCCTAGTAAGTACTATTGTTGTTCTGATTCAATGCAGCAGTACCTTGTACTGTATATAGAGAATGTATGTTATTACATACATATTTCATTGATTAGGAAGAAGTTGTTATAATGAGTTTTCACTTTATAAAGTTCTGATGTTCCATTTCACTAATATGGTTTTTCTTTTCATATATATGTATAGGTAACCATACTATCATGGTGTGGCTTTCATCAGACTGTGTCATGGGCCTCCTTTTTAATGTTTCTTTCAATGCCCAGCTGCTTCAATAGTTTTTTTTAGTTTTCAATTGCGGTATCCTGAACCAACTGTGATTTTTTTTCACAGGCGATAGATCGTTAGCCTATCGCCCAACTTTTCTAAGTCCACTCTTACAACATGCATGGAAAGAATACAATAGCATATTATTAGCATTAAGACTAGCAGTGCATTGGTTACTACAGGAGTGGAAGAAAAATCATGCAGCAAACAAGATGTGAACCAGGTCTGCTCAGATTGTACCAACTCTCCTTGACATCCGAGTCGCGTTAAAACACGTTTTCTGTCTTTGACCACAGAGAACTCATAAAAAAGATGCAATTTTAGTTAATATTTTTAACATACATAAGCTACCATACTATGAATGTGGTATGAACAGGTATGTAAATTCCTCGAGAGCCACAAATGTATAACATTAGTACATGCCAGAAATTGTCAATGCCACAATGACCAAATCAGACCTACTTGTAAACACACAAAAACACATAAATATAAACAAGATTGCTTAAAATGTGACACAAGTAAATGGAATAAAGAAATATATAAGCATCAAGGATTTATTAACAAAGATAAATCATGCAGCAAATGGGATTTCAACAAGGTCTGCTCAGATAGCAACAACTCGCCCCACAACTTGAGTCTACAAGTTTTCCATCTTCGACTACATAACATCCCTAATAAACATCACATCCCTAATAAACATCACATCCCTAATAAACATCACATCCCTAATAAACATCACATCCCTAATAAACATCACATCCATAATAAACATCACATCCCTAATAAACATCACATCCCTAATAAACATCACATCCCTAATAAACATCACATCCCTAATAAACATCACATCCCTAATAAACATCATATCCCTAATAAACATCACATCCCTAATAAACATCACATCCCTAATAAACATCACATCCCTAATAAACATCACATCCCTAATAAACATCACATCACTAATAAACATCACATCCCTAATAAACATCACATCCCTAATAAACATCACATCCCTAATAAACATCATATCCCTAATAAACATCACATCCCTAATAAACATCACATCCCTAATAAACATCACATCCCTAATAAACATCACATCCCTAATAAACATCACATCCCTAATAAACATCACATTACTAATAAAAAAAACATCCCTAATAAACATCACATCCCTAATAAACATCATATCCCTAATAAACATCACATCCCTAATAAACATCACATCCCTAATAAACATCACATCCCTAATAAACATCACATCCCTAATAAACATCACATCCCTAATAAACATCACATCCCTAATAAACATCACATCCCTTATAAACATCATATCCCTAATAAACATCACATCCCTAATAAACATCACATCCCTAATAAACATCATATCCCTAATAAACATCACATCCCTAATAAACATCATATCCCTAATAAACATCATATCCCTAATAAACATCACATCCCTAATAAACATCATATTCCTAATAAACATCACATCCCTAATAAACATGTGATGTTAATCAAATAGTCTAAGGTGTATATTCATAAGCTACTATGAATATGTACCGGTCGATCGGATACACAGACAACAACACACACACACTGCACAGGTAAGTTCTTGAGGACTGATTGATGCCTTCTGGTGCACGTATCTGTTTAGAAAAGTATCCATTGCTCGCCAGGATTGATGCCTTCTGGTGCACACATATGTTTATAACAGTATTGCTATTATTTACTCCCCTTCTGAACCTGTCAATGTACAAACAAAACTTCATCTTTCTGCTGATGATTACTGATTACAAATATTTCTCTAAAGACGGATGTGTCGGGTCATGAACACAAATAAAACGATGACACAACCCGTTTCCATTCTTTGGAATAATCCAATTGGAAATCTTGTAAGACCATTGTCATGTTACAAGAGAAAATGCAGTTGGGAGTTTGAGAATGAATGAGTGTTGAACAAAATTGCAAATATTTCCCAGCTCTGTAATAACCTTGCACTCAACTTTAAGCCTAGTCTGCTAAGAAAGAAACTAACTAAGAAAGCCCTGAACTAACTAAGAAAGACACTCCTAACTAAGAAAGCCCTGTCTGATTTCCCACTCTAACTAAGAAAGCCCAGTATGATTTCCCACTCTAACTAAGAAAGCCCAGTCTGATTTCCCACTCAAACTAAGAAAGCCCTGTCTGATTTCCCACTCTAACTAAGAAAGCCCAGTTTGATTTCCCACTCTAAGCAACCCATTTGATTTTCCACTCTAAGAAACTCCAGTCTGATTTCCCACTCTAAGAAACCACAGTCTGATTTCCCACTCTAAGAAGCCACAGTCTGATTTCCCACTCTAAGAAATCCCAGTCTGATTCCCACTCTAAGAAACCCAGTTTGATTTTCCACTCTAAGAAACCACAATCTGATTTCCCACTCTAAGAAATCCCAGTCTGATTCCCACTCTAAGAAACTCCAGTCTGATTTCCCACTCTAAGAAACCACAGTCTGATTTCCCACTCTAAGAAGCCACAGTCTGATTTCCCACTCTAAGAAATCCCAGTCTGATTCCCACTCTAAGAAACCCAGTTTGATTTTCCACTCTAACTAAGCAACCCCGGTCTGATTTCCCACTACAACCAAGCAATCCAAGTCTGATTTCCCACTCTAAGACCCCAGTCTAATTTTCCACTCTAAGAAACCCCAGTATGATTTCCACTCTAAGAAACCACAATCTGATTTCCCACTCTAAGAAATCCCAGTCTGATTCCCACTCTAAGAAACCCCAGTATGATTTCCCACTCAACATCTTACATCTGCATGGTGCTTCTGAGTGTGAATTCTCAATATCCATTTCTCATCAAATTTCTTTGTGCAATGCTCACATTGAAATAAGTCATCGTTGTGCCAGCGTAAATGTCGAACTAGAAGATGTTTAACTTTGAAATTTTTTGGGCATTGGTCACACATGAAAGGGTGTATGCCGGTGTGAATCCGAACATGAGCTTTGAGTTTGCTGGCTTCATAAAAGGTGGCGCCACATATCGCACATAAATAAGGCCTGTCATTTGTGTGACGTTTGACATGTAGAGCAAGGTTGGTATTAGATCTGAAAGATTTACCGCAGTAACAACACTGATATGGCCGCGTGTCTGAATGAATGCGTTCATGGAGTCTAACTTGAAAAGCTGTTGCAAAATAGGATGTGCAGTGTGAGCACTTGTAAGGTTTCTCACCCGAGTGTGTCCGATAATGTATTTTTAGCTGATAGCGCCTCGGAAAAATTTTTCTGCAAACTCCACAGGCAAATATTGCAGGTTGTTTATCATGCCTCTTAAGATGATTATCCAAATATTTTTTGGCTGTGAAAGCTTGTGTGCATTGGCCACATGGATATTGTTTTTTATCCGTATGTGTCTTTATGTGTCTCTGAAGTCTACTTTTGTGAGGAAAATCTTTGTTACAAGTTACACACTTGTGATTTAATTCATGTGCAAGTCTTCCGTTTTTTTTTTTATTTTTTAAATACTTTCTTTCCTCATGTTTTTTTTCCTTTAAAAGACATTCTATATTGCTGTTTTCTTGATTGGAACTACACTTTATTTTTGTAATCTCAGTTTTTCTTATCTTTTTACCTAATGAACTAACTTCAACTTTTTCTGAATAGCGTATCAAATTTGTACAGGATTTACTTGAATATAAATCACAAATATCATCTACTTTGACATTTGGTGTTTCTTCAAAATGACAATGATAATTTCTTATTTTTCCTTCTACCCGTTTTCCATTTCCACTATCACAAATAGAACCACAGAGTTTAGGGTTAACAGAGAATATTTCATTCACTTCTTGAGAAAATTTACTCACAGTTTGTTCAGAACAAACATTTTGTTTCAAACAAATGTGTTCCCAATTTTGTGGAAACTGTTCCTGTTCTGTTTCCATTGAATGATTTGTTTCATTTCCTCCTGAACTGCTCAAATTTCCAGACGCATTATCAACATTACTCTTGTATCTGCTCGAGTTAATGCAACCATCTGTGACTATGTCACTTTTACCTCTGAATTTAGTCAAGTGTATAGTTCTATGTAAACTCTGCCTGACCTCAAATTTTGACTTGCCAGATTGCCCACTGCCATTTTCTCTATCTTGCTTAGTATCTGTCACAACTAATTCTTCGAGAAATTCATTTTGTCTAAACAAATTTGACTGGATTTCATCTGAACTTTCAACTTCATCTCCCTTTACATCACAAACATTAAAATTATTTTCCGTACACAGGTGCCCACTATCTTCCACTTTTTCCAAAGGACCTGAATTCAATCTACTCACTAAATCTCTTCTTGTACTCACTTTATGACCAAAGTCCAACTCATAACTAGAGCTAGTGTTCAATTCTTCCATGTTTTCTTTCTCTTTTAAATCTGTATGCTTGACCATTTGTTCTTTCCCTCTAATCGACTCAAAGATACATGATTTCTGACTAAACTTATCTGACCATGAGTTTACAGTAGATAAATTCTCATCAAAATTCTCAAATTCTATTGAGCCTACTGGCTGTACATGTAAACAATTGATAAGTGGTGAATTTGATGATTGCAACTGTAAACAATGGGATTGTGTAATAGGATTCAGTGTAACAAAGTTGTTCTCCGAAGGTACATCATTTATAGAAGAGATATGGACTTGATGAGGGGTATCACTTTCACAACAAGAATTATTTGACACATTAAAACAAGTTATTTTTGTTGGTAAATCCACATTATGAACAGTATCAGTGCAACTAACAGTATTGTATTGATTGTTGTTAAAAGGGGTGAACTTAACTTTGTGTGCGGACGTTGTAATTGGAAATTTGGTTGTGTCATCCGTGAATGATTGAAACTGCTCCTGATCAGAATTTGAATGTGCACGTGGCATTGATGTATACATCGGCCAAGTTTCTTGAATATAAGCAGCCATGTTGTAATCACGCGAGTTTACAGGGGTGGGTTTATGGTGAACTATGCTTGATTTTGAATGTGAAAATGTAACAGATTCTGCCCCTTGACCAACATTGGTTGAGATAGGTGACATGTGATTAGATGACTCTACCGTGAAATTGAATTTGGAGAATAATGGTGCTTGCTGACTTGAATTTAAAGATTTGTCTTGAGAAAATAATGGATGGTTTCTTTTGACTTGCTGCTGTAGTAAAAACGGTTGGTTTGATTCTACTAATTTATTCTGATGTGGTTGATTTGATTTTAAAAATTCAACCAGTTCATTGTGCTGTAAGGGATGACCTAATTTGATTCCTAGGGAATGATAAGGTGACAAAGTTGAAGAAACTATGCTGAGAGGATGTTGTGATGATCCTCGCTCATGTGACGCTGAAGAAAGTGTTGGCTGAATGTTTTCTGTAAATGATGTCTGAGGAACATTCAGGTCATCTGGTGATGTCTGTCTGTAACACTGCTGCTGCAGAGGATAAGCATTGCTGCAGAAAGATGTGTCTTCACTGACGTGGATCCATGGAGACTCTTGGTCTAACTGGTGGATATTCTCTATGGTAGGTGTGACTTCATAATGCTGACGGGTATCATAATACTGCAATGGATGATGTTGGCAAATGTTTTGGAGAGTCTCTGGAAGATGATGAAGTGGTGCCTTTGCATGAAGCTGATTATCCTCCAATCTAATATTCTCAGATTGACACAGAAACTGCTGACTGTAACTTGGATCATGATGTTGGCATTGTTGATCTTGGTCCAACTGCTGATGGTATTCAGGCTTGCAGTAAGATTTTTGTGAGAAGGCACCACTATCTTTAAAGCTTTCTCTGTTCAAGTATGGCTTTTGAAGTTCAGAACCTACGAAAACATATAGAGATATCTACATATAGGAAAAACATTGATTTATGGGTAGAGATTTTTTTTAAACTGTTACTTTTCTGTGCACATACAGACTATGGTGTTTGGTATGAAACAAATTATAAAAAAACATCATTTAGGATGTCATGGGACAACTTAAAAAACATAATTAGGGTATAGATACCTTCTGCACAACATCAGAAAAGAGCTTAGACATATCCAAAAGAACTCAGCTATTACCCTACAATGGATACCATCACACTGAAATCATGGAAAATGAGAAAGCAGATGCTTTGTCAAAAACAGGAAGCGAAATGGAACAACACAGATACCCCACTGTCCTACAGAGAAGCAAATACAATAATCCAAAATACATACACAGCAAAGTGGAAGAAATAAATGGAAGTGGAAGAAACAAAAAGATACAAAATATCACCTCCGAAGATATAAACAGACTACAATATTTCGCCTTAGAACAGGCCACTGCAGACTGCTGGGTCACTATTACTGAGTAGAATCTCATACACAGATGATTGCCCATGTGGATACGGAACTCCTGAACACATATTTCAGGACTGTCCAGCATACAAAGAGCAGAGACAGCAGACCTGGCCAGAGGATACAGACTTGAGGCAAAAGCTGTGGGGCAGCCGCTCTGACTTGCTGAAGACACTTGACTTTGCCTAGTCAAGATAACACGACCATAGATGCTGAATGTAGACGAAGAGGGTATAGTTAGTTATATGAACAAATCTCTTCTTTTGAATCCATCCT
Source organism: Meghimatium bilineatum (assembly GCA_034231615.1). Classification (NCBI taxonomy): domain Eukaryota; kingdom Metazoa; phylum Mollusca; class Gastropoda; order Stylommatophora; family Philomycidae; genus Meghimatium; species Meghimatium bilineatum. The sequence goes on from CM067321.1 coordinate 5,825,794, forward strand.
CAAACTCCTGCCAGTTAGCAGGAGAAAGGAATCTGTTGCTCATGACAATGAAAGAGCAGATGCAGTGAAAGAGCAGGCACGGTCAAAGAGCAAACACGGTGGCTTCAAAAGATTGACATTTTTTGAGGTTCATTCTCAAACTCCAGCTGGTTCTCTCTTGTAGCAGGACAATGTTCCCTACATACTGGATCTCTCTTATAGCAGGACAATGTTCCCTACATACTGGATCTCTCTTATAGCAGGACAATGTTCCCTACATACTGGATCTCTCTTGTAGCAGGACAATGTTCCCTACATACTGGATCTCTCTTATAGCAGGACAATGTTCCCTACATACTGGATCTCTCTTGTAGCAGGATGATGTTCCCTACATACTGGATCTCTCTTGTAGCAGGACAATGTTCCCTACATACTGGATCTCTCTTGTAGCAGGACAATGTTCCCTACATACTGGATCTCTCTTATAGCAGGACAATGTTCCCTACATACTGGATCTCTCTTGTAGCAGGACAATGTTCCCTACATACTGGATCTCTCTTATAGCAGGACAATGTTCCCTACATACTGGATCTCTCTTGTAGCAGGACAATGTTCCCTACATACTGGATCTCTCTTGTAGCAGGATGATGTTCCCTACATACTGGATCTCTCTTGTAGCAGGACAATGTTCCCTACATACTGGATCTCTCTTATAGCAGGACAATGGTCATACCTACTGGATATCCATCTTCTACCATCTAATCTACAATCACAATATAATCTACAATCTAATCTACAATCACAATATAATCTACAATCTAATCTACAATCACGATATAATCTACAGCAAATAAATAATTTGGGAAATATACCTCTTAGACACGCTCCTTTAAACTGCAGACATTATTTACTAATTTGGTTACACCAGAGCTTCTACCAATACACACAAAAATAATAGAGATCAGTACTGGTAATTCAGCCACCATGACCTCTAGACATTTCAGAATTTGTTGTGTGTGTTTATCTCAAACTCCCATCAGATCCCTCTTGTAGCAGGGTTTTCCTACCCTACTAGATTTATAGGAGGATATAGACCAGAGAATGGAAATGGATTGTGTCACCATTGTATTTGAGCCAATGGCTCAACACACCCGGTTTCAGCATTATTTTCTGAACTGAAAATCTAAAATAAAACAAATATTTTTCAAAATTGTAATAAAGGACTATAACTCCCAACATTTATTTACCGGGTCAGATCTATTTACTGGATCAGATCTATTTACTGGGTCAGATCTACTTACTGGGTCAGATCTATTTACTGGATCAGATCTATTTACTGGGTCAGATCTATTTACTGGATCAGATCTATTTACTGGGTCAGATCTACTTACTGGGTCAGATCTATTTACTGGATCAGATCTATTTACTGGATCAGATCTATTTACTGGATCAGATCTACTTCTTCTTCTTCTTTCGTTCACTTGAAACATGTCTATATCTGTAATTCTGTCTCCTTAATAAAACTCACTGTCTTTTGTAGTTCATACAGTGTCCCATAGAGTTTTGATTCCAGTGTTGTTTCCTCTGGCCAATATGTCTGCCTCAGCATTTCATGCTCAGAACACTCTTGAAGTATATGTTTGGCACTCTGTGCTGCCTGCCCACATGTACACATGGCTGTGTTGCCAATCTTGAACTTTGTATACATGTGACTGCGGAGTCGGTTGTGTCCTGTTCTGAGACGTAGAATTATAACTTGTTCTGGTCTGTTCATAATATGATAGCAGATCTACTTACCAGGTCAGATCTATTTATTGGATTGTATCTACTTACTGGGTCAATCTATTTACTGGGTCACATCTATTTACTGGGTCTGATCTATTTACTGGGTCACATCTATTTACTGGGTCAGATCTTCCAATATGTATTCAGAATCACGTTAATATAAATTTGGAAATGTACAAAAATAGAAACACTATAGTCTAATACACATGTACCTCTACAGCTAAACAATTGACAAATAGATTCTTGCACGAGACTGTCTGTTCTGAATCAAGGAAAAAAAATGTTAAATTAACAAGGCATTAATAGAAATACAACCAAGTTACCTGTAACTGGAAAGTACTCAATCGTTGACGGGTGAGTTATTTCCCTTCTTCTTCTGCCAGCTTCAGGTGTATGCACTGTCTGTTGATAGACTGCAGATCCTGACAGCTTGTTATTTTTCTGTATGTTAACGTCATCTGATTCCTGGATATAAGACATGTCATGGATGTCACATAACTAAAATAGCCGTTAATAATATAATAATAATAATAATAATAAAACCCATAACACATCAGGACTGTAGGGGTGTCATGGTGAGACATTTGGTGCAGAAAGATCTTCACACATCTCTATCCTCTACCACTCCGATGCGTTTGGAAGTGTCATACACTGTCCAGTTCCTAATATTATCCAGCCATGTCTTCTTCCAACCACCTCGTCTTCTTCCACCCTTCACAGTACCTTGAAGAACATCTTTTGTCATCGATATATAATAAAATAAATTAATAATAAAAGTGATTATTTCATAATATAAATGACTATTGAATAATATAAATAATTATATAATAATATAAGTGATTATTATATTAATTAATAATAAATTTAATAATATAATTAATAATAAATTTAATAATATAACTTAATGAATAAATCAATCAATAAAGTGCCATGCTGAGATGAGTAGGCAATCATGCTTCTCTACAAATCTCTATCTCTTGTTAATACTTTCAGCTGGTGACTTCTTTTTGTGCCACAGTGACAACATATCCAGAAATGTATGTCTTTGTTTTCCTCTGTCTCTTCTCACCTTGATCATTCCGGTGGTTACTAAATATTCAAGTTTTACTTTCCTCATCACACGCCCTAAAAATCTGGATTGTCTGTTTCTAATTTTTGCTATAATTTGTTGTTTTACTCCAGCATATCTGAAAACTTCTACATTAGTTTTCTTGAATGTCCATGGAATTTTCATAACTTCATACTAATTAATAATATAAGTCATTCTCTTTTTCTAAAAAAAAAACAAATTACTGCAGCCAAAAAAATGTTTGGTTAATGGCTCAGCCAAAAAGTGCTGCAGCCAAAAAATGCTTGGTTAATGGTTCAGCCAAAAAATGCTGCAGCCAAAAAATGCTGCAGTCAAAAAATGCTTGGTTAATGGCTCAGCCAAAAAATGCTTGGTTAATGGTTCAGCCAAAAAATGCTGCAGTCAAAAAATGCTTGGTTAATGGCTCAGCCAAAAAATTCTTGGTTAATGGCTCAGCCAAAAAATGCTTGGTTAATGGTTCAGCCAAAAAATGCTGCAGTCAAAAAATGCTTGGTTAATGGCTCAGCCAAAAAAATGCTTGGTTGATGGCTCAGCCGAAAAAATGCTTGGTTGATGTCTCAGCAAAAAAATGCTTGGTTGATGGCTCAGCCAAAAAAAATGCTTGGAAGATGGCTCAGCCAAAAAATGCTTGGTTGATGGCTCAGCCAAAAAATTCTTGGTTGATGGCTCAGCCAAAAAATGCTTGGTTGATGGCTCAGCCAAAAAATGCTTGGTTGATGGCTCAGCCAAAAAATGCTTGGTTGATGGCTCAGCCAAAAAATGCTTGGTTGATGGCTCAGCCAAAAAATGCTTGGTTGATGGCTATGTTCTGAATAGATATTCTACCTATTTATGAATATAAGAATTGATGAGTCAAGGTTGTATTGATGGAAACAGCTGCATGAAATATTACAATATAGTCAACATAGCAAGTGTTGACTTGGATATTACAATATAGTCAAGATAGCAAGTGTTGACTTGGATATTACAATATAGTCAACATAGCAAGTGTTGACTTGGATATTACAATATAGTCAAGATAGCAAGTGTTGACTTGGATCAATGCTGATGTATTACATATAATAGAAAATCATCTAACAAGAATAGTTAGTGATGTGTTTCACATAATTCTTATTCTTCTGTGTTCAATCTCAAACTCCCGTAGATTAGCAGGATATAATCCAGAGAACGGAAAGCATTGTGGTTGGTTGGTTGCTGATACAGCGGTCCATGGGCTCATGCCCTTTGTCCTAATGCCATTAGATGGCATTATATTGCTGGGAAGTCTGTGGATTTTCTGCCCACCCCAGGACAGAGCCAGAGAATAACTATCATACCTCCAGGAAGGTAGGTTTCAACCTATGCACTGCTCCTAGCCACTGTAGCCAAGATAGGGTTCACTGTGCTCATTCCCCACCACCAATTGACTACTGGTTATGCCGAACTTCTCTATTGCTCCAGGCATGCAACCAAATGTTCAAGTCAAAAGAATTGTCACATCCTGAGTCACTGTGCCTCTATGATGGGCCTCAGCCATAGGAAAAACAGTGACGTCAGTTTCCTCCTCCCCAGTGCTGCACAGTACATCTCTGGCTCCCTCCCAACCACAGAGGGTGCATACATATATATTCTGGCAAACATGAAAAACATTTCAACAACAAAACAAAAGCATAACTGTATAGATGACATGCCATGAAGCTTCTATAAGAAGATAACCTCAATATAATGGCATGTCATCCACTAAGGTTTTCTGTTGCATGGGTGGTATGTCTAGTAGGCCATTGGTGAGACCCACAGACGCAACAACATGCGTGAAAGCATTGTGTCATTGTTACAACTAAGCTGAAATATCTGTGCTTTTCAGCCTGAAACATTTAACTTCAGCGTGGCCTATAGGTCACTTTCACCATCAATGGGATGGGGCAGCGAACTCCACCGACAAAACCAACTTAGTCGCCTATTACGACATGCATGGCAGGTAACAATGTCACTATTCTTTGCTCCCTTTCACGCCTGCAATATAAAGGCATTACAGATAATTGAAAACACATATAACGAGCACAGTTAGTCACATATAACGAGCACAGTTAGTCACATATAACGAGCACAGTTAGTGATACAGCACATACATATTCAGGATTATCTAAAACTATCACAAAACATACTAAGAATTGGGGTAATAAAGTTTTGCTAATTAGAGACAAATATAATAACAAACAGAAATCGATGTTTCGACCAAAAGGCCTTTATCAAGACAACAATTGAAACAAAATAAAAACATATAACAGAAAACAAACAGTAATGACATTGTTGATAGTAATGACATTCTAATGACATTACTATTCATTTTCTGTTATATGTTTTAATTTTGTTTCAATTGTTCTCTTGATAAAGGTCTATTGGTCAAAACGTCAATTTGCGTGTGTTATTATGTTTGTCTCTAATTAGCAAACTTTATTACCTATTCCTGGATCTACCTGTTGGTTTTCAGTTTTGCGCAGTAAGTACATACTAAGAATTATCCAACTAAAACTATCACAGCATATACATAACAATATCTGAAGTGTCAGTATATTAAACAGAACATATTACCATTTGAACATGCGCAGCTATAAACGCATCAGAGCTTCCAGCTTTCATTAAGCCATCTTGTTGTTGAGATGTTTGTTCCATTTCCTTGTAGAGGTCTGCTCTTGAAATAAGTTCAGATTGTGTATTTTGCTGCAAATGTAAGTCATCAAACTTTGATCCATTCTTCAAGCCTGTAGAAGCCTTTTTCATATCTCTTCTGCGAGACTTTCGTATTGCTTCTGCAGGCCTACTCCGCAAATTACTACTCACAGATAAAGGAATTATATGCCAGCCATTCTCATCAACAGGAGTCGAGATATCTACATGACCTGTAACTATACATAGATTATCTGCGACATCCTTACGAAGATCTGTATCAGAGGAGCACACTTTTAATTTTTGCCTAGAAGATGAACACTGTTCCTTGATTTGTTTTCTTTGCTGCTGCGTTATTCCTTCCATTTTATTTTTTGAACATGTTATCCTACTACTAAGTTTCTTTAAAGTTGTTTTATTATTGAGTGAAGCATTGCTAAGTTTTATTTGACTTTTAAATAAAGATTTATCAAATGGCTCAACAAATGAAAGTTTCTCATGTTTTTTTCTGTGGTGTTTTTTCAGAGCATATGATTCACCAAATTCTTTTGCACACAATTCACACTTAAAAGTATCCCCTGAATGAATACGTAAATGCCTGACTAATGCATTTTTTATTCGAAATGTTTTCGGACACTTATCACACATGAATGGTCTAAGTCCTGTATGAATACGTTCATGCTGCTTTAGTTTTTCTTTCTGTTTAAAACTTTTGCTGCAGTGGCTACAGGAATATGGTGACTCTTTGGTATGCGTTTTTATATGTTGTCTCAACCCAGATGAAGAACTAAATTCCTTTTTACAATATGAGCAACCGTATGGTTTCTCTCCTGTATGTCGTCTCTGATGAAGTTTTAGTTGAAATTTTGATGCAAAAAGAATCTGGCAATATGGACACTTGAATGGACGTTCACCAGAATGTACCCGACTATGGATGTGTAGACGAGTCTTGGTTGGAAAAGCCTTGTCGCATTCCAAACAAGAAAATACCTCTGGATGATCGTGTTTATGCAAATGTTTAGCCAATACCTTTTTGTTACTGTAGACTCGATTACAAATTCCACATTTCATTTTCCTTTTTAGCGGATGTGGCATGATGTCACCCATTGCAGGAAAATTAATCAGACTGTAAATCATAAACAATATATAGAAATTACTGCAACATACAAATCTTTTTAATACACCTTTTTACTATAACTATTTTACAAAAGCCTAAACCAGAAATGATGTGGCCAATAGTCTTGAAGCACTCAATTTATTTGAGAGAATTAACGAAAAAGGATATTTTGCTTCAGTAATTGTATTCATGGCAGCTGTAAAGCAAAATATGCCAGAGTTATCTCCTTTTCATATGCTACATGGGTATTTACTGGTGGAAACTAAGATGGCATTCACTTAGAGTTCTCACAAATTGGACGGTATTTATGACAGAAACAAATTAGAACTATATGCAACCTTGCTTCAAGATTTAATTTTAAACAAATGAGAACTATATGCAACCATGCTTCAAGATTTATTTTTAAACAAATGAGAACTATATGCAACCTTGCTTCAAGATTTATTTTTAAACAAATGAGAACTATATGCAACTTTGCTTCAAGATTTATTTTTAAACAAATGAAACCAGTTTGCATGAAGTTCTCAAGATTTATTTTCATTAACGTTTTAGGCCTACGAGTAGTTAGATACATAAATAGATCATCTATTTGCATGTTAAAGTGTTCAGACATTGCATAATTAGACGTATAGGCCCTACTGTAATTAGTATTCTGTCAAACTAAAAATGCAATGAAATTAGCAACAATTTGGGGACTTGGTCAGAAGCTGTGTATGATTCTGTTTTCTAGCCTAGTGACTGACATTTTAGTTTCTCCAGTTTTCAGACATGTTTTATACCCAGTTTCTAGCTAGATTTTTCTCCAGACTTCAGACATGTTTTACACCCAGTTTCTAGCTAGATTTTAATTTCTCCAGTTTTCAGATGTTTTACACCCAGTTTCTAGCTAGATTTTAGTTTCTCCAGTTTTCAGACATGTTTTATACCCAGTTTCTAGCTATATTTTTTATTTGGCAAGCGCCTCCCATACCTCTACAGTATGGGCTACACTATGCCATTTTATTATGCATATTATTATTACTAATAGTCTATTTTGTATAGGCCTATTATTCATTTATAGTATGCCGCATGGCAGAGAGGTTAGACCTTTGGTCTTATAATCAGTCTAGAGTTCGATCCCCAGTAAGATCTGGGTTTATTCTGTCGGAGTGTAAATTAAAACATGGCAGGGCAAGGGCATGCGGCCTTTATCACACATGTCACTCAAAACCTCCTGCAACTCCCTAAAGGAAAAAATATAGTATCCACAGTTTTTTAAACATTTATTTATTGTCAGTCACTAACCAGCAACAAAAAAAACCCAACTATTCTGCAGAAAGAACTGTCACATATAGACCATATCTCGTCTCAGTCACTTGTGCTGTGATGCGTGGTGAGGAGTCAATGTTCTATTGCCAAATGTGTTGCTGTTGTTGTAATCCCATGGAGTTGTAGATAGAACTTATTATCATCATTTGCTGGCTGGCGTAGACGATCATGGCTCTTCACAGTTCTCTGGTCTTCAGTATGTATCAGAATCATTGTTGTTTCCCTGCATGCCAGGTCTAATATTTTCTCACGTTGTCACACTCTGTCTCTATTGGCCTCAATCTTGCTTGTTGTGACTATGTTCTCCAAACCTCCTTGTCTCATAATGTGGCCAAAAAATGAAGATTGTCTTTCTTATCTTATTTTCTAAGATCTGTTTTGCATTTGACTCTTTCAACACCTTTACATTAGTTCTCCTGGCAGTCCATGGTATTCTAAGTATTCTTCTGTAGAACTACATCTCTATTGCCTTTAATTTCCCATTTTCCTGTTTGTTTAATGTCCAAAATCGCATCCATTTGTTAGTATAGGAGTTATATAGCACTGCAGAACTCTTTTCGTCACCTCTAATGACAAGGTCATATCACACAATATATTTTTCATTTTATGAATGTTGTTTTTGCCTGCCCTATTCTGCTTATTATTTCTGTTGATCTTCTTTCATCTGCTGTAAATGTTGTACCTAAATATTTTAATTGGTGGACCTGTTTTAATACTACATCATTCACTTTGATCTTGCACACTGTGGTGTTTTGTTTCTTTGAAATAACCATTACTTCTGTTTTCTAGATGTTTAGGAAGATGCCTTTCTCTTTATTTTCTGTCACTACTACATTAATTAAATCTTGAAGGTCTTTCTCACTTTTAGCAATCAGAACAGTGTCATCCGCATATCTCAAATTATTTATGTTATGTCACTGACTGATATTCCTGGGATATCAACTATTGCATGCATTGTGTTCTCACTGTATAAAAACAGGTCTGTATAAACACCTTTGTGTAGTCTATAAAACAGAGGTATAGGTCTGTTTTTACCTCTATTCGTGTTTTCAAAATATACATAGCATTGTTGGTACCTTTACCTTCTACAATGCCACATTTTTCTGGACTTATTTCTATTTTTATTTTGTTTCTCACTCTCTTTATGATGATGATTCTGAGAAGTATTTTGTTATTTGGCTCATGAGGCTGATTGTACGGTGTTCTTCACATTCAGTGGTCCCTGGTTTCTTTGGTAAGGCTATAAATATGGATTTAATTAAGTCATTGGGTATGTGTCAGCTATTATATACGTCATTCAGCAATTTTGTGATTATTTCTACTCCAAAGTTACGTAAAGCTACACATTTCTTTAATGTGATATTGTCTTGTCCTGGGACATTGCCATATTTCATGTGTCTTAGGGCCTCCATTACTTTTGCTGCGAGTATTGATGGATCCTCACCATTATCTTGTATGTCTATCTTGGGTCTGTTGTCATCATAAAGTTCTTTGATATATTCCGACCATCTCTGTACTATATGATCTTTGTCCATTAATATCTGCCTTTACATTTTAGACACTCTGTAACGGCATTCTTTTTTCCTGTTATCACATCAATTTGTTTATGTAGTAATGTTGTGTCTTGATTGTAATGTGATTCAATTTCTGTGCACTTCTTGTTCAGCCAGCTTTCTTTTGCTACTTTGTATTTCTCTCTTATCTCCTTATGTATTTTCTGATATTTCTCAATTTTGTTTTAATTTTGTTTTCAGATGTTCATCAATTCCAATATATCTTCTGTCATCCATTTTTGTTTTGATGTATGTTTTACTTTTGTTATTATCTCTTTAGATGTTTGGTTTATCGAATGTTTCAGCATGTCCCATTGATCTTCAATACTCTGAATCTTTGCAATAGCACTGTATCTATTCTGTACAAATATGTTGTATCTTTCTTTAATATCAACATCTGATTTCAATAATGTTAAATCTCATTTCATATTTTCTTAGTGATCTCTTGATATTCTTTAATCTTATACAAAATTACCCTACCAGTAGTATATGATCACTGTTACAGTCAACAACAGGTCTAGTTTTCAGATATAATGCTATTTCTATGCCTTTTAGAGACTAAAATGTAATCAGTTTGGTTCCGTGTATTGTCTCCTGGGCTAATCCATGTACACATCCTTCTTGGATGTTGCTTGAATGATGTATTCCCTATTATTAACATATGTACTTGTGCCCACTCTATCAATAAGTCACCTATTTTGTTCTTAATCCCTAAACCAAATCTACCAGTCACATCCTACGTCTCTGTATCACCTACTTTTGCGTTAAAGTCCCCCATCAGTAAAGTTACCTCATGATTTATACACTGTTTCATTGCAATATCTAATTCTCCATAGAAATTGTTGCTGTTCTCATCTGAACTGCTTGATGTGGGTGCATAAACTTGTACAATGTTAATATCCAATGATTTTCCTGTTAGTTTCACCAATATTACCTGATCTGATATTGCCATGAAACCATTCACCATTTTCCCTGTTTCTGTGTGTAATAATATGCTTATACCTCTCTTGTGTTTTTGTCCACCTGAGTATATTACTTTAAATTTATCTGATTATATTTCTCCTGCTCAAGTCCATCTCATTTCACTCAATCCTAAGATATATACTTTCATTTCTTGTTTGATGTTATCTAATTTACCACTCTGTGCTAACGTTCCATGTTGCAATATTAACATTAGGCCAATTTCTAGTATTGGCCTCCATTGTGACCTTTGTTCTACTTTTGAGGTATTACCTAACCTTTGCAGTGTTAGATAAACTGCGTAAGATTATAGATTTTTGGAAGGGGGTGGGCTAAAAGAATTAGAATTAGTTTATAGATTTTTTTGGGATGGGGGAGAAGAGTTAGAATTAGTATTTAGAATTAATAATTAATTCTCTAAGAATTCTCATCTAAGGCTAAGGGCGTGAATCGATATAATTGGTTTTTAAAGGGAAATCCATGAAGTTAACTCTTTCAGGACTTGATTATGTTTAGGTTTGGACCAAATTAATTTTATAAAATTTCCTTATGTGTTTTTTATTGTATCACTTGACATGCTAATATTCATAAATAGTGTATGTGTAATATATCATTGGAAAGGGGAATGGATACAGAATATGAATATATAAGTACATTAATGGTATGTGATTACTTCACAAGGTTAGAGTTAGCCTTGTGAAGTAATAAAATATCAAATCAAAGCCAGTATACTGGTGATTAGTCCTGTAGACCCATAGTATAAAGCCAGTATACTGGCGATTGGCCAGAAAGAGTTAATGTAAACAGTGCGCTATTTATAGCCCAACGGAGACCTATACTAGAAAGTCACCTAACATTACATTTAGTAGGCCTACTTCTGTGTATCGCCATTTCTGTCTTCTTGGGAGTAAGTAATCATCAGTATTGATGAGTGATAGTTTCCTGTTGCTTACCACATCCAGACCATAGGCCTATGTGTATCCGTTCTAGATTAGTATGTATAGATAGGACTAGACTAGTTAAAATGTGATCAAAACTGATACAAGTCACATGTACTCATTTACATAAACATTTGACATATTATTACTTATCAAATATCAATATCGCTATCACCACTGCTTTACTTTTTTTTGTCGATTTTTACTGTTTAAGTTTTGACTGAAAGTTTATTGAATTGACGATTGATTGAAGCTTTTCAAAACTTTTAACTTGATCATGTAGAATAGGTACTGTCACAAAATCTGAACCATTTTATTGATCAGAATTTTATCTGATATATTCATAGCTTTAAGATAGTTCCTTGATCTCTATAAATATCAATGAAATTCTGGCGAATTTAATTTAATGTTCTATTTACGTTTTGATCTAGTCGGCAGTTGCATACTTTTGGTTTGTTTACTAGGGGAAGTCAATCTGACAAGAATACAGCCGCTTATGATTTTTATAACAGCAGATTGTCATTACTTTATAAAATTAAATATTCAATTTTAACTAACATTTAATGAAATTTTTAAAGAAAATAAATGTAATTACAATTAGTATGTTTATTTTTAATTCCTGTAAATTACTGAATAGTATTTGGAGAAGTTGCGGTTGATAATTATATTCACAATTTTACTTTTGAATAAAGAAATAGTAGGACTACAAGTCCACTTTAACGACAGTTTTGGGGGAAAAAGATTTTTAAGTGTTAATGGTATGCTTATAATTTAAGCAATTATACTTAACAATATTGCTGTAAATTTCTATCAAAGCTTATGACAGATTTGTGAACACGTATAAAGCGATACTTTTTTTCTACCAAACATTAACTGAAAATGTGATTCCGGGAAATTTCTCGAAAGGCAATACTTTGTGACCATCATTTGGTGAACAGAACTCTTAATTTTTTGAATCATTAAAAAAAAAAAAGGCGCACCCGATACAGAACAGAAGAGAACGCATTTTATAAATTATGAGTCACGTATCGGTGGATGAGGTTTGAATTTGAATAGCTTTTATCCATTTGAAACTTCAATTTACTCGTTGCTACAAAAAGTGAAATTGGCGGCGTTTGGCTACTTAAATGCAATATCTTACTTTCATTTATTACGTTAATGTTTAAAGTGGTGTTTAACTAGGCTACACACGCCGCCAGTTTCACTTTTATATTATTAAAATATAATAATATTTAGTCTATAGATATGTTTTTTATCGCCTGTACAATTGTTTGTCAAATGACAAGTAACTTTTACTATTTATTAAAATTTATAGTAGAGTCCGAACACATTTGTCATTACTAAATAAAAATTAATTAGTAGGCATTAGCACAAAATTTTCAAAATAGGTATACAGCGTTATACATACCACAGTTAGATAGCCTTGAAAATTGCAATTCAATGATGCCTCAACCAAGTCTGTACGTCAATTCTGAAAAAAGTTATGAATTTTTTTGAATTTTGTATCAAAATAATTTACATGGAATATATAAGGAAATATAAGCTGATTAGTGCACAAAGTTGTGACCAAGAATTGTAGCAGAGCCAATAATTCATGACATATCTGAGTCATTAATGATACAAACTATACATTTTTGTGTTCGGGAAGAAAAGACGAATCTGGGGAGTACATTTTGCTAATTTTCAAATTAAATCAAAGCTAATTAATATTCAAAATGGCGGTGAATTTACATAATTAAAATTGAATTGAATAGCCTAATTATTAAACATTTCAGTTAATTATGATAAAATATGCTACAAAAAATATACATGTCTGTGTTTGGGAAGGCAAGACGAATCTGCAGATCACATTGACATAATTTTCATATGCAACCACAGCTAATTAATATTCAACATGGCAGACTATCATCATCATCATGTGCCAATAAAAGTGAACATTTTAAAAACATGTTGGGAATGAAATGGAGTCATCATATGTCTTTCAAACTTGGTATATAAAACATTGGCAAAAGCAAAAAAAAATAGTACATTAAAAATGGATAATGAAAATACACAAAGGTATGTCATGTGACATAATCAGAATCAATTGCAAGCTACTCAAACAATATCCACTGTTTTTGCCAGATAGATGCACAAATGTGTACAGAAAAGATTTGATGTCTTAAAAATGTCCACTTATATATGCCAAATAGTATCAAGGACACAAGAAATCTAATTAAAGCATGGTCACTGCTTTGGGTGATCGAGAAATGGACTGGAAATAGGAAATTGTCTTTTTGAAAAGGGGACATAACTTTTTTTGGACACCAAAGAGCTCCTTTGTGCTAATGCCTATACATAGTACATATATAATATAATAAAAGCTACTTAAATTATAATAGATGATAAAATAGGCTCAATTAGGTTCAGCTCTTCACTGTGAGTGACCGGTAAAAGTTGCTTTTAATGCTACGTTGTGCTATAAATGGCACTGTTTACATTTTTAACTAGGCGATGTCACGGATTTCCGTGTAACATCAATGAAATTAATGGCTGCCGTGACGTCACATCCAGACAATCACTGAGTTCAAATCTAGACACAAACAAACTTATGCATAATCTGTTTCTTTTCGAATTTACACACTAACAAATTTTCCAATTATTTATACTGAGCAATCAGTATTTCTGCCCGCTATACACGGAGCGAGGTGCTCGCACACATAGAAATATTATTTCTAATCCTAACCGTACTCTAGGTACTTAACCGTAAGCTTGCCAAATCACACACGAAAGGTTAGGAAATACGACGAAAGTAGAGCAAAGGTCACAACGTAGCATTAAAAGCAACTTGCGCCTGAGTGACCTTGCCTTTGTTCTGGAATCTAGTCATTACCTAACCTTTTCATTGTGATTGATTGAAGTAGGGTTAGGATTATAATTTGGTTTAGAAGTAGTATTTTGAATTAGGGTAATATTAACGTGCAGTAGTTGTGATACTAAAAAATTCTCGTCTGTGTCGGGAGATGTCACGGCATCCATCGATTTATTTGGTGTTACATGGAAATCCGTGTTAGCTAGGTAAAAAGAGTGCTATTTATAGCACATCAGGTGCCTTCTCCGCAATGAAGGTTGGCTGCAACGGATCTCCAACATCCCGTCTCTTGTCTTGGTGGTGCACTCTGCTAGACTAACCTGTCCACCGTGTGATATTCTCCCACTTGTATCTTGCTTGCTTCCCCCTGACTTTATCCTCAAGTAAGGTCATCATAGTCAAGCAAAATGAATTAAACAGGTTACTAAAACACTTACCTTGCCTATTAATAAAAATATATTTAAAAAAGTATATATAAAAAAACATACAATAAAACTAAACAGGACAATTCTCCACGTATTGGCTCATATTGAACCTTTTTCAAGAGACAAACAACAGAAAACAACAAAATAAAAAACAAAATAGATGACTAGATTTCATCAAGCCCCGTCTCCATAGCGCAGGGATGGCTATGGAGACAAGGTAAGTGGTAATAGGCAAGGTAAGTGTTTTAGTAACCTGTTTAATTCATTTTGCTTGACTATTTGTTCATTAGGTTACTGCGGCACCATCCACTTTGTCGGACACCCTCTGACCATTTGGTTATTTATAGTAAGGTCATCAATAAGGTGTCTTTATATTTATATCACAGTGAAGAACTGCAACCAACTTTTACCAACAAAATGCTTTTTTCCTATCTTACTCTAGGCGTATCTATCTATAATCTATTTTCTGTGGTTATGCTGTGAGGTGTCGCAGGATTGAATAACACCATGAGTATAATCGGTTTTTGGGTTATTGCACGTCTGGTTGCTTGATATGCAGTACACTGGGCCATGTTTGTAACCTTTTCCTTGGTCTTCCTCTGTATCTTGCTGTTTCCATTTCATGTTGTCTGCTTTTGTCGCTGGCCAAGTAGGGTTCATTCTAATTAGTTGGCCGAACCATTTCAGTCTGTTTTTCGATATATGTCCACAAATGTTGTTCCAACAGTTCTTATAATCTTCTCATTTCTCACATGATCTCTTATTCTGTTTGCTGCTTTTCTTAGGCATCTCATTTCACACGTAGTAATCTTTCTCTTTTGTTCTTGTCTGACATCAAAAACATTAAGTTTGAATGAATATTGTAGGCATTATGACACAATTTTGAAAATGAGTTTGCAGCATTATAAATAAAACAGATAGCCCTTGAAAATTCAAATTCAACAATACATTGACCAAGTCTATGTGTAAATTCTGAAAAAAGTTAGAATTTTTTCCCCAGATAAATTTTGCAACAAAATAAATACATGGAACATATTAGAAAAATATCAAAAATTGGTGGTCAAAAAGTTGTGGTCAAGAATTAGAGCAGAGCCAATAATTTATAAATATCTTCGTTTTTTTTTGGGTGTTAATCGCTTGCTATGAAAAAACAATATATTATTTCCGCCCGCCATCGGCGTCAATGAGTGTAAAAATGAATGGAGCAACAAAAACTGTCAACTTTAACATGTAGCAGCCCAGCTAAAAATAATGCATATTTCCTCAGACATCCCAACATTTTTTATGACTTCTGGTTTTTCTGCATATTTGCTTTTTTTGGCGTAACGTTTTTAATCTCAAATTTCTAATCGTAAATGACATCAGTTACATTCATTATTAAATGTTATAAACATCTCTCTCAAACACCATACATTGATCCACAGAAACAAACACTTAAGCTTTAAAATTTGTCCTTTTCTGAATTATAATCCATGAAGAATTAGCGAAAAATGGCAGCACTGAAGATAGGCATTTGCAGTTTGGCTTTCAAATGCAAAAGGTTGAATAAATTATGACTGTATTTATATTGCTAAAGAAAACTAAGGAACAATCACTCTAACACACACTTACTATAAATTCATGATGGGAAATAAACGTGAACGATTGTTGTTCACGACTACAAATGCCTACCTCGATGTAGACATTTGTCAACATGTAATCACTAGATTACATCTGTCAGAATTTATTGACTTCTGATTGCTGCAGGTTAATAGACACTGGAGTGTTATCTACGTACCCAATGACAAAGAAGTGGTCAGTACGATCGCAACCAGAAAGTAGACCATTGGAAATTTGCGTAAATGGGAACAATTCTTGATAAAAAAAACCGGATATGCTTGTTACGATATCCAAGTCCCTACTTAAAGAGACATGAAAAGGCTGATTCTTGAAGGCAGGGTTCCAAGGAGGAGGAAGACCATGAGGCCAAATGATGATATCAAAGAGTATATGAACTAGGCATTGAATACCTGTATTCATAAATAAGTTTTAAACTAGCATTACCTTTTTTTGATTGTCATATTTGATATTTTCGAATTTTTAAGACAATTGGTTATGTCCCTTGATAAATTCCATGTGACGGTTTTTCTGGTCACGCAAAAACTAGACCACTTTCCATTGTAACCTTTAGGACACCCCGGGCGTGTGGATATGCCAACTGATATACGTTACTAAGTGGTCCGTGGGGTACGAATACATCAGTTGCTATTCTCTGCCTGAATCATCAGTATGCAAGTTAGTCTCACGTGACAAATGATTCTCATCATTGAAAGCTAGTAAAACGTCACATCCCCCACATTCATTCATTGAAGTTGTAAATAGAGAAGTTAAGCTTAGTATTTGACTGCCGGGTCGCTAGAACCTATTTGGTTGAATTTCAACGCCATATTTGCGCAGTATTGATGAATTCTATTGATGAAGATTATTTCTTGCGAATTACAGTTGTTTTCAAATACAATAATATTGATACGTTACTTTCTGATAATAGAACCAGAAATTTTGTTTGCTTTTATATGGACGTAGCACATTGGATTAATTAGGATTGTGTCCGATTGAAATATCACTAGGCTTAATATTGAATAGACCGGATCGGCATGGTAGGTAAGTGACATGTTTTATTTGTTTGAATATTATATTGAGATCTTTAGTTTATTTATGAAATACAATATTTTTCTGGGTTGCCACAGATCGGCATAGAAAATATCATTCTATGATTGGTCTAGACCTAGTGACTTAACATCGTATGTGAGATCTAGGACTACATATTTTATGTGTTTGTTCATTCAGTCCATATTATGATAGTTTGGTTATGAAGCAACATATATAGAATAGGCAAAGGTATTTATGAGGATTTTATCAGTGTTGCCACAGATTGCTCAAGTATGCCTATAGGCGCATCAAGAAATTATTTTTCAAACTTTCATTCGATTTTTAAAGAAATTTCCCCCTCCCAATTTTCAACTTCACAACTCTCACACATTTCATATGACACATACTACTTAAAAAAAACACATTTATACCTTTTTCACTTCTTCATTTACATGTCTAAAAATCATTTAAAAATCTATAAAAACAAAAACTGGTTCATTACAGGATAATGTGCTCACACACTCCCAAGTTTTTTATATTAGTCTTGATTTCATACTACTTCCTTGACACAGAGATAAAAAAAAAACATGTATCTGCTACCAATCATTTACAATGGTGTTAATATGTAGGCCCTTGTAATTCAGACACAAAATCAGTATGGGT
This sequence comes from Meghimatium bilineatum, assembly GCA_034231615.1. Lineage (NCBI taxonomy): Eukaryota > Metazoa > Mollusca > Gastropoda > Stylommatophora > Philomycidae > Meghimatium > Meghimatium bilineatum. The sequence goes on from CM067321.1 coordinate 5,843,737, forward strand.
TGTGGTTTTGATAAGAAATTCTTGGGAATGACATTTGTTTTCAAAGCAGATATAGTAACATGCTGGCTTTGTTATGAAATAACATCCGGCAAGTATGAACCTAATGTATTGACGTAGACTACAGACATTAGGTCTAAATCTAGAGAACAATTGTTTTGACAAGATAAGTTACATCTACGTTTTATTTCCCCAGTGATATGTTAATTTGGTTATAAAACAATAGACTTTGGTGTGTAAAAAAATGGGTAAATTGTTCTTATCTACGGTCACTGCACGATAAATAGCACACCGTTTTCATGTTTAAGCAGACGTCACGGAGTTCCGCGAGAAAACCAATCACCGCGACGTGTGCAGTGACGTCACACCCTGCCGACCACCACGCGATTGTTTGCCGTTGTGCTATAAAACATGTCGATTCACCCTTACAGGATAATTCTTAAAGAATTATTAATTATTATAAATTAATAAAAATTTATATAACCACTTTCTCACACCACTCGTATCACAGATTTAAAAAAACCAAATTACACATATATTTGCAGTATACGATTCTTTATTTACGTGTGCAAAAAGTATATTAAAATGTAAATTTTAAAAAGTTATTGCGTTTTCCAAACACTCATGTTTGATTTTGGATAAAATGTCATTCTCACACTTCTCATATCACAAATAAAAAAACCCAACTATTACATGCATATTTGCAGGATGAAATATACATGTGTAAAAATTATTTTAAAATTTTTTTTGAAAGTGCCCACCTCACTCAGTTTTTTTATGTCATCTTTGATTGTAATTTTTTAGCATTTCATTTTGAATAGCGAAGTGGCTGCCGTATTGATGCCTTCGATTGATCAGAATGCAACACAGCTTTGCCTCCCTTGAGACACAAATGTTTAGAGGGGGGGGTGCTAAGTTTAAAATTAAGTCTAAACCCCGCCCCCAACTCCCCTCTGAACTCTAGAAACATCCCTTCTATGATGCGCATTAAATCGTGGCATAATTTTATCCCTGCCAAAATTAGCCTTTTTTTTTCTTCTGGCGACATGGCCTGCTAATGGCGTAATTTCATTGCAGCGTGACAACTGTGTGCACTATAACAATCTTGAAAGGAACCTGTGCATAATATCTAACTTTGTTCACATTTTGAAAATTGGCGAAATATGCGGTAGGCACATGTTATGGGATTGGACCCAAAAAAAGGTTATTGTGTTTTCCAAACACCCAGAAAAGAAAAAAACTAAAAAAAATAGCTCGTTTGGGAGAGTTAATTGTTCCAATATGGCAGAATGTGTGAAATACACATGGAGACGTCTTTAATGAGTATTTCTCATGTATAAATAGGTTTCAAAGGTAGGATTGTATGATGTATAGAAAGTAATGTAAATATAATCTTAGCATTACAATAAGTAGCATTTTGCACTTGAAATAACTCTGGGGCTTTTAAATTAATTCAGAAAGTGCAGGCATTCATTACAACACTTAGAAAGTTAAGTGGCTCTTGTGTGGATTGGATTTTATATGAATGTTTGAAGACGATGTTGAAGCACACACAAAAATTGTGTACACCCTTGGTAATGGTGGGTAAATACACCCTGGATTACTGGTCAGCAAAGTGTTAAAACTTCAGACCACCTTTACATTTTTATCTGCATGCTTCCGTCATGCTTTAGATTGCCCCTTGCTGTATCGTGTTTCTATGTCGGTAACAGTACTGCATATACACAAAATCTGAATGTTGCTGCTATAATTGTTGTATATTTCCATTTCTTTATTTTCATTCTGAAATTAAATTAGTACTTTTAGTAAAAATGTGTTGTTATTAGTGATTTAATTCAAGTATACAGTGCAAATGTGAACATGTGTGCTACTGTCATCATTACAACATTGTTTTAAGAAAAATATTATTGTGACTTATGTTTGTTATATATTTGCCATTTAACAATACATTCCCGTTAAATGTAGACTGCCTATAGGCCTATACTGTATATCATTCATTAATTCTAATTATCACTATAATAACATGAATATTTCGAAACTAGGCCAGCTAAATATTCAGTTGTACCATTATAAAAATAAAAAAACTAGATAAAATATTTGTAGAAGCCCTACTCAGAATATTTATTATTTTTAATTTTGCTTTATTTACCCTTTACTAACAGTCCAGTGACTTATTTCTGCTTTATTAAATTCAATTTCACAGTCAGAGATGCACATGTGCTACCGTAGAATTGGGAATAAATTCAGGATACATTATAAATCATGTTCATATCTATTCTCAGATACAGAGCACTTATCTTTAACCTTCACCTAGCCTATATCAACCCCGGCCGCCGAAAAACAAAATGCCCGTCCCACCCAACGGGAATATCGTGAGATTTACACATACCACAGTCCGTGCACATAGCTGGGGACATGCGCAATTGAAGCCGGTACATCCCCCACTTCCGAAATTATCGTTTTTGAGAATGGCTAGCTATTCGTAAAAGTTTAAGAGCAATTAATCTGACCACATCTGCACACCGGTACGATGCAATGATGATGGATCGGTTTTATAGACCGTTATTTCATCGTATTTCGAATAAAATAACATTGAATCGTGGCTTGAATCATGAATTATTAGGTTAATTAGTTTCACAGCAGTGAATATACAGAATGCCGTGTTGGTTTGGGGACTTGTACGTTTGATATCGAATATTTTGAAGTGGCAGAAAAAATAACTCTAGGCCTAAGCTCAAAGAACGATTTTACTGCAAATCTACACGTTTTATACAGTTCCCCCGGCTATATTTTGATAATTTCGCAGTGAAAGAACATAAATACAACAGATTTGCATGATTTAGTTTACAGTGTTTCCAAGGAATTCGATATGTAAGGTAAGTTATTCTTTTTACTTATTATTTTCCTCTTTATTTGTTATAAAATATATGTTTTTTGTGAAAAACGTCTTTACCACTTTCTCATACGTCAGGTATCACACACACACGTACATAAATTACACCAATATATGCATAATTCAATTCTTTATTTATATGTGCAAATATTATTTAAATATCTCTAACAACCAAAAAATTATCACATTTTCAAAACAGTCACCATCAATAACACAAATTTTCAAAAAAGAATCCGGTGGCAGGGAGACGTTTCGTTTTTTTTAATCTGGCTTGCTAAAGGTTAAGATATCTTGGGAGTTTCCTTTTTCAACACCAAACAGTTTGTTCTACTAGATTATCTAGTCGTGTAGAGGTATGTATACAGTTCTATAGATTAGATAATGGTATACAGGTATGTATACAGTTAGTTCTATAGATTACCTAGTGGTGTAGAGGTATGTATACAGTTCTATAGATTAGATAATAGTATAGAGGTATGTATACTGTTATAGTGTGTTCCATAATTAATGTTACTCAATTGGAATAACTTTTCTCCTAAACTACTTGTTAGATCAAAAAGATATTTTGGAACTTGTTCTCCATGACCCGATGAAACCATGTTTTGCAGTAAAAATGTACCTAAATTACATTTTCTTTATAAATTATACATTTATGAAGGTTTTGTGAATGTACATGTGCCATTTTTTACAGTACTGTCAAGACTGTTGATAGTTCCTGTTTTGAGGAAAAATAAGTCTTGTTTATTGTTTTTTTTCCTCTCCAACTCTTCATTGGCTGTGACGCACAATATAAATATACTGGTCAATTAAAGGCATGATAAAAAGACATCAGTGACAGATTTTTCTTGCAACGCAGATGAACTTTGATATAACGTTGACTTACTATGGTTCGGAAACCACAATTTACAAGAGTAGGAATGTGTCATCATTTATTTAGAGATTTATTGTCGGACTTCGTGAATTTATTTGGCATGAATATCTTTGTGATTTTCGTTGGTCATTGTGGTGTGTTATCAAAATTGTCACCAATGAAAATCACAAAAATACCAGGGAATGCCTATAGAAGATACATTATGTGCTGAATTTTGTTTTTAGATAAACCAGAGTTGTTAAAACTTGAGACGGACAAAGAAGACGAAAATTTTTGTAATTGACAAAATCATCGCTGAGCATGGTCATACTTCTCTTCGGCTACCACTTTACCATTCACATCTCAATTCTATTGAGCTTGTGTGGGTTGCAGTGAAAGGTCAAGTTGCAGCACTAACCAAGACTTCCAAACTTTGTGATATAACAAACACACAATGTCCTCACACAAATAGATATTACTGGAGAAAATGTGCAGATCATGAGCTTCAAGAGGAAGAGACGTATTGGCAACAAGATGGTTTGTATTTTATCTAGCCCTTAGCAATAGTCTATCTTTTCGAGTATTTAATCCGAATAAAATAGTTGATGTGTCAATCTTTGTTGTTTTCACATCGACCAAATATCTAACATTATCACAGACTTATAACAAAATCAACTGGTAATTCATTGTTTTACTTCTCACAACGATTTGTTTGCAGTCACCTTTATTTACGGAACCAAGTCCACAAGAAAAAACACAAGACTATTTGATCATCAAAGATAACACAAACTATTACATACACTCTGGAATTGATGATAACTATCTCACATTTTCTGTTATATGTAGTTGTGTTATGACTTTGTATCCACAATTTTGTGTATTACTGTAAATTGAGAGCGCCATTTTTTGCTGCTTATGAATAAACTATATAGCAAAAAAACTTCTGTGCATTTTCCAATCTACTTATCAATTTGTAAAATATGAATTCCTAAGGTCGTGCTGTATCTAAGACTAACTGCAAAATATGGTTGCTATGCATCAGGTAGTTTTCGTGAAAATTGAGCTCAAGTGAGTAACATTAATTATGGAACAAACTAAAGTTCTGTAGATTAGCTACAGATGTAGGGGTATGTATAGTTATCTCTGTAGATTAGCTGCTGGACTTGTGTAGGGGTATGTATAGTTATCTCTGTAGATTAGCTGCTGGACTTGTGTAGGGGGTAACATGTTCAATATCAGACTCATTGTCATATAATTTGGTATTAGGTGTTTACAAATATAGTAATTTAAGTAAGCAGTAGCCCCATTACTGTTGCAAACAAAACATCCTAGGTTGATTACTGCATTTAGGTGCCTAAATATTAGAAGATGAAGTCTAGTATAGACCAGGATATATATATAATTATAATATATATTTCTTCATTACAGAAAAATCAATGGAAGACATAGACATGGAGAACATAGCCATGGAAGACATAGACATGGAGGCAATAGAGAGGATGTTGAAAAGAGCTAGACAGCTTGATACAGTTGGGTGGCTTGAGTCACTGCCTGCAGATGAGCGGGAGCGTCTAATAGCTTTTTCCGCCATTAAAGGACGCGAAAGATTTCTAAAAGCAGTAGCATTAACTCGTGCCAAGAGACAGCTTGAGGTTTGTGGTAGGAACGATAAGACTAAGACAGAAGATAGAAGCAGAGGTTGAGAGTATTCATGCACAGAAGTTACCTTTAGGTAATTTAGATATGTTTAGTAGGTTAGGTCAGGCAAAGTTAGCGGCGTTAGAGATGTATGTGGGGAAGGATTCTACACTCAGGGGTAAGAGGTTGTATTGTATCTAGTGTGAAAGTGGTCAGAATGTTGCATACATTGAAACATAAATGACAGTCATATCATTTATGACAAAGACTGCGTAAGAAAGGGACTGCTGATTATGTCTAGCATGGTGTAGAGTAGGTGAGATTGAAACAGAATCTGTGTATGATTTACCTGTGTCACAGCTTTTGGTGGATTATATTGTAGATATTTACTTTCTGTAGTTCAGATTCTCGTTACCTTTCTGTAATTTAGATGCCTCGTTACTTTTCTGTACTTCAGATGTTTTGTTACCTTTCTGTAGTTTAGATGTTTTGTTACCTTTCTGTAGTTTAGATGTCTCATAAAATAAAACTAAGTATTTGCTGCTTAATAAGTATATTTAATTGCTGAATAGTGTCCATCAATGTTCCTTGGTATCAACAATCATACATGACAGTATAAATACAAGCAAGGTAAATATACTTCTCTGTATGTAAAATCAATGTTGATTTACATTAGTACTACATGACAAAAGTATTGCTGCTCATTTCAGAGAGACAGTAAAAATTATATGATATATTGAAGCACTTGAAAAAAAATTGTAAGCTTCATTTTACAGTTATGTAACATTGCCATTTTGAATTTGAATTAGCCGTAATATTGAAAATTGCATCTGAAAATTATTACAATATAATCAACAAATTGTTTTGTCTTTCGAAATACACTGTATTGAATATTTTATTGTAAATAACTAAAATCTTTGACTATTAAATTCAGTTTTAATTATGCAAATTAACCGATATTTTGAATATTTTATTGTAAATAACTGAAATTTTTGACTATTAAATTCAGTTTTAATTATGCAAATTAGCCAATATTTTGAATATTAATTAGTCCTAATTGCATCTGAAGATTAGCATAACATAATCAAGTTTCGTTTTGTTTTTTGTACATAAATATGTATTTTTATTCCATATTTTATCGTGAGATATTCCATAAATTATTAGCTCGACTAATTCTTGGTCACAACTTTCTGCACTAGCCCGTTCATATTTTCTTACGTTTCAATATAATCTTTTTGTGAAATTAATAAAAATTCAGAACTTTTCTCAGAATTGACCTACAGACTCAGTTGATGTATTGTTGAATTGCAAATTTGTATGGTTATTTTGCTGTGGTGTATATAATGCTGTAAAACCATTTTGAAAATTGAGTCCAAATGCTTAGAACATCCCTGGCCAATGCAGACATGCTTGCTCCTGGACAGGCGGTGAATGTCCATGATGAAGATGGTGTTCTGAAAAGAATACGTCACTTGACAGATATCAAATATGCTTACTGCCTACATAGAAACATGCAATGACGTCATTGTAATATGTAGCTATGTGTATTTTTAAGTTGTCTATTTAAGAGAGAGTCCGTTATTTTTTTCATACATTAATTATAGATGAGCGTTTTTCAGACCAAACTGACTCCTAAATTTATGTATTTTACCCCAAATATTGGAAGCCTAGGTCTGAAATTATAAATAAAATATGTTTCTCAAACGTTTTGTTGCAGAGACTATCAATTTGTGTTTCCCAGTTTGGTAGGAAGGACTAGGCTGGGCAGTATTGTATTCCAATCTGTCAATTGTGCATGATTATGCCCTATTGTATAATTGTGTTGCTTCATTTACATATTTTGACTTTTGTTATTGTTTTATTTCCTCAATTTATTAATTTATAGATTGATACCTACATATATATGTATTTGTATATGCATATTATTTTACATGGTTCTATGTATCCATACAGTTACTTTGGGTCACACATTCGTATGTGTGCATAATCTTGTCTTATGGTATTACATGTGAATAATATCATCATGTTTATGGGAATGCATTTATATATCTATGTGTGCAAATGTTCATGTTATTTGTGTTTATATGAATGCATGTATATATATTTGTGCTGATGCTTATTTTGTGTCATTATATACACCTATTCTTGTGTGAACCCTTACTTATGTTTGGATACATTTACATGCTTGTGCATTTTATGTGGGTATCTTTCTTATATCTATGTATTGATCTTGTTAAAGAGCAAGAGCGTGTTGATGAGGTATTCGAACGGCACTCTGTTATATGCGTCCTCTAAGTCAACCGCGACAGCACACGTTTCCATACCTGATTAGAAACTCTCGATTACCTCGTAGGCGAAAACAGTGGCATTGCACCATGTTTCTTTATGATGTCTGTAGCCTCCAAGCGTGCTCGGAAAAATGTGACTCTCTTCCAGATTTCGAGCAAGATGCTGTGCTACAATCTTCTCAATAAGTTTGCCTATAGAGTTCTGCATCGTTATGATTTGTTAGCCGTTGATCTGAACGTGGTTTTTATTGGGTTATTTATTTGATATTTGTGTGTATATGTGTACTTAGGTATTTATGCTTATTCAAATGGAATGTTTGTGTGTGTGTTTAGTTGATGTGCATATATTTTGATGTGGATTTATCCTATGTGCTGTCAATTGCTATTCTTCCTTGTACATTTCTGTGTTCTCCATATCTATTTGTAGCTCTGCCCTCCCTCTTACTAATTTCTTTCTCTATCCTTTCCCCTTTTATCTTACGCTTTATTTCCCCACCCCAGTTTTTCATATATTGAAAGCATCATTTTGCACTTCATATGAAAGACACACTAGAACCACCACTTTGGCAATGGTCTTTTGTGGGGGGGGGGGGTGTTGCCTAGGTCTTTTTGGCTTTTTTTAAATAGTTGTGTTGTCTTAGTTGGTTTTTGTTTCTTGATAAAGGTCCCAATAGGTCCCGATTCATCAATAATTGTCTTTTTTCTATGTTTTATTGTTATTTCTTATTATTTTATGTTGATAGTTATCTACGGTAACTTGTATACTTAATTTAGTATTAAACTCTTATTTGTCTGGTTGCTGCAGCACTTTTGGACATCCTCTGATATTTTTGTTATTTATATCCTGGTAATCTGCAGGAGTTTGAGAATGAACATAGATGTGCCAGCCTATCTCCCGAAGCCATAGAGTTTGTAGATATCGACAGCTGTCTTGAACAGTTTTTATAAAATCAGAGCTTTGAAGTGTTCTAGGTGTTATAATATAATGATTGTATTTTCTGAATGAATCTGAAAATCTCTGAGTTAATTGGAATTATGTACAATCTTAAATGAACTAATTTTAGTAATACTATAACTACGGTTGCTGTATTACTGATTTATCACAGCACTTGTGACTATCTCTTCATTTGATCAACATTGGAAATATACTGGAAATTCTTGCAACAGTGTGAATATGGTATGAAGTGTTATACGAGTAGGGATGAGAACCTTCAGGGCAGAGAAATGAGTGTATTTAACCAGAGTTCTACATGAACTATCCAATGTGCATACCCTTCAACATCTGCTGAAAGTGACGGAACACTTAACTGCCTGTTGTGCCATGATGTCACTTCATAACCAATAATCTATGCTCATCACATAGTTATAAGCTGATGTGACTTCTTATTTTTTAGTTGAAGTTGGACCTTGAGGAGTATGAACAACTGCACGCCACTTCCAAGAGGTCAAAGGTTCAAGAAGTACTCTCTAAGGAAATAGACAGACTTCGTCGTGAAGTTCTTGCTATTGAAAAGGCAGCCCAGGCACCAAAAGCTACAGGGAGCAAATCATCTAGCAGTACTGGTGGTGGAGATAACTCATCTAGTTACCAGGAAAATATCACTAATTATGGTAGGTGTTCATATGTTCTTCTGTCTTCAGAGATATAAGAGCTAAGCAATGTTTCCTGCATTATCTCTATTGTTGTAGATTTCATGCAAAGGTAAACAAATATTCTGTGTACTTTCTAGCTATCCATCTTCCTTCATCCCCGAATATGGTGCATTGGGCAGAAACCAGTGCTTACTAGTAGCTGCTGTGTGTAGTTCTTGCATGTTGTTGAGATCCAATGTCTTTGTTGGTAATTCTGCAGATAGTTTATCTTGGTCTTCTTCTCTGTATTTTGCCATCTTGTATCCATTTTAATGCTTGTAGTGGCAGTTTATTTTCATTCAAGTGCCATCCCAAAATGAAGGTGATCACTTTTCTTCACAACTCTTTCTCTTGTATTATTAATACGTTCCAGTTGGTGACATCTTTTTGTGCCGCAGTGACAAAACTTGTCCAGAAATTTATCTTTGTCTTCCTCTGTCTTGTCTCTCCTTGATTTTTCTTAACTGTCTACATTTAATTTTGCTATAATTTTTCTTTTTACTCCATCTCTGAGGACTTCTACATTAATTTTTGTGGCTGTCCATGGAATTTTCTTCATTCCTCTCAGTTGCCTCCAGCTTGTCTTGATCTTTTTTTATTACCATCCATGCTTCTTATCCATAAAGAAGGATTGGCTCAATATAGCATCCTAACATTTGCATATGCAAAGATGCTTCTCCATTGAATCAAATGTTTCTCATCTTTGAAATCTGATTTGGCCTGTGCTATCCTGCTCTTTGTTTTATCTCACTAGAGCACCTGCCATCTGATGTTAAAATAGTGTCAAGATTCTTGGCTTTATCCACTTGACCTAAGTACATGCCCGATATAAATCCTGTCTTAAATACTGCATCATTCTTATTTTTGCTTTATATCCATTTTTGTCTTTCAGCGTCAGGAGTAGAAGAGTTCTCCAGAGATGGGCTTTTTTAGTAATACTGCATACCATGTTTTAATTGAATATCATCATCATCAGGTGCCATGCCGGGTGGCGTAGGCGGTCATGGCTCTCCACAGCTCTCTGTCCACAGTATTATGTATCAAAGTCGTTGTTGTTTCTTTGCCGTGCCAGGTTGTCAAACTGTCTAATATTTTCTCACGTTGTCGCCCTCTGTCTCTGGTGCCTTCAATCTTGCCTGTTGTGATTATGTTCTCTAAACCTGCCTGTCTCATGAAGTGGCCAAAAAAAGAAGATTGCCTTTTTCTTATATTGTTGATTAAGGTCCGTTTCGCATTTAACTCTTTTAATACCTCTACATTAGTTTTTCTGGCAGTCCATGGTATTCTCAGCATTCTTCTGTAGAACCACATCTCTGTTGCCTCCAATCTCCCACTTTCCAGTTTGTTTATTGTCCAAGACTCGCACCCATATGTTAGTATAGGGGTTATATAGCACTGCAGAACTCTCTTTCTCACCTCTAATGACAAGGTCATATTACACAGTATATTTTTCATTTTTCTGAATGTTGTTTTTGCCTGTCCTATTCTGCATCTTATTTCTGTTGAACTGAATATAAGAAAACAATTCAGCTTTACGTTTGATCTATGTGGTTATTTTATTTTGTCCCTCCTGTGTTTCTGTCACCTTTTTTTTCAAGCAACATGACCATCTGATAAGGAACAGGTGAACATGGATGTGCAAGGAACAGGTGAACATGGATGTGCAAGGAACAGGTGAACATGGATGTACACGAGCATGTTGATAAGATGCTGGAAAGTTACATTATTGTACATCTTCTCAAAGTCAATTGTAACAACGCACGTTTCCAAACCTATGAGGAAGCGCTCAAACATGTCGTAGGAGAAAATGATGCTATTTCACGTTTCTTTCTGTTGCCTATAGCCTCGAAATATTGGACTCTTCTAACCTTAAGCAAGTTTTTATGCGACAATCTTCACAATGAACTTGCCTGCGGTATTCTGCATCACGATGATTCTGTATCCGCTGAGCTCAGCCGAGTTCTTATTACATTTTTTCTTCCCTGATCGTACATATCAGAATGCTTTCATTGAATTTACTTACCAAACCATTCATATCGATCTCTTGTAAACATTTGAAGTCCTCATGTAGACATCACTGTCAGGACCTGCGAGTATTCTACAACCATTTAGAGCTGTCTGGGATTCCCAACATGGTCACTCTCATATGCCAGTGTCTGGGATTCCAAATATGGTCACAGTCCCAATATGGTCACATATGCCAGTGTCACATATATTTGATACGTATGACATTTTGAGTATACGAGATACCCGTGAAAATGAATGGAAATACTGCCTACCACATGGTTTACGAACTAAAATATATTTTGTATAGAGAATTGGCCACTGGAAAAAAAGAACTTCATTATAAAAATGTCTGAACAGACTGGGAGAGGCATGCCAAAGACAAATCTAGTTGGATTGAAGAGTTCCCAAATTGGAGAGTTGTCTTCTATTGTCTTTTGAGACCCTGACAAAATTCTAATCAATCATTCTTGATTCACATTATGTTAAAAATGGTTCTTCTTCCATGTTATTGGCATCACAATTAAATGCTTCATCTATAAGCCTGAATGATTTTTCAGAAGGTTAGTTTATCAAATAATATTCCTGATTGACTTGTCATCTCTATAATAACACAGCGTAGATATGTGACGATTTAATGCTTCTTTGTTGTGTGACACTTCAGTGCTCCTGTATGTGACACTTCAGTGCTCCTGTATGTGACACTTTAGGGCTCCATTGATCTATTTTAAATTAATGCTGTATTTTATATTTTCAGCTTGGGATCAGTCTGACAAGTTCCTAAAGCTGTACCTTAGCTTGGGTAACCTGAACACCATCAGTGATGATAATATTGTTACTGATCTCACAAATAGGTGAGTTCCTTTTTGGGCCAAACATGGCACATATGGCAGTAGTCATTTCTTTTCATGTTGACCACTTTGTTACAAGTAGCTGTAGTACTTGTGTGTGAGTTTCTAGTTCCAGATGTAGTATACTGTGCACTTATTCTCCTGTTTTGAGTGGTTGATTGGCAGCTTAACACTTAGTAGACTGGTGACAAAACGATGGTTATACCAGCCTTTTTTTTTATCTATGACATGTCATTAATTTTGTCATGAATCGTTTAGTTATAAATTCCAACTTGTATTATATATATAGATGTTCGGCAAGGAGTTATATATATATATATATATATTCACAGTGGTTAAACATGTTTCTGATAATAATTTAAAAAAAAAAATTAGAATGAAGTAAAGGTTTAAAAAAATATGTGATAAAATCAGAATACAAATTTCAATAAAAACTTTTTCTAAACTCATTTTAAGCCCTTTTGAGTTGCCAAACTGATACTTATTGCGGTATGCATATTTTAGGAAAGTTTAATTTTCAATTAAAAATACTTTACATTGGTTATGCCATAATTTTTTCTGTCCTTTTATAATCATAAAATTGTATGTACTATTGTCACTAAATGTTTCAAAAAATGCTACAATATAATCCTAGAACATGATCCATAAATGAAAGACTTCAGTAACTCCGATGTTCCACTGATTTACATTCATTAAACATAATATTACTGCCAATAATTATATGTAAAATTGGATATAGGCCCCAGGTGGGGGAAATAAAAGAAACGAGGGGGAAAAAATTTCCGCTTGCTGCACAATGCTAATAAGTAGACTTACGTAAAACACAGGTTTATATATCGTCTCAATGGGACACCATAGACTATATCTAACACTAGTGGGTAATGATGGGCAATGATGCGCACACAAGAAATCATAAAAATTACAATACACAAATCATATTCAACGTTTCAACCAAAAGGTCTTTATCAAGACACAAACAAAACATTAAAAGACGACGAATAGAAAAATTATCACAACGTCCAACGGAAATATGGAAATGATATGCCGGAAGGTCAGAAAGTACATAAAAATGTAAATATATGTGGAAACGAAACGAACAAAAAGATGAGTAAATGACGGAACAAAAAGAATAAAGACAAAGACCACACCAAACCAGTACTAGACATAAGAGTGGTCGGAATTGAGTCCAAAAGGCTTGAGTGTACCCATTTCGAAAATGAGACGATTTTCTAGAGCATACCTAGATCTATCATCGGTGGTGCAAGATCTGATGGCGGTGACCTGAATATCCAAAGCACCATGATGACCATTGCCGTTGAAGTGTGTGGCCACAGGAGTGGGTGTTCTGTGCTTGATGGCATGCCATCAAGTATTTTCATGCCATATATATCATGAAAATACATCAGTATTTTCATGCCATCAAGCACAGAACACCCACTCCTGTGGCCACACACTTCAACGGCAATGGTCATCATGGTGCTTTGGATATTCAGGTCACCGCCATCAGATCTTGCACCACCGATGATAGATCTAGGTATGCTCTAGAAAATCGTCTCATTTTCGAAATGGGTACACTCAAGCCTTTTGGACTCAATTCCGACCACTCTTATGTCTAGTACTGGTTTGGTGTGGTCTTTGTCTTTATTCTTTTTGTTCCGTCATTTACTCATCTTTTTGTTCGTTTCGTTTCCACATATATTTACGTTTTATGTACTTTCTGACCTTCCGGCATATCATTTCCGTTGGACGTTGTGATAATTTTTCTATTCGTCGTCTTTTAATGTTTTGTTTGTGTCTTGATAAGACCTTTTGGTTGAAACGTTGAATATGATTTGTGTATTGTAATTTTTATGATTTCTTGTGTGCGCATCATTGCCCATCATTACCCACTAGTGTTAGATATAGTCTATGGTGTCCCATTGAGACGATATATAAACCTGTGTTTTACGTAAGTCTAATTGTTGTTACGTTTCACGCAGATACCTTGTATTGATTGTCATAATGCTAATAAGTAATATTTCCTTGTACAAGCAGCTCACAAAATAAACACATCTTTACGCACATAATCCCCAAATGTTTTATCACATTTGAGGCACAGAAACATAATTTATATTGTTTATATAAATATATTGTTTTATAAATATATTATATTGTTTATATATTGTTTATATATTGTTTATATACCCTTCCAAGAAGAGTTGATGATGCCATCAGAAAATTTCCAAGTAACAAATCAGCTGTTGATTTTCCTTTATTTTTTGGGGTCCAATTTTAGAGCCACAAACACATTTGCAGTGAGAATAGATTTAACATGAACAGAAATGATATCTATTGCAGCTGAAACTGAGTTACAAACACTGGAATGGAATGCATGCTTAATGAGGACATTTTAACTTAGCAAACCCAAATGACAAATAGATCGTATCCTAGTCTGGAAATGAAATATGGAGATGGCAAATAGGTTGTTGGCCAGTCTACGTCAAGCTAACTTGTGAAACATTTTGTGTTTCAGAAACAGTAGCATTGCATTGTCTTCTATGTAATGTTGTTCGCTTCTATGTAATGTAGTGTCAGTCAGCAATATCTCAAGTTTTGTGTGGATTAAAAAACGGGTCCCACAGGACTTCATAGTATATGGTATACCCATATATATGCCGTCTTTCTCAACGGAAGCTGCGCACCTCATGTCGAGAGTACTGCCAAGAGCATGTAGCTTCGAAAGACAAATCCACTTCATAAACAAGACGTCACGAGTGGGATTCAAACCTGAGACCACTTTTTCAAGCCTCAAATGATTACTGGGTATTTACTCAGCGATCGTTCTCACATTCCTGTTCAATCAATCAGTCAAGTGCCATGCCGAATGTCGTAGGCGATCATGTTTCTCCATGACTCTCTGTCTCTTGTGTCATCAATAAGCTCAGTTGGTGAACTTCTACCGTGCCACAATACTAGTCCATCCATCAAGTTGCTAGATGAAATTTCTGTTGGATTTCTCTTTTAGTAGGACAATTCATTCATTTTTCTTTTGCGCTGAAGTTAGCGCAAAGGTCAGATCTCTCCAATTCTGTCTGTTCAAAGCTATTCTGTGCAGTTCTTGAATAGTATGAATATTGGTTGTTTTACTTTCCCTAAGTATTGTTTGAATGAACAAGAATTGTAACTAGATCACTTGAATGAAAAAGAATTGGAATGAACTGACTTCTGTTACACAAATCGGTCTGAACTTTACGATGTTAGTTGATTAGTCCAACGATCGCTGGAATGATCCATACTTGATTAGAGAAACACCCTCCATCAACGGACATCACTACCGGAAGTTCCATTGTTGAGACAATGGCCATACTATATTTCCAGCAGGATATTGACCAGAGAATGGAAATACATTGTGTCGCCATTTTATTTGCGCCAGTGTCCTGACACACCTGTCTTTGCCGGAACTATTTTACTAAATGTTGGCATGCAATGCACAAACCAGAGTCTTCTGTTCTGAGATAAAATGGTGGATTCCCTCCCAGCTGTTCAATTATGGGTCTTCAGCAGGCTTCATCTTGCTACCACTGATTGTTTAGTTTGTTGTGTCTTGTCCTAGAACACACAAAATGATAAAGTTTGTCTGTTCTATTGGGGTATTTATTTGTATGATAGATAATGGTTGGCTCTTCAAATAGCTTTGATGAGGGTCTTCTTTTCTTGGTCTTTTTGTTTATGTATTTCTTTTGCATATCTGCCTTTCATTTCCTGGTATGCCACAATTGGATAGTATCCATTTTGTTTCACTACCCTTCTTTGCTTTCTAACGCTGGTGACGGATGTGTCAGACCATTGGCGCAAATATAACGGCAACACAACGCATTTCCATTCTTTGGACTACTTCCTGCAGGAAATCTAATAGGACCGTTGTTCTGCTGAAAGAGAGATCCAGTGGGAGTTTGAGAATGAATACTGAATAAGAAGAAAAATCCTTTTTTTTTTGTAAGACGTGTTTCAAGTCTGGAAGTTTTATTGTTATCAAGTGCTTGTAGGACTGACAAGGCATCAGTAAGGAACAGTGCTTGATTTCATTGGCTTATTCTGTTGTTCATTATTTCTGCAGAAATTCTTCGGACTTTATCACAGAATAGTTGAACAGAAATTTATCACAGAATAGTTGAACAGAAATTTATCACAGAATAGTTGAACAGAAATTTATCACAGAATAGTTGAACAGAAATTTATGGTTGGTGAATAGGTGGATTCTGTGTAGATCAGAGCTCATAACAATAGCCCACCGAAGACAGATGTATCGGGCCATGGCCGCAAATAAAATGGTGACGCAACGCATTTCCATTCTCTGAACTACACCATGCTGGAAATGAATGAAGTGGCATAATGTAATAAATACTATATTGTGTCAAAGAAAAACTCAACATTGAATGCTTGTGTTATTTTGTGAATCTGCTTGATAAAAAATGTGTTTGTACTAAGTTTTCTTTGTACATCTCCAGGTCAGTAATGGTTAAAGTACAGTTTCCTAATAAAACTTGCCAGTTACATATCGCCAGATTGTGTGAGGATATTGTCCCAAAAGATTGTTACTGTAAGGTAAGCTTTTGAAAAACTTGCCAGATTGTGTCATGATTTTTTTCCAAAGATTTTTGTTGGAACTTAAGCTGCTTTTGACAAATGTGGCTCATCTGTTGACATAGAACTATGCCAGGAGATATCATTGCCTCACATTTGAGATGATGATGAAATAATCCCTTAAACTGTGAGCAGCTTGATCTTCTACAGCATTTCTGACAAGTACATGTTCTCAAACGCATGGTTGTGTAGAGGGAGGGTTTCCAGTATGCCAGAACGGGAATTGAATCAGGTCTGTTTTAACAACACCAAATTTCCTTGATACTCGAGTAAGCGAGTTTTTCCTTATGTAAGGAGATGCGGTTAATCAATTACGGAAAAGCCAGTCTTCTCGAGTTGCAAGGCGATTCAGTGCCATTAGAACAGACCTGGTTCAATTCCGGTTAGTCTCAAGAATTTTAATTTATGCTCTTGCTTCCTACTTGAATTTACCAGGATTAATAAGTCCTGCCCGAGGCACTGCACACACATCTAGGCCAATTATCTCATTTTTCTGTTAGATTTGTTGACCCATCCTCAGTGATGCCACATTTAGCATTCCTGTCACCTAGGAGTCTATCACAAAGGGGCAATGGTGCATTGTCCACTAGCCTGCATTTCTTCGTCTTCCATGGGAATTTTTTGACAGAAGATAAAAGTAAGACATTGAGTCAAGATGTGACAAGTTGTATAAGCCTATTCCCTAACTTTCCATAGCTGCCTCCTATGACATTCCTGGAAAGAAGACAGTGGTCCTATTCTTTGCTCCCTGAATTAGAAATCGAGGCCCAGGTTGCCACACAAGCACATTTGAGTAGATATCAGGAATGTAGGAGCAGTTTTGAAAGTTGTCTCCAAGGCAATAATTTCAATACAACTGTACTATGTTTCACCAATAAAAATTGTGCATTTTCTGAGAGTTTGGAATGCCATTGTTTCTTGAAGCGACATTGTTTTTCAAGTTACCATCCTAGTCCAGAGGTAAACTTTGTCAGGATAACTGTTGTTAATTTAAGAAGAAACAGGTTCTTCCCAGCATTTGAGAAGGTGTGGTCAAATGTCAAACTTAAAGTGCTGCAGTGCAGCCACTGTTTGTCAACTTGTGTGGGATAGCATTGTAGTGGTGAAGAATTACATATTTGCTCACATGAACAAGCACACATTTTGCACAAAGTTTCTGACAATTTGTCACCACAAGAAAAGAGGTGATAGTTGACACTTTTTCACAAATTGTGGAATGCAGTACTTCACAATCCCAAAAGATGGTCATCTATCATTTATAGAGACAGGGCAACAACTTGAGAAAATATACAATTTAACAACCAACCACTACAGGGAAACAACAACAATCCTGATACATAATACTGGAGATAGGAGAGCCAGGATTGCCTGTGCCAGCCAGAATGGCACCTGATGATCATAAAATAAATACAGACAATTCTCATACATATTTCTGAAACTGCAGGACACATCATGTCAACATGTACCCTTGTGGGAGATCTTTGTTCTGAAATTGCAGGACACATTATGCCAACATGTACCCTGCATGAGATCTTTGTACATAATATGCAATTCTCACTCATTATATGCAGTCAGTTTTATTCTTTCTATAATTATTCTCATCCACTTAGACATACCATTTCTGACATGAATGGAAATCTGTTCCTAAGATACAACTTTTTTTATTTTTTTTGTTTAAGAAAAAATCTGAGTATGTGCTGGTCATGCTAAAGAAAGCAGATGTTGGAAAAACATGGCAGACTGTGACAGAACGAGAAAAGAAAGCCAAGGAGAAGGACAAGTAAGTGCAGGTTTTCTTTATGGACTTTCTGAACGCCTCATGATCTTGGGTGAGTTCACCTGTCTCCTCCAGGGACATGAATAAACAGTCAGACGTATCATTTGTCCATCTTGGTCAGACTCTTCCTCTACTGCCGTTTACTCTGTCTTCTGCTATTAGTCTTTCCATGCTGTTATGTATCTTCAGATGACACACATTTTTAGCTTTCTTGTTATGATGTTATTTAGAAGCCAGCCATCTTTGACGTTTAATGATTGTAATACTTCTTTGTCATTTTTGCTGTCCATGGTATATGAAAATTTTTTCTGTAGCATCTCAATTTGAAGGCAGCAATTAATTTTCTTTGCCACTATTATTTAGAGTCCACTGCTCACAGACGTATATTGCCGCAGGGAATACGTATGTTCTTATCATACACAGTTTTGGTTTGCTACTGATACCTTGCCAAAGACTTTTCATTTGGACATGTTTCGAAAATGCCATCATTCTCTTAATTTCTACTATGTAGTTCCCTGAACTATTTGTACCCAAATAATCAAAATTTGATATGTCTTCCAATTCATAGGTATCAATTGTTACTTTTGGTTGAGATTTATCAGTTGTCATAATTTTAGTTCTTCTCATATTTAGGAACAAATTTTGAATTTGTTGTTGACATAATCATTTATCCTAGACCTTCTTTGTGTGATGTTAAGAGATCTATCATCTGCATATCTGGGATTTGTTGACCTCCAATGGTTACAGGTTGAAAATTAGTGTGTGTCATATCTCTTTAAATTTCTCATCATGTTTTCCCACATATGTTAAACAGGTACGGGGATAGTATGCATCCTTGTGTGTATGCAACTCCTTTCTGTACGCTAAACCACTCTGATGTGTGTTCCATCTACTTATGCTGTTGCTCTTGTTCTTGATACAGCATTACTGTATGCTGCACTGTTTCATATTTGTGATTATGTTTCATATGTGTGATTATGTTTCATATGTGTGATTATGTTTCATATGTGTGATTATGTTTCATATTTGTGATTATGTTTCATATGTGTGATTATGTTTCATATGTGTGATTATGTTTCATATTTGTGATTATGTTTCATATGTGTGATTATGTTTCATATGTGTGATTATGTTTCATATGTGTGATTGCAATTTCTTGTTCTTGATACAGCATTACTGTATGCTGCACTGTTTCATATTTGTGATTACAATTTCTACACTTGGTGCGTGAAATGAGTTTATTCTATTCATATGTGGAATTAGTGTCCTGTAATTTAAAAATATATTTCAGTTAGTAGTAGTCTTACATATCTAAAACATTGCTCAGATCTTGTTCTGAGCTGGAAAATTGTACTCTGATCTTTTCTTTGCAGAGTTTTTCTTGTTCTTTTGTCTGAGTCAGTTCATTTCAAATACATGGTATGACCAATGAGAACATTCCAAATCATTGTTTATGATACTTCTTTTATCCACCTTTGTTTGTGTGGCAACAGGGCCCTTGAATTCTAGTTCAAGATGCAAGGAATAGTACCACTGTTTTGTTTCCATGCATGTTGTAGGAGATGACTAAAGAAAGTTAGGGGATAGACTGACAACCTATCAACTGTGAAAATATCATCATTGTCACATTGTGTTTGAATTTCTTACTTTTGTCTTCTGGTCCAAAAATGTCTATGGGTGTAGATGAGATGCATGGTAATGGACGTTACTACACTGTGTCATTTTGTGGTAGACTTTTAGGTGATGGAGAAATGCTAGATGTGCCATCACTAGATCGGTCAACAAATCAGAAGTCTGTGATGTGTTCGTGGCAGGACGTGGTAAGCCAGGGATACCAACACACTGGAATGTTTCCCTTTGGGGACTAAACATACATCCATAAATCTCCATTTACTCGTCCATGTCTTTGAGACCTTATATGAATCAGAGTGTCACCTCACTTTGCCTCCCTTTGGGGACTAAACATACATAATGAGATTTCTTAGTTTTAGATGGCTGATGGAATACAGAGAACATCATTTGTGGAAATGCCCCCTTGTTCAATGATGCTGGTTACTAAACAAGAACATTAAATTATTACATACTTTATGCAACACAAATATAAGACATTCATGGCAGGTTATGTTGTTGCTTTCAAATTTGGACATTGGTAACAATTGTAGCAAGTCATTTGACATTATGTATTCTGATTGTGGGGGGGGGGGCACATAGCGCACTGGCTTATCAAATGAGTGGTCAAGTTTTTCAAGACATTAGTAAAAGTAAAGATTGTGAGTGAGAGGAGATGGCTACCGACCTCATAGCAGAGCCACTGAAGTGTGAGATCTCTAACATCTTACACCCCTACAGCAGTTAAATGTTATGTATTAACTTGACCCTGATATGAATAGGGATAAAACAGTTTGTGAAACTTGACCCTGATATGAATAGGGATAAAACAGTTTGTGAAACTTGACCCTGATATGAATAGGGATAAAACAGTTTGTGAAACTTGACCCTGATATGAATAGGGATAAAACAGTTTGTGAAACGTGACCCTGATATGAATAGGGATAAAACAGTTTGTGAAACTTGACCCTGATATGAATAGGGATAAAACAGTTTGTGAAACTTGACCCTGATATGAATAGGGATAAAACAGTTTGTGAAACTTGACCCTGATATGAATAGGGATAAAACAGTTTGTGAAACTTGACCCTGATATGAATAGGGATAAAACAGTTTGTGAAACTTGACTCTAATATGAATAGGGATAAAACAGTTTGTGAAACTTGACTCTAATATGAATAGGGATAAAACAGTTTGTGAAACTTGACTCTAATATGAATAGGGATAAAACAGTTTGTGAAACTTGACCCTGATATGAATAGGGATAAAACAGTTTGTGAAACTTGACCCTGATATGAATAGGGATAAAACAGTTTGTGAACATTTAGCTTGAAATGTAAATCTCAGTTTTAACATGGCCACTGACATTTGTAATAATTATACAGTAATTTCAGCAATCATGCTGAAGTTGAATGTACCAGGCGGAATGCCAAGCTGTAAACTGATACACTGCATTCTGAACCACATCCTGCTAACCAATCAGACAGTTAAGTTGTACCTAAAGACCAACCGGACAGTTAAGTTGTACATAAAACATTTTTGGATGCTATTTTCATTTTGTATTACTCTCATGCTTCCATTTATTCTTTTCCATTTTTCCCCCCAGGCCAAAGTATGACAGCGACAATGATGACCCTGGTGCCGGCATCACCAAACTGCTAAAGAATATGTACGATGATGGAGACGATGAGATGAAACGTACAATATCCAAGGCTTGGTACCAGTCGCAAACAAAACAAGCTGGAGGAGCTGATGCATTCCCTGACCTATAGACTGACCAACAGTCAGCTCAAATGTTTTTTTACCCATCTATTCTTTCGTTCACTTGAAACATGTCTATATCTGTAATTCTGTCTCCTGAATAAACTCACTGTCTTTTGTAGTTTACACAGTGTCCCATAGAGCTTTGATTCCAGTTTAGTTTCCTCTGGCCAATATGTCTGCCTCAGCGTTTCATACTCAGAACACTCCTGAAGTGTATGTTTGGCACTCTGTGCTGCCTGTCCACATGGCTGTTTTGCCAATCTTGAATTTTATATACATGTGACTGTGGAGACAGTTGTCTCCTGTTTTTAAGCATAGAATTATAACTTGTTCTGATCTGTTCATAATGTGATATTCATCTTGTGTTGGTGTTTGTGGCTTTCTTATTGACTTCATCATCTGTTTTTTCTGATGTTAGCTTCGGCAGCATCTTCCTTAGCCAGTTGGTCTGCTTTTTTCATTTCCTGGCATTCCACAATCAGAGGGTATCCACTGCATGGTTACCCTATACTGGTAAGACAGTTCATTAAGTAGTTTTTGTAAGTCTGTTAGTTTTCCAGACTGGAGAGCTATTACCCATCTGTAATTTAATAACAAATACATAATAGACAGTTGCCTCCTGGTGAACAGCACGCTTTGCCACGTATACCCAAAATAATGGCATGCTGCTACTTGTGGTATAAAGAGGAAATTATTTTGTTGTTTTTTTACTCTACCACATTGATTGCTATACTTTTTTTTAACCTTTTTTATTGGACACTTTGATATGGTAAATAAACAGAAAATAATGTCTCCACTTTTTCTTAACAAAACAACCAGCTGTTGTAATGTAATAGATGTGTAACAAAATGAGTATTGTCAGCTACAAGATATGAAAGTAGGATGGTGATAGTTTAGACATTTGGAAAAACTATAGCCATCTGAAACAGTTCTGGGTACCAAAGTCCAGTTCATTGATGAAATCCATAACAGCATTTGACTTTGACTGGAGAACATGGAAGAAAAAAGATTTTAACAAAATGAGTACTGTCAACTAAAAGATAGTCAAGCAAAATGAATTAAAAAGGTTACTAAAACACTTACCTAGCCTATTAATAAAAAATATATATTAAAAAAAAATACAATAAAACTAAACAGGACAATTCTCCACGTATCGGCTCAAATTGAACCTTTTTCAAGAGACTAACAGAAAACACCACTATAAAAAACAAAATAGATGACTTTAGATTTCATCAAGCCCCGTCTCTATGACACAGGCAAGGTAAGTGTTTTAGTAACTTTTTTAATTCATTTTGCTTGACTATTTGTTCATTAGGTTACTGCGGCACCATCCACTTTGTCGGACACCTTCTGACCATTTGGTTATTTATATTCAACTAAAAGATGTGGTTACTCTTAACTTAATCATTCACCACTATAAAATTTCCATATTGTCAATCGCCATCACTAAGACAAGGGGCACAGCTCCTCCAAATTGTCAATATGATACGAGGCGTGTTCAAATGAAAACGGGACTTGTGGATTTATTTAAAAAGTATCATACGCAATTTAATATTTTCAACAGAATTGAACAAAGCAACCACTTGTGAATAAGAATGCACCTGGGTTCATCAGAAAAAATCTCCGTATGCATTTAGGCAAGCATCCCACTGTTTAGGTAGACGTCGAATGCCGTCCGAGAAAAAGTTGCGTGGCTGTTCTCTGAACCATGTGGTCACCGCTGTCTTCACGTCTGCGTCGCTGTTGAATCGCTGTCCCTTTAGTGCTTTCTTCAACGGTCCGAACAAATGGAAATCACACGGGGATAAATCGGGACTATAGGCTGGGTGATGAAGAACTTCCCAATTCTTCTTTGCCAATGTTTCCTGCACAATTTTTGCGACGTGCGGACGAGCGTTGTCGTGGAGAAGAATCACACCTTGAGAAAGTCTGCCTGGTCGCTTAGCCTTGATGGCCTTATGCAGCTTGTCTAAAGTGTCTTTATAATGGGCGGCATTGATGTTGACACCAGGTTCCTTAAAATCAGTCAACAAAAGCCCTTCGTGGTCAAAAAATGCAGTCACCATAACCTTCCCAGCAGAAACCAGTGTCTTGAATTTTTTGGGTTTTGGTGAACCTGGATGTTTCCATTGCACTCCGACGACGGTCAGTCAGTACTGCTTTATCAAGCACGGCTATGGCTTCTTCTGTTGCAACAATATGCGCCTGACCTGGCCGTGCAAGATCTGCCGTTAACTCACGTCCGTCTTTAAACATATGCACCCACTCCATCACTCTGGTCCTCGACAAACATTTGTCACCATATGCTGCCTTCATTCTCCGATGAATGTCTACTGCTTGACATCCTTCAAATGAAAGAAACTGGATCACAGCACGCTGATTCACTTTGGACGGGTTCGGAATCACACCCGCCATATTGTTAACAGTCTTCTGCAGCACATATGCATGCTGGGAAGATGAACACGTGACCGTATGTAAATTATTGGATACTCATTACTAGTGCAAAATGTCATCAATATCAGTGCGCTCTATCACGCGTGGTGTAAACAAGTCCCGTTTTCATTTGAACACGCCTCGTATTAAAAATACATTTTCTTTCAAACTGTTCATCATATCACACTCAGGATTGGAAGATCAACAGAAAATAAATAGTCTCACATGAAAGTATAAAGATTTTGAAACTATAACGATAAAGAACAGGTTGATATGCCCGAAATGTTGAACTGTACTCCAGTATATGCCATACTCAAGCAGAATACTAAGGCCCACCATAATATAAATATTAAAAAACACATTTTATTTCACTGGCAGTTACAGATGTCCAGCACGTGTCTTCTTTCCTTGTTTAGTCAGTACGTTATTATATTACAAAGAAATATGTCCGATCGCCTGCAAATTAATACCAAATCAACTCCTCGTTGACAATGATGCTAAAGTATTCATATCGTATGGCAATCTCATCAAGGTACAGACCCAACATTTTCTACAAAATTCTTAACTACTACTAAAAAAATCACAGATTAGTGCTACGAATTTCCTTCTCGTCAGAAACATTAGGTCTTTCTAACATGGAATTTCCCTGTCATTTTTCACGTTATATTTGGTATGCAAATTACCCATTATGCATATTTGGTATGCAAATTACCCATTATGCATATTTGGTATGAAAATTACCCATTATGCATATTTCCATTGTAACTAGGGCTTTCGTCATTATCAGTGTACATGTGAACAATATCGTCCATATTGCGAACAAATTGTGTCAAAACTGCTAATATCAGTCCGACATAATATTTCCACGTAGAAAATACGCAGAGAAAACGTGAACTATGACATACACAAAGGTTACTACTAGGGATTAACACTGTAAAAACTAAAAATGTAATATTGATCGCAACAAAACAAGTTAAAAGAAAAAAACGACGGGCTGAAATTGTAGTTTTCTACCAGTGAAAGCGATTAAGGGGAATATGGTTAAAAATATTTGATAGTGATGGATTAGACATTTGCTATTCCAGGAAACAGACTGTGATTAAAACTACCGGTACTCGTAAGATTTGCTACTTGGGTATGACTGGAACCAGGTACCAAGTTAAAAATAGGCTGGAACTGAGAGAATGAATTATGCTTGGGATACAGACAAGAGACTCGACTCCTTTGAAAACAAATGCCTACGTACCATTCTGAATGTTAAGTGGAGTGACTTTAAATCTAACACTACTATAAGAGAGGAAAGCAAACAAACCTATATATCTTCCTTCATTAGACAAAGGCGTTGGACTTAAATCCATGTTCTCAGAATGAACAGCCTAAGAATTCCCCAGCAATCAATATATTGGGTGCCACCCAGAGTAAGAAGAAGAGGGAGACCTAGAGAAACTCTACGAAGAACCATTAATAGAGAAGGCATGTCAATGAACCTAAACAACACGCAACAATTGAAAGACCTTGCAACACAAAGACGGAAATGGAAAGCTATGGTTTCTGCCCTGCCGCCTATGGCCCTGGAGGAACATAACATAACATACAGTTGTGGAACATGATCATTGACAGGATAGTGCTGTGTGTTTACTGTCGTAGGCCCAGTTGTTTCTAAGGCTGGTGATGAGATTGAAGAATTGTAATAAAGTAAATGTGCTGCTTATTGTAGTACTCTGTAATGTAGTAGGTTACTAGTTGTTGTAGTGTTTGATCACATTTCAATTTTCTCATACTGTGTGTATTCTTTTGTTCATTGTCATACTCCTGCTAATGAGCAGAATGTGGTGTGTGATGGTTTACAGCATGTCTGCAATATGCAGACTTATCTGAAAGGCACATCAAATTTCCAGATTGATTGATGCACATACAAAATGTGCAGATAATGCTTTCAATGATGCTGACATAATGTTGTCATGCTGCAGGTTTCAGTGATGGTTACCTCTGCAGTCTTATAAAATAAAATGTTTTGTCAGAAACATGGAAGCTTTGAGTTTTCATTTGTCTGTTTCTATTAGAACTATCATCTTAGAGAGTGGACAGGAGATGTAAATACTAATAGAACAGACAAGCTAATCAGTTTAGGAATATGAACATTACAATTTACTGACTGAGAGCAGGGAAAAAATGGCTATGCAGACTTTTCAATGTAATATGGAAGAAACACCAGAAGATTGGGGAAACGCACAATCATTCCCATATGGAAGAAAAAAGGAAGTAAGATTGCACAAAATACAGAGGGATATCTTTACTAAGCCGTACAGGAAAAATTTTTAACAAAATAGAATGATTACAATAATACATTGAACCACAACTTAAAAACACTCAAATGGGCTTCTGTAAGAACAAAAGCTGTATGGATGTTATCTTTACACTTAGACAACTAATAGAAGGAGCGACAGAAAACAACAATGAATTATACATCACATTCGTTGACCAAGAAAACGCTTTCAACAGAGTAGACAGACAGACAACTATGGAAAACACTATCAATATACGGAGTACCAGAACATTTAATCAATGTATACAAGAGCATTTATATTAACAGCCAATGTGAAGTAAGAACAAATGCAGGAGTGCCCAATAATTTTCCAATCCAATCAAGAGTTTGCCAGGTGTGTGTCCTATCCCCTCTACATTTTATAACATATCGACCACATCTGTAAATTAACAAGTACCAACGAAGAAGATAACTTGAACGAACTACTCTTTGCAGACGACCAAGTACTAATAGCGACATCAGAGGAATTGCAAGAACATAGGAACAGACTCCACACAACATGTCAAAAATTCAACATGAAGATTAATACTGAAAAGACCAAAATAATGGCAAAGAAAGAAAGAAATAACTTGATAGATATTAAACACCTTAGACAGGAGTTCACTTACTAGGTCGACTGTTTTCGTATCGTTTATTGAGGGTTTCTTGGATAATACTTTGCTCTTTCTGTCTGGTTATGTGGCCGAACCATTTAACTTGTTTATGAATATATTATGTTGACGTGATCCCTAATTGTTTTCTTAGTTCTTCATTCCTGATTTTGTCTCTCAAACTCACTCCAATCATGCGCCGTACACATTTCAATGGTGTTGATCGTATGAATTGTTCTAGAGTCCAATGTCCATGTTTGACACTGATAACACAACGTTGGTAGAAAAATGGTGTGGAATAACGCTTTCTTTGTTTCTAGTGTAATTTGTTTTGTAGTTAATTGACCGATGACGTGACAAGCCTTATTACATCTTGCATCTATTTCTGCTTCTTGTTTGTTGTCATATCTCAATGTGCTGGTAAGATATTTGAATTCATCTACTTGTTTTAGTTGTTTATTATTTATCTGTATGTTGATGTTCTCCTTTTCTCTTGCAATATTCATTACTTCTGTTTTGTCTATTTTGATTTACATTCCAAGTTGCTTGCCTGTTGTGTCATATGTTTAGGTGGTCTTGCAGATTTTGTATTCCGTTATGGAATAAAACCTGGTCATCTGCAAAAAACAGTTCACTTGTTTCATTTGAATTTGCTGTTTTATTTATACAAGACAGTTATTATCCCATCACTATATACTTCAAAAGTGTTCTGAGCATGAAACGCTGAGGCAGACATATTGGCCAGAGGAAACACTGGAATCAAAACTCTATGGGACACTGTATGAACTACAAAAGACAGTGAGTTTTATTAAGGAGACAGAATTACAGATATAGACATGTTTCAAGTGAACGAAAGAAGAATAGCTAGAACATTACAATATAAGGGCAACAACAAGCAAAACCATACACGAAGGCAGGGAAGAAGGGGGTTTTTCAATATGAGAGCAACAACAATAGCATACATGGGGGTTTACAGTAGAGGGCAGCATCATGCAGGACCATACATGAGAGGAGAGGGTTTCAAACAAGTTATTTTAATGGGATGTGCCTCCTAATTTGGAGCTGAAAGTTGGGGCTTTTGGCAGTCTGGGTTTTGTTTTGTTATTTCTAGGAATTTAGTAAACAAAATTAGAAGATCATCCCCACTGTTACCGATTTTCAAAAAGGATCACCAAAAGTATAACTGAAACGATGGAATTGTGCAGGAAAATGCTGTTACAGTTCTGATATGTGAGAAAATGTGCATACTTCAGAGTGAGTTCTGACACAGACCACCCCACTACACAGTGAGCTCCCTTGTATGAAGGAACGCGGGCTCAAGAGAGGTAAATCGTGAATGGGTCGTACGAGGATACCGTTAAACAGAGTTATGCCCCGTAAAGAATAACTTCTGTCGAGGAATGGATACCTACGCCTTTGGTCTTTCAAGAGGTAGTCAGTTCCATCACTGCACTCAATAGAGTGCAGGGAACACAGCCGTGTGGACGTGGGTGCTGAGATCAAGACACTCATTTGTGAGCATGCCGATTTACACGGACGATTTACATGCCCACTAACGATGAACTTTTACTGCTAAATTACAATAACAGTGCACGAAGCCAGTGGAGCCTTTACTGCAACAACAAGCAGTCTCATAATGAAAGTATTTCCCATAACGCAGGCACTTGATTGGCTGGAATAGCAATCTTATTCCCATGCGTGCATACTGACTCCATGAACATGATTCAGAAAGTCAAAACAGGCTATGTACGTATGGGATGTGTGGAGTCCTGCGTAGAGAAAGCTGAAATCTGGACGTTACTATGAAAGCTCACACTTATCTTTGTCTCCGGACACACGGGCGCGGAGGGCCAAGCAATTAGCCAACCCTCCACCATAAAAGAAGGTCAACCTATGTACCGAGCAGAAATACTCATTGCTCTTCGTGAATCCGCACGATTAGAGGATTTTGAGATAAAAGAGCACGAGTCAATATCGAAAATGAGCTAACTGGACGTGAGGATATCCGTGGCCCTTGGAGAACACCTAACAAAGATTTCAAAATAGCAGTGAACCAATATAGAACCGGAACCATCAGCCGTTATACCCTGAGAGATTTACTGAAGCAGAAATCTGAGTAGCTTTGGACGTGTCCGGTTTGTGAAGTGGATAATAAACATATCTAATACCTAATATGTGCTGGGCCACAGCCTTATATAGATTGAATTATATAGTCTGGGTTTTTAAACAAGGCAATCTATGATTATTTCTAAAACGTCAGTGGTAACACTGTATTGGATAGGAAACAAAAATGACAAGCTTATTCAAATGATAGCCAAACTTCGAACCGCATCCTACTTACAGCAGCAGCAGTTTGAAAATGAACGGGTGACGATATACGCAATATGGCAACACTGAATGTGATCTAACACTAAATAACCAAACATCCACTACTTTTGACAGTGGTGAAATGGCGTAAACTTGTATGGTTTGAACATGTAAAGAGACAACAATTAACTTTTTTTTAAATGATTGTATAACGAAAACTCGAGAAAGGAGAATAGGTGGTCAAAAACAATCCTAGATTGATAACATCAAGGAATTGTCTGGCCACGCACGATCTTTCTACACTTCCCTAAGGCTAAAGATGTCTCCAGTGTGGCACCCCTACGACCCTGCCGGTGTATGGGTCTTATTAATAAATATTATTATTCTACTACAGTACAGAGTAGCACGTACGTACGCAGATTCCTTGAAGTTATATTAACATTCGCGTCTGCCGTATGACATATATCTCAGATCTGCAGCTTAGGTTATGGTAGCATATCCTATTCTAGATGTAGCCATCAACCCAGCATTTGTTGGATGTGGTGATTTTCTAGGCAATATAAATACGTTCAGTAGTTTTCTGTTGCTTTCTGAATGATCGAGATACACAAATTCTTGCAGCGTATTTCTAACCAAGTACCTTGGCCGTCACAGGCACGCTCTGTACCGAGTCAGGTTATCCATGGATAATACTGCAACCTGGGAGGTTAATACGGTTTTAATTGAATAAGCACCGCCGAAGATGGATGTCTCGGGCCATTGGCGCAAATAAAACGGCGACACAACGCATTTCCATTATCATGACTACATCCTGCAGGAAATCTAGTAGGACCATGGTTCTGCTACAAGGGAGATCCAGTGGGAGTTTGAGAATGAACGCTGAAGAAGAATTGAAGAAGCAGTTCCATTTGGCGTTGAAATATCGGAAATTCACAATTTATTTTCTGGTGTTACTTAAATATAAATGGCTATGTTCGAGACGACCTAACTGTACAGAAAATGGCTATGTTCGAGACGGCCTAACTGTACAGAAAATGCGTTTTAACTTAGAAATACCCCTAGAATACAAGAACAAAACCATGAACTTTTTCACATCTGCAACACTACCTACAGTTACATGTTACTAATTGGACATTATCTGAACTGTGAATACAATCCTGACCCAATGATCTAATTAACCTGCTGTTAAAAAAATTAAATTATTTATATGTTTCATTATGTGCGTGCCTTTATTACCACATGTGGGCGATGTACACATTCATAGAAAGGGTGTGAACGACTGGCATACAGTGTATTTTCCATTTTTCCAATTAAACAAAACTTCCGGGTAGCAAAAGTGGCTGGATTTCTAGTTCAGTGAGCAAATAATAGGAACACTGTCATCTTTCTAGGCATGTCGTAGGAGGCGATTAAGGAAAGTTGGGGGATATGCTGACAACCTGCTACCCGTGAATAAATTATCGATGTCTCTTTGTTATTTATGTTTACAAGAAGGCCTTTAGGTCCTTGTGTACGAATATGCATGTTCTGTGTTTGTGTTCCTGAAGATACTTTAATACTTGTACGGGACGCTCGTTGATGTTGTAATAGTTCTTGTTTCGATTGGTCTGTTCTCGGTGATTTGAGTGCACAGGCTGAAAGTCTTGACGAGACCACATATTTTTTGGAGATGTGGTTGGTCAAGTACGGAAAACCTGTTTACTTGTGTTGCGAAGCGATTCGGTGCTGCTAGAACAGACCTAGTTCAATTCCCGTCAGCTGTAAGAATTATTTTCATTTTATCATCATGCTTCCTACTTGAATTTACTTGAATAAATCAACGACAAGTTTTTTGAAATTCGACACTTCTTTGGTGCAGGACACCGAACATTATATCTTTGTCCTTTTGTGGCAGACTCTTAGGCAAGTAACGACCGTGGGATGCCGGGACCTGTGAATAGAGCAAAGAATAGCAACACTGTTTACCTGCCATGCATATTGTAAGAGGCAAATATGGAGGTTATGAGGTTGAATTGGCTGCCCCAACTCATGTAGGGTTAGAGGGACCAAGAAATTGTGCTGAACTAGATGTATCAGGTCTTTGGCGCAAATAAACCGGCGACGCAATGCATTTTCATTCGCTGGACTACATTCTGCTAGAAATCTAGAATGAATCATGGTCCTGCTACAAGAGAAATCCAGCAGGAGTTTGAGAATGAACGCTGAAGAAGAAGAAACAGAAATAATGTCTATAGGCAGAAAACCCAATACAATCAAACAAAAAATAAATGATAAATTACTGAAACAAGTACATGAATTTCATGATCGATGGATAATTTGTACAGATGACGGAAGAATAGACAGAGAGATGGAGACACGAATCCAAAACGTCATTTATGTACATTGTGAATGAACAGTAATTTTGAAACAAGCAAAAACACAGAAGAACAGGAGGTAAACATAAACATACAGGGAGAGAAACTACAACACGTAAAACAGTATCAATATCTTGGACACATAGTCACAAATGATGGCAGATGTGAAACAGAAGTTAAAAGGAGAATAGGAATGGCTAAAAGTACCTTCAATGACATGAGGAAATTATTAATATCTAAACAAATTACAAACAAGTTACGAGGAGAATTATAAAATGCTACATTTATTCCATATTAATGTATGGCTCAGAAACATGGACACTAAATAAACAATTAGAAGACAAAATTGATGCCTTTGAGATGTGGGTATATAGAAGAATATGGAGAACATCATGGAAAGAGAAGAAAACAAATAAAGAGGTGCTAAAGACACTTAATATGAAGAAAGAAGTACTAAGAGAAATAAAGATCAGGCAAATAAAATACTTTGGACACATTAAAAGACATGACACCCTATTGAAGACCTTACTTGAGGGTAAAGTCAAAGGGAAGCGAGCAAGAGGTAGGCAGAGATACAAGTGGGAGAGTAACATTACACGATGGACAGGTTACAGTCTAGCAGAGTGCACCACCAAGACAGGAGATGTTGGAGATACTTTGCAGCCAACCTTCGTTGCGGAGACGGCACTTGATGATGATGATGATGAATTTTGAAACACAATTCTAACTCGATGGACATCAAAAGGTATAACATAAAAAGCAAAAACTGTTGGAACGATGTCTGTGGTCAAATGCATTGGGGAAAAAAAGATACTGAAATGGCTCGAAGAGAATGAACCTTTATTGACCAGCAGCAAGAGCATACGAGAAATGGTCAAAAAGTAATGCCTCCTAATTGTTATTGAAGTAAATACAGTATCGATGTGCAATTTGTTAATTTTGCGAGAATCCCCAAACACTCTTCTGCACTGTATAGCATAGCCAATCTGTTTCATTAACAGATTAAAAATTCTTGAGACTAACGGGAATTGAACTAGTCCGTTCTACGGCACCAAGTCGCCTAGCAACAATTGCACACGCGTTTTTCAGTACTTGACTAACCGCATGGACAATTTTTAAAATTGTCCTCTGGCTTCCTACTTAAATTTACTTTCATTAACAGATTAGTTAGTTCTTTTCTTTCGTTCCGCAAGCGACACATAAGGCAGAGGTTTTGGTTCTCCATATGATGCGGTCCGATGCCTGCACCTTTAGTTCCTGGATAGTCTTACAGCCTATTAATTCCCCTTCTTTAAGAATGGTGTTTTTAAGGGTTGTTTTAGGTCTTCCTCTTTGTGCTAGCTGCCACTGCTATACGTGTGTTTATGTATAGAACAGCATGGCGTTACAGCATTAGAACGGGAGCACTAGCGGCGGAAGAATTCAGACAAGAAACTGCAAGACAGAAGCGGACACGTAGAAAAGAAAAAAAATCTCAACCTCACACAGATACCTTCTATTGTTGTCAATTCTGTAAAAGAACATTTTGTGCGCGCATTGGACTTGCTAGTCATTTAAAAACGCACTATTAACTTTATTATTTTATTATTTATTGTTATTATTATTATGGTTGAGTTTTTGGTTAAAGCTGGAGACTTTTTCCAGTATTTGATTATTTACTAAGATGTTCTTTGTTGAACTGTTAAGTTCCATGATAATTGATTTGGACGTGTTGATATGAAGGCCAATTTGCTCTGCGAGTGTGCATAGTTTGTTGGTTATATCTTGTGTCTGTTGTCAGATAAAGAATTAACAGATTGCAGCACAGTAACTGTTTTAAAATGGTTGCCAAAGAAGTACGGTTAAAACAACGATAAGTCATAGAATTTCTCAATGCTGGAGGCTAGATCCCAATTCACATCCACGAACATTTGAAGAATGTTTATGGAGATTCAACAGTGGATGTTTGCACTGTCCGATGTTGGATACCTCGTTTTGACGAAGCTGAAGTAGGTCAATCCTCAATGGATGACGAAAAGCCAAATAGTCATCCGTCTACCGCAGTGACACTACACAACATTCATCAAGTTGATGACATCATTCGTGGTGATCGTCGGGTAACACTGGATGAACTGCATGCCATGTTGTCCATTAGTAAAGGTAGTGTGAAGAATATTGATAAAGATCTGGGTTATTCAAAGGTTTGTACATGTTGGGTGCCCAGAATGTTGACAGACAGACATCAGAGAACAATGAAAACCATAACCATTAACGTTCTGTACCGTTACGAAACTGAAGGAGATGAGTTTTTATTGAATATTGTAACAGGTGATGAGACTTGGGTTCTTTTTATGTGAATCAGAATTCAAGAGCCAGTTACTGGAATGACATCACACAACATCACCAACAAGAATGAAGTTCACAATTTGTAGGAAAAATTATGACCTCCGTGTTTTGAAATGAGAAGGGTGTGATGCTTCTTAACGCCTTGGACCAAATGAACACAGTGAATGCAGACCGTTATATTGAAACTTTGAAGAAGCTTAAAGGCCGTCTTCGTCGACTTTACCCATTAAAAGATCAGAAAACTGCACTACTGTTACACGATAATTAAATGCCACACGCCGCTAAACGCACCATACATGCTATTGGAGAATTTGGTTGGACAGTATTACCACATCCCTCCCCTCTTACAGTCCCAATCTTGCACATTCAAACTTCCATCTGTTTGGACTACTAAAAGAAGATCGACACAGACATCACTTTAAGAACACCAACAACCTTAAACCTGATGTATGCAATTGGTTTAGGAAAAAAGACACATTTTTATCGTGCGGGGATGTTTGCCTTTATGTGAAGATGGACAAATATTAACAAATAACGAAGACTACATTGAGAAATACATTTCTAGATGTACAGACTTCCGTCAATATGGCCGTCGAGAACGAATGTGCTCTCTTTACGGTGTTCGATTAGAGGCTGTTCCTTCCCGAAAGCCTAGAAATGTCCAATGGATTCCAATGAAAGTAATGGATTCCAATGAAAGTAATATAGTGTTAATTTAACCTTTCTTCTGGGATTGTGGTCTTGTGGTGTAGTAAAGATGCACAACTGTTGAGAAAGACAAATAATGGACGGCAGAGTAACTGGGTAGAGGAGAAAGGGCAGATCAGGAAGACGATGGACTGACGACATTAAAGATAACATGAATACATCGTTGGAAAATGCAAGTCGCACGCCCAAGACAGAAGGGGGTTCAGAGAGTTCATTGGAAAGACAACGTTCTGGGAAGAATACGTCACATGACACTGACTTTAAACTACATTTTAATGAGTTTTATTTCTTTGCCTATTTAATTAAATTATAAATTAGGAAATTTACAACACGGTTATATCCAGATAACTCTTCCACCCATAACGTCTCAAGGCAAACAAGGGCCACGTCACATAGATAGATAGATAGATAGATATATAGATAGATAGATAGATAGATAGATAGATAGATAGATAGATAGATAGATAGATAGATAGATAGATAGATAGATAGATAGATAGATAGATAGATAGATAGATAGATAGATAGATAGATAGATAGATAGATAGATAGATAGATAGATAGATAGATAGATAGATAGATAGATAGATAGATAGATAGATAGATAGATAGATAGATAGATAGATAGATAGATAGATAGATAGATAGATAGATAGATAGATAGATAGATAGATAGATAGATAGATAGATAGATAGATAGATAGATAGATAGATAAATAGATAGATAGATAGATTATGAGGCATTACTCTTTGACCATCCTTCGTACAATAGGAAAATGGAAACATAAAGATGCAGAGGAAGAACAAGAAGAAGGTAGATTGAAGGAGTTACCAACATTCTGAGACATCACAATAGTACTGCATATCAAGCTACCAAACGTGACAAGTCTCTAAACTAATCATCATTTAATCCTGCGACGCCTTACACAAATCAAAAGCAGAAAAATAGACAATAGATAGTGACAGTCGGCAATGATATACTGGAGACTGCCATGTACCAGGGAGACTGGTATTACCATTTTTTCATCACTGTTAAACTTAGAAAATGTGTACGTATGGACACATTTTTTAAAACTGGCGAATGATAAAAAAAAATATTTAAAAAATAGCCTAAACATGAATTTTAACCACTTAATATTTGAAAACGGCAAAATGTGGCAAATACATGGTTATTATGGTAACTCTACCATTAACGTTTGTAATTCGTTTCGCCAGTTTTCCAGCAAACATTTCAATCTCCCACTAAAAAGTTACGATTAGCAAGGTGAAATGTGCATCAGACATTGAGCTAACAGATCTAACATTTCTCCCCTCCCTCTAAACTTACAATCCCGATTTAATTATCAGAGCATTCTCTAAAAATAGAAGAAGAAAAAAAATAGATGTTTACTGCTGTACATGGATTTTCAATTACCGCGAAATCAGTCTGTAAACCTTCCTAACTTTCCAGGATATGGCGGAGTTTCAAAATGGGGATTATGTCCGGAGTTCTGTAGATAAGATAGAAATTTATGGAGATTAGAAATTCTACCCGTACACAACGCATATTATTTATGATTTACAAGTCCGTAGATTTGAGGGAGTGGGATTTGTAGTGTAAAATCTCATAGAATAATAGATTAAAGCAAGCTATTTAGCACTAAATAAAAAATAAATAAAAAAAGACAAACTTACAATCAAATTACTGGAATTTAAAAATCAAAAGCTTTTCAAATAGCATATAAAAGCTCTTTTTTTAAATAGAAAGAAGCTTGTCTACGAGAAAGTGAAAATGTTTATTAAAAGCCCCCCCCCCCCCATTTGTTACCATTGATAAAGTCGTAACTACGAGCCTTACAATCTATTCCCAGTATAACGTTTCACACATGTCGCTAATCGTAGGGAGGAGTTTTCAATTACAATATCAAGCAAGTTGTGTCACTCATTATGTTTTATCAATATTTATGCAGTGCATATTTGATATCAGAAATCCCGCATAATAGGGGAGGGGGGAAGGGGTTGAACCTTAGGAAATCAGAAAATAATTTTTAGTAATTTGAATTTAGCCAAGAGAAGGTAACTTCAGTCGCGCTTTAACGGTTTCAACGAAAGGTACCAAAAAGGTAATGAAAATACAGATGATATATGCACGAAAATGAAAGATCTATGCACGAAAATGACAGATCTATGAACGAAAATGACCGGATACCTTTATTTTATTCTTTAAATAAAAATTTTTTGTTTAGGTAACCACACCCTCTCCCCTCCTTCTGAAGATTCATCTACGACCCTGAATATCAGAATAGTAAGAAATTATGTAGAGGTTGTAAAAATGTGGTTCCATAGAAGAATGTTAAGAAATGTTGTCACTATCTTTTCTTTCTTATTAAAGAAATCCTTTCCCCTTTAGTCAAGATAGTTGTTTCTACACTTTATCCTCTATTTGGATTCAGTGGAATTATTGCGCAATGTCATTATCGGACTTTATTATAATGGTGAGTACTTCATGTAACACAAACATAAACAAAGTGTTGTTTGATTACTTCATGTAACACAAACATAAACAAAGTGTTGTTTGATTACTTCATCTAACACAAACATAAACAAAGTGTTGTTTGATTACTTCATGTAACACAAACATAAACAAAGTGTTGTTTGATTACTTCATGTAACACAAACATAGACAAAGTGTTGTTTGATTACTTATCAACATTATATTTTTCCTACATCTGGATTTGTTAGTAATAACTACACGATCCACAAATACAGCAACAAAAGTGTGCATTTTACTACAAAACACAACAATCAATGAAAATACTGTAAAATATACTGTTTCGTAGAACACAGGTTTTTTTAATGTTTCACTAAAACATAACAGACGGACTATCACTAAAACTAAGGTGTTATGAGGTATAAACACGAAAACATACAAATAACAATACATAATTGTGTACACATTCTGACAGTAAAGGCCCATGCGCATGGTGGTGCCGGATGACTGACCAGTCACTACATCTGTGTCATCGGCATGTTCGCAGATGAGTGTCTTGACCTCAGCATCCACACTCATAGGACTGTGTTCCCTGAACTCTCTATTGGGTGTAATTACGGCCTTGGCTGCCTCTTGAAATACCATAGGAATAGGTATCCATTTCTTGCCAGAAGTTATGCCTTCTAGAGAGCAAATCTTTTTAACGGTATCATCGGCACGATCTATCCACGAGCCATTCGTCACATTATGTCACAAATGTAACGAAATGTGCCCAGAAATGGGATCATGATCGAAAAAGGTCGAGAACCACTGATTTAGATAAATCAACCATGACCGTTTAAATGGAAGACATCTACACACAATTCACTCTTTTCTTTTTTAAAATTATTGTCGTGATTTCACTATTTATATACTTGGAATCGCATGTCAAAAATAGTCATGGCGACTAACAGAATACAGAATAGTCATGGCGACTAGTCCAGTGACTAACAGAAACACGACAAAAATTTTAAAAAAACTTAAAGAATGTAGTCCTAATTAATTATGTGCACAGGTCTACTTTAGCGTCAAACGTCATGAACCAGCTGTCAGCGTTACAAAACAAAGTCGAGGAACACGTCCTTTTATTTATGCATCTTGAGAACCCTTAAATAAAGTGCACACGCGTTGAGCTAGTGAACCGACTAGCGGTTTAGTACAGTTTTCAGCAGTTAAATCGAACATTTGTCAGTAGCAGACGTCTATAGCAGACATTGTTCCACAAAGCGATTAAGCTTTCAATCTGTGAAAGTCTTCTTGTTTTCGGCTGAAAACTTAAATATTTAAATGGATATTCCATATAATTTTCATAAAAATAATGTGGTTAGTAAGTTATTTCAAATTGGGGTAGTTTGTAAACAAGTGATGTTTCTGTTTTTAATATTTTAAATTCGAGATTCTGCGTTAGTGAATCTCAGGATGTTGTTTCAGTTGTGGTTTTGTGAGTTTGTTAAGCCGAGAACATCGTGGAAAAATTGGAAAAGGTAAACATTATTTATCTTCTTACCTTGTGTTCTAGTTCTTCATCAGTACCTTCTTCTTCATCATTCGTCTAAAAAAAAGTGCATATATCAGAAGATGTATCTCTCCTATCTATATGCTTTACTTTTTTGTAGATATGTTATAATTATAATAGTTATAATATGTTGTAAATGTTATAATAATTATTTTAATTATTATTATTGACCTGCTTCTGTGTCTGTAAATAAATACGATTGTAAAGTAATAAAGTTGCTGTTAGAGTCTATCAGTAACCTTAACAGTAACTTTAATACTTTATATATATTATTTCTCGCTTATTTGTTTGGTTACTGTGCACTCTCCATATTGTCGGATGTCCTCTGACATTTTGGGTATTAATTTTGGTTTCTGTCCAGTTCTGATATGAAGTGAACACTGTGTATTATTGGTGCACGAAAGGGAAGCAAGTAGAATAATGTGAACATAGTGAAAGTCATTATGAGGCGAATAAGAAGAGTTGCGTTATCTGCCAAGTGGCATCGATAGAGACAGTGACACGTTTTGTGACATCAGAATCCTCACTTTAAGTCGACGGTGAGAAATAGACATTGACTGAAGATTTCAAAATAAAATTAATGAACAACATTGCCCCGGTACGAGGGGGGGGGGGGGGGCTCTAAGAAAACGCTTTTCAGATTGATTTTGGGTTTCTTGGATGATATTTCTTGAGAATACATCTACTTGGTTCTTAGTACTTCTTCTTCTTCTTCTGCGTTCATCCTCAAACTCCTGTAGATTAGCAGGATGTAGTCTGAGAACGGAGTTATTGGTTTACAACATTGCTGCGATGGCTACGCCTTTCGGCCTGACACATTCGACCTGAGCATGGTTTTGGGTCACTGACTCTAAATGGGATGCGACCGTTAACTCCATTCCATAACCTCTTCTTAGTCGCCTCTTACGACATGCATGGAAGGTAAACAGTGTTGCTATTCTTTGCTCCCCTCTCGGGTCTGGCAACACATGGGCGGTTCTTAGTACTAAATGCCAATTTATATTTTCATTAAAAAAAGTAGTTGGGTGAAATTGAAACTGTATCTACAGTCTTGATAGGTGGGTCGAGTGAGGCGATTATGTTGTTTTTCTGTAATTTTCATTTTTGTTCTATTTTTATTCTCTGAGTTGATATCACATAATGCGAACTCCATAACTCCGTAGTATCTAACACATCTCATTTCATCTAAAGTTAAAAGTTGCAGAAAATGGATGTGTCAGACAGAAATATGCGGATATTGCTACCGAGCTGTAAGCTATGACACAACAAATTGCATTCTTATGACTACATCTTCATAACCTGCAGGAGTTTGAGAATGAACGCTGCAGGTCATGAGGATAAGTTGTTGCTCATGGATTCGTGCACAAGCTTCCTAGTTGTGTGGTCACAGATTCGATTGCCCAGTTTAATTGGACGAACCATTTATACCACGAAAGGTTCATAGATTGTTCCATCCTAAAGACATAGGTACTACACATTTTGAAAAAAATAAAGTGTGCGCTATTCTGACCACATCGTCTTTGAGCTATGGGATATATCTGGCAAAGTGGTTAAACCATTTGCTTTACGCTCAAGTAGTCGTGGATTCAATACCGGGCTGTGACTTCTTGGTTGCAATTGTATTTTTAAAGATCCTTGAGGATCCTAGTTGAAGGTATGGTGTTACGTTGTACTCTCGGCAGAATGCGGGGTGCACTGTTGAGAGGGAAGGTGTACACAAGGGGAAACTTGAATACAATAAAGTCAAGCCTCATATGTTTAAATTTGTTGTTGTTGTTCACTAAAATAGTACGGATCCAACATCGTATTCCCCTCTAAACACTTGAATGCTGGGAAATCTTACAATGAGAATGTTAGCAACTTGTGATAATGCTCTTACTTTCTCTTTCCTGATCTCTTTCCCTGTTCCTTTCTCTCACTCTCTTCCTTTCTCTCTCCCTTTCTCTATCTCTCTCCCATTCTCCCGTTTCTCTTTCTCCACCTTTATATTTCCTTTCTTTATCTCTATTCCCTTATCTCTCCTCATTCTCTCCCTCTTTCTCTCTCCCCCTTGATCTTTCTTCCCTTTTCCTTTCCTCTTTCTCTATCTCGCACTTTCTATATCTCGCACTTTCTCTTTCTCCCCCTCCCTATCTCTAGTTCACAATTCCGCAAACTTTGTTCTTTTCTGTTAAATACGAAACCGACACTTTTGTGTGTGTTTACCTGATCGCCGGGCTTAGATCTCGTTATTGTAAAGTGTTCGTTAAGTGACCCAGACATGACATGACCGCAGTAAGAGTCGGGGTAGAACGTGGTGGCCAGTTGCTATTAAGACTTTCATTGTAACAGACTGTTGTCAATTCATTGACAGGTCCACTTTAGTGATAGATTATTCAATCCACGGGTGGCTTTATGTCATTTTATCTGAAGGCCACTTTATTCGTAGGCCACTTTATTGAAAGTCAATTTTTGATGTCATAAATCGATATGTACTTTGTTGATTGTGTCACTGTGTTGAAAAGTCTGTGTGCTGATTGGTCACTGTGTTGAAAAGTCTCTGTGTTGATTGTGTCACTGTGTTGAAAAGTCTCTGTGTTGATTGTGTCACTGTGTTGAAAAGTCTGTGTGTTGATTGTGTCACTGTGTTCATATGCTACTGTGATGATATGTCACTTGGTTGAAAGGACATTTTGTTGCTAGGTGACTGTTGATATGCTACCGAATTAAGAAATTCATAACTTACGATGATGATAGGTCACTGTGTTGATAGGTCAACTGTATTATAATTCAGTTTATTGATTGGTCACTCTATTGACAGGCGACTTCGTTAATGTCACTATGTTAATATATCATTTTGTTGATAGGCCACTTTGCTGAAACATCGTTTTGTTACCAGGTCACTCGTTGATACGCCACTGAATTAATAGACAATCCAATTCATAATTGACTAGATTTCTAGTCCCTGTGTTGATAGGTTAGCTTGATATCTAGTCCCTGTGTTGATATGTTAGCTTGATTTCTAATTAAGTATATTGATTTGTCACGTTATTGACTGGTCCTTATATTGATTTTCCCTTTATTGATTTTACACTTTATTGATGTCACTTTATTTTTCACCTTATTAATTGGTCACTTTATTGATATGCCACTTTATTGTTGGTCACTTTATTGATATGCCACTTTATTGTTGGTCACTTTATTGATTGGTCACGTTATGTCACTTTATTGATTGAACGTATTATTGATTTTTCACTGTATAACAACAATATAATAGACTTCATCGAACAAGTGAGATAGCAGACAATCAGAAGTGGCGAAGGAAATACAATAACTTGATGTACCAGTTAGCTATCACCAACAGAAAGAAAAGCCACGATTAAAAACACATACAATTTCCGGATGACGACAACTAGACAAACCCTGGAATAAAGACAAAAAAAAATAAAATCTGTAAATGAGACTTATAATGGTAGGAATATTGACGCAGGACAGACATGCTTACAGGAAGGTATTGATGGTGGATACATCATATGGACTGTCCATTTAGGTGGGAGGTGTACCAGCTGACAGTTGTTGACAAGGTGGTGGTGGAAGGGGAGGGGGTGTTTCGCTTGACAATCTTTGACACCACCAGTACTGTTTTTATACACTAGACCCTAAATAAATTGTTTGAATTAACATTTTTCTAAAAATTATAAAACAATTGCAAACTTTTTCATACTTTATATTGCTAATATGGGGGTGGGGTGTTTCCATTAAATAAGTACGGAAATTGGAGGGGTGGGGGAAGGAGTGGTTCCTCTGCATTTTTGACAGTTGTTGACAGAAAGAGAGTCAAAAGATAGCAAATAACCATTGATGTAATGTGAACGCAGCACTCACCACCACCACCCCCCAGTCCCAATCATGGGTATGCTGCCTGATAATGAGCTTGAATATCCGTCTTTTTTCTTATTTTACATTCGTTCTCAAACTCCCTTTGATTAGCAGCATGTAGTCTGGAGAACGAAATCCGTTGTTTCATGGTTTATATTATTTTGGCTGAAATATATGTCTATCTCATTATGGCACCGTCTGAATTCTGTTTGGATTTGTCGCATTTTTGGACCATTTTAACCTTTGGGATTGGATAACAACACCCCCCCCCCATATTCATAATCACATCATGGTCTTCCTCTTTTACAAAGGAAGGTGAGCATGTAGAATAAAGGCCCATACGATGTTTGTGGATTCCGATATATGGCTTGAGAAGTCCAGCGCGGACTGCTATATGGCTTGAGAAGTCCAGCGCGGACTGCTATATGGCTTGAGAAGTCCAGCGCGGACTGCTATATGGCTTGAGAAGTCCAGCGCGGACTGCTATATGGCTTGAGAAGTCCAGCGCGGACTGCTATAAATATTGTTGCAGTGTGAACAGAAATTAAACATATTATCA
The DNA here is from genome assembly GCA_034231615.1 of Meghimatium bilineatum. NCBI lineage: Eukaryota > Metazoa > Mollusca > Gastropoda > Stylommatophora > Philomycidae > Meghimatium > Meghimatium bilineatum. The sequence goes on from CM067321.1 coordinate 5,887,147, forward strand.
TAATATCACATAAATAATATCACATATTCAAATAAATGTGTATTGCTAGACTATGACTAGCAATATACAATTATTTGAATATGTGATATTGAATGACATGTATAGAAAGAGTTCAAACCACAAAGTATAAGAACAAATAGAAGAACCATTGAAACATCCATATAAAAGATTTGAATATGGCAAAGAACAAATAGAAATATGAGAGAGTATGTGAGTATAAATGAAAATTTGAAAAGGGACACATAAAAAAGTACAAGGTCGAGACTGAATGATGCAACCATAGGGACTGAAAATGTAATAGAACAGACAAGAATCATAAGAATGTGTGGGTGAGCAAGGTATGTAAGAAGGAGAGAATGCAGGAGAAAGACTGAATAGTAGGAATCTAAACACAAGTGACAGAAGCTTGTACTCTATGTATCAGGAAGACTTTAAAGGATTGTAACATATACCATATATTGTCATGTCTAGACTAGTATAATCACAACATGTATCGAATGAAGAATAGAGATGTAGATATTACTATTGTATGTATAGATTTTGTCTGGTCATTTTAATTTAAAATTTAAAAAAAAGAAGAAAAATTACATAATGTGTTCTTAGATATATATACGTGAGTGTGTGTATATATATATGTATCTATATATGTATCTATATATATATATATGTATATATATATGTGGATGTGTATACATATATACATATGTGTACAGGGGTAAGACTATGTATGTTATTTGTATATGTGAGGTATATGGGAGGTATGTGCATATATATGATTATGTAGACCCAATTGTGTGTGTACATGTATATGGTATGCATATAGGCATAGAACTATAGGAAAATTCAAAACCTTATATATGTATGAATATATATGCTTGGGGGGGGGGATTTAAAAAAAAAAACTAAAAAAAAAATAAATAAAAAAAAATCCACAGGTAACACCAACAGGCAAGCAACATAGCATATAATCAATAGTCAACCCAGACAGGAACAACACAGAGATGACACAACACAACAAAGAGCACCGACCAGACAGAATAAAGTCCTTATAAGGGCTATAAACTTCATTTCATATTTAAAAAAACAAAAACTTTCTCCACAGGTACAATCAGCAGCCGATACTGCACAACCATTGTCAGCATAGACAACTACAGACAATATGTGTTGCAGACCCACTAAGCGAATGAACAGCACAGGAAAGAAGCAGAAGAAAGCGCTCCAACCAATCCTACACAAAGTCCTTTTAAGGACTACCACCTTATAATCCAGACCGACACAGCGAAGGAACAACACAGCAAATAGCAGAAGAAAGAGCTTCAACCAATCCACAACACAGTCCTTTTTAAGGACTACCACCTTACAGTCTCATCAATACCGGAGACAGGCAGAGCCACAACATAGTCAATACAAGGACTGCAGCTTGGAGGCCCAACAGCGAACCCGGCTAACAGAGCCACATCCTAGCAACAACCAGGCAGACAAGCCACAAAAACCACAGGGCCCCAACCGCCTCGATATAACCAATATGGACACCAGTCCTAGGTTGAAAGAGGCGGGCCTCGACCATATGAGGCATAAACCCCTACTTAACAAACAAACAACAAACAAACAGAAATTAAAGATTGTTTTGTGGTCATGAAATCCTTTGGACTTCTTATTTTATTTATATTTTTTAGATTTATCTGTTCTACTCTTGTCATAGCTGTTAATACCCGCACTATTCTGGCCATGCTGGGGTGGATAATTAAGAGCCATGGTTTCCTTACAGCTGGTTTAAATTGTTTAAAAGGCGTAGAAAAATGATATAATTGTACTAATTCTTGAGACTAAACGGGAATTGAACCAGTCCGTTCAACGTACTTGACTAACCGCATCTCCATAAAAAGATGCGATTTCATCAAGTCTTTCAAACCGTGCACACAAAGTCACCAGAACGGACCGATCGAGACAAGGACTATTACAACAACAACAAACATCACGTACAGGTATTGAAATATCCTCAGTAACAACAAACATATACCATAATATCCGTATTAGTTATACAAGGGCCGATAGGTCTTCTTGTAAACACGGATAACATATTTAGACAATACAATTTTGCTTGGAGTAATTGTCTATACAAGTAAATATAAGTAGGAAGCCAGAGAACTAATACGGATATTACCTCTGACTATTTGCGCAATGGTCTAACGAATGTAAACATTTGATTTCGGCTAGACCTACTGAGTAATGGAAATTAGTATTACTGAAATTTTATCGGCGTTTAGTCTGTTTCAATCAAAGTTTGCGATGTATTAACATATTACCTAGTGTGTCTACTTGCGTTTCTGTTATTTATTTTTGGTAATTATATCTATAAAATGTTTCGATTTCACATCTGTCTTCCCAACGCTGAATGTGCACAATTAGAAATGCGAGATTACTCACCGAGAATACGCAATTTTGAACACTGGAACAGTCTGGATAATCATGTCCGTAGTGCGTCGGACTCATGTACCGATCGGTGTTCGTTCTACAGGTACGTTTATTTTTGTTTCGCTATGTTATAAGTCCGGCTCTGAGGCGAAGTGGTACATAGCGCATCTGTGACGGTCAATGCTAGCCGACTTCAAAGTTTCAATCAAAGTTTGCGATGTATTAACATATTAACTATTGTAATTGTATTGTATTACCTATTGTAATTGTTAAACCTATTGTATTGTATTGTATATTACCTATTGCGCATCTGTGACTGCCAAAGTACCGAGTTCGATCCCTGTCACAGTCAATTGTGCAATGGCATTTCAGAAAGCAATGGCAAACTACTGAACGTATTTATATTGCCTAAAAAATCACCACTGCCAACAAATGCTGGGTTGATAGCTCAGTCCTGTAAAGGATATGCTACCAATTTTTGTTTGTATTATAAGAAACATATTAACATTTATTATACTGTTCTTTTTTTGTTTTATTCTCGCCCGGGCAACGCCGGGCATTGCATCTAGAAAAAAAATAGAATAGTTGCGAAGCCAGTGAACTAACCCGAGATCTTTATATTTGGAATCTGTCCCCCTCTCTCCCCTCCCACTCTCCCCTCTAGCATTTTGGCAAAGTCGTACTCATATCTACATCCCCCTGCTGGCATTACAATTAACAGTATAATATATTGTAAAACACATGCAGCCAAAAATACATTCCATGATTTTGATTAAAATAAAACTAAATGTACAGTTATATTTCTTATCACTAGGTAGGGATTATTGTATTTTAACTATCGAAATATTTGTTAAAGAAATACTGGCGTGAACATCTAGATCCACGAAAGATATCAATGCGCATGGGACTATTTCTAATGTATATATTGCTAAATATTCCGGAATACCCGATTTCATGTAGTATGTATTGACAAAGAAGGTGAATTATTCTATTGAATAAAACGTTAATTAATCGAATATTCGTGTTTAAAAAAATATTAGTTTAAATAAACTATTCATTTCGAATTTATTATAAAAAAAACGTTTATGTGGATGATTCAGATAATATGAATGAAAATACACATTGAATCAGAAGTAACCACCGAATACGGATGTGTCGGACCATTGGCGCATATGAACGGCGATACAACGTAGTTTCATTTTCTGGACTACATCCTGATGGAAAGCTAATAGGACCATTGTTCCGCTGCAAGAGAGATCTAGTGGGAGTTTGAGAGAATGAACGCTGAAAAAGAAGAAGAAGAATCAGAAGTTCTCTTCTATGCCTATAACCTTGAGATACTGAATCAGCCAAGTATGACGACCAACAAATTACAGATATCGATACTCTGAGAATCAATCTCACCAGAGTCCATGCTGCATACAAAATACATCGCATGTCACAATGTTGCTATTCTCTACTGCTCGTGAGAGCTCCTGTAACAAATTGGCGGAACTTGAATATTATAACCTTTATCATACATTTCCAAGTCAATAGATATTTGCGTTCTAATCTCTGTATCGTAGCAAAATATATTTTATATTTACGATTTGACTTTCAACGAAGCGAGACAATCGAACTCCCTAAAGACCACTTCAATTTTTTTTCTTACGCCAAGCTAAATTCTAAACAATAAATTGTGAACATTTACTTGATCAAATACTCCATTTACTTTAATTGGTGTGTGTAACATGCGTAACGACGATCTCAGGGGATTCAGTCATCTGTATCAGGGACGTAAATACGGTGTCAGGGGGTGAGAGAACACAGGGTTAAATGATGCAGATTGATAAAAGGAGTCAATATTAACAAGAAGCGACAAATGATTTTTTTTTCAAAAGGACAGGTCTTGGTGGCTTGCCCTGCTGTTTTTACTTGTATTATATTTTAATCAGTGCTTCTGTATAACGTTAATTGTCAAATTCCCACTGGATCTCCCTTTAGCTCAACACTTGCTCTACTAGACTTCTAGCACGAAGCAGTTTAGACAACGGAGATACAGTGACGAGATGCATGTGCCCCATAAGGCTGGTACATCCTACGTCAGCAATGGTTAAGTCAGTATATGGGGGGGGGGAGGAAAGGAGAGTTGGTGGGTTCAACCTTCCACCCTCTTAGCAAATGCGAACATAAGTTTTAGTATTAAAATTTTTGTTAGTAATAGTAGCAGGAAAAACTAGAACAAGTAAATGAAAAAAAACTAAAATGCGGGTGAAACGCCTAAACTGCCTCACTCCCCTTACCGATTTTCCACAAAAAGGGCATCAAATGTTTCATCAAAAGGAGGATCTTACACACAAAACGTACACATTATCTAATTTTAGGTAACCCCCACCCCCTGCCTGAATTAGATCATATCTATAGCCCTGACAGTGGTACATGTATATGTAGGCATACAGTGTTTTATCAATTCCACTGAAAGATGGGTGTCTTTAGCATATCACAGACTGTTTAGCACACCATCAACGTGGCAAGGTCATCACTCTGAACGTTTGTGACCAACCACCAGACATACCCCGTAGAACAACTATACAAATGTATGACTCAACAACATGCAATAACTATACATCAGAGGAGTATTATGTAGATGCAACTGGAGAACATTGGCATCAGTTACACCCCTAGTGATATATACATTATATATATATAGAAAGTTAGAGACAGATAGTAGGCACAATGGGGAAAATATCGCTAGTCCCAAGCCTATGTAATAGGCTTGTAGGATGCTAGGGGTTAAGAAGATCAGAATGTAAGACTGGCATGTTTCAGAAATCCACATGTAAAAAGGAAAAGGTGAACACAGAGAAACGTCTGTGAAAATATTTCGATACTTATAGAAATATAATTTAAAAGGAAGGAATGATTAAGAGCTGGCGAGGAGCCATCCAGTTATAACAATAGTACTTACAATTACAACTTATCAAGTTATAACAATAGTACTTACAATTACAATTTATCAAGTTCTAGCAATAGTACTTACAATTACAACTTATCAAGTTCTAGCAATAGTACTTACAATTACAACTTATCACGTTATAACAATAGTACTTACAATTACAACTTATCACGTTATAACAATAGTACTTACAATTACAACTTATCAAGTTATAACAATAGTACTTACAATTACAACTGATCAAGTATTAGAAAAGTTATAATTATTCTTGACAGGGAATGCAGTATGCGTTGCAATGGAAAAGGTGAGCTAGAAATTAAACAATTGAAAGATGATAACGGTAAAGAGAATGATGTTGTTATTTACACAGATGGTTCTGTTTCTGAGACTGAGGGGTCATGATCCGGCTGGGACTTCTCTGCCATTCTAAGAGGTAGAATAGTTGCTGAGATTTGTGGAGAATATAGTACAAAAGCTGCAGTATGATCATTGAGTAATTCGATTCTTCGTTGGGTCTCTAAAACAATTGCAATCAGGGTCGTTAATGTGTCGGACTCTCAATTCATGATCATAATATTCAGAACGGATAGCTCTATCATGACTGGATGGAGCATATTTTGGTTTCACACCTGCAGAGACTTGCGTGGCTATATTTACTGTGTACATATTGAAGCTTGTAGTAAGGAGAGAGCTGACAGACTGACTTCAAGAGCACCGATATCAAAGTAGATAACAATGGACAAGAGGGATATTTTACATTTTCTGTGTATTGGTCATTTAGGAGAAGACACCGCGTTGGGCGAGACTGTTGTAAAAGAGTTATGGAGTTTAGAATTACTAGGAGCGTTTATAGAGGAGGACGATTAATTGGTGGTTGAGGAAGATATATAAACAACAGGGTTCCGGAAATATCAGCTTATTTATCCTTCGCATTCTGCTGAAAGGGATGGTATTCATTTGGGGATGTCTGGAGTGTACTTAAATCGTCCGAGAAACTAAGTCATCGCAAGTGAAGTTGGTAAAACATAACAAAATTGGAAGAAATATCTAAAGGTAATTGAAAAAAATAAGACGTTTGATCATAAGAGCGGTGACGCAAAAACAGCTACTTAGTGAATAGATCTTAAATAATGAGATCAGGTTGGGGGGGGGGGAGAAAATTTTGGTCAATAATGTTCACTATGTCATTCGGTGGAGTTTTACTTCAGTTCTAGATTAATGTGTCATTCAGTAGAGTTTTGCTTCAGTTCTATGTTAATGTGTCATTCTGTGGAGATTTGCTTCAGTTCTAAGTTAATGTGTCAGTCGGTGGAGTTTTACTTCAGTTCTAGATTAATGTGTCATTCAGTAGAGTTTTGCTTCAGTTCTATGTTAATGTGTCATTCTGTGGAGATTTGCTTCAGTTCTAAGTTAATGTGTCAGTCGGTGGAGTTTTACTTCAGTTCTAGATTAATGTGTCATTCAGTAGAGTTTTGCTTCAGTTCTATGTTAATGTGTCATTCTGTGGAGATTTGCTTCAGTTCTAAGTTAATGTGTCAGTCGGTGGAGTTTTACTTCAGTTCTAGATTAATGTGTCATTCGGTGGAGTTAGTTAGTTAGTCATCGGATCATCCTCGCTGCAAACTTGACCATCATTCTTCTGCGCCCTCCAAAATGTTCACATCTAGCAACACCACATTTCAATCTCTGATCTTTAATCCTGGCTATTGAAAAGAGAATTATCATCCACATTAGCCTCACTCTCGCGTGTTATATCTCTTAAGGAGTTAAAAAAAACCCCAACAAGTTCGATTCATTGGCCCATCGCCCTATGCCACAATCGCGCATGACACCAATTGATCCGCTCTTTCATTGCCTCGAACTCCCACATGTCCCAGCACGAAAGTAAATGTAACCACTTTCAGCCTCGCCTTTCTCAAGGCCTCAACCCACTGTTCGCGAACGAGACCCACGTGTACCTTCCTAATCATACTCATAGAGTCACTCGATGCAGACCTGCGTTACGTTCTGTGTACATACCCACTCAAATGTCCTAGTCATCGATGGAGTTTTGCTTCAGTTCTAGAGTAATGTGTCATTCTGTGGAGTTTTACTTCAGTTCTAGAGTAATGTGTCATTCTGTGGAGTTTTACTTCAGTTCTAGATTAATGTGTCATTCTGTGGAGTTTTACTTCAGTTCTAGATTAATGTGGCATTCGGTGATATTCGGTACTATGTTGTCCGACTTACGTCCTGCTAATGTGCAAGAGTTGGAAAATGAACACAGAAAAATAACCACTGATCTAGATCAATTGTTTTGGGAGGGGAGGGGGTGTTTTTGTGCATTCTCGAGCGTGATCAGCACTTCCACCAACAGGTCAGAGACTTTAACAATAGTCTTCCTGCACGAGGAACAGCTCGCTGGCTGTGAAGCGCCTCGACGCAGGAAAGATACACAGTGTACCCCCTCAAATTATCAGCTCGTCCAGTGATATATCCTAGTAGAAGTCTTCTTAAATAGGCATTGCATTAAGCCGAAAGCGGAAGTCTCCTAGAGATGTAAGAAAGCTCCGAGAACCACGCAATGCACATAAGAAATAAGAGCAAGTTGCTCGCAATTCCTGGGGTTAGTGACAAACAAACATACTTCGACTATCACTAGCATCATTGGGACTCTTCCGCCTATTCTCGCCATATGGTCGCTTATGCAGGTTTGTTTATCCCCTTCGTCCCGATAAAGGCCATTCAGTCTAAACGTTTATTGTTAGTCCTTGTGTTTTGGTGTTAGTATGTCGTGCTCATAATTGATAACACTTCAAGCTATTTTCGTTTATATCCCTTGTGAAGACAAGTAGTTCAACAACAGAAATGTCATTTTGCTGACTAGGGGACAAATTGAACCGTTTTAGGCAGCAATTTATTTCCCACCAATGTCGTTTCTGATCGCTTGAGTTATCTACAGAAATATCGTGTATGCGTCTGGTTGCATGTCAGTTTTGATTTGTCATTTGATTTGTCAATGTCTCCTCTCCCTTCCCATTGATCTTAAACTGACATCTGAGTCAGCGACCAAGTTATTGCGTTTTACAAGCTTATTTACGTCGATTCTTTCTAATATATTCTGTCATTTTCCTTCCGCGTTCATTCTCAAACTCTTGCAGGGCAGCAGGATGTAATTCGTAGAGCGGAGTGGGTTGCATCGTAGTTAATAGCCTGGTTGCTTTATCTGTATATTTCGGATAATACACATCCGATTTCAACATGCGGTTTTGGCAACTTTGATACATCTACGGGATGGCTAGTCAACCATAAGTCAACTATTCATATATTAGCCATGTGTGTTGCCGAGGCTCGAGAGGGAAGCAATGAATAGCAACACGGTGTACTTTCCATGCATGTCGTAAAAGGCGACTACGGAGTTTGTGGGATGAAGTTGGCTGTCCCATCTCATATAGGGTCAGTGGCCCAAATCCATGCTGAAGTCGGATGTGTCAGGCCGAAAAGTGCAGATATCGCAGCAACTCTGTAAACCATGACACAACACATTACGTTATCCGGACTACATCCTGCTAATCTGCAGGAGTTTGAGAACAAACGCAGAAGAAGAAATAAAATAGGAGCCAAATATGGCATGAACAACTGACCACATTGTTACTTTGGCCCCCCCCCACCCCTTTTCGGGCATCCGCAACGCAGGGATGGTATTGTTTTCTTTTTCTACATTTATTTTAAAACTCCTACTTGTTGTTTATTTGTTTGTTTATTTGATATTCCCCAGGAATTGCGAGCAACTTTCTCTTACTTCCTATGTACACTGGGGTGATTTCTGTGATCTCTATCGCTTCATAGCCTCATTGAAAAATAGCAGGCACAAAGGCAATTGTCTTGTTATGAGTAAAACCAATGAATCCAGATCTCAAGTATTAAACACTGAATTGGCGTCTGTTATTCTTGATGAGCTTCGTCTGTCATGTTTGAGGGATAGAAACGATAAAAACCAATAATATGTCTTAGAAAAACTCTCCGCCAGATTGTCAGATTCGCTGGAAAATGTACTCGTAATTTTGTTCCCAGAAAAATAATAAAAAGCACACTTTGAAAGCTGGAACAATTTCTCCTGATGAGCGTTGTATTGAGTTTACAAATTGTATTTCCAGGATTCACTTGGTCTGTAGTTTAACGTTTGCTTTTCTTGAAATATTTTATATTATTTTCATTTGATTTAGTAAAAAAACTTCCCGTTTAAACAGAAGCTTTTCACTGGTTTCAATCATCCTAGCTGGGCCGTTTCAGATAAGAATTAAATTAATATCAACAGAATTGCATCTCCTGTCTTATTGTACATACAAAGTATGCGTTTTCAATATCTGGTGTGCAATTTGATGTGTTCAGTGCTCTCAGAAGCTAATTTGCACCCTTGTCCCTACGTCGCTCTCTAGACCCTGCATCACCACCTTAAGTTTCCACAAGGTGGCATTTATCGCCAACTGAGAAACCCTGATATAATAAATGTCACCAACTAAACATATTAACAATGCAGAAGACAAGGAGTCGAGGACGTCATGTTTGCAAACGCCACTCAGCATAACACTTTAAATATTTTTTGGACACACATAGAATTTGATATTTTGACATACAAAATATCCACACATTGATATGCAGACGGCAAAAAACAACAAAAAACAACAACCAGGAGCTGTTATGGGAAATTCTGAATGGTTGACCATCGAAACCAGTGCAAGTGTGATGTTCGTGACATTGTCCTAGATTTAATAATAATCTTATTTTTATTCCTCGTTCTCCAGTCGATGTCACACGTTGTTTTTCGTGTCATCAATGAACTATACTGTGGTCCTCCAGTCCCAAGACAGGGCCGTGGAGCTTGTCCGTCAGAGCTGTTTCATTAGTTCTCTTCTTGTGATATCGCACAGTAGGAAAAATTATAACATATATTCTGTTTTTTTTAGATTGTCCAGAGGGCAATTAGTCGGTGTCACTAATTCATTCACAACTTGCTGTAAATATGTTGTGTGAGTGTATTGTGGTATGTTCTCAATCTAAAAATGATTGTTACATTCTTCCAAACTTGTGTAAGAGCATCGCCTTTTTGGCTGCATGGGTGAGTTCATTTCTATTTCATGTTTATGTAACTTTGTATTTTCTATCTGTCGTTGGTAGTTACTCCCTCTTTGTGCTAGCTAATCTGCGATCTCATTTTCCCTGATTTATGGGTGACCTGGAACCAACTGGAGAACCACATCTTTTACTTGGTTGTTCAGTTGAGATAATAATAATAATAATAATAGCAATAATAATTGTAATAATAGTAATAACAATAGTAATATTAGTAATAATAATAATAATAATAATAATAATAATAATAATATAGAAGCAACCGCAACCAGTTTGGGTTATAGTGAGTGCAACATTGGAATCATTAGCCCCCAAAAAAACCTGCAAAACATCCATGTTTTCAACCATTCGGAAGAGTAGAAAAATCATGTCCTGACAAGTCCTTAATGTTATTAGCTCAAATTTCCTTCCAGCCTCTTCTTCTTACACTCTCAAATGTCATATACAGAATAATTTTTGCAAGTAAATAATCTCATTACATGTCCAAACGTGCAAGCTAACGCAGTTTCTCCACTTTCAGCAGTGTTTCTTTCCTAACCACAAGATCGTATATTTTACGAGAAATACAGTAATTTACGTACTGTAAATATACATTTGGTAACGCACGCATGTAGTACTTCTATTCAAGCTTCTGGATTCTTTCTGTATCTGCAAGGAATGTTCATTCTTGTGAAACGCAAATCATAGAAGAATAGATAGTATTACTGATTATTAGATAGAAACCTTCTTCTGAGTTCGTTCTCAAACTTCTGCAGATTAGCAAGATGTAGTCAAGAGAAAGTGTCAACGTTTACAGCTTGACTGCAATGCCTGCGCTTTTTGGCCTGAGACACCCAACTCTAACATGGCTTATAGGTCAATTTGATCCTCAATGGGATGGGACAGCCAGTCCCACCCTCAAAACCCTCTTTAGTTGACACTTACGATATTCATGGCAGGTAAAAGTGTCACTATTATTTGCTTCCCTTTCAGGCATTGGCACCACACAGGCTAGTCAATTAAAATAGTGTTATGTAACAATGCAATGAGTGAAGCGGTGTGAGCAAATGACAGTACTGCAATCAATCAATAACAATAAACCCATAACCCTTCAGGGTTGTAGGGGTACCACACTGGATTCTTCAGCACACAGTGTCCTCCAGCTAATTCTATCATCAGCGATGCGGATGAGTGTGGAAATATCTTGTCCTGTCCATTCCTATATGTTGTCTGTCCATGTTTTTATTTGCCCTCCTCTGAGCAATATAAGATTCAGAATCCGCTTTATATCGTCATATAGTTTCCGCAGCAATTGCTCTTCAATACCGCATGTTGTTCTCTCTCTCTCTCTCTCTCTCTCTCTCTGCTGGTATAACAGAAGCTTGATCTGTTAACAAGACATTATCAAATAACGTCAAGTATTCCTATTTGTAGGCGAGTGATAGTGTCACTCTGCTTTACAGTTACGTTCATTTCATCCTTGATTTTATTATTTCCCTTTTTACCGCCATATGTTCTTTCTGATAACTGTTTGTTAGATATTATTTCTTCCCGTAACATGTAACACATTCATTTTTTTACTCAGAGCTGTGTTCATGAACGGATTAAACAAGTTGTATGCGACATGTCTTTATCCATCCGTCATTTAACTGGACTTTTTCACCTACTACTTGTAGGTGAATTCTCTCGTTACATTTGTTTCTTTATTCTCATGTTTGCTGGCTTCATTCTATGCGTCACAACCTTGAATCTTGCAGAACATGATACGTTGTTCTGATCCCTCGAACTACTTCTCAAGTTAAGTCTTCTTGTTCAACTCTATGACATCATCGAATCTTGTAGAACAAGTCATATGATAATCAACCTATCTTTTAACATAATACCTCTCAGGGATAAAATCTACGCGAGTGTCCACTAATAAGTTAGTAAACTACCTTATCTCGTTATATCCTAATATCACCCACGGGGTCCATTCAGAATTTTCTGTTCTGGAATCCGCACTAATTCAGAAATTGTCAGCCTCTATTTATATTCAGTGATCACGCACATATTGTCTCGAATTAACAACACTTGGGATGATTTGCGTGGGCAAAGCTCGTCTGGCGGAGATATGCCCGCCAAATCTGATGATATAAATGGCCATAATCCCCCAAACAGTCATACAGTTCTGCGTTAATTGCAAACGTATTAGTAGGACCGTAGATACAACTTTTCCAAAGATAATTTTAAAATGTGAAAGACAGAGGAAGGGGGAGGGAGAAAGGGTATTTCTATAAATAAAATGTGAAAACCGAGTATCACTTTGTTTTGTCGTTTTTTTCCCTGTAAAAAAAAAAACCAAACAATGATCATGTCAGTTTCAACAACTATTATACCTGTAAACTCTCGATATTTGTGTTGTTGAATAGTACGGGGAGATTTTGTCAGATTCTTCGTTTACTTTCTATTTACTGTAAATATATCATATTTTCTCAAGTAATGGATCGAATTGCTCAGATTTAAATATGATTGTTTGTTAGTTTTCTGCTAAAATGTGCTTCCTCCTCTCGCTCACTCTCATACAATCTCTCTCATGATATATATATATATATATATATATATATATATATATATATATATATATATATATATATATATATATATATATATATATATATGTGTGTGTGTATGTATGTGTATGTGTGTGTATGCATAAGTTATATATCATAACTTACATCAGGGCTTAAAGAATACAGGAAGGAGTTATGATTTTCAGTTTATTTTTAATGATGAATGATTAAAACAACATTTTCTGTTGGCTTGTAATCTTAGATATACAAATCTCTGCTTTAACATCTTTTTCTGGCAATTTTTCTGTGTTCGTTCTCAAACTATAGGGTTACCCAGACTCCAGAGCACATTCTGCACACTCTTAGATTACGTGAGACCTAAAATTTGACCCTAACAGACAGATCTGAAGGTAAAGCTGTGGGGCAACCGTGAGGACCTCCTGCCGACAACTGAATTCATGTAGGCGGCCAACCTTCATGTATAGACTTTATGAGCATAGGAAACTGATCGCAGAAGAAACTCATCCAGATCAGGACATCATCCGGAGAGTGGAATGCGTTGTCATAATTTTAAGTTTAGCTGTGATATCTCCGCCTTGATGCCTGACATATTCGACTTCATCATGGTTTCTGAGTCATTTTAATCCTTTATTGCAGTGGTTCTCAACCTGCTGCTTGCGAGTACCTTGATGCTCTCCTATAGACGTGCTCGCTCCATGTGAGATGAAAATTGCTTGCGAGCAGTAACGAATGGGCGGCACTTGCCTTCTGAAAATTTTGAGAACTCATGTTGTATAGGATGGGGCAGCCGACTTCACCCAAAGCCGACTTAGTTGCCTTTAAACGCATGAGTTTCAGGTTAGTGGTTGCTATTTTCTGCCTCCATTTCGGGCCCCGCCATTACAAGGGCGTATTATCCTAGATTTCTTCCTGCGTTAGAATTTGTTAGTTACTAACAATTATTTTTAGTGAAATGGCATCCTAGTCGGGTTATTCCGACTCAATTCTCAGTTCAAACGAATAAATGTTTAAATCACCTACGGCTCATACGACGTCACAGACTAAGGAAATGAGTACCAGATATTCGCGAAAACTTAAAACGGCGGGTGTGATGCTGTTTGTATCATCTTTAGGTATGTGGTTTGTAAATGAAAAACGCAGACCTATTCCTCAAGATGTCCTCAATGACGTGGAAAAGTGAAACTACCTTTTTCCTGGAATTTGTGCATGGGTGGCCGTTGTATGAGACCAATAAAAAATATACATCTCTGGCAACAAGATTGAGTAAAAAATGGTGCCAGCTCCAGCTCTCCTGTTTTATGTTGAGTGCTCTGTTACTTGTGTGTGGACTCTCGTAACTAGTTTACAACTCTCCACAAATTACGCTATGCGTTTACAATAACATACTTATGGCTTAATTAAAATAGACAGAGGGTAATTAGATAGATCAGACATGGATCTCTAGATACCAGGCTATACTCCGGGATTTTCCACGTCACGGTAACAGTTAAATGTCAATACAAATATTGATGGGAGTTCTCTTACAGCAAGCGTTCTCAACACGATGTGCTGGCGTAATGAGAATAAAACAGTGATTGCGAGCACTAATGATCATTAATTCTCTTTTTATAATTCAAACTTTTCTGTACATACCGAAATACATTGAGTTACTATCAGCGATTATGGGGAAAGGAACGGATGAGGGGCATACACTGAGCAATAAAGAAGGTTATATGGCCAGTTTTCGTGTTTTCTTTTCACTTTCAATCTCATTTTCATAATATTTTTTTGTTGTGGTGTTCGCATTCTTAGTATTAGGCCCTACATGTGGGCGGTGCTCGCCGCCTGAAATGTTGAGAACTTCAGCCTAACCAGAGTATATTGTATAACAACTGTAGTACAACTTTAACCCTACAAGCGAGACAGTGAAAGAGGGTAGTACGGTTTTGCTAGTGGGAGCTTTCCAGCATGATCTGTTATTGAACTATGTTATGTGAACGTGGACAGTGCCGTTCTATACTCGACGTGTGTTAAGCTGAATAACGATGTTTTGTTAGAAACGTCAGTCTTTGTGTTATCCTATAAGTTTTCAGTGATTAACAAAACTTCATTACCCTGTTACCATGTTGTGCAGTATGTACATTTTCTAGCTGTGTTGATGAGAATGTCTCAAGAAAAATTATCAGTAAATTTAACGCACACAAAATTATGGAAAATTCAAAGTACCAGGTACTGCAAAGAAACTCCTGGCAATGTTTGTTTACAACCAACTGTTACAGTGACGTTTCAAGTGATGTAGTATATCCTTGTATCTAGAGTTATATCGTTCAGATCATCATAGGGGCAATCCATAAGCTGAAAATGTGGTGGTTGCGGCAACACAGGGCAAAAGAGTATAAACTGAATAAAGTAAATTAACTAGTCCATGGGGACAAGGTACTAAGCTTGACATCTAATTAAATGTTTGTACTATGTGTGAAATTTCTGGAGCACTGAGCCATCAGATCAATCATCATGCAACAGTAAACCCCTTGCAGATGACATATATATATATATATATATATATATATATATATATATATATATATATATATATATATATATATATATATATATATATATATATATATATAAGGAAGGAATCCGTAGCTCTATGCTTTGCTGTAACACATAACTTTCTCGAATTTAGCACGTAGATGGACCATATTTGGCACCTTTATAGTTTTCAACATTTGCCAGCCGGTGGCTCTCGCAGAAAATCGTAAACGTTCTCCTCTGCTCCGGCAAAGCTAAACATTGATATGATTGTGTGACCTTTTTACCTATGACGCTGTGGTCTCACGAATGTTAATATTTGTCGATTAACGACTAGGCCGAATGAATGGTTTATTACTTTGTTATTGCCGTTACGGTGTTTAAATATAAATTGACGATGCATTTCATGTTAACTCTGGTTTCTAATATCGTTTCTGCATTTTCTTTGGTAATTTATTCAATAATAGGAAACATTTCACATCTAGTTTGAATCGCTACACCACACAATCCAATTCAAAGTTAAGTGCGTAGAAATTACACAACGGTCACAGGTGTACGCAATTTTCACTCCTGTGATATTAGCCAGGTTGGTGTACGCATAGTGTCAGCACTGGACACCGGCGTCTGCAGCTAATTTTCCAAGGGCGTTGGTGTTTGTCAAATTTTGATTGTTAATTTATTTTGGCGGCCTTTAGTTACGGGATAATGTTCTCTCTTAGGCCTATTAATATATATATATACTTTTCGTTTTTTTATTTCATTCACAAGAGGAGATATGCAGCTCAGTTGTATTCCGAAATTGATCTAATCATTTTTATTTTTTTGTAAATTCTCGCCCGTACAACTTCGGTCTATGCTTCTATAATATATATAAATATATAGTGAAATTTTTCTCTTGTCGAAATCTCCGGGACGTAGTAAAGTCGTTCGTATTGTGCTCAAGAAGTAGTTTATTCGACTACACTCGTGATGTCTCAAAGTGAATTTTTTCCGAGATTATCTGTATGTTTCTCCAGCTCCGAATACTAGCAGAAATCAGAGCTCTCCATTTCGAGCAATGTGATGCTACCATGTGTAATTCTTGCATCATGTTGTCAGGCCCGTAGATAATTGGGGAGGAGACGAAGGTGTTCCCCTACACCCCCTTTTTATTTAGCAAATCGGAACATGACTTTTAGTACTAGAAACGTGGCTGAAAGGCGGTCAGAAAATTCAAAAAATCGCTCTCATAACAATTTTTTGCAGAAAGGTCATAAAATGTTCGTGAAAAAGTAGAACTGAAGTACAAAAATGTACGGTTGACCTTTCTCCTTAGACAACTCCCCCCCCCCGGTAGCGTTGGAAGAGCATATCTACGGCCCTGCATATTTTTGAAACTCATTCCATAGTCATACACTTTTTGATGGTTCTGTGAAGAGTCTCTCTTGGTATTCCTCTTTTTATTTAGCAATCTGGTACCCATTTTAATGCGTGTAGTGGCGGCCTGTTTTCAGTCATTCTAAGTACATGTCTGATATAAGTTCATAGTTTTTTCTTACTACTGCAGAAACATATTTCAGTTTGGTGTCTTCTCTTCCTTGCGTGTTCGACTTGAATTCTGCCCAACCAATATTTAATAGTTTTCTAAGACATTTATTTTACGGAGTTACGTGCTATAAGTAGTATTCTCAGCAGGCGGCATGCCGAGAGCTACAGAATACATATGAGAAAATCTTAGTACAATTAACTCAATACTCTATGCATTTTCAGTATAAGGATTCATCTCATACAATTACAGACCGCTGATGGCACCCATCTGGGTATTAAATAAAACTCTTGAGATAGCTCCCTACTGCACAACACAGCATCTCTTCAAATGCACATAATTCCTGGGGATCGTACAGTTTTTCGATGCCCATTTTTCTTAAGAAGCTTGTACGCTGTCCTGACCTAAAATATTCTTGATAATGTTCTTTATACTTTCTGTCCTCTCGTATGTTAACAATCATAAGAAATGAAAGCGAGAACATTAACAATGTCACATGTCATGCATATGATAAGTGGAGACTTAGGTTCGTGAGCATGGATGAGACAAACTTTACCTCATTATCTCAGCTGTAATGAAGTCTGCTAAAGATCAATGCACGAGCTTCTGGTAGGAAATGAACCATTTTATATGCAGCATGACTTATGATCGCAAAAAAGTCAAGGCAAAGTCTCCTCCGGAGTAGAAGACTATCCCGCCCCTGATAACCACATAAGGTATCAGCTGGAACTAGCACAAGTTCTGAACAATTTTCTTATAAAAAATCATTCAAGAGAAACATAGATAATATGTACTTACTGTTGTAAAACCGAAATCCAACATATTCTCTATGTTTCACCCTCAGACCTAGCTTCAACCTTTCTTGGTTATCCCCACATTTAGCTCTGCCATGTGAACCTCAATAATAGCGTTCGTACTCGTCGTATTTTTTAAATTGAATATGTAGACTTGATAAAGGCATTTTGGTCGAAACGTCGTTTTTGAGTTTTATATTAAATGTGTTTCCAATGCAAAATTTCCTTACCCTGTTCCAGGCTTTACCTGTTGCAAGACAAGCACCAGTCTGGAGCTGAAAATAAAACTTCACCTCCAACCTTAAGAGATAATTGTGTCACAAACTCGTACTTGCTCCGGGTTCTATCATCATTATCGACTTCATCAATAACATCATCATCATTATCATCGTCATCATAATATCTGACATTAAGTCCACTCCGTTTGTTTCCTACAACCTAGATTCTATTTCTTCCCTCCTTTTTTATTATGAACCGACGTCACTGTACTCCGGGAAAACTTATAGGTGCTTAGTCTATCTCATATATCGAAGTGAATGCATAAAAATGGTTCCGGTGTCTCGCTGATTAAACACATTTCTCATTCTTCTCTTCAGATGTCAGGTTTTACTTGCCACACTTAATATCAAATTTTCCCAATCACATCCTACATGCGTCATCTATCGCAGTGTCGACATCTAAACAAGGGGTTCTTCTTTCATATCGACTTCTTCCTGCCGGATCAATATTCGAGTGGGTCAGGCTGTATCTCAACCAACATGGCAATTTAGTCTCCCCAAGTTAGAAAAAAATTGAAACAGCAATTGTATAAACGTTCGTGTTTTATTGTTCTCAAATACCGCAGTAAATTTTCAGAGGTATTACAGAAAATGCAAAGTTTTACGACAAATAAAACAGATTAATAGGCACCGAAAAATAAAATATTGTGATCCGTTCATAAAACTGACTGAATCGACGTTTATACGGTCTTTTTCGTGAAATAATAAAGCACAAATTAATAACAAGCAATATTAAAATAATATTGTTAGATAGACTAGATTGTAAATGTTTAGTACAAGAAAATTGTGACGAGGAAGATATTGATGAAAATATAACTTGGATAATTACGGAACAGCAAAAGTACTTGAATGACAAATAGTCGCAGTATACTCGTATATTATACGACAATCAACAGTAGGCTGGATAATTAATCATAATAAATAGTTATAAGGTATATTGAATTAAATTTAATAAAAATAATAACAGTTAAATGGCTACGTGAATATTACAATAGCCCCATAGTGGCCAGATCTTTGCCGCGCGCGGAGATGGGGGCTTAGTCCAACCAACAAAGACTGAGAAATAAGACTGACAAGGCTCTCCCATAGTCGAGCAAAGTTGCCGTCTGTCATAGCAGGTACAGGTACTGAAGATGCTACCAGGATACCACGAACAAAGGCAATGAAAATATGTCTCCTTCTGTCAATTAGCACTACAAATTCTAGTGGAGTGATGAACTAGAGAAGCTGCAAGATGTTGTGGAAACATCACGACAGCATGCAGAGAAAAGTCAAGAACATCATAATTATTAGTAACTAAAGGAAATTTTGATTGTACCAAATTACATGCCTGGCGATGCAGCTGTAACAAATAAGTGGAGTTGCTGAACATAAAATGCGACTTAATGACGAGAGGCCTGGGAGAAATACAAGTCACACTTTATAAAGACGAAAACAATCTAACAGGTAAACAGGCAGATGACTACTTTATAGACTCCAATAGACTGAAGACAACAATATCAATGCTAGCCCAGAAAAACAATATGATATTCTTGAGAAGCGAGAAAACACTACACACGATGGAACTACATCTGAAGTAATGTGGGTACCAATCACATTCAGAGAACTGGAGCATGCAATATCCTGGGCGACCTGAAGAGTTCTGCAGGTATTAAGGGAAGCAATCTTGACTCCCAGGAAAACACATCATCTCAGCCTTCAACTATATACCTATCAGGCCCCACGCTGTTTATGTAAAACGATGGGCTGCATCGTCAATGCTAAGATTGAAGTGGTACCTTGAAAGTAAAAACCTCATGGTATCACAGCGGACAGGCTTTACAAGTACTACTCTTACCGAAGATCAGACAATCTACTTAACTGAAGAGATTGAAGATGCCTTCTATCATAAGAATAATACTTGCAACATGAGTAGATTTAAGGAAAGCATTTGACAAGGTTTGAAAATAAGAACTTGTAAGAAAATGAGAAACTGCAATCGTGAATTGTAGAATGTAAAAATTGGTGAAAGCATACTGTTTTAATAGAAGATCCCGTGTGCAACTTGATTGTAGAGCAGGAAAAGTATACTACTTAAAGGTATCTCATAAGGAGAGGTTCTGTCCCTAAAACTGTCATTTCTAGTATATATCAATTATCTAGTTGCTCAAATACTGCATTGAATGAAAGATTATATCAACTAGCTAAGGAGGGTGCTACCGACAACGAATAAGATGTACCAATCACTTACCATCAGAGGAATAAATGATCAAAGACATGAGAAAGTTGAAAGCCCCAACACAAGATTATGAACATTTTAGAACAGGCTGCTATTCTACGTCTCTGAATAGGACAATCGACTCCGTAACCAGCCACATGTATACAAAGTTAAAGTTTGGCAACGTAGCCATCTGTACATATGGACATGCACCTCAGACAGCAGAATATATTCTTCAGGAATGTCCGTAATATGAAATGCTAAGGCAAATACGCTGGCCCAGAGAAACAACAGAGGACGAAAAAATCTCTACGGACCTCAAAAGTCAAAACACAAAACACAGTCAAGTGTATAGAAAGACAAAACTAGATATGTATGTGTTTGCTATCTCCAGGAATTGCGAAAAACGTGCTCTTAATTCTTATTTTCGTACTTTTTAAAATTTACTTCCTATGTGCATTTATGTAGTTTCTCGATGCTTTCATGCGCAGGGGACTTCAGCTTTCGCCTTAGTGCAATGTCTTATGGGAAAAAAAACCTGACGGGGGGTAAACTTCAGATATAAACGCAAGCGAACGAAAGAAAAAGAAGAAGAATTGTAATGAAAAAAAATATGATAGCTACTTCTTTTTAGGATATTGCATTCCTGAAAAAAAAACCTAGCATTTTTTGGTTGTAGTGATTTTCAAGGTAAAATAAATACGTTTACTGTTTGCCATTGCTTTCTGAGCTCTCCTATTGAACAATTGGCTGCTGCGGTCCTTGATTCGAATCCGGTACCTTGGTCGTCACAGACGCGTACTGTACCACCCGCCACAGAACCAGACAATAACTAATAAATATAACGAACATAAACAAATAACATTTCTACGTTGCAATCAGAGGGCCTTTATCAAGAAACACATACACACACAAAAAATATGTAAAGGGGAACGGGCTCACCAAGCTTATGGTGTTAATGGGAGAATCAACAGTTAAGTATTCCTGTTTCCATAACACCTGACTTGTTTTACGAATACCCACTGAATACTCCGACCTAACTACTCAAGCACACACAAAAATACGATTTCTTCTTGTAAATCGAATATTAACTCTACATTTTAATAATAGCAGTTCACGCCATATTTGGCAGCTCAGTAAATAACACCACAGCATGAGAATACGAGGGTTCCTCGTTCGATTTTCCCCGTTGCCTAGTCATATGTATATATTTTTTGATTTCCCAAGTCTGCGCTTCATTATTGATTAATAAAATCATTAAAGATGATACTGTGCAATTATTTCAATATTGTAGAGTATTATTTCACCAGAACGTGAGATTTTTACTACGCCATAACTAAGAAATAGGACAATCAGCGGATAATCGTGGACACGATAAATATGCAGGCAGTGGCGTAGCACGCAGGGGAGTTGAGGAGGGTCATAGTTATATTATTCATTTTTTTCCCTATGCAACTTATTGAAATCCACGTCTGTGCATTCATGATCTCACGTGAACAGTCCATTTGAGGATGCTGGAAGTTGGTTAAGTTCGCCGAATACGGAGGTGTGGGCCATTGTCGCAAATAAAACAGCGATACAACACATTTGATTTACATTCTCTGAACTACATCCTGCTGGAAATATAATAGGGCCATTGTCCTGCTACAAGAGCGATTCAGCGGGGGGGGGGGGGGGTGTGAGAATGAACGCTGAAGAAGAAGAAGAAGAAATTGATTAAATGAAATGCACTGCTTTTGGTGATGTACATACCTTTCTACCGCGGACGTTAGTCAAATTTAGTTATATCATATATTTACAACCATCAAATTAGTAGAAGTTGCGATTCCGATAATTATCTAATCATCACGCTCTCCGGTTGTTATTATTTGTAAGAAAATGCAGAAAGTGTCAGCGACTTGGAGATGTCTATATAAATTACAGCCACCATTTTTGGCAATTTTGAACCCTTTACCCTGTTAAATACTTTTCACAAATTCAGGTACTCCCCCCCCCCTGTTACTTTTTAAATTAAGTATTCATATTAACTTTCCTCTGTTAATAATTTGTCAAGAATTCAGGAACCCTCTGTGTTAATAATATGTCAAGAGTTCAGTTACCTCATGTTCACAATTTGTCAAGAAAGCAGAGACCCACAGTTAATAATTTGTCAAGAATTCAGGAACCCTCTCTGTTGTCAAGAATTTAGGAACACAACTTATTAAGAATTGATGCATCCACACTCCTGCTTAATTATGTCCAACAAGCTTACCCCCTCCCTCCCAAAAAGATTTTTAGCACAAAAAGTGAGTAAAAGCAACATAATTTTGCAACGATTTTTTAGAAACAATGTTCAAACTCAAACAATTTAATTGGTACATGTATATAAAAATCGGTCCTGCTGATGCCAATTTTGGTACCCCCATCCCTTCCCCTTGTCAATAACTGTCAAACTTTATCAGATCCCTTCCTTAGTTGTTGCCGTAGGTCTAATTTATAGACAGTCCCATATCATTTATACGGTGTTAGATCTGACCACGGCTTACTATTTTCTCCAAGCTCATAATATCCGGGTGGCAGAGCTTATAGATATGATCTTTTACCTAAACAAACAAAATGGTTTGTCGCGTGTTTCCAGGGGTGCCAGATCGTCTTATTTTTACGAAAATTTTGATGATCCTTTTTTTTTGAGAAATCGCTATGGGAAGGGGTTTTTTGGGGTCTTATATTTTTGGGGGTCTTATTTTTTGGGGGGTCTTATTTTTTGGGGTCTAATTTTTTTTTAGAAATCGCTATGGGAAGGGGTTTTTTAGAGTCTTATTTTACCCGCTTTTGGCAACGTTCCTTGTGCTAAAAGTCATGTTCCGATTTGCTTAGGGATGGGGGGTAGAACATCCCATACCAGCCCTCACCCCATTATCTACAGGTCTGCTGGGTGGTACCCACTTTAGCAGGTTGAGTGGGAACAATTCGATGGGGAATTTATATTGTCTCATTGACTTGATATATGGTAACTCCATCTATACATTATTTATGAGACATAGTAGTTTCCCTATCATTGAATTAGGTTTACGATTTGTGTCTGGTTTGTTTGTGACTCATGTCCTAGGTTCACTTGGTCCGTACGGTGGGGGGGGGGACCATTGATCAAAGATAAGTGACCTTAGATCACAAGTAGGTCGAGCATGGTCGAGAGCCACGGTTGAGTGCCTAGTCTTTAACTAGAGACGGAGGATAAACTCGAAAATACAGCCTGCATGTTGTGAAAATAATTCTTAGAATTTAAAAATGAGTAAAAAGTGGTTTAAATAATTCTTAAATTTCAAAAATAAGTAAAAATTTGTTAAATTAATTCTTACAATTTCAAAAATGAGTAAACATTTGTTAAAATAATTCTTACAATTTCAAAAATGAGTAAAATTTGGTCAAAATAATTCTTACAATTTCAAAAATGAGTAATAATTGGTTAAAATAATTCACACAATTTCAAAAATGAGTAAAAATTAGTTTAAATAATTCTTACAATTTCAAAAATAAGTAAAAATTGGTAAAAATAATTCTTACAATTTTAAAAATGAGTAAAAATTGGTTAAAATAATTCTTACAATTTCAAAAATGAGTAAAAATTTGTTTAAATAATTCTTACAATTTCAAAAATGAGTAAAAATTGGTTAAAAGTCGCTGTCAGTGAATGTAAAAAGAAATTAAATGGATAAATGTCATAATTTCTGTACAAAAGTAATTACATAGAGCCGTAGAGGATAGCTACACTATTTGTGTTCTGCCGAGAGATCTTGACGCGTGTCGGCAGTGCTATTGAGATTGTTAAATAGTCCCGACTTTAGCAAACTTGGTGGTAGTTTCGACGTGGAGTGTAGATCGTAATGTTTCTGGTAGCTATGGAAACGTTTCTGAAACGTACATATAGATTTCGGTGCCTATACGTATCCGGAAATATTCGGAAATCATTGCCTTTTCAGAATAGTACTTCTCATGCAGATCACCAGTGAGACGCAACGTACTTCTTTGGGAGAGGTGGCTGCGACGAAACAAATTAACACTGGGGGAGGAACATGGACTTGTTTGAGAGGGCAACAATAACAAAAAGTTCATCCGGATCGAGTGCCGTGCCCTCGGTCGTAGCCGATCGTGGACTGCCAATTCTCTCTATCTTTAGTATCTAGTATCAGGATTTCTGTCGACTTTATTTTTTGCCTAATATTTTCCCACGCTGTTGTCTTTTGTCTCTCTTGCACTGTGTAACTCTGTTCGTCAAATCTCATGTCTCATAACGAGGCCACATATCAAGATTGTCTCTTTCTGATATGAAAAATAACCATCGTATAGTATGTGATCACTTCGTCAATTCCTCATTAGTTTGTATAGCTATGTACAAGACAATTGTATCATTATAGACCATCATCTCTGTTGCATCTAATCTTCCACCAACATGTATCTACTTCTTCTGCGTCCGTTCTCAAACTCCAGCAGATTAGCAGGAGGTCACGTAAATACATTTGATTCTTAGTCTTCTTAGTAGGCGATCATCACTCAGTCAGGTTGTGACTCTAGATTCTATGATATAGATCATCACTCAGTCAGGTTGTGACTAGATTCTATGATATAGATCATCACTCAGTCAGGTTGTGACTCTAGATTCTATGATATAGATCATCACTCAGTCAGGTTGTGACTCTAGATTCTATGATATAGATCATTACTCAGTCAGGTTGTGGCTAGATTATATGATATAGATCATCACTCAGTCAGGTTGTGACTAGATTCTATGATATAGATCATCACTCAGTCAGGTTGTGACTCTAGATTCTATGATATAGATCATTACTCAGTCAGGTTGTGACTCTAGATTCTATGATATAGATCATCACTCAGTCAGGTTGTGACTCTAGATTCTATGATATAGATCATCACTCAGTCAGGTTGTGACTCTAGATTCTATGATATAGATCATCACTCAGTCAGGTTGTGACTCTAGATTCTATGATATAGATCATCACTCAGTCAGGTTGTGACTCTAGATTCTATGATATAGATCATCACTCAGTCAGGTTGTGACTCTAGATTCTATGATATAGACTGCTGTCTGTATCACATATTAAAAGACATGGCTCCTTGTTGAAGATCTTACTTTAGGGTATAGGCGGATGCGGGGAAGGAGGCAACAAGAGGTAGGCAGAAATACAAGTGGAAAAGTAACATCACGAGATGGACAAGTTACAGCCTAGCAGAGTGCACCACCAAGGCAAGAGACAGGATTTTGGAGGTGTGTTGCAGTCAACCTTCGATGCGGAGACTGCACTTAATTGAAGCTCAATTTTCAAGCGTCGCGGAGGAATACATTCTGGTTCAGCGATCCATCTACTTTAACCTTACGATGGAACAAAATAGTTACTGTAAACCAAAAAAAGTTATCTTGATTGTTCTCCAACAAATTTCAACGTGAGTTAGGTATATAATACAAAAGTTTGCACTGAAAGTTCAAGAAGTTAACCAGATTTGTAATATGTTCCAAAAATAATACCCAGCTGAACGCGAACATAAAGTACCCAAATTTATGGGCCGGATTTTCGGTATTTATAAATGCGTGCCGTCTGTGAAAATCCACGATACGCCACTGGTTGTTAGGTACTACAAAATATCAGATGCAAATTCCACGCCAAGAGACAAAGAGAAAACACAGTTGCAACCATTACAAGAAACTATATTTTCCAGTGGCAACGTATATTTTGTAAGAATTGGACAATGACATCTTCAATGGAAAAGAAAATATCAGCATTTAAAATGAAATGCCACAGATAAGTTCTAAGAATATAATCGACAGAAAGAATCTTCAAAACAATCGTCCGTAAAGACACGAACATCGAAGTAAAACCCCTGAAAACTATAAAAAGGCAACCCAATACATGTTGGATATATAAAAAGATACAATGGTTTAGAAAGATTAATCATGGAGGAAGAGGTTCCGGAAAGAGAACAAGAGGCAGACCTAAACTACCATGGATACAATATACCCATGAAAGACTTGAATGTGCCACTAGAAGAGACTGGACAGCTAGCCACATAATCGGGAGGCTTACAGAATGGCAGTGTCTCCAAATGACACATCGTATGGATTGAGAAGTAAAAATATCTTATTCACAACGTATGCAACCAAGTATTTTTTGGTTGTAGTGTTTTTCTAGGCTATATTTTACGTTTAGTATGTTGCCATTGCTTTCTGACACACAATTAACCTACTGCATAAATTGAACCTGGTACTTTGGTCTTCTGAGACTTACCGTTTACCTCTCCGCCACAGAGGCACTAGTGCTGTAACCACAGTTTATTAGCAATTAAATGTAACCCACCTATCAGAGAGACCAGCTTTGCCATGTTTATAACCAGAAACTGTCTGTAGCATCTGGATAATGTACATTCTAAACTGTAGCGAGGATACTTGCAATCATTTCAGATTTGATTCCTTCTCTAAATGCTATATAATATACTTTAGTTATTACCAGCAGGTGCACGAAACTGTACGTATTACATGGTTTACTCATGCCAAGAAGGAAACACTAGATGATAGTGCAGATAAAACAAGTAAATTAGTGTCGTATTGCCTGACTTAGGAAAAGAGATCTGATTTCCAATGTGTCACGATTTCACGAGAAATGAAGCATCCATTGAAACTAAGCGCTGATAAGAAAAGAAAATGCTTGCACGAATAACATGGTCTCTGAAAGAAGATAAGAGATGTCCTGCTAACATATAATAGGCGAGGCTTTGTAAACACACAATTTCTGAAGTCTTTCGTACATGTAGATTATTTCAGAAACTCAGTATCTCGGATGTAACGATTGATAAGACATTATTTCTTCAACTGAATAAAATAGCTGTAAAAGTATAGATACATGGTTCGATGTACAATGTGGATGATCTAGTCAGATTTTCTATTAGATCTCTGGACTAACTAACCAAGCAAGAAACAAACAATCATTCCCTCGAACAATGCAACACGCAGCCACTAAACAAACATAAACTAGCAGTCAAACAGCCAATCATTGAATCTAACAACTAAACAAACAAAAAAGCTAACAATGAAGTAATCAAACACACATTCAACTAAACAAAACAATCACTCAGTGAACTAGTCAAACAATCAGCCAACCAAAAACATCAAAACAGTCAACCCTAAAGTAATCAACACTCCAAATGCCAAACAACCAACTAATTAACGATACAAACCCTACCACATTTTCAATAGACCTTTTATAAGCAGAAGAAAATCTTTGTATAAATACACACTCGGTGGGGAGTGAAAGGGGCGATATGTACAGTTCTTTTATAAATTGAAGAAAATGCTTGCATGAATACACAACATTCGTCACCCAAGCCAACGGTAAATGAAATCGATGATTCAGTTAATACAAACAAGACTAGAACGAAGTAACGGCATCAAATAAACATCTCTCCTTATTCTCCTGGGTTAAGCTTTAACCCATTTTTAGATGGGACTCTACATAAACCATCTGAAGTAGATTATCTGGAGATTGTCTTCCTGTTAGACATATTATATTGTCTTTCTATTAGAAGCAGGCATATTATATTGTCTTTCTATTAGAAGCAGACATATTATATTGTCTTTCTATTAGAAGCAGGCATATTATATTGTCTTTCTATTAGAAGCAGGCATATTATATTGTCTTTCTATTAGAAGCAGACATATTATATTGTCTTTCTATTAGAAGCAGGCATATTATATTGTCTTTCTATTAGAAGCAGGCATATTATATTGTCTTTCTGTTAGAAGCAGGCATATTATATTGTCTTTCTATTAGAAGCAGGCATATTATATTGTCTTTCTATTAGAAGCAGGCATATTATATTGTCTTTCTATTAGAAGCAGGCATATTATATTGTCTTTCTATTAGAAGCAGGCATATTATATTGTCTTTCTATTAGAAGCAGACATATTATATTGTCTTTCTATTAGAAGCAGGCATATTATATTGTCTTTCTATTAGAAGCAGGCATATTATATTGTCTTTCTATTAGAAGCAGGCATATTATATTGTCTTTCTATTAGAAGCAGACATATTATATTGTCTTTCTATTAGAAGCAGACATATTATATTGTCTTTCTATTAGAAGCAGGCATATTATATTGTCTTTCTATTAGAAGCAGGCATATTATATTGTCTTTCTATTAGAAGCAGGCATATTATATTGTCTTTCTATTAGAAGCAGGCATATTATATTGTCTTTCTATTAGAAGCAGGCATATTATATTGTCTTTCTATTAGAAGCAGGCATATTATATTGTCTTTCTATTAGAAGCAGGCATATTATATTGTCTTTCTATTAGAAGCAGACATATTATATTGTCTTTCTATTAGAAGCAGGCATATTATATTGTCTTTCTATTAGAAGCAGGCATATTATATTGTCTTTCTATTAGAAGCAGGCATATTATATTGTCTTTCTATTAGAAGCAGGCATATTATATTGTCTTTCTATTAGAAGCAGACATATTATATTGTCTTTCTATTAGAAGCAGGCATATTATATTGTCTTTCTATTAGAAGCAGGCATATTATATTGTCTTTCTGTTAGAAGCAGGCATATTATATTGTCTTTCTATTAGAAGCAGGCATATTATATTGTCTTTCTATTAGAAGCAGGCATATTATATTGTCTTTCTATTAGAAGCAGGAATATTATATTGTCTTTCTATTAGAAGCAGGCATATTATATTGTCTTTCTATTAGAAGCAGACATATTATATTGTCTTTCTATTAGAAGCAGGCATATTATATTGTCTTTCTATTAGAAGCAGGCATATTATATTGTCTTTCTATTAGAAGCAGGCATATTATATTGTCTTTCTATTAGAAGCAGACATATTATATTGTCTTTCTATTAGAAGCAGACATATTATATTGTCTTTCTATTAGAAGCAGGCATATTATATTGTCTTTCTATTAGAAGCAGGCATATTATATTGTCTTTCTATTAGAAGCAGGCATATTATATTGTCTTTCTATTAGAAGCAGGCATATTATATTGTCTTTCTATTAGAAGCAGGCATATTATATTGTCTTTCTATTAGAAGCAGGCATATTATATTGTCTTTCTATTAGAAGCAGGCATATTATATTGTCTTTCTATTAGAAGCAGACATATTATATTGTCTTTCTATTAGAAGCAGGCATATTATATTGTCTTTCTATTAGAAGCAGGCATATTATATTGTCTTTCTATTAGAAGCAGGCATATTATATTGTCTTTCTATTAGAAGCAGGCATATTATATTGTCTTTCTATTAGAAGCAGGCATATTATATTGTCTTTCTATTAGAAGCAGGCATATTATATTGTCTTTCTATTAGAAGCAGGCATATTATATTGTCTTTCTATTAGAAGCAGGCATATTATATTGTCTTTCTATTAGAAGCAGGCATATTATATTGTCTTTCTATTAGAAGCAGACATATTATATTGTCTTTCTATTAGAAGCAGGCATATTATATTGTCTTTCTATTAGAAGCAGGCATATTATATTGTCTTTCTATTAGAAGCAGACATATTATATTGTCTTTCTTTCAGAAGCAGACATATTATATTGTCTTTCTTTTAGAAGAAAATATATGAAATTGTCTTTCTATTAGAAGCAGACATATTAATGCTTTTACCATACGGTAAAATATTATCTTCCTATTAGAAGCAGACGCATCTGTTATGCTGTGAACGAAGTTAGATTATAATAACTTGGTCCCTGCTGGATAATTGATAACAGACAGATTCGTGAACGAAGCTGGAATATGATATGTCGTCCTTGCTGGATAATTGATAACATAAATGCATACGTTGTTATGACACTGGTTGTTTGTTAATCAACTGCTTCCCTAGTACTGCTAGTATACCTATAGATTCACAGCTTACTCCAGCAGAGATATAGCAGTATACATGTTGATTATACCTGGGGCTCTTTGGTTAAGTACACGTGGTTCATCGGTTATCAAGTCGTATCATTGCGACTTTTTGATTAACCGGTACTCGTTCGTTCATTTCCTCGTATCTTTATGTGCTATGTACCGTGCTCTAAAATCTCATTGTTTATTTCTTATTCTTCTAGTTGTCAAATAATTTGTACCATTTAAGTGTGGTTTTCCACGGGAATAGTAAATGAACTTGCACTACCTGTTACTTTGCGCACTGTATGTTTAGCACATCCGATTTCGGCATGCTTTTAATTCAAGCGAGCTTTCCTAGCATGTGGTAGCTTATCTTGCATATACCTAAGTAATAAGCGCATCATCGATCGTATTTCTTCGGATCAAAACAAGAAACAACAACATAACACTCTAGGACACTCTTTGTCCTATTCTATAATATGCCTATGGTATTCAGGTGATAGCCATTCAGTCGTGTTTCTCAGATGACCGGACCCTTGGCCCTATGTCTATTTCCAGTTTGTTAATTCAAATTTGACATACTAGTTTTAACTCTTCGTGGTTATATCTGTATTTAGCTCAGCCATGTGAAAGATAGTGTCATTCTTACTCGTCGTTTTTTGTTGTTAAAGTATTCTTGATAAAGGCCATTTGCTAGAAACGTTGATTTCTGTGTTATTAGTGTGTGTTTCCAGTGATTAGCAACACTTAATTACCCTGTTCAAGCATCGTTATCTATTTCTAAGTCATTTCGTTTCGTTATATCTGGCTCTCTCTATGTCACTCAATGTGTCACTCTCGTGCCGTCTCTCTTGTTCTGTCTCTCCATGTCTTTTTGTTTATTTATGCCTGTCTCTCTCTCTGTCTATGTCTATCTGCCATTCTTTCTATTTGTATCTCTCTCTTTCTATGTCTATCTTTATCTGTCTTTATCTCTATGTGTTTTTGTTTCTTTATCTCTTTCGCTCTTTCTATTTGTCTCTTTCTTTATCTCTATATCTATATATGTTTATCTCTCCGAGTCTCTCGCTATCTATACATGTATTTCTCCGAGTCTCTCTCTCTATCTATACATGTATTTCTCCGAGTCTCTCTCTCTATCTATACATGTATCTCTCCGAGTCTCACTCTATCTATACATGTATTTCTCCGAGTCTATCTATATATGTATCTCTCCGTCTCTCTATCTATATATGTATTTCTCCGAGTCTCTCTATCTATATATGTATCTCTCCGTCTCTCTATCTATATATGTATTTCTCCGAGTCTCTCTATCTATATATGTATCTCTCCGAGTCTCTCTATCTATATATGTATCTCTCCGAGTCTCTCTATCTATATATGTAGCTCTCCGAGTCTCTCTATCTATATATGTATCTCTCCGAGTCTCTCTATCTATATATGTATCTCTCCGAGTCTATCTATCTATACATGTATCCTATACATGTATTTCTCCGAGTCTCTCTATCTATATATGTATATCTCCGAGACTCTCTATCTATATATGTATATCTCCGAGTCTCTCTATCTATATATGTATCTCTCCGAGACTCTCCATATATAATTATCTCCGAGTCTCTCTATCAATATATCTATATCGCCAGCGTGGCAACCCTATGTAATTCTAGTTGTACAAATAATGGGGTCACAGTTGTTTGCTTCAGTCATATCGTAGTAGGCGACTAAGGAAAGTTGGGTGATATGGGCTGACAATTTGTTACCTGTGAAAAACATCATCATTTTCATAGTCTCAATTTCTGATTTGTATCTTCTATCAAATCATCCCTATGAAGAGATACAGACACGCGAACATTGCTTGTTTGTTTGTGGAAGACTCCTGGGTGACGGGGAATGATAAATGTGCCTATGGGTCAACAAATCTGACAAAATAGAGATGAGATAGTTGACCCAGAAATGTGTGGTATGCTCCTTGCATGACGTGCTAACCCTGAGATACTGGTGAATTGAAACGCCTTCCGTCAGGGACTAACTAAAAATGCATCCATAAACCTCCCTTACGCAACCATGGCGTTGCAACCTTATATGAGTCATGATATCACCTCAGCAACATAACTGAAAAGAACCTGTGCTTTTTGTCTGGAAGGCTATGAGCTGCCAAGAGCTACCTGCTCACAGCTAAAGGGCTTATTGCATCGTCATGTTATATCTAGGCCTATTTGTCTCTCTGTAGCTCTTTCTCTGCGTTTATCTCTCTCTTTGTTCTGTTTCTCATGGGCTCTTTTTGTTTCCGCGTAAATATCCCTCTCACCGTCTCACGGTCTCTCTTTCTGTCCCCTTCATGCTCTCTCACAGTCTCTCCTCTTTCTATCTCACTTTGTCTTTCTGTGTCTTTTTCTGTCTCAGTATGTCTCTCTCTCTCTCTCTCTCCCTCCGTCTTTTTGCCCGGTCTTATCTGTCTATTTTACAACTAGTGCCGGTTTAGTTACTTTTATTGGTTCTACATTGGTGATCTTATCATATCATTTCGGACCTATTCTATACGTGCGTCAAGTGATGAAAGTTTGTAGTTTTCTGGTTTATTTCTTCTCCATGTCTCCGAGTGTTCTCCGTGTTTGAGTTTTCTGGGTTTTTCTCCTTCATGTTTATGAGGCTTCATTGAGCATTGATTTAACTTCTTCTTCTTCTTCTTCGTTCGTTCTCAAACTTCTGCAGATTAACAGGATGTAGTCTGGAGAACGGAATGCGTTGTGTCATGGTTTACAGCATTGCTGCGATATCTGCCCATTTCAGCCTGACACATCCGACTTCAGCACGGCTTTGGGTCATTGACCATATATGGGATGAGACAGCCAACTCCATCCCATATCCTCCTTAGTCGCCTTTTACGACATGCTTGGAAGGTAAACAGTGTTGCTATTCTTTGCTCCCTTTTCGGGCCTCGGCAACACACGGGCGATTGATTTAACGAATTTATTAAAGATTTTGAGATTTGTATATGATATTATTTAATTTTATTTCTTCTATTTCAATATTTAAATTCTAATATCAAGGTAATAACTCGCTACAAACTGTTTGTGGTTAATATTTCAATATTTAAATTCTAATATCAAGGTAATAACTCGTTACAAACTGTTTGTGGTTAATATTTCAATATTTAAATTCTAATATCAAGGTAATAACTCGCTACAAACTGTTTGTGGTTAATATTTCAATATTTAAATTCTAATATCAAGGTAATAACTCGCTACAAACTGTTTGTGGTTAATATTTCAATATTTAAATTCTAATATCAAGGTAATAACTCGTTACAAACTGTTTGTGGTTAATATTTCAATATTTAATTTCTAATATCAAAGTAATAACTCGCTACAAACTGTTTGTGGTTAATATTTCAATATTTAAATTCTAATATCAAGGTAATAACTCGTTACAAACTGTTTGTGGTTAATATTTCAATATTTAAATTCTAATATCAAGGTAATAACTCGTTACAAACTGTTTGTGGTTAATATTTCAATATTTAAATTCTAATATCAAGGTAATAACTCGTTACAAACTGTTTGTGGTTAATATTTCAATATTTCAATTCTAATATCAAGGTAATAACTCGCTACAAACTGTTTGTGGTTAATATTTCAATATTTAAATTCTAATATCAAGGTAATAACTCGTTACAAACTGTTTGTGGTTAATATTTCAATATTTAAATTCTAATATCAAGGTAATAACTCGTTACAAACTGTTTGTGGTTAATATTTCAATATTTAAATTCTAATATCAAGGTAATAACTCGCTACAAACTGTTTGTGGTTAATATTTCAATAACCCGTGCTCTCGATGATATGTCTCGCTGCATTCTATCTCACATTGTACACCCCCGTGTTTTGTATCATTTAAAAACCAGCGGTTATTACCGTTTCTTTAACATCTGCATCTTCCTTTGATATTTGTCGATAATAGAGCTATTGTATCTCAATAAAAATATAATTTACGATAATGTAACTTATTGGGTGATATATAGCCTTATGTATATA
The DNA here is from genome assembly GCA_034231615.1 of Meghimatium bilineatum. Classification (NCBI taxonomy): domain Eukaryota; kingdom Metazoa; phylum Mollusca; class Gastropoda; order Stylommatophora; family Philomycidae; genus Meghimatium; species Meghimatium bilineatum. The sequence goes on from CM067321.1 coordinate 5,921,392, forward strand.
TATATTACGATAATGTAAACTTATTGGGTGATATATAGCCTTATGTATATATATATTACGATAATGTAACTTATTGGGTGATATATAGTTATATGCATATATATATTACGATAATGTAAACTTATTGGGTGATATATAGCCTTATGTATATATATATTACGATAATGTAAACTTATTGGGTGATATATAGCCTTATGTATATATATATTACGATAATGTAACTTATTGGGTGATATATAGCCTTATGTATATATATATTACGATAATGTAACTTATTGGGTGATATATAGCCTTATGTATATATATATTACGATAATGTAAACTTATTGGGTGATATATAGCCTTATGTATATATATATTACGATAATGTAAACTTATTGGGTGATATATAGTTATATGCATATATATATTACGATAATGTAAACTTATTGGGTGATATATAGTTATATGTATATATATATTACGATAATGTAAACTTATTGGGTGATATATAGCCTTATGTATATATATATTACGATAATGTAAACTTATTGGGTGATATATAGTTATATGTATATATATATTACGATAATGTAAACTTATTGGGTGATATATAGCCTTATGTATATATATATATTACGATAATGTAAACTTATTGGGTGATATATAGTTATATGTATATATATATTACGATAATGTAACTTATTGGGTGATATATAGCCTTATGTATATCGATAACGTTGGTGTTGCTCCGTAAATCGGTGTAAAAAATGACTTCATTGTCGAGTGCCTCGTATAGACACCCTCTATGTTTGTAGGAGGTTCCTTCTCACAGCTTTGCATAACGTTGAGAATTAGTTGTTTGAATATGAAGGAAATCTATGGAGAACCCTCTGCTCCAAGTTGCATATAGGCAACAAGAGATTCATCGGTCATATTAGTTTGGGCTTGAAACAAACAATCACATAATATAGAGAGAAGAAAGCAAATGTAAAATATGCCATGCAGTTTTTACAGAGAAAAAATTGTAATGTTGGGATTGCGTTTATTATACCGCCGATCATGTTTCATAAGTTTTTGTCAAATCTTTAGAAGTTAACATATCTCTAGACATTGGCAAACATTGCAAATCGTCCAATATCTGTTCTAGTCTGTCTCATGTACAACTGTTCCAACTAATATCATTTGGTTTTCATTAATTGGCTTTTCTCTGATAATTATGCAAATTTACTGTGCAGTATCAAATACATTTGATGTAACATGTCGCTATAAATAATTCATATTTTTCCGGTGTTGCAAATAACCGAACGTCATACACTTCCATTAATATGAAATATGCATGTGGTTGTGCAGTTTAGTGCGTGTTATGATTTATTGATTCTGTGATGTGAGATTACGGGTTGTCAGCATTTCAAAGTGTCAAGTCAATTTTTGAAATGAAAACAGATCGATTTATCAAATAACATGTTTGCCGTGCTCAAGCTTATCGTAGAAGTTAGTGCGCTGAATCCAATCATCAATTGATTGCCATCATCTGAACTTATTCACAATACAAGAGACAGAAACCTGTAGGGAAACATCAGCGTCTACATAGGTACTGACATCCATCTCTCACCTATGAACACGACAAAGATCTTTCCAGAACTTCGTGGCATACCAAAAGTAAATATATCTTATATATATATATATATATATATATGCTATTAAAAAAAAGAAATACAACATTACTGCAGTACTAATGGACAGCACATTTCAAACGTGTACCACAATTTTATTTTGCGAAATTATTGTTTCAATGTTAGCACGAAGAACCTTTCAGACATTAACAATGAAGTGATGTTCATTAAATTTAGTTTGGACTTTTATTCTTTACAACAGGCATCCATTTCAGTAAGGTGTATGGTTTTATCTGACCCTCTATCAGAGAACGACAGAGAGCATACAACGCTGTGATCAAATCCCTCGAAAGCAAAGGTCGTCTGGTACTCCTTAAATAATAATATGGTTAATGACACACTGCCAGCTGTTAGTTGCATGGGCTCATTCATTGAAAGAGAACAGGACCTTAAATATCTTGGGATAATCTTTGATAGAAGTCTCTCATTCAACAAGCACGTCACAAATATGATTCAGAAGGCTAGAAGATGGATCAGTGTTATCAAGGTTATGGCGACCTTCGACATGCAGCAATGGGTACTTTTTCTGCTCCTGCAAGTGGTGGTGCTATCTGTAATAGATTATGGCCTCGGCCTACTAAATTTGTCACAGACACAAGTCGATAGATTGGAAAAAGTTCAAAATGAGGCAATGAGAGCGGTACTGGGGTGTACTAGAGATACACCCATCTCTGCTATGAGATTTCTGCTTGATCTCCCCAGCATTAGAGTGCGACATCAAGTAGCACAAGTTAAGTCGTACCTTAAAGTGACAGAATACAACCACCACCCATTACACCATCGTCTAGATGAGTCAAAGGGAAAACGTATTAAGCGTGGCAGATCATGGATGGCAGAGGCTGAAGATACACTGCGAATAGTATGTGAATTGGAAGAAATAGGACAGGGCAGTGAATGGGTGGAGGTAGACACTGAGAAGAAATCGCTGACTAAAGTAATAATACAACTAGATAAAGCGTGTCGAAAATGGACGGCAGTCAGGGCTCAGGATACAGTGCAAGAACTCGCCCAACTACACTGGAAACCACAAGACATAATTATATACACAGATGGATCTGTTAGCAGAAACACAAATAAAAGCGGTTGGGGTTTTGTTGCCTACAGAAACGGCGTGAAGTTGTTTGAGAAATCTTCAGCATATTCTACTGTCACATCGAGCGTGAGGATGGGGATAGAGGGAGTTACAGCAGCTCTTAATTGGTTGATAACTGATACATCAACACACGCGGTAATACTCACAGACTCTCAAAGCATGTTACGCAAGATAGAAAAGTTCATGCTAAGAAAAGAATGGTGGGACTTATTGAACAACTCAGTTGTCCAAAGCATTACATGGATATTCTGCCCTGGTCATGCTGGGGTCAGAGGAACGATAGAGCCGACTTATTGGCAGGCAATGCGGCGATAGACGGCACATTTCTGAGAAGAGATAAAGCAGATTTAATAAAGGCAGTAATAAATTCATTTCGAGATGCAGATGATGTCAATGCGGTTGAGAACGTACACATACAGAGAATGTTAGAAATGGGAGTATCTAGAGGTGAGGGGAGGAAAAGTAAATTTTTTGGAAAGTCCCGAAGATCACACAATCAACACCTGACCGGAACTATGAGTCTACATACACTGGGATGGCTGCTGGAGCGGAGGGCGGAGCACTTATGGGAATGTCCCGCGTGCTGTGAAGCCAGTTTCTAATCAAGAATCAAGAATCAAGAGAACGACATCTCCTTGACATGGATCCGATTAGCATTTGGATCTGTTGTTGTGTGATAGCTGCCCACTCTTCCAGCAGTGCAGGAGACAACTCTCGGAGTTTGGCTGGCCCCATGTCTGGCTGGCGGAGTCGTCTGTCGAGTTCATCTCATAAGTGTTATATGGGGATCATGTCTGATGATATGGTTGGTCACAAAATGGTCTGGACGTTATTGTCAGCATGGAACTGAGTAGTGAGTTGTGTCACATGAGCTCGAGTGTTATCCTGCAGAAAAATCAGCTCTCGTGCAGCCTAAATTGGAAGTACCCGTGGAAGAACAATTTCAGCGACGTATCATTCTGTATTCAAGCGTTCTTCAATTTACACCAGGTCACTTGTTCCCATGAAGTTGATCGCCCCGCACATCAGTACATCTCCACTATCATGTGGAGGAGCCTCATCAACCTTGTTCTGGAGGTAACGCTCATGGACTCTGCTGTAAACTCTTTTCCGTCTATTGTGTCGTTGAAGCACAAATAACAAATAATAGCAAATATGCAAGTGAAACTCTTGAACTTTTCCTTCCCTCTGTATCTATTGGATTAATAGAAGCCACGAACAAAATATCTAAAAGGCATTTGACTGCGCAACACAACATAAATTATGGAACATAATAGAAAGCATCGACTACCCACACCATCTCATATCGCTTATTAAAATGCTTTACCAGGAGCATTAGGCTTCTGTCCGCCTCGAAGGAGAAACATTTGACTGGTTTGAGGTCTAAGAAAGGAGTTAGACAGGGATGCATCTTCTCACCACATCTGTTAATAAAAGTTACAACTACTAAGAAGCTTTATTTTTTTTCAGTGGCAACATATGGTTGTGAGACATGGGCAATGCCAGCCACAATGGAAGCGAAAATATCGCCATTCAATATCAAATGATACAGATAGGTCATAAGAATATCATATCATGGACAGATAGACAAACCATCGCAGACGTCCGTAAAGAACTGAACATAGAAGAAGACTGACTCTTTAAAACTATTAAAAAAATTCAAGCTAACATATTTCGGACATATAGAAAGACACAATGGGTTGGAAAGATTAAGCATGGATGAAACATTATCAGGAAAGTGAACAAGAGGAATATCAAGACTGCGATGGACACTGGATATCAAAGACTTTCTGAACACGACACTGGAAGAAGCTGGACAGCTTGCACAGAACTGAGAGGCTTACAGAGGGACAGTGAGGACAACCTTTCTGAACAGGACACGTCACATAGATAGATGTAAAACAAATAATAACAATCACACTCCTATGATATTGTTAGGCGTCCAGATGTACCAAGTCCAATCTGGCATGTTCACAGAATGTTATCTAAAGATATGACATAACGTTATGTCTCCGATCTCAATCTATGATGTGTAAGAAAGGTATGAAATGAATGTCTATCTGTTTGACCCGTAACCTTTTCAGCGTCATTTTTAGTGCACCTGATCGTAGATGAAAGACTGATAAATTTCATGTTGATTTATGATTGCCGACACAAGTATTCCGATGTGAATTGATGGCGCAAAAAAGGGAAGTAAATAATAGGGGTAAATGTTCCAGTGCAGGGTAACAACCCTAAACAGGAAGTGAGTGGCTAGAGTAACACAGGATACATATCAAGATTAACAAAAATAGATAGAAGTGTTACCAAAATAAGACATAAAACAACATAACAACGAGATGCAGAGACAAACGATGTTTCGACTAAAGAGCTTTCATGAGGACAAACAAAAGACCACAGTACAACAAATCTTACATGGAGACAAACATGGCTATGATAGGGAAGAAAGAAAAAGAGAGATAGCGAATAGATAGCGGAGGAAGCACAGATGGAGCAGCATGACAGGCAAGAAAATGGTATAGGGAGAAGATGGTGGTAAGTGAGCAGTGGAAAGTGTACATAAGGAAGTGAGAGGAGTAAATAATAAACTATGACTTCCTTGCATCTATTAAGAAGCGGCTAAATACATTTAGGGTAGAGTTATCTTCCATCTTATTGGCCAAAGTAACTCAAAAGTCATTATGAAGTAGAATTTGTCATACTGAAAGATGCAGGTAGCGCAGAAATGTTGTAAATACGTTTTGTTCTTAGTACATCCAGCTTATAGCAGAAGTTTTAGGCCGAACGCAGAAGAAGATGTAACGTACTATAGTTTTGGCGCATTATCCCTAGTTCCTGTTGTAAATATATCTGCTTCAATTAATCATGGGTTTCTCAATGTTTCGTGAATTTCCAGGTATCCATCCCAAATCAGTTCTTCACATTCTCCCGGGTTGAGTTTATCAGTTCTTGTCCATGGAGCTTCATTGGTAGACTTCATTTCTATAAATTATGCTAAGTTATGATCATCTATATTATTTCCCATGATTTGTGAATGACTCGAAAATTGATTGAATAACTGCCGACATTTTGTTTTTGTCTATTATCTGTTGGCAAGTGAATGATGGTTTATAGTATCCACATATGCCGTTAAGTGTAGAGGTGGAAGCTTCAGCTGCGTTCCTTGGCCAGATGTGTCACCGTGGTTGCATTAAGTCCATGTTTGTTCAAAGTTATCTTGACCTTTTTTATCCGCCGTTTTCTTGGTCTGCCTTTGGCTCTATGTCCGGATATTCTTTTGTTATATGCTCTTATTGGTATTTTGTTTGTGCTCGTTCTCATAAGATGACCAAACTATTTTACTTGCTGTCTTTTAATATGTTCAATACATGATATTAAACTAACTCCCTAATTTCTTAGTTGAATTTTTTTTTTACCAAGTTTAGTAACAACTGCAGCTTTTCTTAGACACTTCATTTCACATGTAACGATTTTCCTCTGCTGTGAGACTGTTAAAGACCATGTTTGACATTGGTAACACAGTGTTGGTATACAAATTGTATATATTATCTATCCTTTGATTTCTATCTTTAGGCGAAGAAGTAATGGTGAGTGTTGGTAAGTCACTGTTTGCTTTCTGACACCTTGTTTACTAGTCTTCCAATTTCGGAAAAAATGCTGTCTAGATATTTAAATTCTGTGCCGTGTTTCACTTTGGTGTTATCTATTGTTATATCCATTGGCGTTGCAGATGTGTTAATTTTCATAACTTCTATATTTTGTACGTTAATTTTCATGTTGTACTTCTTGTTGTCATTCCATCGATTGTACTTACTGAGATTTGACATTTTTGGTATATCGCTTTTATATTTTCTAACAGCTTTCTTCTTCCGATGTTATAATTATAAGGTTTCCCAGATAATGTTTCTATCTACTCTGTCGAATACCTTTTCCTGGTCTAAAAATACTGTGTTTAGACGTCGATTGTACCCGACTGATTTTTCACTTAGTGGTCTCAGTGTGAATAGTGTGTCTGTACAGCCAGTCCCTCTTCTGAAGCCAAATCACTTAATAAGGTGATACCTCTATATGATTCACATTCTTTCTGACTACCTTTGTGTTTCCATAATGGTACAATTACTGATTTTTGCCAGTCGTCTGGTACTTTTCTTTCTGTCAAGACTATTGTGAATAATAGACTAGCCACTGACCTCCTGTGTTTCTACATCTTTTTATTGCTTCTACACACTTTGTGTTGTTTAGCTGAAATCAGAAGTGATATTGAGGACGTACTGTGGTTGTTTTGGCAGCTCTGTCAATAGTCAAGATCTAACTCATGCCATATACATGGCTAGCTTCTTTTATGATATTCATATTCTCATGTTAGCACACAATGTAAGCAAGTAGTGGTTTGTTAATGTTCTGAACAAACTACGAGTATAATAATGCATTCTGGAAGGCGGCGAGTCTGGACACGCCTACGTCTGTCATTGCTCAACATTTCTATATCCATCTCCCAAAATACGAGGGCGCGCTGAAAGAATCAAATGCAAGACAAGGGGGGGGGGGGTTACTGCATACTATGAGGAAGAGACTATCTTGATTGTGTGAATATGAGATCAGGGATGTCTGGAGAGCACAGTGCCAACGAGCAAGATAGAAGGCAGGGGAATCTAGTACGACAGGGTGAGAAAATATTAGAGAGTCTGACATCGTGGCATGACAAAGCGCTAGTCCCTTGATAAAGGGGAGGGCGTGGCCTTCAACCCTCCCCCCCCCCTAGCGAATTTAAAAAGAAAGGTTGTCATATTCTTAAGGAGAAAAAAATTGGAACCACGAACAAATATGGTGAATGAATTTTATTTAGGCAACACCCACTCCCACACCCCCCTCCCACAACGCTCTTAGGGAAAACGTATCTACGGCCCTGGCAACTCGTCAATAATAACCCTGATTAAAGATATTGAAAAAAGAATGTTGTGGAGATCCTTGATCGAGTAACTCAGGCGGCACGTTACATATTGATGATAATCCATTTCCCAGACAGTAGAACATGTATTTACTTTAAAGAATTTCAAAATTTGGTCTGGCGAATTTTGGATGCGTTATGTTAAGGCGGAGTATGTAAACCCGTTGAGATCACTGATGGAAGGTAACAAGTAAATGTTCTACATGTGGCAGGATTGAGAACAAGCATATATCTAAAGAAATATTGGTAGCATATCCTATTCAGAACACTCCGGATGTACAACTGCCTACGGAGGCATTCAAACCCGGTACCTTGGCCATCACAGTGTAGCAAAGAGGTTAGAGAGTAAGGACTGTTTTTTTCTTTCGGAGGGTAAATTTTAAAAAAAACAAAAAAACTTCTCTGTACGTGACAAGCCACAGCAACCGTATGTAATTACCTGACATACAAACCACATCAACCTCATGTAATTACCTAACATATGAGCCACAAAACCTCATGTAATTACCTAACATACGAGCCACAGCAACCTCATGTAATTACCTAACATATACGAGCCACATCAACCTCATGTAATTACCTAACATATGAGCCACAAAACCTCATGTAATTACCTAACATATGAGCCACAAAACCTCATGTAATTACCTAACATATGAGCCACAAAACCTCATGTAATTACCTAACATATACGAGCCACAGCAACCTCATGTAATTACCTAACGGGAAACATGTTGTATTGACATTTTATTTTTGCAATAAAGATTACAAAATATCTTTCACAGAGAGCACCTCTATTCCGTGGAATTACCGTATGCTATTGCATATTGTTCCTAGTTTTAAACACCTTTTCAATATCATCCTTCAAATATGCGAAGACACGTTGTGCATGAAGAATGACAGCTGTACATTCAGACCTTTCAGAAAGCAACGGCAACATAATGAACACTAATATTGTATATAGGAGTAAAATCATTACTGTCAAAAATGCTGTGCTGGGTTGATAGCTACGCCATGAATATAATATGCTAGCAACTTTTATCTTGTATTTTTAAGCTATTGTTGAATTTTAGGAAATACTTCAGTACCCTTGCCATAATAATTTGTCACTACCATCGTTGCACTCGAACCGCGACCAAACTTGCTAGAGTTAGAACTATTCTATTTTCTCACTAGTCCCTCCACCACGCAGCACAAATACCACATTATGACCCCTCGTTGTATGTGTTCGACCTTTTGAGTCAACGAGGAGCTCAACTAAGAAAGAGATGAGGAAAATGTACCAGAATGTGACGTCCTATGCGCATATAGAATTCCTTCCTCGCTGCGAATGAGGAGTCTGAAACATCGATAAAGCAAATAAGAAAGATAAACTGCAGTAAAACTGTCTACCACGAGGTAAATGAAAATTAGTAAAATAAAACAAAAATTGTTCAATATCAGTTGTACAAATAGTTTTACAGATATCAGGTTCAACGTTTCGATAACTAGGCCTTTGTCAAGATAAGGTCAAACACACAGATTGGAATAGAATAGACACAAAAAAACCCAACTAAATTGAAGGATAGTATGCAGACACCTATGTTGACTTAAGATAAATTGATTAAGTAAAGTAGAATAAAGCATTAATATAAGCTTCATGGTAGGATAAGTAAGTTAATGAAACATCGAGGAACTTTTGCCTTTCTTTTAGTCTGCTTTTGTTAGTAGTATTGACCTGACAGTCTCTGTAACTAGAGTGCGACACCTGTCAAGCTAAGCATGTCCTCTGCCATTACGTATATACTAAACGAACACCATTTTATTATAAACGAAGCAGAAACTGTGTAAGATATAGGGAATGTAGACTGCGTCATTCATCTTCTATGATTTCATTTTTTATTTTGTCATTTTGTGTATACTTTGCGTTAACCATCAATAAAACGAACTGGTTAAATATAAGTTAACTGGAGTGACCAGATTTTAATAATTTTGAGGAAAATGTTGTAATAAGAGATAGTGGAAACTGCCTTTAGAATTAAAAAAAAAACAACAGAAACAAAACAAGTATATTTAAAGAGAAAATGACACAAAAAAAATATGTCTAGACCCAGCACCCGATATCGCCCTCGATGATGGCCTCGGACCCGAAATTGAACGATCTGTTAGGAAAACAAACGCTACAGGATTGGTGGAAAATTGTGTAGAGAGATCATTTTGTGATAAAACTACTAAAAAAGCCCCCACAGATATTGTCTAGACTTGCCCGATTGGTTGAGGAAGATAAATACCAATTTTGTATTTCTGTTATTACTGTGTTTTGTCATTGATTGCTTCATGTTTTAGAGATGTAGTGTGATGAGTTCCTACTACACATCCTTCATGATATATAGGTCCTGCGGAATGGTACTCATTGTCATTGATCTATGTGATACGTGTTTTTCATTGGTTGGTGGCACAAACTAAACGCAAACTGACAAATGAAATGTCGGATAAGCAAAGTAAAGTTAGGTGTGGCCTACTCGCAGGCAGAAGGGGAATAATAACTATCACCAAACTTATAGTTTTTCAAGCAGCAGTAATATCATACTTCTTAATACTCCAGACACATGACATGACTCAACTATTTCAACCTAAACTGTCTTCGTAAGATACTTAACATCTACTAGTCGAAACAAATACCAGGCAGTGAAGTACTGATGCAATCTAAATCTGTGTGCAAAGACAACAATTTTGATGAAGGCACAGACAACCTGGGAAGGACACATTATCCTCATGAAAGATCATGGTCTATCAAAAACGTTACGATATGGAGAACTCCAGATTTGCGCCGTACGGTCGGAGTACAGAAAATTCGTTTTAAAGACACTCTTAAGACATCAGTGACCCACTTCGACATAGAAATTCATGGAAGAGTCTTGTGCATGACAGATATTACTGACGTCACAGAATCAAGAGCGGTTCAGCAGCTACAGAGAACCGCAGACATGATACGGCATAACAAAACGCGCCAGAACAGTGGTTCCCAAAATTTTTGCCGTATAGACCACTTGCCGATTTATTTTGTTGTTTATAGCCCCCCTCCTCTGCTTGCTTGATATTTAATTTAGCTAAACATATTAACTTGAAATATGTTTTTTGACAGCTGACATAGTGCTGCTCACTTTGACAGTGTTTTTTGTGTGTACGTGTGTGGAGTGGACAACTGCAAACAAAAGAAGAACAATTAAATTTGTTGAAAAGACACAAAATACGTTTGGAACGAAACAAATCATAACCTAGTAAAATTCTTGCACATAATTAATACAGAAATAATGCCTGGTGCGCTGATAGCAATTTTGATATGACAATCAATACAAGGTAACTGCGTGAAACGTAACAACAATTAGACTTGTTCCGTCAAATGTTCCGTCATTTACTCATCTTTTTGTTCGTTTCGTTTCCACATATATTTACGTTTTTATGTACTTTCTGACCTTCCGGCATCTCATTTTCATATTTCCGTTGCATGTTGTGATAATTTTTCCATTCGTCGTCTTTTGATGTTTTGTTTGTGTCTTAATAAAGATCTTTTGGTTGAAACGTTGAATGTAAGTTGTCTATTGTAATTTTTATGATTTCTTGTGTGCTCATCATTGCCCATCATTACCTACTAGTTTTAGCTATAGTCTGTCATGTCTCATTGAAGCGATATATAAATCTGTGTTTTATGTAAGTCTAATAGCAATTTTGCAATATTTGGCTTCAAATTAGTGAGATATAGTCTTAAATCTCAACATACAATTATTTTCATTCGATTTATTTTATCGTAAGAAGATTGGCGACCGTGCTAAAACTCCTTTCCCCGAGGTATGAAGATGGAAAATCTATCAAAAACTTGATTGCGATAGTCCATAATGCAGGGTAAACAATATGTATATCTTTCTGAAGCCAGAACTGCTGATACCCCATTCTGAACTGCACCTTACGATCTACGTTAGTGTTTATTCACTGCGCATGCACGCGATGCGTTGCTGCGTGTATGAAATCGTGCACATGAACGTAGCACACCACGAAACATAGGTTCTTAAACAATTTTATGAAATATATATATATATATAAGTAATTTCTATGTCTATTAGAAGTATTATGTACACACTATCTGTGTTGTGTAATAACGCATTTACAGAACGCTTAAATGTTGATGATGACCTGATTAAATGGGGTCCATTCGAGTGGACCACCATTCACATCTTATGCACCCACAATTTTTTTCTTTCGCTGACATGGACCAAATTCAAGTCGAAATCGACCCTTGGGGGTCCATATAGATCACTCTGGGAACCACTGCGCCTGAAGAAAGATAAGAAATGCGCAATATCCAATGGACTCCCCACACGCATGCTCAGAGTTCGGTAGAAAATTCCAAGCATGCATACGGCTCATTAGTCTCAGCTGGGCACAACGAAGAATTCATCATTTTTATCATCATCCCAGTTGAACTAAATAGTCATCGCCGATTACGACGGACGAACATGTGTAGAAAGATGCGCCTAGTACGACTAGGCTCAGAATGGGCGAGTACAGAATAGTATCACACTGATTAGCCATCGTTGTCGTAAAAGATGAAGGATAACTACTGAGTAAGGAGAATTCTCAATGACTTGCATACCGCAAAACGTTGAATTATCTGGGCATGAGAGATAGCTTTCCTGAGATTTCGAAATAGCTATCCTTATTGCACAGAAAATAAGAACGTTACCAGTGGTATTTCAGGATGATCGAGACAAACACATAGACAAACAATCAACAAACAAGAGACAACGGATGATTTAATGTAGTGAGATGGTCTGAAAGAATAGCCGCGCTGTGATATGCCCTGCATGTCATACGAAGCAACTTAGGGGATTTAAGGGGTAGAGTTGGATGTCCTATATCATAGACGGTTAAAGTGACTCAAAAGCTATGCTAAAGTCGGTTATGCTGTGCCGAAAGGTGGAAATATCGCAGTTAAGATATAAACTACGGCGCAGGTCATTACATTCTCCGGACTATATCCTCTCAATATATGGGAGTTTGAGAACGAAAGTCGATGTCGTCTTTTATAATACGCATTAATGGTTACAATGTTGCTATTATTTACTCCTCTTTCTAACCCCGGAAACACACGGGCGTACAAAATACATGATGCTAAAAGAGTTGTGCAAAAGAACATTTTGGCTGAAGGCCATTTTGGCTAGATCGGTGTTAAAATGTATATCCACTAAATAACGAACTGCTGCATTTATCGTTATCATGTATTTTTCCCCTCACAATTGTACGTGCACACGATTTTGTTCACACCTGCACACGAGTTCTTCTTCTCTGTTCGTTCTCAAACTCCTGCAGATTGGAACGATGTAATCCGTAGAATGAAATGCGTTGTTTCGCGGTTTACAGCTTTGTAAAGATATCTGTACCTTTCGGCCTGGCAAATCCGATTTCAGCATGGCTTCTGGGTCACTTTGACCTATATGGGATGGATAGCCAATTCCATCCTGTAATTTCCTTAGTCACCTCTCACGACATGCATGGAAGGTAAACAGTGTTGCTATTCTTTTCTCCCTGTCTGGCCTTGATAAGACACAAGGACACTTAATCGAAAATATCTGCTTCCAAAAGTCATACACGTTCCTCTAAATGATGGTCCTGTAGGGTCCCCATTATGGTAAATAGAGGGCCTATATAGTTCAGCACTGTAATTTCTTGGCATGCTTACTTCATTGAAGCTAACTATACATCACTACGCCTATAAACTACTGTTTTTTACTGTCTCAATGACAGAAAGAACGATAACTTCTATTCAGTAGGCGAACGGTGAAATTACGTCTACTTCCGCGTCTATCTAATATCCTTTCGGTAACTAGGAGTTAATCACTATTTGTCAGTTCTGTGTTTGTATTTACAGAGAGCACGACGCCGAAAAGGTACACTGTCTGTTTGCGCATACATTTCTCGCTATCTTTGAATGACCGCGCATCAATACCGCTAGCACTGTACAGTTGTTACATCGTATTATATAACGCTAGCGTAGTAAGGGGAGAAAAAGTTAGTTTACTATGTAAAAAATGCTGTTTATCTGATGTAATAAGATACTTTGGTCATTTGTTACCAGCGTCAGAAAGATGAGGAAAGGGTATCACAGCTGTCATCAGCCATGCATGCGTTACCAGCCAATACGGAAGATGAAAAATGGGGTTACTAAATCTAATAGAAAGTTATTACCAAACAATTATGCTTGTTATAAATGTGGTAGAGTTGTCTAAGGAGGGTCTGTTGTGGGGTTTATTACTCTATCCCATATACAGTTAAAAGTAACAGAAAATAATATGAAATTTACAACTATAAGGGAAAGAAAGTGAGAGAGGTAGAGAGAGAGAGACGGGAAAGGAGAGACGGAAGGGTGAGTAATTGAGATAGATGTGAGGGAGGAAGAGAGTTGAAGGAAAGATAAGAAAGGATGTAGAGAGAGAGAAGTGAGAAAAGATAGAGAGAGAGGTAGGGAAAGATATGCGAGGGAGAGAAAGGGATGGATGGAGGGAAGAAGAGTGAGAGATATGAGAGGAGGAGAGAGCTAGAGTAAGGAAGTGAAGCAGGTTTTGAGGGATAGATAAGAGAGGAAAGGAGAGGGAGGAAAAATAAATATAGGCAGAGACAAACAAGTTACATAAAGAGAACATAGGAACGTCGCTTGTTGGTTGGTTGCTGATCCTTTATCCCAATGATATTGTGTGACATATTCGCGAGTTTGTGAGTTGTTGTTTTGTTCCATATAATGTGTTCCATTTATCTGTGCCTGGAGGGAGAAGCATTTTCATGACGTCATCCAATGCTGGACATTCAAAAAGGTGGTGGTCAACAGTTTCAGGTGGTGCAACAGGATGGGGGCACCCTGGAGTGTGTTGTGATTGTATTCTGTTCAGTTGATTGTTAAGCTGTACATCTTGTGTGTGCAGTCTGAAGATGATATTCTGGTCTTTCCTTCCGAGGAGGTTGATGTTGTCTTTAAGATTTCACTAGATAAACCACCCATGCAACAGAAAACCTTAGTAGATGATATGCCTTTATATTGAGGTTATCTTCTTATAGAAGCTCCATATGGCACGTCATCTATACAATCCCGTAGTCGTAACCTTCTATAACAGTTACCATGTTGTTCCGACAGGCCGACGTTGTGCTTTAACTAGTTACAGGCACGGCGTGGGTGGGCGGAACAACAAACACATCTGTCGCAAGGGCCAGAGTTGTGCCCTGATGTCAACGTCTGTTTTTTGGCGGCATTGGAATACCATCGAGTCGAATGGCTGCTGTAACAGAGGGCGGAGCACTTATGGGATGCCCCACGTGCGGTGAGGCCAGTTTTCTAATCAAGAATCAATTTTAAGATTTGGGCTGGTCATATATTTATAGATTTCCTTCCCAGTGTTTCCTATTGCCCATCTGTTCATCCAATTTTCTTTGTTCACAGATTTCAACATCATTTTAACTGTGATGTTTGTGTATATGGCTGTTCTTGTTATGTTCCTTTCTTTGCTAGTCTGTTTGCCTTGTCATTGCCATGTGTGTTTGAGTGACCAGAAATCCACTGCATAACAATTCTGACTTCATAAGATGTAAGCAGCTGGTTTGAATGGTGGTATATTTCACCTGGTTCAGGCTTACGATGTCCATCACATTCTAGTACTTGAAGAGCGGGTATAGATTCGGTAAAAATCAGAAAATTTCGGACTTTTGATGGGAAGGCATTAAATATGGCCTTCAGGTGGAACAAGGCAACTTCTAGAGCAGTTATTTCAGCTTCATAGTTAGAACATATCTCCACACAAACATCAAACAACTCATCAGATGTTTTGTTTGGAAATTCTATATATACACCATAACCTGCTTTGATTATGGTTTTGAAAGCAAATCTGTCAGTATATACATGAATCCATTTTTCTGGGCAGGTGTCTATTGTTTTCTGTGTTGCTTTTATAAGAATTACTGATTCGGTACTTTTCGTTTTTTATATCTTAATTGTGTTTTGATTTCTGGCAATTTTAAATCTGCGTGTGGTGGTAAACATTTTTCTACACTTTGCAGTTCTTGTCTCTTGTCTGGGAGAGATAGCTGTCTTTTATTTCATTGACATGGCTGAGAACTGACTTTTGTTGTATTCTACGGTTTATTTGCCAATTGTCTACAAGTTGTTTATTTGGGTGGTCATTGTTCATTGTTTTGCTTTTTTCATAAGCTCCCATTGCAGCCATATTTCTCCGCATCTCAAGAGGTTCTACATTTGTATGTATTTCACATGCAGCCGTCGGTGTAGATCTCATTGCTCCACTAATAAGACGTAGGGCATTGTTCTGCACTCTGTCTAGAGATTCGAACTTTGTCTTGGAACATGTTGTCAGGAGTGCACTGTTGTATTCTAAAGCAGAGCGTATGTAACCAAGATATAGTCCTTTGAGGGTATCCTTGTCCGACCCCCAAGATGTGCCTTTTCAGTAGCTGTAACAGCTTTAGTGCTTTATTTTTGACATTTTCTACGTACTTCTTGAGGGTAAGCTGCCGATCAAGCGTGACTCCAAAATATGTAAGATGTTGTTCTCTTGGCAATTCCTGTGTATCTAGCCACAGACTAATATTTTCTTTGGCTACTTTATGACTCTTAATAAAGATGGCATAGACTATGTTCTCACAGTTTATTTTCAGCTTCCCTGTTTGACAGTACTCGAGGAATTTTCTTAAATCTCTATTTAGTCTTTTTGCGGCACTTTCAACATTCTCATGGCCCTGCCATATTTTTAGGTCATTAGCATAGAGGTCTTTTTCAGCTTGATATGCCTGGCTAGGTCATTATAATTTAATGAGAGAGTGCAGCCCAAAACCCTGTGGTAAGCCTTCCTCTAGAACCTCTTTAGACGAGATTGCATCAGTTCTCCTTGGATTGTTCTGCCAATGAGGAAGTATTTTATCCAGTTATATAGCTTTCCACGCATTCCTACCTCAATCTTCATCAAGAGACCCTTTTTCCACACTCGATCATAAGCCTGTTGTAAGTCAAAGAATGTGGCTAAAAAGTTATGATGATGATGAAATAATCCTTTTAGCTGTGAGCAGGTAACTCTTGATAGATAATAGCCTTTCTGACAAAATTATAGGACTTTATTTAAAAACTGATTTGAGCAACATAGTTATATATGGATTCGTATAAGGTTTGCTGCCTAACAGGCTTGGTTGTTAAAGGCGGAGGGGGGGGGGTGTCATTCCAGTGCGGCAGTATCCTAAGATCATCACGTCCTGATAAGAGTAAAAAAACAACAACAACAAATCAACCGAACACTACTGGGCCAATTATTTCATCATTCTTCTGTCTGATCTGTTCACCACTGCAGTGATGGTACATCTATACATCTAGCATTTCCCGACACCTAGAAGTCTGTCACAAAAGGGCAAAGATGCAGTGTTCGCTGGCCTGCACCTCTTCGTCATCAATGGACATTATTTGACAGAAGACAAAATGACAAAAAGGAGACAAGATGTGACGATGATGATATTTTTCACAGGTTGTTAGCCTTATCCCTCAAATTTTCTTAGTCTCCCCCTACGACATGACTGCAAATAAGATAGTAATCCTATTATGTGCTTCCTGGACTAAAAATCCAAGTCTAGGTTACCATACAGGCTGGTGCTGATGATATGACCCCCATGCAGTACGAGTTTCTCACTCTAGTTTTCTGCGGGATGCAACTTTCAACTTCAGATTAGTGCTTCTCTGGCATACTTTTTGATGGGCAAGTTAATAAATAACTGACTCACCAACTGTGATTATAAGATACCATGTCACGAGATGAATAATTTTCTGGGTCGGTAGAAACTTTCCATGATTTTCTTGCAATCTCGAAGACTGCTGGAAATGGCAGGATAAATGCTCAGTGTCTGGGAACAACCCAACGCACTGAAGATATGAGGGCTGGTACAATACCGGGCAATACAGGGAACAAACAGAAATACGTAGTAAACGGTGTTACAACAAAGTACATAAAACAGTAACAACATCAACAAAAGCCGACATTTTGACTAAAAAGTCTTCAAAGGGGAAAAAAACCCCAACCAAAATGAATATATATCTGCAGATAAAAGGGTTGATTCCCTCCCAACAGAAGGCTTCATCACATCGGAGATCATGGAGTGAGATATACAACGCTATGTTCAGAAATTGTGGTGACTTATGAATCTTTAACACACAACTACTGAAGATTGATAAACCAGTAAATTTAAGTAGGAAGCCAGAGGACAATTTTTTTAAAAATTCATGAGACTAACGGGAATTGAACCAGTCCGTTCAACGGCACCAAATCGCCTAGCAACAATTGCACACGCGTTTAACTAATTGTATAACTAATACGGATATTATGTTATATGTTTGTTGTTACTGAGGATATTTCAATACCTGTACGGGATGTTTGTTGTTGTTGTAATAGTCCTTGTCTCGATTGGTCCGTTCGGGTGACTTTGTGTTCACGGTTTGAATGGCTTGACGAAATCGCATCTTTTTTTGGAGATGCGGCTAGTCAAGTGCGGAAGAACGCGTGTGCAATTGTTGCTAGGCGATTTGGTGCCGTTGAACGGACTGGTTCAATTCCCGTTAGTCTCATGAATTTTTAAAGTTTGATAAACCGTGAAGACCAGTAGGAGAGATTTCAAGATTGAATTTTTTTTTTTTAAATGCGCGTGAGAAAATGATTAAACAGAAAGACCCTGTGATGTTGATAGGAGTTCGAGACAATTCGATATTGTCACTCTATTTATCCTTATGGCGGGTGATAGAGTATTACTTTTAGCTTCTAATTGGTAAAGTTTTGATTGGAAAATTTGAAATAACGTTTACAGTTACCAGATTACTGTCTTAGTCAATGTAGTTGTTGTGACAAGTAAATTTAAGTAGGAAGCCAGAGGACAATTTTTAAAAATTCTTGAGACTAACGGGAATTGAACCAGTCCGTTCTACGGCACCAAATCGCCTAGCAACAATTGCACACGCGTTTTTCAGTACTTGACTAACCGCATCTCCAAAAAAAGATGCGATTTCATCAAGCCATTCAAATCGTGCACACAAAGTCACCCGAACGGACCAATCGAGACAAGGACTATTACAACAACAACAAACATCCCGTACAGGTATTGAAATATCCTCAGTAACAACAAACACATAACATAATATTCGTATTAGTTATACAAGGGCCGATAGGTCTTCTTGTAAACATGGATAACATATATAGACAATACAATTTTGCTTCAAATAATTGTTGCTAGGCGATTTGGTGCCGTAGAACGGACTGGTTCAATTCCCGTTAGTCTCAAGTAGTTGTTGTGCAGTCTTCTACCCTGAAGGGAACGTTAATGCAACTTTCTTGCAATTTAGAGGCATACTGTAGGTAAATAGTTTTTCCCCCTTCCTTCAGTCCAAGCATGTGTCTTCATCAGACTTCACATCGGATCTTTTACTGTGAGATAGTTCTATTATTATTATTATTATTATTATTATTTGCTATTATATCAGAGAAGGTTAGGCAGAGATAGAAGTGCGAGGTCGACAGGATACAGTCCAACAGAGTGCACCACCAAGGTGAGAGATAGAGAATGCTTGGAGCCCGTCACAGCCAACCTTCCTAGCGGATACGGTATTTAATGATTCCCTCGGGTCCGATAACATAAGGCGAACAACTGAACTTAAAGAAATATATCAGTGGCAGGTACATCATGTAACATTTGGGGAACGCTGTCTACCCACAGAAAAAAAAAAAAAGATAAGTTGGTTATTGAAAACCTTTGCTCCGCATGAGGTAAAGGTGAACAGTTGTAGTAGACATAAGTATCATAAAATAGACGATGTAAAGTTTGTTTCCAAATCGTAGGATCTACTACTGCGTGCTGTCTACAATTCCAATTCCTGAGGGATAATATTCTATAAAATTATCTTTACTGTTTTAACCGCACATGTTTATCACTGAATCTAGAATATCAACGAGTCTTTAAGTATTGTAAAAAAAATACTAATTATGTATATTGTTTTTGTTTTTGTTTCATATTTTGGCGTTTATCTTATCGGGTATTTTTTACTTACTTAAGCTGGTCAAAAACAAGGATTTGGTTTCTAATTTGAAAAATGACACTGCGCTAAATGGATTCAGGTTTCCAAATGAACAGATGGCTTGTATGTTGTAAAATGTCTTGTACAGTAATGATATTTTTGTATTTTCTCGTTTGTTTCTTGTTTTACATCTACCTTTACAGCTGTGCATTTTATGTTCTTTTTTAATTTGTCTCTGCTTTCTTCTTGCGTTTCTTCTTTACCATCTTCTTGCTTTAGCTCTTGCGTTAGCATTTCGTGTTTTAGCTATTCTTGTTATAGCTCTCCTTCTTGTAACTCTTCTTCCTGTAGCTCTTCTTATGTTAACACTTTTTATTTCATCTTTTCTTCTTTTAACTCTTCTTTTAACCCTTAATTTCATATCTTTGTCTTCTAGCTCTTATTTTAGCTCTTCTAATTTCACATTTTTTCTTTTAGCCCTTCTTATTTTAGTTCTTTTTTTAGCTCTTCTTATTTTATCTTTTCTTCTTTTAACTCTTCTTTTAGCCCTTATTTTTCATATCTTTGTCTTTTAGCTCTTCTTATTTTAGCTCTTCTTATTCTAGCTCTTGTTCTTTGATTTCTTATAAAGTATCACTCTCATATTGAAGTAAGCTGCAGACTCCCACCGTTCAGTGGAAATTGTAAAAACACTAACCGTTTGTTACCAATGCCAAAATCGGATGTGTTGTGCAATTGCACAGCGACATAGCGCACCCTTGCATAAACGCACCATTGTACAAGTGACATTGCACAAAACGGTGACATAACGCACATCCGTTCTCTGGAAATCAAGTAGGACCATCGTCATGCCATGGGAGAGATCCAATGCAAGTTTGAGAACGACCCCCCCCCACCCAGAAAAAAAACAACCCATCATTACATGATCTATTTTATAAAGTTCCAGTTTTATCTGAAGTTATTCAATCTAGTGTCATGGCGAGTGGCGTAGGCGAACATGTTTCTCCACAATTCTCGGTCTCTTATGTTGTTAATAAGTTCAGTTGGTGGCATTCTCTCGTACCACAGTGACAACCCATCCAGCAATTTCTCTCTTTATCTACATGCCTGGTCTCTCACTGATCTTTATTAAATGTTCGAGTTTTATTCTTCTCATCAAATATCTTTTTTATTTGCTTCTAATTTGTGTTATAATTTGTCCTTTTACTCCAGCATCTCGAAGGACTTCTACATTAGTTTTCTAGGCTGTCCATGGAGTTTTTATCACTCTTCTCAAATACCATATCTCAGTTGCTCCCATCTCATATTGAGCTCTTTTGTCTACCATCCATACTTCACATCCATGAAGAAGAATTGGTTTGATGTAACAACCTAGCACTTGAATTCGCATATACATGAATATTACTCCATCACATTGAATGTTTCTCATTTTTAGAAATGCTGATTTGGCTTGTGCTGTTCCTATTTTGCAGTATCTTTTTATATTATGTGTTCTCAGAGTTTGACTAACTACGAGTATTATGTTGGAAAGAATCACCAACACTTTTGAGACGTTGTGGTTGAACATGAAGCAAACACGTTAGGATATAGCTACTGTACTTAGCAAAGTGTGTGTACCAAGCCAGCCACTTATAAGCAATCGTATCTCTTCAACATCTCTTCCAGGGCACTGAGAACATCACCGATCTGATCGGAATGCTAAAACGTCCATGAGATACACTATATATATTTAAATATAAACATTATGATAGGCTAGAAATTTGACGGAATCTATGCTAGTCTTAGCGTTTCGTACCAACATCTTGTTCTACAGACGCAGATAAGAGGCACGGTTCAAACAACTGGTGGATAACGTAAAGGAAATAGAAAATGGAGTTTTACCTTCTACCTGGCATGTGAAATCGCAAAAGGTGGTTAATATGAACAGTGAAGTAGAAATTATTTTAGTTAGGGGGTGAATGTTCCTTTAAAAACGTAACCAAAAACAATAAACGTTTTTTTAACATGGGGTCTTTGTTACCTCTAATATTTTATGGTAGTGTGTCCTGATATAACCTAATTGGGCTTTGTCCGCTGGTTGAAAGAGGCACGCCTCTCCAAAAGAGAGGCAAACTCATTAACTACCAACTACTACTACCATAAACGTTTTACTTTCCTTCGGCTGACTATTTTTTGGAAATCTGGTTTGTCTCTTTTTCTTAGTCAATAAAAGGGAATCAGTGGGATTTGGGGGAGGGATCATTTGCTGTCTTATTCCGCATGTTTTTATTTTATCCGAGCCAGAAGCTATCGGATTATGTTGGAGGTCGGACAAGACGCACAACCAAACTATAAACAATGAAATAACGCATAACGTTCTCTAGACTACACCCTGTTCATCATCATCAAGTGCCGTATCCGCAACGAGGGTTGGCTGCAACAGATCTCCAACATCCCCTGTCTTTTATTTTGGTGGTGCACTCTGCTAGACTGTAACCTGTCTATCGTGTGATGTTACTCTCCTAGTTGTAACTCTGTCTATCTCTTGCTCGCTTCCCTTTGACTTTACCTTCAAGTAAAGTCTTTAACAAGGTGTCATGTTTTTTAAATGTGTCAGAAATATTTTATTTTCTTGATCTTTATTTCCTTTAATAATTCTTTATTCATATTAAGTGTTGTTAGAACCTCTTTGATTGTTATCTTCTCTTTCCGTGATGTTCTCCCCATTCTCCTATATTTACCCATATCTCAAAGGCATTAATTATGTCTTCTAATTGTTTTTTCATTGTCCTTGTTTCTGGGCCATACATTAATATAGAATAGATGTAGTATTTTAAATTCTCCTTGTTAACTTGTTTATAATTTCTTTAGAATGTTACCCATTCATCATGAACTGTGTCTAACTCTGCTAGCAACTGTTCTAATGGTACCATATCATCATGAACTGTATCTAACTCTGCCAGCAACTGTTCTAATGTTACCCATTCATCTTTGTCTAACTCTGCTAGCAACTGTTCTAATGTTACCCATTCATCATGAACTGTGTCTAACTCTGCTAGCAACTGTTCTAATGGTACCCATTCATCATGAACTGTGTCTAACTCTGCTAGCAACTGTTCTAATGTTACCCATTCATCATGAACTGTGTCTAACTCTGCTAGCAACTGTTCTAATGGTACCATATCATCATGAACTGTGTCTAACTCTGCTAGCAACTGTTCTAATGTTACCCATATCATCATGAACTGTGTCTAACTCTGCTAGCAACTGTTCTAATGTTACCCATTCATCATGAACTGTGTCTAACTCTGCTAGCAACTGTTCTAATGGTACCCATATCATCATGAACTGTGTCTAACTCTGCTAGCAACTGTTCTAATGTTACCCATTCATCATGAACTGTGTCTAACTCTGCTAGCAACTGTTCTAATGGTACCATATCATCATGAACTGTGTCTAACTCTGCTAGCAACTGTTCTAATGTTACCCATATCATCATGAACTGTGTCTAACTCTGCTAGCAACTGTTCTAATGTTACCCATTCATCATGAACTGTGTCTAACTCTGCTAGCAACTGTTCTAATGGTACCCATTCATCATGAACTGCGTCTAACTCTGCTAGCAACTGTTCTAATGTTACCCATTCATCATGAACTGTGTCTATCTCTGCTAGCAACTGTTCTAATGGTACCATATCATCATGAACTGTGTCTAACTCTGCTAGCAACTGTTCTAATGTTACCCATATCATCATGAACTGTGTCTAACTCTGCTAGCAACTGTTCTAATGGTACCCATTCATCATGAACTGTGTCTAACTCTGCTAGCAACTGTTCTAATGTTACCCATTCATCATGAACTGTGTCTAACTCTGCTAGCAACTGTTCTAATGGTACCATATCATCATGAACTGTGTCTAACTCTGCTAGCAACTGTTCTAATGTTACCCATTCATCATGAACTGTGTCTAACTCTGCTAGCAATTGTTCTAATGTTACCCATATCATCATGAACTGTGTCTAACTCTGCTAGCAACTGTTCTAATGTTACCCATTCATCATGAACTGTGTCTAACTCTGCTAGCAACTGTTCTAATGGTACCATATCATCATGAACTGTGTCTAACTCTGCTAGCAACTGTTCTAATGTTACCCATATCATCATGAACTGTGTCTAACTCTGCTAGCAACTGTTCTAATGTTACCCATTCATCATGAACTGTGTCTAACTCTGCTAGCAACTGTTCTAATGGTACCCATTCATCATGAACTGTGTCTAACTCTGCTAGCAACTGTTCTAATGTTACCCATTCATCATGAACTGTGTCTAACTCTGCTAGCAACTGTTCTAATGGTACCATATCATCATGAACTGTGTCTAACTCTGCTAGCAACTGTTCTAATGTTACCCATTCATCATGAACTGTGTCTAACTCTGCTAGCAACTGTTCTAATGTTACCCATATCATCATGAACTGTGTTTAACTCTGCTAGCAACTGTTCTAATGGTACCCATTCATCATGAACTGTGTCTAACTCTGCTAGCAACTGTTCTGTTACCCATTCATCATGAACTGTGTCTAACTCTGCTAGCAACTGTTCTAATGGTACCATTTCATCTTTGTCTAACTCTGCTAGCAATTGTTCTAATGGTACCATTTCATCATGAACTGTGTCTAACTCTGCTAGCAACTGTTCTGTTACCCATTCATCTTTGTCTAACTCTGCTAGCAGCTGTTCTAATGTTACCCATTCATCATGAACTGTGTCTAACTCTGCTAGCAACTGTTCTAATGGTACTATTTCATCTTTGTCTAACTCTGCTAGCAATTGTTCTAATGGTACCATTTCATCATGAACTGTGTCTAACTCTGCTAGCAACTGTTCTGTTACCCATTCATCTTTGTCTAACTCTGCTAGCAACTGTTCTAATGTTACCCATTCATCATGAACTGTGTCTAACTCTGCTAGCAACTGTTCTAATGGTACCATTTCATCTTTGTCTAACTCTGCTAGCAATTGTTCTAATGTAACCCATTCATCTTTGTCTAACTCTGCTAGCAACTGTTCTAATGGTACCATTTCATCTTTGTCTAACTCTGCTAGCAATTGTTCTAATGTAACCCATTCATCTTTGTCTAACTCTGCTAGCAATTGTTCTAATGTAACCCATTCATCTTTGTCTAACTCTGCTAGCAACTGTTCTAATGTTACCCATTCATCTTTGTCTAACTCTGCTAGCAACTTTTCTAATGTTACCCATTCATCATGAACTGTGTCTAACTCTTCTAGCAACTGTTCTAATGTTACCCATATCATCATGAACTGTGTCTAACTCTGCTAGCAACTGTTCTAATGTTACCCATTCATCATAAACTGTGTCTAACTCTGCTAGCAACTGTTCTAATGTTACCCATTCATCTTTGTCTAACTCTGCTAGCAATTGTTCTAATGTAACCCATTCATCTTTGTCTAACTCTGCTAGCAACTGTTCTAATGGTACCATTTCATCTTTGTCTAACTCTGCTAGCAATTGTTCTAATGTAACCCATTCATCTTTGTCTAACTCTGCTAGCAATTGTTCTAATGTAACCCATTCATCTTTGTCTAACTCTGCTAGCAACTGTTCTAATGTTACCCATTCATCTTTGTCTAACTCTGCTAGCAACTTTTCTAATGTTACCCATTCATCATGAACTGTGTCTAACTCTGCTAGCAACTGTTCTAATGTTACCCATATCATCATGAACTGTGTCTAACTCTGCTAGCAACTGTTCTAATGTTACCCATTCATCATAAACTGTGTCTAACTCTGCTAGCAACTGTTCTAATGTTACCCATTCATCATGAACTGTGTCTAACTCTGCTAGCAGTTGTTCAAACGAAATATAAATGCCAAGTGCATTCTTAAAAAAAAATATTATTAACCGCATTCATTCACATTAATAGGAAATGAATACTATGTTAATGTAATTATCCTGAATAGCCGAGATAGTATTGTCGGATATCCTCGTTGGATATCCTATGACAATTTCGTTATATATATATATATATTCACATTAATAAACCTGCCATTCTGTGTCATACACAGAACAAAACCATAATTTTAATTATTACGTTATCTGCGTTTCCCCAACTATTGAATTTTATGGAAACCGGTGCAAGACAGATTCGGACGCATTTTACAGACCGATATTATTTTAATCCCACATGAACCCCTTTAAGAAAACTCTTTATTTTTCTTCTAGCTATCCGAAGTATGTTTGCTGTTAACAATCATATTTCAGTATCATCTAGCCTGATGATATATTGTTTAATTAATTGCAGATAGTGATATCTCGGTTTTCGTCGATAATCCGTCCGAAAATAATCTGCGGAATCCGAAACCGACGAAAACCGAGGTAATAGTTTCCATATGAATCAATGTAAATCCAATTAATTCGTTCTAGACATTCCAAAATACCTACCAAAACACACTTTATTAAAAATAAATAGTGTTTAATAAAAACAATGAATATAAAATGAATATAAAAGACTGATGTAATGAATAAATGAACATGGCATTTACCTTTCTTGAACACTTCTTGGTGTATGGAAGACAGCGAGTAGGGGATAGAGAGGTGCAAGTATTATTGTTTGGGAGCGGAATCCCCCTCCATAATGACCATAGGTATCATGGTACTATCTAGGGTCACTTCTCTTCCTGGTCTTTTCCTGTTCTTCCTGGACACTAGGACCAGCTTCAGTCAGTGGAGCCATATCGCACAAGAAAACCGTCCTAAGAGGTATGCTTTTGCCACCTCTTTAAAATTTGCTTGAAATAAGGCAAGACATTATCAAACAAGTTGTGGTACAATACAACAATCAGTAGACAGGTTTCTGTGGAACAAAAAGCAAACATAATTAAACGGAACGAAATTCCGATAAAGTCGCATATACCGACGCATCCAATATTCGATACGCGCGTTGCGCGATGAGATCCCCTGACCACTCGACATTCCTTCCTCCTTGCCTGAAACAGTTTCTTTATCTGATATCTGTTGCACTTCTAGGTGAAGGTCTTGCAGCTCTTCAGTGATGAATTCTTCACTGCGGATATCCACGAAATCTGAGGCACCCAACGAATACCGAGACAAATTATTCGCAGAGAAAAATCAACGAAAACGGAACTAAACGAAAACCGAGGTATCCCTGTAGTTAGTCTTTCATAGTCCAATATTATTTCAAAAAAGCTCGTTCTAGCTAGCTGATTTTCTGGTTATATTATGTTTCAGTATTATTTAGCATACACTATATTGTCTTATTAATGCTGGTTGCTTCTCTGTATCCTACTCTAACGAGTACATGACCTCAAATTATCCATTTTTGTTTGCGCTCCTGCTGCTAACAAGACTTTCTAGCTCTCCGTGAGATATGCGGCTTCCATTGAGAATAACTTGTCTGGAGAACGGAATAATGTGTCTTTGTTTCAACCTCAATGCGATATCTATGACGTTAGAATTGACTCTTCTGATTTTTTAGTCACTTTTACTTCTACAGAATTGGGTAACCAACTCCATTCCATGCTTAACCTTTCCTGTTTGCCTCTTATGACATGCCACAGTGTTACTATTCTTTGTTCATCTTTCTTGTTTCTTCAACACATGGGTGGCGTATATGTAGAGTTCGGATACATCGATACTGAACTAGTAATTGAAGCAGAGGTGTGCACTGTGTTGTGCACTGTGATGTGCACATATCAGGGAAACCGGAATAATGTCATCATCATCATCATTTTCTGGTTTAAAATTCTTTTGGTTTTGCTTTCTGGCCAGTCGTAAGAACGAAGCTCCCACTTTTCTTCAGAGCAATTCCCCCACAGATTTGTTTTGAACTCAGCTTAGTCCAGTGTGACCATCCATGTATGGGCACTAGCAGTTTATTGACAGTCTTGAATTATGTATTGAGGAGTCTGTATTCCTCTTTCACATGGTCATTCATTTGTGTGGGCCTCCCTGATCCGGTATAAGTGGAGTCGTACTCTGTAGTGGCTAGCTCTAAGTTGAAAAATGATCGTTGTTGCGTGTGCACTTGGTATATAAATGTTTGCTACTTGATCAATATCTTAATCTTTCTTATATTCTGTATACAACTTGTGGTTTAACATTTTCATCTCACTGTACGGCAGCGGATAACTGATTTATTACCTTTCTCCTGCAGGGAGTCAGCTCTCTCATTTGCTGTGATCCCACAGTGGGAAGAAAGTCATTGAAGATTGAGCTTTCTTTGATACTTCTCAACTGTGATCTAATTTTGTGTGTGGACAATTTCACAGAAAGAGATATGCACAGATACATAATGTATATCTTCATCATTCATTCTCAAACTCCCGCTGGATCTCCCTTATAGCAAGACCATTGTCCTACTAGATTTCCAGCAGGATGTAGTCCAGAGAATGGAAATGCGTTGTGCCACCGTTTTATTTGCGGCAATGGCCCGACACATCCGTCTTCGGTGGGATAATGTATATAAAAACCAGGGATTAGAAAGTATAGTAAATGAAGGAAATAGTGAAACAGAGAAAAAATATGTGTGCTAAAGCTGCATTGACAAACTGATAAAGATCTCACATGTGCATTACCGGACTCGACACTGGTGTACGAAATAGCAAATTTGTCATCTGCCATGTATGTCGTAGCAGGCATCAAAACAGAGTACGGGGATGCAGTTGGCTGCCCCCACCCCATAGTTCAAACGGTTTAAAGTCTAAAAGCCACACTGAAATCGGAAATAGGAATGTCAAGATAAATGAGGCATATATGCAGTGCCCGATTTACTTGTAAGCTAAACAAGCTGTAGTTTAGTAGTTTACCCAATTTAAAAAAAATTTAACTATCTATATATTCTTAATCGTTAAAGGGCCCCATATCTCAAACAGCTTATGGCCATATCAAGTCTAAATCCGGCCCTGCATATATGTCAGCCAATCTGTAAGTGATGCTAGAATATATTTATTTCCTAGACTACATCTTAATTACAAGTAGACTTTGAGAGTGCACGCAGAAGCAGATTTGTCTAAAGTGGAAGGTTAATGGGTGAATTAATGGAAGTGGGAGAGATACATGTAAGGATGAAACGTCAACAGGTCGAAGACAGAGATACGTTGGGGAAGCAACCACGGAAACAAAGACGGCAGTAAATATGGTTTAAGACTAAGAAATACCACCCTGTCCTGCTATTGAATCCACTGTCATTATCAAGTGCTATCTCAGCAACAAAGGTTGGCAGCGGCAGACCTCCAACATCTTATGCTTCTTGCTTTAGTGGTACATCTCATGATGTTTCCATCATAGTAGTATCTCCATCTACCTCTGGTTCGATTCTACCTTCAAGTAAGGGGTCTTCAACAAGGTGTAGTGTCATTTAATATGTAGAAAAATGTATTTGTTTAATTTTTATTTCCTACTGGTGTGTAGTGTTGTATGTTGTGTATGAGGACCCGGGTTTAATCCATTGTTGGGATAGGATTTCTTCTTTCGAAGGAACAATCAAAATCCTTCATGTTCATGCGGCTTCGTCTACTATGGCAAAGTGGCCTTTATTTCTTGCACTCCTTCACAGGAAAACATACAGTAACAAAAGTTGTGTATGTAGTGTTGTCAGACCCGCATTGATCTTTTCCCCTGTTCTCGTGATGTTTCCCAAGTCTTCTATATATCCACATCTCAAAGCATCCATTCTGTTTTCTAGTATATTCAATATCAATATTTCTGAGCTATACATGAAAGTAGAATAAATGTAAGATTTTATCATTCTTATTTTTTAGTTTGTTGTTTATTTATTTAGATGTGAATATTTTCTTCATGTCGACTTATATTATTGTCAAATACATCATATTTATAGAGTGCCAATGTTAGACTGCTCCAGATTGCACGGCACGATGGTATTGAGTACGTTGTTTATCCGCTGAATGTATCTTGTTCAAATCTCGTCTGCTGCCGTCATATTTTTAAATTATTCCTTCACGCTTCCTAATAATATTATTTCAAACGGGATCTCTGGAAACAAGGATATGGTACGCAATTTCTGACGTTGTGGCAGGGGTTAGTAGTAAAAACAAATATTGATGGAATTTCCTAGTTCTATTATACGTTCTTGAGCTACAGTGGTGAGAAAATGTAAATGCTGTAAGGACCTCCCAGCAATGATTTTCTTTATAATTACCCCTTGCTGTGACCTCGCAAATTATGTAGCATATCCATCTAATTAGAGTTCCGTGGCTACACCGACATTCCAGTCAAGCATAGTTCTGCCTCTTTGACCCTCTCGCCGACAGAGCTACACCTGCGCTAGTTGAGAGTACCTGATCACTTGAGTTTACCTGAATCAGGTGAGTTGTACCTGATCACTTGAGTTTACCTGAATCAGGTGAGTTGAGTTTGAAAGATAAAACTACATGATATCAATAATTGCATATTCAGTGTCAAATTATTTCTGTTAAAACCTTCTTGAACTAGTACTCTCACTTCAGGTAACTACACAAAAACAGCCCACACAAAAACAAACGCTAGCACCAAATATTTTAAAATAATAAACAAAAATGAAAAAGAAATATTGTTACAGCAGCTCGTTTACGGAATAATTTGTGAGTCTGTGTACAAAACTAATAAACATACACACCACAATCATGATCGTTAATATAAATGTTAACATAAAAATGCACAAATATGACGAGTAAAGCTGAAAAATAGCATCACTACAGTATAAACTATAGATGTTTCAAAATAACTGATTAAGAAGAATACTAAACAATGTGGCAGGACAAGATAAGAAATGAAGAGATATGGGAGACGAACAAACCAAGACGTGGTAGGTACTCCGATTGGGTAGAGAAATAGAAGAGAGATATAGATGTACCCAGGAATGTAAAAATTATAGCTGGACACAGATATAGATGTACCTCGAGATGTAAAAGATATAGCTGGACACAGATATAGATGTACCCGGAAATGTAAAAGATATAGCTGGACACAGAGATAGATGTACCTCGAGATGTAAAAGATATAGCTGGACACAGATATAGATGTACCCGGAAATGTAAAAGATATAGCTGGACACAGAGATAGATGTACCCGGAAATGTAAAAGATATAGCTGGACACAGAGATAGATGTACCCTGGAATGTAAAAGATATAGCTGGACACAGATATAGATGTACCCGGAAATGTAAAAGATATAGCTGGACACAGAGATAGATGTACCCGGAAATGTAAAAGATATAGCTGGACACAGAGATAGATGTACCCTGGAATGTAAAAGATATAGCTGGACACAGAGATAGATGTACCCTGGAATGTAAAAGATATAGCTGGACACAGAGATAGATGTACCCCGAGGTGTAAAAGTTATAACTAGACACGGATATACATGTACCCAAGGATGTAAAATGAAACAGGAAATGCCTAAGAATATTTAGAGAGAATACTATGAGAATATATCCCAGTATATACAGACATTCCTGTCCATGACCTACGCATGCGAAGATGTGTAAACATACAATGTGGCACAAGGGCGTGATTTATCTACACATATAATTACATATTGTATTGTTGTTTAATTCACCATAATTAAATTAACAAAATTGGATAATGGTGAGTAATTCATCACTCATGAGGTCATTACTTTATTGTGATCGAGAGACTTTGTGTTTCGTAATGTTGAAGGGAGCTATGAGGGCCGGAACTTATGTTCATGCCAGGTCACAAATGTCGAACCGTTTATTGAACAGATGTCGGACTAAATATATCTCCCTGGTCCATGAGGTTGAGAGTTGGGTGCAGTGCTGGCATCCATGCACCATAGCGTTACAGAAACGGAGAGGGAAAGGATAAAGGGGTACAACCGTAACATATGTATAATCATGAGATGATAGCTACGAATGGATATTCATTTTCTAGCCTTAATATAACATTTTACTTTTAAATATGGGAGGTGATCAGATTCCAGATACTGAGATACAACACTGTTTGTGCCCACAACAGCAAACAACATGACTTTAGAAAATACCATAATGGAGGGAATGATGACAAGGCAGCGAAACAGATGTAAGTTACGAAGAACACAATATATCAATGAACACTGGCACATGCCATTCGCAGATGCAGGATGATTTGCGCAAGAATCGCCTTTAGAAAAGCAGTAATGACTGCATCCTGTCCATAATATGCTATCAGATTATGAGCATTGGTAGTGAAAAGAATTTCCATGAGGCTAGGCCAGTTTAATCAATTCAAATCCAGGGGGAGACCTACACAATCGATGGATTACAGAAATAAAAGTCAACGAAAGCAAACATATATGAAGCACACACAAAAACCATTCCCTAGAGAGCTCTTCTAACCCCAGAAGACATAAAGGGGTATAAAGTCAAAAGAAAAAACACGAAAATTTTAACAGCAAAATATAGAGGTAAGAAATAATAATTTGTCTTTTCAGAAACAACACTACAGAGGTAAGAAACAATACTGTGTGTTCACAAATAGCAATATCAAGATAAGAAACAATAATTTGTTTGCAACAAACAGCAATTAAGAGGTAAAAATCAATAATGTATCTGTAAAACAAACGGAGATTGTGGGATAAACAATAATAATTTGTGTGTTAACAAACAATAATATAGGGATAATAAACAATCATATGTGTGTTAATAAATACTTGTACATAGATGTTATCAATTAATTTATTCCTGGAACAATTCACGTACCTGTGTTAAGATGAATGTAACTGCTCCATCATCGTTCATTCATCATTTAATGTTTCTAAACTCATCATCAGAACACCAGCATGGGAGCTTGGGCAACGAGTCTAAATTCTATTTGAACGAAGTGTATTCAGTTTATCAATTTCAGGTGTGTGACTTAAGAACAGACAGCAACATAAATTAAATTCCTGCACGTTGGTGATACATTCCAGTGTGCAATCATCTGAGTATCACAGTTTCTAGTTTCTTTGACATGAAGTACAGCTTACGTGTTTACACAATG
This sequence comes from Meghimatium bilineatum, assembly GCA_034231615.1. Taxonomy (NCBI): domain Eukaryota; kingdom Metazoa; phylum Mollusca; class Gastropoda; order Stylommatophora; family Philomycidae; genus Meghimatium; species Meghimatium bilineatum. The sequence goes on from CM067321.1 coordinate 5,954,165, forward strand.
TTCTTGGTGGCATATTTTGTTCAGGAGGTAGATATTATCAGATGCATGGTGTTTCCTTAAATATCCTCTAGGCTATACTTGCGTTCAGTATGTTGCTATTCATAAATTCAACTCGATTGACTTAGCTAGTGGTTTGAAAACCGATCTCGCACTGTACAAGCGAATCCCTATGCTAAAATATTCAACAATATTCCTATATAAGACACATTATGCGTCCAGAAATTACGTCAGCAATTTTTGTTGTAATTTTTGACCCCTCCCTCGCTCTTGTCAACAACGTGTCAATAATTCATGGACCTCGTCCCCGAATGCTTAATTATGTCAAGAAATTAAACCCTATCCCCAAAATAAAAAAATAAAAATGTAACATAAAAATCGTGAAAAAAATGATTCACCCAAAATTTTCCGAATTAATTTTTTCAAATTCCATAATTTAATAGTTCTATAAAAACAGTTATTGTTGACTATAACTGTTGTCAACCCCAACCCCTCCCCCTTGTCAACAACTATCACACTTTTTCACACCACATCTCCCCTAATTGTTGACCTAATTTACGGACAAGCTCCTTTTTAACATACACAATTCCACAAAACTGATATACGGGATATGATTCAATTTACTATTATGCCATATGTTGTATTCTTTTTGAACTGTCCAATTGCCAAAATATCTTGCAGGTGACTTTCAACATGGCACGAAATCTTGTCCCACTGTTGTAAGACACACTGACTACCTCTCAGTCACATCACCTAATCACAAAATGTGAACCAGACGTGGAGCATACATATACATGGAGACGTGGTTACAGACGTCTAGAGTAGACATTGTTTCAACCGATACTCAATTCATTCATAGTTGAAATAGGAAAAGTTTATATTGTTAAACAAGTGTTAGAGATTGTGCAACATTCAGGAACTTTTGATCAAGATGACTTGGCTACTTCAGAATTCGTTGTATGAGATTTCAAAGTTGGGCGGTATCATCGGATGCGTCCATGCAAGACAACAGAGAATGTTCGGGACAAAGTGGACAGTTTACTGGATATTAACTATCTCAATGGTCATTGTTTTGCTGTTTGGACATGCTCACGCGCAGACGGAGGTCCAAAGCAAGTGTATGGGCTGTCTTCTGTTTAGCGAACAGCAGAAACAACTTACAGAAAAAAAGGTAATCAATTCGTAGCCTTGTCAATGCTTAATTAACATTATGTTTCTCTATTTTCTTCTGTTTTGTGTAGTCCCAGCCAATGTAATTTACTTCATTATAGATTTCTTTTTTAATTTGATCAATGCCATTTTGATATTCACATTTGTTTTCCAGCTATGAAATGTTCGAGCTGTGCCAGCTACACATGAATGTGTTTTCTTGCACGTCTAGATACGTGCAACTGCTATTTAGATGTTTATTTATATGATTTATACATTTATAAGATGTTTCCTGGTGTTTTATTTGTTTTATAAGTAGTATTTTTTGGTAAAGTGTATGCACGTATTTTTAGAACGGTCGACATTGCACACTGGGGCGATCCATATGTTCAGTCTCTTTTAGAATATTGTGATGATTATGTATGCATGTCGTTCCCGTTGCACGCATGTCTTTTCATTCCCTTAATTCGACACCTTCTCTGCTTTTTCTCTGCTTGATCCCAAATTTCTTCAGTACCTATACTATTTTTTCATCCAGTGACTTTTTTCCACAGTTAATTTTCCATTTTCCACTATATGATCCAGTATATCAGTTTTGTCCACATGCACAAGGTGCCAATCACAGGTGCTATTGTAGCTATCGTGTCAGCTGTCTCATTTCCTCGCACTTCAGCATGATCTGGACAGTTGATCCATTCGAGTTCCTGAAGGGTAGATGTCTCTATGTATGTTGCCCATTCATTGCGCAGCAATTCGTTTTGGACCTTCCGAGCATGGACTGACATTCAGACAGAATCACAGTCCTGTTCAGCGTGGTTTCCGAGAGCTATAGTAAGGCGGATATAACAGCCTTCGGATCTCATTTGGAACGTGTAAACAAATGTGATTATTAATTTGATTATTTCCCTAGGCAATGTTTGCCAATCGATATTTATCAATTATTAATGTAACTATTATTTTTTAGCGTCAGGCTTAGAGTTTGGGTTAGGAGAGGTTTTTTTTTACGAAACTAACCCTAACCCTAAATAAATTTATATTAAAATTATTAACCGATAAACATACACTGACAAACATTGCCAATGAAATAACTCCCATCGGGTAGTACGCGTTTCAAACAAGAACCCAGCTTTCACCACCATTCTCATACTGGAGGGTGTTGTCACATAAGCTCCGTTATGTTCGGCCATGATCATTCCTCTTACTCTAGCAGAGAGACATCTTCAGGATATTTCTAAACTCCGGACTGACTCGTCATATATGACAGCATTCTTTCAGCATCCGACAGTGTCCTTTATAGATTGCTTGATCTTTTCTCTGCCTTCCCATTACAGTACTCTCTGCATTCCCTGTCAGGGATGATGATAACCTTCTAGTAGGCTGCCATGTTCTTAAATCTGTTGATCCATTATTCTCTGAGTATTGTCTCAAATGCTGTCACCTACCCTATCGTCCTCTCCGCTTGTGTCATCCAAGATATCCCTCTTTTTATTCACATCCCCTTGATGTCGGCAATGTTCCTGTGTAATGGTAGCCCACTTTAAAATAAAATGTCAAAGTGAAAATAGAGTTGGCAACACTAGCTTAAGTCGTGGGTGGATTGAATGATCGCAGACTGCAGTACAGCTGTGAATCATATCACAAACAGATATCAGAGAAGGATGATTCAATTGGAAGAATAACAGTTTTAAGTAGAAAAAATATGCTGTGTCGACGTTTCGGTCAAATAGCAGTAGGTCGTATCAAGAAAATATGGATTAAATAAAAAACACATATAGAATCAAAGTGACCAAAAAGTCATGCTGAAGCTAGATGTGTCCGACCGAAAGTCGCGACTGAACTGGAAACCAAGACACGACGCATTCCATTCTCCGGACTACAGCCTGCTGATACTGCAGAGTTTGAAAAAGAACGCTGAACAAGAACACAACAATAGTTGACGATCATTGTCGTATGTATATTTTCAAAACAGGTGGAAACATTAGGGCCGGCTAAACACTCCTGCATTAGGGCCGGCTAAACACTCCTGCATTAGGGCCGGCTAAACACTCCTGCATTAGACCCGTTCTTCACAACAAACCAACTGTAAATTCTAATCATGTTATACGTGGTAGGAAAACTTGTTAGAACGACTTGACATGTTACATTTTTATGATGTCTCGTTGGTCGCATACACAAGCACATATTCTTCTCTCAACATAGCGCCACCACTGTCAAACAGGACATGTGCCAATATGGGTTGCATCTTTTTCAACTGGTTTCTCTTGTCTCGACTGTTTATGTTCTCACGTGCTTGAAATACCTGTCTATCAATGGTTCGGTTATGTTTATAGCTAAGAGGTTCTGGGGGCGCACATACACATTTTTTAGGGATGGGTGGAGGTTGGATGATTGCTTATAGTGCTTTGATGTCGCATTTCGGCTATTTAAAATTCTTTTTTGTAGAAACCGCTTTTAAAAAAGGGGCAGGTAGCAATATTTCTTGCTTCTTCTTCTTCTGCATTCGTTCTCCAACTCCTGCAGTTTACCATAATGTAGTCCGGAGAACAGAATGTACTGTTTAATGGGTTACAACATTGCTGCAAAATCTGCGCCTTTCGGCCTGAGGCATCCGACTTTAACATGTCTTTAGATCACTTTGACCATATATTGGATGAGTCAGCCAACTCAACCCCATAACATCCTTAGTCACCTATTGCGACATGTATGGCATTTAAACAGTTTTACTATTCTTTGCTCCCACTTTGGACACCGGAAAAACACGAGTGAATTGTTTACTAGTTTCTGTACTAAATCCCGTATGCTATTTTCATAATGTTGGGGTTGGGGTTGGAAGTCCCACTCCCCATAATCTGCTCCATATCTACGGGCTTGTAGAGGCTACAAAATGACAAGACAGAGAACACAAGAACTCTTCCCAAAAGTAAATCTGAACATGCAACAGCTTATGCTCGATGTTCTTGTGATTATTATACATTCGTTCTCAAACTTAGACTAGTTAGTCTAGATGTTCTGCCGAAGACGGATGTGTGGGGCCATTTGCGCAAATAAAACGGCTACACAATGCATTTCCATTCTCTGGACTAAATCCTGCTGGAAATCTAATAGGACCATAGTCCAGCTACAAGAGAGATCCAGTGGAAGATTGAGAATGAACGCTGAAGAAGAAGAAGAAGAAGTCTAGATGTAGTCTGGATAACGAAATTCATTGCGTCATGGTTTTCAACATTGCTGCGATAGCGGCACCTTTCAATTGTAGAGGATTGAAAGGTTTTGTGCGATTTGTGCATGGTAGTATTGGATTATTGGGACTTTCTACAGGATCCATAACCAACGACAGGGATATGAGAGGTCTGGAAGTGCCCAGGTGGGATCGACATGATTCCAAGCTACTAAGAAACATATGAAGGTCTGGAAGTGTCCATGTGATATCGCAATGATTCGTAGCCAACGACAGACATATGAGGGTCTGGAAGTGTCCATGTGATATCACCATGATTCGTAGCCTATGACAGACATATGAGGGTCTGGATGTGTCCAGGTGGGATCGGATAGAAAAAAAGGTGCTCAAAATGTTGCAAATATTGTAATTTTTAAGCGATTAAAATACCATTGGCCATGCCAGCCCAACCCAGCAGGATTTTCCCGGTATCCTTGTGGTCTAGAGCTCCACTGCCTTCGTGCAACTACAGCCGAGTAGGTTTGTGTAATAGAAAATTTATATTGGCTAATGAACGCTTTTCATTAGATGGCGATACAAAATATACACAGTGACCAATGAAAATCAAATGAAAGCAGGCAAGTAACGGAGGTGATAGCTTAGAAATCCCTTATCTCTTCATACACTTCGTCCAACTCCCCAAAGTCGTTTCTTACAATATGACCATTCTTCTGTGTTTGTTGCCAAACTTGTACAGATTAGCAGGATGTTGAGAACGGAATGTTTTGTGTCGTGATCTACTGATTTATTGCGATATCTACGCATTTTGGCCGGATACATTCGACTTCAGCATGGTTTCAGAGTCACTTTGGCATATATAGGACGGGACAGCCAACTCAACCACAAAACATCCTTAATCGCCTCTTACGATATGTATGGAAGTTAACATTGCCGCTATTCCTTTCTTCCTCTTCGGACCCTGCAACGCATGGGCGACATTTCTATTGAAATGTATAACATGTTTACCAGCTTCGTCTCCCGGTAATCGGTATATTTTTTAGACCCAATCTGCAACTGTATAATATACATAAGTAACAAACAGCTTGCCAAATAGACAGACAGAAAGAAGATTACAGAAAAAGATAAATAAACACAATTCAATCAGATAGACTGATTTGTAAATATACAGCAAAATCGGTTCCAACTTTAGCAAAAAATAGATGCATTGTTTACATGCAATTTCTCTGGTAAGGAACAGACCAGTCAGTGTGGTTTTGAATCGTTTTGAGGGTGTGTTTATAAACCTTCCACCCGAGATCACAGGCTTGCTCTAGGCAGATCCACTTTTTGAGTTCAAGAATAGAACAAAGAATTTAGTGTTTATAAGTAAGGCATGATCTGAAATTTAAAACATCTTCACCGTAGTTAAATTTGGGGCGGAACCTGGGACAGAAAGAACATAATTAACTGCACTCTAGTCACAACTTCCTCATTTTTTCTCCATCATTTTCATTCTCCTTCAATATTCTTTCAGACGAAGTGGAGGACAAAAAAAAGTATGGAATGATAATATTAAAGTCTGGATTTAGGTTCTCCAAACTTAAACATTGAACTGGAAACAGAGAGGCACGGCAGAATTTTTGTGTGTTGATGTTTCCAGAGTGGCACCCCTTGCGACCCAGAAGGGTTATGGGTTTGATGATTATAATGAATATTCACTTTCTGAATGTCTCTCACAATCTATTGCTTTCTCTCTATCTCTTTCTCTACTCTCTCATTTTCATCCTCATAAACTAAACAGCTCCCCTGCTTCTTCGCTCTATACTCTAAGAACGAATACGCATGCTCTCTCTCAAATCCACTTTCGCCACCTTTGATTCTCGATTAGGGCCCAGCATCACTGATCAAGGAACGTTCCCATAAGTTCTATGCTTGCCATTCCGCCAGACATTTAGACCATGCATGCGATCAATATTCCAGTCAGTTTGCCATTCCGCCAGATATTTATACCACCCCCATCGAGGCCAACTCCTTGACGTGGAGATGGGGCTTAGTCCAGCCAACAGATGCTGGAAACTAAGATTGGTCGGGCCAACCCAATATCGAGCAGGGTTACAATCCTGCCCAAGCAAGCACAGGTGCTGAAATCAGAGATGCCAGACCGAGAGGCGCACCAGCAACCATGGTATCATGCGAACCGAATAGTGGACGCACTGAGGAGCTTTCCAATACAGCAGCATTAATTAAGAAAACAGGACTTGCTGTGTAGACATGTCAAACTCCGAACGAGAAGAAGAATATTTGGACCATGTATGCGATCAATGTTCCAGTCAGTTTGGTAAATGAGTAATAGAATATAGAAGCATGGATAATTATGATTTTTCCAGTCAGTTGTTGGTTGTGAATTCTTAAGATTGATCCAGTGATGACCCACTTTCTCCCCTCTCGAATGGTCACTCCCATATCTATCATTCTCCCAACTTACACATTGTCTCAACCACCTCTTCGCTATTTTGTAGTGTATCCATGGTTGCCATATTAACTCGATCCTGTCTCGTCTTATCTGTGACATTCAATATAGCTGTACTCGCCAATGTATCAGCTCTTTCATTGTCCTTGATTTCAGCATGACCTTATTATCTCCTCTCTCATTCTCCCAGCTTTGCATAAATATATCACCTTTTCTACTCTCTAATACTCTTAAATTCTCTCTTCATCTTCTCATTGTCTTTCTCACTTCTTCTTTCACTTGAACACCACATTTCACTCTTTCATTATCTCTTCCTCGCTTTCTCCCATTACATAATACTCTCTCCTTTCCCCTCCCCCTAATAGCTATCCTCTTTCATAGCCTTTTCTCTCTTGCTCTCTTACCTTTTTTAAATAACTGTCCTCCTCGTTTTTGTTTTCTCGCCTAGCTCTTTCTAATTTTTCCTTGGTGGTTGGGGGGGGGGGGGGTGCGGGAGTGGATAAACAGCAGTGGACGAGATTGTTATTAAGAGATTAATAGAGTTTGGAATTGTATGGGGTAACAGTAGGTAAAGGTAGGTCCCATGACAGCAACCTGCCATCGGGGATGAAGATAACTCTTCGTGTACTAAGCCCCAGCAGCTATTAGGTGGGGTGACCAGTTCTCTTCCTTGCTGTCTTCCAATGCGTCAGGTACTCATTTACAGCTGAGTCGACCGGAGGAGTTCTCGCATCAAGCGAGAAATCACAACCCGAATTTTGTTTGCCCAGACGTGTTTTCGAACCTGACACACTAACCCGGTGACAGCAAGACATCTCACTATCAATTGTTCTACTGTGCCCCTTTAACAGTAAGAGGGAACGACTAAGTGATAAGAAGAGGAAGATATGAATTCAGTGGGCGGCGGGAGCTATTGGCATACATCAGCTGAAACAGATACAACTCTAATGGAAATGCCCGGAGTATGCCACGGTCAATTCAGAAAAGTAATACGATAAGTAATTCACCGCCTGATTTATATAACAAAGTTGCCCGCCTGGAGGATCTTCCCGGCGTAGTCGTTAAGCTGGTCACTGTGTGTTTCACAGGTCGCGGGTTTGAATCACGTTTTATAAAGTATGTTTTTCGGATATTCCTAGAGATTATTGCTTGGAGCTATAGAGCTACATGCTGTGATTGTATTCTCGATATGCGAACGTTCCGCTTCATTGATATATACGGAGTGCATATAGGACAACCCAAGTACACGGACATCAATCTTCTATGTCTTTTGAATCTTGATTGAGCCACCTCTGCTTAAAATAGAGTTGGGGAAACGTTTTTAGTGTCACATCTTTTTAAGTGTACATATATATTTATCTATATATCTATCTATCCATCCGTTATTATCTATCCATTTGTGCATTGCAGCGTTAGAATGCGATGGTGCTATGGAGATGGCTTTGTTATGTGTTCCATATATGCTTGTTTCTGTGGTTTATTCTGTGACATATTCATGTAATTTATCTTATGCACGGTCTTCCTCTGTCTTTGTATCCGTTGTGTCTGAGTAACAATGCTTTTTGTGGGAGCGCTGTCTGATGGTAATCTGAAGACATGTACAAACCACTTAATCGGTTGTCTTCTGGTATAATCTACAACTGGCGTTGTGTTAGTTAATCTTCGGGTATAATCTACAACTGGCGTTGTGTTAGTCTTCTGGTATAATCTACAACGGGCGTTGTATTAGTTAGTCTTCTGGTATAATCTACAACTGGCGTTGTGTTAGTTAGCCTTCTGGTAAAATCTACAGCAGGCGTTGTGTTAGTTAGTCTTCTGGTATAATCTACAACAGGCGTTGTGTTAGTTAATCTTCGGGTATAATCTACAACTGGCGTTGTGTTAGTCTTCTGGTATAATCTACAACGGGCGTTGTATTAGTTAGTCTTCTGGTATAATCTACAACTGGCGTTGTGTTAGTTAGTCTTCTGGTATAATCTACAACAGGCGTTGTGTTAGTTAGTCTTCGGGTATAATCTACAACGAGCGTTATGTTTGTTAATCTTCTGGTATAATCTACAACTATCGTTGTTAGTTAATCTTCTGGTATAATCTACAACTGACGTTGTGTTAGTTAATCTTCTGGTATAATCTACAACGGGCGTTGTGTTAGTTAATCTTCTGGTATAATCTACAACTGACGTTGTGTTAGTTAATCATCTGGTATAATCTACAACTGACGTAGATTATACGTTATTGGGGAGCCGCGTTAGCGCAGTGGTTAGCGCACTGGCTTCGCATATGAGTGGTCATGGGTTCATTCCCCAGCTGAGGCGGAAATGTTTTCAGATCGCAACGGCTCCCAGGTCGACCCAGCCTTAAATGGGTACCGGATTAATCCGGGAAGTAAAGACTGCGAGGGAGAGGAGATGGCTACCGCCCTCATTTGCAGAGCCTGTGAAATGTGAGATCGCTAACATCTCACACCCCTACGGCATTAAAAAATGCTATGGGTTACTTTACTTTTTTTTTTTTTACAACTGACGTTGTGTTAGTTAATCTTCTGGTATAATCTACAACGGGCGTTGTGTTAGTTAATCTTCTGGTATAATCTACAACGGATGTTGTTAGTCTTCTGGTATAATCTACAACAGAAGTTGTGTTAGTTAGTCTTCTGATGTTTTAGTTTCTGATCTTTCTCTTACTGTTGAATTCCGCGTAGGCATGTCATTTCTTTCGTAATAAGTCTTCTGTTATCTTTTTTTCCCGGCCATTGTCCACATTAGACATTGTTAGCACAGTGCTGGTATGATAATAGTTCTGTATAATGCTACTTTGATGTTTGCATTATTGTTGAAGAGTATAGACGACATCTCGACTAGCACCTGGTATACCATCTTGCTTCCATGTTGTATTTCTTATTTTAAGTGAATTATAATACATCACCACCCCAGAGATACAATGATGATGTGATAGGACAGCTTGTGGCCAGACAACCAACATAACAAATACTGGCCAAATAGACGTTTTCAATCGTAGGATAGCAGCAGAATTTGACCATGACCGTCCGCGATAGAAGACCCCTCCACAAAATTAATTAGAACCTTATTCGTTAAGTTGTTGCTTATTATCGTGTTTTCGTTGGTCACTATTTTTATACGTGAAGACACATGCTAAAAATAGCCAAGGCGATTCCAAGATATAAATAGTGACTAACGAAAACACGACAATAATCAATAACGTAACCGATAAAGTCCTAGATAATTCTGTGCAGATGTCTTCTATAAATGTAGTCAGACGGTCATGGTTTGACACCCAGACATGACTACAGTAGAGGCCTCTCGACAGAACGCAAAAAGGCATTTATTTGTAACGTTGTAATAATTATCGTGGTTTTCGCTGGTCAATATTAGTATACTTGGAACACCTGCCAAAAAATCCAAAGCCGACCAAGAAATGCGCAGAAATAATCAAAAATCAGCATTCTAGCTCATGTTTACTTTCTGCTGATCGTCGAAGGTCACAGTTTGACACTCGAGTGGAATTGCTGTCACCGGAAGTCATGCACCACACAGCACAAGCTGTGAACACCTTGTTTTAGATATTTTTTTTTTCAATTAAAATAGTTGAGCTAACATTGGAATATTAAGTTACTTTACTACAGGCAGAACTACCAACAAAATGTGGATACACGGATTATTTCCAATTGTCAAGAACGAATTGGCGAATCTCAGTTTCTGTAAAAAATTATTTAATTACGTAATATAACATTTCTATGCACAGTCGCTGGGCGCAGCAATCATCAGTGTCATGTATACATTATCTTGATTCTTCTTCTTCAGCGTGTACATTCTCAAACTCCTGCTGAATTTATCTTGTACTAGATTTCCAGCAGGATGTAGTCCAGCGAATGGATAAGTGTTGTTTCGCCGTTTTATTTGCACCAATGGCCAAACATCAGTCTTCGGCGGTATTTTCTTGATACTTCTTCGTCGTACCCCTTGCGAAGGACCCTCTGAAGGCATTCCGCTGACCGTCATGAGAAGGACGTATGAGGGTGATCTGCGTTGTGTCAGGTTTTACAGCAAGCTGCATTATCTGCGCCTTTCGACCTGACACATGCGTCTTAAGCCTTCATTTTTTGGGGCCAGGTTTGCATTTCCGTATTTTCGATCACGAGTACTTGGCCAGGCTACAGCAGGGTTGCTGCACTCCTGTTTCCAGGACCACTGCGTGGAAGTGTACTTAGGGTCTTGATCATCTGTGGTTCGCTGACCCTGATGCTCCACCAGCTATGGAGCGCCGGAATGTTCTCTATGGTGTGCATGTCATGATTCAAAAGCATAGGATTTAACTGCCGTCATTTTAGGTTACTACTCAACTTTTTGTGTGATTCACTGAGAACAGTGGATTTTTTTAATCCTGGTCCAATTGCCAAATAAGACGTTACAGAAGAGTCAAAGCAAAGCAGAATCATCCTTGTTATGTGATGTTTTTTTTATTATTGCTGTGCTTTTCGTTGCTAATTGTTTATATACTCTGTCGACCGGGTGTTGCATGCCAAAACTGACCAACGAAATGTAAGGGGATGATCGAAAACATGACACGCAATACTTGATTGAAATCTGTTGGTAGGTGTTCTTTTGAGAGAAGTCATGGTTTGTTTGTGAAGTACGGTGGTTGGGTCACAGGAAAATACTCATGAGATTTTCCATACGGCGAGATGAAGAACGACCGGGCTGAAGTATCATCCGACGGTCACGGGTGATGACTGGCGTTTCATAGATATGATGAGAGATTTGTCATGAGACTCTATGATAGCAAGTGACTGTGTTCTTTATCGTTCATTGTGCATATTATCAAGTAGGCCCGTAGATTAGGAAGGTATGGGCTCAATGCACCACTTCCCGCTTAGGAAATTAGGTCATGACATTTAGTACTAAGAAGTAAACTATAAAGACACCCCTTCTCTCTATTGCCCCCCCCCCTAAAAAGGTAAAAGAAAATGGTCACAAACCATCTCACGAAAATGTTATTACTCACTAAAACAATAAAAATGATATTACTCTCACCTTTTCCACCCTTTATCGAAGTCGCATCTACGGCCGTGCTAGCAAGTACATTTCGGAGCTGAATATCAAGCGGATGTGCCCAACAAGCTTCTCAGTTTCGTGTCTTTACATCATTTAAATATCAATTAAAACTGAGAAGAAGAACACACGTCGGCAGAAATAACACGGTGGATGTATCTCACTAACGCATTCCACATCATTAGAATATACTGATGGATATGTGAAACTGAGGCATTTCATCAACGTTTCAATCATGCAATTTGAATAGAACATATTTTCTACAACATTAAACGTGGATTTAGTTGATGTGCTACAAACATTAACTTCCAAAGATAGAGTTTGTCATTCTTGTTCTTGGTTCTCTTGTTTAGGTTGCTTGTCTTGTTCTATTGCTTTACTATACGGTATCTTGTTGTAGGTACCTAATACCTACACGATATCGGTGAACGACACCTCGGCTAAGAAGGCGAAAGTGGTCGGTCCCAACTGTTCTGTTGAGTTCTTCCTAAACCGGAATCAGGCTCGTGATAGAAAAAAGTTTCAGTACCCGACGGGCACATGCAAACAACGTCCAATTACACTAGGCAAGTTCACTGGCTGCGGAATACCTCCTGCGAGAAAGACGTAACCACAATCATCTCGGCGAAGAGTCTAATACACACCCGCCGCCTGTCGACAAATAGGCATGCTGTCACAGCCTTGGGAAGCCCACTATCGGAATTAAAGGCATGACAAAAACGGATATGCTGCGCCTCGTAAGTCCGGGCCACAGAGTGAGCCAACCGATGTGCAAATAACACAGTCCTACTGTGGAACTAGCAGTACAACGTATTCACGCTTCCCGGCGGAAATCACACGATGTATTCGTGGTGGTTATCAGAGAGCGAGCGCAGAAGAAGAAGTAGTATTAAAGCAGCGTGTTCTCATAACGGGAGATAAGATAGAGAAATATAGACAAGATGTCAGAAAGCAAACGAAGAATAAACATAAAAGAATAAACAATGACACTATAAGAAACTGGTGAAAACAATATCGTGCAAAGAATGCATAGACACTCAAAAGATCAAATGGTTCGGCCATCTAATCAGAATGGAACCAGATCGCATTCTATCGATAGCCTTCAATAACAGATCATCCTAAAAGAGAAACATGGGAAGACCCGGACGAAGATGGATAGATGACATCAGAGAAATACTAGAACAGCAAGGCTGCACTATGTCAGCAGCATCACAGCGAAAGAAAGAAGACCATGACGCCTAGCGGCACACGTGGATAGGACAAGACTACCGAGTCTCTGGTGAACTATCGTCTTTCGAATCATTTGTAAATTCGACCGAATTGTGTATTTTAGGCGGATCTACTAACCACTCTACCACCGAGTTGTCACAGTTAAATTACGAATGTATGATTTTCCTTACATAAGAGTATAATATACGTATACAGATCTTCTCCAGACTAAGCCCAAGTCAATGACTGCAGTAAATAATAGACGGGAAACAGTTACACAATCTTGTGGATATTTAATATTTTTTGATTGTTTGTTTACAGGAATTATTCCCATACACCTCATTTCTTTTCTGCAGAAAACAAAAATGAAGAAATAGTTGACAGTTCTAATTTGGACTTAATGCCTGATTACGTGATACCAAAAATACCAATGTTAAATAACATCTTCAAAATTACCAGTATTTCTAAATTATGTTTTCCTGAAAACGAAACAAATTAGCGACCGCAACGTTCTGGTGTCAGAAAGGGGCGACGAATAGCAATACCGTGAGTGTAATGCAACTTGTAAAAGGCAACTACGGAGTGTGGAGTTTTATAAAATATGGCCCCGAGAGACAGATCTGAAGGTAAGATTGTGGGGCAACCGTGAGGATCTCCTGCTGAGGACTGAATTCACGGAGGTAGCCCACCTTCCTGTATAGGCGTATGAGCATAGGAAACGTCTCGCAGAAGAAGAAGAAAAAAATTGAGCCAAAAAGCCACGTTTAAGTCGGATGTGTTTTTATGATATGCACGTATATCGCAGCCACGCTGCAAGCTATAAAAAAATCGTAAAGCAGCAGACAGGATTTGAACTCGGTCTGTTCAGCTGGCTCATTAAACTATGAGACAACGGATTCCGTTCTCCGGACTACATTCTGCTGGCCAACAGGAGTCTGAGAATGAAAGTAGAAAAATAATAGCAGAAGAGATAATGGTATCACAACTATTTCTAAGTTATAAAGGAAAACAATGAACATTAAGCTACTTGGAAGTTCTCCCAATACGATCAATAAACTCGGTTGAGCCATTATGCAAATACAGGAGATTGTTAAGAACTGTGTAGAGTTAAGAATCAGAGGTAAACGAATGATCAATGCACATATGTATATTTAGAAACAAACAGATATTTCACAGGTGAAAGTGCAGTCGAATTCAAGAGAAGATTTACAACATCATCTGATAAATTAACTTACAAATGTAACACATATGACAAGGTAACAGCAAGGCAACTACATGACATGATTAGAGTAAACACATTTCCAGTAACAGTTTGAGGCTGTGAAACACGGGCACTTAATAAACCAGAGCTGATGATAATTGCATTCTTGGAAAATATGCTACACAAGGATTTTAGCAGCATGTCTGAAATCTCAGTCATTCGATAAGCGTGATCAGCAGAATAACAAGCCAGCTGCGCAGGGGCGTAGATACGACTCTGTAAGGGAATGCTTTATTTTTACCTAAAAACGGTAATATCGTGTTCGTGAGAATGTGTACCCATTCATTGGAAATCATTAACGGCGAGGCGGTGGGAGTGGCTACAAAAATCTGCAGTTTTGGCTTGCTTCCTATTACTAATTGTCATTTTATGACTTTCATTTTCGTCTTGCACAGAGACTGTTTTACAGTGAACTGTGTGTAGGTACGCCTTCAAGTAGAGGCCAGGAGATACGCTTCAAGTACTGACATCTTTCAAGCAGAGCAGGATTGACCACATCTCTTGGGATACCACAGCTCTTGACCATCCGTCCTGGAAAAGTCAGATCAGATCGGATATTGCAAGTTTTGAAAAGGATATAACGTTACAGACGATTCAAAAGAGACAAAAACAAAATGAGAGATCAGACTGATTTCTTTCTTCTCAAGACCTGCTACATTTCTGCTCCCAATGTAACATGTCTTTCATAGACAGGACTGGACACATACCCCTTCTGAGGACACAATCAAATCAAACTTGACCCAATGATGTCCTCATATTCGATTGTGAAGTAGGAACATCATGATCAATATATAGCTTCCTAAGTAACGGATGAGTGTTCCCCCATCAATAAATAGCTTCCTAAGTAACGGATGAGTGTTCCCCCATCAATAAATAGCTTCCTAAGTAACGGATGAGTGTTCCCCCCCCCCCATCAATAAATAGCTTCCTAAGGAACGGACGAGTGTTCCCCCATCAATAAATAGCTTCCTAAGGAACGGATGAGTGTTCCCCCCATCAATAAATAGCTTCCTAAGGAACGGATGAGTGTTCCCCCATCAATAAATAGCTTCCTAAGGAACGGATGAGTGTTCCCCCCATCAATAAATAGCTTCCTAAGGAACGGATGAGTGTTCCCCCCATCAATAAATAGCTTCCTAAGGAACGGATGAGTGTTCCCCCATCAATAAATAGCTTCCTAAGGAACGGATGAGTGTTCCCCCATCAATAAATAGCTTCCTAAGGAACGGATGAGTGTTCCTCCATCAATAAATAAATAGCTTCCTAAGGAACGGATGAGTGTTCCCCCATCAATAAATAGCTTCCTAAGGAACGGATGAGTGTTCCCCCATCCCCCTATTCCTCCCCCCAACGGGTTTGGGACTGTTCGTGAATAATTTTTCTGTATTCGTGAGTAGTTCGTGATTGAGTATCAAAACAGTTGTAGTACTCGAACCATATACGTTCACAATGCACCGGCGGCCAGAAGTGTGACATAAAACGGTTTTTACTGGGCTAGGGCTGGGACATGTACAAAGAAAATGATGGCAGTTATGACTTATTCTAGACAGTAGATACCTCTTCGTCAAGTGGATGAAATTTTACCTTTTAATTTAAAACCATGATTTTTCTAAAACAAAAAAAATGTGGGGGAGGGGCAGAATGTTTATATTTCAATTTGAGAAGAGTTTGAACATCTCAAAAATCCTCCCGGTTTTTCTCAAACCCCATCGACTTAATAGTTTGTTTTCTTCAAACTTTTGAAGA
This sequence comes from Meghimatium bilineatum, assembly GCA_034231615.1. Lineage (NCBI taxonomy): Eukaryota > Metazoa > Mollusca > Gastropoda > Stylommatophora > Philomycidae > Meghimatium > Meghimatium bilineatum. The sequence continues at coordinate 5,970,223 of CM067321.1, forward strand.
TTTACTTGTCGACACGCTAGTTTCTTTCATTGCTTGTCTCCATTTTGACTAAGATACATATTACACAGCGTACTTACTATATTCGTTCTATTCAACTTCAGTTGCGTCGGCATCGCCTTATGATTCTACGAATCACAAATTTATACTCATAAATACCAGCGTTTGTGTACACTTCAGTTTGTACAAATGTTCAATTTGTGTATACGTCGACGTCCTTCACATCATTATAGTAGTGAGTACATATTGACTGTTAGGCAGATAATTATAGAGAAGTGAGATGTGTATGTTAGCACACTGTAACCGATCTCGACACATTCTAATGGGATGTGTATGTAATCTTTCACAGTTGTGTCTCGTCATCTTTTTTCTTCTAGTTAAACTTCATCTATTTCTGCTTGTTTTCATTTTTCTTCTTATTTTACTTCTTCTACTTTGTCGTTATCTTTTTTTCCTCATCTTCTTCTTCTTCTTTTAATTCATGTTATATATTGTGTTTTAGATTTTATATCATGTGACCATTTCTTGTTTTTTTTTTTGCATATATATATTCTTCAACTATCATTTCATACCCAGTGTGTGCACTCGCCCATTACTTTCGTTATCTATCTATCTCAACATCATCAAGTGCAGTCTCCGCAACGAAGGCTGGCTGCAACATACATCCAACATCCCCTGTCTCTTGTCTTGGTGGTGTACTCTGCAAGACTGTAACCTGTCCATCTTGTGATGCTACTCTCCCACTTGTATCTCTGTCTACCTCTTGCTCGCTTCCCTTTGACTTTACTCTCAAGTAAGGTCTTCAGCAAGTTGGCATGTCCTTTAATGTCCAAAATAGTCTATTTGCTTGATCTTTGTGCCCATCAATAATTCTTTCTTCATATTAAGTGTTTTTATAACCTCTATGTTTGTTTTCTTCTCTTTCCACGATATTCTCCATATTCTTCTATATATCCACAGATCAAAGCCATCAGTTATATCTTCTAATTGTTTGTTTATTGTCCATGTTTCTGAGCCATACATTAATATAGAATAGATATAGCATTTTATAATTCTCACTTTAACTTGTTTGTAATTTGTTTAGATGTTAATATTTTCCTCATATCACTGATAGTACTTTTAGCCATTATTTTCCTTTAAACTTCTGTTTCCCCATCTGCCGTCATCTGTGATTATGTGACCAAGATATTGATAGTTATATACTTGCTGTAGTTTCTCTCCATGTATATTTATGTTTAGCACATGTTCTTCTGTGACTTTGCTGATTATCAGCGAACAACTGTCTATAAACTCGCAACCTATCAGGTTCGTAGGAGTACCACATTGGATGCATCAACCCATCAGGTTCGTAGGGGTACCACATTGTCTGCATCAACCCATCAGGTTCGTAGGGGTACCACATTGTCTGCATCAACCCATCAGGTTCGTAGGGGTACCACATTGTCTGCATCAACCCATCAGGTTCGCAGGGGTACCACATTGGATGCATTAATAAACAGAGTACTTCAGTGATGTCCATCTTCAACGACGCGGACAAGAAAGAAAAAATCTTGTCATGTCCAGTCCATGATGCTGTCTTGAAAGAACGTGCCTACACCAAAAGATGAGAAATTCACGGAAATAGGCGAGACTTACGGAAAGAAGCGAGACTCACGGAAAGAGGCGAATCCCTTACTCACCAAGTACCTTCACGATAATGTACGACAATGAATGTGGCTCCTTGCAACCCCCGATATATCCACTGCCCCCAGTTATTATTCAAGTACATAACCCTCATCTATTTTTCAGATCATGCTGAGAATACAAGATAATTTATCTGTTATTATTCAAGTACATAACCCTCATCTATTTTTCAGATCATGCTGAGAATACAAGATAATTTATCTGTTATTATTCAAGTACATAACCCTCATCTATTTTTCAGATCATGCTGAGAATACAAGATAATTTATTTGTCCCTATTCCCTTGATCACTGTCATATTTTTCTCCATAGTCATACTGCTTGTAGTCACAGCCAAAGCATCACTGTCCTGTCTAATGGTTTCCCCTAAACACTACACTGAGCTCTGCAGGCTCAACTACTGCGAACATGATCAACGATCGGGCATACTGTAATTTGTGCCATGTTACCTCGGAATTACAGCTGGCAAATGTCTTCACCTCAAATTCACCAACAATATAGCACCATTGTTTTACTTTGTCTATCGTATTATTACTACTCGGAATCAGGTATATCGCTGTAGCCAAATCGTAGATAAGATGTGGGGATTAGGATGTTAAACTCTTCACTCTCACTCTTTCCCTATAACAAATCACATGACTTTTATATTAGGAATTTAACAAAAAGGTCGCTGAAGCCCCTCCCATAACGATTTCTCACACAATGTCATTACATTTCACATCAAAAAGAGGAAATTGCGTAGGAAAATGGGCGAATGACTTATTTTTATCTTTTGGGTAAAATCCCATCCTTACTGTAAACGTATCTAACGGGTCTGATTCTGGGGTTGTTATTTTAGCCCATAGCGTAGTAGAGTTTTACATCGTGCAGGTTGTCAGTGCCTTCACAACATTGTGCAATAACTTCAACTGTATATGTAATACAAGTATATATTACAGAAATTACAACTTGTTCTGATCTGTTCATAATGTGATAGTCATCTTGTGTTGGTGTTTGTGGCTTTCTTATTGACTTCATCATCTGTTTTTTTCTGATGGTAGGTGATTGGTACATCTGGTTGGTCTTCGGTAGCACCTTCCTTAGTCAGTTGGTCTGCTTTCCTTTTTCATTTCCTGGTATTCCACAGTGAGAGGTTATCCACTGCATGGTTACTCTATACTGGTAAGACAATTCATTAAGTAGTTTTTGCAAGTCTGTTAGTTTTTAGGACTGGAGAGCTTGAAGCACTGACGATGCATCTGTTAAGAATACCACGGGCTGTGAACCAGGATTGGAGTTCAGCAGTTTCTCAGTTGCTACCCTAATTGCCCGAATTTCTGCATCATAATTATTGCAGAATTTCCCTGTTGGTGTTCTGATCGTATCTCTAGGCGTGTGTGGATATTCTATATATATACACCTGCACCTCCATTCCTCACTGCATTCTGTGCTGACCCATCTGTGTATACTCTGACCTATATATCTTGTTGATATTCCTCGTTCAGGAAACTGAGGGTGATTGTCCTTCACTGTACACTGTTCTGTTCGTCCTCGCTTAGTATTACATTTACGTGGATCTGAATGTATATTGGTATTCCACGCCTTTCACTCCAAGGGGTTTGGTCTTGTAGAGACCTTAAGGGGCTGTCAACTTCAGGTAGGTCTGTAAGTTGTCTACGGAGTCTAGCTTGGTGGATAAAACTGCTTCTTTTCAGTCCACCCCCCCCTACATTGCTAGATTTTAAAATCTTTCCTTCATTGGATGACTTGGCATACACTTAAACTTTTCTGCTTGTATTAACACCTCTGTCTCTGTGTTCGCCAAGTATTTGCATTCTTCCCATTTTCTGCATCTCTACTATGGGTGTTGATTTCATTGCTCCCAACATTGTCCTAAGCGCCTGGTTTTGCATTTTATCTAGTTCTTGTAATGTGTTGTTTGATGCAGGACACCACGCAGCTGAACCATATTCCAGGCGTGGTCTTATGCCTTGTATGAACACTTTACGGAGTATATTTCCACTGACTCCCCATGTGGGTTCCACTTAGTTTTCTCAGGATAGCTAACTTCCTCCTGGCTTTTGTTGTTGCTTTGTTTATGTGCTGCTTCCATGTCAGCTTATCATCAAAAGTAACTCCGAAGTATGTGGGTTGTTTGTCTTCTTTCAAAAACTCTCCATATATCTTGATATCACCGGTTTTTTGTTTTGATGAGAGGGTAAAGAGTGTATTGCTGCACGTATCTTTTGTGAGGGTAAAGAGTGTAGTGCTGCACGTATCTGTGTTAACGCTGACGCACCATCTATTTGCCCATAAGGTTAAGGCATCAATAGCTCTTTGTATTTGTTTAGTGGCCATTGTCGCATGTTCATCCGTGCACCAGATAACCAGGTCGTCAGCACACATTGCCATTTTGATCCTGTGTAATAGTTCGGCAACTAGGTCATTCATGTAAACCAAGAAAAGTGTGGGTGACAGTACTCATCCCTGGGGGACTCCATGTCGCAGTAGGACTTTCTTTCTCTTGTGACCATCCAATTGTACTGTCCCTTCTATTATGCAGGTATGCTTTTACCCATTTGTACATTCTTGAGTTAACCCTGCAATTTCCCAATTTCTTTAAGAGTCCTTCTTTCCAAGCCTTGTCAAATGCTTTCCTGATGTCTATCCATGCTGCTAGTGCCAGTTTCTGATCTTGGAAAGTATCCTCAATCTCTTGGGAGAGGTAGGTTGCCTGATCTTCGATAGAGTAGCACTGTCTGGAGCCTGCTTGCTGTGATACCAGAAGGTTTTTACTTTCAAGGTACAACTGCATCCTAAGATTGATAATGCGTTCCATTGTTTTGCATAGACAGCTTGTGAGGCTGATGTGTCTGTAGTTGGAGATTGTGTTGCCATCTTTTCCTGATTTGAGGAGTGGTATCATGATTACGTCCCTCCATGCCTGTGGAACATTACCCGTGGTCCAGCTTGTATTGAAGATCTGCAGTAGCTTTGCTCGTGCTGCAGTTCACAGGTTTATAATCATTTCATTGGGCACTCCATCAGCTCCTTATGTGGCTTATATAAAAAGGTCCATGAATGGTTAAGAGTCAGGATGTCAGGTCTTGAACTTACATTGAACGAGTCCATCGGCACTTATATAGTTCTGTGCACTCATCGGCATATTCTTCGAAAGTGATGCTATTTTATTTGTATTGGTTACTTTGTGTATAATTTGTTTCTACAGTAAATGAAAAGCAGGGGGCAAATCTAATATCGTCACTATGGGGTGTCAGAGAGGGTTAGTACCTCTGATGCTGAGGCTATCATACTCCTTTGAAGTAGTTCTCACATCCTTGATATCAAACCGGCACTCATCTCTCACCAGTGGTTCCCAGTATATGTCAGCATGCGGCAGTAGCCACATCCCGGTAACGGCTTTGATAGGCCGGCCAAGCCAGGTGAGGGTGACTGGAGGGGGGGGGGGGATTCGGGCTCGGAGGTAAACAATGGGCATGTCTGCCCAAGCATGTGAAGCCTGAATATGGTGGACAGCGCGGATGAAACACATCTGATATTCCACGGGCTGGAAAGCACTCGCCAGCAGATCGTTGTGAAACACGAAGGGCTGTGTGAGAAACGTATAACACTCTGGTAATCTACTGCATCCTGGTACTCCAGTCGTCTTGATTTATCTTGCCACTGGAACACTGTTGGATCAGGAAGAGAAAGAATGTGGTCGACGAATGGCGCAACAACTCCTTCACACATGAAACAAAATTTAGCGCTAGTCATTACTCAGCTATCATTATCCATCATCATCAACTCACACAACAAGTCATGTATCGATGGGGAAGTGGCGAACCAGAAAGTATGAAATACTCAAACTGCAGTGACAACCCTGCACACATGTAGATCAGGGCAAAGGGTCGCTCCCTGTTTAAAGTCAAGGCAAAAATGGTATTCGGCAGCCCTTTAATCGACTTATGGGGTATAGCTTTGCTCACCCCCCTATATATTTCAGTATATCAAAAAGAAAAGCATATACTGTCTATATTTCACAGGCATAAAAGAGTTATAATATTACTGCTACCTGGTAAATTATTATGAGTTCGGTGGTAGTTGTTATTCCCCTACTTTCTCATACGTTGTTTCAGTCTTTAAAATGTGACACTAGCTGTCGCGATTCTATTTTGTTTACCTCAGTGTCGATGTTTACATCTTGTGAGAGAGTGCTGCACAGGTAGGTGAAATTATTGACTGTTTGAAGCTCTTCTTTCATCCTTAAATAGTATCGGTATACGTAAGATAATCGACATTCATTGGTGGGATACCAGACAGTCAAGTACTCATGAAATCTAAGTCGGTAGATAAAATACCAGACAGTCAAGTACTCATGAAATCTAAGTCTGTAGATAAAATACCAGACAGTCAAGTACTCATGAAATCTAAGTCTGTAGATAAAATACCAGACAGTGAAGTACTCATGAAATCTAAGTCTGTATGCATACATACAATGTTGATGAAGGCGCAGACACGCTGGGCAGGACACATGGTCGCAAGAAAGATAATCGTCTACCAAAGACGTTGTTATATGGAGAAATCCAGACTATGTCCCGCATTTTCAGGATTATTGAAGAAGCGTTTCAAAGACACTCTTAAGAAATCACTGACTTACTTCAAAATAGAGACAAATTTATGGGAGAATTCTGCACAAGACAGATCCGACTGGCATCACAGAATCAAGAGTGGTGCAGCAGTTGCTGAGAATCTCAGACATCAAGCTGCGCAACAGAAACGCTCTAAAAGAATGGTAAGAGCTGCTCAATGGCACACAGACTCTTCCAACATATGTCCAGAATGTGATAGGCAATTCCTAGCAAGTCGGTACACCGCAGACATAATCATCTTCATCATCTCTGTTAATCTGAATAGGCATCGTCGACTTCGACGGACAAAGAACCTGATACGCCTACAGGACTGTACAATTCACGAGATACTCGCCGTGAAATTGTATTGCTTTCTTGGTAATGTATCTATTCGAGTCTGCTATGAATTGTTTAAACTTGGCTCTTTGTTGGCAGGGTCTGATAGGGAAACAAAGAATATCAACACTGTGACATGTCATATATGTCGTATGAGGTTTGCTGTCTCTTCCTATAGAAAGTCAGACACAAATTTATATCAAAGTTGCATGTGGTAGGCAGAAATCAGCAATATCGCAGACAAGCTATAAAACATGCATGTCGTTCTCCTGGCTATATCATGCTAACCAGAAGGCGTTTGAGAACGAACAACAGAAGGAGAATGCCACTACAAATACTATGGTTGATAACTATGTCCCCATTAGTTTATATAATTACCTGAACATTGAGATTTATTATTCATCATTGTTTTCAACAATTGTTCTTACGTAGAGCTCAGTTTGTTCGGAGTTCTACGATGACTTACAGACTATTGGACCATGTTTTTGGGTACAAAAACATACAAATAACAGTATACAAGACATTTTCAACGTTTCAACCTTAAGGTCTGTTTCTCGTGAAAAACGTGTGTTCCACGTAAACACTTCGAAAAACGTGTGTTCTACGTAGGTACTATTGTTTTACAACAGTCTTACCTATCAACAATTGTTGAATTTTTAGCCATCATTTATACGTTTTAGTTGACCAAAAGCAATCAAATAGGTTGTGTGGTCGGAAGTAAACGTATTGAAGCCATGCATTCATATAGACCCTGTGACCAAAATTACAACCACAAGGTTGCAGGCTTTCTTGTGAGTGTATATATGCATTCATAATTTTGGGGTATGTCCTATATATCACATAGTCCCCTTATGAGTAAGGCGTTTATTTGACGAAACATTGCATATCGCTAAAAGTTGTCTTCTTGGTATTTAAAAAAAAGCTCTGGAGAAATGCACCATTGCACATGGGAAACAAGGGCTTAATCGCTCGTAATTCCTGAGATTAGAAACACACATTTAATAACCTGTCAGTGCTATGTGAAATGGCGTGATCTACGTTACGCTTCGCAACCACGATCATGTTTGTTGTTAAAGTTGTAACTGGCTGTCTTCCTAGCCTTCTGCGACAGAGATCACTGAAATAGGAACTGCTACCGACTATCTATTTATAGCTCGCATTGACCCAGTTAACAAAACCTTTTTTTTAAAAAAACAAAACAAAACAACCACTAGCAATCTCAGACATGCAACTACTTCTAGAATCTAGCAAGTGTAACGAAGTTGGTTTTAAAATTCCATTGCTTTTTTCTTACCAGCAATAAACGACCAAATAACAGCGCAAAACACGGTAGTAGATCAGGAGTGCATTGATTCCGGAAAATAGTGATAGGCTAATAAATTCCACGACTTGGTTGGGATTTTGTTTATAAACTGATGGTATGACCGATTGACATTTAATTGGGTTCATTTGTTGGCCCAGTTCAAAGAACCCTGTTTAGGTGGATCTAACGGAGATCCCCAGCCGTAGTAAAACGTAAAATGGATCGGTCAGTGGAATTTCGTAGATGTAGTGAAAAAGTGAAAAAAAACCACAACTGGATCGAACGTGAGGAGTTATTTAGCCGAGGTCCTGGATAAAAGGAAGGGGTCAGGAAAGTGATGAGTTTGTCCCGAAGTATCATTACGAGAATTGCTGGCTTTTTAATAAGTATTCGTTTTCAAACTCCTGATGAATCTCTCTTGTATCATGACAATTGTTCTAACAGACTTACATCTACATGTTTTAAAGGAGTAATATAAATAGGAGCTACGGGACAAGAAATGACAGAGGAGAATGACGTATACAGTTCTGTGAGGAGAACAATATGACTATATGTAATACATTCTTTGAACATCAAAATAGGAAATTATATACATGGAAAAGTCATGGAGACAGAAAGAGGAACCAAATATATTATATATATTGGAAAAGTCATGGAGACAGAAAGAGGAACCAAATAGATTATATTATGATCAACAACAGATTTAGAAATAGTGCCAAGAACACTAAAACATATCCAGGAGCAGATATCAACTCTGACCATAATCCAGTGCTGTGCAAAATACATGTCAAACGTAAAAAGATAGTACATAGAAGAGTTCAAGATCCACAGATAGACGCGTCAGCACTAAAACAATCAGACATACAACAAAAATACCTTGTAGATGTAAGGAATAGATATGTTTGTTTGTTTTGCGTTCGCTCCATTGTAACCATCACGGATATCCGTGCGATTTCCGCCGGGAGGGTGATTACGTTGTGCCACCGTTATGCGCCTTGTAGGCCTAGCACATCCGATTTCGGCATGCATTGACAATTCGCGTGGCTACCCTTAGCCTGTGACAGCCTTTAAATCTGTCTCCAGGCACGCGTAGTGGCGACTCTTCGCCCAGTCGATTTTTGCTCTCGTCTGACTCGCACGAGGTGTTCCACTGTCTATGAACTTGCCTCGTGTATTGGACGTGCTGTGCCTGTGCCCATTGGGTACTGAACCGTTTCTCATCCGTCAGCCTGGTTCCTTAAGGGGAAGAACTCAACAAAGGAGTTGGACCCTGGCTCTTTCGCCCTCTTAGCCGAGGTGTCATTCACCGACATCGTGTACCCCTCGTCCAAGTTCGAGTCTCACACCACGCGTTTGAGAGCAAGGCGTTCTCGAGCTGAGCGTCCTTGTCCCAATAGCGCCTGAGCCCATCAGGTACTGAACCCTTTCTATCTTCAAGTGTATTTCCGGTGTAGGAAAACCTGACAGTAGAGTTGGGCCAGGGCTAAATCGTTGTCCCTTTTGTGCCTGAGCCCATCGGGTACGGAACCCTTTCTCTCTGCAAGTGTACTTCCGGTATAGGAAACCTTGACAGTAGAGTTGGGCCAGGACTACCATCGTTGTCCCTTTTGTGCCTGAGCGTATCGAGTACGGAACCCTTTCTCTTCGCGAGCATATTTCTGGTTTAGAAAGGCTCGACATTAGAGTTGGATTAGGTCTTCTTGCTTTACCAAACGCCAAGGAATGGGTCTGGGTCTCTGCCTGTAATGAACACAGGTAACTAGAAGCTCGTCTCGAGGTGACGGAGCTTGTAGTTCCCCTTTCCTAGGGACTTTTCACTTTCTATTTGCAGTTCGCGCTGCCCTCTAGCGCTGTTCTGCCCTTTCATTATTTCATTGTACTCGGTATGAAATCTTTTTGTCTCTCGCCATGCATCTACCTTTACGTGCATTTTACATTGGCCACCCCTCCAATGTTCGGACTGGGCTGACTAGCTTCACTGTATGTCGATAGTGTCGCTATATGTGGTGATGCTGGTGGTGTCGGATATATTGTCTGTCTCTTGTGCAGTCAAATCTCTTTCCATCTGCTACCTCCACATTCTCGGACACGATCCTCAAATGATTTGGCCAGAATCAGCTCGAGCTGCTGTATTTCTGTTTCCAGGGTGCACCGCGTAGAGGTACATTTGGGATCTTGGTTATCTGCTAACCCTGGGTCCGCCTAGAGCAATGTGTTCTCTTTGCACCCCAGGAATAGATATGAACATCTAATGATAGAATTCATGGAACAATACAGAAGAAAAATCCAGAAGAGAAAATAGACATTAAATTGGACAGCCTAAGAAAAAGTATTCAAACATCAAATGAAAATTTACCAATAAGAAAAATCAAGAACAAACAAACATGGATGACAGATGAAATATTAGAGAAAATGTCAGAAAGAAAGCAAGCTAAAAAAATACTCCAAAATACTCAATTATAGACAATGAGATACCTAACATGCGCAGAAGAGCGAAAAAACATTGGCTAGAAACAAAATGCAGTGAAATAGAGGAGATGTCCATACAACAGAAGACAAAATTAATGCATAAGGAGATAAGGCTGATCACAAATAAGAAAAAGTATATAAATGGGGACGGCTGCATTGAAGATAAAAACGGGAAAAAATATTTGATAAAACAGAAGAACTTACAAGATGGGCAGATTATGTGACAGAACTGTTTCACGACCAACGGAACAAAAAATCTATAATACACAACAAGGATGGACCAGCAATACTGAAAGCAGGAGTAGAACATTCAATAAAATCAACAAAATGTAGAAAGGCTGCAGGCTCCGACAACATAACGGCAGAGATAATAAAAACTCTCAATGAATTTGGTGTGGATATTATCATAGAACTTTGCAATGACGTATATGAAACATGTCGCTTACCTAAAGACCTAACATCATCAATATTCATACCATTACCTAAGGGCTGTGGACTGTACAGAATATAGAACAATAAGTCGAATGAGTCATTTAACTAAATTACTCCTCAAGATAATACATGAAAGAATTAAAAACAAGATAGACAAGATAGATAATTTGGTTTTAGGAAAAACAAAGAAACCAGAGAAGCTATGCTTAGTATCCGACTAGTGATAGATAAATATATAGAAGTCCAAAAAAGTATCTATATTTGCTTCATAGACTACATCAAGGCCTTTGACAGAGTCCAACATGAAAAATGAATCAAATGTCTTCAGGAAATAGACATAGATGGAAAAGACATCAGGCTGATTAGAAATATATATTGGGAACAGATCAATAAGGTGTGAAAACAGCTACTCTCCATACATAGAAATAAGAAGAGGGGTAAGACAAGGATGCATTTTATCACCAAGCCTATTTAATATCTACACAGAGAATATCTTTAAAAATATAGAAGAAATGCCAGGACTCAAGATCAACTGGAATATAATAAACAACATTAGATATGCAGATGACACTGTTCTTTTAGCAGAAAGTGACCATGAATACAAAGACTGATGGTTGATTGGTTGGTTGCTGATCCAGCGGTCCATGGGCTCATGCCCTTTGACCTAATGCCATTAGATGGCATTATATTGCTGGGAAGTCTGTGGATTTTCGGCCCACCCCGGGACAGAGCCAGAGAATAACTATCACACCTCCAGGAAGGTAGGTTTCAACCTATGCACTGCTCCTAGCCACTGTAGCCAAGATAGGGTTCACTGTGCTCATTCCCCGCCACCAGTTGACTACTGGTTATGCCGAACTTCTCTATTGCTCCAGGCATGCAACCAAATGTTCAAGTCAAAAGGATTGTCACGTCCTGAGTCACTGTGCCTCTATGATGGGCCTCAGCCATAGGAAAAACAGTGATGTCAGTTTCCTCCTCCTCAGTGCTGCACAGTACATCTCTGGCTCCCTCCCAACCACAGAGGGTGCATACATATATATTCTGGCAAACATGTAAAACATTTCAACAACAAAACAAAATCATAATTGTATAGATGACGTGCCATGAAGCTTCTATAAGAAGATAACCTCAATATAACGGCATGTCATCCACTAAGGTTTTCTGTTGCATGGATGGTATGCCTAGTGGGCCATTGGTGAGACCCACAGACGCAACTACATGCGTAAACAAATACTGATAGATCAAGTCAATAAATCAAGTAATGAATATGGACTGAATATAAATATCCAAAAAACAAAAACCATGATAATCAGCAAAGACACAGAAGACCAGGAGGTAAACATAAACATACAGGGAGAGAAACTACAACAAGTAAAACAGTATCAATATCTTGGACACATAGTCACAAATGATGGCAGATGTGAAACAGAAGTTAAAAGGAGAATAGGAATGGCTAAAAGTATCTTCAATGACGTGAGAAAAATATTTTCATCTAAACAAATTACAAACAAGCTAAAAATGAGAATTATAAAATGCTACATCTATTCTATATTAATGTATGGATCAGAAACATGGACATTAAACAAACAATTAGAAGACAGAATTGATGCTTTTTAGATGTGGGTATATAGAAGAATAGGGAGAACATCATGGAAAGAGAAGAAAACAAACAAAGAGGTTCTGAAAACACTTACTATGAAGAAAGAATTACTAAGAGAAATAAAGATCAGGCATATACAATATTTTGGACACATTAAAAGACATGACACCTTATTGAAGACCTTACTTGAGGGTAAAGTCAAAGGGAAGCGAGCAAGAGGTAGGCAGAGATACAAGTGGGAGAGTAACATCACACGATGGACAGGTTACAGTCTAGCAGAGTGCACTACGAAACAGGAGATGTTGGAGATCTGTAGCAGCCAATCTTCGTTGCGGGGACATCACTTGATGATGATGATGATAAATAGGAAACATTGAGGAGTTATAGAAAACAAATCAGAGGGCAGGAAAAAGGGAGTTATTTGTGATCGAATTTGGTAAACTGTTGACTCGAGTTGAACAGCGAAACCATGGCAGTTGATCGGACCTGCTTCAAATCCTGCCTACTGATTTTTTAAAATATAGCCAGGTAATCGAGATGCATTGTCGGCGTTTTATTCACGCCAATAGCTCGACACATCCGATATCTGCATCGGTATGTTGTATGCGTTCAGTGTTTTGCCAATGACACTGAAAGGTGTGCATTAGTAGTTATATCGCTAGTAGGACATCCGTGCGTAATAATAGCAACTTGTTTGTGGGCATTTATCGCATTGTACTCTGGTTTGTCTTATCAGTCTGAAAACTTACCGCGGTGTCAACGTTCCTTGGCTTTCCGTCGCTGTTTAGATTGCTATCTGTCCGGTGTTTAAGAACTTCTGGCTTAAGGTTAAATTGAGAATGATATTCTTTTCAACACCTCAGGGTATATACAATTGTATGTTCATCGCCTGTCTTTCGTCAATTCCATAATCCTGCGGGCTCATCGGGCTTCATTCTTCTCAAGTGACGCATTCGACGTAATGTTCCTTGATCATATTGTATATGCCTATGCTTTGTATCAGTAGCCAATGAAAATCACAGGAATCGTTAAATGCGACTCTTTATGAGGATGATTTCCTATATATCCCACAGTCCCACAAGTTGTCGATGATCACTGTTCGGAGATAGTGAGGTTGTCTTCTAAGAGAAGTTGTGGGTACCATTCTTGACTTGCAGTCTCGCAGCAAGAGTCCAACGTCCAGATTGTAATCATCTATCTTCTATGGCATCAAGCTCACAAGTGAGGCGTGGATAGCAACTGGTATCATTAACCCGAGTGTTTTTTTCTTCTTGTCTCGTTTTCATATTCTTGGTGGTTATCAGGGTGTTGTCCATAGAACGGAATAATTTGTGTGTGGGTTACAGCTTGGCGGCGATATCTGCTATTTTACCATAAGTCTGACACATGCTACTGCACCTTGATGTTTAGATTACTGTGAACTTTTATGAGATGTGGCAGGGCAACCTCCATGACCGCTTTATGAATTACATGACCGTGTTGATGTTACTTGATTTACTTGGAGGCCCGATAACGCATGAATCAATAAGCATAATGGCGCCAGTAATCTATGGGTATAAACATGAAGCTATAGATACAAGGATATGCTGCGGTATTTACATGTCGCAGTAACAGTTGGTTATAAATACAATTTTCCTTATGTTATGTAAATTTTATATCTATAATTTAAAATAAAATGTCGCAGTCACATTATACTAGTCCCTCGTCATTTAAATAGTCATGTCGACTCAGTGGGACAATCCTCCAAGTGTGACGATATTGGATTTTCCCCGTGATTTTCAATGGTATTTTATGACCAATAATATGTACACTTTGTGGCGATAATTTAAACAAAATCACAGTTAAAAAAATGCATTTTTGGGAATTGACTCAATGTCCACAGACGAGAGTCTCACATTGTTAACAAGTGTGACCACTTGTGCTCGGTAGTGAAGCTAAAAACCTTTTATAAACGTTTAACCTGCTGGAAATACCTGCTGGCAACTCACCCTGTATATGACGTAGTGATAGCAGGACAACTCACCCTGTATATGACGTAGTGATGGCAGGGCAACTCACCCTGTATATGACGTAGTGATGGCAGGGCAACTCACCCTGTATATGACGTAGTGATAGCAGGACAACTCACCCTGTATATGACGTAGTGATGGCAGGGTAACTCACCCTGTATATGACGTAGTGATAGCAGGACAACTCACCCTGTATATGACGTAGTGATAGCAGGACAACTCACCCTGTATATGACGTAGTGATGGCAGGGCAACTCACCCTGTATATGACGTAGTGATAGTAGGACAACTTACGCTGTATATGACGTAGTGATAGCAGGGCAACTCACCCTGTATATGACGTAGTGATAGCAAAGGCATGCGACCTTTATTACACAAGCCTGAAATGCCATGACGGGTAAAATGCACTATTGACAGTTTTTATTTCTTAATAGAAATGAGTATTTTCCAAGGGGTAGGATTTGAATCCTCAACCCATCTTCACATCCATGGGTTAGCATTTCAAGATTGCATTGATGTAATTGTGGAAATATCAACAACAAAAATCCAGCCATGTCTATATTTTCAAGCATTTGTATGAATGTGGGGAATTTTCACTCTGACCAGTCCTTAGAAGTCAGTTTTTGTCTTTCAATTGACCACTCATATATTACTTCTAAATAGTGTAAAAGAATAGCAACTCTGCCAAATTTAATGCATGCAATATTAAGCGACTAAGGAGGTTGGTTTTTGGGTTTGCTGTGAAACCATATGATCTATGATATGATGAGTTTTCTGAAGACACACCTGCATTTCTGAGGAGAAATCACCACTTTAGGTCAGGATGGGGAAAAAAACACCCAATATTTCAAACAACTGACAAAGGAATAAATAAAAACAGCAAAACGGCGAGATCAGTGCACAGATGTTGGAAATTGCATAAAGGAATGCATTGGAAAACCGACTTACAATCAAACACATGAATGAGGGATGCTTCAAGACCTCTATCATGGACAGAAGGAAAGTGCTTTCCTCCATAGGTACCCACAGCAAACAAAACAGGATAAACGTCGGGCTGTTTAACATACTCTAACTGTCTCTGGAATCATTAAATGTTAAAGATGAGTTACTCGTAGTATCTTTCGAGGACTTGCGACAGACCATAAATAAGTCATCAGATGGTGCATCGACAGCATACACTACGGTATTTGAAAGACATTGGCGACGAATTGCTTTAAGAAAACTACACAGTAATTCAACAAAGGATTGAAGCGACACATACAAGAAGAGTGGTTACCCTTTCACTGGATAAACCAAAGATATCACCGGCATTAAGAGCTACCGCACAATCACACTGTAGAATATGTATGGAACGGTGCTAAAAAGAATCATTGTAAGACAGGTGACCATCGATCTAAAAAACAGAGACTTACTCCTTGATAACCTCAACGTATACAGATCTGGTAGAGACACGACCACCAGTACGGACAATTTTGGCCTACGATTTTTACGAGGGCTTCAGACAAAGAAGAAACAGTGGTCACAACAATAGGTCTGGAAGATGCATGTAACAGAGTCAGTTTCTGTGATCGTATTCGCTTAATAATAGACTTTAGAATCGATATGTAGATTATTCGATGGATAGCAATGCTGCTCTTCTCTAAAACACGTTACTTTGATACTGGAATCCTTGACCTCTGAAATCAGAACGTTAGCACCGGAATTACCTTCTTGATCTCCACCGTCACATGTGTTTTCTAACGTCTGCACGTACGTAATTGCACAGCTAACGCCTTCTGGTATAGGTAGAATCTTCATATATGTGGATGACACCACCATCCACATACCCATTCACCTATCCATGCATTATCACTCTACTAATATGTGTAGATGTTCTCGTTTATCCAATAGGAACAGAAGTTCTGCAACTACCCATGTCAATGTTCGGAATACCTTTCTTGCCAGGATGGAGTCAGTGTCGTTAAGGATGGCTGTGGTTGCTGCCATATGTGCGCCAGGCAGATCGGAGACATGTGTTCAATCCGAGACCTCTGTGACACAGCTAAGAATCTGACTTGTGATAACATTGATGACTACACTACAGGTTCCTGCAAAGGTGAGTAATTGTGGTCAAAAATTGCATTGTACGCTAGCATTGGTAGCTAAATCGTTAGTTGGATTCTTAGTCATGCGACTCAATATGCATAACCTGAAAGTGAGGTGTGGAGTTGTTAGAAACGAGCAACATATAGGAATCAGAAGAAGAGTTATCAACCAACATTCGGTTACCGAGTGTTGGACGACATGCTAAATATGAGATCCGAGCACATATGCAAGTTAGCAGAGTTCAATGATGTAACAGTTAACTAACTACAAAATTATATTCATCTTGAAATGGAAATAGCTTGAAAAATCACAAACGGTTCTTAGGTGGACAAAGTGTAAATAAATAGGTACCAGATCTTCAACTAGACAAAGTTGATTATTATTCAGCGGACTTATTCTTTCTTCTCTAGGGAGGCTCTCAATTTCTCATTATTCTGGGCAAGTTGATTTGCTGCAGCCAAGGTCATGTTTAAACAATATGAAATGTGTCTTGTTCATTGTTGTCTTGGGATGCACGATTCTCTTTTACCAGTAACCATACCTTCCATTACTAGTTTTCCCATGCTGCTATGTCTCTTTACATGGCCAATACAAAATCTCAGCTTTATTGTTATAGTGTTGGTAAGGAAATAAGCATCTTCCCCCATTTAATGTTTGTACAATTTCTGGATTTGTCTGTTTATCTGTCCATGGTTGTTCTTAGTATTGTTCTGTAGCATCTCGTTTCGAACGAATAAATTAGCGACTACTTTTTTAAGTTTCCATGTTTCACAGCTGTAGATTGCAAAAACCCGGAGGTCGTGGTTACTGGATTACTAGAACCGCGACCGTCACTATTTTTTGATGTTATAAAGCTCTGATATAACCAAATTGGACTAATATTCATGGTTGAAAGAAGCGCACCTCGCCATAAGACAATACGGGTGCATTTTACGTAATCAAAGCCTGCATGCTGTGATCATATGTGTTTTAACTTTACTGCTGGCGCGCGATTGCAAAAGGTTTTATCTATTAGGTAAAATTCTGCCTGCCAAGTCATTTTTACTGTTAAATATAGAATAGATGTATAATTTTATGATGATGGTTTTTACTGTTAAATATAGAATAGATGTATAATTTTATGATGATGGTTTTTACTGTTAAATATAGAATAGATGTATAATTTTATGATGATGGTTTTTACTGTTAAATATAGAATAGATGTATGATGGTTTTTACTGTTAAATATAGAATAGACGTATGATGGTTTTTACTGTTAAATATAGAATAGACGTATGATGGTTTTTACTGTTAAATATAGAATAGATGTATGATGGTTTTTACTGTTAAATATAGAATAGACGTATGATGGTTTTTACTGTTAAATATAGAATAGATGTATGATGGTTTTTACTGTTAAATATAGAATAGATGTATGATGGTTTTTACTGTTAAATATAGAATAGATGTATGATGGTTTTTACTGTTAAATATAGAATAGATGTATAATTTTATAATGATGGTTTTTAGTTTGTAATTTGCTTAGATGTCAATATGTCCCTCGTGTCGTTGAAAGTATCTTTAGCCATTCCAATTCTCCGTTAAACTTCTGTTTCAGGCTATATAATGATCGTATTTTTAAAAAAAAACGTACAGTTAAATGATGTTTTATAATTGAATTGAAACATTTCTTACCTCTAGGATTGCATAAGAAACCGTGTCTCGTTAATGGGGTGGTGTACCAGGACGGGGAGAAGTTTCAGAAGGACTGCTCGGAGTTGTGCACTTGTCAGAACGGCTTCTATGGCTGTGTTAACATGTGTCCACAGGAGTCAAATAAACCAGAAGGTCAGTGTGAGATATATGTTCAGTTGTCGATTATAAAGTAGATCAAGATGGAGCGATATAGGCATTTCCATTAATATGTAAATTAAGACGTACAATAATATGTAGATTAAGTTGTCGAGACATTGTTGGTGCATACTGTATCCGGAATTGTGCTGACTTTGGAACCTTATGTTGTGATGCAGTGGATATTAAGATGCAGAGATGTAGATTATAATGTAGATCAAAATGTAAAGATGTATCGTAATATGTATATTAATATGTAGAATAAAATGCTGACTACAATGTAGATATGTATAAATGTAGACTACATTGTAGATCAAGATGTAAAAATGTGTATTAAAATGTAGATCAAAATGTAGATCACGAAATAGAAATATAGATAAAGATGTAAAAATGTATATTATAATGTAGAACCAGATGTAAAAATGTAGACCAAGATGTAGAGATATACATTAAAATGTAGATAGAAATGTAGGCTACGATGTAGAGATATACATTAAAATGTAGATAGAAATGTAGGCTACGACGTAGAGATATACATTAAAATGTAGGCTAACATGTAGAGATATACATTAAGATGTAGATAGAAATGTAGGCTACGATGTAGAGATATACATTAAGATGTAGATAGAAATGTAGGCTACGATGTAGAGATATACATTAAAATGTAGGCTAACATGTAGAGATATACATTAAAATGTAGATAGAAATGTAGGCTACGATGTAGAGATATACATTAAAATGTAGGCTAACATGTAGAGATATACATTAAAATGTAGGCTACGATGTAGAGATATACATTAAAATGTAGGCTAACATGTAGAGATATACATTAAGATGTAGATAGAAATGTAGGCTACGATGTAGAGATATACATTAAGATGTAGATAGAAATGTAGGCTACGATGTAGAGATATACATTAAAATGTAGGCTAACATGTAGAGATATACATTAAGATGTAGATAGAAATGTAGGCTACGATGTAGAGATATACATTAAAATGTAGGCTAACATGTAGAGATATACATTAATATGTAGATAGAAATGTAGGCAAAGATATCAGGGAAAATATAGATGAACCGTCTAACTTGGACACTCAAAGTTTCACTCTGTTTAGGAGGCATCTTCTCCAGGTTTTGTACACCGTTGACAGTTGCAGTCTTCTGAGTATAAAATATAGCGCTAGAATAGACAACCTCCTCCTACCCTAACCCCAAGAGAAAGAAAAGTGCACATATTAAATAAGAACACAATCACTCATAATTTCTCGAGATCCGAGCATACAAAGAAGCCAAGAAAATGATACAGTCTTGAAGAGGGCTAGATCACTCGCTGATCACTCAGTGATGAAGATGATGATGTCTGCAGTGTGTCCGGTTGTAACTAATGAATGAGTAACATTGAACTTTCTTTAAAGTGTGGAAGAGTTGCGCCATTAGTTGACCACACACTGTCTTCCTGATCCAACCGTGTTTCAGTTGCAAGATAAATCAAGACTACTGGAGGTATTACATGATGTAGTGGATGACCAGAGTGTTCTCCACATCTCACACATCTCTTTGCGTTCCATAACACTTTACTGCCAAGTGCCTTCCAGCTCGTTCAGCATCAGATGTTTCATTTCCGCTGTCCTCCATGTCAGGCTTCACATGCTCTTGAAGGCATGCCTGTATTTACCTCCGGGCTTGAGCCCCTCGATTACCCTCACGTGGTTTTACCGGCCTGTCAAAACCGTAACCAGTGAGTGCCCGCTGCCGCATGCTGGCAACCACTGGAAGCCACAGGCGAGAGCTGGGCGCCAGGTAGGACCAATGACGTGAGAATTACTGCAAGGGACACTATATAAGAGTGCACAAGCAAGGCAAGAGACAGATGATACTGGGTGTATCCAATCTTCGATGCTAAGATGTCACTTGATGGTGATGATTTGAGCAAACAAACACACAAACAATCCATCTATTGTTATGCATGCTGTCCGCTGAAAAATACTGGACATCTATGAGCTTCTCATGAGTTCCATGACTGTCAGCTCTGCTAACAGTGCACATCTCTCTGACTGGATAATTTGATCTTATCTATACATCTCTCTGACTGGATAATCTGATCTTATCTATACATCTCTCTGACTGGATAATCTGATCTTATCTATACATCTCTCTGACTGGATAATCTGATCTTATCTATACATCTCTCTGACTGGATAATCTGATCTTATCTATACATCTCTCTGACTGGATAATCTGATCTTATCTATACATCTCTCTGACTGGATAATCTGATCTTATCTATACATCTCTCTGACTGGATAATCTGATCTTATCTATACATCTCTCTGACTGGATAATCTGATCTTATCTATACATCTCTCTGACTGGATAATCTGATCTTATCTATACATCTCTCTGACTGGATAATCTGATCTTATCTATACATCTCTCTGACTGGATAATCTGATCTTATCTATACATCTCTCTGACTGGATAATCTGATCTTATCTATTGATCTTGTACATTCTAGAGCAGACCTGTCATCAGCCAACATTGATTGAAGTCAACGGTAAATGCTGCAAGGAGTGGACATGCCAGAAAATTGATGCATCTGGTACTTCTGTTCTTGCCCAGAACGGACTCAAGAGCGATAACTTGATTTTGCACAATCCTGCCTGGCGTGAGTATAATCGTCCTTTAACATTTACTATTTGTTATTTTTTCAAGTTTGAATTCGAGAAATTGTATACAAATTTGACAGTAGTAGGGGTTGCAGTAGAATTAGTGGTAGGTAACACATTAGATACTCAATGAAGATGTCACTTTTGATACTTAATGATAAAGGTGACACTTTTATTATTCAATGAAGATGTTACTTTTTAAACTCAATGAGGAAATATATCATTTTCGATATTCAATAAAGATGATATTTTGATACTAAATAAAGATGATATTTTGATACTAAATAAAGATGATACTTTTGATTTATACATTTGATTTATATTTCATACAAAATCAATACAGTCACAAAATAATGCTAGGTTGATGGCTACAACTTCAGTAGGATATGCTACCAATTTATATCACTGGTGGACAACCTTCCTGGGAGCCAGATTGAACATCATCAATTTTAGTGTAGAAAGGTGTCAACAATATTTTGTGTAGTCCTTCCAATTATCAAGTGGTATTATTTGAGCTCAGGAGTTTGTACTTATACTAATTTTTCAATCAACCTCAGCCTTAAGTGCCAGGGAAAATGGATCAGCGGGCCGGATTAGATCCATGGTCCGTATTTTGCTCACCATATATATATATCTGGGAAATTAACGTTCACTATTGAAGTTAATTTATTAAGGATCAACGTTGTTTAAATTGTTCTATTTCTGGGGGTTTTAGGGTGGGGGGGGGGGTTATGGATGGGGTTGGACAATATTTATCATTACAATAGAGAGGATTTCTTTTATCATTACAATAGAGAGGATTTCTTTTCATAAGTAGTTGCAAATTTGGGATGTGGGGCGTGCAAATGGGGCATATCCGTTTACTAATGGCAGCAAGAATCGGGTTTACTGTGATCTTAAGCATATTATATAACAAACTATAGATGTTTTATATAATAAACAGACATATAAAAAAATATAAGTAAGAGGGTCGATAAAGTCCACGTTTCTGACTTTATACCTTCTTCATTAACAACATTGAAAACGGCATAACGTTAATACTATTTCAGCCTCTCGATCACAAATTATCTAAATATAAGCAGAAAAAAATATAGGCCCTGTATTGAACCACTTATAAACAAAATGTGTATATATAGGCATGAACATATTTTGTTTAATGGGAATGTTGTGCAATACCAGATCAGGTATCCATTCTGGTTATATTCTAAATCTCAAAACTGGTATTCTTTAAAATTATAATTTCACTGAGCTTTAAGATGTTGAATTCTCCGAGGGTTGCAAAATGTGTTGTGCAGTCCCTCATATTGAGTATGTTTTATCAGTTAGGCAAATCTGTTGCAACAATTATGTGGCACTTGAAAATAATCATACGTTGTATAGCTTACGTGTGATTATTTGGAAGCTAGAAACTTTTTCAATTCATTGTAAACACCTATTTATACAGCTGCAGAGAAACTGTTAACATTGGACAAGACCTCACACCCTATTGTAATACTTACAGATGCAAGGTCAGTACTAGAGGCATTACAATCCAATAAACTTCCAGAGTTAAAAGAGGTATTGTCCATAGTACAAAATAGGTGTAGAGTTATACTGCAATGGATTCCATTACACTGTGGAATAGCAGGAAATGAGAGAGCTGATCAACTCGCCAAGGAAGGTGCTAACATGCAGCAACCGGATGTACCAATCAGCTATCACCAAAAGAAATCCATGATAAAGGCACAACAAAAGCCTAACTTACCTCCACGGGATGACTACCACCTACTTAACAGACAAGAACAGGTCATCATATTTCGACTGAGAACTGGACACAATAGACTAAACAGCCACATGTATACAAAATTTAAAATTGGCACAACAGCAAAGTGTAATTGTGGACAAGTCAACCAGATTTCAGAACATATCCTTCAAGAATGTGCAAACTATGACACATTAAGATGCACATACTGGCCTTCTGATACACCAATGAATGTTAAACTTTATGGTACAAAACAAGAAATGGAAAACACTGTCCAATTTATACAAGAAACAGCACTGCAGATATAGACATTATTAGCGAACGAAAGAAGAAGAAGAAGAATTGTAAACACATTTGGCTGTTCCCATTCTATTATAAATAGCAGGATAGCACAGGTCAAATCAGCATTTCAAAAGATGAAAAACATTCTATGCAATGGAGTAGAATCAATGCATATGCAAGATAGAGTGAGCCAATTCTTCTTTATGGATGCGAAGCATGGACGGTAAACAAAAGAGTACAAGATAGTCTGGAGGCAAATGAAATAAGATTTTTTTTAAAAATAATAATGATGAAAATTCCATGGACATCTAAGAAAACTAATGTAGAAGTTCTCAGAGATACTGGAGTAAAAACATGTATAGCAAAAATTAGAAGCAGTCAGTTCATTTTTTCAGGGCATGTGATGAGAAAAGTAAAACTTGAACATTTAGTAATCACCAGAAAGATCAAAAGGAAAAGAGATAGAGGCAGACAAAGAGAGAAGTTTCTGGATATGTTTGTCACTGTGGTACAAAAATATTCACTAACTGAACTTATTAACAATACAAGAGACAGGGAGTTGTGGAGAAACTTGGTTGTCTGTGCCACTCGGCATGTCACTTGGTTTATTCTATTTTTAACCTATGACATTTTAAATCACCGATAATCCTATATCCAAGAGATAAATAATCGTTCACTTGCGGCAGTATCACTCCAAGTGCTTGAATACTTAACTTACTGGGAGGGGGGGGGGGGTCATTGGGGAATCCCTCTGGTGCAATGGTAAAGTTGTTCACTTTGGGCTCATGAGGTTCAAGAGTTGGAGTTCCCAGTCGCGACATCTTGCATATAAAGAAGATTTCTTCAGAGAGTCCTGGGGATTATCATTTGAAGCTGCGGTGTTAAGTGCCATAAGTGATACTATCTGCAGCGGGTGTGCCGCTTCATCGAGATGCACGGAGTACATATGGGGCAACCCGAGTACAATGAAGTCAATCCTCTACGCATTCTGAGCTTTTTAGCTTACAATTTCTATCAATTCCATATAGGTTGCATACAATTTCCGTGACTTGTTGTGAAACCATATGCTTTATGTTCAGAAGTCGTGGGGGTGATTCCTTTTAGTGGCGTCTTGCTTAGAAATTGTTTCACGGATCCCTGGTTTGAAAAGGGGGTGGGTGGTGGTCTCTTGTACATAGGAGTTTAATTCTCTGATTGATACGCCCAGCATACGGCATGTACTGCTCTATTGATTTAGAAAGACGGATTACATATGGGAAAAACCAAGCACAATATAGTTAGTCCTCTACGAGTTTTGAACCTTCATTGTAATTATATTTCAAATTGTAATACTCATGGCCTGTATTTAATAATATTCACATTACACACATCATTTACACGATTTACACTCTGCATGGTATCACACCGCTTGAGCTTCTGATTTTTCCCAAGAGGTTTGCACTAAATCGTCAAGCTTAGATAACTGCCACACTGACTAGTTAATCTGAACGCTTAGCTCAGGGTTCAGTATTCATATTAATGCTAAACGTTCTGTAACGAGAAAAGTAGTAGCTGAAAGTAGCAAGTCAAGCTTGCAATGCCACAACATCCAGTGTGATAATCATGTAGATTGAAGAGGTTACGTCAGCTCTTCAGTGGGTGGCTGAAACAGAGATCTTCAACGCTGTTATTGTGTGAGAATCACTGTCAATGAATCTCAGAGTACAAACTGGATGGCTGAGCTGCATGAATGAAGTACATTGCTATTTAACGTTTGCAGGGGTTTGTACGGAGTCACTGATTTGGCATGACAGTCTACATTCAAATACCTATTGGCTAATGGGAAATCCAACTTTCTAAAATGACCCATTTGACTATTCGGTTCATATGGGAATCAGTGGCCACATTTTAACGAAAGAAGCCAGACATTATTTAACAAAACAAAATGTCGATAAAGATGCATAAACCGCCGCATCCAACTATCTGTGTGCGTTACACACTGAGAGACTCCACTGCCCTCGACCCTGGAGGCGGGGACACTCTTAGTGTGTTCTGCGCAGATCGATTCATCAACAACAGAAGTTGCAACTTTTTAATATCGAGTAAAATAAGCTGTATCAAATATACACATAATATGAAAATGTTGGTATGAATCACCGCATGTGGCTACCGATTCCCGTAATGAACCGACTATTTTCACTGGCACAACGCATAAGCATAGTGACCAATGACAAATGCAGTGACTAATTACCAAAGGGTAATGAGAGAGTTGATAGATTGACTCCACGAAACCTGGTACCTAGAAAATCAAGTCAAAAAAATGTTGGGTTGACCGTTAACTCTTGAATATGATATAATATCGTATCATCCTAATGTAGCGATTACAATGCATCCACTTATCACATTTCTCAACAGATCACAACTCTACTTTATCTTCTCTGGAAGAAACAACCTTACAGCCCAACATACATTTTCAGCAATGTTATAAGAAGACCACCGATTGGACACCCTGCACAGTTACATGTAATGTGGGCACGTCAAGTCGGATGGTGGTTGACCCTATTACATGCAATGATTACAGGGAGCTACAACTATGTTACCTCCGACCGTGTGATATGATACAGAAGACTAAGGTTAGATGTTATATATCATTTATACATTGTTGTTATGGATGTCCAAGTTAGTGTATCATGGTATAACACAAAGGAAGTTGGAGTTTGTTAATGTTGCTTTCTATGTCAAGTGCTGGAGAGTTTCAGCTTCAAATTTCTGTTTTCCTAACATTTGTTTAATGGAGTGATTTTACAGAGATTTTAAAAGCTGCAGATGACTGTTTGACACAGTGGGTGCACTGAAATGAGCTGAACAGTCTCCTACACCGGAAGGGACTTTGCTGTAATGTTCTGTCTATCTTGAGGCATGCTGTAGATAAAATGGTGAATCATCGCCCAATATTCCAGACATTGGGATTCAGTAGTTTACCCTAGACAAAACCTCCTTAATCACCTCTTACGGTAGGAAGCAGAAATTATGTTTATTCCCCCAAGATCGTGTTTATCGTAAAATCTCCCTTAGCAAAGTGGAAGATGATATACTATACCCCGAAATTTGCTAAAAATAGCACACTCATTTTTCCCTCATTTTATTAGCTTTCCCAAGGAATCATCAAATTCCCATAATTACTCTGGGTTTTTATTTTAAGGTAACCATCAAGCCATCTCCTTTCTCCTGCAAGGCATGGGTGATCCGTGTTGCATCCTATAACAATCATTTCTTTATATCAGACTACGGGTATTGGGCTCATGTTAGGAGTATGCTTGAAATTACAAGCACCTTCTTTATCAACATCATCACCTACACCACCATTGCTAGCAACATCAACATTTTCCAAATAATTAATTCCTTGACCATTATCATCATTATCATGACTACCTTATAGATATCATTTATCAGAACTTTCACTGACACCGACAACACCACCTCATTCACCATCATTAACATTCTCACCTGTACTTCCTCTACAATGATCTACTTCACAATCTACCAACGGCATCATCATCACATAACACTTTCACCTTCTTTCGTCTCACTCAGACTCGCAAGAAATGTACTCCAACCACTCGACGCTACCAACGACACCACATCCGGTACCAGGACTGCCTCTCAGTCAAAGACTACAGACTGAAATTTTGTACAAACTGCAGTGAAAACAAATGTTGCTACCCTCGACGGACTCTAATACGACCAATAGAGTTTCAGGTAAGTGTTATTTGTTGGCTGAAAATATGTACCCAGGAATAATCAACAATGAAGCTCATATAACGTTCATTAAAAAATAATTTAATTACTGCATGTTTTCCAGTGAAGGAGTGCAGGGAGGTTTTCTATATGCTGTGGAAATAAAGGCCGCTTTGCCATAGCAGATGCCGCGACATGTACAGGAAAGATTGTGATTGTACCTCCGAAAGAAAAAAATCCTGTCCCTACCGAGAACGGCGTTCTAACCAATGGCCATGTGCTCTCATAAACATAATGAAATGTTGCAAAAATGTCCTAAGAATACTAATAACAACAAGACCAACCAACACAGAGGTCTGCAAAGACCTGAACATAGAAGAAGACTGACTCCTCAAAACTATTAAAAAACGCAAGCTAACATATTTCGGACATATAAAAAAAGACAGTGGTTTAGAAATGTTAACCATTGAAGGAAACGATCAAAGAAATATAACACGAGGCAGACCACGATTATGGTAGATGGACACATGATATCAAAAACCTTCTGAATACGACACTGGAGGAGACTGGACATCTTGCACAGAACCAAGAGATTTACAGAGTGGCAGTTAGGACAGCGTTCTATAAAAGACACGTCACATAGATAGAAGCACACATTCCAATGTTCAATTTGTCTGTGTATGTTTGTGTGTGTGTGTGTGGAGGAGAAAAGGGGTGGGGTTCCCCAGAGCTTTCTTTCATACCAAGAAAAACTCCAACTATAATCGGTATACAATGAATTGAGAATAATCCGTCAACTGTATTTGAAGTATGTGATCTCCATTTTGTATGCAGATAAGCCATAGACAAAAGTCTGCAATCAGTTTGGGTTTTTTGTGTTGTATCTATGCATACGAGGGATTTCACTCCAAGGAGCTGTCCATAAATTACCAACGGGATGGGGGGTGGGGGGGGGGGGTAGGTGTGGTTTCAGAAAAATGTTGCCAGTTGTTGACAAGATGGAGGGAGTTTGGCAAACGTTGACGTCAACAATATTGATGTTATACATCAATTAAATTGTTTGAATTTAACACTTTATTTCTTTAAATGTGAAATAAATCTTGGAGTTCTTTTTCCTAGTTTTTTTCTGCTAAGAATTTATTTAAGAGAAGGTAAACATTTATTTTGACGTAATTAAGCAGGAAAGAGTAAATATTTGTTCTGATGTAATTAAGCTGGGGGAAAACGTTCCTGACTTATTGAAAGGTATTGACAAGTGGGGGAGGGGGGGGGGGGAGTGGGGGAAACATTGACTAATTGTTGTTGACATAGTCAATAGATAGCTTCAAGCAGGAGATGGTGCGTCAATAGATAGCTTCAAGCAGAAGATGGCGTGGTGCCTATTGATCTAGATGATGTTTATTAATTTAGCCATATGCTGAGTACACTCTCCAATAAGGATTTTCCTAAATAGTCTTATAATTTCTCATGAAAAAAGAGAGATATTTGTCGAATGACCAATTTGTGTAGGTACCATCCCCTTCTCACTGAAGATCTATATAAGCTCCTGTGTAAAACGATTGGGTGGCAAATTGTTACTGAACTATATTTTATACCATTGTTATTGGACTATATTTAATGTCATTGTTACTGAAAAATATTTAATGTCATTGTTACTCAAATATATTTGATATCATTGTTACTGAACTACGAAATATTTAATATCATTGTTACTGAACTAGGTGTCCGCCGAAGACGGATGTGTCGGCCATTGGCGCAAATAAAACGGCAACACAACGCATTTCCATTCTCTGGACTACATCCTGCTGGAAATCTAGTTGGACAATGGTCCTGCTACAAGAGAATTCAGCAGGAGTTTGAGAATGAACGCTGAAGAAGAAGAAGAACTAGATGTGATATCATTGTTACTGAATTACGAAATATTTGATATCATTGTTACTGAACTAGATGTGATATCATTGTTACTGAACTAGATGTGATATCATTGTTACTGAACTAGATGTGATATCATTGTTACTGAACTAGATGTGATATCATTGTTACTGAACTAGATGTGATATCATTGTTACTGAACTAGATGTGATATCATTGTTACTGAACTAGATGTGATATCATTGTTACTGAACTAGATGTGATATCATTGTTACTGAACTAGATGTGATATCATTGTTACTGAACTAGATGTGATATCATTGTTACTGAACTAGATGTGATGTCATTGTTACTGAACTAGATGTGATGTCATTGTTACTGAACTAGATGTGATATCATTGTTACTGAACTAGATGTGATATCATTGTTACTGAACTAGATGTGATGTCATTGTTACTGAACTAGATGTGATATCATTGTTACTGAACTAGATGTGATGTCATTGTTACTGAACTAGATGTGATATCATTGTTACTGAACTATATTTGATGTCATTGCCATTACACTGACACAGTTTCTGACTTGTAATTCATGTATCCATTTATTTCATCCAGTGTTCAGATGGCAAGAGAGAGGTCTACAATTACCTTTGGATAAAAAAATGTCGTTGTGAGAAGACATGCAAATGGCTAAGTTCAAGCAGAGGTCAAGGTCGAGGGAGGAGGAGGGGTTGGAGAAAGAGAAGTAGGTATGGTGGAAAGAGAAGACAACATGGCGGGAAGAGACGAGGACGATTTAAGATTTGAACACTTCTTCTTTTGGTCTGTTCACAACACTTCAGCATCATCACCCAAATTCCTTCTTTTTTTAAATCGGAAGGATCATGCGCCCCAATTGTGGATGTGGGTCTCCTTGCGACATGCCGGCTCTAAATAATCTAGGCTTTACAGCTGTGGTTTCTGTAGTAAATTAGTTTTACGTGAAATGTGATGTAAAACCACACAGATGACTTGTGATAAACAACGCTTGGCAGAGGCCCCTGTATAAAGCCTGCGCAAATAATCTAGACTTTTACAGTTGTGATTTCTGTATTCAGTTAGTTTTACTCGATAATGTTGAGGAATGTAAAACCATATTTAGTTAATGAAAAAGATGTTAGGAAATGTCTGTGGTTTCCTAGGAGTTAATGAGATAATACGTATCCAGTTAATGCATTAGATAATACATGTGTGCCTCATGTACTGTAAGATTAGGCACTCACCTGCTGGATTAAAACATCTTAAGGCCGGGATGTTCCTTTTAAAATCTAGGGCCTCTGTCTTTGTTGTTAAGTTAAGACCGGATCATAGATAATTTTCTAAAACATAAGGGTAGAGGGCGCACCGGTTTTGATGAAAATACTGAAACTTTGTTCTAGGAGAGTTGATTGATTATCTTATCTTTGTAAAACTGCTAAATTAGATAGGAAAATATGGGGGTGGGAGAGGTGGGAAGAAGAGTTATTCTGGCTTTTACATGTTTCTAAGTACAAACTATTATCATATGGTTTTCTAAGAGCTGTGTTCTTCCTTACATAATACAGTAAGTAACGGCTGTCCAAGGTCATATTGTGACAGCTCAAGCAA
Source organism: Meghimatium bilineatum (assembly GCA_034231615.1). Classification (NCBI taxonomy): domain Eukaryota; kingdom Metazoa; phylum Mollusca; class Gastropoda; order Stylommatophora; family Philomycidae; genus Meghimatium; species Meghimatium bilineatum. The sequence continues at coordinate 6,000,482 of CM067321.1, forward strand.
GGGGATACAAGTATTTTTGTGTTGTGTGCTATCTTTCGTGTGTTAATGGCGAGAAGGAAGCGAGGCGTGCTGAAATCAGTGGCATATAGGAATCAGGAGAAGATTTATCAACCAACCCAGTGCCAGAACAGTCAGCACATGCTGAAGGACTGAATATGAGAATAGAGAATTACCTATGATCGTGCCTGGGGTGCTGTGATAATGTTAGCACATGCTGAAGGACTGAATATGAGAATAGCAAATTACCTATGATCGTGCCTGGGGTGCTGTGATAATGATATAATGACTAACTAACTTCTTAGATAAAGATAGCTGTCTCTTGGAGATCATCTTTCCCTACCCCAGAGTTTATTTTCTAGTGTGGCCCTTTCCTGTCGGAATCCGGGTCGGGCCTCCTGAAAAAGTTGACAGGTTGGGAAGGATATGATCACAATTGGGAGCATATGATAGGTTGGGTCTATTTCTTGGACTTTCATCTGCTCGCCGTCCATATCACCAGGTGAGTATTCTAGTTAAACTATATGATGTTCTGCTTTAGCCAACTTCTATAAATTTGTATTCAAGGCTGAACTAATATGTCTCTTCCAGTTGCTGATATTGAGGACAGTGTTGCAGGATGTTCTTAGACAAGGATTCTTCTTCTTCTTCTTTCGTTCACTTGAAACATGTCTATATCTGTAATTCTGTCTCCTTAATAAAACTCACTGTCTTTTGTAGTTCATACAGTGTCCCATAGAGCTTTGATTCCAGTGTTGTTTCCTCTGGCCAATATGTCTGCCTCAGCGTTTCATGCTCAGAACACTCTTGAAGTATATGTTTGGCACTCTGTGCTGCCTGCCCACATGTACACATGGCAGTGTTGCCAATCTTGAACTTTGTATACATGTGACTGCAGAGTCGGTTGTGTCCTGTTCTGAGGCGTAAAATTATAACTTGTTCTGATCTATTCATAATGTGATAGTCATCTTGTGTTGGTGTTTGTGGCTTTCTTATTGACTTGATCATCTGTTTTTTTCTGATGGTAAGTTATTGGTATATCTGGTTGGTCTTCGACCGCACCTTCCTTAGCGGGTTGGTCTGCTTTTTCATTTCCTGGTATTCCACAGTGATCCACTGCATGGTTACCCTATACTGGTACGACAATTCGCTAAGTAGTTTTTTTTCAAGTCTGTTAGTGTTCCAGACTGGAGAGCTTGAAGCACTGACCTTGCATCTGTCAGGAATACCACAGGCTGTAGGCCAGAGTTGGAGTTCAGCAGTTTTTTAGTTGCCACACTAATTGTCTGGATTTCTGCATCATAATTATTGCAGAATTTTCCTGTCGGTGTTCTGATTGTATCTCTGGACTTGTGTGGGATTCTATATATACACCTGCACCTCCATTCCTCACTGCATTCTGTGCTGACCCATCTGTGTATACTCTGACCCATATATCTTGTTGATATTCCTCATTCAGGAAACTGAGGGCGACTGTCCTTCGCTGCATGCTGTTCTGTTTGTCCTCGCTTAGTATTCCTTTCACATGGGTCTGAATGTATATTGGCATTCTATGCCTTTCAATCCAAAGGGTTTGTTCTGGTTTACCTGTTAAAATGTTTCTATCTTTATAAAGTGTGATCCTGGTATTTCTCCCTGTACATTTGTCATTTAGTTGTTTTACAAGTTTCCATAATTTCCTAGTATCTCTTTCTAGGTTCAGCGACTCTGTTTTTTCTTTCCAGCTGCTCCATCTGGCTTGTAACTTGGCTCTTTGAAATTTAGCCTTTGTTTGCTGATATTTGTTGTGATATTCTTGGCTAGGTCTGTTCTCTACCTGCTGTCTAGATGTTTCCATCTCATTATGCAGCTTCTCTAGTTCATCATTCCAGTAGGGTTTGTAGTTTTTGCATGCTCCCCTGGGTATGGTTTTACTAGCAGCATGTAGTATACATCTATTAAATTCACTCACTGCTCTATTGATGTCTTTGTCCATGTTCATGTCCTTAGCTAGAACACTGGTTAAATGCTTGTACATTTTCAACTGGAAAATGGACTAGCATTTAACCAGTCTGTCCTCTTATAGTTCCAGCTAGTGAGTGTGCTGCTGTCCTTGGTAAATTCATTGTGGATTTCCAGAAATACTGGTCTGTGGTCACTACCCCCATGCTGCTTTCCAATGACATGTGTTATGTTCCATTCCAAGCCTGGTGAGTTGTCGCTTTGTTATTTAGGGATAATGGAAGTTAGCATTGACAATTTATTACCGTAGTTAGCTTTGTTAGTTGATTTCACAACTTAGGGAAGTTATCATGGGTGGTTCACTTCATAACTTACAGAAAGATAAACATTAGCATGGTTGGAAGAATTCATTTAGGGATGTTAACATAGGCTGTTGACTTCATAACTTAGGGAAGTTATCATGGGTGGTAGACTTTATGACTTAGGGATGCTAGCATTGGTGGTTTCATAATTTGGGAAATGAAGAAAGTTTGCTTTTGGTGATTGATTTTATAGCTTAGGGAAAGCAGGAAAGCTAGTGATCTTCACTTGACTAGTTTTCTGTGGTAGTTGGTTCCTTTTGTTACAGAAGATCATTAAATAATTATAGCTGACATGAAAGTCATGGGGAACTGTGAGAGTGTAAACACTTCCAGCTACTGTTGTCTTATCTACTCTTAGGATAATATTAACAATATGAGATGTGTATATGTATATTGGGCTTCCTGTTTACATAAAGTCTGAACTTAGTTGTACTTGCTTCACAACAGAAACTCTGAACTTTGATGTAGCTTCTCTTTGCTGCTATTCACTTCCTTACATCACATCTCCCATGTTTTATTGTTGCTAATCCCTTCTGTACATCACATAGTCCACAAATTAATAAGTATATATAATGTCTCCTATCAGATATTTCATATAAACTTTTTTTTTGGTTACAAACCACATACATATGTGTATGTCATAAAAAAATGTATTCATATGTTATTCTCAAACCATGTTCTATTAGATAATAATGTGTGAAGAGGTTACTAAATATTTTGTTGTGAAAGTCCATGATCTAGAGAAGAACAAATGGATTTATGTAGGGAACCATACAAGAATGTTATTTATTGCATTGTCATACTTTTGGTTGCTGAAAATATGTATCTGCATGTTTCTGTGTTTGGTTGTTTCTGTGAGGACCCATGTTTGTATGTACATGTTTCAGTGTTTGGTTGCTTGTGTGTAAACCCAAGTTTGTATGTACATGTTTCAGTGTTTGGTTGTTTCTGTGTGGACCTATGTTTGTATGTACATGTTTCAGTGTTTGGTTGTTTCTGTGTGGACCCATGTTTGTATGTACATGTTTCAGTGTTTGGTTGTTTCTCTGAGGACCCATGTTTGTATGTACATGTTTCAGTGTTTGGTTGTTTCTGTGTGGACCTATGTTTGTATGTACATGTTTCAGTGTTTGGTTGTTTCTGTGAGGACCCAAGTTTGTATGTACATGTTTCAGTGTTTGGTTGCTTGTGTGTGAACCAAAGTTTGTTCTATATGTGTTCAGTTCATCTGTTCTTCAAGTGTAATTAAAGGCTGTTTTTTTTGTTGTTGTGTGTAGCACACTGCCACTATATTATTACTTCATAAATTAAAACATCTGATTGCAGGACATAGTGAATAGGACGTTCAAGATTTGGGGACATATAGAAAAGGAAATGTTTTTGGTTGCAGGACACACAGAAAAAAAGATATGTTTGTAGAAGTAAATGAAAATAACTTGTTTGATCGCACAACACAATGAAGAGGAAACATTAGTATAATGTGATGTGTGTGTGCCAGGTTTTCAAAAACATGAGAAATATTCTGTGTTATACCAAACATATTATTTTCTACAAATGTAAAACATGGACTGTAAACAAAAAATAGCTTAAAGTGAACTGGAGGCTACAGAGATGTGCTTTTTGAGAAGATTTGTGAAAATACTAAAAGTCAAATTAAAGCTGTTTTCAAACGTCATAGTGGTTAATGTCATTGTACTTGGATTTCGTCATATGTCTGGCCTGTGCCTCTAAATAATATAGCAAGGATACTGCTTGACTAGAGTAGAGACTCATTGTACTGGGATTTCTTCATATGTCTGGCCTGTCCCTCTAAATGATGTAGCAAGTATGCTGCTTGACAATAATAGTATGTAACATTGTAGCTTCAAATGATAATCTACAGGGATTTCATAAAAAATTCAATTTGTAAGCAATATATCAAGAGACTGGTTCAAACCAGAAACCTCTTGATTGGCTTAACCACTATGCCAGGAAGGTTGTACAGTTGAAAAACATTGTGTCATTGTTTACATCTTGGCTGAGATATCTGCACCTTTCAACATGACACATCCGACTTCAGCATGGCTTCTGGATCACCTTACCCTCTATGGGATGAGATAGCCAACTCTATCCCTCTACCAAAATCACCTCCTTAGTTGCCTCTTATGATGTGCATGACAGGGAACAGTGTCACTATTCTTTTCTCTCCTTTCAGACCTAAGCAACAAATGAGTTAATTGTTTAGCTGAATTAATTGAGTGACTGGTTGATTGATTGATTATTGCCAGATTTAGCTTACAGAATGACGTTGAACAGGCAAACAAACACATGATTAGTATATTTGTTTGTTTGAGAACCCCAGGAACTGCGAGAAATTAGCTTTTACTTCATATGTGCAGTGGGGTTTTCTGAGCTTTCTTACCCATGAGACTTCAGCTTTGAGCTTAGTGTAATGCCTATTGAAGGAGCCTTCTACTCAGAGGGGGTCCATAATTGCATAGATGACATAAACAAAGCTTCCATAAGAGAGCCTCAATATAACTAGCATGTCATCTACTAAGGTTTTCTGTTGTCTGGGTGGTTTGTCTAGTGGGTCACTGGTGAGACCCACAGATGCACCCACATGCATACATACATACATACAAGTATATTTTCACATTTATATTGATAATAATATTGTACATTGCTTTATTACAAGAGTATGCCATGACACTTCTGTTGCAACACTAAAAGTATTTGATAAAACGGCAAGTCAATTTATGTGCATATAAGACAGTTCATTTAAAAAGTATTTCAAGTGAACAAGTTTTCACTATAGTGATATTTCATATGTAGGCTAATTATTTTACAAATCTTTTCAGAAAAAGTTTTCACTATAGTGATATTTCATATGTAGGCTAATTATTTTACAAATCTTTTCAGAAAATGTTTTCACTATAGTGATATTTCATATGTAGGCTAATTATTTTACAAATCTTTTCAGAAAATGTTTTCACTATAGTGATATTTCATATGTAGACTAATTATTTTACAAAACTATTCACAAAAAGTTTTCACTATAGGCTAATATAACTATTGCCTTTCTCCAGGTGAATGATAGTTGATCACATTCACACTTGCCATTAAGCTCAGGGGTAGGAGCTTAAGCTGTCATTCCAAGGCCAGATGCGTTGCAGTGGTTGCATTTAGTCCATATTTGTTCAAGGCTATCTTGATGTTTCCTATTCACCATTTTCTTGGTCTACCTTTGGCTTTATGCCAGGATATTCTTTTGTTATATGCTCTTACTGGTATTTAGTTTGGCTTCATTCTCATAAGGTGACCGAACCATTTTACTTGCTGTCTTTCAATATGTTCAATACATGATATTATACCAACTCTTTTACTAATTTTTTTTTTTTTTTTTAATTTAGTAACCATTGCAACAGTAACAACAATGTAACAACAGACGGCAGGAGCAGCATAGAAATACACAATAGATGTAGTAAAGCATACCAAGCCCTAGGACAAATGACACCAATCTTTAGAAACAAAAATGTAGATTTAAACACCAAAATAACACTATTCAAAACAATTATTATACCAATGCTGTGTTACCAATGCCAAACATGGACAGTGACAGCACAAGATAAACATAAACTTGTGACAGCAGAAATGGCATGCTTGCACAGAATCCTAGGGATATCGCTAAGAGATAGAATGAGAAATGAGAACATTAGACAAAAAGAACCGGTACCATTTCAATCTTGGAATATATTAAGAGACAACAGATAAAATGGTTTGCACACATCAGCAGACTACCATTAGCTATGCTACACAGATACAGTGATAGCAGACCTAGAGGCCAACCACGAAAACAATGGACCGCTGAAATAAAAGAGGCAACAAACTCTACAATATACTCAGCACACACGAGGGCCATCTCCAGAAAACTCTTCTACCCCTGATGCTGAAAGGCAACAAAGGGTTTAGCGAATAGATAATAGGCCTAACCATTGCAGCTTTCCTCTGACACTTCTTTTCCCATGTAACAATTTTCCTCTGCTGCAAGGCTGTTAAGTCCATGTTTGACATTGGCGGCAGTGTTGGTGTAAAAATTGTAGATATTATCTGTTTTTTTAAGTTTCCATCTTGATCTTTGGATGAAGAAGTAATGTGAGCGTTGGTAGGTCATTGTGTTTGCTTTCTGGCACCTTGTTTTTATTTCTCTTGTATAGTCTTTCATTTTCGGGAAAAACGCCACCTAGATATTTAAATTCTTTGGTTTGTTTCACTTTACTTTAGTGTTATCTATTGTTATATCCAATGGTGTTGCAGACTTGCTAACTTTCATAACCTCTGTTTTTTTAGTACATTAATGTTCATGTTGTACTTCTGACATGCTAATAGCAATGAATAGATATGTTTTTGCAAATTTAAAAATAAAAAAGTTAAACTTGGGGTGTTTGTTACCTCTAATATTTTATGATAGTGTGTCCTGATATAACCTAATTTGACTTTGTTGTCCGCTTGTTGAAAGGGGCGTGTCTCTCCAAGGGAGAGGCAACCTCATTAACTACCTACAATTTTGCAAATTTTCCTAATCTTCATATATATTAGACTTTGATCATTGGCAAATAGTCATTCGTTGATTTCATTATTAAGTTCCTCATCAGCTTTATTGGCCTATAAGCCTATAACACATTATGCAAATAAAAAAAAAAGGTTTTATATACACATAGAAAATGTGAAAGAAACACCCATACTCAATTCATTCAATATACTGTAGAACTGATGAATGTGCACATAAACTAGTCAATAATGTTAGCATAATATTGAAATCTGTGACGGTGTAACCATCTGTGACGGTGTAACCATCTGTTATCTATCGTACTAGTCAATAATGTTAGCATAATATTGAAAGCTGTGACGGTGTAACCATCTGTTATCTATCGTACTAGTCAATAATGTTAGCATAATATTGAAAGCTGTGACGGTGTAACCATCTTTTATCTATCGTACTAGTCAATAATGTTAGCATTATATTGAAAGCTATGACGGTGTAACCATTTTATCTATCGTACTAGTCAATAATGTTAGCATAATATTGAAAGCTGTGACAGTGTAACCATCTTTTATCTATCGTACTAGTCAATAATGTTAGCATTATATTGAAAGCTATGATGGTGTAACCATCTATTATCTATCGTACTAGTCAATAATGTTAGCATAATATTGAAAGCTGTGACGGTGTAACCATCTGTGACGGTGTAACCATCTATTATCTATCGTACTAGTCAATAATGTTAGCATAATATTGAAAGCTATGACGGTGTAACCATCTTTTATCTATCGTACTAGTCAATAATGTTAGCATTATATTGAAAGCTATGATGGTGTAACCATCTATTATCTATCGTACTAGTCAATAATGTTAGCATAATATTGAAAGCTGTGACGGTGTAACCATCTGTGACGGTGTAACCATCTATTATCTATCGTACTAGTCAATAATGTTAGCATAATATTGAAAGCTATGACGGTGTAACCATCTTTTATCTATCGTACTAGTCAATAATGTTAGCATTATATTGAAAGCTATGATGGTGTAACCATCTATTATCTATCGTACTAGTCAATAATGTTAGCATAATATTGAAAGCTGTGACGGTGTAACCATCTGTGACGGTGTAACCATCTATTATCTATCGTACTAGTCAATAATGTTAGCATAATATTGAAAGCTGTGATGGTGTAACCATTTTATCTATCGTACTAGTCAATAATGTTAGCATTATATTGAAAGCTGTGACGGTGTAACCATCTCTGACGGTGTAACCATCTGTGACGGTGTAACCATCTGTTATCTATCATGCTAAGGATTACTGTTGTTGCTGCTCAACACAGTTGTACTAAAAGACAGGAAAGAGTTTCAAAAACTCCACTGACAAGAGGCATTCCCATAAGATTTCTATTTGCCATTCCATCAGACATATAAAGGTATATAAGATCAGTGTCCCTGTCAGTTGTTGGTTTTTGGAATTTTCCAGTGAGGACGTACTTTCTTCCATCTTCCCTCTCCCCTGGTCACTCCTATTTCTAACATTTTCTGAACATGTACATTGTCTTATTGAGCATCTTCATCATTGTTTTGTACTGTATCCATTACTGGTCTAATTGATTCAGCCAGGTCTCTTCTCATCCCTTCACCATCCACCATAGCTTTACAATGCAACACAAGTATTTTACATTTTACACAGTAAGTACAGAAGATCTGTAGGAAGATTGTGGCAAAATATGGTTGGCTACAAAAATTGTATCACAATGGTGCAGCAATTGCATGATGGAATGTAAGCTAGAGTTCAGGATGATGGAGAGTTGTCAACCACTTTTCCTATCTCAAATGTAATTAAGCAGGGATTTGTATGAGCAACTACCCTGCTTAGCATCATGTACTCTGTTATGTTTGATGATCTGCTTTGCTTTCAGAGATTTGTCATGCAAAATATGTTCAACAGGTTACCTAACTAGGGATAAATATAGATGAAAATCTGTACTTGGGAGTAGACATCAAATATCGCATTGATGGAAAATTGTTCAACCTTCGATGGCTTCGAGCAAAAACCAAAGTCAAATCACACACAATCAAGGATCTCCTATTTGTTGATGTCTGTGCCCTAAATGTCAACTCTGAGACTGAAAATTATTATAGACAGATTCTCCAAAGCTTGTACCAACTTTGGGCTTTCTATAAACAGGGAGAAAACAGAAGTCATGTTACAACCAGCACTTGGCAAAAGCTATCTCGAGCCCTGCATAAAGGTAAATGATGTATCACTGAAAGTTGTGAATAGATTCACATACCTAGTTAGTACACTACCACAACATTTGACCACTTTAGCGATCAGTTTGACCACTATCACTTTTTAACCATTGATGATGTGTATACAAGTGCAGCCAAGACAAGCAGCACTTTCGGTAATTTGTACACAAATGTGTGGCATAGAAATGGCATTAACCTGCAAATTAAGCTTAATTTGACAGTTTACAGAGCAGTGGTACTCCAAGTGCTATTATACACTTGTGAAACATTGACTATGTAAAGATGAAATGTGAGAAAACTCAATCACTAACAGACAACTTGTCTCAGAAAAGTTATGAACATCAGATGGCAAGACAAGATTCTGGATACCACTATCTTTGAAAGATCTGATATTCTGAGCATTGACACTATTCTGATGCAAACAGAGATTGGGCAAGTTATCTGGTACATTTTCCAGATCATCACCTGCCAAAGAGACTTCCTTATGGTGAGTTACAGAAGGGCATTCATTTGCAAGGTAGTAAAATGAAACACTACAGGACTAGTTAAAGACCTCAATGAAAGCCTTTGAAATAGACCAAGATACTTAAGAACTTGCACAAAATAGAGCTACAAGGCTATAAAAATAGTGCAATTTACTTAAAAGAAAAGAAATTCAGCAGCAAAACAGCAGAGAGTGGCTAGCAAGTCACAGGTATACCAAAAACCATCTACAGTGGCCATACCATGCCCGATCTGTCCAAGGACATTTGCTGCCAGTATAGGGTTTATTAGCCATCTACAAACTCATAGTCAAGGATATATTTCTGACTGAATTTCAATAGTAAATGTAACAATCATCATCACTTGTGATGGATAATAACATATGTCAATGCTCTTTCATTGCCCCTGACTTCTGCATGACCAGAACAGTAGATCCATGTGATATTCTGGGCATTGTTGATTTTACTTATCATGCATTTTTCTATCTTACGCAACACACTTGGAAGTCTGATAGAATCACTGTAGGTGTTGGTGGTTGCGTCGTCATTCAGCTGTGTTACTGCTTCTAACCTCCTTCTCATGCTGGAGATTGTGGTGGGATATATGCAGCAGATTTTTCCATCAACTTCTTGCTATTTTGATAAGCGATGAAGCCCCATATGATAAGCGATGAAGCCCCATCTGATAAGCGATGAAGCCCCATCTGTATCTGTTTATTTCTGTTACTACTCAGCCATCTTTGTAAATAATTATAAATAACCAAAATATTAGAGGATGTCCGAAAACGTGGAGAATGCCACAGAAACAAAACAAATAAGCGATAAATACTATAGTAACATAATACTGTTACTGTTCTATGAATCACTAGTATTAACTGTAGGAGCATTACTTAATATAGTATTTATTGTAAATAATTATATTGTGTAGCTTTGACTAGTGTTATTTTCTCATAATAAGAATAATTTATTTGGTCGAATTTGTGCATAAACACTGCATGTTAACATGTAACTCTACCATCGTGCCATCATTTGGCACGATGGTAGAGTTGATAGTGACCTCGCCTCACAAACCCAACAACTTGTACAAGATGGTAGAGTTGATAGTGACCTCACCTCACAAACCCAACAACTTGTACAAGATGGTAGAGTTGATAGTGACCTCGCCTCACAAACCCAACAACTTGTACAAGATGGTAGAGTTGATAGTGACCTCGCCTCACAAACCCAACTCCTTGTACAAGATTGTAGAGTTGATAGTGACCTCGCCTCACAAACCCAACTCCTTGTACAAGATGGTAGAGTTGATAGTGACCTCACCTCACAAACCCAACTTCCTCATAATTGTTCTAATGTTTGTCACTAGCTTGGATGTATACGATTGGATGTATTAGTGGCACCTAAAAATTCAACAATAGTTGATTAGCAATTTTCTGTACACAATACTCTTCAATTATTACATGTACCCACTTTATTTGAAAAATCTACAACTTCAGGATTATTAAGAACAAGATGGAGTTACCATGTTTAAGTGTTTTTTTAAACAAAAAGTTCTGTACTTCATCTTAAATTTCTTCATTTATCTGGTCAGGATTAAAAACTTGGTGCAAAGTCCTGAAAATCTGAATATGTTTTCATTATTTGTAGCTTATAATTAACTATCAGTTGTTATTCACTTTCACATCATGATTTCTGAGTAAATAAATTAACAAATAACAACACTTTAATGGCTTATTTTCAGGGCAAATATTGTTTATTTAATGGTGTCCCAGTGTTTTTGTGGATAAAATCTTGTAACCCTGCACAGGTGCCCACCTGGTCATTAAGATACAATGACATGCATATGAAATGAAATGGCTAGAGGTCTACAGCCTCTACAAAAGGGGACAATTTTTTGCCGTTAGTAAGGTAGTTTAAAAAGTTGCAGACTTTATCTATAGGTATACGTCAGTACAATAAAATGTGGTCTCTAACATCTGCGAGTGGTTTTATTTGTAATAAATGTATGAATTACTTCAAAGATATATGAATCATTAGGAGATTTTAAGTGCAGTTAATGTGATATCCTGGTTGTGTTCTCTCACCTGACACGACTGCTCCTCCAATCAACCCAGCTGTAAATGGGTACCTGATGCATGAGTTAGGGGAGGTAAAGACAGCTAGAAAGTGAACTTGCCATCTCACTTAATAGTTGCTGTGGCTTAGTACATGAAGAGTTATTTTCATCCCAGATGGCAGGTTGCTGTCATGGGACCTTCCTTTGTTCAGTAAGGAAAAATGTGCACATCTGAAGTGACAGTCAGTAATCAGTAGAGACATTTATGGAGATCCCCTTTAGCTAATAGAGCCAGCTTGGCAGATAAAAGCAATCAATCAATCAATCCATTTATTCATACATCAATCTATTTATTGATTTCATCTATCAATTCATCCATATCTTTATTCATCATACATTCATTCATCCATCAATCTATCTGTCCTTCCATACATCAATCCATACATCAATTCATCCACCCCTCCATTAAAATTCATTCATTCATCAATAATCGTGAAGGGGTGCACTGAGAATACAGTTAAACAGGTATGTTCACCAGGTGACATCAATCCTGGATACCTATTATCATTCAGGTGGCATTCAAGATCATCATTACACTCAATAGAAAGTGCAGGAAATTCTAGCTATGTAAGTGTGAATGCTCAGGTCAAAACACTCAATAGAAAGTGCAGGAAATTCTAGCCATGTAAGTGTGAATGCTCAGGTCAAAACACTCAATAGAAAGTGCAGGAAATTCTAGCCATGTAAGTGTGAATGCTCAGGTCAAAACACTCAATAGAAAGTGCAGGAAATTCTAGCCATGTAAGTGTGAATGCTGAGGTCAATACAATTATCTGAAAACATACTGATGATATAGGTGTTTTTTTTATACGGATGCATCAATCATCTGTAACCAGCAGTGTGCATGGGCCTGTACTACCATATAACATGAAAGAAAAGTACATGAAGCCAATGGGACCTTAGCCATAACAATAAACTGTGGAGGTATACAATGGAGTTATTTGCTGCAACACAGGCACTAAACTAACTGGAATCACAAAGGATATTCCCATGCATACGTATTGTGTGACTCAATGAATATGATTCAAAAAGTTAAAACAAGTGATGTGCTTCAGTGGTGGGTGTGAAGTCAATGGAGAGGGCTAAGAAATGGGTCTCTGTATAAAGTCTCTCTCATATTTGTCCAATGGATACACAAGTATGCAGGGATATGAGTGAGTGAGCAAGTTGGCTGGTTCTGTTACTATAACAGGTGGTCAACCTATGGACAGAGCAGGCATGATCAATGCTGTTTGTGAGTCAGTACGATCTGATAATTTTGATATACATGTGCGTAGTCAGTATTGAGAATGTGTGAATTGAGAGTGAGGAAACGCGTGGACCCATCCATGTACATTATAATACGTGCATTATTACTTTAGAGAATACCTAACAGAAATGTCAAAAAGAACACTGAACTAACATATAACCAGAATCATCAGCTGATATACTCTGACAGATCTACTGAATAGGAGATCTGAGCACCTATGGATAGCATGCAAAGGGGGTAATAAACATATCTAATGCTCAATTTATTAACATATTAATTGATCCATCCATCAATTCATTCATCAAATCAACCATCCATCAATTAATTTATACATCAACTAATCAAACCATCATTTCATCTATTAATCCATACATCAATAAATGCATCCATACATCCATTCACTAATCCAACCATCAATTCATCCATTAATCCATACATCAATCAATGCATCCATTCATCCACTAATCCAACCATCAATTCATCCATTAATCCATACATCAATCAATGCATCCATTCATCCACTAATTCAACCATCAATTCATCCATTAATCCATACACCAATTAATTCATCCATCTACTAATCCAACCATCAATTCATCCATTAATTCATACATCAATCAATGCATCCATCCATCCACTAATCCAACCATCAATTCATCCATTAATCCATACATCAATCAATTCATCTATTCACTAATCCAACTATCAATTTATCCATAAATCAATCAATGCATCCATCCATCTACTAATCCAACCATCAATTCATCCCTTGCCTGTAGATGTATTCTTAAGGATATGATGAAAAACCACCATTTAGTGGAGATCCTCCTCTTCCTAGCTTCCCAAGGAAAAAATCCACCTGGAATCTTATAATAAAGCATCCAGATGAATTTTTTCCCTGGAAAATTAAGAAGAAGTAAATCTCAGCAAAATGGCAACAACCCCTCATTGTATCCTTAAGATACCTCCGCAGCTAAGGGATTCATTCATCTATCCATGAATCCAACCATAAATTCATTCATCAATCCATACATATATCAATCCATTTATACATCAATCCATACATACATCAATCCATACATACACCAATCCATCCATAGTTTTAAAGAAAAAAATATTTATATTCCTGATTCTTCTGCATTATCTCCAATATGACCACTTGAATTTCCCCACCTTGTGATGCTACAATGAATATCTACAAGTCTACAGGAAATCTGTGATACAAGCACCTTTTAGCACAGCTAATCTATTTTAGGCAAGATTTGCACAAAGATATTAGAAATAGCGAAATATAAAAATATATAAAATAGTCTACAAATAAAAACAAAGGAAACAGTTCATGTTTCACCCAAAACTGTCTTTATCAAGGGACATAACACTGAACACAGGAAAAATGTGCACATTTAATGTTAGACAAATAGATTATTCAAACTGCTGGTACATTCTTCCATCTCTATAGCAACACTTGTTGAAAAATTCTACACAAGAACTACAGAAAATCTGAAGCTACCTGACCCAAGTTCTATATAGAGTTAGACCAAATCCTTCTCAGATATAGATCTTGTGGTTACACAAGTTCATTGATCATTAACCGATCCATTATTTTCATTGACTGGTTGACATAAAGTAGGCACACAGTGACCAATGAAAATCTCAGATCAACCAAGACGAGTGACACAGTCCATATCATCTGTATTAGAGAAAGCTCACATCATCTGTATTAGAGAAAGCTCACATCATCTGTATTAGAGAAAGCTCACATCATCTGTATTAGAGAAAGCTCACATCATCTGTATTAGAGAAAGATTTGGTTGCACACTCAAGAATTCATGAAAGATGTTAATGCAATAACAAGACACATAAAAATGGCATCAACTATTGAAATATTATTTACAAATAAGTCTCATATGTTTTACAGTTTTGTAAATGGCATATAAAACAACAACAGACATAAATATAGACATGTTGGTTTAAGCATCTGTTCTAAAACACCTGTTGAATCTCTTTTAATAGGACAATGTCTCTACTAGATTTTCAACAGAAGTTCAGGAAATGGAGATTTATTGTTATGGTTTTAGTTTACATCAATGGACAGACACATTCAACTTTGGCAGTTTAATTTATATGTTCATTGTTTTACCAGTTCCATTTAATGGAGGAAGTCTGTAGCCATATCACTAGTAGGTAACATGTGCATCCCAACCTTACAATACAATTCCAACCATAAGCCTTGCTTGTACAACACATTCCTAACTATAAGCCTTGCTTGTACAACACATTCCTAACTATAAGCCTTGCTTGTACAACACATTCCTAACTATAAGCCTTGCTTGTACAACACATTCCTAACTATAAGCCTTGCTTGTACAACACATTCCTAACTATAAGTCTTGCTTGTACAACACATTCCTAACTATAAGTCTTGCTTGTACAACACAATAACTATTTTTTTTTCATCTGTTCAAATGATGTTCATTGTTGGATTATTTTTTGCTGCTGTTTGGGTTGCTATCAACATAAACTACAACTGTAGGTGATGACTAAGGGGGGATAATTCAACATAAACTACAACTGTAGGTGATGACTAAGGGGGGATAATTCAACATAAACTACAACTGTAGGTGATGACTAAGGGGGGATAATTCAACATAAACTACAACTGTAGGTGATGACTAAGGGGGGATAATTCAACATAAACTACAACTGTAGGTGATGACTAAGGGGGGATAATTCAACATAAACTACAACTGTAGGTGATGACTAAGGGGGAATAATTCAACATAAACTACAACTGTAGGTGATGACTAAGGGGGGATGATTCAACATAAACTACAACTGTAGGTGATGACTAAGGGGGAATGATTGTGGGGTTAGTTACCTTATCACATACACATATTATTTATTTTAAATTAGAAGGTAGTATGTAGGATATGAACTAGGTCCATTCGCCTTGCAACTTGTGTTGTCACAATTTCTGAATTCTATCTCATCGGATATTTTTTTATATTAAAAATAATATTACTCTCCACTGTTGAGCTGCTGCAATTCTCTTTTCACAAGATGATGCACCTTTTTTGACTGTAGAGCGCCATGTAGATCTATTTTGTGCAACTTCTTCCCATGTATTATAGTTGTTAAAAGGCTTTCAATGAGGTCTTTAATGAGTCCTTGAAGCGTTTCTTTTAGCCACCTTTAGAAGGTAAGCCCTTCAGCAACTCACTGAAGTATCTTTGGCAGGCGATGATCTGGTATACGCACCATATGCTTGACCAATGAATCTGTGTCTGCATCAGAATAGTGTCAATGCTGGGGATACCAGATCTGTCAAGAACAGTGGTATCTGGAATAATATTTTGCCATCTGATGTTTATATCTTTTCTAAGGCAAATTTGGTGAAAGTGATTGAGCTTCCTCAAATGTCATCTATACACTGTCCATGTTTCACTAGCGTATAACAACACTGGAGGAACCACTTCTCTGTAAACTTTCAGCTTAGCCTTGAGGTTAATCTAATTTCTATGCCACATATTTGCATACAATCTGCCAAAAATGAATACATCTACAGTGTCAGGAAAGATTTTAATCTGAAAAACAACAGTTGTGTAAGGGTTACACTGCCAATATAGGCCTAACTGAAAAGCCAACATTGTTGGAGTAAGCCTCACAAGTTGAGTTATCTGGTATGTTCATTCTTTCATATCATTCTCTCCCCTCCTTCAGCTAGTCTGTTCATGTGCATATCTCCATTTGTCAATTGCCCCTCCACATCTGCTGGTTTATATGTCCCGTGTGTTTTCCTTCTCGATTTCATCAGCCAAACAATGACAATAACAATGATACAGATAAGAACTAGCAAGCTGACGATGACTATAGCTGCTATGGCGCCATCTCCAAGGGATGAAGCCTGTGATGCAGCCAATTCACACTGCATTCCTGAAAATAAAACAAGTTGATTAAACATACTTCTATACACAAATATTTTCAAAACCGAATAAAGCAGACATTCTTACACAACACAAATATTTTAGTTCTTGTTCCGTGTAGAAGTGCTCATGTGGCAATCAAGGCCTGGATTTCTAGTTCAAGTTGCAAATAATAAGACCACTGTCTTCTTTTCATGCATGTCATAGGAGGTGATTAAGGAAAGTTGAGGGATAGGCTGACAACCTGTGATTTGTGAAAAAATTGTTGTCACATCTTGTCTCATCTTCTTACTTTGTCTTCTATCAAATATTCTCCATGGATGACAGATGCAGGACAACAAACATTGCATTATTATCCTTTTGTGGCAGACTCCTAGGCAACAGGGAATGCTGGATGTGATATCACTGTAAATGGGTTAACAAAGTTGATGAAAAAATGATGAGACATTTGGCACGGAAGTGTTTGCTGTGTTCCTGGCAGGAAATGGCTATCCTAAGAGACTGGCACAGTCAATTGCCTCCTTTTAAGGACTAAACATGCATCCAGACTCCCCTTACATCACTTATGTAAGTGATGTAAGGGTGTTGCCTCAGTTACACAACTGACAAGAACCTGTACTTTTATCAGAAAGGGAATGGGCTGTCTAGAGCTACCTGTTCACATCTAAATGGATTATTTCATCATCATCATCCTCTGCAATCGGGCACATCCTACCGGTACATAATTTTCTTAAGCTCTCTCCATGTTCCCTGCTTCTCATAATTTCTTCTATACCGTTTTTCCTTGTGTTCTCTGATCTGCCTCTATGTCTCTCTTCCTTGTGTTCTCTGATCTACCTCAATAGTTATCCTTCTTGTGTTTTCTGCACTGCCCAAAAAGAATCTTTTTACAATTTTATTTAATTTTCTGATAGTGATTGTCAAGTTTATAAGTGGAATTCCATTACAACAAATGTTTTTAATAAGTTTTCCTGTTTAGCGATACTTTTCAAATCCCAATTATTTTAACTGTTTTAAATTTAAAAAATATATATTCTATTCAGGACGTGGCCATCAACCCAGAATGTTTTGGTTGTAGCGATTTTCTAGGCAATATAAATACATTTAGTAGTAGTTTGCCATTGCTTTCTGAACAGTCCGGATGCACAATTGCTTGTGGCGGGGATCGAACTCGGTACATTGGCCGTCACAGAGCTCGACAAACACAGAGCATAACAAACTATTTTTTAAAAATTGCTTCAGGTAAAGTATACAAACTCTGAACTTTTGACATGCACAAATTTCACTAGCTACCTGTTTTTGAATAAAGCCTTTATTCGATACAAATTTTTGATGATCCTCGTTTACAGTATTCTAAGGTGGGGGTAGGGAGGGGAGAGGGAGTGTAAGAGAGAGAAAGTGATGAGTCATCAGTCATGGGCACATCAAAGCACTGAAAATCGTAGAATGCATAGGCGTATATGTGTGCATATATTTCAGAAGGGTGACATTGGTTTTCTTCTAAAGTGATAAGAATTGACTTTGCTTGCGATGTTCATTAGTTGTAGACAAACAGGAAACAATGAAAATTACAGAAAAAGTGAAATTGCATAATATTAGCAGGATTCATACTGACTGTTTTGTGATGGACTTAATTCAGTGCATTGTAAGAGATAATGTTTCTTAGTCAGGAGGGTAGGGGGATTCCTTTAACTGATAAGCATCACCATCAACATTAGACCTATACCTGCTGGCTCATTGGAAATTATAACTGACACATTTGAATATTTTCTTGATTTTCATTGTCACTTTGTCTCGACAGCCCAATGAAAATCACAGGAAAAGTCAAATGTTTTGCTTTAGAAAAAAGATCCCCGGATGATTCAGTAGAGATATTTGTTGATGGTCACAAGCACACTCTCCCCATACCTGTTCAACATCTACGCTGACAGTATAATGAGGAACGTGAGAGAAGACATACACAACACTGACTACCACGCTTTAAACATAGGTGGATTCCTAATCCCGGAACTACGCTACGCAGACGACACAGTACTTCTTTCACACGATATAAAGGGATTGGAACAACTAATCAAGAACACAAAGAAATATAGCGAAGCACAAAATTTGTATTTAAACACGCAGAAAACAAAAATCATGTCAACAGATATAACAACACAACAACCAAAAATCAGAATTGACAATACCGAGATAGAATGTGTGGATAAATTTGAATACTTAGGAGCAAACATCAACGGTGCAGGAGACTGCATGGCAGAAATAAGGAAGAGATTGGCAATGGCATATTGCAAAATAACACGGCTGAAAAACATATGGAAAAACAACAAAATAGAAACGAAAGTGCTAATGTTACGAACTTTTATTTTTCCGGTTGCAACATACGGCTGTGAAACATGGACTCTAAGTAAAACAGCGGCAAAGAAGATCAACGCCTTCGAGCTGAAATGCTACAGAAAGATACTTAGAATATCATGGAAGGATAAAATCAGAAACTCAGATATTATAAACACACTGAATATTCCAGAGTGTTGGTTACTAAACACAATAACAAAAAGAAAACTACGCCTGTTTGGTCATATAAAGAGACATAACTGTTTAGAAAGACAAATAATGGAGGGAAGAGTACCTGGGAAGAGGAGAAGGGGCAGACCAAGAAGACGATGGACTGACGACATTAAAGATAACATGAATACATCGCTAGAAAATGCAAGCCACATCGCCCAAGACAGAGAGAGGTTCAGAGAGTTCATTGGGAAGACAACGTTCTGGAAGGAATACGTCACATGACACACAAGTGACTACAGAAAGGCAAATATCTATAACAAAACAATGCTCCTGTTCCTAAGCAAAAACACCCGCCAACACCTTCCTTTCCCCATCCCCAAAGGTAAAAGTCAGATAGCAAAACAATACACATCTCTAAACAATACACACCTCTAAACAATACACACCTCTACTTTTCCATCACTAAGGTTGAAATGGTGTACAGAGTTTCACTAGAAACCACAATTAAGGTGAAAGGTGATTAAGCAATACCTTTCCTTTTCCTACACCATTCTCTGATTCTTGATTAGAAACTGGCTTCACAGCACGCGGGACATTCCCATAAGTGCTCCGCCCTCCACTCCAGCAGCCATCCCAGTGTATGTAGACTCAAAGTCCCGGTCAGGTGTTGATTGTGTGATCTTCTGGACTTTCCAAAAAATTTACTTTTCCTTCCCTCACCTCTAGATACTCCCATTTCTAATATTCTCTGTATGTGTACGTTCTCAGCCTCATTGACATCATCTGTATCTTGAAATGAATTTATTACTGCTTTCATTAAGTCTGCTTTATCTCTTCTCAGCAATGTCCCGTTTATCGCCGCATTGCCTGCCAATAAGTCAGCTCTCTCGTTTCCTCTGACCCCAGCATAACCAGGGCAGTATATCCATGTAATGCTCTGGACAACTGAGTTGTTCAATAAGTCCCACCATTCTTTTCTTAGCATGCACTTTTCTATCTTGCGCAACATGTTTTGAGAATCTGTGAGTTTTACCGCGTGTGTTGGTGTATCAGTTATCAACCAATTAAGAGCTGCTGTAACTCCCTCTATTTCCATCCTCATGCTCGATGTGACAGTAGAATATGCTGAAGATTTCTCAACCAACTTCACGCCGTTTCTGTAGGCAACAAAACTCCAACCACTTTTATTTGTGTTTCTGTTAACGGAGCCATCTGTGTATATAATTATGTCTTGTTGTTTTGAGTGTAGCTGGGCGAGTTCATGCATTGTAACCTGGGCCTTGATACCCGTCCGTTTTCAACACGCTTTATCTAGTTGTATTATTACTTTAGTCAGTGATTTCTTCTCAGTGTCTACCTCCACCTATTCACTACCCTTTCCTATTTCTTTTAATTCACATACTCTTCACAGTGTGTTTAAGCCTCGGATATGATATGATATTTTAGTGCAGTAAACATGAAACAGGAAGTCTAAACTCTGAACTAAACAAAGATCACAGTTTTACATTAACCCTGCACAGACATAAAATTGATCATCAATATCAGAGAAACAAATATGTAAAAAGTGACTCCCTGCGACTGCAGTGTTTTACTAATAAAGACGCTGTGACTAGTTGTCAAATGGTTACTACCCACACATGCTGGGAAGGGGGATCAAGTTTCTTAATTTGTAGCATGCCTTGAGATTACAAGAAAAAAAGCCACAGAACAATTCTTTATAAACTAGAAGACTATCATCTTGTAGCATTGAACCCTACAGCTACAATGAACTCTACATCTACATTGAGTCAAACATCTACATTGAGTCAAACATCTACATTGAGTCAAACATCTACATTGAGTCAAACATCTACATTGAGTCAAACATCTACATTGAGTCAAACATCTACATCTGGGACTTGCTAAAGCTCTGGGAGCATCTCTGTAAAAAAAAGAGTCAGAGAAAGACAAATCTGAAACTGAAAGTCAACTTCACCACCTGACATAGAAGAGTAACAAACTTGTGCCCCCTCTTGAGTACAACTCAAAAGATAATCCTCAGGGACATCCAAAACTGTTTTGGTAAACAAGATGTCCCAGCCTAATTATAGAATGCAACTTCATCAACATTGAACAAATGTCATGATCACTTTGCCATGGAGATAGAAAACTATGTCTCCCGCTCTCGATGTCTTATTTACACTCTGCCACGGAGATAGAAAACTATGTCTCTCCCTCTGGATGTCTTATTTACACTCTGCCATGGAGATAGAAAACTATGTCTCTCCCTCTGTGTCTTATTTACAAAGTAAATTTTTGTAGGGGATACCTGGAGATTATTGCTTGAAGCTATGGAATTATGTGCCTATTGCTTGAAGCTATGGAATTATGTGCCATGAGTTGTACTATTAAATACTATGAATAGTAAAATTCTATATTGCACTATTATAGTAGAATATAATGTACTATATTGCACTATTATAGTAGAATATAATGTACTATATTGCACTATTATAGTAGAATATAATGTACTATATTGCACTATTATAGTAGAATATAATGTACTATATTGTACCGGTACATTATATGGTACAATTCAATATAATTGTATTGCATTATGTAGTGTATAATACACATGACAGGCAAAGTGCTGCTTTGTTGAGAGCGATGACATATGGGATAATGCAAGTCCAATGGTGTCAATCCTTTACAATTATTCAATCTTTTTTAAGTATATCTTTCCTACCCATCTTTCCTCTGCCAAAATAATTTTATAACACTACTGAGATATTTTTACCTGACAATGATTTGTCACAATGACAATAGTAACTGCCATTAGTGTTGATACAAACAGAATCACCTTGACACAGGTGACTGACAAGCTGGCATTCATTGATATCATTTTCACAAAAGTCACCTGTGAAACCAGTACCAGTACAGTTACAACTTGCATCAGTTGTCGTTGCTGAACATACACCATTGTTGTGACAAGAAGTTGGTTCACATCCTGCTTGTTTGATCTATGGATAAAGGATATGTGGATATGTATTGTACATCATGGGTATACTGATATGTTCCATTAGGAACTTCTAGGCACTTTATTCTCGTGTTCCATTCTAAATTTCTGGGCACTATATTCCCGTAGGTTGCCATTTCTTTCGGGAGGAAAATCTGCTAATTTGATGCTGTAAGGAAAACACATTAATTTCCATCTGCCGTTTTGGTTGGAAGAATTATCATGGACAGAGAAAAAGAAGAACATAGAAATTTTGCTGAAACTAAATGAAGGGTGGCTTCTAAAAACAATCATAAGAAGGCAGATACAGTATTTTAGACACTTAAGAGACATGATGGCATCGAAAGTTGATTCTGTAGGGTAGAGTGCCAGGAAAGAGAAGAAGAGGTAGACAATGGATCAGGAACATCAAAGAATGTGTGACCATGTCTTTTGTCAATGCAGACCTGCTTGCCAGGGACAGAAAGACATTCAGAGTATCCATGACGTAGACAATGTTCTGGAAAGAATATGTCACTTGATATATGTATATATGTCATTTGATATATGTGTATATGTCATTTGATATATGTATGTATGTCATTTGATATATGTATATATGTCATTTGATATATGTATATATGCCATTTGATATATGTATATATGTCATTAGATATATGTATATATGTCATTTGATATATGTATATATGTCATTTGATATATGTATATATGTCATTTGATATATGTATATATGTCATTTGATATATGTATATATGTCATTTGATATATGTATATATGTCATTTGATATATGTATGTATGTCATTTGATATATGTATGTATGTCATTTGATATATGTATGTATGTCATTTGATATATGTATATATGTCATTAGATATATGTATGTATGTCATTTGATATATGTATATATGTCATTTGATATATGTATATATGTCATTAGATATATGTATATATGTCATTTGATATATGTATGTATGTCATTTGATATATGTATGTATGTCATTTGATATATGTATATATGTCATTAGATATATGTATGTATGTCATTTGATATATGTATGTATGTCATTTGATATATGTATATATGTCATTAGATATATGTATATATGTCATTTGATATATGTATATGTCATTAGATATATGTATATATGTCATTTGATATATGTATATGTCATTTGATATATGTATGTATGTCATTTGATATATGTATATATGTCATTTGATATATGTATGTATGTCATTTGATATATGTATATATGTCATTTGATATATGTATATATGTCATTTGATATATGTATATGTCATTAGATATATGTATATATGTCATTTGATATATGTATATGTCATTTGATATATGTATGTATGTCATTTGATATATGTATGTACGTCATTTGATATATGTATGTATTGTATATTAAAGATGGGGTGCAGAAGCACACTGTGCAGTCTTTAAAACTCAATGTTTCAGTACAACTCATTGGTTCAGTACAACTCATTGTTTCAGTACAAGTCATTGGTTCAGTACAACTCATTGGTTCAGTACAAGTCATTAGCTCAGTACAACTCATTAGCTAAGTACAACAAATTGGTACAGGCACTATTTTCTATTAAACTGGAATTTCTTCTTCCCCTTGATCCAGCCATTTCCAACTATGACAGTGATGTAACATGTCCACAGCATCCTAGCTCTGTCTCATGGTCAATAAACCTATAGCACGATTCACTAGCACTGTCCAACATCAAAATGATGTACCCCAGTAAATATATAATGATATCATTAAAATGGTGTGAGTGACAGTGTGCTCGTGAATGTGTGTGTGAATTGGAAATGGTATAGACCCTATGAATTAGTTTTTCATTGGGGCATACAAAGCAATGTTATACAAAGCAATGTTATACTTTGCATTTGTTATACATACACATTAACGCATTCGACAAAGTAAAACATGACCAGATTATCAAAATGTTGGAAGACATTAACATGGACAGTAGAGATCTTAGAATTAGAATAGTGCGCAATATTTACTGGCAGCAAGAAACAGTCATGAAAGTGGATAATATGACTGGGAAGTATACACAAATAAAACAAGGTGTATGCCAGGGATGTGTATTGTCACCAGATTTATTATATCTTTACAGCGAGAATATCTTTGAGATCAATTAAGAATATGCCAGTCATTAAAACAGGAGGACACAATATCAATAACCTACGATATGCAGATGATACTGTGTTGGTAGCAGAAATCTGTTTAACAGGAAGATCTATTAAACAGGATGGTGATAGAAAGTGAACAAAAAGGTCCTAGTTTAAACATAAAAAGACAGAGACAATGATAATATCAAGAAATAGTGCCCCACCAAATAGTAAAATAGTATTAAATGAGAAAAACTTAAAGCAGGTGAATAGTTTCAAATATTTAAGAATATTAATAACTTCAGAAGGTAAATGCAAGACCGAAGTTATAAGCAGAATAGGACAAGCAAAAGCAGCATTCCAAAAAAAAAAATATATGTGCAACAATTCCATATTGATGGATACTAGAAAACGTGTCCTCAAATGCTACATTGAACCATTGCTACTCTATGGAAGTGAAGCATGGACAATAAATAAGACATCACAAAATTCATTGGAGGCAGCGGAAATGTGGTTTATTCGAAGAATGTTACACATTCCTTGGACAGCATAGATTACTAATGAAGAATGTCTTAGAAGGATGGATGGGAAAAGAAGCATTATTGATAATATAAGAAAAAGACAGTCAACATTTATTGTGCACATAATGAGAAGAGGAGGCATTGAGAATATAGTGACAACAGGAAAGATAGAAGGGAAAAGATCAAGGGGAAAACACAGAGAAAAGATATTGGACAGTTTGACTAAATGGCTTCGATTGATGACACCAACAGAGATGATTACATATATGAGAGATCAATGTGCATGGAGAAATATCGCCAATGCCATTCAGCACGGCACTTGATGATGATGCTACAAAGCAATCATTGGTTTCAATTTTCTTTTATTTGCGATATAGGCTCTATATCAAAAGTCTAGACCTACATGTCAATGCACATCTCACACATTTATTAAGATGTTTACAGTCAATTATAAAACTTCATGGACACATGATTGGTTTATCATACAATTGGCATGATTTAAGCCTGAACGTGCACTATTTTGCACTCTTGAACACAAAACAGATGGTGTCTAACCTTTAGCACTCTGCATTAAAAATGAGTGATTTTTCCCCTAAAACTTCATTTGATTTTGCCTTTACATATTATTTATGGGAGGGTATTTGAACAATGCAATAACATTTTTGTGTGGGAGATTTTCGTATCATTTTTGCATGGAAATGAAGGAATGGTTACTGAATGTAATGATGTAAGCTTTGTTGGTGCAGTGGGAACATCAGAAAGATAATAGGTTTAACATCATGCATTGAATATATAGAGAAACAGCAGATAAAATGGTTTGGACATCTTATGAGGATGAATGATCAACTTCCCATAAGAGCTTACAACAAGATGGAATCAGGATACAGAGCCAGCCAAGTGCAGACCCAGGAAAAGATGGATAGACATCATCAAAGTCATCCTGAACAAACATGACTACACCTCAACCAGAGCAACACACCTGGCTCTGGAACGCAGACTACACCTCCTTCACAAACCCCCACCCCCAACGGCAAGTTTGGAAGCTAGGACAACACCACCAGCTGGGGGGATAGACAATAGACAAAGATCAAAGGCTTTCATTCATTTATAACAACAGGATATGAATGATGCACAAATAATAAGTATATATTTATTGGGTCTAAGTAAATATAACATCATATGCAAAAAATAGCATTAATAAGTTAGAGAGTTAATCAGATAATTACATTTGATTGAGGGCACAGCTAGAGATATGTGCTATAGAGAGGTGGGACATGAGAATATTGAAAATAGTTGCTAAAGACCTGTGCTCCATAGGAAACTAAAAGGTGAATAAAAAGATATAAAAGTGATAAAACCATAACCTACCTGACAAAACTGTCCACTGAATCCTGTTCCATTACAAAGGCATGAATACTGGCGGACTCCATCAACGCACTGGCCTCCATTAACACATTGGTTGTTTGGGCAGTCATCAATATTTGTATTACAGTTAGGACCTTCATATCCTGGAAGAAGAGTGATATTTTGATGTTACAGTTGAGATCTTTTCTAAACTGGAAGATGGATAGGATTACATAGAAAGATATAAATAAAAAGATAATAATCACCAAATGTTACCAAACAGTAAAGATAATAATAACTAAAGGTTGTTAAATAGCAAATGATAACCAAATCAAAAAGTGTTTAATAATAAAAAGCAAATCAAGATTACTAACAGAACAAAACTCACCAGTGCTACTACAGTTGCACCAGTAACCACCAAGCAGATCATGGCACTGGCCTCCATTGTTGCACGGGTTGGACAGACAATCATTCCTGTTTTGGCCACAAGTTTGACCTTCCCATACAGAGCTGCAGCTACACACAAAGCTACCAGGAGTGTTGATACATGTTCCTGTAGTTATAAATAGACATGTTAGTTTGTCTAATTAATATGCCGCAATATTCCATTTAACAAACACGTGTGAGCGACCGTGTACATAATTATAAGGGACATCTCACAAAATGTACCAGCAGCAGCACATATACAGGACATGTGAATGGCACTATTTTAGGTAGTAATAACTTTCCCATTATTACAGTTCGGCCCTATTTCCACAAAAATGTTCGTTACTCAGAAATCTTCAGATTTTCCCACATGAGAAAATAAATTGGATGCAACATTGCTTTTCTGACAAAATTATTTTTAAAACAGGCCTATTTAATTCATTAACTTTCTTTCTTTTATAACTGCAAACATTTCTGTTAAGGATTGAAGGGACAATTTTATACAATTTGGTAACAATGGTTACCTTGCAACTTATCAGTTGCTGAAACATAGAGTTCTCTCCCCCCCCCCCTTTTAACAAATTGGAACATTATTTTTAGTACTAGAAATTTTGCAAATAGGCGGACCAAAAGCCAACACTCCCCCCCCCCCCTCCCAATCCAATCAAATTTGGAAAAGTTATATATTCATGTTTCTATGGGCATGGTACCCTATTCTCTATTTTTAGATTCAAGGAGTAAAATCTGTACAAAAACTAAAGACATATACTAACTAAAGTGCTAGCAGCACTGTATATTTCATTGTAGATAACTAAATGTGTGTGTGTGCATGATGATGTGGTACAGTGCACCTATGTGACAGACAAGGTACTGGATTCAAATCTCACCACAGGAAATTTTGTATCCGCACCATTCAGAAAGCGATTGCAAACTACTGAGCATATTTATATTGCCTAGAAAATCACTACAGTCACCAATTTAAATAAAAACAAAGTTAAATTACATAAGAAGAACATTCCTTGAAAAAAATAGTAATAATATGCATTATATTATGTAAATATCTGGTAATATAGAAAACTGTGAAGAAACTCTTCAGTGCATATAGGGAACAAGAGATCCATCACTCACAATTCCTGGGGATTGAAACAAATAAACCAGCAGCAATATGAGAAATAATGCAGAAGAAAGAGGTCAAACAATGGAATGCAATGCTACATACCAAAAAAACAATTGAATGCAATGTTACATTCCAAACAAACAATTGAATGCAATGTTACATTCCAAACAAACAATTGAATGCAATGTTAAATTCCAAACAAACAATTGAATGCAATGTTACATTCCAAACAAACAATTGAATGCAATGTTACATTCCAAACAAATAATTGAGTGTAATGTGGCATATCGGACAAACAATTGAGTGCAATGTGGCATAGAAAATAAGCAATTGAATGCAATGTGACATACCAAACAAACAATTGAATGCAATGTGACATACCAAACAAACAATTGAATGCAATGTGACATACCAAACAAACAATTGAATGCAATGTGACATACCAAACAAACAATTGAATGCAATGTGACATACCAAACAAACAATTGAATGCAGCGTGGAATACCAAACAAACAATTGAATGCAGCGTGGAATACCAAACAAACAATTGAATGCAGCGTGGAATACCAAACAAGTTAAGCACAGTTCTTACCTCCATTATAACATGGATTCCTCTGACCACACTCATCAACGTCTATCTCACAAGTATTTCCATAGTAACCAGTTTGTTTACAGTCACACAGGTAACTTCCAATTGTGTTGTAGCAACGTCCACCATGCTGACACACATTTTGTGTACATTCATTCACATCCTGTGTGCACTGTTGATTTGTGTATCCTGTACCTGTCGACACATTACACACTTGTATTTAATGGTTTTGTTTAGTTCACCTCAAGTTTATTTGACTGCATAGCTTGTTTACTGAGATAGCTATGGTTATGAACCGACACCACTATACTCAGAGCATATCCATAGGTGCTCAGTCTTCCCTACCAGTTAGTGAAGGGTATGCATGCTCACAGTTCCAGTGGCTTGCCGGTTGAAGATTCTCTTCACTCTGCCATGCAAATGTTGAGTACTATTACTTTTGTTTCCTAAGCTAGTATGAATACTTAACTAGTTTTCTGTTACTGAGTTTGTTTGCTAGTTAATTTATTTCACTGAATTTGTTTACTGAGCTAGTTTATTTTATGATAATAGTTTCTTTAATAATAGAATAATTGTTTACCTAGTTGATTTGTTTATGTAACTAGTATGTTTACAGATGTAATTGTTTACCTAGTTGATTTGTTTATGTAACTAGTATGTTTACAGATGTAATTGTCTGCCATGTTATTTTTTGTACTGAGTGATTTGTTTACGTAGCTGGTGTAATCATTTAGCTATTCTATACTGTTCAAAAAAAGAAACATTACTTTTTTTGGAAGTACTTTTATGAAAAATATTCACTGATTGGCCATCAACCTATTGACTGTGTCCACCTGGTCATTAACTTCTTGTGGTTACCTGAATTGTACTGACCTCATGATTCATGAGGTCATGAAAAAGGTAAAAGTCAAAATAATATTTTTGGCAATAACTCATGACAGGTTCATGAGAATCAAGTGAAACTTAATGAACACCTAACTCTGAACATATTATATAATGCATATAAAAGATTGACTGCGCTCGAATAAATTCAGTTGAAATATAAATGCGCAAGTATGGTTAATCTCACTATAGAATAACGATACATCATCATTGGACGCTTACAGACCGGATAATCATGTGTAGTGGCCAGACAATTTAATGTGGTTAGAAGCACCATTAGTCAACTTTGGAGGTGATTTCAACAAACTGGCTCAGTGGCAGACTTGCTGCACAGTGGAAAACCCAGAATCATAACACCTGCTGAAGACAGCTTCATCACTTTAGGAATCAATTTGTATCTGCCTCCATCACAGTCCACTCAATGCCAGCAGCTCTTCAAATTTCAGATCAAATGGTCAGGAACCGGCTGCATGATGCTGGTCTTTGGGCTAGAATACCCTACAGAGGTCCTGTTCTTATGGACCAGCATCATCAGAACCGAATGCAGTGTGCGAACCAGCATTGTCAACAGACCATTGAGAATGACTGGAGATGGGTTTGGTTTAGTAATGAATCATTGTTTTGTGCTCCAGCGACATGATAAATGAGAAAAGAGTTTACCACAGAGTCTGTGAGCACTACACTCAGAACAGTGTTGATGATGCTCCTCCACATGGAGGTGTAGTGATGTGGGGTATGATCAACTTCATGGGAAGATGTGACCTGGTGCAAATTGAAGGATGCCTGAATGCTGAATGATACATCGCTGAAATTGTTTGACCTCACTTCCTTCCAATTTTGGCTACCCCATCCGATGGGCCAAAGATACACATTTAAATAAATTCATAAACTCTCATTCTTTTGTATAGGATTATATGTATATCTTATGTTTTCAATGCCTAAACTAATGTAAGAGAGATAGATAAGCTACACATTTATGACAATTTGTTGATCTGTCTTGGTGTCAGAATACACTGTCAAAAAAAGTGTGTCAAATACTGCATGTTTTCCCATTAGGGAGTTGCTGGGATATGGTATATATTTGTAGCTGAGTGTTAAAGCCTGCATGTTCTTGCTGTCACCATATCATGTACAGGGTGGATGTTTTAATTTATCATCTGACAGAAAAAACCCAGTCCTTACTGGGAGTTGAACCCTGGACCTTATGAATGCGAGATCAACGCTCTCTCAGAAATGCACCACAGAATACACTAAAATTTTTAAAATGTGGATCTTTGCCCCCACCTACCCTAGGTTGTTCAACCATCCATTTTCTCTTAGGCCTATCTATGGATATGGTGTCAGGGATAACCCAATAAGTTGGAAATCTCTGAATGAAAGTTCATGAAAATTACAAAGACATATTCTATTGCAGTAACAACTGTTTGGTACCAGCCAGTTTTCTATATTGAAGTAACAAATAAATAAACAAGGACGAGCACATTCAATTTCATACAACAATAAACAAACTAACCTGAGCAGTTACACAAGTATGATGATGATTGTTGAGTACATTCTGGCCTTTGTATGCACAGCTGCGACTGGCATGACTCGTTTTTCCAACCACAGGCCATAACTATGTCGAGGCAGCTGCAAAGTCCTTGGTAGGAGCATACACCTTTGTTCATGCATGGCTGAACATAGCAGGAATCTGCGATATCTGCACAAAACTGACCAGAATATCTGTGTGGAAAAAATAGAACATATATTGCTATTCTGTTCCTAATAAGGAGTCTGAAAATGAGATAAACTAGATCACAATATATTTGATGTGGGCACCACTGAAGTCAGATGTGTTAGACTACTGGCACAAATAAAACGGGGAAGTAACGTATTTCTATTCTCTGGACTACATCCTGTTGAAAATCTGGTAGCTTGCATCTTTTCATCATCCGTGGGGATTATTGCACAAAATTATGGGGACTATGGGGGATTATGGGGACAAAAATAAGAAATTGAGACAAGATGAGACGATGATTATTTTTTCACATGAGACAGGCTGTCAGTCTAACCCCTAACTTTTCTTAATCAACACCAACATTGTGCCTGGAAAGAAGACAGTGGTCCTATTCTTTGCACCCTGAACTAGAATTCCAATGCTCATTACCATCTTCCAGATATGAAAGAATGCTGTGGTAAAACTCACAGCATGAAAGAAACAAGAGCTTAATTGCTCATAATTTCTGGGGAGTGAAACAAACAATCACATATTTTTAATCATAATTTTCCAACCAGATACTCTGCTCATGTGTTGCCGTGGACTGATAAGGATGCACAAAATAGTGACACTGTAATCTGTTATGTATGTTGTAAGAAGTGAGTAAGGAGGTTTTGGATGTGGAGTTGCCTGTCTCATCCTATAGGGGGTCAAAGTGACTCAGAAGACAACAAAGTCGGAATTGTCAAAGCTGAAAAATGCAAATATCGCAGCTAAGCTGCACACCATGACAACACATTCTGTTCTCTGAACTACATTCTGGTAATCTTCAGGAATTTGAGAACAACTGCAGAAGAAGAAGCATCCATATACTGAATCACCAAATGATAGTCATGTCTTTCACTGTGATTCTTGATGTTTAGATCTTTCACTGTGTTTCTTGATGTTTAGGTCTTTCACTGTGATTCTTGATGTTTAGTTCTTTCACTGTCATCCTTGATGTTTAGGTCTTTCACTGTCATCCTTGATGTTTAGATCTTTCACTGTCATCCTTGATGTTTAGGTCTTTCACTGTCATCCTTGATGTTTAGGTCTTTCACTGTGATCCTTGATGTTTAGATCTTTCACTGTCATCCTTGATGTTTAGGTCTTTCACTGTCATCCTTGATGTTTAGATCTTTCACTGTCATCCTTGATGTTTAGGTCTTTCACTGTGATTCTTGATGTTTAGTTCTTTCACTGTCATCCTTGATGTTTAGGTCTTTCACTGTCATCCTTGATGTTTAGATCTTTCACTGTCATCCTTGATGTTTAGGTCTTTCACTGTCATCCTTGATGTTTAGGTCTTTCACTGTGATCCTTGATGTTTAGATCTTTCACTGTCATCCTTGATGTTTAGGTCTTTCACTGTCATCCTTGATGTTTAGATCTTTCACTGTCATCCTTGATGTTTAGGTCTTTCACTGTGATCCTTGATGTTCAGGCTCCCAGGATAGATTTAATTCAAACATAAGTTAATCAGTTATATACCAGTTCACTGACTTGTAGGCAGATCAATGGTACCTCTGTGTAAACATTAAATATAAGACTGATTCTCCCCTCAGGATCTAATGACAAAAGTAATACCCTAACGTATATTTCTGTATCAGTTTGTGGTATATATTTTGCGTTAGATACCCAATCTAATTGGGAAGTTTCTCATCAAAGTATTGCACTTATGGTGACACCAACAACCATAAATATCAACACCACCATCAACAACATGAATGCCACTCACCAGCATTACTAATGCCACCAATAACACTAATGTCACCAGCAACAACATTGATACCACAACAACAGTACTAATGCCAACAACATCACCAATGCCAACAACAACACTGATGCCACCAACAACACTAATACCACCAATAACACTAATGCCACCAGCAACAACATTGATACCACAACAACAGTACTAATGCCACCAACACTAATGTTACTAACAATACTAATGCCACCAACAACAACACTAATGCCACCAACAATAACACTTAATGCCACCAACAACACTTCATGCCACCAACAATAAAACTTAATACCACAAACAACACTAATGCCACCAACAACACTTAATGCCACAAACAACACTAATGCCACCAACAACACTAATGCCACCAACAACACTAATGCCACCAACAACACTAATGCCACCAACAACACTTAATGCCACCAACAACACTAATGCCACCAACAACAACACTAATGCCACCAACAACAACACTAATGCCACCAACAACAACACTAATGCCACCAACAACAACACTAATGCCACCAACAACAACACTAATGCCACCAACAACACTTAATGCCACCAACAACACTAATGCCACCAACAACAACACTAATGCCACCAACAACAACACTAATGCCACCAACAACAACACTTAATGCCACCAACAACAACACTAATGCCACCAACAACAACACTAATGCCACCAACAACAACACTAATGCCACCAACAGCAACACTAATGCCACCAACAACACTTAATGCCACCAACAGCAACACTAATGCCACCAACAACAACACTAATGCCAGCAATAACAAAACTAGTGCCACCAACAACACTAATGCCACCATAAACACTAATGCCACCAACAACACTAATGCCACCAACAACAACACTAATGCCACCAACAACACTAATGCCACCACCAACAACACTAATGCCACAAACAACAACACTAGTGCCACCAATAACACCAATGCCACAAACAACAACACTAATGCATTCAACAACAACACTAATGCCACCAGCAACAACACTATTGCCACCAATAACACAGATGCCACACACAACAACACTAATGCATTCAACAACAACACTAATGTCACCAACAACACTAATGCCACCAGCAACAACACTAGTGCCACCAATAACACCAATGCCACAAACAACAACACTAATGCATTCAACAACAACACTAATGTCACCAACAACAACACTAATGCCAGCAATAACAAAACTAGTGCCACCAACAACACTAATGTCACCAACAACACTAATGTCACCAACAACACTAATGCCACCAACAACAACACTAATGCCAGCAATAACACCAATGTCAACAACAACAACACTAATGCCACCAATAACACCAATGTCAACAACAACAACACTAATGCCACCAATAACACCAATGTCAACAACAACAACACTAATGCCACCAATAACACCAATGTCAACAACAACAACACTAATGCCACCAACAATTATTCACTAATGCCACGAACAACAATACTAATGTCACCAAAATCAACAATAATGTCACCAACAACACTACGACAGCAACAACCTTACAAAACCAAACATTTACTTTCTTTGAAGTGATGGTAACATTGTTCATTCTCATATTCACTTTCCCAAACTGTATAAGTTGGATAAGATACCCATTTGTACAGATGGGTTGACTGGAAAATGACCATCGTCTGGAAAATGACTGGAAAATGACTGAGTAGTTAAACCCAAAACCTTCCCATTGCATGGTAAGTCATAGTGCTAGAACCTGAGCTCATCTTATCTATGAGATCTCATATTATTATTGCTTTTAGGCAATGATATATGTACGTGTAGCAATATATTCTCTGATAGCAACCTTACGGCAATGATATATGTACGTGTAGCAATATATTCTCTGATAGCAACCTTACGGCAATGATATATGTACGTGTAGCAATATATTCTCTGATAGCAACCTTACGGCAATGATATATGTACGTGTAGCAATATATTCTCTGATAGCAATGATATATGTACGTGTAGGAATATATTCTGATAGCAATGATATATGTACGTGTAGCAATATATTCTGACAGCAATGATATATGTACGTGTAGCAATATATTTTGACAGCAATGATATATGTACGTGTAGCAATATATTCTGATAGCAATGATATATGTACGTGTAGCAATATATTCTGATAGCAATGATATATGTACGTGTAGCAATATATTCTGACAGCAATGATATATGTACGTGTAGCAATATATTCTGATAGCAACCTTATGGCAATGATCTATGTTTGTGTAGCAATATATTCTCTGATAGGAAACATTGCAACCTTTATTTCTGCTTTAGTTCTCACACTTCTGCTTGTTAGATGGATGTAGTTTGGAGAACAGAATGTGTTGTATCATAGATTACAAACTGGCTGCAATATCTGTGTTTTGGCACAAATATATGTGAATTCAGAAGATCTTAGCCAGCATTAGCCTTCTCAAATATATGTGAATTCAGAAGATCTTAGCCAGCATTAGCCTTCTCAAATATATGTGAATTCAGAATATCTTAGCCAGCATTAGCCCTCTCAAATATATGTGAATTCAGAAGATCTTAGCCAGCATTAGCCTTCTCAAATATATGTGAATTCAGAAGATCTTAGCCAGCATTAGCCTTCTCAAATATATGTGAATTCAGAAGATCTTAGCCAGCATTAGCCTTCTCAAATATATGTGAATTCAGAATATCTTAGCCAGCATTAGCCCTCTCAAATATATGTGAATTCAGAAGATCTTAGCCAGCATTAGCCTTCTCAAATATATGTGAATTCAGAAGATCTTAGCCAGCATTAGCCTTCTCAAATATATGTGAATTCAGAAGATCTTAGCCAGCATTAGCCCTCTCAAATATATGTGAATTCAGAAGATCTTAGCCAGCATTAGCCTTCTCAAATATATGTGAATTCAGAATATCTTAGCCAGCATTAGCCCTCTCAAATATATGTGAATTCAGAAGATCTTAGCCAGCATTAGTCCTCTTGTCCACTAGAAGCGACTACAAGAAGATGTGTACACTTGCATAATCTTGTGACTGATTCAAATGCAAATGGTGCTATGAAACCACATCCAGGTGGTTGAAAGTGGTTGCACATCCAGTGCAAGTGATTTTGAGCAGCTGATCATTTATGTTTGCAAAAGATGCAGTTTTGTACCATCCTTTGAAGGATTAGTTGTATGATTACACACATAATCACATGCTTTTGTTTCATGAAATCATTCCCAGTGGGACTATTGGTCTTTCTTCTGACCCAGGAAGTGCATATCTTTCATCTCTAAAAACAAAACAACCAGAACATACTTTATAAAGACTCACCCGGGCAGACATTTACATGTATAATTATTGATTCCATCCAAACATGTTCCACCATTAATGCACTTGTTCCCTAGACAATCATCAATATTTGTTTCACAATGTGTACCTGTTGATTTATGTTTTGTAAATGTCAAAAATATTCAATGAAAAGCCAACTACATAAACTTAATTATGAACTTACACCAAATTTGAAATATAAATCTGTCACAAAGGAAATCAAGAGACAAATTCTAAATTTAATCTTCATATCAACATTTTATTATCAGTGTTAGACATGGACACTAACTAAACAACAAGAGAGAAATAATACAATGTGTGAAATGAGATGTCTAAGAAAAACAGCAGACAGAACAAGAAGTGATGTCAGGAATGAAGAGATCACAAGAACTGTTGGAATAACCTCTGTAGTAAAATATATTGAAAAACAGAGATTGAAATGGTTCAGCGACTTAGTGAGAATGAATCCTTATTGGCCAGCGGCAAAAATGGAAACATTAAGATGCAGAGGAAGACCAAGAAGATGGTGGATTGAAGGAGTAACAAACATTTACTTAGACGTCACAATATTACTGCATATCAAGTGACCAAATGTGCCATAGCTTTAAATTGATCATCATTCTATCCTGCGACACTCGATCGTCATTCTATCCTGCGACATCTTACATGTGAACAACTCAATTGTCCAGAGCATTATATGGATATACTGCCCTGGTCATGCTGGGGTCAGAGGAAATAGAGAGCCAACTTATTGGCAGGCAATGTGGCGAAAGATTGCACAATGTAGAGAAGAGATAAAGCAGACTTAATTAAGGAAGTAATATATTGAAGATGAGATTACCGAGGTCGAGAATGTGCACATACAAAGAATGTCAGAAATGGGAGTATTTAGAGGTGAAGGGAGAAAAAGTAGTCTTTTTTAGAAAGACTTGAAGATCAGATAATCAACACCTGACCAGGACTCTGAGTCTACATACACTAGGATGGCTGCTGCAACAGAGACTGGAGCACTTATGGCAGTGTACCGCATGCTGTGATGCTAGTTTTTAATCAAGAATCAAGAGTTAAGAAGGCAGGTAGATAGAGGGATCATGCTGCATGGGCAAAACATGGACGCT
The DNA here is from genome assembly GCA_034231615.1 of Meghimatium bilineatum. Lineage (NCBI taxonomy): Eukaryota > Metazoa > Mollusca > Gastropoda > Stylommatophora > Philomycidae > Meghimatium > Meghimatium bilineatum. Next base: position 6,037,790 of record CM067321.1, read on the forward strand.
ATATTTCAGTCAAGGCATGGACAACACATGGACACTATATTTCAGTCAAGGCATGGACAACACATGGACACTATATTTCAGTCAAGGCATGGACAACACATGGACACTGTATTTCAGTCAAGGCATGGACAACACATGGACACTATATTTCAGTCAAGGCATTGACAACACATGGACACTATATTTCAGTCAAGGCATGGACAACACATGGACACTATATTTCAGTCAAGGCATGGACAACACATGGACACTATATTTCAGTCAAGGCATTGACAACACATGGACACTATATTTCAGTCAAGGCATTGTGCTATGGAGAGGTATACTCCATCCCTGGGTTTCAAAATCAAATTGGGAGATAACAGTTACATGTCATTATTTTATTGTAAAGTTGCATAGGAAAAAGGTGCCACAGACTATCTCTTATGGTAGGGGTCTCTTCCATCTCAATGATAAACTCATAGCTAGGATTCTCAATCAACAATAAATTATCTGGATCAAGAAATAAACATTGAGATTGGCAAGGCATCAGCAACAATGAACAGATGCTTCAATACAGGAATCAGCAACCAAATCATGTGACAACAATCCAATTTGTAAATTTTATATGCTATTGCACTGAGCTTCCATGACTCAGAGATTTAAAAAGTTATAACTAAGGATACCGAATTAACGATTTGCGTGCAACACACTGGCCATCCACTCCACACTCAGTGTGTATCACACAGATTGAGTGATCAGGGTGTCCTCATCGCCAAACGCATTGAACATTGGCTGTGTCTGTATATGCATCTTTATCAGACTTTCATTCCATTTAATTATGTTAGCTTTTTGTTCCATAGAAACCTAGTCACTGATCCTTGTAGAATACCAGAAAGACTAACAAAAAAGGTCTGGGGAAACATAAAATTAACTACAAAAACTAAACTCCTGGTTAAGAGGCTTGTGTCCTCAGCACCCTCCTTTATGGCAGTGAAATATGGGCAACATATATGCAACCAGGAGAGATGAGTAAACAACTTTCACAAGCAGTGTTTGCATAGAATTTTTGGAGTTAGTTGACAGAACAAAATCATTAACACTGATATATTGACAAGAACAGGCAACACCACAGTATTTTCTATACTCAGTCTGTGCAGACTCAGATGTCTGAGACACACTAGGAGGATGGAAAGTGGCTGGGACACACTAGGAGGAAGGTGGCTGAGACACACTAGGAGGATGGAAAGTGGCTGAGACACACTCGGAAGATGGAAGGTGGCTGAGACACACTAGGAAGATGGAAGGTGGCTGGGACACACTAGCAAGATGGAAAGTGGCTGGGACACACTAGGAAGATGGAAGGTGGCTGAGACACACTAGGAAGATGGAAAGTGGCTGAGACACACTAGGAAGATGGAAGGTGGCTGGGACACACTAGGAAGATTGACAGTGGCTGGGACACACTAGGAAGATGGAAGGTGGCTGAGACACACTAGGAAGATGGAAAGTGGCTGAGACACACTAGGAGGATGGAAGGTGGCTGGGACACACTAGGAAGATGGAAGGTGGTTGAGACACACTAGGAAGATGGAAAGTGGCTGAGACACACTAGGAGGATGGAAGGTGGCTGAGACACACTAGGAAGATGGAAGGTGGCTGAGACACACTAGGAAGATGGAAGGTGGCTGACACACACTAGGAGGATGGAAGGTGGCTGAGACACACTAGGAAGATGGAAGGTGGTTGAGACACACTAGGAAGATGGAAAGTGGCTGAGACACACTAGGAGGATGGAAGGTGGCTGGGACACACTAGGAAGATGGAAGGTGGTTGAGACACACTAGGAAGATGGAAAGTGGCTGAGACACACTAGGAAGATGGAAAGTGGCTGAGACACACTAGGAAGATGGAAGATGGCTGAGACACACTAGGAGGATGGAAGGTGGCTGAGACACACTAGGAAGATGGAAGGTGGTTGAGACACACTAGGAAGATGGAAGGTGGTTGAGACACACTAGGAAGATGGAAGGTGGTTGAGACACACTAGGAAGATGGAAAGTGGCTGGGACACACTAGGAAGATGGAAGGTGGTTGAGACACACTAGGAAGATGGAAGGTGGTTGAGACACACTAGGAAGATGGAAAGTGGCTGAGACACACTAGGAGGATGGAAGGTGGCTGGGACACACTAGGAAGATGGAAGGTGGTTGAGACACACTAGGAAGATGGAAAGTGGCTGAGACACACTAGGAAGATGGAAAGTGGCTGAGACACACTAGGAAGATGGAAGATGGCTGAGACACACTAGGAGGATGGAAGGTGGCTGAGACACACTAGGAAGATGGAAGGTGGTTGAGACACACTAGGAAGATGGAAAGTGGCTGAGACACACTAGGAGGATGGAAGGTGGCTGGGACACACTAGGAAGATGGAAGGTGGTTGAGACACACTAGGAAGATGGAAAGTGGCTGAGACACACTAGGAAGATGGAAAGTGGCTGAGACACACTAGGAAGATGGAAGATGGCTGAGACACACTAGGAGGATGGAAGGTGGCTGAGACACACTAGGAAGATGGAAGGTGGTTGAGACACACTAGGAAGATGGAAAGTGGCTGAGACACACTAGGAGGATGGAAGGTGGCTGAGACACACTAGGAAGATGGAAGGTGGCTGAGACACACTAGGAAGATGGAAAGTGGCTGGGACACACTAGGAAGATGGAAGGTGGCTGGGACACACTAGGAAGATGGAAAGTGGCTGGGACACAGTAGGAAGATGGAAGGTGGCTGAGACACACTAGGAAGATGGAAGGTGGCTGAGACACACTAGGAAGATGGAAGGTGGCTGAGACACACTAGGAAGATGGAAAGTGGCTGAGACACACTAGGAAGATGGAAGGTGGCTGAGACACACTAGGAAGATGGAAGGTGGCTGGGACACACTAGGAGGATGGAAGGTGGCTGAGACACACTAGGAAGATGGAAGGTGGCTGGGACACACTAGGAAGATGGAAGGTGGCTGGGACACACTAGGAAGATGGAAGGTGGCTGAGACACACTAGGAGGATGGAAGGTAGCAGAATACCAAAGGATTTACTTTATGGAGAATTACATTCAGGGAAAAGATCTCAGTGTCGACCTCTACTTTGGTGCAAAGATGTATACATATGTATGACACAGGGATTGATATAGAATCAAGAGAACAGGATTATGTTGCATGATCAGGAGTGGTATACAGAAAATGGAAAAAGTTATAGATAGTTCAAGGGCTGCACATCTAAAAATACACACAACAGCACATGATAGTACAAGTGAGCATGTGTTTCCTTGTACATAACATGAAAGACTCTTTGTTACTCGGATTGATCTTGCGAATAACATCCACCATCGCCACGGAGCACGGACCACATTTCTTATAGCACAACAATACTACTATCATCTGGAAAGATGGAAATGTGCCTGCTTTCTTTCATATCCAGAAGACTCTATGTCTTAAGTGACATGTAATGCTTTAAGAAGCCTCTTACTCAGAAAGCCAGAGGTGTATGTGTAGAAGGCATATTCCATCATCTTGTATATACTCAATCACATGAAAGCCTGTAAACACCTAGTGATATGTATTCTTTCATTATTGAAAGTTTTCCTGTGAAGGAGTGCATGTAGGTTTTCTATGGGCTGAGGAAATAAAGGCTGCTTAGCCATAGCAGATGCTGCGACATGTACAGGAAGGATTGTGATTGTACTTCTGAAAGAAAAAATCTTTTCCCAACCGTGGATTGAACCCGGGACTTCAAGGGTCTGAGAATGGTGCTCTCAATCACATGAAATGTATGAAATATGTATTCAATCACATGAAAACCTGTAAACACCTGGTGATATTAATATTGCTACTTTGATTACAGTTTGTGTGACATCAATATTGTTCCACAATTAGCCTACCTGTGAATCCAAGAGAGCAAGAACATGTGTAGTTGCTACCTGCTCCAGCTGTACAGTTAGCTTCATTCTGACATGGACTAGATGCACAAACTCTTTCATCCAGACTGCACGTTGGTCCAGAAAATCCCTGAGGGCAGCTACAATTGAAGTTATTGACCAAATCTGTACAAATACCTCCATTCTGGCATGGATTTGAGCTGCATTCATTGACCGTCTCATTACACAGATCTCCTTGAAATCCTGGGCCACATACACATTGGTAACCACGTTCATGCTGCACAGAAGAGCTGTGGTTGAAGTTTTCAACACAAGTTGCATTGTTGAAGCATGGAAATGAGTCACACATATTGACAGCTGTCTCACAATAAACACCAGTATACCCTTCTTTACAAACACACACACTTGAATTATTTGATGATAAATTTTTTACAGATCCTGGTGATGTTATTGTTGATGTATTAGAATAACAAACAACACTTTTTAAACAAGAATAATTTGAGCATTGATTGGTTGAATTTTCACAGAAAACGCCATACAATTCTGTGAGACAACTGCAAGAATATTTATTAATTTCTAAACCACATGAATTATTCTGACAAAAATTACTGGAGCAATAATTGAAACTTTGACAAAGATTTCCAAAATATGGGTCAATACACTGGCATATGAAAGGTTGAATATTTGAATTATTTTGTGACTGTGAGTTAGAGATGTTGCCAGATGTGTTATTAATATTATTTTGTAAGGAATTTGATGAATTTAATAGTGATGAATTATCGCTGTTTTCATTAAGTTTCAGGATACAGATTCCACCGTTGAAACATGGTGATGAGCGGCAAAAGTTTTCTATTCCACAAACTGCTCCTGAAAATCCATCCTGGCAATCACACGTAAATTTGTTTATACCATTAATACATGTTCCATTGTTTAAACAAGGATTAGATAAGCAGTTATCAATTAAACTATCACATGTTTTTCCTGTGTACCCAGGCAGGCAGTTACACATATAATCACTAGCATTAAATACAAAACATGACTGTGTGTTATTTATATTACATACATCTTCTGTACACTCTGTCATGTGTGTTTCACAGTATTGGCCGGTATAGTTTTGTAGGCACTGGCAAACATAGGACATATGTCTGTCTAAACAGATTCCACCATTTCTGCAAGAATTGTTAGTACAATCATCAATGCTGTTGTTGCAAGTTGCCCCTTCCCATCCTTCTGAACATTGACACATAAAAGAATTCCAATTATCAACACAGAAAGAATGTGCAGGGCAAGGGTTAATTGCACACACTGAATCCCCTACACAACCACTGACTAATCCAATCGCGCTGACATTAAGACCAGGTTGGTTTGTTCCATTTGAAGAATATTGAATTGGAGTATTGTCAAAATATATTCCCTTCAAGCATCCTTTGAAAAATTCAGTGAGCGGTGACAAATTACCTGGGCAGAGAAAAACAAAAACTTAGTTCATCAACAACAGACTTCCAAACAAACAAACATACAGGCTAACAGCTCCCCACTGCTTCCACCATCCCTGGACATCCCTCCTTCAGTTCTCCACACCTCAATGTTTACAAAACAGCACAGAACTGATGTTCATGTCCGACTCTCAGCACAGAATTAGACTCAATTTTCTCCAGCATCACTTCCTATTTATCTCCCTTTAGACATCCAGAAATGTTTATTTTTAAAAGACACAAAATAGTCCTTTTTTTTCAGGCGACATTCTTTCCAGAGCTTAGTCTTCTTTATGGATACTCAGAACTCTTCACAATCCAGAGGTGACCTACTGCAGCCAATGACATGTCTAAATGCTTTGAAATATTTCTTGCCAATGTCATCTTATGTAATCCTTTTCCAGTTACTAGCAACTTCTTTTCCAGTTACTAGCAATTTCTTTTCCAGTTACTAACAGTTTAGTCTGTATCTATTTATGTGTATGAAACATCATTTCTCTTGCCATAAGCTATCATGTGGCTAAAACATCAATTTTTTGCCATAAGCTATCATGTGGCTAAAACATCAATTTTTTGCCATAAGCTATCATGTGGCTAAAACATCAATTTTTTGCTATAAGCTATCATGTGGCTAAAACATCAATTTTTTGCTATAAGCTATCATGTGGCTGAAACATCAGTTTTCTTGTCATAATGTTGTTATAAGCTATTAACTTTCTTCGTTTATCTAACATTTATTCCAACATTGCTTACTACTTTGCTAATTTTATATTGTGGAAAATACTGTGGTATAGGCTGTTCTTTCCAATACATCAGTATTAGTGACTTAATTCTGCCATCTAATTCCAAGAATTCCACACTGACAGCAGGTCAAAGTTGTTTAGTCACCTCTCCACATTCATGTATATTGTCTATGTTTCTCTGTCATAGAAGAGAGTACTGAGAATACAAGACTAGTTGGTTGGTTGGTTTGGTTGATTGTTGATCCAGAAGTCCAGTGGCTCATGCCAATGTTTTTACAATTTAGTTTTTATAATTAATTGATTTTTTGCCCAGACACTTTTTGTTAATATGTTTATTGTTGTAGATGCCTTGCCAATCCTCATGCTTATTTCTTGATTCAGAATCAGTTTTTATTGACTGATACAAGTAAATTCAAGAAGGAAGCCAGAGGATGAATTAAAAATTCTTGAGTATAATGGGAATTGAGCCAGTCCATTCAATGGCACCAAATTGCCTAGCAACTCTCGTACACGAGATTTTCCGTACTTGACTAAAATATGATGCGGTTAGTCAAGTACGGAAAATCTTGTGTACGAGAGTTGCTAGGCGATTTGGTGCTGTTGAACGGACTGGTTCAATTCCTGTTATACTCAAGAATTGTTGACTGAGGATCCTAGATATGTAAATTGATCAACTATCATGAGGTCATCACCATTTATGACAATTTGCAGCTTCTTGATGGCAACTGATGGTTTCGCTGATGATATTGATCTTATAGCTGGGTCAGAACAATCATTGCAAGAATTAACATCAAAGTTAGAAAAAGTCACCAGCAAGTACGGAATGGAAATCAATTCAGATAAGAGCAAAATTTTGGTAAACAGCAGAGACACAGAAAACCAGACTAATATCATGATGAATGGACACAAGCTTGAAGAGGTGAATACCTTCAAATACCTTGGATCCAGTATATGCAGTGATGGTAAATGCAAAGCAGAACTAAAAATAAGGCTGGAGATGGCTTTAGCGTCATTGTCAAGGCTAACTGTGATTTGGAAAAGCAACATCAGTGTTGGAGTGAAAATCAAACTGTATAGGTCGCTGGTGCTTTCTGTTGTGTTGTATGGTTGTGAGAGTTGGACACTCACTGCGGACATGGAGAGAAGATTACAGGCTTTCGAGTATAAATGCTACAGAAGAATTCTACGAATTTCCTATAGGGAACATAAGACCAATGTGTACGTAAGAAATAAAGTAGAGATGTGTGCAGGTGTCCAGGAGCCATTGCTTTCAATAGTGAAACGACGAAAACTAGCATGGTTCGGACATGTATGCAGGCACGATTCCTTGTCAAAAACAATACTGCAGGGAACTGTTGAGGGTGGAAGAAGCAGAGGAGGACAAATAAAGACATGGACAGATAGCATCAAGGAATGGACAGGGCTAGATATTTCCACACTCATCCGCATCGCTGAGGATAGAATTCGCTGGAGGACTCTGTGTGCTGAAGCATCCAATGTGGTACCCATACGACCCTGAAGGGTTATGGGTTTATTGATTGATTGATTGATGGCAACTTGCATCATAATTTGTATCTTCTTTTATCAGTTTTTGAAGTTGGGTTATGAATCAGCTTAACAGTATAAATTTGACCCATACGTACTCAGCTCCCTAGTTAGTGGTTGACCACAAACCACCTGACTTGTGTCATCTTCTTCATGTACTCCATAATGTTCGTGGCATTCCTTGAGTTCACCAGTGCTTGAGCCCTATTTCCTAGTGGTAAAGTGACCAAATAATTTTTTCATTGCAAATCACAGAATTCACACTTAGAATGCCTGGTTATCGAGTAAGTGGCTTATTGTTATTACATAATCTCAGCTACAAGAAAATTAACTTATAAAGAGTAAATGTGTTACTTGATCCAAAAATAACAATCTATGTTTTGCAGCTTCTAAGTAAGTCACTGACCATGAGAAAATGGTCGAGCACCAATAAAAATGTGCATCATGTTGTTGAGGGTCGGTTGTGATGGGTCAAATCCTACTGGTAAGTTAAATTCAGAAATGTTCAATTTTAAAGCAAAATTGCTGCCATCTCTGACCCATTGAAGTGTATGCCATTGCCCATCAGAGACTTCTGTTATGTTCCAAACAGTTTCTGAAACAACAAACATAAAAATAAGAAAATGTATGATTTAGTATTTACTGTAAAATATTCTGAAACATTTTACTGTAAGTATCACACGTGCTGAAGGTATAATAAAACCCAAGCTAGCAAATAAACAGATGGTATATAGTGATAAACAGATGGTAGATAGTGATAAACAGATGGTAGAGAGTGATAAACAGATGGTAGATAGTGATAAACAGATGGTAGATAGTGAGATGGTATACATACATGGAGTCTTGTTTACTAAGTCAATTGCATTTTGGTTATTAGTTTTCAAGATGGCAGAGAGTGGCAGTGTTATTGTGTGGAGGGAAATTCTTAAGAGACAATTTTTGTAAATGAATTTAAAGGGTCAGTGATGAAAAAAAATGCAACAAAGAAGGAAATCATCAGATTTGTGGTTTAGAATATTCCAAGACATTGATATTTAACTCTTTCAGGACAGAATTATTCCAGGGGTTTGAACGCAATTCATTTTAGGCTAAATCTTTGCACCTCAACATGATTTAGGCTCCCTGAAGCTTCCACAACATAGTGTTGAACCAGCTCAGCCAGTTCCAAATGTCCTGTTGAACCAGCTCAGCCAGTTCCAAATGTCCTGTTGAACCAGCTCAGCCAGTTCCAAATGTATTGTTGAACCAGCTCAGCCAGTTCCAAATGTCCTGTTGAACTAGCTCAGCCAGTTCCAAATGTCCTGTTGAACCAGCTCAGCCAGTTCCAAATGTATTGTTGAACCAGCTCAGCCAGTTCCAAATGTATTGTTGAACCAGCTCAGCCAGTTCCAAATGTCCTGTTGAACCAGCTCAGCCAGTTCCAAATGTATTGTTGAACCAGCTCAGCCAGTTCCAAATGTATTGTTGAACCAGCTCAGCCAGTTCCAAATGTCCTGTTGAACCAGCTCAGCCAGTTCCAAATGTCATGTTGAACCAGCTCAGCCAGTTCCAAATGTATTGTTGAACCAGCTCAGCCAGTTCCAAATGTATTGTTGAACCAGCTCAGCCAGTTCCAAATGTCCTGTTGAACCAGCTCAGCCAGTTCCAAATGTATTGTTGAACCAGCTCAGCCAGTTCCAAATGTATTGTTGAACCAGCTCAGCCAGTTCCAAATGTATTGTTGAACCAGCTCAGCCAGTTCCAAATGTATTGTTGAACCAGCTCAGCCAGTTCCACATGTCCAAGTTAGCAATACTGCCAGTGCTATGCATTTGGTCAAGTATGTTGATAAGGACAGCAACTGTGTGTATTTCAGTACACCAGCAAAAAAGCCCTGAGTTAAATACATATGCAATACATGTAGTGACCAGCATTATCTATATCCAAAACATGCTTTTTGGAGTTTCACATGCAGATGTGAATATTCAGACCTGCATATATTATAATGTGTCACATGCAGATGTGAATATTCAGACCTGCATATATTATAATGTGTGTATAACATACACTTCCACCCCTCCCCCACTTGTCTGCCAAAAAAATGTGCTCTGGCATAGCTGAAAACCTAGGAAAACCTATATGGAGATAGAGACTTGAAATCTCAAGGGCTAAAAAGTCATACATAACATATACATAAATCTGAAGTAGAGAGAAGGAAAACAATTGTAGGCTACTGTTTTATTTACCGGTATTTTTAGGTACAAAACATATTATGCAAAATATGGGGACTACTCTCCTAATACTTTTGTAATTATCCCATGGTTTCATTTTTTCATGTGCCTAATATTGAAATAATGATCTTTAAAAAGGCAAATTTAGAGCAACTTGTCATTGTCAAAATGGTTGAATTTTCAAATAGAGTGTTCCGGTACTTAACTATTTACTAATGTTGTGTAAATGTTTTTATAAATGGAAAATATCAATATTTTTTAGGGGTGGGGGTAAAAGTCACAATGTTAGGTTGCTATGACTTCTTGCCACACAAAAATGTATTTAACTTACACTTCTGACAGTTTGTATCTTATACAATATATTTAGTCAGTTAATATCAATCCCAAGTTGTTAATATTGAATGTTATGTATTAAGTGTTTGTATGCAGGCATGATTCCTTGTCAAAAACAATACTGCCCGTGTGTTGCCCAGCCAGAAAGGGGAGCAAAGAATAGCAACACTGTTTACCTTCCATGCATGTTGTAAGAGGCGACTAAGGAGGTTATGGGATGGAGTTGGCTGTTCCATCCCATATAGGGTCAGTGACCCACAGCCATCCTGAAGTCGGATGTGTCAGGCTGAAAGGTGCAGATATCGCAGCAATGCTGTAAACCATGACAAATCGCATTCCGTTCTCCGGACTACATCCTGCTAATCTGCAAGAGTTTGAGAATGAACACAGAAGAAGAAGAAGAAGAAAAAACAATACTGCAGGAAACTGTTGAAGGAGGAAGAAACAAAGGAGGACAAATAAAAGCATGGACAGACAACATGAAGGAATGGACAGGACAAGATTTTTCCACCTGCATCCGCATCGCTGTGGATAGAATTCGCTGGAGGACTCTGTGTGCTGAAGCATCCAATGTGGTACCCTTACGACCTTGAAAGGTTACGGGTTTATTGATTGATTGATTAATATTTTTTCCAACACAGAAAAAGACCACACCAAAACATGGTACAAGTGAGATAACTTAAATCAAGCATCACAAATAGATTTTATACTCATCAGACACAACCAAAAGTGATACATCACAGAGACAAGAGTACTCCCTAACATCAAAATAGATACAGACCCACAGACCAGTCCTACAGATAGAGAGATAAGTACAACAAAGGAAGAAACCAACCAGACAAACACAAGATCTAGGTGTCAACTTTCATAAACTACAGAACAAAACTTCTTCTTCTGCGTTCATTCTCAAACTCCTGCAGATTAGCAGGATGTAGTCTGGAAAACAGAATGTATTGTGTCATGGTTTACAGCATTGCTGTGATATCTGCGCCTTTCAGCCTGACACATCTGACTTCAGCATGGCTTTAGGTCAGTGACCCTATATGGGATGGGACAGCCAACTCCATCCCATAACCTCCTTAGTCGCCTCTTACAACATGTATGGAAGGTAAACAGTGTTGCTATTCTTTGCTCCCCTTTCGGGCCCTGCTAACACACGGGCGAGAACGCTACAATCTACATTAAGCAATGACTAAAGTTTATGACAAACTACCTAGCACTATTGACAACATACATAATCAATGGGAAATTTTCAAAACATCAATGACAAACAATCTAAAATGGTATGTAGGTAGTTAATGAGTTTGCCTCTCTTTTGAAGAGGGGTGCTCTTTCAACCAGCGGACAAAGTCCAATTAGGTTATATCAGGACACACTATCATAAAATATTAGAGGTAACAAAGACCTGAAGATAAAACCTCAAGGGGAACAATCTAAAAAATGTGTTTGTTGTTTGTTTATTACTGGATTTGCCTTTCTTGAGAAAGTCACTTCAACCGTGAAATAATTTTCTTTGGTTATATCGGGGCATATAAACCTTATGTCTCACCAAAAATAAAACAAAAGGTGTAAAAGAACTGTGTTGTGGTATAATAAAATCAAACAAGCAAATAATAAAAAAAATATTAAAACCTACCGTACATTCTTCTCTCAATTTCTGCTGTAGTTGTCCAACTCTCACACATATATACAGGAAATAAAGACAACAAACCTGGAGTAAAACTTGAATAAACTTGAAGCATTCCATTGTTAATACGAAACTCAATAAAACTTGTTGCTTCCCCTGTCAATGAGAGAAACTGTAGCAACATTAATGTAGAGGTCATTTTCCTTGTCCGAAACTCAAATCTACCATTCTGTCCGAATGAAATCATTGTTCGGTTTAACTGTATCAAGGAATAGCTGGAAATTCCATCAAATGTTGATGCTGAATCTACAAATAAAAAAGACAAGGATATTTTTAGTTGTCATAAAAATCACAATTTCAGCAAAAAGTCTAGTTTTAAAAAGTTGTAAAAAGTCTAGTTTTAAAAAGTTGTAAAAAGTCTAGTTTTAAAAAGTTGTAAAAAGTCTAGTTTTAAAAAGTTGTAAAAAGTCTAGTTTTATACAACTTATCATTATCATCATCATCAAGTGCTGTCTTCACATCACAGGTTGGCTACACCAGACTTTAAACATTCTCTTTCTCTTGCCTTGATGCTGCACTCTGCTAGATTGTATCTTTATCTAATCATCATCATGTGCCATGCCTGCTGGCGTAGGCGACCATGGCTTTCCACAGCTCTCCATTTCTAGTATTATGTATCAAGATCATTGTTGTTTTCCTGTCGTGCCAGGTTCTTAAACTGTCTTATATTTTCTCAATTTATTGCCCTCTGTCTCTGGTGCCTTCAATCTTGCTTGTTGTGACTATGTTCTCCAAACCTGCCTGTCTCATGAAGTGGCCAAAATGTGAAGATTGTCTTGTTCTTATATTATTGACTAAGCTCTGTCTCACATTTGACTCAACATCTCTACATTAATTTTCCTGGAAATCCATGGCATTCTCAGCATTCTTCTATAGAATCACATTTCTACTGCCTCTAATTTCCCATTTCCTGTATGTTTATCGTCCAAGACTCGCATCCATATGTTAGTATGGGAGTTATATAGCACTGCAGAACTCTCTTTCTCACCTCTAATGACAAGGTCATATTGCGCAATATATTTTTCATTTTTCTAAATGTTGTTTTTGCCTGCCATATTCTGCTTCTTATTTTTGTTGAACTTCTTCCACCTACTGTATTGCATGTCCAAAAATTTATGCTCATCTAACATTTCTGTTTGTGGCTGTTAAGTTTTGTATTTTGTTGTTACAATTCTCATATTTTTCTATTGTAGGCCTATATGGATTCCACATTCAATTATATTTTTTTTATATCTTATATGACCTTCCATAGCTAATATTTTGTCTTCAGGAAGCTTGTGCCTAAATAATTTTGCAGACCAAAAATTTAGCCTAAAATTAATTATGTCCAAACCCCGAGAATATTTCCATCCTCAAAGAGTTAATAATAGATTAACATTTTCATTTTCTTGTTTTATGTTTGACTAACTCTAACCTTGTCAAGTAATCAAATATTATCAATGTACTTATATATTCATATTCTGTATCCATTCCTCTTTCCAATGATTTATTATACATACACTATCAATATTATTATGTCAAGTAATACAATAAAAAACACATGTAAGGAAAATTGACTACACCTGAAAATTAATTTGTTCCACATCTAAAAATAATCAATCCATGAAAGAGTTAAATAAGTAACAAAACAAAAAAAAGAAACAAAATTTAACATATAAAATGACACACTAGTTTAGAAAGTTTAATCTAGAGTGAAAATTTCCAGGCAAGAAAACAAGAGGCAGACCAAGACTACAATGGACATATGACATCGAAGACATTCTGAACATGACATTAGAAGAGGCGGCTGGGCAGCTTGCACAGAACCAAGAGGCTTACGGAGTGGCAATGAGGACAACATTCTGTAAAGGAAATGTCACTTAGATAGGTACTTCTTACTTCACATCTCCCACTCTTAATAATTTGGACAGCTAGTGTTTCCATCTCCTAACCCTACCCTTTAAGAAAATTATTTACCTTGAGAGCAGTCAGCCCCAGTGTAACTGTCTCCACAGTTGCAAGTTGCGCCAGTCCAGTTTGCTACACAAACCCCACCATTTTGACACGTTGTGTTTAGACATTCCTCATCCTTTTCACAGCCAGGCCTAGCTTTTGGTGGATCATTAATGGACACAGGTGTACTTGTGGACAGGTTAAGAGGTATTCCGTTAATTACGATGTCCCGAATACACCCTTTGATGCTGTGTATGTAAAATATAAATAAAAACATTAAACATTGCAAACTTTTCACACCATTGAAGCATAATCCTATAGGAAATATAGTGTTAGCTGCTAGGGGTGATGTGGTCATCATTTAAATATATATAGAATATAGTGTTAGCTTTGGGGGTGATGTGGTCATCATTGAAATATATATAGAATATAATGTTAGCTTTGGGGGTGATGTGTTAAATATTGCACCAGCTGCCTTTACTTTCTTGAAAAAAGTTTATCATAGAATTGTTTTTGTCAAATAGGGAAAGTAAACTCTGAATCACCAGGAAAAGGAAACCAGTGCATTAATCACATTACTTCCCTAACATTAGTGATAAAATTTGCATTAATATGTTCCATCATCTTCATGACCAGGTCTAGATAATGAAGTCTAGATAATGAAGTCTAGATAATGAAGTCTATATAATGAAGTTCTTATATTTTCAGCATTATCTTATAGCATGCCTATATATTTTCATCATATTGTCAGCTCTGTGGTACAGCACAGGACAGGTCTCAAATTTTCTCTAGATGTTTATTCAATATTTGTGAAATATTTCAATTATTCAGTGAATCCACTTCTCCAAAGCAAGTCTAAAATATCCCAACTATTCAGTGTAGCCATATCACTAAATACAAGTATAAATATCCCAATTATTCAGTGTATCCACTTCTCCAAAAACAGGTCTAAATGTCTGGCTTATCTATTAAAAAAGTGAATGAAAAAAAAACACAATACAGCATTCTAACCTCTGAACTGGCATTGTCCCATCTGCTCCTCTCCATTTGTCTGTAGAAGATCCTTCAAGAAGAGCCCCAAAAAATACTGAACCTTTAATCATTACTTCAACACCTGTTGTTCCAGTGTCTGTACTTAGTGAGGCTGATGTATTGGAAATCACTGTTTATAAAGTTATGAAAATATTATTATCTTAATTTCAAAGATTGTAATGATCTAAAGTTTCAAGCAGTAAAATTGTTATCAAACAGTCTACAGCTTCAAGTAAAATTGTTCTCAAACAATCAAACAATCTACAGCTTCAAGTAGTAAAATTGCTCTCAAACAATCAAACAATCTACAGCTTCAAGTAGTAAAATTGCTCTCAAACAATCAAACAATCTACAGCTTCAAGAAGTAAAATTGCTCTCAAACAATCAAACAATCTACAGCTTCAAGTAGTAAAATTGCTCTCAAAGAATCTACAGCTTCAAGTAGTAAAATTGCTCTCAAACAATCTACAGCTTCAAGTAGTAAAATTGTTCTCAAACAATCTACAGCTTCAAGTAGTAAAATTGCTCTCAAACAATCTACAGCTTCAAGTAGTAAAATTGCTCTCAAACAATCTACAGCTTCAAGTAGTAAAATTGCTCTCAAACAATCTACAGCTTCAAATAGTAAAATTGCTCTCAAACAATCAAACAATCTACAGCTTCAAGTAGTAAAATTGCTCTCAAACAATCAAACAATCTACAGCTTCAAGTAGTAAAATTGCTCTCAAAGAATCTACAGCTTCAAGTAGTAAAATTGCTCTCAAAGAATCTACAGCTTTAAGTAGTAAAATTGTTCTCAAACAATCAAACAATCTACAGCTTCAAGTAAGATTGTTCTCAAACAATACAAAAAATCCTTAGGTATTTACACATTTTTGCATGCATAGGCCATGGACAAGGATTTTCTAAGTCTCTATACTTGAATATGTTCTCAGCATCATTCCATATGACTCCCATTTTGTCAATTCCTTCATGTTATCTCTTCTCTATATGTCATACCCTTCAGGATTTCTCTTCTCTATATGTCAAATATTTCAGGATTTCTCTTCTTTATATGTCAAATATTTCAGGATTTCTCGTCTCTATATGTCAAATATTTCAGGATTTCTCTTCTCTATATGTCAAATATTTCAGGATTTCTCTTCTCTATATGTCAAATATTTCAGGATTTCTCTTCTCTATATGTCAAATATTTCAGGATTTCTCTTCTCTATATGTCAAATATTTCAGGATTTCTCTTCTCTATATGTCAAATATTTCAGGATTTCTCTTCTCTATATGTCAAATATTTCAGGATTTCTCTTCTCTATATGTCAAATATTTCAGGATTTCTCTTCTCTATATGTCAAATATTTATTTCAGGATTTATCTTCTCTATATGTCAAATATTTCAGGATTTCTCTTCTCTATATGTCAAATATTTCAGGATTTCTCTTCTCTATATGTCAAATATTTCAGGATTTCTCTTCTCTATATGTCAAATATTTCAGGATTTCTCTTCTCTATATGTCAAATATTTATTTCAGGATTTCTCATCTCTATATGTCATATAATTATTTCAGGATTTCTCTTCTCTATATGTCATACCCTTCAGGATTTCTCTTCTCTATATGTCAAATATTTCAGGATTTCTCTTCTCTATATGTCAAATATTTATTTCAGGATTTCTCATCTCTATATGTCATATAATTATTTCAGGATTTCTCTTCTCTATATGTCATACCCTTCAGGATTTCTCTTCTCTATATGTCAAATATTTCAGAATTTCTCTTCTCTATATGTTCCTAGATCTTCTAGCAATTTATTTTTTGGTTTTTGGAGCATGTTCCTAACCCATTTCCATTTTTCTCACTAAAATTGGCTTGTTCGTCTTCATATTTTTTCATTTATGATCAAGTCCTGCCACCTAATGTTTAATATTCTTTCTGCAGCAGCCACAACCAAGTAGCAGTTTTGACAGGCCAAGAAAACTAGATGAGGGTAACTGAGGGGTTCCAGCCTAGAGGTAAAAACAGGGCATGTCTGCCCAAACATGTCAAACCTGGATATGGTGGATGGAACGGATAAAACATCTGATATGTTCAATGGACTGGAAGACACTTGCCAACAGAGTATTGTGAAATATAAAGGACTTTGTGAGACATAGAATACTCTGGTCATCCACTGCATCCTGATCTATTTCCAGTCCTCTTGATTTATCTTGTCACTGAAACACTGTTGAATCAGGAAGAAAAAGTGTGGACAATGAATGGCACAATTCTTTACTGATTTCAACAAATGTTTGTAGTTTATTCTGTAGTGTTTTTGTCCTTTTCCATGTTCCTGAACCACACAAAAGTACTGGATTTTGTATCATTTTGATCGATCATTTTGACCCACTCGTATTTTGATCATTTTTGTATAGTTTAGAGGAGCCAGTCTTCTTCTATGTTCAGATTTTTCAGACATTGCGTTAGTTCATTTTTCTTTCCATGATATTCTTAGGACCTTTCTATAGCATTCATTTTGAATGCAGACAATTTCTTTTCCATTTCCTTAATGTCTCTAGTACAAATTGAATGGTTAATCCTCATTGCCCACATCTGACAACCATATGTTCCCATTGGAAGGATATAGCCTCTTAGTAGTTATAACTTTGTTTTTCTGTTTCCTCCTTGCCATAGATTGTTCATCTGTAGTGTTTTTTGCAGTGCATTTGCTAATCTCTTTCTTATCTCTGCCGAGCAATCTCCTGTGGTGTTGATGGTTGATCCTAGATATTCCAAGTTGTTTACATTTTCTAGTTGCTTTTTGTCAATGACTATTTTAGGTGTAATTTCATCTCTGCTTACATGCATTATTTTGTCTTTTTTGAATTGAGAAAAAGGTTTCGTGCCTCGCTATGATGTTTTACTGACATAATCATTTGTTCTAAACTTGTGTGGCTCCTTGATATTAGTGTGATGTAAAGTAAAATCCTCCATTTCTTCAATCCCATCATCAATATGAATTGTCCAGTGCAATCTTAAATAACTCCTAAAACAAGAATCTAACAATCAAACTATACTAAATCAAGTATCCAATAACCAAATTATACTAGAACAAGCACATAATAACCAAACTATACTAGAACAAGCACATAATAACCAAACTATACTAGAACAAGCACATAGTAATCAAACTATACTAGAACAAGCACATAGTAATCAAACTATACTAGAACAAGCACATAGTAATCAAACTATACTAGAACAAGCACATAGTAATCAAACTATACTAGAACAGGCACATAGTAATCAAACTATACTTGAACAAGCACATAGTAATCAAACTATACTAGAACAAGCACATAGTAATCAAACTATACTAGAACAAGCACATAGTAATCAAACTATACTAGAACAAGCACATAGTAATCAAACTATACTAGAACAAGCACATAGTAATCAAAATATACTAGAACTAGCGCATAATAACCAAACTATACTAGAACAAGCGCATAATAACCAAACTATACTAGAACAAGCGCATAGTAAACAAACTATACTAGAACAAACATATAGTAATCAAACTATACTAGAACAAGCATATAGTAATCAAACTATACTAGAGCAAGCATATAAGAAATTGTGAACACTGTCACCTATTGTATAGGCTCCACCAGAAACCGTTATGTTAACCATAACCCAGTCTTGAAATTGAAGGTTCTTGCCCCCTTTTAAGGTGAGAACATTGCTACTGTTGTTGAGCACCAAACGAGTAATGAGTTGTCCATCTTCCAAGCTGATCGCCAAGGAATCCATTGAAACCTGTGGATTATATTGATTATTCGATCTTTCAGCACTAAAATCGGTAGGCCTACATATAGGATTTGTATGCACTTGTGTAATATGGATTCTAATATATGAATGTCAATCATGGACAATTTACAAAACAGGAAAATGGAAGATTTAGAGATGAGGTTCTATAGAAAAATGCTGAGAGTGCCATGAACAGTTAGAAAAACTATTGGGGTAATGAGATGCTGAAAAATTAAATACAAAATGAACTTTACTTGTAACATTTGAAATAGACAATCTGTATTTATTACTGTTATTTTGTTGTTATATTATGAGATTGGAGGGAGGATGGTGATGTAATGTAAGATTAAAGCAAAGAAAGACAAGATGTAAGATTGAAGCAAAGAGAGATAAGACAAGATGTAAGATTGAAGCAAAGAAAGACAAGATGTAAGATTGAAGCAAAGAGAGATAAGACAACATGTAAGATTGAAGCAAAGAAAGACAAGATGTAAGATTGAAGCTAAAAAGAGAGATAAGACAAGATGTAAGATTGAAGCAAAGAGAGATAAGACAACATGTAAGATTGAAGCAAAGAGAGATAAGACAAGATGTAAGATTGAAGCAAAGAGAGATAAGACAAGATGTAAGATTGAAGCAAAGAGAGATAAGACAAGATGTAAGATTGAAGCAAAGAGAGATAAGACAACATGTAAGATTGAAGCAAAGAGAGATAAGACAAGATGTAAGATTGAAGCAAAGAGAGATAAGACAAGATGTAAGATTGAAGCAAAGAGAGATAAGATGTAAGATTGAAGCTAAAAAGAGAGATAAGATGTAAGATTGAAGCAAAGAGAGACAAGAACATGGTAGATTGAAATAAAGAGAGACAAGACAACAGGTAAGATTGAACAAAAAAATAAACAAGACAACAGGTAAGATTGAAGCAAAAAAAGAGACAAGACAACTGCATGAGAAAATTCACATCACAACAAGACAGAGACTACAATGTTCTTGATTCTTCTGCTTCTTGTTTCAATCACCTCATGATATCTGGCCATGATATCTAATATATCTGCACAGCATCTCAAGATGTCTGGTATATCTGCAGCATTGTCTCTAGTACAAATTGAATGGTTAATCCTTAATGTCTCTAGTACAAATTGAATGGTTAATCCTTAATGTCTCTAGTACAAATTGAATGGTTAATCCTTAATGTCTCTAGTACAAATTGAATGGTTAATCCTTAATGTCTCTAGTACAAATTGAATGGTTAATCCTTAATGTCTCTAGTACAAATTGAATGGTTAATCCTTAATGTCTCTAGTACAAATTGAATGGTTAATCCTTAATGTCTCTAGTACAAATTGAATGGTTAATCCTTAATGTCTCTAGTACAAATTGAATGGTTAATCCTTAATGTCTCTAGTACAAATTGAATGGTTAATCCTTAATGTCTCTAGTACAAATTGAATAGTTAATCCTTAATGTCTCTAGTACAAATTGAATGGTTAATCCTTAATGTCTCTAGTACAAATTGAATGGTTAATCCTTAATGTCTCTAGTACAAATTGAATGGTTAATCTTGATTCAGGATACTGGAGATAGTTGTGGACAATTTTAATAACAAATATCAGTCAGCGTGGCACATTTTCTTCTTCTTCTTTCGTTCACTTGAAACATGTCTATATCTGTAATTCTGTCTCCTTAATAAAACTCACTGTCTTTTGTAGTTCATACAATGTCCCATAGAGCTTTGATTCCAGTGTTGTTTCCTCTGGCCAATATGACTGCCTCAGCGTTTCATGCTCAGAACACTCTTGAAGTATATGTTTGGCACTCTGTGCTGCCTGTCCACATGTACACATGGCCGTGTTGCCAATCTTGAACTTTGTATACATGTGACTGCGGAGTCGGTTGTGTCCTGTTCTGAGACGTAGAATTATAACTTGTTCTGATCTGTTCATATTGTGATAGTCATCTTGTGTTGGTGTTTGTGGCTTTCTTATTGACTTGATCATCTGTTTTTTCTGATGGTAGGTGATTGGTATATCTGGTTGGTCTTCGGCAGCACCTTCCTTAGCCAGTTGGTCTGCTTTTTCATTTCCTGGTATTCCACAGTGAGAGGGTATCCACTGCATGGTTACCCTATACTGGTAAGACAATTCGCTAAGTAGTCTTTTTAAGTCTGTTAGTTTTCCAGACTGGAGAGCTTGAAGCACTGACCTTGCATCTGTCAGGAATACCACAGGCTGTAGGTCAGAGTTGGAGTTCAGCAGTTTTTTAGCTGCCACACTAATTGCCTGGATTTCTGCATCATAATTATTGCAGAATTTTCCTGTCGGTGTTCTGATTGTATCTCTAGGCTTGTGTGGATATTCTATATATACACCTGCACCTCCATTCCTCACAGCATTCTGTGCTGACCCATCTGTGTACACTCTGACCCATATATCTTGTGGATATTCCTCATCAAGGAAACTGAGGGTGACTGTCATTCGCTGCACACTGTTCTGTTCGTCCTCGCTTAGTATTCCTTTCACATGGGTCTGAATGTATATTGGCATTCCATGGCTTTCACTCCATGGGGTTTGCTCTGGTACAGACCTTAAGGGGGTGTCAACTTCAGGTAGGTCTGTAAGTTGTCTACGGAGTCGTTTAGCTTGATGGATAAAGCTGCTCCTTTTCAGTCGTCCCATTGCTAGATTTTGGAATCTTTCCTTCATTGGATGACTTGGCATACACTGAAACTTTTCTGCTTGAATTAGTACTTTTGTGTCTCTGCGTTCGCCAAGTGTTTGCATTCTTCCCATTTTCTGCATCTCTGCTATGGGTGTTGATTTCATTGCTCCCAACATTATTCTAAGTGCCTGGTTTTGCACTTTATCTAGATCTTGTAATGTGGTGTTTGATGCAGGACACCACGCAGCTGAACCGTATTCCAGGTGTGGTCTTATGCCTTGCTGGTAAACTTTACTGAGTATATTTCCACTGGCTCCCCATGTGGTTCCACTTAGTTTTCTCAGGATAGCTAGCTTCCTCCTGGCTTTTGTTGTTGCTTTGTTTATGTGCTGCTTCCATGTCAGCTTATCATCAAAAGTAACTCTGAGGTATGTGGGTTGTTTGTCTTCTTTCAAGAGCTCTCCATCTATCTTGATATGACCAGCTTTTTGTTTTGGTGAGAGGGTAAAGAGTGTAGTGCTGCACTTATCTGTGTTAATGCTGACGCACCATCTATTAGCCCATAAGGTTAGGGCATCGATAGCTCTTTGTATTTGTTTAGTGGCCACTGTCGCATGTTCTTCCGTGCACCAGATCACCAGAGCATGGCACATGATGATGATGATCTTCTAGCACAATGGTTCTTAAACTTTATCTTACTTGTAGTCCCCTTTCAGGTGACATTTGTTCGCAGGCCCTCAACATGTCTTTAACTCATCTACTATGAAGTATTTTTAATGTTTTGTGGATTTTTATTTTGCACATCCATCATCGGAACAAGAAATAGTAGTTCTAAATGTATTTAAATTATAATGTAATGTATATATATATTTTAAACATAAATGGACAGAGAATGGTGTTATCACAAGTTTTATTTTTAAGGAATTTTTTTATATTTTTGAAAAATTAATTTTTTAAATAAAATATAATGTATAAATTGATAATAAAAAATAATTTCAGAAAAGAAATGTGAACTTAGTAAAATTCCAAATAAATAATTACCATTAAAACTGTATGAGCTGTGTAGATAATTTAATTATGAACACAAAAACTTTTAGTATATAGGCACAGTGTTTCAATTATGTTTGTTATTTACAAAATATTAGTCCCGGTTCTCTTGAACTTTGTTTTGTGTAGTGTAATTTGTATGTTTTCTTGTTTGCAAATCATAACCCTCTAGTTTTAGTGATACTTTGTTGTGTCTAAGTGGAACGTTCTAAAAACCTGTGTTTTGCGTACGTAAAATTGAGATTTCAAGGTAGAACTAGAACTTTGATTAATATTTTTCATAGAAGATGGAGTTATAGCATAAGTTGAAACTTTTAAATCTTCACAACATAGCTTTTGTACCTATATTCTCAGTAAATGTCAGGTTGGATTTCAATAATTGATGTGGCCAAACTAAATAAAATAGTTATACTTGCACGAAACATAAGTGCACTCAAACACACACACACACATATATATATATATATATATATATATAAATAAAATATAAGGAAACATTATGTCACACTTTCAAAACTTATCAATAAATTAACAAAATTGATATGAGAACACATAAAAATGATGTCAGATGTAGCATAGACATATTACACTTTCAATAGGAACTATTCTTCTGTCCATGTAAATAAAGAAAACTATTAAATGGTTGCTGATCCAGCAGTCTATGGACTCACGCCCTTTGTCACAATGTCATTAAAATGGCATTATATTTCTGGGGAGTAAACTATTAAATAAAACAATAAATGTAGATGCGTACACATTGCTTTATCGACTACAGGTATGTAATTTGATCGAATAATTGATCCTGCGTAGCAAGACAGTTAACACATAAAAAATTGTTTTTTTTAGCTTTGTTCAAGGATTTTAGAAAATTATTAATCGTATTTTGACTCTATATCTGAAACAATGCTGCAAGGAACAGGGGAGGGGAGAAAATGCTAGAGTGACAAAGAAAATCATTGAAAACATCAGGAAATGTACAGAACTTGAACCAGACATCCTTAAAATGTGCTCAAACAAGTACAAAATTAGAGGGAGCATATATTACAATCCACAGTCAAAGATCTATTTACATACAGTACACATTAAAATATCAATTTACTTACATTACACATTTAAAGATCTACTTACAGTAGGCTATTGGCCTACATTCAAAAATCTATTTACTTATAGTACACATTGAATGATCTACTTACATCACCTGTGTGGCAACCAAGACCTGGATTTGTAGTTAATGGAGTGAAGAATAGGACCACTGTCTTATTTACAGACATGTCATAGGAGGCGGCTAAAGAATGTTGGGATAGGCTGACAACTTGTTAACTATGAACAAATCATCATTGCTACGTCTTGTCTCAATTTTGTACTTTTGTCTTCTATCTTGTGACAGACTTGTAGGTGGCGGGGAATGTTAGGTGTGCCATCACTGCAGACTTTTGTGACAGACTTGTAGGTGGCGGGGAATGTTAGGTGTGCCATTACTGCAGATGAGTTAACAAAACTGCCAGAAGAATGATGAGATAGTTGGCACAAGTGTGTGTGTTGTGTTTCTAGTAGGACTTGGTAATCCTGAGGTGCTGGCACACTGGAATGCCTTCCTTCAGTGATTAAACATGCATTCATAACACACAACACCCCCCCCCCCCCATTATATGAGTGTCACCTCAGTTACAAAACTGAGAAGGACATGTACTTTTGTCGGAAAGGCAAAAGCTCACATTTTGATTGGCTGTCAAGCTCACAGCTAATGGGATTATTACATCATCATCATGTGTCAAGAGCTACCTGCTCACAGCTAAAGAGATTAATTCATCATCATCATCATCAGATTAAAAACACATTTAAAGATCAATATACACCAACAATTCAAACATCAATATACACCAACAATTCAAACATCAATATACATCAACAATTCAAAGATCTATATACACCAACAATTCAAAGATCTACTTACTGTGTACATTATCAGCCCGCTTGCAGTGGCAGCTGTGAACATGAAACTAATCTCAGAAATCAAAAAGTCCATGTCAAAATGGAGCATTGAATTAGTTTCAAAGTGAGCCATGTTCTGAAAACTACAATTGGCTCCTGAGAATCCTGGCATGCATTCACAAGTCTTATTGACCCACAGGTCTTGGCATGTTCCACCATTAACACAAGCATCATCTGAACAAGGCTCATGTGTGGCACAACCAAAGCTTGGAGCTGCTGAAATTGCTGTGCCAGATGATGAAAACTGAGATGCTTCTGCTAGATTAACTGGGCGGCCATTTATCATCAGGTTCTGAATATGAAACAAGAAGATAATTGTTAATGTTTGATAATTTTGGCTGGGGGGGGGGGGGGGGAAGAAGAGGTGGACAGTATCATGGAGTAGAGATTTGACAAAGATCTCTCGCCCCAAGTTCAAATATTTAAGGGGGGTGATTGTAAGTGGGTCATCAAGGTGTATTAGTATTTTCCCTGTTTTATCTTTAATTACTTTTAGTGCTGGTCTGAAGTTATTTTGCTTTAATGCTTTCATTAATTCAAACATCTTTTATATGTTTCCTTGTTGTTTGTAATTTTCTACTTCCCTGCCTGCCTTGATTATGTATTGTTCTTTGTTATACTTAATTTTTGCTTAATTAGCTTTGATAATTTCCTGTATTCCTCGTTGTTTTTGTTGTTTTTTAATTTCCTTCTTTTTATGATGTTTTCCTTAGTTTCTCTTGATATAAATTCTTGATAATTCTTTATCTTTTTAGGTATGATTGTTTTCTGCTGCTTGAATGCAGATTTTGGTAAGTTTCTTTTTCAGTTCATCCGGGGTTGTTTTTTCCTCTGTATTTAGGAGTGTTTTTAATTTATTTTCTACCGCAATATTATATTCTTCAGAAATGTTTGATATGTTGAATCTCAATATGATGCTATTAATAATATAAAATATATTTATAACATAATATATATTAAAAAATAATATATAAAAATATAATATATTTATATAGCTCAATAAATTTAGCTGAAAGCAATTCGTGATCTTTATCACAGTCTGCTCCTGGTAGTGTTTTTCTTGATGTTACGCTTGATTTCCATTTCTGTTGCATTATTACATAGTCGATTTAGTTTCTCATGTGTCCATCCGGTGATTTCTATGTATATAATTTTCTTGGATGTTGTTCAAAAAATGTATTCATGATTGACAAGTTGTTTTCCATACAGAAATCAGCTAGACATTCTCCACTCTCGTTTGGTTCCCTATCCATGTCTTCCTTGTATTTTATATTCTTGTGGAGCTCTCTCTCTGCTAATTTTGGCATTAAAATCCCCTATAATTATTTTTATATCTTGTTTTGTTTATTTTGTTTAATGTTACTTGTAGTTTGTCGTAGAATCATCTATCTCTTGCTCATTTGCCACTGTTGTTGGAGCATATATTTGAATTACTAAGATATTTTTCTTTTTTTCCTAAGGGCTATCTAGTCATGCAATTTAGTTAGAAGTTACTATAACAATGGAAGTATTATCGAGTCATGCAGATTTTGTATTGTGTGCCTAATTTCATGTATCATTGGATCGGATTCTTTTGTTGTTTTGTGTATGTTTACTTCTGGGATGTGTTGTGTACGCTTGTACATGTTAGAAGTAACAATGGAAGGATTTATTGATTTACAGACATAGCTTTTTATTATGTAAAATGTACATCTTATGGTGAGGTACACTCCTTTCGACCGCGGATGTTAGTCTAATTTGGTTGTATCAGAGATTTAATCCATAAAATATAATAGTGATTGTAGTTCAGGTAATCCTGTCACCATGACCTCTGAAAGTGGCAATACTACAGGCACAGTGGGTAAAATGAAGTGGAATTTCAGGACATATAGCGTTAACCGATTTTGTGTAGTTTTCTTCTGCATATATTTTGCATATTTATATTTACCATCAAAATTAAAAGCATTTATGTACTTACCCCAAGACATCCAGCAAAACCACCAACATCTCCGACTAGATATCTCAAATATGGTGTCATTTCTGGCACCCCTCCAAAATAAACCATTCCATTAAAATTCCAAGAAGTAGCATTTTCAAACACAAGATCTGTTGACAAACAGCTGCTGCCACAAGTACTGGGATCCAGGATAACCTCTATTTTAATGCTTCCAACAGTAACTTGTAGCATATGACTGTAAGCTTTCTGATTGGTTAATGAAAATGAATTTTTAAGAAGTTGGAATCCATTACTGGCTGAGATGTATAAGACTGATTCCTCCAGCTCCACCACCAGATGTTGTAGTTGACCAGAGTCTAGAGTCTGAAAAGAAAATATCTTAGTTTTATTTATCTTAGTCTGTAATGTATTCCAATCAATCAATCTCAACCAACCAACCAATCAATCAATCTCAACCAACCAACCAATCAATCAATCTCAACCAACCAATCAATCAATCAATCTCAACCAACCAACCAATCAATCAATCTCAACCAACCAATCAATCAATCTCAACCAACCAATCAATCAATCAATCTCAACCAATCAATCAATCAATTAAATCCTTCCTATGGTGTTTACAAAAAAGGGTTCAAAAGTTGTAGAGGATTGACTTCACTGTACTTGGTTTCCCATATGTACTCTGTCACTCTCAACAAAGTGGCACCCACCTGCCGAGAGTACCATTTATAGCACGTAACTCTGTAGCTTCAATCGATAATTCACAGGGATCTCCACATCCTTTGAACAGTCATGGACAAGAATTCTCTATTAGTTTTGATCCGTGGATATGTTCTCAGCCTCATTCCATATGGTTCCAATCTCTGTCAATTCCTTCATGATCTCCCCTCTCCTTGTGTTCTTAGGTCTTCCCTGTTTCCTTTTTTCCCTGCTGGTTCCATGTCATTGATATTCTAGCTATATCTTTCACTGGTTTTCTGAGTATGTACCCAAACCATCTCTACTTTCTTCTTAATCTTCTTAATTTGGGTGTATGCCAGATTTTGGCCTGTTCTTTGTTTCCATATCTGTTCATTTCTGATCTTGTCCTGCTACCTAATATTTAGTATTCTACCTGAGAATCTACCAGATCTTAGCCTGTTCTTCATCTCCATAAGGTAGGTGGGGGCAAAAATCCACACTTTTTACACTTTGGTGTTATTCTAATGCCTAGATCTAACTACAGGACAGCAAAATGTCATCTGTGTACATCTTATCTGTCCATCTTACATTAATAACGTCCAATGAGCCACTAATATCTACATTTTGGAGACCCGATATTCTGAAAATTCGCTCAAATCAGCATTTTGATATTAATTTACTATCATGAATTATAAAAATCATGATGTCCGTAAAGTCAAATGAACCATTCATATTTGTGATTCTTCCAATCAAAAATAGGTCTATCTTCAGAAGCTTGTGAAAGTCTGAGATATTCATTGTGAATTTGAAAGATATTTTCATATAAACAGGTGTGTTTACGTTTTCAGTTTGTGTAACTTATTGCTACTTGTAGGCCTATTTGAAGTAATGAAATCTACATATCCTCAATTTTTTTTCAGCTAGTTAGGCTTTGGAAATGTTCCAAAATATGTTAGGTAATAATTCCAATGTTAGCTTAGATGATGATTGTAGGCCTAATAATGGAATTATTATGATCAGAATTTGATGGAAATTCTGACTCAGATTTGAGTGTTGAGCTGAGGGGGAGTTTCCAATGCAATATATATGGCTATCCCCCTATCTACATTCAAAACATGATTCAGACTTTTATATAAGGCATAATAATTTGTATTACATATAGGCCTATCTTAGGATATGTAAATAAGTCCTGGGCACTAAAATGTAGACCTAAAGAATAGAATATTGTGTGAAAAATGTATATTTTGTATGCATTTGCTGACTTAAAAACAATGTGACATTTATAAGTAATTATATATATATAAATACTTATGCATTACAAAATGGTTCAGGATATGTGCAGATGTGCTTTATTTAAAAATAAATGGATTATGATTCAGTCTTCAGGGATACAAGCTTGGGTATGTAGGCCTACACATTTCTATTGTTATTTTCTCCCATTTTCTTGTTTTTTATTAATTAAAATTGTCATAACCAATACAATATTGTTTGTAAGCAAACAAACTAAACTGAGTCTTATTGCCTATCCATTTCTTCAAATTTTGATGTCAGAATTGTTCATGTGAACAGAATAGTGAGGGAGAAATTCTAAAAATTCAAATACTACCTTAAATTACTAAAAATATTCAAAAATGTGCTCTGGCATAGCAGAAAAACCTTACTGCGGCTTCAGAAGACAAATATTTAATAAAGGGTATTGAGAGCATAAGTCTTATGTGTAGACAATAAAATTAGAGCTTATGAACTTAGGTAAATGTGGAATTTTGCCCAATTTTATGGGTCAAATATCCGCAGGAAAAAAGTGATACAAACCATTATAACAGTAATGGAGATCACCACTGCGGCAGGTCTAGAAAACCGACAGTATGTAAATGTGTGCTAAGTATAGATATGTATAATTTAATCTGGAAAAAATATTAGAATATAATTTAGTTGGTAAGTTCCATTTTAAAGCTAATTATATCATTGTAAGGTTGGATCATTGTTATAATCATATGTACTGGTCTCTCCCAGCTTTAGATCTGCAACTTCCTCATGACATTGGCATTTTATTCATACATTTTGAATGTGGTCATTTGCCTCACTAATTTGCAGGTTTTTACGCCAAATCACATTGTTGGAAATTACAATAGATTCTGATGAGAAAAGCAAAGAATCCTGACAAGATAATCTGTTTAAGAACATAACAACATAACATATAGGCCTAGGCTTATTTCAGTTTACATATTGAAAACATCATATTAATGATAATAGCAGGCAGAGTGTGAGAATATTTACCTCATTGTTTAAAATTGACTTGTCCTTGACCTATCAAACTTCATTGTGCTGAAGATTGGAATGTTGGGATCTGACAGTCACATATGATATCGGGAACACCCATAGGTTCGAAATAAACTCACTGCAGCTTTTTACCCTCTGTGGATTCCCCCCTCCCCTCCCCCCTGACTACCCTATATCTTCATGTCTGATCTTGTCCTGCCACCTAATGTTTAGTATTGGTAGCATAACATATTCAGGATGTGGCTCTGTAGTGATTTTCTAGGCAATATAAATACGTTAAGTAGTTTGCCAGTGCTTCCTGAACGGTCCGGAAGCACAATTGCCTGTTGCGGGGTTCGAACTCAGTACCTTGGCCATCACAGAGCCGGACTAATGTTTAATATTCTTCTCAAAAACAGTTATTCACAAATTTCTGTAGTTTATGCTGTAATTTGTCACTTTCCAACTAGAGCTATACATCAATACAGTTGCCACATGTGTATTAAAAAACTTGAGTTTTGCTGCTATGTATACATCATTCACTTTAAAGATTTGTGTGTTGGTTTATATATTTCACTCTCCAAATTTTGTTTGAAAGATCAAATGCTGTTCTGGCTTCATTCAAATATTAAATCTGTACCACTGTATGACTCACAAACATGGAGATCACATTTTCCAGAGAATTAGCAAGTCCATGATGAGACTGTTTTACTCAATATAGATGTAGGGTAAAATATCTCCTACTCCAGAGGGAATTTAATTGAATAATTGATAATTGATAAGACTACCATAAAATTGATTGTTGAATGATATTTACTGCAATTATTACACAAAGCTGTCGACTTATTTTTTCATAAATCTGTATTTTTAACAATTTATTTTCATATTTTAATAAAACTTCTGTCTTTAGCACACACACAAAAAAACCCAAAAAAAGATTCACTAAATATTTTTTTTGCTACATTTTTATTTTCCTCTTAATACGGTATGAGATAAAATTGTAAGTATTAGTAATAATTACTGGAAAATTTAACACCAAGTGACCTTTTGATTAAAAAAATATTTTTAATTGGGTTGGGGGAGGGAGCACCGAAATTTGTGTTAATATGGAACATCCATACTAGGTGACATTTATGTCATCATGTAGGTATTTTTGTGTATTAGCGATTAATTTTATACTATATAGTCCTTTAGTCTGCTAGTCTTAGTGAAACTACAGCAAAACTGGTGTTCTCTAAGTACAGAGAGAACGTAGCCATTTCTTGCAATATTGAGGCAAATAAAATGGTGTATTTATATCCAGTATGGGTCTTCAACAGGCTTTTGTCACAGCAGAGATCATAGGATTGGATATTAAACAGCACACCCAACCTGCCCAGTTACATCTTACAACATACATGCCAGTTAGCATTGTTACTATTCTTTGTTGTCTCTTTTGGCCCCTAGCAAAACACGGATATTCTGATGTTGATAATTAACTTCATCTGTATATCAATGAATTGTTATATTGATCAGTCCATAGTATCCCTAGCTTTCATGGTTTGGACATGTATTCTGACATGATTCCTAGTCAAAAATAAATACTACAGGGAACAGTCCAAAGAGGAAGAGCAGAGGGGGTCCAAAAAAATCATAAACAGCATGAAGAACTGAACAGGTCACAATTTTTCTTGAATAATATGCATCACTGAAGATAGAAATCACTGGAAGACTGTGTTGATGCATCAAATGTGGTACTTCTATGGCCCTAATGGTCATAGAATAATCCATATACCTAGTTTAAAAATATTCGGCATAGACTTGATAGAGGCACAGAATGCTTGCTGATGGAAAAGACAAAACAACAAATACATCATTGTGTGTTTGTTCTCTCATATGATGCTGGTAATAAAGTATCACGCTTTATCTACGGCATATAGGAATATTAGATCTAGGGTGGAAATATACATTATCCTATATTAGGACCGAAATCATATTTGTGTATTTATTGGCAGTGTGTAACAAAAACATCTGCTAAAGGAGTTGATGATGCTTGGTGTCACTCAAACCCTTTTTTGTAAAAGGGGGGGATGGTGGGGTTCCTACGTAAATCTTGATATTAAACTGAGCGACAAGCAGGGGGGGGTACTCAAACAGCCACAAATCATCCAAAGACAAGATACAAATACCCAATAAAAATGTATTTAAGTTGTTTTAAAAAAATAAAAATAATGTCCATGATCAATAACATTCCTCGAGTCAAGGCCACAGATAAGAGGGGATGTCAATTCCCTCACCCCCCCCCCCCCCCTCCAGCAAAGCAGAACAAGAATTTGAGTAGGCAAATAGTGACTATTGATTGTCAACGACAAAGTGGGCAGACCCATACATACCCCCTCCTCCACCCACCAATTGTTTGCTCAGAAGACCTTTTTATTTAATAAATCCTCTCCTTCCTGTAGGAGACATATCTTTGATCATGGCCCTTGACATTATGTAAGATTTTTATTAATTCTGTACGGTTCTTGTGAAGTTCTCATACAGTTTTTAGTCTCAACTGGTTGACATGTGATATCTATTATCAGTTTATTTATGATCCGCATCAAGGATACTGATATACATCGTTCACTTACCCCTGTTGCTACCAACAAAATTCCATCCCAAACTGTTGTCTCCATAGTGAACTGCAGTAAAATTTCATTACTAACAACAGCTACGTCTGCTGCTCTTCTCATTCTCTGACTTGCACCTCCAGTTGTAAACAGTGTCAAGGATGAAAATGTCAAGGCTGTTCTTCCATCAAAATTTGCTGTATTGATGACTTCACAAGTGTCTCCTGCCACCCCTGATGAACATACACAGGAGAAGATTGCTGGTTGTGGCTCTGTGCAGAGTCCTCCATGTTTACATGGGTTTGGTATACATTCTTTAATATCCTCTTCACAAAGATGACCTGTGGATATACAATTAAAAAAAATCATCTTTGAATAATCTAAAGATGACCTACAAATACAAAAAATATCTTTAAACAATCTATATATGACCTGCAGATATACAATAAAAGAACAACTTTGAATAACCTATAGATGACCTGTGGATAAAAAATTGAAGAACATTTTTGAATATGCTATAGATGGCCTGTGGATATACAAAAAAATAACATCTTTGAATAATTTATTATGCCTGTGTGTTGCTGAGGCCTGAAAGGTGAACAAAGAATAGTAGCACTGTTATCTGCCATGCATGCCATAAGAGGTGACTAATAAGGTTTTGGAGTGGAGTTGGCTGCCCTATTCTATATGGAGTCAAAGTGATATAGAAGCAATGCTGAAGTCAGATGTGTCTGGCAAACAGGTGCAGGCAGATATTACAGCAAAACAGTAAACCAAGTAAACTGACAACATCCTTGTAATTTACAGGAGTTGAGAATAAACGAAGAAGAATAAGAACAATTTATACAAATTTTGCTTTACCTTTGTCAGACAGTTTTATTTTTGCCTTGCAGCATCATATTCATGATTGATTGATGCCTGGGACAGGGTACTTTTTTCTGTTTAGTAAATACTAATGTTATAGATTGGTGTCTGGGACAGGGTACTTTGTTTTCTGTTTAGTAAATGCTGATGTTATAGATTGGTGCCTTGGACAGGGTACTTTGTTTTCTGTTTAGTAAATGCTGATGTTATAGATTGGTGCCTGGGAATGGGTAGTTTGTTTAGTTTAGTAAGGGGTGATGTTATGGAATCCCAGGATGTCAGTCACTCACTGATTAAACCTTTCTGTGCTCTTCCTTTGTCCAGGGCAGGATTTAGACTTGATAAAGCCCTAAGCTATTTGAGATATGGGGCCCTTTATACGTCCTTTATACATAATATATGATACTCACTCATACAATTTTTGGGGGGACCCCCCCCCATGTAAGTGGAGGCCCTAAGCTATAGCCTGTGTAGCTTATACATAAATCCTGCACTGTCTTTGTTTTTATTCTCAAAATTCTGTGTGCAAGGTAAGCAGCTTTAGATTTAACATATTTTATGTTGCTTTCTGATTTTACTTATTTCTTAATTAATATGATTTAGCTGACTGTATTGAAGCCATGCAATCATATGAACAGTGTGGTCAAAAGTGGCTGCATTGAAGCCATGCAATCATTGTAACAGACACCTATTAATTTTGGAGACACTTATTTTATATCATACCTTGAAAACCAGGAACACAAGTACAGGTAAAGTTGTTGATACCATCGATACAGGTAGATGACCCAGAACATGGGGATGAGGCACATTCATCAATATCTGTACTGCATGCAACACCTGGAATTTTGAGGCACATTCATTAATATCTAGGCCCTATACTGCATGCAACACCTGAATTTGAAAAAGGTGATAGGTCTTGAAGTTGAAGAAATTGATTATTCTAGAAGTTGAAGTTGATAGCTATAGAAGTTGAGGATGTTGATTGTTTTAGATGTTGAACAAGATGATGAAGAACAATCATCTAGAAGATAAAGAAATTTATAGATCTAGAAGTTTAGGAAGAAGAAGAATCTAGAAGAAGAACTATGGATCTAGTTGATGATATAGGCTTATCTAGAAGTTGAAGAAGTTAATAGATCTAGAAATTAAAGAAGTTGATAGGTCTAGAAGTTGAAGAAGTTGATGGATCTAGAAATTAAAGAAGTTGATAGGTCTAGAAGTTGAAGAAGTTGATGGATCTAGAAGTTGAAGAAGTTTATTAAAATAGAAGTTGATGGATCTAGAAATTAAAGAAGTTGATAGGTCTAGAAGTTGAAGAAGTTGATAGGTCTAGAAGTTGAAGAAGTTGATGGATCTAGAAGTTGAAGAAGTTTATTAAAATAGAAGTTGATGGATCTAGAAATTAAAGAAGTTGATAGGTCTAGAAGTTGAAGAAGTTGATAGGTCTAGAAGTTGAAGAAGTTGATAGGTCTAGAAGTTGAAGAAGTTGATGGATCTAGAAATTAAAGAAGTTGATAGGTCTAGAAGTTGAAGAAGTTGATAGGTCTAGAAGTTGAAGAAGTTGATAGGTCTAGAAGTTGAAGAAGTTGATAGGTCTAGAAATTAAAGAAGTTGATAGGTCTAGAAGTTGAAGAAGTTGATAGGTCTAGAAATTAAAGAAGTTGATAGGTCTAGAAGTTGAAGAAGTTGATAGGTCTAGAAATTAAAGAAGTTGATAGGTCTAGAAGTTGAAGAAGTTGATAGGTCTAGAAATTAAAGAAGTTGATAGGTCTAGAAGTTGAAGAAGTTGATAGGTCTAGAAGTTGAAGAAGTTGATAGGTCTAGAAGTTGAAGAAGTTGATGGATCTAGAAATTAAAGAAGTTGATAGGTCTAGAAGTTGAAGAAGTTGATAGGTCTAGAAGTTGAAGAAGTTGATAGGTCTAGAAGTTGAAGAAGTTGATAGGTCTAGAAATTAAAGAAGTTGATAGGTCTAGAAGTTGAAGAAGTTGATAGGTCTAGAAATTAAAGAAGTTGATAGGTCTAGAAGTTGAAGAAGTTGATAGGTCTAGAAATTAAAGAAGTTGATAGGTCTAGAAGTTGAAGAAGTTGATAGGTCTAGAAATTAAAGAAGTTGATAGGTCTAGAAGTTGAAGAAGTTGATAGGTCTAGAAATTAAAGAAGTTGATAGGTCTAGAAATTAAAGAAGTTGATAGGTCTAGAAATTAAAGAAGTTGATAGGTCTAGAAATTAAAGAAGTTGATAGGTCTAGAAATTAAAGAAGTTGATAGGTCTAGAAATTAAAGAAGTTGATAGGTCTAGAAGTTGAAGAAGTTGATAGGTCTAGAAATTAAAGAAGTTGATAGGTCTAGAAATTAAAGAAGTTGATAGGTCTAGAAATTAAAGAAGTTGATAGGTCTAGAAATTAAAGAAGTTGATAGGTCTAGAAATTAAAGAAGTTGATAGGTCTAGAAATTAAAGAAGTTGATAGGTCTAGAAATTAAAGAAGTTGATAGGTATAGAAGTTGAAGAAGTTGATAGGTCTAGAAATTAAAGAAGTTGATAGGTCTAGAAGTTGAAGAAGTTGATGGATCTAGAAATTAAAGAAGTTGATAGGTCTAGAAGTTGAAGAAGTTGATAGGTCTAGAAGTTGAAGAAGTTGATAGGTCTAGAAGTTGAAGAAGTTGATAGGTCTAGAAGTTGAAGAAGTTGATGGATCTAGAAATTAAAGAAGTTGATAGGTCTAGAAGTTGAAGAAGTTGATAGGTCTAGAAGTTGAAGAAGTTGATGGATCTAGAAATTAAAGAAGTTGATAGGTCTAGAAGTTGAAGAAGTTGATGGATCTAGAAGTTGAAGAAGTTTATTAAAATAGAAGTTGATGGATCTAGAAATTAAAGAAGTTGATAGGTCTAGAAGTTGAAGAAGTTGATAGGTCTAATTGAAGATGATAGATCTAGAAGTTTATACTAGAAGTTGAAGAAGAGAAATCTAGAAGTTAATAGATCTGGAAGTTGAAGGAGTTGATAGATCCTATGTTCAGTTCTTCTTTTGCAATTAATTTCCTATGTTTAGTTCTTTTTTTGCAATTTGTTTCCTATGGTCAGTTCTTCTTCTGTGATCAGTTTCTTGTGCTCAAAAAAGTCTATAGAGGTAGGAGGGCCACCTCCAAAATTTAGTCATCAGCACGAGATTTTCATGGTTGCCCCACAGCTTCACTTCCAGATGTATCTCCCTGGTATAGGTTTCATTCCTTTAGTCACCAACAAGTGGACATGCCTGCCAAATAGTTCTGCAGTCTGGGGACCCTATTTACATGAATATTGGTCAGTTTTGTAACTTTTATTTGAAGGAGATGTGCTTGTAGTCTACAGTGTCCTGTAGATGGGTGTGCTCGCAGACTATCTGCAAGCATGCCTGTATATTCAGTGACTCGATGAGCATGGTTATGAAAGTTCAGGCACGGTAGGCCTATATTCGGGAACAGTTGCTGTATGCAGTGAAGAATTCCTGTGTGCAGAGAGTTACTTTCATTTTGTGCTGGGACATGCGGGAGTTCAGGGCAATGAGAGAGCAGATAGGTTGGCAGCACACACTGCTACTATGGCTGTTGGTGGAGTTATGGATCGAGCAGATATTTTGAATGTCCTACGGGAAAACGCATGAACCAATGACTTTATAAGTGATGATGACTTTTGCTCCATGACTAGAATAAGGGAGTTTTATTTGAAATGTGGTGTCACTAGAAAGGAGCGGTTTCATGGGAAAGAAAGAATGATGCTCAATCAACGATATAATTGGACCATCAGTCAGCATGTACTGGTGGCTACACTCAATGAGAGATCTGAGCACCTATGGACTTGTCCAGAGTGCAGTGATGATGATCCAATGACTAACTAAGTGTCCTGTGCTGAGCCTAAAAACTGTAGTTAGCTGATGCAGGCATTCAATAACATAAAAACTTGCAACCATTTGATGTTACTTTTGATCACATAGCCCAATATGATTGCATGATTTCAATATGGAGATTAATTTCAGAAATAACCAAAACATGAAACATCTGATATTTTATTTTACAAACCTTTGTATCCTGGCAGACACTGGCATTGAAAACCATTCAACAAATCAACACATGTAGCGTTGTTCTGACATGGTGCATAACTGCATTCATTGATCTCAATTGAACATGTCTGACCTGTAAATATAAAAATGATAAACAATGTCACTAATAGAGGAATAATCTACATATTCTCAACTGCAATATACGGATGTCAATCGTGGACAATCATCAATGAGGCAAGAAACACAATTTCATCAACAATGAAATTCTGTAACAATTGTTACAAAGGAAGAATATGAATACCTTTGATTAAAAAGATCACCAATAGGGACAGTTCTGAGAGACCAATAAGGACAGTTTTGAGAGATTTGAAAGTAAAATAAAACTGGCTAAATAACAAGTTCTCTGTATAAAATTACACCAATTTAGTCATACAGTTATATCAAACAACACAACAGCCTAGAAAAGACATGGGGGACAAAGATGCCAGGGCAATGGAAAAGAGGTAGGCCACAAAGACCACCTGAACATGACACTCACAAAGGCAGTAATACTGACACAAGTTCAACAGAAGTTTTGAAAGGCTGTAATGACTGTTAAATCCTGTCCAGGATATGCTACCTGATGATAATGTGTAGTGGACATACATTTTGTGAACACTTTTATTAATTCAGATTTGCTAGACCAACTGTTATTCTCATTTTTGTGTGGATAAGGGAGACAAATAGCATAGTAGCCTAGTTGTAAGGGAGACAAGTAGCACAGTAGCCTAGTTGATAATAAGCTTGTTTACTATCACTGAATTATAGTATTACAGATTTGAAATCACATCTGGACAACAAAAGAATTTGGGTCATGACATTTCACCTGACATGACTGTTTTTACAGTCAATCCAGTGGTAAATTGATGCCTTTATACATGAATTAGGGAAGGTAAACACAGAA
Source organism: Meghimatium bilineatum (assembly GCA_034231615.1). NCBI lineage: Eukaryota > Metazoa > Mollusca > Gastropoda > Stylommatophora > Philomycidae > Meghimatium > Meghimatium bilineatum. The sequence goes on from CM067321.1 coordinate 6,075,454, forward strand.
ACAAAGGGAACTTATCACCACAACTTATGTTGCTGCAGCTTAGTGCATAAGATTTATCTTCATCCCCGATGACAGATTGCTGCAATCGGACCTACTTTTAAGTGAGATACTTTCAAGTTGTTTAGAGTACCTGTTGGATGTGGACACTGTTATAGCTGATGTCTGTTGGGTGCAAGTATTTTGAGAGCAGAATGAGGAATGTGTTAAAGAATGAGGAATGTGTTTCTAATGCTACAAAAAAACTGATAAAAGATAAGCTAATGATACAACAAACTGCTAAAATATAAGCTAATCTACAACAACTGCTAAAAGATAAGACAACACTTACCAGTGTAGCCAAAGTCACACTTGCAACTAAATCCATTCAACAAATCTGTGCAGGTACCACCATTTTGACATGGTATAGAGATGCATTCATTAATGTTTTCTTCACATCTTAAACCAGTCCAATAAGCAGGGCACTGACAGACATACCCATTGACAGCATCCAGGCATGTAGCATTATTTAAACATGGCTTCAGAAATGTGCATTCATCAATGTTGGCATCACAGATCGGACCTACATATGATTTAAAAGAAGAGTTTGATAGTTATTAAATTTAATTAATTTGATTATAAAATTCAATTTTTTGCATAGGCCTACACAATAATCTGGCTAGATCAAGAAATGAAAAAAAAGATGTGGGAAAAACCAGTATCAACAGGTCTACGAGAAAACAGTATCAACAGGCATACTAGAAGACAGTTTCATCAGGCCTACTAGAATATGAGGAATGTGTTATTCCTCATTTAACACATTTGGCAACTCTTATATTCAAACTACTAGAACACAGTTTCATCAGGCCTATTAGAAAACAGTTTCATCAGGCCTACTAGAAAACAGTTTCATCAGGCCTACTAGAAAACAGTTTCATCATGCCTACTAGAAAACAGTTTCATCAGGCCTACTAGAAAACAGTTTCATCAGGCCTATTAGAAAACAGTTTCATCAGGCCTACTAGAAAACAGTTTCATCAGGCCTATTAGAAAACAGTTTCATCAGGCCTATTAGAAAACAGTTTCATCAGGCCTATTAGAAAACAGTTTCATCAGGCCTATTAGAAAACAGTTTCATCAGGCCTATTAGAAAACAGTTTCATCAGGCCTATTAGAAAACAGTTTCATCAGGCCTACTAGAAAACAGTTTCATCAGGCCTACTAGAAAACAGTTTCATCAGGCCTATTAGAAAACAGTTTCATCAGGCCTACTAGAAAACAGTTTCATCAGGCATACTAGAAAACAGTATCATCAACAGGCCTACTATAAAACAGTATCATCAACAGGCCTACTAGAAAATTATCAACAGTATTACTATCTAGAAAACAGTACCATCACCAACAATTGGCAATAGCAATTCAATGAAAACTTGTGGTTGAAAATTCCCACAATCTAAGTTTGTGTTTACGTTGTCATGAAGGACAAAATGTGCACATAGAACAAAGTGTGTGCACATAGAACAAAGTGTGTGCACATAGATTGACATAGAATAATTATTATAAAGTAGAGAAATTATTGGTGAACTCTGATATTACCACATGACAGGATAAATTTCATGAACAATATTGGAATTCAGACAGTAATTCTAGTTTTGGAAACTTTCACTGATTCTAATGTAAAATTAGGCTATGAGTTTAAATATAAGAGAGATTAAACTTAGGCTATCAGTTTGAATACAAGAGTTGCCAAAATATCTGTTTCTGACATGTTTGCATATTTTTGTGTGTTTAATTGTTCAAACATTACCTTTACATAAGCAGATCCATTATTCAGTATCGAAAAAATTGTTCAAAATATTTTCTATTTGAAAATATTCAGCTTTTAAATCCTGAACTGTAATATAGTGGTGTCATGTGCTGTAATATAGTGTTATACACTTTAATATAGTGTCATGTGCTGTAATATAGTGTTATACACTTTAATATAGTGTCATGTGCTGTTATATAGTGTCATGTACTGTAATATAGTGTTATACACTTTAATATAGCGTCATGTACTGTAATATAGTGTTATACACTTTCATATAGTGTCATGTACTGTAATATAGTGTTATACACTTTCATATAGTGTCATGTACTGTAATATAGTGTTATACACTTTCATATAGTGTCATGTACTGTAATATAGTGTTATACACTTTAATATATTGTCATGTACTGTAATATAGTGTTATACACTTTAATATAGTGTCATGTGCTCTTATATAGTGTCATGTACTGTAATATAGTGTTATACACTTTAATATAGTGTCATGTACTGTAATATAGTGTTATACACTTTAATATATTGTCATGTACTGTAATATAGTGTTATACACTTTAATATAGTGTCATGTGCTGTTATATAGTGTCATGTACTGTAATATAGTGTTATACACTTTAATATAGTGTCATGTGCTGTAATATAGTGTTATACATTTTAATATAGTATCATGTGCTGTAGTATAGTGTCATGTGCTGTAATATAGTGTCATGCGCTGCAATATAGTGTCCAGCTCTGTAATATATTGTCCTGCACTGTAATATAGTGTGTCCTGCACTGTCGTATAGTTTCCTGCACTGTAATATAGTACCATATGCTGCAATATAATGCCCTGACTGTAATATATGTTCTGCACTGTAATATAATACCCTGCATTGTAATATAGTGTCATGTGATGTAATATAGTGTCAAGTGCTGTAAAATAGTGATCTGCACTGTAATATAGTGTCATGCACTGTAGCATAGTGCCTTGCACTGTAATGTACGGTATAAAAAATATGACATGAAGTATTTTTAACCTACCTGTGAAGCCAGGTAAGCACTGACAAGTGAAAGTGAGATTGTCATTTGTGCTGGGACTAATAGCATGACATGTGGCATTGTTGTGACACGGATTTGGTATACAACTTGGTAGTATTGTTGAACAGTCAACACCCGTGTACCCTGTATGGGAAAAGAAAAGGCTTACATTTTCTTCTGCATTAATTCTCAAACTTCTGCAGGTAAACAAGATGTAGTCCAGGGGAAGAAAATCTGTGTGTTTACAGCTTCACATTTCTGTGTAACACATTCATACCTATTAATTAGTTCAGATTTTCTGTATTTTGTAGAGAAAATATTCAGATTTTCATTGAATGTATCCATGGCAATACTTGAGTATTTTCATTTAGTAATGCACTCGATATACAGAATATGGACCCCACTGAGTAGGAGACTACTTCTCAAAGTGTTGCACATCACTGAGTTAGTCTAATTAGTTAGCTATCAGATCATCTTTACCCTGGCACTCCAGACACGTTCATATGTGCTCCGATATATATATATATATATATATATATATATATATATATATATATATATATATATATATATATATATATATATATATATATATATATATATATATATATATATATATATATATATATATATATATATATATATAAATAAATACCCACTGTTCTGGTTCTGTATTGGTTGCTAACTCTTCTTTTGATTCATATTTGCTGCCCATTTCTTGCAATACTATGCTTCACTCCCAGGTCCTGGTTCACTCCCAGGTCATGCATTCTACCCTTAGACACAGAAGAAAAAAAACATCCCACATCTTCCAACTGGTTAACTCCATGATTACATTAAAACTATCAGCACTGTCTATTGAACTACCACAAGTCACTGTGGCCATGCTTGCAAGTCTGTCTGCTCCTTCATTTCCTTAAACACCCAAGTGTCCAGGTACAAAAATGAAGGCAACTCTCTTCAGCATAGATTTCATCTTGAGTTTGAGTCTTGCTCAACACTGGCTCTCTGGGTCTTACTCATCTCCTAGAATTTTCTTTATTTTACTTCCCAAGCTACACATCTGAAAGCTCTTGTCCTCTAAACTCTAATTCACAAAGACCATGCCTTTTATACTATACACTCTTTTATACTATTATTATTGATACTTCTTCTTCTTCTGCGTTCATTCTCAAACTCCTGCAGATTAGCAGAATATAGTCCGGAGAACAGAATGCGTTGTGTCTTGGTTTACAGCATTGCTGCTATATCTTCGCCTTTCGGCCTGACACATCCGACTTCAGCATGGCTTTGGGTCACTGTCCCTATATGGGATGGGACAGCCAACTCCATCCCATAACCTCCTTAGTCGCCTTTTACGACATGCGTGAAAGGTAAACAGTATTGCTATTCTTTGCTCCCCTTTCGAGCCTCGGCAGCACACAGGCGAATTGAACTTATTAACAACACAAGAGACAGAAAGTTGTGGATAAGAATGATTGCCTATACCACTCGGCATGGCACTTGATTAATATCTACTCTATATTAATGTATGGCTCAGAAACATGGACAATGAACAGACAACTAGAGGACAGAATTGAGGTCCTTGAGATGTTGATATATAGACGAAGAGTTAACTTCATGGAAAGAGAAGATAACCAACAAATAGGTTTTAACAACACTTTGTATGGCAATAAGAACTGCTTTAAAAATAAAAATCAAACAAATAAAGTATTTTGAACATATTAAATATAATGACACCTTGTTGAAGACATGACACCTTGTTGAAGACATGACACCTTATTGAAGACCTTTCTTGAGGGTAAAATCAAGGGGAGATTAGCAAGAGGTAGGTAGAGACGGAAGAGGTAGGCAGAGATTCAAGTGAAAGAGAAACATCATGGGATGGACAAGTTACAGTCTAACAGATTGCACCACCAAAGCAAGAGATGGCATGCTGGAGAACAGTTTCAGCCAACCTTCATTGTGAAGATGGCACTTAATAAATGAATGAATGAATCAATCAATCACTCAATCAATCACTCAATCAATTAATCAATGTTAAAATAAAAACACACCTGTAGGGCAAATGCAGTAGGAGGAATTATCAGCATTTTCAAGACATGTACCACCGTTCAAACATGTGACCTCTGAGCAATCAAGCAAGTATGCATCACAATGTTGTCCAGTCCAATTTGATGAGCACACACATCTGAATCATTTCAACAAAATAATCATTTCAACAAAATAATCATTTCAACATGCAACATGCATTAACCATAACATAACATGCATAAATGTTCACAGCCACTACAGAAACATCAGAATGCTATATTCTCACAGTTTGAAGTTGCAGCTCCTTACAATTCCATAAGGACATGGCAACCTCATGAACTAGCAAATTGTCACACACAAGAATAACATGCACCATGTGCCTTCTATTAAAGAGACAGTAAAAACTGAAGAGTTACCTTCATTTTTGTACTTGACATACAAGAGTTAGGGGAAATAAAAGAGGGTAGTTCAATGGACAGTGTTGATATTTTGAAAGCAATGAAGAAGTTAGACAAGTTGAAAGATTGGGATGTATTTCCTTTACTGTGTCTATTGCTAGAGTACAGGACCTGGGAATGAAGTGTAGCATTGCAAGAAATCAGAAGCATATAGGAATCAAAGAGTTATCAACCAACTCAGAACGGGAACAGTCAGTTACCATACGTTGAAGTGAATACAAGATCTATGAAAGTGTCCACAGTGACACCATAATGATGATATAATGATGATATAATGATGATATAATGACTAACCAGCTAGCAGGGATGGTAGATCATCATAAATTAAACAGCTTCTAACTTCTGAGCTAAACTTCACACTGACCTGAATCCAGGGATCCTGTTGATACACTGACCATCATTAAGGCACACAGGAGGTGTGGCCAGACATTCATTTATGTCTTTGTCGCACTGATTACCACTCCATCCATCCAAACATTCACATGTGTAATCTGTTAATTAACAAAAATTTTGTTTAGTAACTTTTAAATATTGTAGTTTTTATGATAGCATCATCTTGATTTCCTTTACAGGCTACACTAATGTATGCTCTCATCTCTTTTGCACATATGAAGATCTTAGCAGCAATACACAAATACTGTACACACCTGTCCTAGTTACACACCTGTCCCAGTCAGAAATCTGTCCTAATCACATGTACCTGTCCAGGTTCACACTTGTCCTATTCTATATTCACTATAAAATATATTTCCTAGTTCACTCACTAGACATCGCTCACTAGACATTACTCACTAAACATCACTCACTAGACACCACTCACTAGACATCAATAATTCTTTTGACAGCACCTGAGACCTTTTTTTGAACCAAAGAAGATAGATTTTTTGCATGGAGGGAGGGGGTTGGGGGGTGCGGGATGGAAGCTTTCAGCTTATAGGACGATACTGGTTTTATTTATTAGTATTAATTACACACTAGTTACATACATGTCCTAGCTACCAAGGTCCCAATTAATGTCCTAGCTACTACAGTTGTCCCAATTATACATATGTCCTAACTACACTTGTCCAGATTACACACATGTCTTTATATACTTGCCCTGTTTAATTACACACATGTCCTTCCTAGTTACATTTGTCCTGATTACACATGTCTTAGCTAAATTTGTCTTGATTACACATGTCTTAGCTACACTTGTCCAGTTTTATTTGCATACATATCCTAGCTACATTTGTCCAGTTTTATTTGCACACGTCTTAGCTACACTTGTCCTGTTTTACACTTGTTCTATCTATATGTGTCCTATTTTATCGCACACATGTCCTAGCTACACATGTCCTGGGTACACACATTTTACTTACACTTGTCCTGTTTTATTGTACACATATTTTAGCTACACTTGCCCTTATGCATGTCCTAGCTATGCACATTTTAGCTACACTTGTCATGATTACACACATGTCCTAGTTTCACCTTGTTCTTACACATGTCTTTGCTACACTTGTCCTTACACATGTCCTGGCTACACATGTCCTTACACATGTCCTAGCTTGCACACATCTTAGCTACACTTGTCCTGATTACACACCCATAAAATTAACAATAGTATATATTTGACATTATACAATGAATTAATGTTGATAATTAGAGAAAGGTAATACAAATTTATAGAAAGGTAGCATTCTTGAAAATTCAACAAGTTTTTAGCAGTTTATAAACAATTTAGAAAGTTTGCAATTTTTTAGAGACAATTTGGTCATAAACAGTTCCTACCATCTGGCAACCCTGAGTTACATACCTATTCCTGTCTTAGAAATACATGTTGCTCCATTCTTGCAAGGATTGGATGAACAAGCTAGAAACTCTGTGTCACACAACGACCCTGTGAAGTTTTCTGAGCAGGAACAAGTAAACTTCTGTTGGTTTCTTCCTACACCTGCCTCTCCATTGACACTGGAATTCTGTGACACAGTACCATCATACAAAATTTCCTCACATGTTCCTCCATTCAAACAAGGATTGCTAAAACAATAGTATACGCTGGCTTCACATCTTGGACCAATGAACCCATCAGAACACTGACACTGATAAAACGTTTGATTAACAGGGTTGCATTTTCCACCAAACAGACAAGGATTTGAAGTACATGGGTCAAGACTGGTTGCACAAGTTTGGTCAGTATATGAAGGTGGGCATAAACAAGTATAATTTCCACTGTTGTTGATGCATGTGCCACCATTTATACAGAATGTGGTTCGACAGTCAAAAATGTCTGTCTCACAGAGTGTTCCTGTGGTACTTGGAGGACATTGGCAACTGAAAAAAAAGGAAGAATTAAATTAGAATTTATAAATAGTTTTATATATTATACAATTGAATATAGTGACTTAATGAATATGATTCTTCTTCTTCAGTGTTCATTCTCAAACTCCTGCTGGATCTCTCTTATTGCAGGATCACAATCCTACTAGATTTCCAGCAGGATGTAGTCCAGAGAATGGAAATGAGTTGTGTCACCGTTTTATTTGTGTCAATGGCCTGATACATCAGTTTTTGGCAGGGAATATGATTCAGAAAGTCAAAACGGTTGATGTGTGTAAGTCTATTATAACTGATTTTTGATATGGAGATGGTAATTGATCTGATCTAGACCACAGACAGAAAATGTGAGTTCTGATGCAGAAAAACTTTGACACTGAGATCCACACAAAAAGCAGAAAATGTTGATCTGTTATAGCCAATCTTTAATGTGGAGATGGCACATGATCTGATCTAGGATAAGAAAAATAACATTTCTGAGATTTATTTCAGCCAGCCTTCAATGTGATAGTTGAATGGACCTAGACAAGAAACAGTTATTATTGAAAATTTATGATGTACTAATACTTTAAATGTGAAGGCAACCCTCAATTTCATCACATCTAACACTAACTTCATTCATAGACACCTAGGGTATATAAAAGGACATTAAATGGCCTTGGAAAATGTCACAGAAAGAGTTGGTCGGTACCAAAAAATAGCCAGTATTTCATGCACAATGTTTGCCGCCAGTATTTCATGCACAATGTTTGCCAAGTTCTTCTCCAGAATTGTCCTGCGTACTGATCTTACACAATGTCATTCCTCTTGTCTGATCTCACACAATGTCATTTTTCTCATCTGATCTCATACATTGTCATTCCTCTTGTTTGATGCCACAGATCATTGGTCACTCTTAGGGGGCCTATATTTTGTGTTGACAGCCACAGAAAACCATGAAATAAAAATTGATTATATCAAGATCTTTACACGAGTCAGTGTGTAATAACTAGCCTGGAGAAGTAGGCCTAATTATTTTCTAGCTTTTTGTATACTAGTGAGAATTGGGTCAACACAAGAAATTCAGAAAGAAATATTCCTTATGTGTGATGTGTTTGTAGTCCTTGTACCTAAAGATGTGTGTGTGTTAAAACTCACCTATATCCTTTTATTTGATCAATGCATATTTGACGACCTTGACATGGATTACTCTGACATTCATTGACCTCTGTTTCACATCTACTTCCTGTGAACCCTGTCTGACATTGACACAAGAAGCCACTAGAAACTGTATCTGTGCATGTTCCATTATTCAGACATGGAGAATTCAAGCATTCATTGACGTGTGTTTCACAGTTTCTGCCAGTGTATCCTGCAGGGAAACAAATATAGAAATTCTTATTAGTTTTTGTATCTATCATTGTATGGTTCTACAGAAGAATGTTGAGAATACCATGGACTGCCAGAAAAACTAATGTAGAGGTGTTGAAAGAGTCAAATGTGAAACGGACCCTATTCAATAATATAATAAAAAGACAATATTAATTTTTTGGCCACATCACGAGACAGGGAGATTTGGAGAACATAGTCACAACAGGCAAGATTGAAGACACCAGAGACAGAGGGCGATAATGTGAGAAAATATTAGACAGTTTGACAACCTGGCATGGTAGGGAAACAACAATGATTTTGATACATAATGCTGGAGATAGAGAGCTGTGAAGAGCCATGATCGTCTACGCTACCTGATGATGATTTATCATTGAATACTGTGTACCTAAAGGTGCTCAACCTACTTTCACAAATACCAACTGTTGAGACAGTTGTTTGTTATTAAAATTTTACTCCATATCTGGTTTAGACTATGCTCATACTTGTGTTACCAGCTCAATATAGGCCTACAACTCAATGACCCAAAAGCTGCTTTACAGCTGATTCAATTGTACTTGGTCTGCTGAGAGTATCATTCATGGCATGTAGCCTAGGGTGACCAGACATCCCTTTTTTCTGGAACTGTCCCCTTTTTGGAGATGTTATCCCATTGCTCCAATGAAACTCAAAGGGCATGCTAAATTATCTTTTTTTTCCAATTTCAGTCCTGTTTTGTCTCTTATTTATAATTGTGACATGACCACAGGGGTTCTTGAAGCTTTGAGCATTATATATTTTTCAATGTTATCTCATGTCATATCGAATATATGTAAAAAATAGGAGATTATCCTCTATGTTATATCAAACATATTTACAGATAGTTATCATTCTTTACAGGATATTTACATAATTCTCTTATGAAGTCAATAAAGGTTTAGGCTCTAAGTCTTCTGCATGATGCTGAAAATTAAGTGCAATTTCAGTAAAAACAGCAAAGAGGAATATCCCTTCTTGAAAGAAGATGTTACACTAGGCAAGGATCAATGTGTGTAACTCCATTTTTCTCATTGATAATGGAGGTTGTTATAATGTAAAACAGCACTTGAAGATGCAGAAACACAAAATGGCCGTCGCTGCTAGCACTTCAAGCCAAGGTGTTACATTATTTTTTACAAGAGATGAGACAGGGCAGTTAACTGATTAAAGTAAGCATCTAGTAGCTCAAGAAGCTCTGTTTACATTTCATGCAGTGAAACAACATTTCCTTGAGATCAATGTCACTGACGTATATCTTTCTAACATCTGAAATAGTTGGAAATTTATTTGAAAAGAAATTTACATGTGGGTGAATGAAGTGCAAATTAATTCTAGTAAATGTCCTAGCACATTTTGCAATGCAAGAAATAGACATAGGCTACAATTTAAATAAGCTAAATATATTTCAGTTATGGTGGACACATCACACCATAGGGATTTGAAGTTGATACCGGTAATTGTTATGTATTTTATTCTGGATAAAGACATTCGAATCAAGGTGATTGAGTTTCAGAACATAACTGGGGAAACAGCGGAACTGCTCGCAAATCACATCTTGAAAATTTCACAGAAACAACAATTGACAGAAAAGGCTATTGCATTTTCTGGTGATAAAAGTAACACCAACTTCGGTGGTTACAAAAGAGCGGGTTCCAACAATGTACTTGCAAGACTCAATAAATTCTTTAAAATCAACATTCATGGTATTGGTTGTTCTGCTCATGTTGTCCACTGTTCATACAAGTGCTAATATGTTGCCAGTTGATATTGAAACAATTGTGAACAAAGTTTTTCAGTTTTTACATATTTACTCTGTGAGAGTAGAAGAATTGAAGAATTTCTGTTAATTTATAGAAATAGAATACAAACGTGTTCTTGGAAGTGTGAAATCTAGATGGTTATCATTACTGTCAGCTGTGAGTAGGGTTATTGATATGTATGATGGACACAAGTCCTATTTTCTGTCACAAGATAAATGTCCTACACTACTGAAAGCTTTTTATAATGATCAGAATTCATTACTTTGGCTCCATTTCTTCCATAGCCAACTGAAAATATTCTCTGAAACAGTAATGAAACTAGAAGGGGATAATATTTTGGCAACTGAAGTTGCAGAAGAACTAGATGTTCTGAGACAGAAAATAATGACCAGAAAAATTTCCAAACACTCAAGGAGACATCAATTATTTATAAACTTAGAGTTGAGGGTGATTTCGATGAAAAAGAGTTCTTGGACACCACATATTTATTCTACAATACTTTCCTAGAATATTTAAATAAGTGGATTTACCATTTCCAACTTTTGAAAACATTTCACTGGATTAAGCTGGAGACTCTATTAACCTGGACTCATGTTTCAACAAGTTTAAAAATCATCAGTGACGTTGATAGCAATATCCTGAATATTATTATGAAAATGAACTATTCGACGAAATCAACCACATAAATAATATTATGAACAGTAAGATAGAAGAATGGAAGGATACAGATGCTGAAGCGAATACAAAGTGGTGTATCTTTTTTAAAGTGCTACAGGAAAAAAAGACATCCAGTACAAAAACATAGTGCTAGTTCTTGGATTTGTTATGGAATTCCAGGAATCAACGCAGCCGTGGAAATAATTTCTTCACTGATAAGTTCTTTGTAGACAGATGATAATAACTGTTGAATTATTAAGACGGTGAAGGCAATGATAGCGATAAAGACACACTTTAAGACTGTTTCATGCACAGAATTTCACAAATGTATCTCTAGAGATGAGGAACTTTTGAAAAGAATAATTTCTTCACATAGATATCTGAATGATGATGATGTTGACAGATTGTAGTGCAGTTCTTATCTCACATGTGAACAAGTCTTATTTCTGTCAGCTATTATGTCATAATACTGTCATGTCTATGCTTATAGTCTATAGTACACAAGCGTCAAATATTTTGCAAGAAATAATTGTCTGAAATACTTGTAAAATGTTAAAGATAATGTGACAAATCTATAACACACATCAGTTATATATTATAAGTAAAAAATAACTTGTTTAGATATGTTATATACTCATTGCATACTATTGAGTTTTTAATGCTGTGTGTCCCCTGTTTTGCCCCTTTTTATGAGGCTGGAAAATGCAGAAATGTCCCATTTTGGGGTCTAGAAAATCTTGTCACCCTAACATAACCTCATGATTCTCTTAAAAATGCACATGTGAACAAGGCATTGCAGCATGGTATCGATTCTGGGACCTTGTGAACTCATGACAAAATGGCTTTTGTGGTGGTGATGGTGACGGGAAGGAGGATGATAGTGTTGATGATAATGATGATAATCATCCTCTTCATCATCACTGACGCTATCATCATCTTCATCTTCATCAAGCTGTATACTGTTTCTTCTTCCATGTTCATTCTCACCAAACTTCTGCTAACTATCAGGATATAGTCCAGACCATAGAATGCATTATGTCATGGTCTACAACTCAGTTGTGATGTCTGCACCTTTTGGCCTGACACATCTGACTTCAGCATAGTTTCTGGATCACTTTGAACCTATATGGGATGGGGCAGCCAATTCCATTCTTTCTGGTATAGTAATTAAGCCATCCGCTCTGTGCTCAAGAGGTCGCAGATTTGAATCCAGCTCACATAATCTTGTTTATAAAATTGATTTTATTTCAAGATCCCTGGGGACTATTGCTTGAAACTATGGAGTATGTGCTGTAAGTGGTACTTTTAGCAAGTGGCATGTCACTTCGTAGAGAGGGATGGGATACATATTGTACTGCAAACCCTCTCATCTCATATTGTACTACAAACCTTCTCATTTCATATAGTAATGAAACCTTCTCATGTTGTACTGCAAACCATCTCACCTCATATTGTATTGCAAATCTTCTAATTTTATATAGTAATGCAAACCTTATCTTATATTGTACTACAAACCTTATCTCATATTGTACTGCAAACCTTCTCATTTCATACTGTACTGTAAACCTTCTCATTTCATATTGTACTACAAATCTTCTCACTTCATACAGTAATGAAACCTTCTCATGTTGTACTGCAAACCATCTCATGTTGTACTGCAAACCATCTCATCTCATATTGTACTGCAAATCTTATAATTTCATATTTGTACTACAAACCTTGTCATCTCATACTGTGACCAATAAATCTGGACCGTTAATATTTATGTCAATAACTCATGGCAGCAGCAGCAGCCAGCATGGCACCTGATGATGATGATGATATAAATTGACTTTTCATTAATCTCTGCATAAACCCTAGAGATACATATCCAAGAGATACATATCCAAGAGATACATATCCAAGAGATACATATCCAAGAGATACATATCCAAGAGATACATATCCAAGAGATACATATCCAAGAGATACATATCCAAGAGATATATATCCAAGAGATACATATCCAAGAGATACATATCCAAGAGATGCATATCCAAGAGATACATATCCAAGAGATGCATATCCAAGAGATGCATATCCAAGAGATACATATCCAAGAGATACATATCCAAGAGATACATATCCAAGAGATACATATCCAAGAGATGCATATCCAAGAGATACATATCCAAGAGATACATATCCAAGAGATACATATCCAAGAGATACATATCCAAGAGATATATATCCAAGAGATACATATCCAAGAGATACATATCCAAGAGATACATATCCAAGAGATGCATATCCAAGAGATACATATCCAAGAGATACATATCCAAGAGATACATATCCAAGAGATGCATATCCAAGAGATACATATCCAAGAGATGCAACACTACAAATGTGAGACTTTTCTCATCATCATCATCAAGTACCATGCCGAATGGCATTGGCGATCATCTGCTGCAGATAACTATTATTATTATTGATAATTCTTCTTCTTCTGCGTTCATTCTCAAACTCCTGCAGATTAGCAGGATGTAGTCCAGAGAAAGGAATGTGTTGTGTCATGGTTTACAGCATTTCTGCGATATCCGCGCCTTTCGGCCTGACACATCCGACTTCAGCATGGCTTTGGGTCACTGACCCTATATGGGATGGGACAGCCAACTCCATCACATAACCTCCTTAATCGCCTTTTACGACATGCGTGGAAGGTAAACAGTGTTGCTATTCTTTGCTCCCATTCGGGCCCCGGGAACACACGGGTGATTATTGATACAATATCGAAAGAAAGTATATACAAAACATGAATTTGTATACCTGAAACACAATTACAAGTGTAATTGACACCATTATTGACACAGGTGGCACCATTCCTGCATGGTTTAGTAACGCACAAGTTGACTAGGCTCTCACAATGATCTCCATTGTAACCAGGTTTGCAAAAACACTGATAACCACCTGGCAACAGAAATAATTATATTAAAAGTTATGTCTTTGCAGTGTGTACTGTTTAGCTAACATCACATTTGTTCCTTCCCACATTCTCTCGGTGTTTCTCTGCGGTTTACGAAGACGGTCTCAGCCTCCAATCTCTCTACTCCACAAAGTCTGATGTTTCTTCAACTTGGTGAAATTAGGATTGGTTTCTGTTTTGGGTGTCTTACCCATGAATTCATTGCCTTACTAAATGCAAACTCAGAAAGCAGTAGATGAGATTTGAACCAGATCCATTCAGATGGCACCTACTTACGTTGCAACTTGAATCCTCCAGATAGACTACTGGCTGATGGACACCCTATGGCTATCAATCCAAATTGATTGGCCAATGGTATGCCTTCTAGACCTGATTGCATGGTCTGTTCCAATCGAGAAAAGAAGCGTCATCAGATCCAATACATGTACCCAGTGTGTCAGGTTGCTCTGTGTCCCTACCCTTGTTTCACAAGTTACCATACAGTTCTACAATTTAAAGTTGATTGTACTCCAGAACTACACAGTACCTAGGTAAGTCATTCATGTTTGTTTGTTTTTCTTGTTATTTTGGTAAAAACCATCTTGACCTTGACCTCACACCTTTCATGCCACACACACACAATTTTTTTTACACATATGTAATCTTTATTCAATTATTTGTTTACATGTGCAAAATTTATTTAAATATCTTCTAGAACAAAAAGGTTATTGCGTTTTCAAAACACTCACCATCAATAACGCAAATTTTCCAAAAAGAATTCAGGCCCAGGGGGAATTTCTCAATTTAATTCAGGGATCTTAACGTTTTTCGAATTCGTGAGAAATTTTTCTATAACTTGTCTTTATTTCCTATTTATATTATTGATTTATACAATGCAAATTTGTGCTACAACAGTATGATGGGTCTACCAGGCTGGATGAAGGCCAGTCTGAGTGGCTGGGTTCATGCAGACTATAATATTTGGCCTAGAAAGGAGGCAGTCTACACAGCTGTTTTAGTCCCCCCTCCTCATAGTTTATTTTTAATTCTATGTGTATGTGTACGTAATTGTTACGGTGTTGTGAATGTGGGCACTCATGCAGTATATCATGTGCTGTTTGTGTGTCTTTACGAGGGCACACAGTACTTGGTGTTTTGCTTATCCTGTGTATATAAGCATTTAAGGTACCGTGACCTGTTCTAAGTCTAAAGATGGTTCTCTGGTCTTTTCTGTTGAGAGTGAGCATTCTGTCTTATGTATATTCATTGTGTTCCTGTTTTATTAGTTTCTAAATTCTAGAATATAAAATTATGTCATATTTGTTGATGAAGAAATGGTTAACAGCACGCTCATCTGTATGAAAATGTATCACTTCACGTTACTCTGTTCTCAACCGGTTAAATCATTTAATAGGCTGGTATTTAAATTTTCACTTCACTTGTCCCTGTTCTTAATAAGTTAGTCAGTTCATAGGCTGGTGTTGAAATTTTCAATCCACTTGCCCCTTAACAAGTTTGTCAGGTCATAGGCTGGTATTGAAATTGCCTGATCAAGTGACTTCACTGCCCCCTTCTCTAATCAGTTCTTAAAATTTAGCCTTCCTGCACATCTTTGAGATGAACTGTTTCAAGGAAATGTTAATTTGCCATCAATCTTGCCATCCAAACTTCTTGGTGGTTGACCATCTATTGACCAAGGTAATCCATCTGAATTTTTAACTCATTACTTGCCTATTTAGGCTTGTGTCAAATGTACCTATAAACACATGAATAAAAAGTGAAGAATTCCTGTATGCGTAAAGTGATTTTCATTTTATGCCGGGACATACGGGAGTCCGAGGTAATGAGAGAAGAGATAGGTTGGCCACACACAGTGCTACTATGGCTGTTAGTGGAGCGATGGATTGAGCAGACATTTTGAACGCCCTACGGGGAAAACGCTCAAGCAAATGACAGCATAAGTGACGATGACTTGTTCCATGACTAGAATAAAGGAATTTGGTGTGAAATGTGGTGTCGCTACAAAGGAGCATTTCATGGGCAAGAAAGAATGAAGGTCAATCAACTGTGTACTGGGACCGTCAGTCAATGTGTAATGGCGGCTACATTCAAGGAAAGGTCTGAGCACCCATGGACGTGTCCATAGTGCAGCGATGATGAAGCAACGACTAACTAACTAACATGAATACAATTAAATGACTAAATGTACCAATAGTCAGTGGGATAAAGATGGACAAGAGATGCTCTTATGCTGGATGTTTACACTGTGATAAGATTATACTTTTCTACTGCTAGGATGAGGTTGGGAGAATTTGGTATTCCTGATCTGTAAACTATGCACTATTTGTTGTAAGGGTTAGGGTTAGGGTTAGGGCTTGTTGTAAGGACTTGACTGCTAAGTTTTGTCCACTTCCATATCTCACATTTTGAAACTCTGTAAAATTATATTGCCAATCAAACACTTTAAATCTCATAAAACCACTTTTATTAGCGAGCATAATTAATTGCTTTCAATAGTGAAATGACGAAAACTAGCATGGTTCGGACATGTATGCAGGATTCCTTGTCAAAAACAATACTGCAGGGAACTGTCGAGGGTGGAAGAAGCAGAGGAGGACAAGTAAAGACATGGACAGACAACATCAAGGAATGGACAGGGCTAGATATTTCCACACTCATCTGCATCGCTGAGGATAGAATTCGCTGGAGGACTCTGTGTGCTGAAGCTTCCAATGTGGTACCCCTACGACCCTGAAGGGTTATGGGTTTTATTGATATATTGATAATTACATAGATGTAGTGATCACAACACTACTGCATATAAGAAGCAGAAAGTATATTTACTAATAGCAAAACAAAAACTTAGTATTAACATGTTTTATATGCAATATATGGGTTTAAGTTATTTCCTAGCTAGTCCCTAATTGGTTTTGTGAAACATGAGTACTTAAATATCTGTTTGATATTAATAGACATAATAAAAGATATTTTCAGGCTAATTGAAACTTCCCATTGAGTGAAAAATACTTCTGCTGCTTAAACAGTATTATATTTTTATGCTGCTTTTATATCTTGTAGAAATTAAACTAAAAATAGCTTTGCCAAGGTGACATTGGGACTAGCCTAGTCCAATGGCATGCCACTGATTGCTAAATATAGCTGAAAAGGTTAGATTGTAAGGGAACTGCTTGACATTGACATGTATTCATCTGTACTAGTTAATTTTTTTTCCACATAAGACAAGTAATCTATGGGGCCTAATCTTCAATGGCTCATTCATTAGTTTATATATTGCCTTCCTTGTTTACCGGACCAACTTCAGTTTTACAACTAGAAAATATATTATAAAATATATTTTACAACTAGAAAATATATTATAAAATATATTTTACAACTAGAAAATATATTATAAAATATATTTTACAACTAGAAAATATATTATAAAATATATTTTACAACTAGAAAATATATTATAAAATATATTTTACAACTAGAAAATATATTATAAAATATATTTTATAAAAATAGTTCCTAGATCTATGCAGTCTACAGAATTGGATCTTCTGGAAAAATAAAGTTGGTGGGATTGGTGCTAACCACATCATTCCTAGTAGGCCTATGCCATTGGTTAGTAAAAAATACAGGTCATACCATGTTCACTTATGCATCAAGGTTGTGATAAGGCTTCTAATTTACTTTACTTTCAAAGAACCATATTTTCACGTTATTTCCCTTACCTTGTGGTTTCTCAACACAAAGTCCATTAAGACCGCAGGGGTGGTTCAGTTCACATTGTCTGACAACAGCTTCACATGTGGTTCCTAAATAACCTGGTAAACACTCACAACGGAAGTTATTGATAAGATCAATACATGAACCGTTGAAGTGACACGGTGTGCTAGCGCACTCATTGATTTCAATCTCACAAAGAGGTCCAGTGTAACCTATAAAAGATATATATTATTGTTATTGCCATAAACAATATGCTTGTACTAATGAGAGCATTTGGCAACAATATATATTATCTTATTCATTTTGACAGAGGGAAACACAAGCCTGCACCAGATGGCATTAATCAGGCATGATATGAAATGTCTACTCATGGATAAATTTGGTTATGTTGCAGAATAAGCATGGAAACATGTTACAGCTGAACTGTCGCAGCTTGTGTATGCACCTTTGTTTTTCTGCTCTATTAGGTTAAATATTAAACTCTCCATTATTCTAGCACCACTAAGCATGATTGTTTCTCATATATCACGATTTTCTACCAGCTTTTCCCTGTTTTGAGCAGCGATGACAAAAACATTGATTGATGGCTTGCATATATCTTTATATCACAACTTTGGTCTGCTTCTTCTTCTAGCATTCCATTAAAGTTTCCCATACAACATTTGTAAAGGTAAAGGTATGTCCCATGGCAGCAGCCTGCTGTCGGGGATGAAGATAACTCTTCATGTACTAAGCCACAGCAACTATTAGGTGCGGTGGCTGGTTCCCTTCCTTGCTGTCTTTACCTCCTCATACTCATGCATCAGGTGCTCATTTACAGCTGAGTTGACTGGAGGACTGGTCGTGTCAAGCGAGAAATCACAACCCGGATATTTTTGTCCGGACGTGGTTTCAAACCCGGCACGTTGTAACCCAGTGATAGAAAGCAAGCTCACTATCAACTAGGCTACTGTACTCCTCTTTTGTGATGAGGCTGTTTCTTATCCTTAGAATATGGCCAGGACACCCAAGTATTCTGTGTGAATGAGTGTGGAGATTATTTTTATAAGCTTGGTCCTGCACATGACCTCAGTGTTGGTGATAGTATCCTGTCAATTTATGTTCAAAATATTTTGAAATATGTTATAAATGGAAGATTTTCAATCTCTCGTGAACATGGTGTTCATGTTTCATAGCCAAAAGTAAAACAAAGAGCATGCATGTCTGATAAATCTAGATCTTTGTTTCCAGAGTCACCTTCTTATTGTTCCATGTTATTTTTTTTTAATTTTACCATAATTTGTCTTTAACAGTCTCGCAGCAGATAAAATCATTACTGTACATGTGAAATAATGTGTCTGAGAAAAATAATTACTAAAACAAGATAAAATAAGAAATTAAAAAATTTGGAAAATAGTAGGTATAATATCATGTATTAAACAAATTGAAAGAAAGCAAAATAGTTTGTTCACCTTATGAGAATGAACCCAAACCAAATACCAATAGGAGCATATAGCAAAAGAATATCCGAATATAGAGCAAAAGGTAGACCAAGAAAACAGTGGATAGAAAACATCAAGATAACTTTTAATAAATATGGACTAAAATCAACCATGGTGACACATCTGGTCTTGAAATGGCAAGACTCTGACCCTGCACTTAACGGCAATTATAGATATGACCAATCATCGTTCACCTGGGGAAGACAATAGACCAAAATTGGTGGCAGCAGTTCTTATTCAAATTAATCAAATGTCTTCAAGAAATAGGCATTGATGGAAAAGAAATCAGACTGATTAGAAATATATATTGGGAACAAACTGCATCAATAAGGTGTGAAAACAGCTACTCTCCGTACATAGAAATAAGAAGAGGGGTAAGACAAGGATGCATTTTATCACCAAGCCTATTTAATATCTACACAGAGAATATCTTTAAAAATATAGAGGAAATACCAGGACTCAAGATCAATGGGAAAATAATAAACAACATTAGATATGCAGATGACACTGTTCTTTTAGCAGAAAGTGAACATGAACTACAAAGACTAATAAATCAAGTCAATAAATCAAGTAATGAATATGGACTGGATATAAATATCCAAAAAAACAAAAACCATGATAATCAGCAAAGACACAGAACAACAGATGGTAAACATAAACATACATGGAGAGAAACTACAACAAGTAAAACAGTATCAATATCGTGGACACATAGTCACAAATGATGGCAGATGTGAAACAGAAGTTAAAAGGAGAATAGGAATGGCTAAAAGTACCTTCAATGACATGAGGAAATTATTAATATCTAAACAAATTACAAACAAGTTAAAAATGAGAATTATAAAATGCTACATCTATTCCATATTAATGTATGGATCGAATAGGGAGAACATCATGGAAAGAGAAGAAAACAAATAAAGAGGTGCTAAAAACACTTAATATGAAGAAAGAACTATTAAGAGAAATAAAGATCAGGCAAATAAAATACTTTGGACACATTAAAAGACATGATACCCTATTGAAGACCTTACTTGAGGGTAAAGTCAAAGGGAAGCGAGCAAGAGGTAGACAGAGATACAAGTGGGAGAGTAACATTACACGATGGACAGGTTACAGTCTAGCAGAGTGCACCACCAAGACAAGAGACAGGAGATGTTGGAGATACGTTGCAGCCAACCTTCGTTGCGTATACGGCACTTAATGATGATGAGTTCTTATTCAAATACTTATTTCTTTGTTAAGAGAGTTTTGTGTTAACTGTAGATCCTAGATAGTTGAAACTGTGTACTGACTTCAGTTGCAAATTGTTCAGTGTGATTTCTGTGCTGTAACAGTATTTTGACAAAATAGCACAGTTTTCTTGATTGCAGAGAAAACACAATCATAAATCTTTGATTGTAGAGACAACACTATTATAGATGTTTGGTTGCAGATAAAACACTATCATAGATATTTGATTACAGATCTAGATATATTGCAGAGATCTCACAAGTTAAATGATCTCAAATGATAAAACTTCACAAGTTTATATTTCACCACTAACAGAAAATATTCTTGTTGACCTGAAAGGGAGATTATAGTACAATTGTGTACCATCTGGTCGATAAATATTAGCTAAACAAAATGGATTAAAATGCAGTGATATTGAACGGAACTGTGTGACATAGGGACAGATGTTGCATGATGGTGCTAAAATGACAAGAAGTCAGCCTAGCAGTAACTGATGCTCAAGATATCACTATAATTCTTTTGACATTGATAAGCAAACATAGGGGGATCATGGAACAGCGCGTGCATCTGAGGATCATGGAACATTGCATGCATCTGGGGATCATGGAACATTGCATGCATCTGGGGATCATGGAACATTGCATGCATCTGGGGATCATGGAACATTGCATGCATCTGGGGATCATGGAACATTGCATGCATCTGGGGATCATGGAACATTGCATGCATCTGGGGATCATGGAACATTGCATGCATCTGAGGATCATGGAACATTGCATGCATCTGGGGATCATGGAACATTGCATGCATCTGGGGATCATGGAACATTGCATGCATCTGGGGATCATGGAACATTGCATGCATCTGGGGATCATGGAACATTGCATGCATCTGGGGATCATGGAACATTGCATGCATCTGGGGATCATGGAACAGTGCATGCATCTGGGGATCATGGAACATTGCATGCATCTGGGGATCATGGAACATTGCATGCATCTGAGGATCATGGAACATTGCGTGCATCTGGGGATCATGGAACATTGCATGCATCTGGGGATCATGGAACATTGCATGCATCTGGGGATCATGGAACATTGCATGCATCTGAGGATCATGGAACATTGCGTGCATCTGGGGATCATGGAACATTGCATGCATCTGGGGATCATGGAACATTGCATGCATCTGGGGATCATGGAACATTGCATGCATCTTGGGATCATGGAACATTGCATGCATCTGGGGATCATGGAACATTGCATGCATCTGGGGATCATGGAACATTGCATGCATCTGGGGATCATGGAACATTGCATGCATCTGGGGATCATGAACATTGCATGCATCTGGGGATCATGGAACATTGCATGCATCTGGGGATCATGGAACATTGCATGCATCTGGGGATCATGGAACATTGCATGCATCTTGGGATCATGGAACATTGCATGCATCTGGGGATCATGGAACATTGCATGCATCTGGGGATCATGGAACATTGCATGCATCTGGGGATCATGGAACATTGCATGCATCTGGGGATCATGAACATTGCATGCATCTGGGGATCATGGAACATTGCATGCATCTGGGGATCATGGAACATTGCATGCATCTGGGGATCAGACTAGAGAAATAGGAGATTCTGGACTAGGACACTATGAACTATGGGGATGGAAGGTCACAAGAGACATGTTCTGTAATATTTCCTAAAGAGACTTTTCCTACTGAAGATGCCAAAGCCACTTTTCCTATTGAAGATAGCTTTACATTGTGTCCCACAACATTGTCTATTTCAAAATGTGCACACATTACACTATGACTTACTAAGGGGAGATGAAGACGGTTATAGAAAGTTGAAAAGACATAGAGGATTGACTTTATTGTAGTGAAGTTACCCTATATGCACTCCATCACTCTCAATGAAGTAGCACTCATCCTGCCGAAAGTACCACTTATAGTAACTTCAAGCGATAATTTCCAGCCATCTATGAAAAAATTATATTTTATAAATCCTATAAACAAAAAATTGTGAGCGGGGTTCGAATACACCTCTTGAGCACAAAGGGAAGAGTTTAACTACTGCACCATGGAAATTCTAAGATGGGTAAGAGACTCAGGGATTGATTCTGTCAACATCTGCATGACATTAGCCACAGGTTTGGTACTCCTGTTGCTGCTAACTTAAATAGTACAGACCATCTGTGATATTTAAGAAACTTCCACTAAATTGTGTTTCTTAGATGATTAGACATGGTATATGCTTAAGAATCAGCATATTCTACAATTTGGTATCTTTCAACCTTTTGGTTTTAACACTCATCATTCCTACCTTTATATATGCTGTTGTAATAGGCAAATTTCCATTCCTTTTATTTTCTCTATCTTTCCAGTTTTTGTTTTAACATTTATTGTTCATCTCCTTCTGCTATTTGTGCTTTTATTATTCTGATGTCTTTATAGGATGTGCCATCCTGTATGTAATATCTTGTATTCTTTATAAAAACATTGTGACCAAAATGGCACTTTGTGAGTATTCTCTATGTTTCCAATAACTCACAAAACCTCATTGACCACGAGTTTTCAATTTTCTCTTGTCTAATTATTTTATACAATAATTCAAACACGTGTGTGTATCATCACTGTAGCTACTTGAAACCATCACTGTAGCCATGAGACACCATCACTCTAACCACTTTACACCATCACTGCCACCACTTTACACTTGTTCCAACCACTTGAAAGCACCCTCACTCCATTCATATGACTGTCTAGATGGCCTACCAACTTGATTACAGGAGATCACTGCTCTATACTAAGGCTCTAACTACTTGACCAAACCAGAAATCTAATCACTTCATGCTGACTCTACAAGAAACAAGAAACAATGAGTGATTTGTAACAGTCTTTCTAGAAATAAACACTTATTGTTGAAATATGCTCCTGCTGGAGCCAAACAGATTTTAAAATTTGAACAAAATTACAACCTGGCACACAGCTACAGTTGAATCCGCCAGCAAAGTTTTCACACTTGGCCTCATTCTTGCAGAGTTCAAAAGTCGTATTGCATTCATTAACATCTTCAGCACAGGTGGGCCCCGTATAGTTTGAAGTACAGTTGCATATATATCCATCAAATTTATCAGAACAGTTGCCACCATTTCGACATGGATTTGACAGACATTCATTTATTTCCTGCAAATTAAGAATCATAACACAGTTTTAAATTACTTGTGTAATATTACAGCATGTCTTGGACCAAAAATTGACAGGACATTGCCAGGACATTGCCAGAAAATGTGATTACTTTTATTCAGTTATTTCTCACTAACTATCTAATTATATATAAGCTTACGTATAGGTCTATATATATATATAAGATTACATATAGGTCTATATATATATAAGATTACATATAGGGTCTATATATATATATAGTATCAATACTTCTTTATGGTTGTGAAGCATGTACAGTAAACAAAAGACCTCAAGATAAGTTGGAGACAACTGAGATGTGGTTTGTTGAGAAGAATGACGAAAATTCCATGGACAGCTAAGAAAACTAATGTAGAAGTTCTCAGAGATGATGGAGTTAAAAGACAAAGTATAGCGAAAATTAGAAGCAGACAATCAAGATCTATAGGGCATGTGATGAGAAAATCAAAACTTGAACGTTTAGTAACCACAGGAAAGATAAATGGGAGAAGAACAGAGGTAGAAATTTCTGAATGCGTTGCCATTGTGGCACAAAAAATATCCCAAACTGAACTGGACTTATTAATAACACAAGAGACAGAGAGTTGTGGAGAAATATGATCGCCTATGCCACTTGTCAAGGCATTTAATATATATATATATATATTTAGAGAGAGTCTAATTTGGTCTTCTTGACAACCTTTTAAGTCTAGTTTTTTTACATGAACCCCTGGTGTCTAAATTTAACATCAATAATTAACTTACTTTGAAAGTCACCAAAAGTTTTTAAACTCTATATTACATGGTGTAGTTTTTTTAAAATAAGAAACTAATTCAACTAAATATCTTCATGATTTTTGTGCACACAGTTTAAACAGTTATTTCCCTTTAAATCTAGATGTTTGCTTAATGAATCTTTGAAATTCTCAAGATGATACATTGATTTTTATGATATTATGCATTTAAATTTGTAAACTATTTTTGCCCAAATAAATATAATTGTGTACAAATAAATAGTGAGTATTTTTACTAGGAATATGTCTAGTTTTCTTATTTAGTTTGTTTTCTAAAATAAAATATTTAGTATTGATACTAGTTTCATTTATTTCTGCATTCAGTTATCAGGTTATATCTCCAATATCTTCAGTCAGTTATATCTCCAATAACTTCAGTCAGTTATCTGGTTATATCTCCAATAACATCAGTCAGTTATCAGGTTATATCACCAATAACTTCAGTCAGTTATCTGGTTATAACTCCAATAACTTCAGTCAGTTATCAGGTTATATCTCCAATAACTTCAGTCAGTTATCTGGTTATATCTCCAAGAACTTCAGTCAGTTATCAGGTTATATCTCCAATAACTTCAGTCAGTTATCAGGTTATATCTCCATTAGCTTCAGTCAGTTATATCTCCAATAACTTCAGTCAGTTATCTGTTATATCTCCAATAACTTCAGTCAGTTATCTGGTTATATCTCCAATAACTTCAGTCAGTTATCTGGTTATATCTCCAATAACTTCAGTCAGTTATATCTCTAATAACTTCAGTCAGTTATCTGGTTATATCTCCAATAGTTTCAGTCAGTTATATCTCTAATAGCTTCAGTCAGTTATCAGTTATATCTCCAATAGCTCCAGTCAGTTATGAGGTATATCTCCAATAGTTTCAGTCAGTTATATCTCTAATAACTTCAGTCAGTTATCAGTTATATCTCCAATAACTTCAGTTAGTTATCTGGTTATATCTCCAATAACTTCAGTCAGTTATATCTCTAATAACTTCAGTCAGTTATCTTGTTATATCTCCAATAGTTTCAGTCAGTTATATATCTAATAGCTTCGGTCAGTTATCAGTTATATCTCCAATAGCTCCAGTCAGTTATGAGGTATATCTCCAATAACTTCAGTCAGTTATATCTCCAATAACTTCAGTTATATCTCCAATAGTTTCAGTCAGTTATATCTCTAATAACTTCAGTCAGTTATCAGTTATATCTCCAATAACTTCAGTCAGTTTTCTGGTTATATCTCCAATAACTTCAGTCAGTTATATCTCTAATAACTTCAGTCAGTTATCTGGTTATATCTCCAATAGTTTCAGTCAGTTATGAGGTATATCTCCAATAACTTCAGTCAGTTATCTGGTTATATCTCCAGTAGCTTCAGTCAGTTATCTGGTTATATCTCCAAAAGCTTCAGTCAGTTATCTGGCTATATCTCTAATAGCATCAGTCAGTTATCAGGTTATATCTTCAAAAGCTTCAGTCAGTTATCTGGCTATATCTCCAATAGCTTCAGTCAGTTATCTGGTTATATATCCTATAGCTTCAATAATTCGCCTCAGTTAATCTGTGGAACCATTCAGGTTTTGAAGATTAAATACTAATTCATGTTTTACTTTAAATTCAAGAACGCAAACCTGTTCACAAAATCTTCCTTCCCATCCGGACAGACAGGAACATGTATAATTGCCAATTCCGTCTACACATTTAGCATTATTCTGGCAGGTTGTCAGACTAGGCGATGAGCAGTCGTCAATAGATGTCTCGCAGAAGAAGCCAGTGAAATCTGGGGGGCAGATGCATTTACTACCGTCCTGCGTTGTCACGCACTGGGTTCTATTCTGACATGGTGGGTCGCAACTCTGAGGAGGCTCAAAGTGTACACCTAGAGAGGAAACAAATTCATAATTTTTACCTTTTTGTTAGGATGTGAATAGTTAATTTGGACCCATTCTGTATAAAATAGCCATAAATTAGACTATTTATAGGCTATTATCTAGCCGTGCCAATTCCTAATGCATTAACAACCAAATTTTTGACATTACTAGAATATTATAGGAATTATGTTTAGGCCTATGTGAATATAACAATATTATAGGAAATATGTTTATGTGAATATAACAATATTATAGGAAATATGTTTATGTGAATATAACAATATTATAGGAAATATGTTTATGTGGATATAACAATCAATAATAGGTGGGACTGCTGTAAAACTATAACAATGAACAGATGTACTTCTGTTTTGATATGCAGTAATTACAAGTGATAAAGCTTCTAAGTGTTATTTGAGGATTTGGGGGAGGGGGTGTATCCAGAGGTTTCTTTCATACCCTGAAAAACTTCAACTGGCAGTGTTATGCAACACTTTGAGAAACCCCTAAGTCTTCATCTTTCCTTATGGGTGCACATATACTTATGTTGTTGGTGGTGACATAAGTGAACTTTGCAATTGATGTTTTAAATAGATTTGATAGAGGCTATTAAAATAGAGGCTATTAAAGTAGTACAAGCAAGCACTTGACAAAATCAAGACAATGGCATTCATTCAGGGAAGTAGAAACGTCTTCAGTCACGGGACAATCTCATCCAATCATTCTTGTGAAATTTTTGGTGACTTGGTTTGGAATACCATCAAGGGAAATAATTGGTGGCGTATGGCCGCGAGGCTAGCGCGATAGTATCACACCTGTGACTCCTGGATTTGACTCTGGGTAAGGACCATGTTTAATTTTTAAAAATAAATTTGTAAACAATGACCCTATACATGACGTGGCGACCGCAAGTGCATGCAGCCCTATTCAATTCATACCAGTCACTCGCAAACTCCCTGCAACTCTCTAACGGGGAAAATGCCGCACTGACACATATTATTTTGGATAAAGTACTAATAGACACCAACACACCGTTAAGTTTTTTTATAACAATTTTTAGATAGTCACTGTGTATGACACTTCACTTGCATTCGTTGCTACAATAATAAACATGACTGCTGTTAACACAAACATGACGGTTAACGAAATGACCAGGAATCGGCTGTGTTTCTAGAAAGCAGAAAAATACTACCTGTTGATAATTTCTGTAGTACATATTCCTTCTGCGCGCTACACACATGGAAAAGGGGTGCTTTCGGTGCGTAGCGTGCAGATGAAGTGATTGAGGTTTTATTATCTACTCGTTAAGGAAGCATTTAAAAAAAAAAATCAACATTGCTTTACCAGATTTTTAGCTATTTAGCTTTTTTTTTTAGTGTTCATTGTAATGTTCTGATTTCTTAGTAGGAGCTACTCAATGTAAAATATTTTGATTTCTTAGTAGGGCCTACTTTATGTAATGTTCTGATTCCGTAGGACTAAATGTAATGTTGTGATTTCCTAATGTATTCCCCCCCCCCAATTTATCTACAAGCATGCAGTAATGATTTACATCTGCAACCTTTCAAATATCAAAAATCAATTGGCGATAAAAGAAAGATGGAGATAAGTAGATAGTACTAGTCGGAAGCAACTCAACATATTCAATTATATGGGTAGGCCTATCTTAATAGCATCGGATGCATGTCGGCTTCTTTAAAAAATCAAATAGCCCATATACAAGATTCTTTTTTGTGTTATCTATGTAATCTTGTGTTATCTATGTAATCTTGTGTTATCTATGTAAGTAAATTCAAGTAGGAAGCATGAGGATAAATGTAAATTATTTTTACAGCGGACGGGAATTGAACCAGGTTCGTTCTAGCAGCACCGAATCGCTTTGCAACACAAGTAAACAAGTTTTCCGTACGTGACCAACCGCATCCCCAATAAAAGATGTGGCGCGGTCAAGACTTTCAGCCTGTGTACTAAAGTCACTGAGAACAGACCAATTGAAACAAGGATTATTACATCAACGAACATCCCGTACAAGTATTAAAGTATCCTCAGGAACACAAACACAGAACATCAACATGCATATTCGTACACAAGGACCTAAAGGCCTTCTTGTAAACATAAATAACACAGAGACAGAACAATGTTGCTTCAAATAATATCTTATACAAGTAAATTCAAGTAGGAAGGATGAGGACAAATGAAAATAATTCTTACAGCTGACGGGAATTGAACCAAGTCCGTTCTAGCAGCACCGAATCGCTGTGCAACACAAGTAAACAGGTCAGCTGTAAGAATTGTTATCCATGTAATCTTGTGTTATCCATGTAATCTTGTGTTATCTATGTAATCTTGTGTTATCCATGTAATCTTGTGTTATCTATGCAATACTGTGTTATCTATGTAATCCTGTGTTATCTATGTAATCCTGTGTTATCTATGTAATACTGTGTTATCTTTGTAATCTTGTGTTATCTATGTAATCTTGTATTATCTATGTAATCTTGTGTTATCTAGGTAATCGTGTGTTATCTAGGTAATCTTGTATTATCTAGGTAATCTTGTGTTATCTAGGTAATCTTGTGTTATCTAGGTAATCTTGTGTTATCCATGTAATCTTGTGTTATCCA
The DNA here is from genome assembly GCA_034231615.1 of Meghimatium bilineatum. Classification (NCBI taxonomy): domain Eukaryota; kingdom Metazoa; phylum Mollusca; class Gastropoda; order Stylommatophora; family Philomycidae; genus Meghimatium; species Meghimatium bilineatum. Next base: position 6,104,757 of record CM067321.1, read on the forward strand.
TGTAATCTTGTGTTACATAGATTACATTTAACACAAGTGTATCTTTGTTAAATAAAGTTATGAAAATTGTTCTTGAATAATATAGAAACAATTATTTTGTGTGGAAGTGAATCGTGGACATTCAAAAAACTTGTAAGAAATTATGTAGAGATGTGATTTTATAGAAGATTGCGCCATGTTACTTTCTGACGTCTATAGATACGGCTTTATTCCAGGTCGCGAGCGAGGTGTCATGCTACAAACCTCTCGATACGGTTGCCTGTGGTATTCTGTACAACTGAAATTATCTTGAACATTTAGTAACCACCGGGAAAATAAAGGGGATAGGAGAAAAAGGAAGACAAAGAGAAATGGATTGTCACTGTCGTACAAAAAGGTGTCACTAACTGAACTTATTAGCAACATAAGAGAGAGAAAAGGTGGAGAAACATGATCGCCTACGCCACTCGGCATGGCGCTTGATTGATTGATCTACATCGTCATGATTCGCTATCAACTGATCTTGGAAGTGTTTTTATTGGATTTATTTAGTGGCAATTTGTAGCTGTGAAAAAATTATTCCTTTTATCGTGCTATAGACCAACACGATGACCACATGACATCGAAGATAATTTGAACATGATATTAGAAGAGCCTGGGCAGCTTGCACAGAACCGAGAGAGGCTTACATAATGACGTTATGTGAAGGACACAGTCACCCAGATATTCGTTCGTGTGTTTTATGATCTATAAAAATGATTACTTGTTGTTCTTCCTACAAATTGGTAAACACTTTTAGTGATGTTACATCAATTATCGTTTAGGGCATCGTTTTAGCTGTTTTATAACCCATCCAGGCGCAGACTAGCTCATAGGCTCAAATCAAACTACTATCGGAGAATTTCAACCAACCATACGTCGCAACATAATCAGATAACCTACATCAGAACAGATGCGGTAACATGCACACAAATCAATGACGTAGAATGTAGTACTTACTCTTGCATGGTGATGATTACTATAATGAAACGATCCTTTTAGCAGTGAGATCGTTGTACATTATCACATTTCTCTGTGTACATTATCACATTTCTTCTTGTACATAACCACATTTCTCCTTGTACATTATCACATTTCTCCTTGTACATAACCACATTTCTCCTTGTACATAATCACATTTCTCCTTGTACATAATCACATTTCTCGTTGTACATAATCACATTTCTCCTTGTACATAATCACATTTCTCCTTGTACATAATCACATTTCTCGTTGTACATTATCACATTTATCCTTTTACATAACCACATTTCTCCTTGTACATAACCACATTTCTCCTTGTACATAACCACATTTCTCCTTGTACATAATCACATTTCTCGTAGTACATAATCACATTCTCGTAGTACATAATCACATTTCTCGTTGTACAGAGTCACGTTTCTCGTTGTACAAAATCACATTTCTAGTATCGGCTTGCTACACAATCAATTTAACTACCAGACTAAACCATCACTAAACCAGACTAAACCAGCACTAAATCAGACTAAACCAGCACTAAACCAGACTAAACCAGACTAAACCAGCACTCTGTTATAATTCAAATCGTTTTGCTTGTAGATCCAAGAGACAGAGACATCTTAACTATCTCTCCAATGACTGCAGCCAATGCCTTCCACATACACCATCATCACCAGCACCGTCATCAGCAACAACCACTTAACTATCACTGTAACTCTACTACATAACCATCTCTTTATACTTTCTACTAAATCAGTAGTTGTCAAAGTTGGCTATCACTGTAACTCGACTACACTAACCATCTCTTTTATGCTTTCCTCTAAATCAGTGGTTTTCAAAGTTGGCTATAGGACAACCTCCTGAAGACTACGAAGAATTGCAAAGTATCATGGAGAGATACTGGTATGCCGCTGGGAATTAATGGAGAGTACGGAGAATTGCTTCGGTGCCATGGCGAAAATTTGTGCAATTTTTTTCATTTTTTTTTGGGGGGGGGGGGGGGGAGAGACATAGACCAGTCCATGGGGTTTAGTTGAGTAAAATGTAACTTTTATGGTTCAGTAAGCTTCTTTCAACCGCGGAAGTTAATCCAATTTGGTTATATCACAGCTGTACAACCACTACAGAATAGTGAGGACACTGTTCTGATATTCCAGTAACCACGGCCTTAGTCATATGAATTGTTAACTTGTGGATTTTCCTCACTTGGCCGAGGCACGCCCCTTTCGTATTAACCTTATGCATATTGTTACAAGAATGTCAATTTTTGAACGTTAAGCAAGAAGGTGTATTTCTATAAAGCTTAAAAAGTCTTGAAAAACTGCAGAAAAGGTCAACGACGTTATTATGTGATACCAACTGGGGCCACAGAAGAAATAAATACTAAGAAAGAACCACTGGCTAAAAACGATTGAGAATCCCTGGGCTAAACCATCACTCAACTGCTGCGGTATATATTAAAAGGCATTTTTTCTAATAATTGAATTATCTCTCCAGCAATCAAGATTATCCCCCATATTTATATACTACAGATGTTCGGTTCATCGATTTTAATATTTACCTCCCTTTGATCCTCTAAAGGGACACAATGCCCATAAGCTCATGAATTATGTGTTGTGTGCATGTGAATACCTGTGTGTACGTATGTACAACATTTATTTATTCATGTGCGCATGTATTTCTGTGCATTTATACCCGATGATGGTGGTGGTGTTCCTCCTTCGCAAGTGAAGATGAACATGGCATGAAAAACAATAAATGTGATGAACAATTAGAAAAACAACAAAACATTTGTGATTGGTTTGTGAGTTCGTAGATGCCAGATAAGTCTTATTCGTGCCAGGAAAATTATATTGCAGTGCATGCAGGAGTTTGGAGTAGGGTGTTTTCGGATTTTTCCTTCCGTTTCCGCCGCTTGTAATATTCCCACAGTGTTCTTTCTTTTTCAAATTTAGTGATACCAGCAGTGATATGGGTGTGCCAAGCTGAGATATCAAGGGTTGTAGTCTCCCAGGAGCTGGGATCGATATTTATACATACATACATATGACGATAGAAAGCACATATAAAAGAAAGGTTTCCATCTCCACTCACGAAAACGCCTACACAACCCCCATACCAAATCAACACATGAATTGTAGCACAATAAATTATAGCTGGGTGATCGTTTTCCCCTCTAAGATAATCTTACCAAAATTGTCATGAATACAAAAATGAAAGAAATCCGCACAAATATGATGTAATTATTTGTATTATTTTGGTAATCCTCCGCGTATAATAATAATAATAATAGTAATAATAATAACAATAATAATAATATAAAAAATAATAATAACAATAACAGTAATAAGGCCCATAACCCGTCAGGGTCATAGAGGTGCGGCCATGTAGACATGAGCAGAAAAAGCTCTCCAAAAATCTCCACAGTCATTTGGTGGTGTGTAGAGAAATTATACCAGACCATTCCTTGGTTTTATCTTCTTCTTCTTATTCATTCTGTCCTCGTGTACCTTTCGGTGTTGAGGGGAGTGTACGGTCTTTTTCCCTTCTATTCGCCTCTTCTGCTGTTATATTTCCGAGTGTCTCTAATACACTATCTATCCACCTTTTACGAGGGCGTCCAATAGGTCGACTGTTTTCGTATCGTTTGTTAAATGTTTTTTGGATAATATCAATGGATTTGGTTTTATCAATCTGGAATTGCTTTGTTCTCCTCATTCTACCCGAGGCTGTCCCTTGTAAAATAATTTGTGAAAGTGAATCGTGTCTCGTTACATGTCCAAACGCTCGTATGTTGTCTGGCCCGAGAGAGGAGCGAATAATAGCAAAACAGTTTACGTTCCATGCATGTAGTGAGATGCGACTAAGGTTATGGGGTGGAGGTGGCTATCATCCCATATAGGGTCAAAGTGTCCCAAATTCATGCTGATATCGGATGTGTCCTGCCGGAAGGTACATATATCGAAGCAATGCTGTAAATCATGACACAACGCATTCCGTTCTCTGGACTACATCCTGCTAATCTTCAGGAGTTTGAGAATGAACGCAGAAGAAGAAATGTTCCAAACAAACAGGTTTAAAACGTTTCACCACTGCCTAAACTGGTTCTTGATAACTTGCCACCGCCTAAACTGGTTTTTGATAACCTGACACTACCAACAAATGTCTGTAGTACTTGTTTTCAAAAGTCTGCATCCCTCCTTCCGTATCTGCATTGAGTTTCACATCCGTATGAAAGTATAAATAGTATTAGCGATCAGAATAGATTAATCTTTACTGTAATACTGATCTTACTTAACACTAGCGATCTGAATAGATTAATCTTTACTGTAATACTGATATTACTTAACACTAGCGATCTGAATAGATTAATCTTTACTGTAATACTGATATTACTTAACACTAGCGATCTGAATAGATTAATCTTTACTGTAATACCGACCTTACTTTTCTAAATCATAATAATATACAACCTTTACAAACCAGGATGTCTCGGTAACCCCTGCCCCCCCCCCCGGTCCCACATTAACTGAATATATACCTATGTCCCTGAATGATGGTTCCTTTTACACAAACAAACAACAGAGATGAACATTGCGTTAAAAATGGTCAAATTAAGTTTGATTGTGCGTAAGTCCTCATATGATTTGAGCCCAAGTAGGGATCTGAAAATCTTGTAGTGCGAGCAGCAATGTACTAGACCAAGATGAGTGAACAAAGTCTGCCTTATCCTTTTATTGTCTCATTAGAATCGTGTTCTACTTTGTTGAAATCTTTTAATATATGCACTAATCTGATCGTGACAAGCTGAGCTGTTAAGAGATTCCAAGAACTTGGATCAGTCCGCGCCGAAGACGGAAGTGTCGGGCCATTGGCGCAAATAAAACGGTGACACACGTATTTCCATTCTCTGAACCACATCCCGTCGGAAATCTCGTAGGACCATTGGCCTGATACAAGAGATATCCAGCTGGATTTTGAGAATGAACGCTGAAGAAGAAGAAGGATCAGTCCTGCAGTGCATCAAAGATGTCTTCAAGTAGTCATTGAAAATGATTTGACTGGCTTCCAAATGATAAATTACCACACACAGTTCAACATAGACCAGACTTTTAACAGAATGATGTCATGTCTTCTACGATGAGAATTTGTTTAAAATGAGAGAGAGAGATGCCCTTTTATTGACTAAGGGATTGAAAGTCCAATAAATCAACTTAGTCACCTCTTACAACATAGACCACATTTCTTCTATTTTTGGCTACATCTTCGAGCCCACCAATACAAGGGAGGACTATCAACTAACAAACTACTGTCTGTTGTCATTTCCTATGTCAATGATGGTTGATAGTATCCACACTTGCCGTTAAGTGTAGGGGTAGGAGTCTCAGTCGTTACAGAGTCCGAAATTTCACCTTGGTTGCATGAAGTCTATGTTTTATTCAATATTCAATGTTATCTTGTTGTTTTCTATCCACGTTTTCTTGGTCTACCTTTGGCTCTATATTTGAATATTTTTTAATTATATGCTCTTTTGGTAGTTAAATACCGATATAACAACTTGGTCCGGATCAACGAAATATTCATGTAATAACAGAAATTCGCTATATGCAGTACAAATAATAAAGAAGAAATATAATTGGGGATTTTCATAAGCTACGTTATAAAGGGAAATTTGTTATAAAAGGATGCTCTATAGTGTGACTCTATTGTATTTAGTGTGTGCCAAACTAACACACGTTCTCGTACTCACATTATAATTAGGAAATGTATTGTGTAAAAAAGTGATGAATTTCTATCCCTTTCTCTACTGCAAACCTGCCCGCACATAAGAAGCGTGATGTTTTCGCGCGTTCACATGATAAGCGTTTTTCTGTCCCGCCGTAAAGTATTTAAAAGTAACTATAAACATGCAACAGGAGCAAAGGCCGCCCAAGACGTCGTTGGACAAAAGACGCTCAAGAATGCCTGCGCATTTCACTCGAAAAGGCAGGACAACTTGCTCAAGACCGCGGAGAATTCAAGAGATCCATTGGTAAGACTACGTTCTGGAAAGAATATGTCACATGATGATGATAAACATGGAGGGTTTATCGACGTACCGGCAAAAAAGGGATTACTTCATTAACTGTTTTAGCGGCTTGTCACAAATAAGGAGTCGAATTCCTTCTAGGAAAAGGAATATGCCATTTCGTACTATTAAACTATTGAAATACCTGGTACACCCACCTACACCTCACCCATATCCACTGTTAAACAATTTTGTGGTTTTCTTTTAGAAAAAAAAAATATAATAGAAAACATGAGAACCTAAAGCGTTTGATGTGACCTATACATGTTGGTAGGTCGTATAAGTCAGGAGAAAAATCGTATCTACGGTCCTGACTGCGAACTGTCTAGGCTCTGCCGCTCATGTGAAGTTAGCAAAATTGTATCTACTGTCCTGACTGCGAACTGTCTATGCTCTGCCGCCCATGTGAAGTTAACAAAATTGTATCTACTGTCCTGACTACGAACTGTCTATGCTCTGCCGCTCATGTGAAACTAACAAAAAATGATAAAAGTATTGAGAATCCCCGCAGTGTGTTATGCAACAGTCTATCGAGATTACTCATCAATAAGCGGGGATTGACAATGTAGGCGGAGCTTGTTATATGGGCGGAGCTAATAAGCTTTTTAATATCAGTTTTTTTTAAAAATCGACTCTGACGCACTCAGGGCAAATCTGGTGCTCGAACTCACAATGCGCATGGCAAATAATATGCGTACCAATTGTTCCCGTACCTCGCTGATTACACACACGTATACTTTAAATATACATGTATACAAACTTGAAATTATACATGTATACTAACTTGAAATTATACATGTATGTAAAGTTGAAATTATACATGTATGCAAACTTGAAATTATACATGTATACAAACTTGAAATTATACATGTATACAAACTTGAAATTTTACATGTATACAAACTTGAAATTTTACATGTATACAAACTTGAAATTATACATGTAGTTCGTTCCAAAAATTGTTAGCAGCACAAAATTGACATATATGCCTAATATAGAAAATTCAGCAGTTTATGTGCAGCAAAACAATCCTCAGCAAAATTTGCCGCTTCATTTGTGATTGCTTGACTTCGACGCATTTATAACAATGAGTGAGCCTCGGCATTTGCAGGTCGAGGTCTCTGCGTTTGCTCAACAGTTTCATGTACTGGTTTAATTTCTCTTTGCGCTGGTAATTCTAGCTTAGCTTGAGGTCTATGCAAATCCGCATCCTTAGAAAGTTGTGTTTGTCTTTGTTGAAGGGTTTCTTGATTAATTCTTTGCATTTCTCTTTCCATTCTATGTCTATGCTCTGCAGCATAGCAAATCCTAGCGAGAGACTGTTAAAATTGACGAGTGAACAGTCTATATTTACGCTCTTTTGTTTTTTTATGCTTTCTTGCAATTGGATCATCTCGATCCATCATGCAAAGCAAATTATATGTATATTTTATATGTATATTTTAAATATAAAGAATGTTAGTTAACTTTAACCACACGTCGATACAGAAATTGACCTGTTAATGTATCTATATACAAAACATATGTATTCAAAAATGTCATCTGCTTTGAAAAACGTCACGACACCAATTGTTTTGATTGGATGTCGCACGGAATTTCGTGACGTTAATGCGCTATTTATAGAGCGTTCCGGAGTGACTGACAGAACACGGCTATTATATTATAGATAGGTAATGTGACACATACTTTGTTAATCAAAAGCCGCAGGAACTATAATCATGCATTCCTTTCAACATGTGATAGGGGAAACTGAGCACCAGTAGATTTACCCGGAGTGCATTCAGGTTGTGGAATCAATAATATTTGTATCTAATAATATACACAGATTAGAATATACAATATATTCCACCCCATCCACTCATGTCTGAGCCATGCATTCTTGATCAAAGCAAGGAGTACTCCATTCCATCCACTCATGTCTGCGCCATGCATTTTTTATCTAAGCATGGAGTACTCCACACCATCCACTCATGTCTGCGCCATGCATTCTTGATCTAAGCATGGAGTACTCCACTCCATCCACTCATATCTGAGCCACACATTCTTGATCAAAGCTTGGAGTACTCCACTCCATCCACTCACGTCTGAGCCACGCATTCTTGATCTAAGCATGGGCTACTCCATCCACTCATGTCTGGGCCACGCATTCTTGATCTAAGCATGGGATACTCCATCCACTCATGTCTGGGCCACGCATTCTTGATCTAAGCATGGGGTACTCCACTCCATCCACTTACGTCTGGGCCACGCATTCTTGATCTAAGCATGGGCTAGTTTGTCATTACTATAGCTCCAATCGAGACCGTCGCAATTAAAGAAGACCTCGTTAAGTGACTTCATTCGTTACGTTTTTATTATTGTCGTTATTTTCGTTGATCATTATTTATATACTTGGGGTTTCATGCAAAAAATAGCCACGGCCGACAACGAAATACATGGAAATAATTAAAACCGAGCTTTCATGTCATGTTTACCGTTTCTGTACACAGGTCTTTATACCTGAGTCCGGTTATAGCTCCCATGAAAATGTCCTACGTATATATAGACAGTTCGGCTCTGCGGAGAAGGTAAGAACCTGCAGGAATAGTGACTGGATTACCAGAACCGTGACCACTACTATGTTTTATAGTTAAAAACACTTTTATAACAGAAATTGGACTATCGTTCACGGTTGAAAAAAGTGTACCTCACCATAAGAGGTCCTTTTTTATTTAACAAAATGGTGGAATGATACAGGGAAATAACATGTACTCACTGCAGTAAAACTGAAATCCAACAGGCGAAACTTGCAACAGGGTAATACGTTTTGCTAATCATTGGAAACACACATAATAACACACAAATCGACGTTTCGACGAAAAGGCGTTTTATGAAGAATACATTCACAACAAAAAACGACGAGTAATAACGGTACTATTGACGTTGACATGGCAGAGCTAAATTCGACCAAGACAACAGGCTTAAACCAAGTCGCTGAGAATTGTACACACTGTCCGCTCAGAAAGCAATGGCAACCTCCTGATCGAATTTTATTGTCTAGAAAATCAATACAGTTTAAAAAATGAGGTGAAAACTACTTCCTGAATAGGATGTGCTCTCAACTTCATATGTACTGAACGATCAGGATAACACTGTCTACAGCCTTCTGTCAACAGTACTGAGTAACCTTTGGCATGTGTGTAAGAACGTTAATTATTATAACGGTTACCACTCGAATTTTAGAAATAACCCCAGATTGTTGTGAGAAAAATCCCAGATTGTTTTAATGAGATAAAACACAGACATCTAGATATATGCATAGACTAGAAACTTAGCTCATAGAAGCTTAGCTCATATAAGCTTAGGCTAGAACTCATAAAGTTTTGCTAATCACTGGAAACATACATCGAAAGTTCTGGAGGCGTAAGACCTTTGTTTTAAACCAATATTCAATGTAAACCAATATTCGATGTAAACAATCATTCGATATAAACCAACATTCGATATAAACCAACATTCTATATAAACCAACATTCTATATAAACCAACATTCGATATAAACCAACATTCTATATAAACCAACATTCTATATAAACCAACATTCGATATAAACCAACATTCTATATAAACCAACATTCTATATAAACCAACATTCTATATAAACCAACATTCGATATAAACCAACATTCTATATAAACCAACATTCTATATAAACCAACATTCTATATAAACCAACATTCGATATAAACCAACATTCGATATAAACCAACATTCTATATAAACCAACATTCGATATAAACCAACATTCTATATAAACCAACATTCTATATAAACCAACATTCTATATAAACCAACATTCGATATAAACCAACATTCGATATAAACCAACATTCTATATAAACCAACATTCTATATAAACCAACATTCTATATAAACCAACATTCGATATAAACCAACATTCGATATAAACCAACATTCGATATAAACCAACATTCTATATAAAACAACATGCTATATAAAACAACATGCTATAAAACCAACATTTGGTTTAAACCAACATTCTATATACATTTGGATGTGTGTGTGTCATTATGTGTGTTTGCTGTGATTAGCATAACTTCATTACCCCGTTCCAAGCTTCGCTTTATTCGGAGAAATCTAATTATACAGCACGTGTGGAATCTCTGGCATGTCTGCTGTAAACTGTCAACGTATCACATGTACAATACGTTCTGAACTCACAACCACTAGAAGATAAGCCATCGCGCTATCAACTGATCTAACCCATTTATCATTTCAATTATTACCCTAGACAAAATTCTTTCAAACGCATCCCACACGTTCTTATAGATCAATCACCAACTACCATGACGTCATCTAACAAACTGTTGCTTAGTAACGGAATTGTGTCAGATTTTTCCCATCTCTAAATCCACGTGGGATTAAACGTCTAACCACCATCTTGTCATGTCAGCTAGAGTGAACGACTGTTATTTTGATACATAGGTCTATGTGCTACTTCTGAGTCCTTTCTCAAACGTCTGTTGATTAGCGGATAAAACCCAGATAATGGAATGTGTGTGTTTTATGTGTTCTTATGTTTTCATTAAACTTCTGCAAATTAGCAGGATGTAATACGATGAACAAATTTCTAACTTCTCAGCAAATGCAAAGAAACTGATACAAAAGGCACCAACTATAGGACAAGCGAAACCAAGGCCCATACAACTAGTCAGTATCATCCCCCCTTGGGCATACAGACTCCCACAACTAAAAGAACAAATAGAAGGTATAGAAAAAAAAGGAACCCAGACAGAATTGGAGAGAAAGCGTATCACAGAACAACACATCGCAGTTAATTACCCACAAGATGCATGGACTCATGCCTATTCAGATGGCTCGGCCACAAACGCAATTGAGAATGGAGGTGGAGGAGTGACCCTCAGACTAAAATGCGGGAAAGATGTTACTCTAGCCATAGCTACAGGCAAGCTCTCAACCAATTTTAAAGCAGAAATGGAAGCTCTCAAGAAAACAGCAGAAATTATCTTACAACACAAAGAAAAAGTGCACAGGAATATTGTACTACTAACAGATGCACTCTCTGTCATAACAGCACTGAAGCTACACAAGAACACCGAACTGAATGAATTGAGGGCAGTGCTAGTTCAGTTGTACAATAATTTCCAAAGAGTAGTGATCCAATGGAAACCGGCACACTGTAACATTGAAGGGAATGAAGTTGCAGATAGACTGGCCAAAGAAGGAGGGAAGTTACCTCAAGAAGACTATCTGGTCAGTTATGAAGAAGTGAAGACCATCATTAAAGGCAACTATAACAAAAAGTGGAAAGAAGACCACCCCAAATATAATGCAGATGACGGGTATTACCAACTGTCCAGAAGAGACCAGGTTATCCTGCTGCGCCTCAGAACTGGTCACAACAAAATGAGACATTATTTGTACACCAAATTCAAAATAGGGACAACTGGGCTCTGCCATTGCAAATATGACAGCAGAACATATCCTACAAGAATGTACCCAGTATGCAGACCTGAGAAACAAGACATGGCCCACCCCAATCAGTGTTGAAGAGAAACTGTATGGCACAGTGGACACTTTAAAACAGACAGTAGCCTATATCATAGAATCCGAAGTCCCAACCTGACTGAGTAATGATCGCCGAAGAAGAAGAAGAACAAATTTCTATTGTGTCATGGTTTACAGTTTTGTAGCGATTTCTGCGTTTTCCAGCCTGACATACCCGACTTCAGCATGACTTCTAGATCACTTTGATCCTATATAAGGTGGGGCAACGAACTTCACATCATAACCTCCTTAGTGATGAATGAAAACAAAACAGTGTTTCCATTCTTTGCTCCCCTTTCGTGCCACTTCAACTTATATGTGAGTTGTGTTTTGTAACTTGACTGCTACATCTATGTCTGATGATACATCCCATCCAATTTTATGACATTTTTTAGTTGCTCTTAAATTCTATCAGATGGCAGCTAACACCAGCCCCTACACACATTAATCTCAGGGCATATACACCAACCCCTACACACATTAATCTCAGGGCAGCTAACACCATCCCCTACACACATTAATCTCAGGGCAGCTAACACCATCCCCTACACACATTAATATCAGGGCAGCTAACATCATCCCCTACACACATTAATCTCAGGGCAGCTAACACCATCCCCTACACACATTAATCTCAGGGCAGCTAACACCATCCCCTACACACATTAATCTCAGGGCAGCTAACACCATCCCCTACACACATTAATATCAGGGCAGCTAACACCATCCCCTACACACATTAATCTCAGGGCAGCTAACACCATCCCCTACACACATTAATCTCAGGGCAGCTAACACCATCCCCTACACACATTAATCTCAGGGCAGGTAACACCATCCCCTACACACATTACTCTCAGGGCAGCTAACACCATCCCCTACACACATTAATCGCATGACATCACGGAATTACTATTTTTTACTCCTTGTACATACCTGGACAGCACATGTGAGGGTATATCGAAGCTACATACCTGGACAGCACATGTGAGGGTATATCGAAGCTACATACCTGGACAGCACATGTGAGGGTATATCGAAGCTACATACCTGGACAACACATGTGAGGGTATATCGAAGCTACATACCTGGACAGCACATGTGAGGGTATATCGAAGCTACATACCTGGACAACACATGTGAGGGTATATCGAAGCTATCAGCATATCTAACCCATTCTATATACATTTGATGTAAACTAATAACGCAATTGATAGAACGCCCTTCATGCTTAACATCAATTGCGAAGTTCGTGCTGTTTTCATTACACAAATTTAAGTTGTCAATCGTGTTATTTCTTCCCCTCTCTGTTTTCTGTCATTATTTTCTACCCTGTTTGTTACAAACTATACGTGACAACAATTAATGTCGATGATGTTTGAATTATTGATGTTCGTGATTACTGAGTGTATGTTTCTATTACATTGTTTCTGTTTTTCGTTGTATCAGTCACCTGTGTGTTGTCAAGTCCTGTAGGCGTACAATCTCCATGTAAACCAACATTCCATTTAAACCAACATTCTACATAAAACAACATTCTACATAAACCAACATTTTACATAAATCAACGTTCTACATAAACACTAGTATTATATATAAACCAACATTTTAAATAAACCAGCATTTGACATAAACCAACATTCTACATAAACCATAATTTTACATAAATTAACGTTCTACATAACCAGCATTCTACAAAACAATTTTTTTTTATAAACCAACATTCTACATAAACCAAAATTCTGCATAAAACAGCATTCTATATAGACCAAAATTTCAAATGAAAAACATTCTACATACACCAACATTCTACATAAACCAGCATTCTATATAAATTAGCAGTCTATGTAAACCAACATTTGATTAAACAAAATTCTATATAAATATTCTATATAAACTAAAATTATATATAAACCCAAAGTCGATGTAAATCAACGTTTTATGGAAATAATCACGCATATAAATAGTAGAGGGGGTGGGGGTAAGATTTAACACCATCTTTCCCCATCTTCACCTTGGAATATTTACATGACGATTTGCAGTCACCTTTCGTTGCGGAGACGGCACGTAATGATGATGACATGACAATTTGTACTAAGAAACAATTGGACAAGGGGAAGCAACCCATCTCACCCAGGCTGATCTCTTGAAAAAAAATATCTGCAGCTCTCTCCCTACTCGATACCAACGTAGTCGATTACTTTTTCTATATTTAATAGGAAGTACTCCACCATCTACAATCAAGCATGTCAAACAACATTCGATACACAGAAGCTCTTTTAACTATTTTTTTTAGAATCATCTTATTATTTTTACATCACCTAATGCATCAGCATCTATTTGATGATTGCTTTTTACAGTTACAAATTAACACATTACTAATTCACAATCGGATTTCATATGTATTTGTTCCATAATATATATCCCTATATATCCCTATATATAAAATCAATATTTATAAACAAAACATACTTGTAATGAGATTAAGAGATTGAGGACGTTTCGATAAAAAAAAACCATCAGAACGAAAGACAACAGACAGGTAAAATGCTTCTTTTTGCGTTATATCCCTTTATGCCTTGCAGGACATTTTGTCCGGCTCTGTGGCGGAGTGGTACAGAGCTAGTCTGTGACGGCCAAGGTACAGAGTGCAATCCCAGTTAGGGCGCAACGGCTCCCAGGTCGACCCAGCCTTAAATGGGTACCGGATTAATCCGGGAAGTAAAGACTGCGAGGGAGAGGAGATGGCTACTGCCCTCATTTGCAGAGCCTGTGAAATGTGAGATCGCTAACACCCCTACGGCATTAATAAATGCTATGGGTTACTTTACTTACTTACAGGCAATTGTGCATCTTGACCGCTCAGAAAGCAATGGTAAACTACTAAACGTATTTATATTGCCTAGAAAATCACTACAGCCAAAAAATGATGGATTGATGGCTACGTCCTACATACGATGCATTGCAGCGTCGGGGATAGAAGAGTTCTCTGGAGATGGTATTTTAATTTAACTGATTCCAGCCAAGGAGACTTATACAAGTCAGTAAACTTTATGTCTTCATGACTTCTATAAGTCATACTCCACTGACATTCATGTTGTTGTTTTCGGTATTTATATCAACATAAGAATGTTTCCAATCGAAAGTGTAATATGTCTACATTACTTCTTGCAATATTTTTATGTGTATTGATATCAATTTTGTTAAGTTATTGATACGTTTTGATAATGGGGGTCTGTGAGTCATTTTTCCTTATATGTTTTATATATATTTTCCAATTTACTTATTTTCGTAAAATTATAACTATTTTATTTGCTTTGGTCTCATTTATTATGAAATCCAATCTGGCAAATGCTTCTAGCATCGTGTTTGCAAATTTACGCCATTTTGTAAGAAAAATTAGCCATATTTTCATTTAAGTTTCGTGTAAAGTTAAGTCTACTGTTTTTGATAGATGTTGAAATTCTTTATAAATAATAAATTTTTTATGCACTATGCATATATATATTATACATTATTGTCTTCGTAATTGGATTATCTACAGAAATGATACAGTTTGAGTGGAATTTATTGATTCAAAAATGCGGTAGGGTCAAATATATCTAAAATAATATTTATTTGTCATTTACATATTTTCTTTTCTGTCTAAAATAATTTTTATATATTAACATAATTTTTTTCTCAAAATGATCTTGTGATAATCACATTCTCTGTCCATTTCTGTTTCGAAATATATATATATATTACATTATAATGTAATTATATTTAGAAGTACTATTTCTTGTTTCCGTGATGCATGTGCACACACAAAAAGCGAACGAAATTTAATTACGTTTAAACGCTAAAAATATTCCAGCCGGAATCAGTAAACATCACATAAAAACCAGTGTTAGGAAGAAGTCTTCTATCGCTGTATCTCCTTGCTAGTATGTTTTGTTTATAGATATTGGTAACACACACACATGTATATCCATTTATACTGATGGAACCTACCAGCCATCTTCGAATGTATAAAAAATATCTATAAATATGTAACTGAAATGCCAATAGCGGATTTAACAAATGGTCACCACCATTTGTGATTGATGAACAACTTTCCCATAAAATGTCAATGCTGCAAGTTTCCCTTTAAGGAATTGCAGGGAGACCGCGTGCGGCTTGTGTGGTAAAGGCCATATGCCACTGCTGCCTTTACAAAATGTATTAACACTGTTGTTGTTCGTCTATCACAAGTGATGATGACCATTTGTTACATCCTCTTATGAAAATTCAATTTTAGTTATGTCCTTGATTATGAGTTCGTAGATGGCTAATGAGTCCTATTCGAGCTGTAAATGTCCTTGGACAGTTCGGACATGGAATGACGACAGTAGACGGATCTTGGTCTATCCGTGACTTTCTAGCTGCTCTCCGCTGTTGAGCTGCTGCATTTCTCTTCTTTTCACAAGATGATGCGTACTTTTTTATTTTAGAACGCCATGTAGATCTATTTTGTTTAAGTTCTTCCCATGTATCGTGGTCTATTTCAAAGGTTTTCAGTGAGTTCTTTAACGAGTCCTTGTAGCGCTTCTTTTGGCCACCTTGAGATCGTGTGCCCTTCTCCAGCTCACCATAGAGAAGTATCTTTGGCAGAAGATGATCTGGCATACGAACCAAATGACCTGCCCAACGAATCTGTGTCTGCATCAGGATCGTGCCAATGCTCGGGATATCAGCTCTATCAAGGACAGTGGTATCTGGAATCTTGTCTTGCCATCTGATGTTCATAACTTTTCTGAGACAATTTGTATGAAAATGATTGAGTTTTTTCACATGACATCTATACACAGTCCATGTTTCACTAGCGTATAACAGCACTGGAAGTACAACTGCTCTGTAAACTTTCAGCTTAGTTTGAAGGTTAATGCCATTTCTACGCCAAACATTTGCGTACAATCTGCCGAAAGTACTGCTTGCTTTGGCGGTCATTGTATAGGCTACACTTCATCATCAATGTTGGCATTTTGGCATTATGTTGTCATTCACACATTAAACGACGACCAACAAACATATAACAATATTTGACATTAGATTGAAAAATTACCTGGCAACATGGTTAATAACAGAATCCAACTTGGCAACCACATGTACAGGGCAGGCATCATCTTTCATCTTGATTCTCGCTGTCATCTTTCGGAACAAGATTATCAAAGTCCATCAGAAATGTATTGTTCTCATAGCATTAGTAGTCCAAATCATTTCTGTGTTTATGAGGCCAAACCTAAGGAACATATATCAATTTATAAGTTTATTTGGTTTAACATAATGTCAAGTCTAAATCAAAAGTGAAAAAAAAATACGAACTCTGTCTAAATATGGCTAGCAAGTTATGTT
This sequence comes from Meghimatium bilineatum, assembly GCA_034231615.1. Lineage (NCBI taxonomy): Eukaryota > Metazoa > Mollusca > Gastropoda > Stylommatophora > Philomycidae > Meghimatium > Meghimatium bilineatum. The sequence continues at coordinate 6,121,765 of CM067321.1, forward strand.
GTCGCCACATCATGTACAGGGTGAGTTTTTACCATTTAACTTCTTTAAAAAATACCCAGTCATAACTGGAAGTTGAACCCGAATATTTTACAAACTTTTACCCCCTGGAAAAACAGAACTTGATTCTTAGTAGCCCTTCTATATGATTAGTAGAAATGATTATTTTAAAAAAACCACTCCGATTTAATAAATCTTGTTTTTCCTAAGATTTTGCTGTACGGCATCAATGAATGACGATCGGTTTTCGTGCTATGGCACGTTGGGTCGATTCACATGCAGTAATAATGTGGCGTCCCAGAATGTTGGTAACTTTTTCAATCCACCTTCTTCTTGGTCTTCTGCTGTATCTTCTAATTTCCATTATCATGTTTTATGCTCCTGCCGCTGGTCAATAAGTGTTAATTTTCATTAAGTGACCGAACCATTTCATCCACTTAATGATGTTCCTAAAAAATATAAAACTCCCTGTGACTTTATTGAGTAACCCCCAGCCCTCCCCCACAGCAAAGTAGTATTCATGCGTGGTTATCTACACAGTACTAACATCCCATCTATGAACTAACGAGGAATTATTTCGTCACTTTACATCTAGCTGAACTAACGAGGCATTATTTCGTTACTTTACATCTAGCTGAACTAACGAGGCATTATTTCGTTACTTTACATCTAGCTGAACTAACGAGGCATTATGTCGTTACTTTACATCTAGCTGAACTAACGAGGCATTATTTCGTTATTTTACATCTAGCTGAACTAACGAGGCATTATTTCGTTATTTTACATCTAGCTGAACTAACGAGGCATTATTTCGTTACTTTACATCTAGCTGAACTAACGAGGCATTATTTCGTTACTTTACATCTAGCTGAACTAACGAGGCATTATTTCGTTACTTTACATCTAGCTGAACTAACGAGGCATTATTTCGTTACTTTACATCTAGCTGACTTAACGAGGCATTATTTCGTTACTATACATCTAGCTGAACTAACGAGGCATTATTTCGTTACTTTACATCTAGCTGAACTAACGAGGCATTATTTCGTTACTTTACATCTAGCTGAACTAACGAGGCATTATTTCGTTACTTTACATCTAGCTGAACTAACGAGGCATTATTTCGTTACTTTACATCTAGCTGAACTAACGAGGCATTATTTCGTTACTTTTCTCGATTATTCCCATGTTTTCCGTTGGCTAATATTTATATACTTGGAATCACATGCCAAAAATAGCCAAATCGACTCCAAATATATAAATAGTAACCAATGGAAAGCGTAAAAATATTTTTTTTAAACGTACCGAATGAAGATCTGTTTACGTTTAGCAGTTAGGTCTTCTGTCGCCGACAGTTACGATCTACGACCCTGGCAGGTATGTATAGTCTATTCCTCATGTGACACACGAACTTGTACAAATTAAAAAATCTTTGTCAACCACCAGCTGTAAGGCTAAATTACATCATATTAGAGCAAATACATACCCAGTAGCAATGTATGGTCGTGATTCATGGATACTTAAAACAGTGGCAAATAGAATAGCTGATTTAAACATTAAACGCAACAGAAGAATTTTAAGAATACCACGAACAGCAAAAAATTCTACTCAAGAAGAATCACGAATATAAAAGCATTAATGGAAGACTGATGAATTATTGTGAAGATGAGACAATAAGACTCGCTCAATCGTGGAAAAATATAGCAACATCGTTATTGACATGGGATGCAGAGAACTTGTTAAGTATGGATGGGTGATTGATAATGATGATAATGACGATGTTAGCTGATATATTTTTACAGTCCATAATCTATCTTCCATAATCTATCTTCCATAATCTATCTGACAAAAGCGCATGTCAAGTAGTAGTAGACCGTTGATGCACAGAAAATGATCTAATGTGAAAACAATGAACACGCCTAACAGAAAAGTAGTCCGCGATTTATTTGCATAAATAATATTATTTATATAGGTCTCCAAGTGCAGAAATGATAATAACAGATCTAACAATCGTTACGGGTTACAGGAAGGATTTTGATTGTATCTCCGAAAGAAAAAATCCCGTCCCAACCGTGGATTGAACCCGGGACCTCAAGAGTCTGATAACGGCATTCTAACCACAAGGCCATGTGCTCCACGATCTAATAATATAGGCATATAAACAAATAATTTGTGTACTTGTTCTGAAACACAATACAAGATGTCTTGATTGATTTGTCTAGGTAAACAATTATTTTAGTTCGGTGTGTTTAATTACAAAATGACAATTGTTTATTGCCTGGTTGCTCGAAGTGGGCGATGTCATTAATGGGGGGGGGGGGGGAGAGATAATACCTGTACACGTTGATCAAAGACCGAGTATGCATGTACGTAGCCCGTAGACCAATAATCCTCGCCCGACCCAGGTGTAAACCAAAGTGCACTGTGGGTTGATAAACAGCTATGGTATCGAGTCGACATAATTTGATGTAGTATCAATGTACTGTGGCTCACAACCCGAATTAAAGGCTTGTCTAAAACGGTTCGTTAGTTCTATATAGATCAACTTTAAGCAGTGCACAACATATTTGCTCTCTCCCGTTAACATCACACACAAAAATCCTTCTTTGATTGAGAATGAAAGCAAATATACTAAAGCTCAGAATAGTAGCGTGCAGTAAATGAACTAGAATGACGTGCCACGTCTCCATGATTAACGGCTTAATAAAAACATGCAAATATACCATAAATGCAGAAGAATTATTATTCATTCAATGAAAAGTTTCACTTTGTCACACTCATTCATTCAATGAAGAGTTTCACTTTGTCACACTCATTCATTCAATGAAAAGTTTCACTTTGTCACACTCATTCATTCAATGAAAAGTTTCACTTTGTCACACTCATTCATTCAATGAAAAGTTTCACTTTGTCACACTCATTCATTCAATGAAGAGTTTCACTTTGTCACACTCATTCATTCAATGAAGAGTTTCACTTTGTCACACTCATTCATTCAATGAAGAGTTTCACTTTGTCACACTCATTCATTCAATGAAGAGTTTCACTTTGTCACACTCATTCATTCAATGAAGAGTTTCACTTTGTCACACTCATTCATTCAATGAAGAGTTTCACTTTGTCACACTCATTCATTCAATGAAGAGTTTCACTTTGTCACAATTTTTAATTCAATGAAGAGTTTCACTTTGTCACACTCATTCATTCAATGAAGAGTTCCATTCTATGTCACATTTATTCACTCAATGAATAATTGGTCTATTCACCAGTCACTATTGTCTACTTTAGTCTGCAGTCCAACCCGCTTGGCCCATTTGTTTAAGCATCCCAGTTGGATCAAGACGTATCTGAAGATAAGTGTTACTCGTTTTTACTTACTTATTATCACCAATATTCACACCATCTTACCTGCATACATCACCAATATTCACTCTTACCTGCATATATCATCACCAATATTCACTCCATCTTACCTGCATATATCATCATCAATATTCACTCCATCTTACCTGCATATATCATCATCAATATTCACTCCATCTTACCTGCATATATCATCATCAATATTCACTCCATCTTACCTGCATATATCATCAGCAATATTCACTCCATCTTACCTGCATATATCATCATCAATATTCACTCCATCTTACCTGCATATATCATCACCAATATTCACTCCATCTTACCTGCATATATCATCAGCAATATTCACTCCATCTTACCTGCATACATCACCAATATTCACTCTTACCTGCATATATCATCATCAATATTCACTATCTTACCTGCATATATCATCAGCAATATTCACTCCATCTTACCTGCATACATCACCAACATTCACTCTTACCTGCATATATCATCACCAATATTCGAAATCTTACCTGCATATATCATCATCAATATTCATTCCATCTTGCCTGCATATATCATCACCAATATTCACTCCATCTTACCTGCATATATCATCATCAATATTCACTCCATCTTACCTGCATATATCATCATCAATATTCACTCCATCTTGCCTGCATATATCATCACCAATATTCACTCCATCTTACCTGCATATATCATCATCAATATTCACTCTTACCTGCATATATCATCACCAATATTCACTCCATCTTACCTGCACATATCATCACTGTTTTTTCTTCTAATATTGTCTGCTCTTATTACTCGTCCTTTTCCCCTGCTTTGGCGATATGTGCTCCGTGGTTTCTTCTGCTTTCTCGTCTGCTCTTGTCGTATTCGCCTCTATCTATCTATCTCTATATCTCTCTCATACCATCCTCTTTTGATTTCCCATTACGATTGTATGCGAATACTCATTGCATGTGACCGCTTTTGAGGTAAGTATCTTAATTTATCCTTATTTAATTGTATTTATCTTATTTTACTTGCTATCACATCTTATCTATTTTTACTCCTCACCTTCTTCCGTGCACTTTCCCCTCCTCACATACTACTATCTTCTCCCCATACCCCTTTCTTCCCTGATATGCTGCTCCATATTTGCTTCCTCCGCTATCTATTCGCTATCTCTCCTTCCTCCCCCCCCCTTTCATAACCATGTTTGTCTCTATGTAAGATTCGTTGTACTGTTGTCTTTTGTTTGTCCTGATGAAGGCGTTTTAGTCGAAACGTCGTTTGTCTCTGTATCTCGTTGTTAGGTTGTTTTATGTCTTATTTTAGTAACACTTCTACCGATTTTATTTCATTTTAATATTTGCCCTGTGCTACTCCAGCCACCTACTTCCTGTTTAGGATTGTTACTCAACACTGGAACATTTATCCATTGATTCTCCTTCCGTGAGGTGTCGTTACCAACCGTGAACCGACTCCATTTTTGTTAGTTTAAAAATTTTTCATAATTGAATGTTTTTTCCAAAGGTAGTTAGAAGAAATTACTTGTGGATGTTGGATAAAAGTTGAATGTTCTTGCAATGACCACGATATCTACGGAGTATGTTATTTTTAATTTACCACACAACAGAAACACATCCATTTCTTTACCAGGAATTGAACACTGGACCTCACGATTCTGATACAAACACTATAACTTCTCAGCCATGTGCCAGTTGTTATATAAAGACCTTACAAATTAATATGGTTTCAATTCACTTATTATCAACAAAATGTTAGAATGCTCCTGTGCAACTTCATATCCACGTATTTCATATAATGTCAATATAAAGCTAGAATGCTCCGTTATAACTCCATGTCCACGTATGTCATATAATGTCAATATAAAGTTAGAAAGCTAATTTATAACTGCATGTACAAGTACATAGAAACGGCACTGGCGTGTGTTAAAGACCCCCTGCACTCCCCAACCCTTCAGAAATCAGAACATGATGTTTAGTAATAGGAGCATAACCCAAATGTTGAAAAAAACCCTCCCTCTCCCATACCGATATTCCAAAAAATGATCACCATAATCTCACGTTGGATTACACATGAAAAATTGAAGAATGGCCGTGGCATCTTTTTTTTTTTTAAAGTAACACACCTCCCCCCCCCCTTACCGAAGAAGTAACTGTGGTCCTGTCTATACATACCCTGTAATCAAAATAGTCTCTTTTAGAAATTAATTTTTAGCAAATTGTTACAGATTAGAAAAACGAAACAAACTATGATATAAGTATATAAACACACTACTTACATATATAAACACACTACTTACTTATATAAACACACTACTTACATATATAAACACACTACTTACTTATATAAACACACTACTTACTTATATAAACACACTACTTACATATATAAACACACTACTTACTTATATAAACACACTACTTACTTATATAAACACACTACTTACTTATATAAACACACTACTTACTTATATAAACACACTACTTACTTATATAAACACACTACTTACTTATATAAACACACTACTTACATATATAAACACACTACTTACTTATATAAACACACTACTTACTTATATAAACACACTACTTACTTATATAAACACACTACTTACTTATATAAACACACTACTTACTTATATAAACACACTACTTACATATATAAACACACTACTTACTTATATATACACACTACTTACTTATATAAACACACTACTTACTTATATAAACACAATACTTACTTATATAAACACACTACTTACTTATATAAACACACTACTTACTTATATAAACACACTACTTACTTATATAAACACACTACTTACTTATATAAACACACTACTTACTTATATAAACACACTACTTACTTATATAAACACACTACTTACTTATATAAACACACTACTTACTTATATAAACACACTACTTACTTATATAAACACACTACTTACTTATATAAACACACTACTTACTTATATAAACACACTACTTACTTATATAAACACACTACTTACTTATATAAACACACTACTTACTTATATAAACACACTACTTACTTATATAAACACACTACTTACTTATATAAACACACTACTTACTTATATAAACACACTACTTACTTATATAAACACACTACTTACTTATATAAACACACTACTTACTTATATAAACACATTACTTACTTATATAAACACACTACTTACTTATATAAACACACTACTTACGTATATAAACACACTACTTACGTATATATACACACTACTTACTTATATAAACACACTACTTACTTATATAAACACACTACTTACTTATATAAACACACTACTTACTTATATAAACACACTACTTACTTATGAAGAAAATCATTTCTTCAACATAATCGACTATACTTTCTACAAATACTCCAGAATATTATTTTCATCAACCGCAAACTTCATTCCTTACACTGTTGTGTGTCTACTTGCGCCACTATACGTTTGTTGCGTGCCATGTAAGCACTTATTTATGAATATATCACATCAATAAATTGATTTAAGCTTATCTTTTCACTCCACTTCTTTAATTATGTATACGAATCTATTTTTCTCTTGCTATTTGATACACGAAATTGTAATGGCTTTTTGCGCGCATACGAAGTTAATCTTCATTTTCTCTGAACTTGCGACAAGATAACAGCTTTATACTATTAAACACAACACAGGGACAATTCTACACATCACGATACTTATCTGGCATATAATTACTAATTTACAACACTCAGCATCAATATATTTACTTCTATGAAAAACGGCTAGCTTAACTAAAAATGTCAAAAACAATTGTACAATACCTATAACTATTTTCATATTGCCAGTTTGAATAAATATTTCTCAAATACTGAGAAACCCACAACACATCTATCTACGACACATAAACCAAGCGATGAGTAAATTGCGATCAATACATCGTTTATTCACACTGCATATATAAAGCTAAAAAAAACCATACCTACGTAATAACAATACGACAACACATAAAGCCTGGTAACTTATCGAGTGTACCAGCTGCAATATTTCTGACGCGATGTTCCGTTCAGAGATAATGTGCAGTGTAACACATATTTCCTAATTACACTGTACTAACAAATGTTTGTTAATTACACTGTACTAACAAATGTTTATTAATTACACTGTACTAACAAATGTTTATTAATTACACTGTACTAACAAATGTTTATTAATTACACTGTACTAATAAATGTTTATTAATTACACTGTACTAACAAATGTTTATTAATTACACTGTACTAATAAATGTTTAACACATTAGAAAAACTATGTGGGTGTTAAAAGAGTCAAATGTGAAACGGACCTTAACCAATAATATAAGAAAAAGACAATCTTCATTTTTTTGGCCATATCATGAAACAGGGAGGTTTGGAGAACATAATCACAACAGGCAAGATTGAAGGCAACAGAGACAGAGGGCGACAACGTGAGAAAATATTAGACAGTTTTACAATCTGGAACGGCAGGGAAACAACAACGATCTTGATGCATAAAGCTGGAGATAGAGAGCTATGTAGAGCCATGATCGCCTACGCCAGCCGGCATGGCACCTGACGATGATGAACAAATGTTTGTTAATTACACTGTACTAAAAATGTTTTCTAATTACACCGCACTAACAAATGTTTTCTAATTACACCGCACTAACAAATGTGTGCCTAGCTTCTCTTCTCACCACTTTCCTATCCACTATAGCTTTATCCCGCCAATGTGTAACTCCTTCGTTGCCCATGTGACTGCCGCATGGCCAGTAGATCCATGTTATGTCCTAGACGATTTTGAAAAGAGTGTCCTACTCTTTTCTTATCAATGTATTTTCCTATCTTGCGCAGCATACTCTGGGCGTAGAGTAGAACCACTTTAGTTGTTGGTGGTTTCTTTGTGAGCCAAGTCAGAGAAGTTGCTGCTGCCTCTATCTCCATCTCATGCTGGATGCTGTGGTGGGATAGGCAGAACATCTTCCCACCACTCTACTGCCATTTTGATAGGCGATGAGGCCTAATGTAGGTTTAATGTTGAAGTAACATTGTTCTGTCCTTATGTTATTTATGTTTACAAGAAGGCCTTAAGTCATTGTAGTATGAATATGAATGTTCAATGTTTGTGCTCCCGAGGATACTTAAATACTTGTACGGAATGTTCGATGATGTTGTAATAGTCCTTGTTTCGATTGGTCCTTTCTCAGTGACTTGAGTACACAGGTTGAATGTCTTGAAGAGATAACATATTTTTTAAGGGGATGGGGATGATCAAGTATGGAAAACCTGTTTACTTGAGTTGCAATGCGATTTGGTGCCGCTAGAACGGACCAGACTCAATTCCCGTCAGCTGTAAGAACTGTTCTATGAGATATTGTATCATTCCCTCTGTTTTATTTGCACCCCAATCGCGACACTCGCTTCCAGGTGTATTAGCATTCGTCAACGACCTTCATTTACTTCCATCCATTCAGTCTTACCTCTTCCAGCTCGTATGCCTTGGGTAAGGTATCTTCTGCTTCTGCCATGCAATACCTCTCGTTTGATGCTCTTTCCTGTTGTGTTATTTAGAGGTTGCTATAAAGTGTGATGCAATTGTGAACACAATAGCTTGAAAGTGTTCTTTCACTTGCACTACTGGATGTCTTACTTTGAAGTTTTTGTTGAACAAATTGTTACTGTAGAATAGTGGTTCTCCACATTCTTTGGTCGTGGCCCTTCTTTTCGAACAATTTGACTTCTCTGGTCCTATGATGTCTAAACATTTAGTACAAAATATGGCTACGAGTTTTTTTTCTTCTGGTTGTCAATAATATTTAGACTTTATTGAGTGAGAAAATAGTAACATTCCTGTGGCCAAACTGGACGCCCCCCCCCCGGGACATCCCCATTTTAAATTAACTTCGTATCCTCCCTAAAAGTCTTCGTGGCCTTAGAGAACCACTTCGTCCACTTTGAGAACCACTGCTGCAGCGAGACTATCTACCTATCTATACGCTATGGCATTGTATGCCTTGCGGCGTCAGGGGTGGAAGAGGTCTCTGGAGATGGCCTTCTTATGTGCTGTTTGTAAGTTTGTTCCTGTGGCTTCTTTGATTTCTGTAATCCATCTCTTACATTGTCTGCCTTTAGCTTTATAACCGTTATGTCTATGTGTCATGTCCATTTGTGGCATGCTATCTGTCGGTAGTCTGGAAGCGTGTGAAAACCACTTGATCTGTTGTCTTTTGATGTGTTCCAATACTGGTATTGTTTTGGTTATCTGTCTGATGTTATCGTTTCTAAGTCTATCTCTTAATTAATGACACTCCGAGTATTCTTCGTAGATATGTCATTTCTGTTTGAACTATTTTTCTTGTGTCTTGTGCTGTCATTGTCCAGGTTTGGCACTGGTAGCACAGTGATGGAATAATAATAGTCTTGTATAATGCAACTTTAGTGTCTATGTTTACATTTTTGTTCTTGAAAATACGTCTTGGTCTACGAATGCAATGTATAATTCTTTGCTGTTTTCTGTGGCTCTTTCTGTTAGCTAAATGTAAAGATACCATCCTTACAGCTTTTGTTCTTACGGAAGCCCATTTGGGTGTTTTGAAGTTGTGGTTCAATCTATGTTCGTAGTCGTTGCTCTAATATTTTGTTAACAATTTTTCCTGTGTGGCTTAGTAAGGATATCCCTCTGTATTGTGTGCAGTCTCTCTTACTGCCTTTTTTCTTCCATATGGAAATGACTGTCGCGTTCCTCCAGTCTTCTGTTGTTTCTTCCACATTACATTAAAAAGTCTGTGTAACCATTTTTTCCCGCTCTCTGCTGCTTCTTTAATAAGTTCTGTTTGTATGTTATCAGAGCCTGCTGCCGCGTTTATTGGTGCTTTGTTTATTGCATTTTCTATTTCCGAGAGTAGTATATTTGGTTCTAGGTTCGCTGCTGTAGTGTTTATTGTTGTGTCTTCCTCTCCTTCTTTTAGATTTAGTAGTTCCTTGAAATATTGTTGCCATCTTTCCATTATTTGCTTTGGTTCTTTTAGTGCATTACCGCTTACATCATTTATTATTTCTATCGGTTCATATATATCTTCTTTGTTTCTCATGTTCTTGATTTTCTTGTAGAACATCTTTTGTGAAATTTTATAATCTGCGTTGAGCATGTCTCCATATTCTTTCCATGAGTTGATTTTGGCAGTTTTACTGACTTTCGAGACTTGGCAGTAAAAACCTGTGTGCAGAAAGTAAAAACCTGTGTGCAGAAAGTAAAAACCTGTGTGCAGAAAGTAAAAACCTGTGTGCAGAAAGTAAAAACCTGTGTGCAGAAAGTAAAAACCTGTGTGCAGAAAGTAAAAACCTGTGTGCAGAAAGTAAAAACCTGTGTGCAGAAAGTAAAAACCTGTGTGCAGAAAGTAAAAACCTGTGTGCAGAAAGTAAAAACCTGTGTGCAGAAAGTAAAAACCTGTGTGCAGAAAGTAAAAACCTGTGTGCAGAAAGTAAAAACCTGTGTGCAGAAAGTAAAAACCTGTGTGCAGAAAGTAAAAACCTGTGTGCAGAAAGTAAAAACCTGTGTGCAGAAAGTAAAAACCTGTGTGCAGAAGGTAAAAACCTGTGTGCAGAAAGTAAAAACCTGTGTGCAGAAAGTAAAAACCTGTGTGCAGAAAGTAAAAACCTGTGTGCAGAAAGTAAAAACCTGTAAGCGGAAAGTAAAAACCCGTGTGCGGAAAGTAAAAACCTGTGTGCAGAAAGTAAAAACCTGTGTGCAGAAAGTAAAAACCTGTAAGCGGAAAGTAAAAACCCGTGTGCGGAAAGTAAAAACCTGTGTGCAGAAAGTAAAAACCTGTGTGCAGAAAGTAAAAACCTGTGTGCAGAAAGTAAAATCCCGTGTGCAGAAAGTAAAAACCCGTGTGCAGAAAGTAAAAACCTGTGTGCAGAAAGTAAAAACATGTGTGCTGAAAGTAAAAACCTGTGTGCAGAAAGTAAAAACCTGTGTGCAGAAAGTAAAAACCTTTACAGACAGTAAAAACCTGTGTGCAGAAAGTAAAAACCTGTAAGCGGAAAGTAAAAACCCGTGTGCGGAAAGTAAAAACCTGTGTGCAGAAAGTAAAAACCTGTGTGCAGAAAGTAAAAACCTGTGTGCAGAAAGTAAAATCCCGTGTGCAGAAAGTAAAAACCCGTGTGCAGAAAGTAAAAACCTGTGTGCAGAAAGTAAAAACATGTGTGCAGAAAGTAAAAACCTGTGTGCAGAAAGTAAAAACCTGTGTGCAGAAAGTAAAAACCTTTACAGACAGTAAAAACCTGTGTGCAGAAAGTAAAAAAACCTTCATTCGTTCCTTTTTTAAATATTTGTCGTGTCTTTTGTTGGTCACTATTTATATACTTTGGAGTCGCATGCCAAAAAAGCTAAGGCATACCAATGAAATGCACGGAAGTAATAAATCAGTCTTTCAGATTATGTTTACTGTCTGTTCACTGGTCTTTGTCGGAGCCCGATCACAACTGTGTTGTGTTCCGAAGACTTGGCACTTTGTCAATCTGTTATTTTGATTCTAGAAATTGGGCTCAAAATGAGAAGATTAACTACACTGTACATACTCAATTCCTGTCTACATAATATCAGGTTGTCATAGTTCCTGTCTACATAATATCAGGTTGTCATAGTTCCTGTCTACATAATATCAGGTTGTCATAGTTCCTGTCTACATAATATCAGGTTGTCATAGTTCCTGTCTACATAATATCAGGTTTTCATAGTTCCGGTCTACATAATATCAGGTTGTCATAGTTCCTGTCTACATAATATCAGGTTTTCATAGTTCCGGTCTACATAATATCAGTTTTTCATAGTAAATGTAGTTCAACCGGGTAGTTTCAGACTTAAACAGAAACGACACACGTTTCTACCTTACACATAAGGACACGTTAAAGTCATGCAGTCATGTGGACTGTGTGATGATACAAGTCAAGCAGTCATATGGACTGTGTGGTTTTTCAAGTCGAGCAGTCATATGGACTGTGTGGTTTTTCAAGTCGAGCAGTCATATGAACTGTGTGGTTTTTCAAGTCATGCAGTCATATGGACTGTGTGGTTTTTCAAATCGAGCAGTCATATGGAATGTGTGGTTTTTCAAGTGAAGTAGTCATATGGACTATGTGGTTTTTCAAGTCAAGCAGTCATATGGACTGTGTGATTAGAAGTGACTGGAACAGATACATATACCAACAAATATCTGCAGGTTTCCATATCCGCATACACGATGGTGATTAATGTCTTATATCGCGACCCACTCATACACGATGATGACTAATGTCTTATATCGTGACCCACTCATCAAAGCAGACCTAACAGTAGAATGAAAACAAAGCAGAATCGGACTTCTTACTTAATATTTTTGATTATATTATTGTTGTGATTTTTCTCTGGTCACTATTTATAAACTTTGTGTCGCCCGGGTGTCGCTTGTCAACACCGACTAACGAAATGCACGGGGATTATCAAAAGAAGAACCAAAAAAGGCTTGATTGAATTCTGCTCATGACGGGTTTCAAGTATAAAGACTGGTGTACAGATAGTGTAAACATCCCCTGAAATACCAATTTTGATTATTTCCGTACATTTCGTTGGTCGATATTGGCTACTTTTAGCACGCGACTCCAAGTATATAAATCAAAAACGTACTGAATTAATTCCTGTACAGATGTCTTCTCCAGTCGATGGTCTCGATTTTGTTGGTAGGTCTTCTATTTGCAAAAGACACGCTTATATATACACACACATATATTATTCCCCTCTAAATATTGTATTAATGAATACTATTATAGTATTATCTCGGAGGTTGTGGTTCATCGAATGTTAACTTCCATTCATTTTTAGGATAAAATTCTTTGATATAACCGAATTTAACTGTACATCATGACATTAATATCATATGACATAACATGAACTATACATCATGACATCTAACATCATATGAAATGACATGAACTATACATCATGACATTGACATCATAGCCTATGACATGACATGAACTATACATCATGACATCTAACATCATATGAAAAGACATGAACTATACATCATGACATTGACATCATAGCCTATGACATGACATAAAATATACATCATGACATCTAACATCATATGACATAGCATGAACTATACATCATGACATCTAACATCATATGACATGACATTAACTATACATCACGACATTAACATCCTATGACATGACATTAACTATACATCACGACATTAACACCCTATGACATGACATAAACTATACATCATGACATTCACATCATAGCCTATTGCATGACATGAACTATGTATCATGACATCTAACATATGGGTAAACGTTTCTATTAATTCTTCAGTCAGTCAGTTCCTCTTTTTCCAAGTTTGACACATAGGGCGGATGTCATAGTTCTCTATGCCTGTCGATCAGTTGCCAAGGATTGTAGATTGCATTTATGCTTGTTGATTTTAATTCATTCATAAATGTTCTTCTGAGCGTTGTTTTTGGTCTTCCCTGTTTTTTTTTCCGTCTTGTGTCCAAATTAATTCTTCACTGGGCTATAAATAGCACACTGTTGACATTTTTAACTAGCGGACGTCACGTATTTCCGTAAAACGTATGCCCAATGCGCATGCGCAATAACAGCTACACATGTCGTCAGCTACTTATGCGTAAAATGTCAAGATATACAAAAATAGGTAGGTGTGTTACCAAAATAAAACATAAAACAACTTAACAACGAGATACAGAGACAGACGTTGTTGTTTTATGTTTTATTTTGGTAACACACCTACCTATTTTTGTATATCTTGACATTTTGCCCAGTGTTACCTCAGCCACCTACTTCCTGTTTAGGGCTGTTACCCTACACTGGTTGATTTATCCCTTTACTTATGCGTAATATACATGCGCAATCACAACAACACAAGACACGTTCATCAGAGATGAGATTTTACAATTTGTTTTTCTTTTCCAATGATTTGTACTGCGTGCTACACACTGAGAGAAGGCCCCATTTGACCAGCTAAGATAAAATGTGTCTTCATTCTAAATACTATTTGTACTTATCTTAACCTTTGCACACCCACATTTTAGGAAATACCTCGAAACTAGAGCAAACTTCACAGTGAAAAATGAAAAGCAACTTGCGCCAAAATACTCGTATGATATGACGTGAACTATGCATCATGAGATATAACATCAGCTGTTTAACAGTAGCCTCTATTTATCTGTTGTACTTTCTATTTGTTGTTAAGTGTCGTGATGGAAATTGTCTTTGGCCATTCGTGCCGCATTGTCCACGGTCAACCCGCGTCTCTTTAAGGGTTCTTTGTATCCACTCATCTAGTCTACCTTGCGTCGGTGAAAGTACATAATAGTTCTCTGCTGTGCTATAAATAGCACACTGTTGACAATTTTAACTATCCAACATCATGGATTCCCGTGTAACACCAATCAAAATAATGGTTGCCGTGACGTTACATCCCGACAATCCCACAGTTCAACTCTAGACACAGGCGAACTTATGCATAATCTGTTTGTTTTACAATTCACATATTTTTTACAATTTCCTATTATTTGTGGTGAGCGATCAGTATTTCTGCCCGCTATACACGGAGCGAGGTGCGCGCACACATTAGAAATATTATTTCTAATCTTACCCTTACTCTAAGTACTTACCCGTAATCTTGCCAAATCACACAACAAAGGTCAGAAAACACATCGAAACTAGAGCAAAGGTCACAGCGGAGAACTAAAATGTACTTCAGCCCCTTGTAGTCCGATCTTCTGTTGCTGTATACACGAAGTGATGGTTGCGTCGGCTCCATTCTCATGAGGTAGCCACGCTACCCGATTTGCTGTCTCTCGATGTAGTCTTGATTTGAGATGGTTTTCATTTCTTTCCTGATATCTTCATTGCTCCGTCGGTTTCTTCTGGTGACATTTATTACTTTCCTCAAACATCTCATTTCACACACTGTGACTGATCTCTTTGGCTGTCTTTGTCTTTTGCTTGACACTAGTAACAAATAGTTCGTATACAGATAGTGTTTATCAATAGTCGTTTTGTAAACGTACCGTACCTTAACATTAAAGTTACCTTTGACTAAACCTCTTTGTAGGCTTATCAAAGCATTGTACCTCATTAAGAATTTGAGTATAAAAGAAAGTTCGAAACATCACTCCCTACCTCCCAACGACACTAAAAAACCTGTAACTTCAGAAGACTCATCGTTCATAATTCCTGGCATCACAGTACGCAAACCTCACACATTATAATCCACAATTACGATTATCCATAAGTTGAATTCACGTGTAAGCCCTCACTAATACATATATAAGTGTTTACATCTAAACTAACCAACTTAGAATATAGAGTGAAACACTGACCTAATTAACGTGACACACGACAACAAAATATCGACTGTCGCGTTAAATGGAAGGACATCATGGCATCTTCGTTACAAACTCGTAGTTTGATATTATGAGATGGGTTGATTCAAACAGTCTCTGATTTTGTAATTAAAAAAAATATTTTTAGAAGATATTGACGCGGGATGACAGCCTCGCACTAACTTTGGTGAAGTCCAAAGATATTTATACAATCCTGTGGACTCGTGTTCATTCTTAAAAAGTGACGCTGGAGAGGTTACCCGCTATTTTTATTGGTTATAGACACAAAGTAAACCCTAGTGGCCAATTAAAATAATGGTTAAAAAGCGTCACTTTTAAAGGATAAATGATCATTCCACAGGACTGTATAAATGACGAGAAACTCGCTTCAGCTGATGTCAAAAGTTGTTAACAGATTCTTTTTGTTGTTGTTGTTGTTGCTTGATTCGCACGGAGTCTGTGTGTTGCAGCAATTAAAAATGTGTGATCTTTTGTAATAACATTTGTTTGCTGTATTTTTAGTTCGATTTCTCCGGATTTTGTCCCTTGAGCGGGAAATATGAAGATTTTTTTGAGGAAAAATATATACGGGGGGGGGGGGGGGGTCCTACCTCCTGGTTAAATTCCTAGTACTAAAAGGTATGTTTAGATTTGCTAGAGGGATATGTGTGAACATCCAACCTCCCCCCTTATTTACGGGCCTTCAACCCCAAGATACAGCGTGGGGGGGGGGGGGTTTCAATTCCTCCCTACCCGATAAAATTGGAACAAGGCAGTTAGTAATGTTAAGTAAGCAGAAGAGCAAGTAGCTAAACAACCTGGCATGACAGGGAAACAACAACGACCCTGATACATAATACTGGAGATAGAAAGCTGTGGAGATCCATGATCGCCTACACCAGCTGGCATGGCATATGATGATGTTGATGAGGTCGATTTGCAATAATGAACAGTCTGTGCGCATGCCTGACTGCTGCGGAAATTGAAATTGCAACCTACAGCTCAGTTTCTCTATATTCGCTTCCAATACTCTAGGCGTGATACAACGGTGCTTTCCCACTTACTTCCGCCGGTTTGTTTGTGGTGTTACTCCACTAGCCTTTGACCCTACCAAAGCCTAGCCTACAGGACAGTAGCGGTTTGATTTTAGAGTATCCTTCTCTTAAATGAATTACCCTAGCAAATTATCATATATCTAGCAATCACCGCGACACACAAAAAAACCACATTGCCCGCCATACTTCAATTGTCGATGTAACACCAACAGTATTTATAACGTAGGTTTGAAATAGCACACTTTAAGAAAGCATTATATTGCGCAAAAAACTGGCAAGTTATAAGCCGGATAGAACAGGCCAAATCAACATTTCAAAAAATCAGAAACATTCTATGTAATGGTGTAATATCAATGCATACGCGAGTTTGAGTGCTAGGATGTTTTATTGAGCCAATCCTTCTTTGTGAATGTGAAGTTTGGACGCAAATGAAAGTTCCCAAGACAAGCTGGAAGCAATTGAGATGTGGTTTTTTTTACAAAGAATGATTATATAATTCCATGGACAGTCAAGAAAACAAATGTAGAAGTTCTCAGAGATGCTAGAGTAAAACGACAAATTATAGCAAAAATTAGAAACAGACAATCAAGATTTTTTAGGGCATGTGATGAGAAAAGTAAAACTTGCAAGTAAACACCGGGAAGATCAAGGGGAGAAGAGACCGAGGAAGAGAAGTTTATGGATGGGTTGTCACTGTGGCACAAAATTATTTCCCCAACTGAACTTATTAACAACCCAAGAGACAGAGAGTTGTGGAGAAACATGATCGCCTACGCCACTCGGCATGGCACTTAATTAATTTCTCTTTGCAATCGTAAACTCTCTCTCTAGCTCCCTGCCACAGATCAGAATGATAATGATATCGAAGCACTAACCATTCTGCCACGCGTTACTCTTCATTCACCCCCTCACATATGCTCTCTTTCACTTCCTTTCTGCTTCAATCTCCAGTCTCCCTCTGTTTCATGGTTCTAAGAGCAGTCAATCCCAGATATCCACCCAGAACCAACAGAAAATGAATTGCTTCATCACGTGGATGTAGGGCCTATGGCTGCATGTGTGAGTATGTGTGTGTGTGATTGTATACGTGTGTGAATATGTTTATTGTGTGAATGTTTTTATCAATGCATCTCCTATTATTTTATTTTCTCTCATTCTTACTTTAAAAAATCATCACTCCCTCCTCGCCACAAAACACATTCAAAAAAACACACTCAAGTCTCACAGTCGAACTATTTATTTATCAAAGTCCTTCACGTTAGCATGGGATAATCTTCTGCTTTCATTCTTAAATAGATGGAAGGATCTTCAAGAAAGAAACGCTTCATTCGAGTTCAGTGTTGTGGAGTTATCTTCAAGAAAGAAGCGTTTCATTCGAGTTCAGTGTGGTGGAGTTATCTTCAAGAAAGAAGCACTTCATTCGAGTTCCGTGCGGTGGAGTTTTCTTCAAGAAAGAAACGTTTCACTATAATTCGCTGGGGGTGAAAGGATCTTCAAGAAAGAAACGCTTCTCTATAATTCGCTGGAGGTGGAAGGATCTTCAAGAAAGAAACGTTTCACTATAATTCGCTGGGGGTGGAAGGATCTTCAAGAAAGAAACGCTTCTCTATAATTCGCTCGGGGTGAAAGGATCTTCAAGAAAGAAACGCTTCTCTATAATTCGCTGGAGGTGGAAGGATCTTCAAGAAAGAAACGTTTCTCTATAATTCGCTGGAGGTGGAAGGATCTTCTAGAAAGAAACGTTTCACTATAATTCGCTGGAGGTGGAAGGATCTTCAAGAAAGAAACGTTTCTCTATAATTCGCTGGGGGAGGAAGGATCTTAAGAAAGAAACGTTTCACTATAATTCGCTGGGGGAGGAAGGATCTTAAGAAAGAAACGTTTCTCTATAATTCGCTGGGGGAGGAAGGATCTTAAGAAAGAAACGTTTCTCTATAATTCGCTGGGGGTGGAAGGATCTTCTAGAAAGAAACGTTTCTCTATAATTCGCTGGAGGTGGAATTATCTTCAAGAAAGAAACGTTTCACTATAATTCGCTGGGGGGTAGAAGGATCTTCAAGAAAGAGACTTATTTGCTAATGGGAAAAAGCGAGTCTTCTAAAAATGACTCATTTAATGATCCCCTTGAATTTCATTGGCTGTCACAGAAGTATAACTATAGTGACCAATGAAAATCATGGGAATGCTCATATGAGTCATAAGAAGGATTGTTTTATCATAAGTCAGTAAATCTTATATTGTAGATGGCCATGGATCAAACATCAGTCATGTATTCACGAAGTCTCAAGTTCGATATCTGACATCGATGTCTTGTATACAAGTGCAATTTTTATAGATCGTTTAGCTTGAAGATGCATAGTTTTCCACTTTATAGACAAGATTTCGCGAACGGAATTGAAAGCGGCAACCTGCTAAACACAAAGCGAACGGCTTAACAACTACCAAGTGGATGAATGTCTATAGTTTGACTAAGCACACCTCAGTAAAAGAGGTACTAAGTAAAAAAATATTTTTTTTTAGAAAATAAAACCATTAATTTAAAAAGTCTGGCCATCTCTCAATAATAATATCCAGCGGCAATAACTCTTCATTATAAGGTAATGATATAACGGTTTAATTAAAGATGCTTTTAGCTGCTCGTAAATAGTTCGAGCTAAGCTTCCATTTACATGAATTCAAGATATTTCAGTGTTATAGATTGTTTGTGGGGATTGCGAAATTAAATGGAAAACTAGTAGAGCATTTTAAAATATTAAAGTAATGTTACATATAAATCGATAAGCTCAGTGTACGATGAGATATGGTGGTGAATGATATCCCAGAAATTAAAATTATATTTTTTTTAAATAACACTTAGCAGGGAATAAAGAGATTGGTGTCCCACGGTTGTGGAGCAAGAGGTGCAGGCTTTGGTAAATGAGGATGCTAAAATGGGGATTTGATTTAGGTCTATACACTGATGGACCATGGAAATTATGGCGGCGACCAGGGTATTTGAGTGGGTAGGCACACAGAAGGTACAACGGGTCTGCATCGTGAGTAGCTCTATGAGGATGATTAGGAAGGTACAAGTCGGTCTCGTTCGCGAACAGTGGATTGATGACTTGAGAAAGGCGAGTAGGAAAGTAGCTATATATACGAGCGAGAAAAAGAGGAAGCAGATCAACTGGCGTCATTGTGGCACAGGGCGATGGGACAATGGACCGAGCTGACTTTTTGAACTCCATAAGAGATATGGTACACGAGAATGAGACTAGTGTGGATGATGTTTCCTTTTCAATGGCTAGGATTAAACATCAGGGTATGAAATGCAGTGTTGCTAAAAGTGAATATTTTTGAGAGCGCAGAAGAATGATGGTCAACTAGCACAGGAGCGGTACTGTCAGCAGAAGTGTAATGGCGGATACACTCAGGGAGAAATCGAAGACGTGTCAATTTTGCAGTGATGATGATTTGACGATTAACTAACTAACTAACTATTAAAAACGCACAAAAAAGCATGACCAGTTTTCACCATTTAATTGTTTATATCAATGAGGAATTTTCAAACCAGGTGGAATGTCTAGCAGTCAACTTTTAATGTTTTCACGTTTTATCGTCGTTGTCATGAATGTATTTCAATTTTGTTAGCTTCACATGCAAACCATGAAATTACCGAATTTGGTCATATTACTAGTCGAATCATGTTGAAATTTGGCATATACATTAGTACGGTTTCAGGGAGTAGAACGCAATCTTTTGTTTTTATGGAAAGGAAGTGTGTTATTTTGTTTGCTATTCCTCGATTTTTATCACAAGAGCGATGGCGGGATGTTGATATTCTGAGAACTGCTATGGTGATTAGTGAAGTTGCCAGACATTTTAATTGTTACTATTTCACTATAGTAAGGGTGAATGAGAGGTTTCTGGTAGGTCTACAATCAATGACCGTCCAAGACCTGGCCAGCCTCGTGTAGCAAAGGCAGTTCAATATTGGTAAATTAAATTGATGGTAGGCTCGTGTTCCAGACAAGAACCAAAAATAATATTATTGATGCTAAGTTGTGTCAAATACCCTTCTCCCCCTTGTCAAAATAGTCAACCTTTTTCAAACCCCCTTACCCCGAATTGTTGGCGCAATAAATGGACATCGCCAAACAAAGCCTTAGAAGATAACTAGATATGCTTTGGATTTGAACTAGCAGAGAAAGAGGAGACTTGGAAGCTATGAAACACATAAAAAAGAACAATAGAGGAAAGAATTGGGTCTCTCAGAGCAGCAAAGAAATAATTGGAGAGCGACAGTAGAATAAGACAGAGCAGCAATTAAATATTTGGAGAGCAACAGTTCAAGATATATGCTCCATTGGGAACTGAAAGAAAGATGATTTTGTGTGCACCATTTTGGAGTTTGGTCATCTTTACAGAAAAATTGATCATAAAATCCCAACTATTTGGCAGCACTGGTTTTTCAGAGGGTGCTGAAACTCCCACACAAATCCAAACAATTTGTTTTTCCTTCTCACTTTAAGGCATTAGAACTCATTTAAATTTACACGAATAAAAATCATATATACGTATAAACCCTTATATCTTTTGTAAAGACGGAACTATTTTATTTTCCTACCATTATCTCCCCCCCCCCCCCGCCCAAATTTCATTTAAACTATTATCACGTACACGTGTCCAACGACCAAGTGTCTCGGCTATTTCAACGGTATTTATCATCGGTAAACAGATTAGAACTGATTTGCGCCCACTGTATTAATTTTACATCTCTTCCTAACATAATCCAATAACTAAATGGATATGTGTTTTTCTATATCAAACAACGTTTGTTGATTTCGCGTATCGTTTGCAGTAATTGTAATCATCATGTAATCGCGTGGAAAATCAATAATAGGTGAAACTGCATTAACAATAGGATCCGACATACGAAACTGTAGAACACAGTGTAATGACATTTTGCTAATGACTGGAAATACATAGAAAAACACACACAATTCCCTGTTTCGACAAAATGGCTTTTATCAGGAATAAAACACAACATGTTTGACCATGGATAGAGTTTATGTTGGTGTCAGATGTACAGTACGGAAGCCAGTTCTCTCGTATGACTGGCCTGCTATCGATATACTATCGATAGACATCCATGGTTCAGTGATAAATCGGAAGTGTCGAGCCAGTGGCGTAGCTTGGGTCAATGGCGCCCGGGACGGAATCATAATTTTCCGCCCTTGTGACATGAAAAAAATATGTCAGTGATTGTGAAAGACTGGACGAAAATAAATTTGCCGCCCTCCCGATGATGCCGCTCGGGGCGGTCCGCACCTCCGCCTTCGCCTCGCTACGCCACTGTGTCGAGCTATTTCTGCAAATAAAATGGCGACACGGCGCATTTTGTATTGCAAAGACTACATCTTGCTGGAAATAAAGTAGAACCATTATCTTGTTACAAGAGAGATCTTGTGGCATTGAGAACGAACTAAACAAATGAGCTTGGTTTTAATATGTGGTCTCACCGGAAGTGGGCGTTACTGTGTACGTGCAAGAATATTTGTCACCCACGGAAGAACTGGAACTGACAGTTGTGTAATTTCAGTTATACTCAATGGGAGAGTGGAGAACCCATTGACTTGTTATAAATGCAGTGATTATGACCATACGACTAACTAATCAAACAATCAACTAATTATTACGTGCTCGTGTGAAATACCATTCTATGTTATATATCTTTGTCAGTAGGGGTGAGAAAGAAAGTTCTTAGAAGCTATATAGAACCAATTCTGATGTATGGAAGTGAATCTTGGACACTCAGCAGAATAGTTAAATAAGCAATTAGAAGACCAGAATTGATGCCTTTGAGATGTGGGTATATAGAAGAATAGGGAAAGAGAAGAAAACAAAAAAAATGCACTAAAATCACTTAATATGAAGAAAGAACTACTAAGAGAAATAAAGATCAGGCGAATAATATATTGTGGACACATTAAAAGACATGACACCTTATTGAAGACTTTACCTGAGGGTAAAGTCAAAGGGAAGCGAGCAAGAGTTAGGCAGAGATACAAGTGGGAGAGTAACATCACACGATGGACAGATTACAGTCTAGCAGAGTGCACCACCAAAACAAGAGACAGGGATGTTGGAGATACGTTGCAGCCAACCTTCGTTGCGGAGACGGTACTTGATGATGAGAACAGTGAAAAATAATGCAGAGGTAGCAAAGATGTGGTTTTATAGAATAATGTTAAGAACACAATGGACAGATAATACGTGTAATGAAAATATTTTTGAAAGAAGTTAATTCAAAAAGAGGGCTATTTACCCGCATCAGAAAGAGACAGTCCATATTTTTGACACATCATGAGAAGAGGAAAGATGGAATATATTTAACAACAGGCGAGTTGAAAAGTAAGATGGTTAGGGGAAGACCCGCCCGTGTGTTGCCGTGGCCCGAAAGGGGAGCAAAGAATAGCAGCTCTGTTTACCTTCCACGCATGTCGTAAAACGCGACTAAGGAGGTTGTTGGATTGAGTTGGCTGTCCCATTCCATATAGGGTCAGTGACCCAAAGCCATGCTGAAGTCGGAAGTGTCAGTCCGAAAGGCGCAGATATGGTAGCAATGCTGTAAACCATGACACAACGCATTCCGTTCTCCGGACTACATCCTGCTAATCTTCAGGAGTTTGAGAACTAATGCAAGTGAAGAAGGGGACGACCAAGAGAGATGCTTGACAACCTAGTATTATGGCATGGGATAACATCAGTATCGGAAATGACTGACAGCACCCGAAACAGAACTGGGGAAAGATACGATAGCAAGCGCCAAATGGCATGAACTATGAGACGAAGTTTCAAAGCTCCAGAGAAGAAATTAAATTCAGTTGAAAACAAGTATTTTAGAAAACTCTTAAATATTGATTAGGAATAATTCAAGTCAAACAAGCAAGATATAGAAGGCATCAAACAGCAATATGTTTCTACAACATCTACAACATTGAGAAGAATACGATGAACTTATATCAGAGATATACTTAGAATTTTTAAAAACCGACTTCCACAACAAGTATTAAAATTGGTACTAGATGTCAAAAGAAAAAGAGAAAACCCAAGAGAGACTCTTCACAGAACAAACATCAAAGATGGTATCAATCAATCAATAAAACCCATAACCCTTCAGGGTCGTAGGGGTACCACATTGGAAGCTTCAGCACACAGAGTCCTCCAGCTAATTCTATCCTCAGCGATGCGGATGAGTGTGGAAATATCTAGCCCTGTCCATTCCTTGATGTTGTCTGTCACAGTTTTCGGTAAGTTTAAGAGCTTTGTTCTGTATTCTCTGCGTGTGATTATCCATTGTAGTATTTCAGTGGGCAAAAGGTTTAGCTAGTGGTGCCCATCTCCTCTCCAGCTGTCAAAGATGGTATGGCTGAGTCTCAACAACATGCCTGAATTGCACACAGTAGCATCACAGCGCTCCAACTCGAGAGCTCTGTATTCTGCATACGCAATGTATTCGGCGCTGCAGGAACACGGACAGACAGATAGACAAGATAGACAGACAGGGAAGACAGACAAGACAGACATATATATATTAGATAGATAGACAGAAAAGACAGTGTGAATGGATGGATATATTCAAATGTGTTACACAATCAAGTTTCACTGTTACTTTCACATGGTGTTTACATAGTGGAAGCAGGCGTATCTCTCAATAATTACTTCATCGTTGTTGAGCAAGGGTGTGAGGAAAAAAAAAAAGAAAATTACAACAAAGACAATATGAATGTGTCCCTCCTGATTCCAAATTTGTTTTTTGAGATGACCGAATTTTGAATAACAAAGAAAAGTATTGATTTGTGCAGTTCAAGAAATTAAACAAATGGCAAGTTTCACTTTGGTCTTGGCTGTCGGGTTGAATTCAGTGTTGCCATATTTGTCATATTATTACTATATTTGATAAAATTCACCATTTCTTAAATGCTCCTGACCAGAATATTCAACTCCTGGATATTTTTTGTGTATTTTTTTCCAATTAATAATAGATTCATGTGTACATATTATATTGTTTAAATTGATGGAAAATGTTAGGTGTGATGACACCAACAAATGATTTTTATTGGTAGAATTATTGCACTCGTGACTATTGTTATCCTCAACAAATAAATAATATTTAAATATATATGCTATATAAATTGAGTAATCTTAAATATTTTAATTGTGTATGACTGTATTCACGGAGATAGTATGCTAAAATTCATTGCACATTCATTATACTCATACATTTTAAGAGTTTAACCATTTATTATTCAAAATTACATTTGGCCACAAACAGTTCTAACTTTCTGGCAACCTTATGACGAGATCAATAAGGCGACGAGTATGTGTGTTTAGAGTTAAGATCATATGTGGGTTTTATGAATAAGGAAAAGGGAGGAGGGGTGCAAAACAGGGACTTAAGTTAGAGGGTCACAAAAATACATGGACAAAATTACTAGTCACGTGTCAAATCTGTCGTCAATTTTCATGTGTTATCATGCGTTTCCAGTAATTAGCAAAACTTCATTCCCGTTTCATTGTTTCTTCTGTGTATGGAGACACGGAAAGAAGGATTCGTGCTTTTGAATAAGAAGACGAATGTGTCTTATCAATCGCCTCAAATAAAATGGCAACACAATGCATTTCTATTTTCTGGACTACATCCTGCTGGAAATCTAGTAGGAACATTGTCCTGTTATAAGAGAGAACCAACGGGAGTTTGAGAAAGAAGAATAAGTGCTACACGTGTATGTTAAAAATTAGTTCTATAGAACATGATGACTATAAGCATCCGGCAGCAAATACGAGTATATTAAACACGATAACTATAGTTTCTGGCAGCCGCCGAAGACGGATGTGTCGGACCATTGACGCAAATAAAACGGCGAAACAACGCATTTCCATTCTGTGGACTACATCCTGCTGGAAATCTAGAATGGATCATGGTCCTGCTGCAAGAGAGATCCTACAGGAGTTTGAGAATTAACACTGAAGAAGAAGAATCATCCGGCAGCAAATAAACATAACTTTCAGGTTATCAAGTACCACTTTTAGTAGTGGTGAAACTGCGTAAACGTGTTTGGTTTGGAAATGTAAAGTGACCAGACTCACTTTGTAAAACTATTTTGCAAGAAAAAGTCGAGGGTAGAAGGAGAAGAGACGATAAAAGAAAATAATGGATTGACAACATCAAAGAATGGTCTCGACATGATTTAGCGGCACACATCCGAATGGCTGAGGTATTTGGAAGGATTTTTGTGCTCCTTCCAGTATGCCATCCCTACAGCCCTAACTGTTATGGGTCTTACACGCGCACTTGTGTTTCCGGGGCCAAAAAGGGGATCAAAGAATAGTGACACTGTTATCTACCATATCATAAGAGACGATTAAGGTGGGTTTGTGGATGGAAAAATGGCTGTCCGATCCCATTTACGATCAAAGTGAACCAGAAGCCACGCAAAACTCTAATATATCGGGTCTAAAGTCACAGCCAAGCTGTAAACCATGAAAAAACGCATTTCAATTTCCGGGCTGCATCCTGCCTATCTGCAGGAGTTTTAGAATGAACAAAGAAGAAGAAAACTGGGTCTTATTATTATTACTTGTATTATTATTACTTTTCTTATTATTACTATTATTATTATTAAAACTATTAGGCTATTATTACTACAATTACTATTTTACTATTATTATTATTATTATTATTATTATTATTATTTTTATTATTATTACTATTATTATTTTTATTATTATTACTATTATTATTACTATTATTACTACGATTACTATTATTATTATTATTATTATTATTATTATTATTACTTTTATTATTATTACTATTATTATTATTACTACGATTACTATTATTATTACTAATAGTATTATTATTATTATTATTATTATTATTAGACTATTATTAGATGGAGCTTAGTCCATCCAACAGAGGCTGGAAACGAAGGGTCGAACCAACACAATATCGAGCAGGACCATGCCCTACCCAAAGAAGTACAGGTGCTGAAGTCAGAGATACCAGGTCGAGAGGCGTAGCAGCAACCATGGTATCATGCAACTGACTAGTTGACATGTCTGCACGACAAAAGTAGGCATGTCAAACTGCGAACGAGGAGAAGCAGAAGACTATTAGGCCTACTATTATTATTGTACAAAACAGGCCTAGTTTATTATTAAATATGTACTCACTGCGCAAAACTGAAATGCAACAGGTAAAGCATGAAACGGGGTAATGAAATTTTGCTAATAATACGAAATACACATAGACACACGCACACAAATCGACGTTTCGACCGAAATACCTTTATCAAGGATAACATAGGCCGCCTACACATAAATAAAAACGCCTAGTAGGGAGGACATAGGGACGACAAGTAGGGACATGTCTAGTGAAATGGGCGAAAAGGTCATCTATCCCTGACTACCACTATCTTTTTTACCCCTGACGCCGCAAGGCAAACAAGGGCTACATCATATAGATAGATAGATAGATAGATAGATTGATCAATGGCAACCCCTTCAACAATCGGCTCCTAAACAAGACTATAACAAGAAAGCTCATTTGTTCTTGTTTTTTGTTTTGTATAAGGGACATTTATTAATATATTGAGCCATATAAAGACACAACAACATACAAAACTAATATTTGAAGACAAGGTCGTTGGTAATATGGAAAACAACACGTTAAGACTATTTTAGACATTACCCATTCCAGATTGCTTAAACATGCCATTGGCTGCAGTAGTTCACCTCTCACAGAATCGTGTGCTGCTCAGAACATCAATAAAGCTCTGGAAATAATATATCACCGTGTATGTCTAGTTCTACCAATGTGACTTATTCTCTACAGAACGTTGTCCTCACGTCTCGGTTCAACGCAAGCTTCTTTCAGTGTCATCTTCAAAGGATCTTCGATGTCTTGTGTCCATCGTAGTCTGGTTGGCCTCTTGTTATCTTGTCTGGTATTTTTCCCTATATGATTAATATTTCTAAACCATTGTTTCTATTTATATGTCTGAGATATGCTAGATTGCGTTTTTGATAGTTATTATTCATAATATTGCATCAAGGCACGGTTCAGAAATATGATTCGGTTGTATTTTATCATTTATATCTCGTATTTGACATTCACATTCTGCCATCTGTTATACTGTATCATTTATTGCTGTACTTTTTATTGCTACGCATGTTTATTGAAATTATTATGCGTACAGCGCCGTAGATATCACTGTAATATGGTAATATGGCGTACCATAACCAAATTATGGCAGAAACCAAAGCTTTATGTGATTCTACTGTGTGTAATTCTTGCACGTTGTTTAGACCCATAGTCATACCCTCTTTGATGGTGTTTTACGAAGAGTCCCTATTGGTCCTTTTTTTTCTTTTTCCATCTGCAAAAATATCCATTTTAAAGCTTGTAGTGGCAGTCTGTTTTCATCCATTCTAAGTACATGCCCCATATAAGTTCATGGTTTTTTTCTTATTGTTGTAGAAACATATTGCTGTTTGGTGTTTTCTCTTATTGTTGTAGAAACATATTGCTGTTTGGTGTTTTCTCTTACTGTTGTAGAAACATATTGCTGTTTGGTGTTTTCTCTTATTGTTGTAGAAACATATTGCTGTTTGGTGTTTTCTCTTATTGTTGTAGAAACATATTGCTGTTTGGTGTTTTCTCTTATTGTTGTAGAAACATATTGCTGTTTGGTGTTTTCTCTTATTGTTGTAGAAACATATTGCTGTTTGGTGTTTTCTCTTATTGTTGTAGAAACATATTGCTGTTTGGTGTTTTCTCTTATTGTTGTAGAAACATATTGCTGTTTGGTGTTTTCTCTTATTGTTGTAGAAACATATTGCTGTTTGGTGTTTTCTCTTATTGTTGTAGAAACATATTGCTGTTTGGTGTTTTCTCTTATTTGCTTGTTATGAGGTGAGTTCTTCCCAACCATTTATTTTCAAATGAATTAAGGGGTGCAGATATTACCGCATTGTTCTCGGCGGACCTATAGTTAGCAGATAACTGAGATCCTAAAAGTACCTCCTCGTGGTGCACCCTGGAAACAGAAATACAGCTGCTCCTGCTGTATTCCTGGCCAGCACTTTTAGGCTCGTGCCCGTGAGTGTGGAGGCTGCAGATGGAATCAGAATTGACTGCAAAGAAGCTCAATATATCAGACACCTCTGTGACAACACATACAGCGTCATTGTCGACACGCAGTGAAGCAAGACAGCCCCTCCCGAGCATTGGAGGGGTGGCCAATGTAATTGTCACTAAATGGGCAGATATCAAGATATGTAATGGTAATGAGAGTCGAAAAGATAACATAGTGAGTGCAAGGAGGGGGTAGCACAGCACCAGAGGACAACGTCATGTGCAAATAGAACGGGAAAAGACTTCAAGGAAATTGGAACTAAGTTCTGCTAGCTCGATACAAGATTTTAGTTACCGTTGCTCCTTACGGTAGAAACCCAATCGTGGACGCTCGATAGCTCAGGTCTAACTCTACTGTTGCTTTTTACGTATACCGGAATCATGGTCGCGGAGAGAAAGGGTTCAATACCCGATGGGCACAATAGGGCCTACGTCTAATTACACAAGTTCACTTTCTGGGGAACACCTCGTGCGAGATAGACGTGGACGACAACCGTCTCGACGTATAGTCAATACACACTTGCCACCTAGCGACAGATAGGAAGCCTGTCACAGGATAGTCCACATGAATTAAAGACACGCCGAAGACGAATGTGCCAGGCCACTGACGCAAATTAAAACGGCATCACACCGCTCTCTCATTCTCTAGACTACGTCCTACAGAAATCTAGCAGGGTTACTGTTCTGCAACAAGAGAGATACGGTGGGAGTTTGAGAATGAACGCAAACAAACAAATGAATTACATTTCTCCTCCAGTGTTTTTGTTATTTTCAACGTTCACAACCCATAGGCCCCTATGTTCATACGGATATTACATTGTGGAGTTAAACTGTCGTAGTTTAATATAGTTACTTATTGTTTGTGATTTCCAGATGTTTGTCACCTAACCATAAAAGGTAATTTTTGTTTGTAATCAACTCATCGATTCGAACTTGGAGGTTGTGATAATAGCTGATTACCTGAACTTTGATGTGCATTCATTATTTTTATGGATATTCGCTCTGATATAACTAAATTTGATTTCAGTAATTGGTTGATAGGGTGTTCCTCACTATTAGATGTAGGCCTATAGTTTTATGAAAACGTCTGGACTGAGATAACCACTCGCAGCGAGGTCTTCTACAGAAAATTGTATAGTCCCTTGCATAGCTTCAAACCTCGTCCGCACGACGATCACCGTCTAGTCTATGGTAACCCAGTATGCTCTTTCAGATCATGTCTGGACGATTATGAACGGTTCAGCGGCAAGTCGATGATTGCAAACCTCGCCTGCCGATGATCAATGGTCTGTCTGTCAATGGTTACGCATGCTTTCTTCAAATCACGTCGGCGGATGATTGCCGGTTAGTCAATGTACGCATGCTTTCTTCAAATCGCATCTGTCAATGATCGACGGCCAGTTCATGGTTACTTCTTTATAGATGCGAACCATGGACGGTAAACAAAAGAGCTCAAGATAAGCTGGAGGCAACTGAGATTAGTTTTTAAGAAGAATGATGAAAATTCCATGGGCAGCTAAGAAAACTAATGTAGAAGATCTTAGAGATGCTGGAGTAAAAAACAACAACATAACTGTTAAATACTGTATTTTTCCCGTTAAGGAGTTGCAGGGATGGATTTTGTAGCTGGAGTAAATGGACAAATTATAGAAAAAATTATAGGCAGACAATCAAGATTTTGAGGGCAAGTGATGAGAAAAGTACAACTTGAACATTTAGTAACCACCGGAAAGATCAAGGGGAGAAGAAGAGACAGGAAGACAAAGAGAGAAATTTCTGGATGGGTTGTCACTGTGGCACAGAAAGAACTCACCAACTGAACTTATTAACAACACAAAAGACAGAGTTGTGGAGAAGCATGATCGCCTACTCTACTTGGCATGGCACTTGTTTGATTGACAAGATGACTGTATCCTTATAAATAGCCTCCCCTGGATAACTTCCCCCCTTTTCGAAACAACAGATGTATATTACATTGTTGCGTCCCTTATCCTGCAACAACAACTCTTATTATATATACATACTTCTTACTTAGAAGAGAGGCAAGTTACTGAAGGGTTGTCAGAGAGGCAAGTTACTGAAGGGTTGTCAGAGAGGCAAGTTACTGAAGGGTTGTCAGAGAGGCAAGTTACTGAAGGGTTGTCAGAGAGGCAAGTTACTGAAGGGTTGTCAGAGAGGCAAGTTACTGAAGGGTTGTCAGAGAGGCAAGTTACTGAAGGGTTGTCAGAGAGGCAAGTTACTGAAGGGTTGTCAGAGAGGCAAGTTACTGAAGGATTGTCAGAGAGGCAAGTTACTGAAGGGTTGTCAGAGAGGCAAGTTACTGAAGGGTTGTCAGAGAGGCAAGTTACTGAAGGGTTGTCATTGCTCTCTGATGAGAAAGCAGGCAGTGGTGCTGTGAAAGAAGAGTGGATCTAATGATTGAACAACAAATGAGTAACGCCGCTAAAGAGATATCTGATTATTTACATGGTTGATTCTTTTACAATGGAATTGCTCTATAGAGTAATCTTTTATAACAAATTCCCTAGATAACACTTTTCAAAATCACAAATTATATTTATTTTATATTGTTTGTACTGTATATAGCGAATTTCTGTTATTGCATACATATTTTGTCAGTTTTGATCAAGTTGTTACAACAGGATTCCACGATTAGGAATCGCCATGTAGTAACTGGGGGCCTGGACTTCTAGTTCAGGGCACAAAAATAGAGCCACCATCCTCTTTCCAGGCATGTTGTAGGAGGCTACTAGGAAATTCTGGGGATAGTCTGACAACCTATCACCTGTGAAAACATTATTCTCGTAATATGTCTTGTCTCAAATTCTGACTTTTTTCTTGTCTTACTTATTTGCCAGCTGCCTAACGGTTTAGCACAGGTGTGCCCGAGGCTAAAGGAGTAAATCCATACAGAAAATCAGGAGGGTGGACCCTATGGAAGTAAATGGTGTATTAAACCATCTTTTGCAATTTTGCTTGTTTCCAAGCATATCAGCATTGTGTTTCCCTTGGAACTAATCAACAGAGTGGGATTAGTGCAAATGGGCAATGCACTTTCTCCATAAAACCTGCCTGGGCAAACAGTCATGTGTGAAACGTAGGGACAATATGTGTGTAACATAGGGGACTATATGTGTGAAATATAGAGACAATATGTGTGAAACATAGGGACTATATGTGTCTGAAATGTACGCTGGCCTGATTCCCGACCATTTGTAAAGATGTAAAGGACCATCATCTGTTATTGTGAGGCCAGGTTCTGGATAGGACTTATCTGCTATCCTGAGAAGCAGAGTTTATTTAGAGGCATGTGATGCATATTGTGCTATGGCCTCAGATGCTGAGAGTTGAGATTTAGGCAGTTAATGATGTCTTAAAATGGGTCTCTGTAGTACTGAAGTCAAGGCTGTTATTGTATCCGCAGGATTCAGAGTGGATGGATGTGCCATGTGTGGATGGAGTATATTGGCAATCAGATCTGCAAGAAATTACATGGATATTTTGCCTGGGTCATGCTGGAGTTCAGTGCAATGAGAGATTTGACAGAGTGGCTTCACAATCATACGTATTTGGACAGATTACAATGGACATTGTGCGTTTCTTTTTTTCAAGTCTTTTGAATGAGGACAATGTGGAGGGTGAGACTGTTATTGGGAGATTTAAGGAGTGTGGAGTGGCTTGGGGAGATAGTGAAGGGGGAAGATTATGGAGCATAATGAGAAAGATACCAAATATCAGAATACATTCTTTTGCCATCTTTTGAAGAAAAAAAACCAGAAATTCTATGAGGATGACTAGAGTGTACTGCTGTCTATTCATAAAATCACTACTCACTAATCTTGCTCACAAATGATGGAATATATGATTCTACATTCAGCAAGTCAGTCTCAAGGTTAAACACTACAGGTACATTCCATGCTTTGGAAGGTCTAAAGTGGATGTCTGTGCCATGAATGTTTGACATAAATGATTAAGAAATCCTTAGATCTGTGAGCAGGTAGCTCTTGACAACATATGTTCTCCTCAGTTGAGTAACCGAGGTGACACCAGAACTTGTACAAGGTTCTGTTGTCTCACAGACATGGTTATATTAGAGGTGGTGGTGTTTATGGATGCATGTTTAATCCTCAAAGGGAGGCATTCCAGTGTAGCAATATCCCATTGTAGCAATATCCATATGTAGCAATATCCATATGTAGCGATATCCCAGTGTAGCAATATCCCAGTGTAGCAATATCCCAGTGTAGCAATATCCATATGTAGCGATATCCATATGTAGCGATATCCATATGTAGCGATATCCCAGTGTAGCAATATCCCAGTGTAGCAATATCCCTGTGTAGCAATATCCATATGTAGCAATATCCATATGTAGCGATATCCCAGTGTAGCGATATCCATATGTAGCGATATCCCAGTGTAGCAATATCCCAGTGTAGCAATATCCCAGTGTAGCAATATCCCAGTGTAGCAATATCCCTGTGTAGCAATATCCATATGTAGCAATATCCCAGATTGATTACATCCTGCCAGAAGCATAGCGTACACTTGCGGGTCAACTAGTTCATCCTTCTTCTGTCAGATCTGATGACCCATTTGTGCAATGGTACAACTAGCATTCCCTGCCACCAGCTAGGGGGTCTGCCACAAAAGGTGCAATGTCCGCTAGCTTACATCTCTTTGTTATCCATGGGTACCATGTGATAGAAAATAAAAGTAAGAAAATTAGATAAGACTTGCTGTGACAAATTTTTAACAGATAACAAGTTGTCAGCCTATCCCTCAACTTTCCTTAGTCGTCTTCTTTGCACCCTGAACTAGAAGTCTAGGCCCTGGTTGCCACAAGAGAGGCGCGAAACACATTAGCTACTTGAGAACTCTATGAATTACATGGAAATGGACACGCTGGCTATAAGAGCACCTATGCTGTTTCGTTGAATATGGACAAAGCTAAGATCCTGACTGTAAAATTTGATTGTATATTAGAGGATGAAATAACACTGGAGGAATCAGTAGTACAGAAACTGAAGTAATTTTGAGATCAGGCATGGGACAAGCAGAGAAGGATGAGAAATGGGTGAAAAAAGCTACATGAAAAAATCAGCACATGCTTGAAATGTTAAGCATACATACCAGTACTCTTCACAATCTGTTCAATGAGCACCTACAGGTTTACCCGGATTGCAAGGATGTTAGTTCTTAAATAGTTGAACTACTACAGGTAGTACGAGGGGGAGTCAATAAGTAAGTCACAAATGGCTCTTTAGAAAAAAACTGAAGACGATAAAAACCTGAAAACTGTTTATTTTTACAAATACATTATCCCTTTACTTCTCAACATAATTTCCACCAACATTGATGCATTTATCCCATCGTTTTATGAGTCCTCCCAAACCTGCTGCGTAGAACTGCGTGCTCTGCTTTTTAAGCCACATTTTCACTTCACATTCAACTTCTGCGTCAGTCGCGAAATGCTTCCCGCCAAGGTGGGTTTTTAGTGGACCAAAAAGGTGAAAATCACTAGGGGCTAAATCGGGGCTGTAAGGAGGATGTTCCAGAATTTTCCAACCAAGATTTTTTATTTTCTCCTGAGTTAATCGAGCCGTATGTGGTCTAGCATTGTCATGAAGGAGTAGCACTCCTCTAGTCAGCAGCCCTGGACGTTTTCTTCGAATTGCATCCCGAAGCACTGATAGAACTTCACAGTATGATTCAGAATTCACATTGTCACCTTTCTTTTTGAAATTGGTTAAAAGCACTCCTTGACAATCCCAGAACACTGTCAGCATAACCTTCCCTGCTGATGGTGTAACCTTGAATTTTTGGACACAAGGCGAAGAAGGATGTTTCCATTGCATTGAAGCACGCTTTGATTCAGGCTGGTAGTGATGCACCCATGATTCGTCCCCAGTAATAATCCTGTTCATCATGTCTTCTCCTTCATTTGCGTATTGACAGAGATGCTCCAATGACAAGCCTAATCGGTTCATTTTGTGTTCGTCCGTCAATTGTCTGGGCACCCACCTTGAACACACTTTCTTAAATTTCAATCGGTCATGCATGATGCTGTATGCTGAACCATGTGAGCACCCTATTGCAGCTGCTACAGCGTCTATCGTTACTCGTCTGTCACCTCGAATCATCTCCTCAACCCGCTGCACAGATGCGTCTGTTGCAATTTCAACAGCACGACCAGATCGGATTTCGTCAACAATTTTAGAGCGTCCTTGAGAAAATTTTTTTACCCAGCTGTGCACCGCTTTACGGGACAAACAATTGTCAGCATAAACAGGAAGCATTTCTTTATGAATGTCTTTTGCAGGCAGTCCTTTTGCCCATAAAAAAACGCACAACAGCACGTTGTTCATTGATTGTACACTCTGTAAGTACAGTAGCCATTTTGTTTTTTGTGCTGCGCATGCGCAAGGTACAGCTAGCGCCATCTAGCGAACATAAACATAAAGTTCTATGATGATATCAACTATAAACAGCTTTAGAAACCACCTACTGCATTTTCCTGCCATCCAACATCAATTTGTGACTTACTTATTGACTCCCCCTCGTATATCACAAAACCTGTTAAGAATGTAGAGGTATTATAGAGGACGTGTCAACACATAGAGATATCTGTTTGGGAGCTGTACATAAAATATGTCAACAATTTTTGCCTCATTCTTATTCCTTGTCAATAACTGTCAAGAATTCAAAAATCCCTCATTGTCAATAACTGTCAAGAATTCAAAAATCCCTCATTGTCAATAACTGTCAAGAATTCAAAAATCCATCTTTGTCATCAACTGTCAAGAATTCAAGGATTCGTCCTTGTTAACAACAGTCAAGAATTCAAAAATCCCTCATTGTCAATAACTGTCAAGAATTCACAGATCCCTCCTTGTCAATAGCTGTCAAGAATTCAAGGATCCCTCCTTGTCAATAAGTGTCAAGAATACACAGATCCCTCCTTGTCAATAACTCAAGAATTCAAAGATCCCTCCTTGTCAATAACTATCAAGAATTCACAGATCCCTCCTTGTCAATAACTGTCAAGATTTCACAGATCCCTCCTTGTCAATAACTGTAAAGAATTTACGAATTCCTCCTTGTCAATAACTGTCAAGAATTCAAAGATCCCTCCTTGTCAATAGCTGTCAAGAATCCCTCCTTGTCCATAACTGTCAAGTATTCAAGGATCACACTACTTGCTTAATTACTTCAAAAATATGCACACCCCTATAACAACAGATCTCCTACTTGTAATTAGTGAATGCACAACAAAGAGATTCAGCTTCAGAACATTATGCCACATTCAGATAAAACTTCAGATAACCACAAGACTCGCACCTTAAGTTGAAAGACAATGTTTAAGTTAAACAAATTTGAATCCAGAACTTACGTAACAAATTACTCACTCAAAA
Source organism: Meghimatium bilineatum (assembly GCA_034231615.1). Classification (NCBI taxonomy): domain Eukaryota; kingdom Metazoa; phylum Mollusca; class Gastropoda; order Stylommatophora; family Philomycidae; genus Meghimatium; species Meghimatium bilineatum. The sequence continues at coordinate 6,158,229 of CM067321.1, forward strand.
TAATTTCTTATTCTCAGAGGTCATGGTGGCTGTATTACCACAACCCTGACCTCCACTATTTTTTAAAGGTTAAAAACTCTGATATAATAACCAAATTGGACTAACATCTATGGTTGATAAGAGAGTACCTCATCATAAGAGTTACATTTTACTGAATCAAAATAATTAAAGCAAACAGCACACGGCAGTGGGACTAGACTGCTAGAACATTTAACAAAATTCTAGTTGGCCGCTGGTCAAGAGCTGGTGTTATTTGAGTCACTCTGTAAGGAATAATGTATGAGACTTCATAACACCCATCACACATTTTCAACATAAATCTCTCACTTGAACAAGTTGTATTCAACATTTATCAACCAATGAATAATAATTTAAGAAAATATTAGTTTATTGTTAAAACATGACAAGTTTTGCAGAAATTGTGTTGAACATGATTCCATTTGTTGATGAACATGATATGACTACACATTGGTAGCCAGACATTGAGCATAGCTGAGAAATTGGTGAAGACGATTGAATGATACACCATATTTTGTTTTAGATTGTGTGTAATTGTGAGAGGATTTGTGAAGGCTAATCTTATTCCCATGTGTTGGGCCTGAAAGGAAAGCAACAATATGGTAACACTGCAACTAACCATGCATGTTGCAAGATGTGACTTAGTTTATCAGCTTGCTTGCATGCTTGTTGGGTCTAAGTGGCAATACAAGCAGCTCATCAGAGATCTTCTTCTTCAGTGTTCATTCTCAACTCCCGGTGGATCTCCCTTGTAGCAAGATCTAACTTGTAACTAGATTTCCAGCAGGATGTAGTCCAGAGAATGAAAATGTGTTGTGTCACTGTTTTATTTGCGCCAATGGCCCGACACATTTGTCTTCAGCAGGATCAGAGATCGAAAATTAAGAATATAAAAATTCATACAAACAACATATTAATCTGTGCAATAAATTGTCAATTAAATAAACATTTAAATAATTCACATGAATACATCCAATAACAATAAAGTAAAATAGATACACTTCCCCCACACTATTTACCGAGCTATACAATAAAAATTTATACAATTTTGCCACAATTTGGTATATACAGAATATATTTTAACCAAAATCTTTCTACTCATAAGTATAAAAAACCAATATGCAATAATGTGTCTAATTTTTACATGAAAATAGATAAAGTATTGTCAAAATTTGTTTCATTGCTACATGAAAATAGATAAAGTACTGTCACAATTTTTCTATTTTCTATATGAAAATAGATAAAGTATTGTCATAATTTAATTTAATAAAAATACTTTCAAAGAATACTCTGGGAATAAAAAATACTTCCAACATAACATTTCCTCTGCTCTGTCTAAATTTCTGTGTCTGTGGAGATGCAGGAAATTTCCATTCAGAGGACTGACAATTTGTCTGAGGATTATATGAAAAACAGAACCAATAGGAAGAAAATGATTCAATGATGCAGATGATGTTATTACCAATGTGACAAGACAGCTGAGAGAAATGTCAAAGAATGGGTTCCACGAATATTTCCAGCAGTTGTATGCTAGTTGGCAAAAGTGTGTAGTTGCTGAACAATACTTATGTAGCACACAGTTTTTTTGATGTTTCACTTGAACACAACAGACGGACTATCACTAAGACTAAGGGGTCTTATTGTCACTCTGATGTGGTAACATTGTTTCTACTGTTTTTATTGTTTTATATATTCTTGAGAAAGACCTAATGGTTTGAAATGTAGAAAACGTGTTGTAATTTATGTTTTCATGTTTACACCACATAACCCCTTAGACTTAGTGATAGTCCGTCTGTTGTGTTCAAGTGAAAAATTAAAAAAAACTGTGTTTTATGTAAGCACTATTGTTGTTCTGTTTCACTACAGTATTACAATATATTGATTGTAGTTGCTGAAGGGAACTACTTGGAAATAAACGTAGTGTAGATAATTCTATTGCTATTTATGTATAATATAATAGCCATATTCTGTCAGTCTCTCCCGAACGGTCTATAAATAGCGCATATACGTTACAGAATTTCTTGCGACATCCAATCAAATGATTGGCGTCGTGATGTTATTCAAAGCAGATGACATTTTTGTATACAAATGTTATTGATGCACTAACATGTAAACGTCTGTATCAGTTTGTGGTTAAAGTTATCTAAAATATATTACATTTAAAATTTACATATAATTTGCTTTAAATGATGGATGAAGATGATCCAATCACAAGATAGCGTCAAAAAACAAAAGAGCGGAAAGCTAAATGGTTGAGTCATCAAAGTCAAGAGTCACACGCTCGGATTTGTGCCACAAATGCTGCAGAGTATAGACATAGAATTGAAAGAGAGATGCAAAGAATTAATCAAGAACCCTTCAAAAAAGACAAACACGAATTGCTAAGGATGCTGATTTGCATCGACGTCGAGCTAAGCTAGAATCACCAGCTCAAAGAGAAAATCGACAAGGTATGAATAGAGAATACCAACGTTGTCACAGACAGCATGAAACTGTTGAGTAAACACAGAGACATGAAGCTGCAGATATCGAGGTTCACTTATTATCACAAATGCATCAAAGTAAAACAATTTCAAATGAAGCAGCAAATTTTGCAGAGGATCGTGTTGCTGCACATAATTGTGGAATTTTCCATATTATACAGTGTGTGTCAATTTTGTGGTGCTAAAAATTCTCCTAACGATGGCAAGTTCGCAAGTTGCTGCCAAAAGAGAAAGATCATGCTCCCAAAGTTGCAAGATATTACATGGTAATAAACTGGAGTATCCCGAGTTCCTGCACTTGATGCTCTCTGATAATACAAACATTTTGAACACCCCTCCCCCCCTTCCCAAGTATAAAGTTCCTCCAATAGGCATTGCACCTAGCAGAAAGGTGAAGTCTCCTGGGTATGAAAGAAAGCTCAGATACCTCCCCACTGCACATAGGAAGTAAGAGCTAATCGCTCGTAGTTCATGGGGTTCTCAAACAAACCACATTTCTGTGAGAATATTCACTCTTATAATAGCACTCTTTCTTTCGCATGAATGGGAGCAAAAATTATGGATTGTCAAAGTTGAGGTCCATGTTTTAAACATTCATGGACAAACTTATCATCCAACTTCTCATATACAACTGCCATACAACAAAGTTCCACAGTTCGCTCGGTTGTATGTCTTGGACAGTACTCAAGCAACAGACGTTTGACATGCACATGCTACATGCGAAAGAGAAATTCTTGATAAAATCGACAGATTATTTTTCATCAACACAATAGACTAGCACAGTCATATCAGTTAATGTGTGATATCGAAACAAAAGAGATTCAGAATGCTACTCAAACTGGAAGAGCAATCCCAATAGTAGACATGGTCTTCAAGCTATGTCAATCGGATCAATGTAGCTATAATGAACCAACATATAATAGCCATGTTCTATCATTCTATCTATCTGGAACATTTTATAAATAGTGCATTTACATCTTGGAATTCCGTGTGACATTCAATCAAAACGGTTTGGGTCAAGACAGAATTTTCCCCTGAACAACTCAAAGCAGACGCCATTGTTGTATACAAATGTTATTGTGAAGCGCGATCTTCAATCTGATCAATGTCGCTATAATGAACCAACATCAATAGTTTTCATCAACGAAGATGGCAAACCACCCTTTCACTGTGACATTCACATTTATTCATTAATAAAATAATGGTTATGAACTGTATGATGTCATACTCACTTTTGTTCCCATACGGTGAGCCAGGTTGGCAAGCATATTGGCAATGTGAGGCATATCAGGGTAAGCAACTCAATAATTTCGTCCGGATGGGATCTGAATGAATCTATTTTCTATATAATCCATTATTTCTTAGAAATTTTGAAGCTACCTTGTATAAAGTAACATTACGATTTGACTGATAGTAAACAAAGAATATATACATATATTGCAATAAGCAAAAATGTATACATTTTTCAATAACATATAACTACAATGTAAGGTGCTTGCCCTCTATTCTCCCACAAAGTAGAACATTGAATTGTTATTTCCCTTTAGTGACCTCAATAGGTTTCCAATGTTGGCGTGAATAGGTTTAGAGAAGTAAAATTTTTTTGGGAGAATTGAGGACATTTCTACTTTCTTGCCCCATATGTACGGTGGCTATACTTATCTCCAATTCTTGCCATTAAACATAGGAGTGGGAGTTCTAGTTTTTGTTCCAAGGCCAGATGTGTCACCTCAGTTGTACTATTTCCAGATTTCTTCAAAATGTCTTTGACGTTATCTATCCATTTCTTTATTGAAGACATGTAACCAAAATACATGCATTTTTCAGCAATATATTGAATTATAAAATAAATATGTATACATTTTACAATCTACAATAAATATATATATACATACATTTTGCAATAATTTATTGCATTAAAAAAAATATACACGAAAGCTTACAACAGCTTATTGGATGACACATTATCAGTAAATAATATTTACACGCCCGTGTGTTGCCGAGGCCAAAAGGGGAGCAAAGAATAGCAGCACTAATTACCTTCCATGTATGTCGTAAGAAGTGACTAAGGAGGTTATGGGATGGAGGTGACTGTTCCATTCCATATAGGGTCAGTGACCCAGAGCCATGCTGAAGTTGGATGTGTCAGGTCAAAAGGTGCAGATATCGCAGCAATGCTGTAATTCATGACACAACGCATTCCGTTCTCAGGACTACATCCTGCTAATCTGCAAGAGTTTGAGAACGAATGCAGAAGAAGAAGAATCAGTAAATGGTACAGCTATATAGCTAATAGCTAGATCAAATGTGTATACATTTTGTTGAAACCAACTACTGAATCTGGTGTGCATATATTTTAGTAAATTGAATTAATTTAAAAAACAGCTTGTTGAAGAAGGATACGGGATTGTGAAGCTGCTTCCCTAATGCTCTGCTACAAAAGTAGGCAAAGAATATTTAATATAAATCATATATAGACATGAAATATAAACAAGAATTGAAACAAATAATTAAAAAGAATTGTAAAGAGGTTTAAAACATGGATAACAGGAAAGACATTTCTTCTGTACACTAGCCAGTCATTTGCTCTTAAACTTTCTATACATTAACTGTTTTCTTATGTTTTAGTTATGCACACAAGTAGTCCGACACATCCCTGAATATGTTGAGCCATTTTTCAGCATTGTTTGATTTCAGTATCAGAACAGAATGTGTAAATAGTGGGTTAGGCTGTATAAATAATATATCAATGTTGAGTGTTAATTTATGTAGGGACAATAATTAAATAGCCAGCACATGAAATATTTATGTGCTTTTTGATAGGACTCTAGTTTCAAAGATTTTCATTTTTACCTGAACAATGTCAGAAGGTCTTTTACATGTCATATCACATAAATATTTATACAAATCCCATTATATAAATTGTAGAATAATAAATCTGTAAATACATACATGAAACATAATATAAATCAGCAAAACAGACGGTGGTATACAGCAGTTGTAAATATCATTTATAATAAAGAATAATAGAATGTTTCAAAGTATGAGCATACAAGCCACAGAAACATTGGGGGGGGGGGGGGATATGTCACCGGGAAAAGAGATTCAAGTGTGTGGCAATAAATATATTTGATACATATCACTCACACATTGTTATCGATGTTGATAAGCTAGGGCAATCATCAGTGTAAACTTTCGCTCAAATCATTTGTGTTTAAATATCTTTCTTACACAGGAAGATCTCATCGGATGAGACCAAAGAACTGTATCAACCACAAGGCTGCTCTATGTCAATATCTCTGTGTATGTGAAGTCTTACTTTAAAAAAAATAAATATTCAAATTAATTTGCCATCATTACACAGACAGTACATATCCAGTTATCTTACAGACAGTACATATCCAGTTATCTTACAGACAGTACATATCCAGTTATCTTACAGACAGTACATATCCAGTTATCTTACAGACAGTACATATCCAGTTATCTTACAGACAGTACATATCCAGTTATCTTACAGACAGTACATATCCAGTTATCTTACAGACAGTACATATCCAGTTATCTTACAGACAGTACATATCCAGTTATCTTACAGACAGTACATATCCAGTTATCTTACAGACAGTACATATCCAGTTATCTTACAGACAGTACATATCCAGTTATCTTACAGACAGTACATATCCAGTTATCTTACAGACAGTACATATCCAGTTATCTTACAGACAGTACATATCCAGTTATCTTACAGACAGTACATATCCAGTTATCTTACAGACAGTACATATCCAGTTATCTTACAGACAGTTCATATCCAGTTATCTTACAGACAGTACATATCCAGTTATCTTACAGACAGTACATATCCAGTTATCTTACAGACAGTACATATCCAGTTATCTTACAGACAGTACATATCCAGTTATCTTACAGACAGTACATATCCAGTTATCTTACAGACAGTACATATCCAGTTATCTTACAGACAGTACATATCCAGTTATCTTACAGACAGTACATATCCAGTTATCTTACAGACAGTACATATCCAGTTATCTTACAGACAGTACATATCCAGTTATCTTACAGACAGTACATATCCAGTTATCTTACAGACAGTACATATCCAGTTATCTTACAGACAGTACATATCCAGTTATCTTACAGACAGTACATATCCAGTTATCTTACAGACAGTACATATCCAGTTATCTTACAGACAGTACATATCCAGTTATCTTACAGACAGTACATATCCAGTTATCTTACAGACAGTACATATCCAGTTATCTTACAGACAGTACATATCCAGTTATCTTAGGGTTAGAGAGACAATCAGTGTTCAATTCACATCACTAGACATACAGCCACCTTTATACAATTGTCCTCTTTAGAGCACACACACAGACCTTCAAGTTTATAGTCCTTCAGAGAGAAAAGAAAAATCTATAAGGATTCAAATCAACATCATAAAGACTAGTGTCCTAATCTCTCAAACAACTGAGTCAATAGAAATACAATCATATCGTGTAAAATGGTGGGCGTTAGTTTATAAATATATCATTGACCCATGACACTGTAGAATAAAAGTTTTTAAGGAAAAATGAAAAAAAAAAGATAACCATAACACTGTACATCATGTTTCCTCCTCCATAACTGCTGAATGTTGATGAACACCATGTTTCCTCCTCCATAACTGCTGAATGTTGATGAACACTGTGTTTCCTCCTCCATAACTGCTGAATGTTGATGAACACTGTGTTTCCTCCTCCATAACTGCTGAATGTTGATGAACACCATGTTTCCTCCTCCATAACTGCTGAATGTTGATAAACACTGTGTTTCCTCCTCCATAACTGCTGAATGTTGATAAACACTGTGTTTCCTCCTCCATAACTGCTGAATGTTGATAAACACTGTGTTTCCTCCTCCATAACTGCTGAATGTTGATGAACACTGTGTTTCCTCCTCCATAACTGCTGAATGTTGATGAACTGATTTGAATTTTTCTATTTTTAAAACTTCTCGCACAATGTTATAATATGGTAAACATTACAACTGTGGTTTATAATTCTTTGTGGACAACAAGCTACTTCACGTGGCTTCACTGACTGCACCAACGGCAAGCTACTTCACGTGGCTTCACAGACTGTACCATCAAATATGGCTGACTTATTTGTGTAGCCCATATGCTGGAGGTTCTTAATATTCAGCATTAATTCTCAAACTGACACTGGATTTCTCTTGTAGCAGGACAATGATACTACTAGATTTCAAGCTGGATTTAGTCCAGATAATAAAAATATGTTGTATCGCCATTTTATTTGCACCAATGACCAGACACAACCATCTTCAGTGAATGCTGCAGGTAAATATATTTTAAAATAGGTTGTCATACCACTCTACTTTTACATCAATATTTAATTAATTATATCATTATATCATCATCAATTAATCATTATATCATCATTACACCATCTGGACAAGTCCATATGTGTTCTCTTGTTTAGTGTAAGCATTTTTTTTAAAAGTCACAAAAATATTGAACTGGTAAACAATAATAAAAAGAACAATAATTATTGGATGATTCAGATAAAGTAAATATTTATATGATATTTAAAGAAATATTTATAACAATATTTCTTTACTTTCCTGCCAGGATGATTTAAAATTACTCTATGTATTGACCCTCAATATCACAAAATATCAAATTACAAGCTATCTCAGTCATGCTGTAAACTATGATGCTAAACAGTAATAAAGAGGAGATGATTATGTAAAACTTTGATATTGCGGGTTTAACAGTGCTCTGAGCAAAATAGATTTGTCGAGTCAGAATCCTTTGGCCCCTTTGATGTTTAATATGGAAGGTGACAAAAGCTTTGAATATGAATGCAGGAAGTCTTAAATATCAAACGTCTTTAAAAAAAACCTTTTTCTGTGAACAGCTACAAATGTTACGACGTTCATTCAACATTACGACGTTCATTAAACTTAAAAAGAATGAAAAAATTGTTTACACTGAGGTGGAGCTCGCTATCCTATCCCATACAAGGTTAAAGTGACCCAGAATCCATGCTGAAATTAGATGTGTCAATCTGAAAGGCACATATATCGCAGAAAAATTGTACACCATGGAACAATGCATTCCGCTCTCTGGACAACACCCTGCTAATCTGCAGGAGTTTGAGAATGAATGCAGCAGAAGACAAAAAACATCCCACTCAGAGAGGGATATAAATGTATAGAACAAGTATTCTGAGGTTTTCATAAGAGAAAAATCTTACTATATACACATGTGGTCTACTAGTGGTTCTCTATTGCATGATGTTTGGCCTGAAGGGCCAGCTTGTGGAAGCAATATAATTGTTATGGTAATATACCAGTAAAAAAATACATAGTACCAAAAATGTAAAACCTTTACACAATTTAAAGTAAATAAATAATATAATATAGAAGCAGTGAGGATTTATTAATAAATAAACATCCTAACGCAATAAACAGGATTTGAACCAGTTTTTCTCAGATGACACCCACTTGCCTTACAAATTGAGTCAAAATGTTTTCTGTTTTTGTAATGTTTTCTGTCTTCGCCTGTACGGCTTCCGTCTGGGATGTGCTGTGCTCGAAAATGGGAAACCGGTTGACTCAAGTTGTCAGGTGAGTGGGTGTCATCTGAGTGGATCTAGTTCAAATCCTGTTTGTTGCATTATTATTTTTAACAATTTAAAGTAAAGTTTTCTCTATGTAGATACTAGAAATGTATCATTCTATCTACTTATCTATATATCTATCTATGTGATGTGTCCTTTACAGAACATTGTCCTCACTGCCACTCTGTAAGCCTCTCGATTCTGTGCAAGCTGACCAGCTTCTTCTAGTCTCATGTTCAGAAGGCTCTTCCCCAGTTATTTTGGGTCTGTCCAGCTTGAGGGATTCGCCGCAAGACCCTTGAAGTCTATTTGTGGTCATTATAAGTTTCTTGGCATTGTATACATCTCAGTAGTTTGCCATTGCTTTCTCAGCAATGTATGAAAACACTAAAACATATATGCTGATGGTGAGAAATGCATGTACAGACAATGAAAGGCCCTTGTAAATGGAAAATCTAAGCACATAGTAAAAATCAAGCAGACATTGGAGAATCTATGTATGCACAATGAAAAATCTATGTAGATAGGGGAAAATCTACGCAAACACTAGAAAATCTACATAGATTTCTGAGAATCTTAGTAGAAATCTAATTTTTATAAAATTAAGCCAGATAAAAATCTAGTAGAAAATCTACACAGAGACTAGAAATCTACACAGAGACAAAACAAAGGAAAGCATATATATTCCACTACCCAGCAAAGGAGTAAAATCATTTTTGCCCATAATAATGAAAACAAGAATAATGAAAGTTATCTCTATACTTAGGATATTGGCAAGAAATTATTTAAAACAACAGCATGCTAAGAGAGGATAGAATAACGGTCCAATCCTAGGAGCTGCACCTCATTTCACACTTTTTAAGAAATCTGCATAGATCCGTATTACTTAGTAAATCTGTACTACTGTATTCCTAGTTACACAATGGCTGCCATAATTGGGCTCTGGTCGGTTAATTGGGCTTCGATCGATAATATCATTATTACCCTTGCATTGATTGTTCCCAGAAGAAAACAGAGACACTGGGAACATGACTTACTACGGTCATGGTAAGGACATGACTGTTTACCGTCAACACTGTGCATTAACATTGAGAAATCTCTGCCTGCCACTGCATACTCTTTTTTGCCTGCATGCAAATTATTTATGAGGGGGTATTTGGAAAATGTAATAACTTGTATGTTTTTAAAGCTGCGTGTATTATGTTTCTGTATGGAAATAAAGGAATGGTTACTGAATGTAATAATGTACTTTTTGTTAGTATATGTGTGATATATGAGACCAATTGTGAATTAACATTATCTACTAGGCCTAGAATTTCGGTGAAAATTTCCGATACATTCAATCAGGGACAGAATGCCACTTACTAGGCATAGATTACTCCGCCGCTGACTACCTAAAAGAAATATAACTTTAGAACAAAATTCCTCCTAAATAGGTGTAATTTCAAAAAAATTTGATGAATTATATTGGCATTTGTACACAAGCAACACTGATCTATAACAAACGCGTTTTATTTAGTTGTGAGTACTATCGGAAATGGATGCTAATTAGGTCTACTTTCATTTCCTCAGTGAAGCGTGAGTCAATGACATAACGTTTATTTACACTTGCGATATTTTTTTTCGAAGAGGTATGAAAAAGCATTGTGCGCTGGTGGGTAAATAATAAACAACAGTTGATGTTTAGTTTTTAATGCCAGGGAAATAATCAATAATATAAATAAGACTCCACCTTTGGGAAATCTTTTTGGGAACATTTACTGTGTTTCACCTTTCGTTTATTATGTAGGCCTGGCTCCCGGGATTGGACCTAAATAACCACATGATTTTATTAACAAACAGCCATTGATATATAAATAACCACATGGTTCTATTAACAAATAACCAAAATAACCATTCATATATTAATAACCCCATGGTTCTATTAACAAATAACCAAAATAACCATTCATATATTAATAACCCCATGGTTCTATTAACAAATAACATTAATATATAAATAATCACATGGTTCTTTTAACTCCTTAGCAGGTATCCTTAAGGAGACGATGACGGGCTGCCGCCATTTTTCTTATCTTTTTTTTTTTAGTTTCCCAGTGAAACAATTGTTTTTTCCCCGGGAAACCGAGAAGAGGAGGATCTCCGCAAATTGGCAGTAGCTTTTCATCGCATCGTTTAGAATACCTCTGCAGATAAGGGGTTAACAAATAATCATTCATATCTTATCAACTCTTTATTTGCATAAAGGTTTTTCTGACCTACCTAACATATTAAGAACTATATACATTTATATTTTTTTAAGCAACCAGCACAGCTGGTGTATTTAATGGTTGTTTCAGCGGCTTGCCATGAATAAAGAGTAATTTTAATTTACATAAGTTACAAGCAAATTTAATAAATAAAACTCACATTTCATGAAAAATTCAATTGCTTTCAGTTTCTCACAAGTTTTCATCATTCTTTTTCTTGTCTCCATCATCTCTTGAAGTTGAGGTTACTTTCCCTATACATATCAACTTTTAGATGCGAGTACACTTCCTTGCCTGCGTGTTTTAATCTTGAGAAAGATGTTACTAGCAACCATTAGTAGGCCAGCAACTATCATGAAACCTCCACCAAGGTAGAATGCTTGATCAAAGCCTCCAAATGCATCTCGTAGAGCACCTATTGGATAAATATCAAATATTATATGGTCTCTAACTGGGAAAAGTACATTGAAATTGGAAAAATTTTGAAATTTGATAATAAATTTTTTAATGAATATTGAATAATGGGGTGACTGTAAAGGTATGTCCCATGGTAGCTACTACGCATGTGGTTGCGTCTGTGGGTCTCACCAATGGCCCACTAGACATACCATCCATGCAACAGAAAACCTTAGTGGATGACATGCCGTTATATTGTGGTTATCTTCTTATAGAAGCTTCATGGCACGTCATCTATACAATTATGATTTTGTTTTTTTGTTGAAATGTTTTACATGTTTGCCTGAATATATATGTATGCACCCTCTGTGGTTGGGAGGGAGCCAGAGATGTACTGTGCAGCACTGAGGAGGAGGAAACTGACATCACTGTTTTTCCTATGGCTGAGGCCCATCATAGAGGCACAGTGACTCAGGACGTGACAATCCTTTTGACTTGAACATTTGGTTGCATGCCTGGAGCAATAGAGAAGTTCGGCATAACCAGTAGTCAACTGGTGGTGGGGAATGAGCACAGTGAACCCTATCTTGGCTACAGTGGCTAGGAGCAGTGCATAGGTTGAAACCTACCTTCCTGGAGGTGTGATAGTTATTCTCTGGCTCTGTCCCGGGGTGGGCCGAAAATCCACAGACTTCCCAGCAATATAATGCCATCTAATGGCATTAGGTCAAAGGGCATGAGCCCATGGACCGCTGGATCAGCAACCAACCAACCAACCAACCATGGTAGCTACCTGTCATCGGTGATGAAGATAGCTTTTCATGTACTAAGCCGCAGCAATTATTAGGTGTGGTGGTTAGTTCCTTTCCTTGCTGTGGATTATAGTTGGATTGTATAAAATCATTTATCTATTTCTAGTCATATAACTATATCTCAAGATAGATAACTACATCTCAAGATAGATAACTATATCTCAAGATAGATAACTACATCTCAAGATAGATAACTATATCTCAAGATAGATAACTACATCTCAAACTAGAAAACTATTTCTCAATCTGGATAACTATTTCTCAGAAAAGAAATCAACTGCAACTTGGTAACTATTTCTCATACATGAAAACAAACTGAAACTTTAGAAATATTGTTAAAATAGGGTAGTTATTTCTCAAGCTGAATAACTACTTGACAGGCTGGTTATATAAGTATATTTCAAGAAAATTGTGTCTCAAGTTGGATATCTTCTTCAATGTTCATTCTCACACTCCTGCAGATTAACAGGATGTAGTACCAAGAATGGAATATATCATGTTGTAGTTTACAGCTTCGCTACAACATCTGTGCTTATCAGCCGAAACATCCAGCGTCAAAATGACTTGAGTTACTTTGACCCTTTAAGGGTTGGTCAGTAAAAAAAACCAAAAACATCCTTAGTTGCCTCTTACAACATGCATTGATGTTGAGGTCTGCTATTCTTCTCTCTTTCTTTAGCACCCGTACCACACAGGTGGCAAGATAACTATTGTACAAATTACATACCTAATTTGAAAATGTAATTTTTCCATCAACCTTTACCGTCTGTGCAAAATAACACAGATTCCCGGGTGTAATCTCCTCAGCACCATGGTAGCAGAATTTTGATCCAATGATATGCAGTTTTGCAACTATGGTAAACAATTTAAATTCAGCTTTAAAATCAAGGAAAATACAAAACTGCGGATGGCAATATTCGAGCTTTCGTTTCCAGTAAGGATGTGTGTAAAGCTTTGGTTTCCAGTAAGGATGTGTGTAAAGCTTTGGTTTCCAGTAAGGATGTGTGTAAAGCTTTGGTTTCCAGTAAGGATGTGTGTAAAGCTTTGGTTTCCAGTAAGGATGTGTGTAAAGCTTTGGTTTCCAGTAAGGATGTGTGTAAAGCTTTGGTTTCCAATAAGGATGTGTGTAAAGCTTTGGTTTCCAGTAAGGATGTGTGTAAAGCTTTGGTTTCCAGTAAGGATGTGTGTAAAGCTTTCATTTCCAGTAAGGATGTGTGTGAAGCTTTGGTTTCCAGTAAGGATGTGTGTAAAGCTTTGGTTTCCAGTAAGGATGTGTGTAAAGCTTTGGTTTCCAGTAAGGATGTGTGTAAAGCTTTGGTTTCCAGTAAGGATGTGTGTAAAGCTTTGGTTTCCAATAAGGATGTGTGTGAAGCTTTGGTTTCCAGTAAGGATGTGTGTAAAGCTTTGGTTTCCAGTAAGGATGTGTGTAAAGCAGATGATAAATCTGAGAAGATTCTAAATTTATACTCATCTATTCCAATCACAGCAAATCCAGTTGAAATGGAAGCCATCTTTAATGAACTTCTTATGGATTATGTTTCTAATGATGAGGAATTGTTGAGAGTTATATTTGTTTTTATAGAAAATATTTTGAACATTGGAGTTTCATTATGAAATGACATCAAGGAGAACAGGCCTAGGAGCAGCAATACATTCACCATTGAATATATTTACATTGTGTGTTGGACTCATATTCCTAGATAAGCTTAACTCTTTCCGGACCAATCGCCAGTATACTGGCTTTATACTATGGGTCTACAGGACCAATCGCCAGTATACTGGCTTTGATTTGATATTTTATTACTTCATAAGGCTAACTCTAACCTTGTGGAGTAATCACATACCATCAATGTACTTATATATTCATATTCTGTATCCATTCCCCTTTCCAATGACATATTACACATACACTATTTATCAATATTAGTATGTCAAGTGATACAATAAACAACACATATAAGGAAATTTTATAAAATTAATTTGGTCCAAACCTAAACATAATCAAGTCCTGAAAGAGCTAATGAAGAATGGGTCAACAAGGTTAGAGACATCCACATGTTTTGTTTATTTTCAAAGACGTGGATAAGTATAGGTGAGTAGTCATTAACAATTTTTTTTTTAAATCTTCATCTTTACCACCTTCTCACATATCACACATACACCAACAAAACTTACATCATTAGATTCAGTACTCAATTCTTTATTTCCATTTTAAAAATATATATATATATATTTTAAAAATCTCTTAAAAAAAAAAAAGGAATTGAATTCTACAAACACCCATGAAAATTATGCAAATTATCAGGATAGAATCCGACTGCAGGGGGAAATGTATGCAGTTTGTATGTAGTGAGGTATGGGTTAACACTAGATAGATAACAATTTCTATGTGGCGGGGTAAGAGTTAACATAGTTGGGTACAAATTTGTATCTAGAGTGGTAAAGGTTAACACTAGTTGGATAACAATTTGTATGTGGCAAGGTAAAGGTTAACGCTAGTTGGATAACAATTTGTATGTGGCGAGGTAAGAACTAACAATTGGGTAAAATTTGTATCTAAAGTGGTAAAGGTTAACGCTAGTTGGATAACAATTTGTATATGTCAATTAAAGGTTAACACTTTTGGATAACAATTTGTATGTGGTGAGATAAGGGTTAACACTAGTTGGATAAAAATTTCTTTTTCTTTTAGGATTCATTCGCAAACTTTTAGCCAGATTTCTCTTGCAGCAAAATGATGGTCGTACTAGATAATAACGATTTATAAAATTGTAAAACAACTTCAAATTGGATTAATAATTTTACAACTGTGATATCTTCTTCTTCGATACTCACTCCTAAACATCTACTGAACAGTAGCAAGTAGGCCAGAGAACAAAACGTTTCATTATGTTTTACAGAATTGCTGCAATATCTGCACCTTTCAGCACAAGAACTCCAACAGCTGTAAACCATGACACAACACATTATGTGCTCTAAACCACATCTCGTTAAGCAGGAGTTTGAGAGGAGACACAGAAGAAGATAAAGCAGTAGGAACATTTGATTAATCGCTCTCTTACCTGCAAGAGGAGGTCCTATACAAGTTCCTATAGACTGGAAAAAAATTAACAATCCGAAAGAACTAGCCATGTTCTCAATACCCAAGATATCTACTAGCACAACTGACTTCTGGGAGATGTATGCTCCTGTTAGAGTCCCATACAGAGAACACACAGCCATCAGGACTCCATAGTTTGTCAATGATGGCAGAATAAATGATACAGCAGCTATTGCAAATATAAATGAATTGTACATCAACGGCCTGAATGGTCGAATTTTCGGTCTGTCCATAACGAAGCCGGAAACTATACGTCCTATTGTATCGAAGACTCCGGAAATTGATAGAATTAGAGCTGCCTCCGTTTCTGTGGCATCCTTGGATTTGACAAGTGCTGGTATGAAGGTAAAGGCTGCTTTGAAAGATGCTGTGAACAGTCCAATGCTGATGCAGAACATTAAGAATGAAGGATCCTTTAAAAGATCAAAGTGAAACAACTTCTTTTTTGATTTCTTATCTACTCCTTTCTGCTCAATAGGAAAGCATATCTTTAGTGATGACATGAGCCATCCGTCTTGCTTTTTTTGCTGTAGATGACGGTTTTGAAAGATCTGGGTCAGCTTTTTGGCTTCCTTTTTCTCAGTTTGCATTGAATTCTGGCGAAAGATTCTCATGGATTGAATGCTGGTGGTGTCTCCAGCTTCAGCAAGATTAGCCAATACAACTTCATGATCCACTTTGATTGGTTCTGCAATTTTCCCTCTGAAAAAAAAAGGAACTATAAATCTTATACATTGCCATCATCATCAGGTGATATAGTTGGTGAAGTTTATAATTAATCACTTCTATGGTGGGGAGTGTTTTTATCAGGTGATATTGTTGGTGGCGTTTATAATTAATCACTTCTATGGTGGGGAGTGTTTTTATCAGGTGATATAGTTGGTGGAGTTTATATTTAATCACTTCTATGGTGGGGAGTATTTTTATCAGGTGATATAGTTGGTGGAGTTTATAATTAATCACTTCTATGGTGGGGAGTGTTTTTATCAGGTGATATAGTTGGTGGAGTTTATAATTAATCACTTCTACGGTGGGGAGTATTTTTATCAGGTGATATAGTTGGTGGAGTTTATAATTAATCACTTCTACTGTGGGGAGTGTTTTATCAACAGGAATCGTTATACACTAGAGCTCTGATATTATTTTGTGCAGAAAGGATGTTTCTCCAGACTTTTATTTCATAGTAAGAAGATTCCAACTCTCAAGGGTGTGTAATGCATTGAAACGCCTGCTACTCGGATTGAGTGGATCAATGCAACATCAATAGACTTTGTCTTCTACAAACATGTGGTGAGCATCTCATTATAAACACCATTTTTCAACTTCCAACCCGAAACCGAACCTCCTGGTTGCACCCTATTTCAAGACATTTTCATTATTCTACATAGATTATTATATATGGGAAGAACTTGCAAAAAATAGAGCTACAAGGCGCTCTACAGTCAATAAAAAGTGCTGCATCTTGTAAAATGAGAAATGCAGCAGCTCAACAGCAGAGAGCAACTAGAAAGTCACGGGTAGACCAAAAATCATCCACAGTGGTCATCCCATGCCCGAACTGTCCAAGGACATGTGCAACCAGAATAGGTCTTATTGGTCATCTATGATCACATAGTCAAGGACATAACTCCATAAAAATTTCAAAAGAGGATGTAACAAATGGTCATCATCATCATGTGAGGGACAAACAACTCGGATGGGGTAGAAACATAACTGTATAGATGAACTGTTGTAGTCTTTCCAAGAGATCTGTTTACATTTATGTGAAGTTTAGCCTGAGAAGTCCTTGCACTCTCTAGGGCTTTAGGTTCATTAGTACTGTTGTTATTGGGATATTCTTCTATCTATCTAAACGCTGTATCCCTTGTTTGCCTTGAGGCATCGGGGCTAGAAGAGTTTTCTGGAGATGGCCTTTTCTGTGTGCTGTTTGTAAACTTGTTCCTATGGTTTCCTTAATGTCTGTGATCCATTTTTTACATGATCTGTCTCTGGTTTTATAACCGTTATGTCTGTGTATCATGGCCATCTGTGGCATGCTGTCTATTGATAGTCTGGAAATGTGTGAAAACCACTTGATCTGTTGTCTTTTGATGTGTTCCAATACTGGTATTGTTTTGGTTATGTCTGATTTTATAGTTTTTAATTCTATCTCTTAATGACACACCGAGTATTCTTCGTAGACATGTCATTTCTGCTATTACTATTTTTCTTTTGTTTTTTGCTGTCGTTGTCCAGGTTTGGCACTGCTAGCACAGTGATGGGATAATAATAGTCTTGTTTAATGCAACTTTAGTGTCTATGTTTACATTTTTGTTCTTAAAAATACTTGTCATCTGTCCTAGGATCTGGTATGTTTTGTTGCATCTATTTTGTATCTCTTTACATGTTTTCCCTTCACTCGTTATAATGCTTCCTAAGTAAGTGAACTCATTTACTTGTTTACAGTGTTTATTTTCGATGGAGATAGTGATACTTCTTTCTTTCTTTTGCTATTGCCATTATTTTGGACTTTTCAATATTAATCTTCATGTTGAATTTTTGACATGTGATGTGGAGTTTGTTCATATGGTCTTGCAATTGTTCTTCTGATGTCGCTATTAGTATTTGGTCGTCTGCAAAGAGTAGTTCGTTCAATTTGTCTTTCATGTTATCTTCTTCGCTGGTACTTGTTAGTTTACAGATGTGGTTGATATATCTTATAAAAAGTAGAGGGGATAGGACACACCCTCTCGGGATGTTCTGGGATATTCTTGTTAGAAATAAATCCACATTAGTTGTTCTCAATATTAACGTCCACAGACACATGGGGGGGGGGGGGTGTTTCTATCAGGAAGTCTGCAAAATATCTAAAATAAATTGTGAACTTTGACATTAAAAATAAAAAGATGATGATGATAGAACCAAGATGGTGTGTGAGTTAGTGATTCTTGTTGCTTATGCCAAACTATGAAGATTCAACTTCAGATTAGTGATTCCCTGGCTCAGAGTGGTGATTCTGTCTCAAATCAATAATTCTTTGGCTCAGATTGGTGATTGTCTCGGTTATTATATGGCTTGGATTGGTGATTCTTTAGCTCAGATTGGTGATTCTTTGGCTCAGATTGGTGATTCTCTGACTCAGAATGGTAAAAATTCTCTGACAGATTATCTGGCTCAGATTAATGATTCTTTGACTCAAATTGGTGATTCCCTGACAGATTCTCTGACTCAGATTGGTGATTCCCACCAAAGACGGATGTGTCGGGCCATTGGCGCAAATAAAATGGCGACACAACAGATTTCCATTCTCTGGACTATTACCTGCTGGAAATCTAGTAGGACCATGGTCCTGCTACAAGGGAGATCCAGCGGGAGTTTGAGAATGTACGCTAAAGAAGAAGAAGATTGGTGATTCTCTGACAGATTCTCTTACTCAGATTGCTGATTCTCTGGCTCAGATTGGTGATTGACAGATTGCTGATTCTCTGGCTCAGATTGGTGATTCTCTGACAGATTGCTGATTCTCTGGCTCAGATTGGTGATTCTCTGACAGATTGCTGATTCTCTGGCTCAGATTGGTGATTCTCTGACTTATATTATCTGGCTAAGATTGGTGATTTTCTCACTCAGATTGGTGATTCTCTAACTCAGATTGGTGATTCTCTAAATTACATTGGCGATTTTTCTCACTCAGATTGGTTCTATGGCTCAGAGAAGTATTGTTTTCTACTATGAAGGAAAGTTTCTTGCAATCTTGAGGCATGCTGTATATAAAAAATGTTCATTCTCCTTCTAGCAGTCCAGGCATAGGTCTTCAGCAGACTTCAACACAGTGGAAATCATTGAGTGGTATAGGCAATACAACATCCAGTCTCCTTAGCCACCTCTTTTTACTTGCATGACAGCCAGTACATTGTTATTCTTTGCTCCTTATTTTAGTATCAACAATACATGGGCAAAAATAAAAACATTAATTGAAGATATACAATGACAAGACAGAAATATTGATAAACATTGCACAAGTTCATGTAGACAACCTTCATACAATTAGGTCAAAGCAAATAGGTCAATACAATTTAGACAACCTTCACACAATTAGGTCAATGCTTGTTACATAAATAATTCATTCATAAAAGTTATCATATCTGGAATATTTTAGGGATCTTTTGAAGAAAATAACATTTATAGAGTGTCTGTCTCAAAGATATCTGTCATAGAGTGTCTGTCTCAAAGATATCTGTCATAGAGTGTCTGTCTCAAAGATATCTGTCATAGAGTGTCTGTCTGTAAGATATGTCAAAGAGTGTCTGTCTGCAAGATATCTGTCATAGAGTGTCTGTCTGCAAGATATATGTCAAACAAATTTATTCAAAAAAGAAAACTACTGACTCATATCAGAAAAAGACAGTCCACATTTTTTGGACACAGATGAAGAGAGGAAAGATGGACCACATCATGACAACAGGCAAGAGAGGTAAGGGAAGACCAAGAGAGAAGATGATAGCCTGACATTTTGGCATGGGAGAACATCGGTATCGGAAATAATTGCTATGAAACAGAAGGCTGTAGATAGACATAATAACCAACGCAACACAACATTGACTATATAAGAAGAAGAGGGTCAGCGGAATAAACAATATATTTATTGGGAATTGTGGCCACAAAAAAGTTAAGGATCCACTGATCCTCATCATTATAATTAATTATTAGCCGTAACCATTAAAATGCTGAGGTGGATGGTTCCGCCAACTTTATTCCATGTCCGGATCACTGTTGGCGATAGCAACTGCCTCCTTTGTTAGGCACACTGTAATCAATGAAGAAACTCCAACTTTTAATATTTTGGTTACCAGATTAGAGAAATCTGGCAAGTTAATCAATTTACTTTCTTTTCTGTCAATTTTAGTGGACACTATATGATGAATGTGGTTGAAATATTGAAATTTTCACATTCTGTCCACATATTGACATTGGGATGGCGCCAGACAGTGAAAGTTTTATAGACTTTTGTTTTATTGTATTTTCAGTAAAATCATTATGGATCTTGATTCGTATGATGAAGTCTTGAGAGGTAAGTTGTTTTCACACTCGAAAATAGATTAGACCACACTGCCTACTTTAATTTGAGGTAATGGCGACTTCCAGTGTTGTTTTCCAATCATTTCCAACAGCTATCATTTCCAAACTGCAAAAGGTTTATTATGACCTTCAATTTTTGTCATCAACTATTTTGATGCGATTAAGTTTTGGACTAGTTCTAGCTTTAGAGAACGATTTTATGACAAATTTATAAGGTTTATTCATTTTCCTCAGTGAAATCATGACAATTTGACCATAAATACTGTACAATTAGGTCTGTATCACACTGTTGCAACCCCAGGAAATTTCCAAGATAAGGTCCGAAAAGTTGCTTTCTTCATATTTTTTTAAAATGTTACAATTTGTTTGTTTATTGTGAAAAAACGTCTTTCACAAACATCTCATATCATACACACACAAGCAAAAGTTACACCAATATATGCAGAGTTCAATTCTTTATTTATATGTACAAATACTATTTAAATATCTTTAACAACAATAATGTTATCGTGTTTTCAAAACAGCCACCACCTATTACATAATATTTTCCAAAAAAAATCTGGCTGCAGGAAAGAAATTACATAATTGTAAACATAGTGTGCTAAGGGTTAATGACCTGTTTTTCTGTGTAAACCTGTAATGCATGCTTAATGGTCGAAAGAGAAATGCACAAATAGCTCCATTCAATGCAACTCCAGCCATGATTATAAATGTTCCCTGAAAGATTCATAAAAAATAATTGGTACTTTACAAAAAGGATGATTGACAAATTAGTGAGAATATACAAATATGTTCAGTTCTTATTCTTCTTCTGAGATGGATTTATTAACCCACCCAATCACTTAGCAGTCGAAATAGGCCACGATATATTCATTACCGCAGCAGCTGTTTAACTCAGTCATTTAGATTGATGTCCATTACCAGTTCCATGTGAATAGACATGCTAAATTTAGCACTAACGTGATTACAAGTAATGGCGACTTCCAGTGTTGTTTTTTCCAATCATTTCTAACAGCTATCATTTCCAAACTGCAAAAGGTTTATTATGACCTTCAATTTTCATCAAAACTTGGTAAACATGGACCTACTTATTTCAGATTATGTTGATACGCATTTATTTAATGGAATTTCAGAGAACGTGAATGAATCAGACATTAATAGGGAATTAGTTTAATATTTAGAATTTGAAGTGGTAACAATCGTTAATCTGTAGTGTAGACCTAATTGATGATGTGCTTGTCACCCCCACACCATAAACCTAGTAATGATTGTGAATAGTCAACACATCTGATCTATGTCAATATTGATCAATTTCACAAGAAATTAGGTCCTGCAAACAACAGATTACTCTGATTTTGATCAAGACTAGGCCTAGTTTTCACTATTTCTATGTGAGTCATTATTTAGCGGTACGTGCAGAATTTTGTGTATGCTGGTACCAAATTTTCAGAAAAACCAGATCTTTATGGAAATAAGATGAACAAAAACAGCTAGAAGTGTTACCGAAATAAGACATAAAACAACCTAACAACGAGATACAGATACTAATGACGTTTCAACTAAAAAGCCTTCATCAGGACAAACCAAAGACCACAGTACAACAAATCTTACATGGAGACAAACATGGTTATGATAGGGAGGGAGAAAAAGGAGAGATAGCGAATAGATAGCGCAGGAAACAAAGATGGAGCAGAATGACAGGGAAGAAGAGGGTATAGGGAGAAGATAGTGGTATGTATGAGAGGAAAGTGTACAAAAGAAAGTGAGGAGTGAAAATAGATAAGATGTAATAGCAAGTTAAACAAGATATATAAAATAAAATAAATTAAAATACTTTAGAATACTCCATTTCAAGCTAACTCAAAGTCATTCAATGTTAAGAACTTCATTGATTTCATTATGCTACCGTAATGTGCAGATAAACCTCAATCAATACTTCTTCACGCTACACACTGCGAGGCCCCCCACCCCTTCAGTGCATAGCATGCAGTAGAAATGTATATTACAGAATTTCTCAACTGGTAATATTGTACTGCATTGTAGTAACGCAATCGATTTCTGCACGTTATGGAGACTCATAATGTCAACCATGTTTGTGTTAGCAGCAGTCATGTTTGTTGTTGCGACAACAAATATCAGTGAATTGTCATGTTATCTAAAAATTAGGATGAAAAACTGAACAATGTGGTAGCATCTACTTGGACTGTACCATTATCACAGATGGTACCTACCTCAAAGCCATAGGTATCAAATAAATACTGTGTAAGAGGCACCAGGCAGAATGTACCGACACCAACACCTGAAGCCCCCAGTCCCGTTGCTAGGCCCTGATGTTTATCAAAGTACATGCTGACGATGATGAGGGATGGTGCATACATTAGACCACGGCCTACTCCTGTAGACATATAAAGCATTTTAATGTACTAGCAAATCATGGACTATAGTTATCCAGATTGAGAAATAGTTATATAGTTTGAGATGTAGTTATGTGACTGTTGAAATAGTTAGCCAATTTAATATAATCTGACATGACACATGGTTGGAAAAATTGCACATGGCAAGAAAGGAAACTAGCCACTCCACCTAATAGTTGCTGCAGCTTAGTACATGAAGAGTTATCTTTATTCCAGACAGAAGGTTGCTGCCATGGAACATTCCTTTATCCTGTTATTCAACATTCAATTAAAAATTCTTTTATGAAATTTTAGAAGTAACTTTTCAAATTTAAATGTACTTTTCCCATTTATAGATGATTCTATATTTGATAGAAGATGCATTTGGAGGCTTTGATCAAGCATTCTACCTTGGTGGAGGTTTCATGGTAGTTGCTGGCCTACTAATGGTTGCTAGTAACATCTTTCTCATGATTAAACAATGCTGGTAAGGAAGTGTATTCCAATCTAAAAACAAATATGCAAGGAGTTCATATTCTTGTACTACTGTGTTTGATCACAGACTGATGAAGGAATCAATGATGATCATGCTGGTTTCTTATTGTGTCAATGCAACAATCTTTATATACCGTTATATGGTTTTTTTAAGCATTCATTCTCAAACAGGATCTCTCTTATAGTATAACAATGAATTCTACTGCAACCAGGTACTCTCTTATAGTAGAAAAACAGTTCTACTACAACCTGGACAATACTACAACCATGTGGGTGCATCTGTAGGTCTCACCAATGGCCCACTAGACAAACAACCTATGTAACAGATAACATCTCTATAAGTGCAGATCTGTCCGTTTTGCTATAACCTGAATTATAACTGACTTATACATCTTGACACATTCTTGGGTGCTCAAAATGTCATGAGTTCAATACAGAACCATGGTAACTTGCTTCAAGTTATTTTTTTCTGACATTCCTAGGTATTAACTTTTGAGGAAATAATGTCACATGAGGGGTACTCTCAGCAGTCTATGGTAAACTAAGTTATGAATCAGCATCATAATGCACATTTTCTTGTGTGGGATCAGCCACCAAGCCACTATGTGACCAGAAACTATCTTCAGCACTTAGTAGCAATTATGACCTCTCAACCTTCCAGGCCACTACGTGACCAGAAACTACTTTCAGCACTTACTCAGTAGCAATTATGACATCTCTCAACCTTCCCAAAGAGGTGAATGAACTGATGAATAAACTCAAACAAAGGTGATCTGGTCATTTGATAACTAAGACACAATTCACTATCACTTCATCCACTGTCAATTGAATTTTGTAAAAGCTATCAATGAGTCACACTGGACAACTTGCAATTTATATCTCAGTAAACTCACCAGATTGAAGCAGCATACCATCCTAGTTCAATGTTGATTGGCTGGTTATTTGCCATCCTAGTTCAATGTTGATTGGCTGGTTATTTGCCATCCTAGTTCAATGTTGATTGGCTGGTTATTTGCCATACTAGTTCAATGTTGATTGTCTGGTTATTTGCCATCCTAGTTCAATGTTGATTGGCTGGTTATTTGCCATCCTAGTTCAATGTTGATTGGCTGGTTATTTGCCATCCTAGTTCAATGTTGATTGGCTGGTTATTTGCCATCCTAGTTCAATGTTGATTGGCTGGTTATTTGCCATCCTAGTTCAATGTTGATTGGCTGGTTATTTGCCATCCTAGTTCAATATTGATTGGCTGGTTATTTGCCATCCTAGTTCAATATTGATTGGCTGGTTATTTGCCATCCTAGTTCAATGTTGATTGTCTGGTTATTTGCCATCCTAGTTCAATGTTGATTGGCTGGTTATTTGGTGTAATTAGTTGTTTCTCGTTCCAGACGGTTTCAATGTTCTTATTCTTTTGTGATCAATTATTATACATCCAATCCAATATTTTCTCAATGTCATTTTTCATCTACTACAATCTTACAAAAAATAAAAAGGTTGTAATGGTGACGAGAACTGACTCCATTTTACTGGTTACCCATATGTGTTATGTTGTTCATCCATCACAAGTGATGATGACCATTTGTTACATCCACTTTTAAAAATTCAATTAGAGTTATGTCTTTGATTATGAGTTCATAGATGGCCAATGAGACCTATTCAAGCTGTAAATTTCCTTGGACAATTCAGGCATGGAATGACCACTGTAGACAGATCTTGGTCTATCTGTGACTTTCTAGCTACTCTCCAGTTGTTGAGCTGTTGTAGCTGTACTCATATGTACATCCAAAGCTTCAAGCTATAATCCCCAGGGAAAACCTCAGAATAAATGCACTTTGTAAACCAGATATCATGAGCAGTATTCGAAACAGTGACCTTCTGAACGCAAAGCGAATGAAGTAACACTTTCCTGACCGAATTTCCGTTACAGAACCGTGTGGACCAATTTCGACGACCGTCGAAAGTGCTATAATAGATCAGAAATATGGTAATACCCACTGCAATGTTACTAAAAATAGCGTTTCCAGGAAATTATGTTGTGAAAAAATGGTGGCTCGTGTGGAATACAGATATAAACATCGCAGATGAGTTTTTATCAAGAAATATCGGAGATTTTGAAGGTAATATTGTATGATATATAGAAATTAACATAAATCTAGGCCTAGTATTATAATAAGTAGCATTTTTCACTTGAAATAACTCTGGAGCTTTCAAGTTAATTCAGAAAGTTATTACAACACATAGAAAGTTTCAAGGCTCTCTCATGCTAGATCAATTTTATATGGATTTTAAAGACGGCGATGTGAATGCATAAAATTTTGCCTGCACCCTCGGTAATGGTGGATAAGTACGCTCTGGATTGCTGGTGAGCAAAGTGTTAACCACACACCAAGGAGATCCCAATCTCAGTCTTAAGAGTGGCCCCAACTCACACAGAAAGATACACATAATATCTGAAGCAGTTAACTAGGAGTAATCACAAGGATTTTCCGACCAATCTGACAACTAGGTGATAGAACTGTATCAACCTCATCCTCAGAAGAAAGCCATATGACCTTACCTGAAGTGTCTTACAGCCCACTTTGAGAAACCCTGATATACCAGATAAAGCTAACTGAATTGTTGCACATCTTGTATATGTGTTGAAGCATCTTACCTTGCAGAGCTGCATGGGAGAAGAAGAGGAAGTAAAAATTTGGTGTGAAAGCATTGAGAATCTGTGCTACTGTCAGGATGATGGCACCAACAAGAGCTGTGGTTCGAACACTGTATAGGTTACATATAGCACTTGCAACAGGACCTGAAAAGTAATATCACTTTGTTGAGAGTGTATTCAGTGTGTATTATCATTTGTGTATGACTGAGGTAGTATTTAACTTTTTGTATAAATAAGGGTGTATTAACTTTTTGTAAGAATGAGAGTATTAAAATTTTGTATGAATGAGAGTGTATTAACATTTTGTATGAATGAGAGTGTATTAACATTTTGTATGAATGAGAGTGTATTAACATTTTGTATGAATGAGAGTGTATTAACATTTTGTATGAATGAGAGTGTATTAACATTTTGTATGAATGAGAGTGTATTAACATTTTGTATGAATGAGAGTGTATTAACATTTTGTATGAATGAGAGTGTATTAACATTTTGTATGAATGAGAGTGTATTAACATTTTGTATGAATGAGAGTGTATTAACATTTTGTATGAATGAGAGTGTATTAACATTTTGTATGAATGAGAGTGTATTAACATTTTGTATGAATGAGAGTGTATTAACATTTTGTATGAATGAGAGTGTATTAACATTTTGTATGAATGAGAGTGTATTAACATTTTGTATGAATGAGAGTGTATTAACATTTTGTATGAATGAGAGTGTATTAACATTTTGTATGAATGAGAGTGTATTAACATTTTGTATGAATGAGAATGACAATGTACGAGTTCTACTTACAATAGCATGTTAACTTTTGTTTATGTGAGATTTGTGCGTGTGGACTGTAAAAGGTTCCAGATTGTTGTTAGCGTGACACAATAGTTTGAAATATGGTGACCGGTGATGGTTTCCATTGCGTATGCAGATAGATGGAGTTTGTTAGTTTCGGGAGGGCAATCCATCTAAGAGAAGGCCACTCTAAAATCAAACCACTGCTGCCTTGTAGGTCATGCTATTTAGTCAAAAGCTAGTAGAGAACACCATAAATAAACTGGTAGAAAGCCAGAGGGAAACTACTACTGTAATATCCCTAGAGTAAATTTAGAAGTTCACCAACCGAGCTTATTGACAACACAAGAGACAGAGAGTCGTGGAAAAACATGATCACCTACGCCACTCAGAATGGCACTTGATTAACCCTTCGACCGGGTATCCCGCGATTTCCACGTGCTCGCAATTATTTATGTTTCTTTGCATTCCTATCCCGCGATTTACAATACTGATAATATTCAGAATTTTGCTTTGAGGTAAGAACAGAGTTGCTATATATGTATTTGAAGGACTAATAAAATTGAAGGGGAATCTGATGATGATAGCGATTATGAGCCTGAAATTACGTGGCTGCCAATACCTTTTTTTAAACAGAACTTCCGGAAATAAATACGCGGTCAGAGGGTTAATTGATGAATGAGAGTGTAGTAATATTTTTGTATTAATGAGGGCGTATTAACATTTTGTATGAATGAGAGTGTATTAACATTTTGTATGAATGAGGGTGAAGAGGAAATGATATGTTTTTCATAACATGTCTTGATAGTTTCTGAATTGATAATACATGTAAAAAAATTGTATTAACTTTATTATTGTCAAAACAAGTACTGCTGTCACTTTGAAGGTTTACTGCAATGCCACATTATTGTAATTTCCTGTTTAATCTTGACACCAAGTCCACAGCAAAGATTAGCTGTAATGTATTTCTAATATTATCTTATTTCTGTCTAGATCAGAATAAGTGCCATCACCATATCTCAGGTTGACTGTTGTAGATTTATCAACATTTTCTGTCACTGGTCCAGATCAGATTAAATATTTTCTCCAAATGACATGTTGCCTATAACAGATCTCCCAACATTTTCTGTCACTTGTCTAGATCAGACTAAATATTATCTCCAAATGACAAGTTGCCTGTAACATATCTCCCAACATTTTCTGTCACTTGTCTAGATCAGATTAAATATTATCTTCAAATGACAAGTTGCCTGTAACATATCTCCCAACATTTTCTGTCACTTGTCTAGATCAGATTAAATATTATCTTCAAATGACAAGTTGCCTGTAACATATCTCCCAACATTTTCTGTCACTTGTCTAGATCAGATTAAATATTATCTTCAAATGACAAGTTGCCTGTAACATATCTCCCAACATTTTCTGTCACTTGTCTAGATCAGACTAAATATTATCTCCAAATGACAAGTTGCCTGTAACATATCTCCCAACATTTTCTGTCACTTGTCTAGATCAGATTAAATATTATCTCCAAATGACAAGTTGCCTGTAACATATCTCCCAACATTTTCTGTCACTTGTCTAGATCAGACTAAATATTATCTTCAAATGACAAGTTGCCTGTAACAGATCTCCCAACATTTTCTGTCACTTGTCTAGATCAGATTAAATATTATCTCCAAATGACAAGTTGCCTATAACAGATCTCCCAACATTTTCTGTCACTTGTCTAGATCAGATTAAATATTATCTCCAAATGACATGTTGCCTGTAACAGATCTCCCAACATTTTCTGTCACTTGTCTAGATCAGATTAAATATTATCTTCAAATGACATGTTGCCTGTAACATATCTCCCAACATTTTCTGTCACTTGTCTAGATCAGATTAAATATTATCTTCAAATGACATGTTGCCTGTAACATATCTCCCAACATTTTCTGTCACTTGTCTAGATCAGATTAAATATTATCTTCAAATGACATGTTGCCTGTAACATATCTCCCAACATTTTCTGTCACTTGTCTAGATCAGATTAAATATTATCTTCAAATGACATGTTGCCTGTAACAGATCTCCAAAAATCTCTTTACCATGTTAAGATGACAAACTACCAAATATTTTCTCTCTTTAACACTCTTTGTCTAATTACCCACAATTTTTGTTCTGCTGTTAAAATATATTCCTGAGCTCCCCTTCTCACATTCTATCTATCTATCTATCTATATGTTTTGGCCCTTGTTTGCGTTGCGGTATCAGGGGTAGAAGAGTACTCTGGAGATGGCCTTCTTGTGTGCTGTTTGTAAGCTTGTTACTGTGGCTTCTTTGATTTCTGTGATCCATCTTTTACATGTTTCATTTTCTATGAGCATTAATGTTCTCACGTTGTTGTTGATAAATGTGAACTGTTCTTTCTAATGTTAGTAACTTGCCAAACTAGTCAAGAGAAATAAAAATTACCAAGGAATTGTCTAAGAGCAGATACAAGAGCACCAGGCCAGGAGGTCAACTGAGCACTTTCACCAAATCTTGCCCTAAATTGGAGATAATAAACTCCATCATTTCTCTCGAAACCACCTGAAATGTAAAAATAGACAGTGACAAACTTTGACAAGCAACATGTGCAGATTTGTGGTTTTTTTTACTTTACACACCTTTATGCATTGCAAGATATCAAGTTGCAGAAAAACTCTCTTGAGATTACCCTTTTGGTGTGCTTCATATATGTTTGTTTTCATGTACTTTTATTTCTGTATTCCATCATTTGCATGGTCTGCCCCTGACTTTGTATCCATCATTTCTGTATAGAATTGATTTTTGAGGGCACTATCTGATGATAGTCTGGAAACATGTGAAAACCACTTAATCTGTTGTCTTCTGATGTAATCCACAATTGGTATTGTGTTTGTTAGTCTTCTGATGTTTTCATTTCTAATTCTGTTTCTTATTTATTGTTACCCAGAGAATTATGTGTAGACAAGTCATTTCCATTATAACAAGTTTTCAAGTCTCCTAAAACTATAGGAATATATTTAGATTATTTATTAACTCTCATATGCAACTGAATCCACATTTAGCCTTTCTGACAAAAACACAGGTTCTTCTAAGCTGGATAAATGAGGCAACACTCTGGCTCATGAAATATCCCAAAGGTATGAACGTGTAAAGAAGGTTTATAGATGCATGTGTGGTCCCTGAAAGGAGACATTCCATTGCACCAGTATCCCACGATTACCAGGCACTGCCGGGAGTACAGCAAATACTTCTGGGTCAACCATTTCATCATTCTTCCATCAGACCCATCTGCAGTGATGATTACCTAGCATTTCTTGTCACCTTGGAGTCTACCACAAAAGGACAATGATACAATGTCCGCTGGCTTGCAGCTCTTTGTCACCCATAGGGATTATTTTATAGAAAACACAAGTAAGAAATTGAGACAAAATGTGACAATGATTTTTTCTCATGTGACAGGATGTCAGCCTATCTCCCAACTTTCCCAGTCCCCTACGACATGCCTGGAAAGAAGACAGTGGGCCTATTTTTTCCAGGTCCTGGTTGCCACATGGACATAAAGCGTAATGCTTTGAGAAGCCTTCCACTCAGAGGGGGTAAAACTTCTATTGTATTCCCTCAGGACATGTCAATGGATACAGCTATCAATGTTTCCTGTAGACTGCCGACTAAAAACACATAACAATCCTACAGGTATCTTCTTGTTTCCTTGACCAAAGTCCTTCAAAGTAGAACTTCTTATTTTTCTGGGTTAAATCTCAAACTCTAGCTGGTTAGCAGGATATAATCCAGTGAACAGAATGCACTGCATCAAGATTTACAGTTTGACTGTGATATCTTCACCTGCCTGACATGCCAAACTTCTTCTTTTATCCAGAACTACATGTTTTCACTCTTGGGTGACCCATACAAGTGTTAAATCTGTATGCTTTGTGAGTTGTGCTAGACTTCCATATAAAGTATTTTAAATAAGTGGATATCATGGGAGGACATCTTGTCTAGTTTGATGTAGTCATATACATTGAAATAAGACATGTATTGTTTCTAATAGATTATAACTTGTATGAGTTCTGGATTTTTTAATTGTGGTCTTTTCATCTCAAAGATCTCCCTGGTGTAGTAATTAAACCATTCACTTTGTGATCAAGAAGTTGTGGGTTTGAATCCTCTTATGACATCTTATTTATAAAGTGGATTTTTTTTTTACATCTCCAGGGATCACAAAATAGAATCCCATATCAATCAAATCAACCATCTTATTTACTGACAACACAAATCAACCATCTTATTTACACACATTACTGACATCACAAATCAACCATCTTATTTACACACATTACTGACATCACAAAATATACATTGCATTGTGGGAAAAGGTTTTGGCAAAGTGGAGTACATTTGTTGAAAAATATTTTTTGGTTGTTAATTGTTTTAAAATTAGAAGACATAATTGATGACTTTGAGATGTGGGTATATAGGAGAATACGTAGAATACTCGCCTGCCACCTGTTTGCGGCGAAATACTCGGAAGAAGTTGGCAGGTAACTCAACGGGTACATAGGCGCTAACAGCAGAGCTGTGTGGACAGCATAGGGCACAGTTAGACACATAGTACGCTCTGGCCATCCACTGCACCTGATTTTCTCCCAGTTGTCTCGACTTTGTCTTGCCACTGGACCAAGATAAAACTCAGGAGAGAGAGTGTGGTTGACGATTAGCGCAACTCTTCCACACTATAAACCAACTTCAGCGCTAGTCATTTCTCAACCCATTTATGGTTGAGTTTTTGGTCATCGTCGATCACGACGGACGAACATCATATAGGAGAATAGGGAGAACATCATGGAAAGAGAAGAAAACAAATAAAGAGGTGCTAAAAACACTTAATATGAAGAAAGAATTACTAAGATAAATAAGGATCAGGCAAATAAAATATTTCGGACACATTAAAAGACATGACACCTTATTGAAGATCTTACTTGAGGGTAAAATCAAAGGTAATCAAGCAAGAGTTAGGCAGAGATACAAGTGGGAGAGTACATCACAAGATGGACAGGTTACAGCCTAGCAGAGTGCACCACCAAAACAAGAGACAGGGGATGTTGGAGATTTGTTGCAGCCACCTTCGTTGCGGAGACGGCACTTGATAATGATGATGAATAGTTTTCAAAATGAAATGGCATTTTGAAAATCTGGGATATTTATGTTCTAAAAAATGAACAACAGAACAAGTTGTTGAGCTTGTGCTAGGTGATGATCAAGTATATTTGTTTACTTTGAATATTCTAAACATGACATGGAAATTGAATCAGATGACTAATTGACATTACTCATTTACTAAAGCGGTAAGTTCCCTTCTATATTTCCATCCAAGCTGGGACTAACTAGCTATGGAAAATATCTTTCATTTTTATAACTTTTTCTAACAACCTGATTCTATATCCCCTCAATAATCAATAACTGAATTTTAAAATGTCAAGTTGTAAACCATGACACAATGTACTCTGTTCTCCGGACTACATCCAGCTAAATCTGCAGGGGTTTGAGAATGAACACAAAAGAACAAGAAGAAAATCACTGATAAATCTTAAACTGAGTTTGAAGATATGCTATCGGGAAAACAAATGTGTATCAGGGAAAGATACAAATCAACCACTTGAAAACACCAACAAGATAAACGCACTGTATTATTACAAGAACTAGGTCAGTTTTAAGATACATATTTGTAAAATTTGTCAATCGAGGGCAGAGTACACGGCAATAATGAAAACTCACGATGATGATTGAACTTTGTGGGAGAACAAATTTATTTGTTAACTTTTGGTCCGTATGTACATGTATTCCAATATCATAGAATCTAGTACGGGGTGGCAGGGTGATGAGGAGGACGTAGAATCTAGTACGGGGTGGCAGGGTGATGAGGAGGGCGTAGAATCTAGTACGGGGTGGCAGGGTGATGAGGAGGATGTAGAATCTAGTAGGGGGTGGCAGGGTGATGAGGAAGACATGTCAACACACAGAGATCTAATTATTATCTACAGGTCTGTGCTGCAGATGAGTGTAGAATTCAAATCCTGTCCATTCCTTGTTCAATTCCTATTTGCTTCTTCTACCCAGAATCATTCCCTACAAGATTGTTTTAAACAGGTAGTAGTGTCAAGTGAGACATCAGAACCATAACAGCTTTCTTCATTTAATTATTGATAAAAGTGATTCTACAAACCCTCTTACATGTTTATTTTACTTTGGACATATTCATTTCTTACATAATTTCTATAGGAAATTTGTCTATTGTATTTCTGTGAGTGTTCAAGTAGTAGAATATTACTTACAGCTTCATATTAGTGTCTCTCTCTGGCATACTTTTTTATTGGAAGTTTTCATAAGCATTTGTAAGTTCAAGATTCTTCTTCTTCTTCTTCTTTCGTTCACTTGAAACATGTCTATATCTGTAATTCTGTCTCCTTAATAAAACTCACTGTCTTTTGTAGTTCATACAGTGTCCCATAGAGTTTTGATTCCAGTGTTGTTTCCTCTGGCCAATATGTCTGCCTCAGTGTTTCATGCTCAGAACACTCTTGAAGTATATGTTTGGCACTCTGTGCTGCCTGTCCACATGTACACATGGCTGTGTTGCCAATCTTGAACTTTGTATACATGTGACTGCGGAGTCAGTTGTGTCCTGTTCTGAGACGTAGAATTATAACTTGTTCTGGTCTGTTCATAATATGATAGTCATCTTGTGTTGGTGTTTGTGGCTTTCTTATTGACTTGATCATCTGTTTTTTCTGATGGTAGGTGATTGGTATGTCTGGTTGGTCTTCGGCAGCACCTTCCTTAGCCAGTTGGTCTGCTTTTTCATTTCCTGGTATTCCACAGTGAGAGGGTATCCACTGCATGGTTACCCTATACTGGTAAGACAATTCGCTAAGTAGTTTTTTCAAGTCTGTTAGTTTTCCAGACTGGAGAGCTTGAAGCACTGACCTTGCATCTGTCAGGAATACCACAGGCTGTAGGTCAGAGTTGGAGTTCAGCAGTTTTTTAGCTGCCCCACTAATTGCCTGGATTTCTGCATCATAATTATTGCAGAATTTTCCTGTCGGTGTTCTGATTGTATCTCTAGGCTTGTGTGGATATTCTATATATACACCTGCACCTCCATTCCTCACAGCATTCTGTGCTGACCCATCTGTGTATACTCTGACCCATTTATCTTGTGGATATTCCTCATCCAGGAAACTGAGGGTGACTGTCCTTCGCTGCACACTGTTCTGTTCGTCCTCGCTTAGTATTCCTTTCAAAGTTCAAGATTTACTCATTGTGGTTGTAGGATGAAATGACTTGATCTAGACAACCTCCTTCCTCTAAAGGGAACTTTTCTGTAACTTTATTTTAATCACAAAACATTTTACAGATACATTGGCTTATTTTTTTCCAGAAATTCAGACATGAGTCTTCAACTGGCTTCATCCCATCAGATCATGGACTCCTAACTATCTCAAATTTTTGAAAACAAATGCTACAGACAAATATTACGTATCCATTATAAAGGTAAATCCCATAGCTTCAATCTGCTATCGGGGATAAAGGTAACTTTTCATGTACTAAGCCGCAGAAACTATTAGGTAGGGTGGCCAGTTGCTTTCCTTGCTGTCTTTATCTCCCAAAACTCATGCGTCAGGTACTAATTTACAGCTGAGTCGACTGGAAGAGTTGTCGTGTCTAGCGAGAAATCACGACCTGGACTTTTTTGTCAGGACGTGGTTTTGAATCTGGCATGCTGTAACCAGGTGATAGCTAGCCAGCTCACTATCGACTAGGCTATGTATCCATTATACAAAACCAATATATACGTGAGAAACACAATAACTACTCTTGCAGGTCAACAAGAATATCTCATGACAGTGGTGAATCATTGCAAACTTGTGTGGTTTGGCCATGTGATGAGGAATGATTCTCTTTCCAAAAATATCTTGCAGGGAACAGTTGAGGGTAGAAGAAGAGGAGGTCAGAGGAAAGTATGCAATTATAATATTTAAGACTGATAGGATTAAGATTCTCCACACTCAAACAAAGAACTGATAACAGAACGACATGGCGAAATTTTTGTGGTACTGTTTCCAGAGTGACACTCCTATGACCCTGAAGGTTATGGGTTAGAAGACGTCAATAAATCATCTCATATGGCCAACTCCTACGAGATGAAGGTTTAGTCCAATCAACAGAGGCTTGAAACTAAGTTTGTCAGGCCATCCTATATCAAGCAAGACCCTAGTCCTGCCCAAGCAAGCATGTGCTGAAGTCAGAGATACCAGGTCGACAGGCACACCAGCAAACATAGTACCATGCAGCCCACATATTTAGTATGTCTGCACGACAAAAAAATCTCATATGGCATTTGGCAGTATAACTATTCTTTGCTCTTTTGTTGATCCCAAATAACGAAGTAAAAATATCTGGATGTCCTGTATCAGTGGTGTCCCCAACCAGTGGTCCCCAAGTTATGGCATGTCTGTGATCATAGCACTACAATGCACATGTTTCTAGGACTGAAAAATGGAGGCAAATATTAACTCTATAACCGGTCAAGCATTTTATAGAGGAGGCAACTAATGAGGTTTGTGTATTGTATTGGATATCCCATCTTATAGAAGGCCAAAGAGATTCAAAAATTTCATGCTGAAGTAGGACATGTTAGACTGAGAAGTGCAGATATCACAGCTAAGCTGTAAACCTGGGGTTGACCAAATTTATGCCACTGGAGCAACATCTGACCCATCAAGATATTTTCTAAGGCCTGCCATACTGATCTAAAGGTAACCCGCCGAAGACGAATGTGTCGGGCCATTGGCGCAAAAAAAAAAAAAAAGACACAACGCATTTCCATTCTCTGGACTACATCCTGCTGGAAATCTAGTAGGACCATGGTCCTGCTACAAGGAAGATGCAGCGGGAGTTTGAGAATGAACTCTGAAGAAGAAGAGATATAAAGATAAAATATTCACTTGCCTCCGAGCACAGAAACACTACATGGAGCTACAAAGGATTACAACTTCAGCTGTCACCATACCACACAAGAAATGCTCAAACAGATCTCCCCAAACCTAAACAGGTTTCACACCTCTGCTGTAAACCATGAAGAAGGTTGCATCTCGTTAAATGTCCAGAGTTTGAGTGCTACCACAATGTCTTCTGATGACACATCAAATCTATTCCTAGCACAGTTTAACAAACCACTGACACAACATTTTTCAAAAAGATTTGATGACAAGTGTTTATCTCGGTTTGACATAAACTCCCATGACATTTGATGATTAAATCATAAATAAATTAGGCAAGAGACATTATCAAACACCAAGTTACCCTCCACTGATCACAGATGTAGGCCAAATATCTAGATTTGTTGGTTACGGATAAGAAACTGGGTTATGGATTCTGTGACAACATGAGATAATATTATCTTCATTTTGGTGTCAGAACACTTAGGTGGCAGTTGAATAATATTGTGTGGATCTCCCCGGCATAGTCATCAAGCCATTTGCTTTGTACTCAAGAAGTCATTGGTTCGAATCCCGTTTACCTACATTTCTGGTTTATCCAGATTATTTTTGTTACCTTGCATTTCTGGTTTATCCATATCTTTTTATTACCTTGCATTTCTCTCTTATCTCCTTATATTTTATCTCATATTCCACTTATTGTGTTTACTTTTCCTTCTGGCATTTATTACTCTGTTTTGCAATTTGCTTTAATTCTGGTATTACTTCTTATGTTGACCAGTAGCAGAGTTGCTAGTGAGCTCACCTCACAAACTAAACTGGTCAAACTAGATGATTCGAAAGCTGACCATAAAATGTGTACTGCCAATAAAATTGGATCTATTAGTGCCGTCCCAACATTCAACTATAGTTGAATAGCAATGTTCTGTATATGATCTATCTATTGTCATTTCCATGTGTGCTATTAAGCGTCGTGGGGGGGAGTTGGAATTGTCTGTCTTTGGCCATTTTGGTTGCAATGGCCATGGTCAGCCCACATCTCCTTAAGGTTTCTTCAATTGCCTTCACCCATCTAGTTTTTGGTCTTTCTCATGATTTTATATCAGGAAATATAAAATTTAATTTTATTTCCAGGTCTTAAACATCAGTGTCCTTGAGTGTTCTAAACTACATAACTGATGATTTCCTTACTGCCCCTGAGTGTTCTAAACTATATAACTGATGATTTCCTTACTGTCCCTGAGTGTTCTAAACTATATAACTGATGATTTTCTTAAACATTACTGTCCTGGAGTGTTCTAAACTATATAACTGAGGATTTCCTTAAACATTACTGTCCCGGAGTGTTCTAAACTATATAACTGAGGATTTCCTTAAACATTACTGTCCCGGAGTGTTCTAAACTATATAACTGATGATTTCCTTAAACATTACTGTCCTGGAGTGTTCTAAATTACATAACTGATGATTTTCTTAAACATTACTGTCCCTGTTCTAAATTACATAACTGATGATTTCCTTAAACATTACTGGCCTGGAGTGTTCTAAATTACATAACTGATGATTTTCTTAAACATTACTGTCCTGGAGTGTTCTAAATTATATAACGGATGATTCCTACTGTCCTGGAGTGTTCTAAACTATATAACTGATGATTTCCTTAAACATTACTGTCCTGGAGTGCTCTAAACTATATAACTGATGATTTCCTTATACATTACTGTCCTGGAGTGCTCTAAACTATATAACAGATGATTTCCTTACTGTCCTGGAGTGTTCTAAATTACATAACTGATGATTTTCTTAAACATTACTGTCCCTGAGTGTTCTAAATTACATAACTGATGATTTTCTTAAACATTACTGTCCCTGTTCTAAATTACATAACTGATGATTTCCTTAAACATTACAGTCCTAAGTGTTCTAAACTACATAACTGCGAATAATCATTTGGGGGGGAGAGAAGAGAAAGACGAATGGAGTGTGTGGTGGTTACTGATCTTTTGGCTAAATTTCTAGTAGTAATGTCATATTCTGATGTTGAATGTCCCAAATGCCCTCCCTCCCCCCTATCTACAGACTTGCTAACGACTATATGGATCAAATTACACACAATTCACAACAAATGTTAAAAACAAACTATATTACTGTAATTAAATGTATGAATAACAGAAAATAGAACAATATAATTCAAATTCATGCAAAATTAAACTACTTAGCAGTAAACGCAATTACCCATAATGATGTGCGACAGGAAGCAACCAAGAACCACAAACCACCCATAGCCTCCATCAGGTACCGCCAGTTTTTCCCCTTTCGCGACCTCATCTTGTTTGCCAAAATTATCTCCTAAGTCATCTTCAGTCTAAAAAAATAGAGGAAAAGAGAATATAAACAAAGCACTTATAAAGAACAGTAGTGGGTCAAAAGGCATGAGCCCATGGACCGCTGGATTCGCAACCAACCAACCAAAAACAGTATACATGCTTGTATTCAAGGTAATTAGAGAGCAGTCAGACTTACATCTGTAACCTGTGAGCAGAAGATGGACAAGGGTATACTGAAGATGCTTCATGAATGCCTGCAGGATATGAACGGTGCAATAGATGATGTATCTAGGTTTATATTTGAAAAAATGTGTGTATTAGGAGTGGTATGAGAACCAGCAGGACAGAGAAAAGAGGTTTTTTTTAAACAAAGAGCCATGGGAAATATCTGTTTATGTACCCATCAACATCAGCTAGAAAGTGAGTGAACACCTAAGGTTTAGTTAGTCAGATCATCATCATTGCATTCTGGACATTTCCATAGGGTCTCTACTTTAGTGTATCCACCATTACACAATGACTGACAGTTCCAATTCTATGTCTAAGTCTACAGCCTTCTAAGCCTACAGTGTCATTCATTTCTGGCAATACATTTCAATCCGTTCTTAATTTCTTGTTATCATCAACCGCGATAATTTAATTTGTTTGTGTTGCTTCTCGTAAGGACTTGTCAGCATGATCCTTGCCAGCCATGTAGCAAAATAAGCCAGTTGCTCTTTTGTTGCAGTGAACACCTGCATGACCAGACACAAAAATGAATGTGACACATTCCAACTTCAAACTATCGACTGCCTCACGTCACTGTTCATGAAACTTCAAACTATCAACTGACTCACATCACTGTTCATGCAACTTCAAACTATCAACTGACTCACATTATTGTTCATGCAACAAAACTATTAACTGCCTCACATCATTGTTCATGCAACAAAACTATTGACTGCCTCACATCATTGTTCATGCAACAAAACTATTGACTGCCTCACGTCATTGTTCATGCAACAAAACTATTGACTGCCTCACATCATTGTTCATGCAACAAAACTATTGACTGCCTCACATCATTGTTCATGCAACAAAACTATTGACTGCCTCACATCATTGTTCATGCAACAAAACTATTGACTGCCTCACATCATTGTTCATGCAACAAAACTATTGACTGCCTCACATCATTGTTCATGCAACAAAACTATTAACTGCCTCACATCATTGTTCATGCAACAAAACTATTAACTGCCTCACATCATTGTTCATGCAACAAAACTATTAACTGCCTCACATCACCTCATTACTCAAATATACAAACAGACGAACAATAAAAAATAATGAAAAGAGATTATGAAAACATATCATATCTCTGCTATGTTGACTGAAATATTTAAAAAGAAAAATTTAAGAAAGAAGTGATAAGCAATGATGAAAACATATCACATATCTGCTTTCCATGTTGACTCAAACATAAAAATAATAGATCAAGAAAGAAGATAGGACACAAGATGATGAAAACATCAAATTTCTGCTATGTTGACTCAAACATAAAAACAATAATTCAAGAAAGAAGATAGGACACAAGATGATGAAAACATCAAATTTCTGCTATGTTGACTCAAACATAAAAACAATAATTCAAGAAAGAAGATAGGACACAAGATGATGAAAACATCAAATTTCTGCTATGTTGACTCAAACATAAAAACAATAATTCAAGAAAGAAGATAGGACACAAGATGATGAAAACATCAAATTTCTGCTATGTTGACTCAAACATAAAAACAATAATTCAAGAAAGAAGATAGGACACAAGATGATGAAAACATCAAATTTCTGCTATGTTGACTCAAACATAAAAACAATAATTCAAGAAAGAAGATAGGACACAAGATGATGAAAACATCAAATTTCTGCTATGTTGACTCAAACATAAAAACAATAATTCAAGAAAGAAGATAGGACACAAGATGATGAAAACATCAAATTTCTGCTATGTTGACTCAAACATAAAAACAATAATTCAAGAAAGAAGATAGGACACAAGATGATGAAAACATCAAATTTCTGCTATGTTGACTCAAACATAAAAACAATAATTCAAGAAAGAAGATAGGACACAAGACGATGAAAACATCAAATTTCTGCTATGTTGACTCAAACATAAAAACAATAATTCAAGAAAGAAGATAGGACACAAGATGATGAAAACATCAAATTTCTGCTATGTTGACTCAAACATAAAAACAATAATTCAAGAAAGAAGATAGGACACAAGATGATGAAAACATCAAATTTCTGCTATGTTGACTCAAACATAAAAACAATAATTCAAGAAAGAAGATAGGACACAAGACGATGAAAACATCAAATTTCTGCTGTGTTGACTCAAACATAAAAATAATAGATCAAGAAAGAAGAAGAGACAAGCGATAATTAAAACATACCAAATCTCTGTAAGAGCCAATAGACATCTCATAGTCAATCTTCGGGTCCTTATCATGAACATGTTTGTCTGGAATCTTCTGTATCTCTCTAGAAAGGTCTGTATGGCTGATTAAGTTCTCACGTACTCCTGCTCCATTAAGGTCTTCTGCACTTTGTACCATGGTTACCCCAAACTGTCAAATAATAAGAAAGTGTGTTTTATGACATACAAAAAGGTAATTCTTCTGTGTCTGGTTTGTTCTTCTGGCTCGCAGTGCTTCTGTGTCTGGCAGTAGAGACATGGATCAATCAAACATACTGAACTCCATATGATAAACAAGGGCAAATTAAATGAATGAGAGTGATGACACCTTTTCCATATCAAGAATAAAGAAACTGGGCTTGAAATGCTGCATACTGTGGGAGCTTGATGAATGTTTGTCAACAGACAAGCAACTTAAACTTCAGTCATCGTGTAATGGTGGACACACTTAAGAGGAGATCAGAACACAAATGGACATGCTGAGAGTATAATGATGATGATCCGATGACTAATTGAATATCGTGGCAGCTTTTATTATCTCTTCAATACCTGTCAACTAAAAATAAATCATTACTGTACTTTAAATCTGAACTTAAGCAATCTTTGATGTCTCTTGTCCATTGTTGTCTTGGGAGACTTTACCACTGCTACCAAAAACCAAATAAATAAACTCTTTATATGGCCAAAAAAACTTTCATATTATAATATTGTTTAGGGGCCAATCTTCTTAAACAATTAATGTTCTTATCACTTCATGATTTATC
Source organism: Meghimatium bilineatum (assembly GCA_034231615.1). NCBI lineage: Eukaryota > Metazoa > Mollusca > Gastropoda > Stylommatophora > Philomycidae > Meghimatium > Meghimatium bilineatum. The sequence goes on from CM067321.1 coordinate 6,199,903, forward strand.
TTTTTCCATTGCCCATATTATTATAAAAATCCTTCTGAAGGCAGTAATACACTTTGTTACTGCTACTGATATATTAAGTGTCCATGTTTCACAACCATAAATTGCTACTGGAAATATGCTTGCTCTAAATAAAAATTGGTAGCATATTCTATACAAGGTGTAGCCATCTACCTAGTATGTTTGGCTGTAGTGATTTTCTTGGCATTAATTACATTTAGTAGTTTTCCATTGTTTTCTAAATGGTTAAGATGCACAATTGCTGCAGTGGGATTTGTCTGTCGCAAATGAGCTCTGTACCTTACCTCATTATCACAGAGCCATCATGTTTGCTTTAATTAGATGTAATTTAGCTTTACCATGAACAGTGCCTTGTCGAGTCACAATTATAATTCTTCTCTTGATGTCTACAGAACAATCCCCTATACTGTTTATGCTTCTCCCAAATATTCAAAATTAATGACATCTTCCAGTTAATGGTTATCAATTATGACTTTCAGTCTGGTTTTGATTTTATCTGTTTCATGATTTTTGTTTTCTTGATATTAAATACAAAGTTCTGGTTTTCAGGACTGATTGTCAAAGACAGATTGTCAAAGACAAACAATAGCATACCCACAATTAGTCGTACTTTGTATGATTTTTTTTTTTGCAAGGTTTTACTCTGCCCACCCATACAGTACATTTTACATTTTTTACGTGAATTTCTGCAGTTCCATACGTTTTGGAGTTTTTTTTACCCAATTTTGTGGTGACTGATTTTCTGTGATTTTTATTTATTTTTAGTGGCAACACTGAATTTTTACAGTATTTATATATTTTAGTGGCAACAGTGATTTGCGCAGTTTTTATTAAAATTTTTTACAACAGTGGTTTTTGCTAGTTTTAACATTCATTTTAGTGCTTTTAAATGCATTACCAGTAGTTTCATTACTCCCTGCGATTGTTAAGTTGTCTTTATACCGAACTTGGGAATTATTTTTGTTCACATGCATTGACAGCATAAGTACATGCATCTTATACATCGTTTATATTGTAAGTTTTTGTTTGCCTTGTAGGTTGTGTACGCCTATAGTTAAATAATAAAATATTCTGGACTAAGTCCCATTTTTAGGCTTATGCTAATAGTCCAATAATAATTCATAGAGCATTGAGTTGATAGAGGCAAAGAAAACCTGCTGCTGGAAAAGACAGAACAACAAATACAACATTGTGTGATTGTTCTCTCATATGATGCTGGTAATAAAGTATCATGCACATACCACACTTCTCCCAAGACATGAAGATCTTCCTAGTTTATATGTTCCATAAAAACATCTCTATAAATGCCCGCTTGCAAATGTGGTACAAGCGCATCTGTGAAGGCAGAGTTACCAAGTTTGATCCCCGCCACAGGCAATTGTGCATCCAGGCCATTCAGAAAGCAATGGTAAACTAATGAACATATTTATAATTGCCTGGAAAATCATCACAGCCAAAAAATGCTGGATTGATGGCTATGTCCTAAGTAAGATATGCAGCCTATTCTTTTTTCTATTAGGACCTAAATAAGATTTGGTATTTATTGGCATGTGTAACAAAAACATCTGCTAAAGGAGTTTGTGATGCTTGGTGTTGTCATTCAAACCATTTTTTATAAAGGGGGTAGGGGGGTTCAATGTAAATTATGACATTTACACTGAGCAACAAGTAAGGGATAAAACTGCTCAAACAGCCATAAAACTTCCAAGGACAAGATGGAAGTATCCCACAAAAAATTAATAACGTTTTTCATATATAAAAAAAGAAACTGTCTATTCCCAACAAAATGCCTCAACAAGGACGAAGATAAGAAAGGGATATCAACACCCCCCCCCCCCCTTTTAGCAAAGTAGAACATAAATTTTAATAGGCTACTATTCATTGACGTAGCCAGAAACGGTTATTAGCAAACACACACCCAACCCAGTGATAATCGCTCTCAAGATGACCCCCCCCTTTTTTTCTTGTAAACCCTCCCTCTGTTCACCTGTTCAGGGGGTGGGGGGCTTTGACACTGTGTAAGGTTTTTCTTGATTCCGTAGAGCTTTTGTAAAGGTCCTGTACAGTTTTAAGTCTCAACTGGTTGACAGATATGGAATAGTATGGACCATACCAACCTGTCTTCGAAAATCATTATTTAGCTCATCAAATATAGAAATGGAACATTAATATAAATGTTACTTTAATAAACATGCCACTGAAATCTAAACGCAGATGAATTGTGAGACATACTCATAATCCCAGTTCCCTCAAACTAGATCAAAATTTGAGGATAATGGAAGAAGATCTGTTTATTTTGCACATGCATGCTACTTTTAGTATAAGTGTTTTCTAAACATTTAACTAATAGTTTTCATTGATGACATTGGAGCTAATAAAATGGCGACACAACACATTTCTATATTTCTGGACTGAAAATTTCCTCCTGCTGGAAATCTAGTAGGATAATGGTCTTGCTACATGAGAGATCAAGTGGGAGTTTGAGAATGGACGCTGCAAAAGAAGAACAAGTAGCTGAAAAGCTTGTTCTATAAAGGATTTATTTCCATTACTATTATTATATGTGCTGCTTCCATGTCAGCTTATCATCAAAAGTAACTCCGAGGTATGTGGGTTGTTTGTCTTCTTTCAAGAGCTCTCCATCTATCTTGATATGACCGGCTTTTTGTTTTGGTGAGAGGGTAAAGAGTGTAGTGCTGCACTTATCTGTGTTAATGTTGACGCACCATCTATTTGCCCATAAGGTTAGGGCATCGATAGCTCTTTGTATTTGTTTAGTGGCCACTGTCGCATGTTCTTCCGTGCACCAGATCACCAGGTCATCAGAATACATTGCCACTTTGATCCCGTGTGGTAGTTCAGCAACTAGGTCATTGATGTAAACCTGGAAAAGTGTGGGTGACAGGACTCCTCCATGGGACACAACCGACTTCGCAGTCAAATGTATACAAAGTTCAAGATTGGCAACACTGCCATGTGGACAGGCAGCACAGAGTGCCAAACATATACTTCAAGAGTGTTCTGAGCATGAAATGGTGAGGCAGACATATTGGCCAGAGGAAACAAGACTGGAATCAAAGCTCTAAGGGACTCTGTATGAACTACAAAACACAGTGAGTTTTATTAAGGAGACAGAATTACAGATATAGACATGTTTCAAGTGAACAAAAGAAGAAGAAGAAGAAAAATTATAGTATTTGTTTAACTACAATTATATCACTGAAACAGGGTGTGTCAGGCCATTGACTCAAATAAAATTATGACACAACATATCTCCATTCTCTGGACTACATCCTGCTGGAAATCAAGTAGGACTATTGCCCTGCTAAAGGAAAGATTCACTGGGAGTTTGAGAACAGATTATAAAATAATTACTATTATTATTAATAATAAAAATGTTAATTTAATATAAATATAACACTATTTTTGTAATACAACTGTAATATAAATGCTACCTTCATATAAAATCAATAAAGATGTAACATAACTAGAGCTGTCTGTACTAAACACAGCTGATGTAACAATACTTGCTATATATTAACTTCAGAAATGATGCAATCAACAAGACAATTTCTACAGCACATTTTTGTTTCTACCCAGATGTTCAACTAGAAGTATGATAATAAATGAAGTTGTACTAAAGACCAAATTCTGAAAATACTATCACTGTAATCAGTACAGGTTAAGAATGATTATCCGCCTGTAACCCGTTTTCCCTATCGAAATATTGTGAAGGTTCAAACATATTTTACATGCAGTAAACACAATTAATATCTACATTAAGGGTGCGATTAATCTAATAACCACCAGCACAAATAATAATTTTATCAGAGTCCCTTGGGTCAAAGGGCATGAGCCCATGGACTGCTGGATCAGCAACCATCAGATTCCCTGAGTTGTCAACACAAGATAGAAAGATGTTTGATAAGAAAGAAGTGTAGTCACATAGGTCACTGTGATATAAATAACCAAATGGTCAGAGGGTGTCCGACAAAGTGGATGGTGCCGCAGTAACCTAATGAACAAATAGTAACGCAAAATGAGGTAAACAGGTTACTAAAACACTTACCTAGCCTATTAATAAAAATATATTTTAAAAAACATACAATAAAACTAAACAGGACAATTCTCCACGTATCGGCTCAATTTTGTTTTTTATTTTCTCGTTTTCTGTTGTTTGTCTCTTGAAAAAGGTTCAATTTGAGCAGATACGTGGAGAATTGTCCTGTTTAGTTTTATTGTATGTTTTTTAAAATATATTTTTATTAATAGGCTAGGTAAGTGTTTTAGTAACCTGTTTACCTCATTTTGCGTTACTATAGGTCACTGTGACCCTTTTTAACAACAGTTTGCCGTGGATCTACTGTCCAGGTCGTGTGCGACTCATTTCCAATGAGCTGATGCATTTGCAGAAAACACTACAGTGAATGTGCATAGTGCTGAGAGATGTTGACAAGTTAATTAAAGCAGTCATAATGTTTTCTCCTTCGCAAGCCAAGAAAAGCATGGCACAGGAAAAAAGTCAATTAGGTGTTTTAAGTCCTCAAATTAACTGAGCAGTCCAGTCAGACACTAAACATTCTGTTATAATGTGAACAGGAATAAATGTCTTGAGATGAGGAAAAGCTGTCTGACGACTTTCATTTTTAATTAGCTAGTCTTCAGATCATCATCACTGCAAACTGGACATGCCCATAGTTGCTCCGATCTCTCCCTGAGTGTAACAACCATTACATTTCTGCTGACAGTACCGGTCCTATGCTGGTTGACCATCATTCTTCTGCACCCTCCAAAATGTTCACTTCTAGCAACACCGGATTTCAAACACTGATCTTTAATCCTGGCCATTGAAAAGGAATTACCATCCACACTAGTCTCACTCTCACGTGCTATATCTCTTAAGGAGTTCAAAACGTCAGCTCGATCCATGGCCCCATTACCCTGTGCCACAATCGTGCATGATGCCAGTTGATCTCTTTTATTGCCTCGAACATACATGTCCTGGCATTACCTTCTGTATGCCTGCCCACTCAAATGCCTTGGTCATCTCCATAGTCATGCTACACGTAGTAACAGCAAAGTATTTGTATTTCATTTTTGTCTCTTGCAGACTGCCTGTATTTTAGTTATTCTACTCTTTTCAAAGTTTTTAATACCAGCACTGATCTAGACGTGTCAGACGGGCGGTCGATGGCTGTGGTTTCCTTGCTGTTTTGATGAGAGATGTCTTCAAGTACTACTTAGAATATTCTTTCTGGCCTCCAATTGAACGCTCCACTTACTTCACACCTGAAACTGGACAAACTTTTAGTTTTTAGGAGATATCAATAAACCAGAGGTGGGTGTGTTCACTGTTCACGCCCACTGTCAATTCAATAGCAATTAGAAAATTCAAGGGAAATAAGAGAAACCCTTCAATTGTACCTTGGTGAAATCAGGGGAGGCAAGCCAGAAACTTGGCAGGTAGACATCATCTAGTACCATTTCTGCATAACATATACTTATTATGATAGTAAGCAAATTACTATTCTGTGTATGTGTAGCATGCAATGAACTTATTCGAACGGTTATGGTGATCCAACCGCGATTGATAACTATCACACAGAACAAGTTCCTAGCGTTAATGCTACACAAAGAATGAATCTTTTACATGATCTAATTGCGCAATGTAACTAATTTCGATCATATTTGCACAAGTAAAATGAGATCTAACTAGATATACATGCTAAACTAGTGTTTGATCGTGGCATAATAGGTTTATTTGGGACTTATATTTGCCGACCACGAATAGAAAAATTATCATGAAGACAAGTTCGTAGCGTTAATGCTACACAAAGAATGAATCTTTTACATGATCTAATTGCGCAATGTAACTAATTTCGATCATATTTGCACAAGTAAAATGAGATCTAACTAGATATACATGCTAAACTAGTGTTTGATCATGGCATAATAGGTTTATTTTGCACATTCTTATGGTAAACGATGATCTAACAAATTTGACACTGTATGTAAAGTAATGATATTAGGCCTACTAAATTAACATGAAGAATAACGAAATTGTCTTACCTGTATAAATATTGAATGTGCACTGGTCAAAAACAATGACAACCTAATAGGACTTGTACACAAATATGACGATGGAAAATGTTTAGTTGTGCTTGCAAATGCACAAACTCTGGTTGCTGTATAAAATTTGCAAAATTGAGAAACGGTATCTTTGAACCAGAAGCGAAATCCAAGCCTCCACACGAATTATTTCATTCACCGCTGGGTAATAAATATGTCAGGTCTGTAACACCCCTTCAGGACTACAACAGCTGAAATGCCTCCTGTGTGGCCGAACTAAGAGTCCACATTTTAGTAAAGAATAACAGATGTGACTTACGCATATTTCATCATAGCACAGTGTCTTTGGAAGTTGCGTGTCTGGCACGTGGACAATTTGACTGTTCTAATGAAGGTGATACATGATCAACAAGACATATATGCAGTCTAATGATGGAAGAGTCTGCCATAACGCAGGCACTAAACTGGCTGAAGTTGCAAACCTATTCCCATGCGTGCATACTAAGTGACTCAATGAAAATGATTCAGAAAGTCAAAAAAGTGTTTTAAGTAAGGGATAGGTGGAATCACTATAGAGATAAATGTCGACTCATTATGGTAAATCACGCTTATCTGTCCCTAGACACACGTGAGTGTGGAGGGAAACAAACAGGTCTACAAATTAGCTAGCCTCACCACCATAACAGATGGTCATGGGATTTACACATTGCTGGTGTGCTAGACCTGTAGCAGTGGCGATCTCCCTCGATTTTATAACGGTTTGTATCATCTTTTTGCCTGTGACACTTGGCCCTAAAAAATGGGGCACAGTGATTATTTTACATATGATCAGAAAATCTCATTCTACTGTCTACACGTAACTGTATGTTTTCAATAGCCTTACGAACGTAAGATGGATGGACAAGCTATACACTGATGGCATTGTGGTCTCTCATAGTTAAGTCTAGTTTTCAGAATACGCTAAAATGTGAAAAGTGTGACACTTTGCCCCAGCTACCCTATGTCTTGTGGTGACATGATAGGAAGAGACACTTAGATCAGACAATTGTATGTGTCTCTTACAATGTGCATCCATTTCACATTTGATGTTGCTATTCAGCTCATCAGCCTATCTTATTTATTGTCTAGGGAAATAATTCCTTGGTGGAGGATCTCCCTAGCGTAGTGGTTAAGCTGTTCGCCTTGTGTTAAATAGGTCATAAGTTCAAATCTGGTTCGTTTACAAGGTGGATTTATTTGGATCCCTAAGGATTCATTTGAAGCTATGGAGTAACGTGCTATGAGTGGTACTCTCAGCAGGGAGCGTGCCATTTTGTTGAGAGTGACATAGTACATATGGGAAACCAAGTATAGTGAAGTCAATCTTCTACAACTTTTGAATGCCTTGGTGTGGTCAGACTAAGGGACACAATTTATTAACTATTAGCTACATGTTCTGTATTTAACATCTATTACTCTTTAAAAGGTGATCAGTCACATGTGATTCACAAATAAATATGAATATAAATATTTAAAATGTTTGCTGACAAAATCTTTAATTATAAAAATCTTATTTACCTCTTCAAAATGAACACTTTCTTAATACTGTTTCAAATATTTAAATTTCATCAAGTAATGTGCATGCCACATAACCTTCCACAGCCTCATGGAGAATAAATATTTACCTATATGCTATCTCAATTTTCACACCTTGGGTTCTAAGAGAGAAATAATATCACATTGGTCTGCTAATCACGCTTTAATCACGCAGGCATCAGTAAATACACAGGTAAGTCAGAAAGAAACATGCAGCTGACTTATCCTAACCTTCACATATTAATACATACAATTATAAAAGAGATACATTCTATTGATCTCATATAAACTATATTAACTTTTACTTTATGTGGTTGCAAACCCGTGAAACTCCACCCACTTTGCAGTCTCAGTCACCCACCATTGCCCACAGACGACTGTGACTTAGTGTTCTAAAAAAATTAACAGACATTTAATCAAAGTAGTAGTTGTACAATCGTACTATTGCATTTTTGAAGTTCAATTTACACTCCTACATTGTTATTTTCTTGGATGCAAAACAAAATAACAACTATTAAAACGTATCGTTGGTCAATTCACAGAAATGATATGATTTCGTCAGTCAATCCATCATTTCAATTTCGGTAAAAAATTGTCCGTAGAAATCGCATATTCTCCGTAAAAGATCAAACCAAACAGTTAGCTACTATTACTTACATGCTATATTGAAGTTAAGTTAACTGTATAGAGTATCAGCGAGTCTTTTTTGCTTCAATGCACACATGATTGAGTGTGGTATTTTGTAGCAAACAGGTGTTTTTGTTTGAACACAAACATTTGTTGTGCGTGGAACTATCTCGTCTGCTTAAATTAACGATATCGTACAATTATCAATTCGACTATTACTATTATATTCATCATCATGTCCCATGTCGGATGGAGTAAGCGATCATGGCTCTCCGCAGCTCTCTTGTCTCCAGTATTATGTATCAGAATCGTTATTTCCCTGCCGTACCAGGTTGTTAAACTGTCTACTATGTTCTCACGTTTTCTCTGTTGCCCTCAATCTTGCCTGTTGTGACTATGCTCTCCACACCTCCTTGTCTCATAAATGGACAAAAAAAATGAAGATTGTCTGTTTCTTATATTATTGACTATGCTCCGTCTCTTATAAGACATATTAAATGTGTTGAATGGCGAAAACTTTATAAATTATAAGCGCATAAAAATTTGCAACATCAGGAAATAATAGGTCTTTACAATTTGTGTTGATACAATGAAATGTATCTGCCATGAACTCTTAAAATATATCTTTCTGTTTATACTATCAGGTCCTAAATTTTGTCTGCAATAATGCGTTTTAATGACGTAATGACGAGAAGACACCAAACAACAATATGGTTCTACAATAATAATGAGAAAACTATGGACTTATATCGTACATGTACTTAGAATGAATGAAAACAGACTGCAACTGCAAGCATTAAAATGGGTACCAGATGGCAAAAGAAAAAGGAAAACTAAGAGACTAATCGCAGAACAACCATCAAAAGGGGGTATGACTATGGGTCTCAACAACACATAATAATTACGCAAAGTACCATCACATCGCTCGAATTGGAGAGTTCTGGTTTCTGCGCTATGCACCGTGTTCGGCACTGAAGGAGCATAGGTAGAGATAGATAGAGTGTGCCATGTGACGTATCCTCTCCAAGACGCTGTCTTCCCAATGAATTCCCCGATCTCTTCTCTGTTTTGGGTCATGCAGTTTGCATTTTCAAACGACGTATTCATGCTATCTTTAATCTCGTCAGTACATCATCTTCTTGGTCTGCCTTTCCTCCTCCTCCCAGGTGCTCTGCCCTCCATTATGTGTCTTTATAAACAGTTGTCTCTGTATAAACCAAACAGTTGTCTCTGTATAAACCAAACAGGCTGCAGTTTTCTTTTTGCTAATGTGTTTGGTAACCAAGTTCATAGCATTAGCAGTTACGTTTCTATTTTGTTGTTTTCCATATGTTTTTCAACCTGTTATTTTACAATATACCTTTGCCAATCTCTTCCTTATCACTGCCATGCAGTTTCCTACACAGTTGAAATTGCACCTTAGTATTCGAATTTATCCACACATTCTATCTCGGTATTGCCTATTCTGATGTTTGGTTGTTGTGTTGTTATATCTCTTGACCAGATTTTTTGTTTTGCTCACGCGTTCAAATATAAGTTTTGTGATTCGCGGTATTTCTTTGCGTTCTTGATTATATCTTTTATATATCCCTAGTGTGTGTGCTCTGCTTCTGCCTGGCAGGAAGTGATAATCCTGAGATAGAAGACGCAGAAGTGTGTGTGCTCTGTTCCTGCCTGGCAGGAAGTGATAATCCTGGAATACTGTCGAAATGAAATGCCTCTCTTCGGGGACTAAACATGCATCCATAACCCCTTCCCCCCCCCCTTACAATCTTTATAATTCAGACAGTTACTGTCTGAATGTCGCCAAGTTTATACAAATGATAACGTATTTTATCAGAAAAACTGTGCTGTCCAGAGCCCCCTGCGCACACTTATATGAATTATCTCATCATCATGTGTCAAGAACTACCTGCTCACAGCTAAAGGAATCATTTCATCATCATCGTGTGGCAAGAGCTACATGTTCACAGCTAAAGGGATTATTCCATCATCATCATGTAGGCCTATGATGAAACTCATTTCCCCCAATACTAATATAATTTTCATTCATTCATTTCTTTCTTGATATTGTATTTTACACTTACTTGCACTCATTTTTACTAAATTTTCACCAAGTTCCTACACTATACTGATGAAAGCTTTTATTATGTTCCCAAATAACTTTAGAACTTTGATATCAACTTGTCAGTGATAAAACACTATGTCATTGTTGATAGTTGCTTCCCTTCTTTTTTGCCCAAATGCAGCTATGAACCTGACAAATATTTTCTGTGTAATCTTCAATTTGTATGTTGGCGCCGAACAGCTTCAGTGCATGCAGTAAATCTAGATTTGCTTTATAATAAATTGATATATTATATCCCCTGTGTGTATGTGTAGGCACGTTTGATTATACTAGTAGAAACCATATAGGCTACTGATTTAGCCGCCCAGTTAGCGTACTGTATATAAATATGTAGGCCTATATACAAGAAATAAGCTATTACAAACTGGATATATTTATAAAATCTGGGCAGGTTTTACTTTTTTATGACAAATAACGATGTATATATTTAGGAAAGGGATTAATGAATTCCCATCTCATCCCTAGAAAATTAGAATACATTCTATTTTATCCTATGAAAAATGCTGTAAGTAAAACAAACCACATCCCCTACCGGTTTTCACCCAAAAAAGATCAGCAAAATCCCCACAAGAACTAGGCGATAAGCTGTTTTACTATAATTCACTAACCTTTTTTGCCGAAGTTGCATCTACGGTCCTGGTGACGGAGTTATTAAATCGTATGTTATATCATGTAAGAGCCTTATGTCACTGTTGGCCGAAATGGAAACAAAGAATAGTAAAGCTGCCACCTGACATAGGTATAGGTCTACTAAGAGACAGCTAAGAAATTGGGCACAAGTTGGCTACTCTACCCCTGATGATCACTGGGATGGAGGGGGGGGGTTCCCCCTACTACACACCCATCCTTAGGAAATCAGACATGTGTTTCGTACTAATAATTTAGAATGTGGTTTTTAAAAAAGAACGAAGAAAATTCCATGGACAACCTAGAAAATTCCATGGACAACCTAGAAAATTCCATGGACAACCTAGCAAATTCCATGGACAACCTAGAAAATTACTGCAGAAGTTCTCAGAGATGCTGGAGTAAAACGACAAATTATAGCGAAAGTTAGGAACAGACAATGACGATTTTTAGGGCATGTGGTGAGATAAGTAAAACTGGAACATATAGTAACCACAGGAATGATCAAGAGGAGAAGAGACAGAGGAAGACATAGAGAGAAATTTCTGGATGGGTTGTCACTGTGACACAAAAGGAAGTCACAAACTTAACTTATTAACAACACAAGAAACAGAGAGTTGTGGAGAAGCGTGATCGTCTACGCCACTCGGCATGGTATTTGATTGATTAATTGAATTTAGGCAATGTGTAGCTTAAAGTTTTTTCACTAAAAATGTCAGTAGCAAGTTTTTCATGAAAAAGTGAACGTTACACACGAAGATTGGTCAATGTTTCTCATGATAAAAGGAAGTTACACACGAAGATTGGTCAATGTTTCTCATGATAAAAGGAAGTTACACACGAAGATTGGTCAATGTTTCTCATGATAAAAGGAAGTTACACACGAAGATTGGTCAATGTTTCTCATGAAAAAGAAGAAATTACACGTTACACACGAAGATTGGTCAATGTTTCTCATGAAAAAGAGGAAGTTACACGTTACACACGAAGATTGGTCAATGTTTCTCATGAAAAAGAGGAAATTACACACGAAGATTGGTCAATATTTCTCATGAAAAAGAGGACGGTACACACGAAGATTGGTCAATTACCTCTTTTTATTTTTGTTTACGTAAACCCCCCCCCCCCCCCTTAATGAAGATATATATAAAGCCCTGCATGCTGAAGATCTATTTTTTAAACTGCTGGGATGGAAATAACTCTATCGATTGCAGGGTGCTTTAAGCTTGCACACGCCAAAAATAGACTCGGAAAAGACATATCCTTAGTAAACTGCCTGCCTGACTAGCTAGTATCATGACACCCGACAACTATCTATTTATCTATGTGACGTATCCTTTACAGAATGTTGTCATCACTGCCACTCTGTAATCCTCTCGGTTCTGTGCGAGCTGTCTAACTTATTCTAGTGTCATACTCATAAGATCTTCAATGTCATGTATACATCGTAGTCTTGGACTGCCTCTTGCTCTCTTTCCCGGAACTTTGCCCTCCATGATTAATCTTTCTAAACAACTGTGTTTCTTTTATGTCCGAAATATGTTAGTTTGCGGTATTTTTAAAAATAGTTTTGTGGAGCTTGTCTTCTTCTATGTTCAGATCTTTCTGAACATCTGTGTTGATTTATCGTTCTATGTTCAGATATTTCTGTGTTGATTTATCTTTCTATGTTCAGATCTTTCTGAACATCTGTGTTGATTTATCTTTCTATGTTCAGATATTTCTGTGTTGATTTATCTTTCTATGTTCAGATCTTTCTGAACATCTGTGTTGATTTATCTTTCTATGTTCAGATCTTTTTGTGTTGATTTATCTTTCTATGTTAAGATCTTTCTGAACATCTGTGTTGATTTATCTTTCTATGTTCAGATATTTCTGTGTTGATTTATCTTTCTATGTTCAGATCTTTCTGAACATCTGTGTTGATTTATCTTTTTATGTTCAGATATTTCTGTGTTGATTTATCTTTCTATGTTCAGATCTTTCTGAACATCTGTGTTGATTTATCTTTCTATGTTCAGATATTTCTGTGTTGATTTATCTTTCTATGTTCAGATCTTTCTGAACATCTGTGTTGATTTATCTTTCTATGTTCAGATCCTTCTGAACATCTGTGTTGATTTATCTTTCTATGTTCAGATATTTCTGTGTTGATTTATCTTTCTATGTTAAGATCTTTCTGAACATCTGTGTTGATTTATCTTTCTGTCCATTTCTGTTCTTAGGGCCTATCTATAAAATTTCATTTCGAATGCTGACAAGTAGATTGCATAAAATAGTCATTTGAGACTTGCAAAAGTTGTTTCTATTTCAAACTGTTTTTTCGTAGCTACCAAGAGAAAAGATGTAATACATTGTAACATCAGGCAAGTTGAGGAGAGAGTGATAGGGGAAGACAGAGAGAGAGGATGTTTGACAACCTAACATTGTGGCATGGGAGAGCATTGGTATCGAAAATGATTGTTTAAAAAAATAAATAGTTAGTTAGTTATTCCTCTAGGGCCAAAGACGACACATAGGGCGGATATCATAGATTTCCATGTCTCTCGTTTCACTGCAATTTGCTTTAAATCTTCATTGTTTCTGATACCGATGGTGAAACGTTCTCTTGTAAGAGTTCTACGTAAAGTATCTTTTGGTCTTCTTCGTTTTCTCTTGTCCTTTGGAGACCACATCAAAGCTTGACAGTGGAGTCTTTTAGTATCCATTCGTAGCGCGTGTCCGATGTAATTCCAGCGATGCTTTCTAATATAGGTGGATACATATTCTTGTTTTGATTCTATGATTGACATCACATGAAATAGAAGTCTGTGGAAAGACATGATAACCAACGCAACATGAAAGATAATATAAAAGGGGGAAAAACTATGACTCATTTTAGTTTTTCAGTGATTTTATTAGGTTACTTTATAATACTTTTCTTGACAACAAATGAAAACCAGGGGAAAAGTCACATGCATTACATTGGAAGGATGGTTCCCGATTTCTTCTATAGTCTATATGGTCATGTGGAAATATTATTTGCGGTAGGTTGGTGAACTTATGGTATTTTAGCGGTTGATTCTAATGAATTTTTGTTTATACTAGCATTGTTTTTTACACCAGCCTATAATTTTCAAAATCTTGGTTTATTCCTAGCGATTGCGATTCATTCTTGTTTTTTTAATCGGTCACATGCCTTAAACATAGAAAAATGTAGATTTGTCTTTACGGCTGAAAATACATGCCTAGAACTAATTTATTCTTGTGTACCCCAATTACCTATCTTCAACCACTGTATCATTTCCTGTCTGCACTTGACCGCGATTTTTCAAGGCCTGAATTCTGAATCGGCGCGCTCTGTACCCGCTCATGTATATTCCTTATATTGGATGAATAGCATTCTACATCAATACCGATAGTGATAAAAGAATAAATAATAATGTCATATCGGTTAAATAGCTAGCAGTACATGGTTCGGTCACGGTTACTTATTTATATCATGCAGATTACACGCAGCGGATACAGACAACTGTTTGTGATAGTAGTAAACGTGTATGCATTCAAAGGCAAACATGGCACTGTGAAATTGCTAATGTTGTTGGTGAACGATATTATTTTCAGCAGGGATTCAATGTCAGAAGAGAGGTGACCTTTGGGGCATTAATAAAAAATATCCGGATGAGAATCTGGAGTTTAAGCCAAGTGCATAAAAAAATTGCTGTCACAACATTGATCAGATGATCAGATATTTAGATCTGATGTTTCTGATAATGCAAAAGATTTGGCGCTGTTACATTTTCTGTTCAGTATTTAGTTGGAGAGTTCGAAGATAATTGCTCTCGATCTATCTTGAGTCTTGTCTTGTCCTAGCCACAAATGCCGCGAAGCATCGTGGGGAACCTAAGTCTTCTTTCTAATGGTAAATGTGTTGCATTTGTTGATGCAATACCATGTTGTTGTAGTATGTCTCTGATGTTATCAATCCATCTGCCTCTATGTCTTCTTCTCGCTCTGTACCCAGATATTCTTCTGTTATAGACTACAGCTGGAATGCGATCTGGTTCCATTCTCATAAAGTGATCGAAGCACTTAATCTGTTGTCTTCCTATATATTTGATGTACAGTTCCTATAAAATTTCTAATGACATCTTTTCTTATGCGCTCTGTTTTTTTTTTACCCTAACGATCTTCCTTATATATTTCACATATTTCTATCTTTCTCTCCTGTCATGTACAGTGATCATGATTGACATTGATAACATAAAGTTGATATGAATATATAATGTTTATCAATATTTGTTTAATAGCCAAATTGATGTAAGGACGTTTGAACAGTGGCGTCAATTGGTATGAGACTGCGTTGGGTTTTTGGCATCGTGTTTCAATTTCTCTGTCCAGTTTGCTGTCTTCAGTGAAAATACTTCCCAGGTATTTAAATTCTTTTACTTGTCTGAGGTTGTTATCGTTAATATGTATGTTCAATGGGCCAGGTAGTCTACTGATATTCATAGTTTCTGTCTTTCGTGTGTTAATCTTGTTGTATTTTTCACAAGCTGAGTTTAGTGCGTTTACTTGTCTCTGTAATTGTGTTCGTCCTCATACATTAAATTTTGATCGTCTGCAAATAGCAGTTCGTTTACTGAGTTGTTTTTGGCTATGATATCGTTTATTTGAAAGATATCTTCATCTTCTTCCATCTCTAGACTTGTTTCGTTAGTGGTTCTGTCCATATAAATGTTGAATAGTAGTGGTGACAACACACATCCCTGTCCTACTCCTGTATGTATCACAAAAGTGTCGGTTATCCCTTCACTAGTTCTTACTACCCCGCTACAATTTTGATACAATGCTCTAATTTTATCCAACAATTGTCCCTGAATCTCATAGTCTTCAAGTATGGCCCATAGTGTGTTCTTGTCTACTCTATCCAACGCCTTTCCTTGATCTACGAATGTTATATTTAACTGACTATTATATTCTATCTTGAGTAAGACACCCAAATGTGATATTTTAGAATCTGCGACGGGGAAATGTGTATGTTACTCAAGATTATGATGCAGGCGTACGCAAAATTTGTTTAGTCATGTCACCATATAGATTTCAGCGGCTCAGCGGACGAGAGAAGTAGCTTAGTCTATTTTCTTTCCCCAAGTGAATGATGGTTGATTGCATCTACACTTGCCGTTAAGAGAAGGGGTGGGAGCCTCAGTTGTCGTTCCAAGGCCAGATGTGTCGCTTTGGTTGCGTTGAGTCCATGATTTTTCAATTCTGTTTGATGTTTTATATTCGTTTTCTTGGTCTACCTTTGGTTCAATATCCGGATATTCTTTTGCTATGTGCTATTATTGGTATCTGGTTTGGGTTCATTCTCATAAGGTGGCTTAACCATTTTACTTGCTGTCTTTTGATATGTTCGATACATGATATAATTCCTACTCTTTTCCTGATTTCGTTATTTATTATTTTATCTAGTTTAGTAGCCATTGCAGCTTTTCTCATAGATTTCATTTCATATGTAACGAGTTTACTGTAATTTTACTTTGATGTGTTAGGCACAAATGGAAAACACAAGATAATGATGTTTTGTGAATCATTGGAAATATATAGGAAAACACACAAAAGTCCACATTTCGACCGAAAGGCCTTTACCAATCCAAGAACATTATACCCAACGAGTAAAGAACAGCTCGACCAACTACCGCATTACGATGCTGAATGAGAATATAACTGACGGAAATCCGAAAGGGGATGATTGATAGGTGGTGAGACAAGTGATAAAAAGACAGAAGCAAAACCCAACGAGCAGAAAATTAGTATAAAACAACAGGATATCTGCACGTAGGAACGAACTGTGTTGAAATCGAAAGGCCGTAGTGTATCTGATGATAAGTGGATATACCGGTTAGCACGCTTATACTAATTCTTGTCATTCTATGAGCATGATTTAATGGCAGCATCTGAATATGTGGAGCACCAAGATAGTCTGCGCTATTGAAGTAGCCGGCTTCAGGAGCCTCACATTCATTGTTAACATTGTGCAAACGTTGACAGATTTAAGCTTCCCCGTAAACAAAGATAATTTTTCTATTGAAGTAGCCGGCGATTGGAATTGGAACCTCATATTCATTGTTAATTATGTTATTGTGTGCAGCGAAGGATAGTCACTCTCAGTTTCCTGGACAGTGAAATATAGCTATGTTTTAAGTGAACGAAAGAAGAAGAATTATTAACATTGTGCACATTTTGACAGATTCAAACTTCGTATTCAATCGTGGCGATTCAAGTGTGGATCTCATAAAGCACCGCAAAGCACTCAGAACTGCATCCTGAATTATTTCCTGCACCCTGGTCATCCACTGCTATTGACTTTGCCTTGCTACTGGTATCGAATAGGTTAATGTGAGAGAATGAGTTGACGAATAACGCAACTTTTCCTCACTTTAATCTAAGTACAGTGCAAGTTACAAAATCTCAGAGACAGAATAAACGACAGAGTACTGCCCGAAACGACAGAGCACTGCCCGCAACGATAGAACACTGCACAGAACGACAGAGCACTGCCCGAAAATACAGAACAACAAATTACAGATGCCACATTCTGATGATACGAGTCCAACTGTGACAGGATTCTATGCCATGATTGGATTTTTCCGTCATCTTTGAACACACCAGACAGTTGCAACAATACTTAGTTAGCCGTCAGATCATCTTCACTGCAAACTATAATTGCTGCGATCTCTCCCTGAGTATATCCACCATTGCACTTCTGCTGACAGTACCGATCCGCTGTTGGTTGACCATCATTCTTCTACGCCCTCCTAAATGTTCACTTTTAGCAACACCGCATTTCAAACCCTGATCTTTAATCCTGGTCATTGAAAAGGAATCATCATCCACACTAGTCTCACCCTCGTGTGATATATCTCGTATGTACTTCAAAACGCCAGCTCCGTCCATTGTCCCATCGCCCTGTGCCACAATTGCACATGACGCCGGTTGATCTGCTCTTTCATTGCCTCGAACACCCACATGCCCTGAAAATAAATGTAGCTACTTTCAAACTCGCCTTTCTCAAGGTCTCAATCCATTGTTCGCAAACGAGACCCACTTGTACCTTCCTAATCATACTAATCGCTACATTTATATTTATTTCACTCAAGATGCAGATCCGTGATATCTTCTGTGTGCCGACCCATTAAAATGACCTGGTCACTGCCATAATCTCAATTATCATGCTACTAAATGCAACAAAACAAATATGAAACTATTGTCACTATCGTTTGTAATGGAAGGTTATTATAATAGGCTATTATTATAGACATTGTTTCATTTGTTATGTCATTTCTTTTTGTTCATTTTAATTAATTGGTTAATTCAATACTCATTTCGACCTAACGTTTGGAAAATTTGTTTTTTTTCCTCGGGTAGAATATCAATTAAAAAGATATGGTTTATTTGGTTCTCCTGCTATCGACTGTTTAAAATGGAAATAACTTAGTAGGCCCTATTATTTGGTTTTGAACTTTGTCATCACCGTTATATCACTGATATCATTTTCCAAAAATGCAGATTACACAGACAGTGGCCTCCAACTAATATTGTTGATTTGCAGTGTCTCTTGTGTAATAATTTCTAGCTATACGCTATGATAAAAAGTACAAGAGATAATATATAGGTCTAAACTTGATGTTTGTTGTTATTGAAAAAAACATTCACTGATATCATTGTTTACTTACTCTCGTGTGTTGCCTGGGCCCGTAAGGGGGAAGGCACAGAATAGTAAGAATATTACATGATATCCACGTAAGAGGCGACTAAGTAGGTTTTTGAGAGTGGTTATGTCTGTCTCGTTAAATAAAGGATCATTTGACCCAAAAGCCATGCTGAAATCATGTGTCAGGCCGAAACGCTCAGATATCGCAGACAAACTGTAAACCATGACACAACGCATTATGTTCTCCAGATTACATTATATTAATATACAGCAGTTTGAGAGCGAACATGGAAGAAGAAATTTTTACTTAAACGAACACTTCCGATTTCTAGGTTAGCTCATAGGCCTATACGTCGAGTAAAGACCTTTCAACGGAATTAATTAGGTCTACATTCGTAACATTTTTTATTATTGTCGTCTTTTCGGTTGATTACTTTTTATATAGGCCTATACTTGGTGTCGCCTTGGCTATTTTTGGCATGTGAATCCAAGTATACAAATTGTGACCAATGAAAAAACACGAGAATAATCAATAAAATGAACGAATGAATGGAGGCCTAATTAATTCTGCCTATATCTTCTATATTACCGACGGTCTCGTTTCGCTCAACTAAACTATAGGTCTATATATAATTACCAAATAGCCAGAAAATATCCAAAAATGAGATACGGCGTATTGTTGTTGCTTTTGTATGTGTTGCTTCAATGTCAGCTTATCATCAAAAGAAACTCCGAGTTTGTGGGCTGTTTGCCTTCTTTCAAAGGATATTCATCTATCTTGATAACACCGGTTTTTTGTTTTGGTGAGAGGGTAAAGAGTGTAGTGCTGCACTTATCTGTGTTACTGCTGACGCACCATCTATATGCCCATAGAGTTAAGGCATCAATAGCTTATTTGTATTTGTTTAGTGGAAACTGTTGTATATTATCCCGTGCACCAGATCACCAGGCCATCAGCATACATTGCCACGTTGATCCCGTGTGGTAGTTCAGAGACTAGGTCATTGTTGCAAACCAAGAAAAGTGGGGATGACAGGGCTCCTCTCTGGGGAACTCTATGACGCAGTAGGACTTTCTTGCTCTTGCGACCATTCAATCATACCCTGGATCTTCTTTTATGCAGATATACTTTTGCCCATTTGTACATTCTTGAGTTAACCCTGAAATTTCGCCATTTCATTAAGACTCCTTCTTTCCAAACCTTGTCAAATGCTTCCCTGATGTCTATCCAAGTTGTTAGTGCCAGTTTCTTATCGTGGAAGGCGTCCTCAATCTCTTGGGAGAGGTAGGTTGCCTGATTTTCAGTAGAGTAGCAGTGTGTCTGAAGCCTGTTTGCTGCGATACCAGGTTTTTACTTTCAAGGTACCACTAAATTCTAAGATTGATAATGTGCTCCATTGTTTTGCATAGACAGCTTGTAAGGTTGATGGACCTGTAATTGGAGACTGTGTTGCCATATTTTCCTGATTTCTTCCAATGTGAGACTGCTTATTTTTTTCGGCAAAGGCTCCACTGGCTTCGTGCACTGTTCTTCCGTGTGATCTGGCAGTAAAGGCTTATGCGCATCGGTGGTGACGGACCGACCAGTTCATGTAAATTACAACACCTGTGTCGTCAGCATGTTCGCAGATGAGTGCCTTGACCTCAGCATCCCGAACATATCTCTGGCCAATACAGGTCTGCTTGAAGGGGACAGACAGGTGTACAGGGGACAGAAACCTTTGAATGTTTATATCTAGTTCATATTCTTTACTTGATTTATCGACTTGATCTATTAGTCTTTGTAGTTCTTTTTCTGCTAAAAAAACAACAAAAAACCAGTGCCATTGCATATCGCATGTTGTCTATTAATTTTTCCACTTATCTTAGGTCATGACATTCCTTCTATACAGTGCCGCAGATAAGATATGGAGAGAGTTTGACCTAATTCAGAAGACCTTTTGTGGAAGAAAAACGTTAAGGGATGGTTTTTATTGACCTTATGGTTAAGTTCCTAGTACTATGGTTAAGGCATATTCAGATTTGCTAAGGGAGAGGTCTAAACACCTAAAACCAGTCCCCCCTATCTACGGGCCTGCTTCTATATGTTTAAAGATAGGCCTATTCTCTGTGTAGATATTAAACAGACTGGGTGATAAAATACATCATTGTCAAACTCCTCTTTTTATTTCTACATATGGTGAGTAGCTGTTTTCACTCCCAATATATATTTCGGTAAATTACGACGGGATGTGTCCAGAATTTAAATGAAACAAACCAAAATTCATTATTTACCAAAAATAATTTTCGCTAAAGACGCATAAACCATCGCACCCAACTATCTGCGCGCTACGCACTGAAAGGCCTCCACCCCCCCCCCCCCCGTGGGATATGGCGGGCGGGAGAGGGCGGCTCTCAGTGCGTTGCCCTGATTCATCGGCCGTAGAAGCTATGACGTTTTAATCTCCGAGTCACGATAGCAGTATGAAATTACGCACAATTTAAAAAAAAATTGAAATATTGACATGTCTCCGAGTAATTAACATATATTTCTAATCAGTCTGATATAGTTTCCATCTATTCCTATTTCTTGCAGACATTCAATTGATTTTACATCCTGGACTGTCGAAGGCTTTGCTGTAGTCTATGAAGCAAGTATATACATCTTCGTTGCGGAGACGGCACTAAATGATGATTAACCTTTACTGCCACAGTAGCGATAGAGCGTGTTTGCAATCATAGTTACCACAACACAGATTCTTACATAATAACCCAAGATCTAGAAGTCTGATCGAAAAAGCCGAGATATGAGAAAAAAGCCAAGGAGTCGTAACGCTGTTTACAATAACAAAGTGTAGTGATCTCCCTTGAAATCACAAAACTGACGAGCCGTAGAAAATTCCAAATTTTTAGTATATTATTTATCTTTAATTCACAACTTGTTGCTAAAACCTTGAAGGTGTTTTTTTTTTTTAACTAATGGTAAGTAATGTGCCCCGTTATTCATTTTAAAATTAGGATTAAAATAATCTTGAAATTGTCATATGATAAACCTCCTATAAATAAATAATCCTGGTGGGGGAAGTCGAAGAACGGCCGAAACTCGATAAAATGTGTATTGACATATATTATATATTGATATACTATAACTATACTTATATTATACTATTACTACAATTATAATAGTATATACTTAAGTATTTATTATACACTACAGTAACTACACTACTGTACTGTTAATTTCTAATTAGACTAGATATTATTATTTATACTTAAATGTGTATAATATATCATATCATATTCCCCAGGTGGAAACTGGCTGATAGCATCCACACTTGCCCTTACTTAAGTGTAGGGGTTGGAGCTGTAAGTTTCTGTTCAAAGCCAGATGTGATGCGTGAGAGTTGTTCTGAGTCCCAGTCCATGTTTCTGGAGGGTGGTCGTGGTGTTATCAATCCATCTCTTTCTCGGTCTTCCCTTTGTTCTGTACTAGCAGATCATTTGTTATAAGCTCTCGGTGGTAATTGGCTTGGGTCCATTCTCATAAAGTGATGTTCTATATAATATACATATTCGATATAAGACAAGGAATTATTCCTACTTTTTCTGATATCCTCGTTTTTTGCTCTGTCCAGTTTGGTAACCATAGCTGCTTTTCTAAACACTTAATCTCACGTGATGATTTTTCTCTGCTTCATTGAAGCTATTGGCACTGTAACCTGATATCTGAATGAAGCAATTGGCACTGTAACCTGATATCTGACTGAAGCTATTGACACTGTAACCTGATATCTGAATGAAGCAATTGGCACTGTAACCTGATATCTGACTGAAGCTATTGACACTGTAACCTGATATCTGACTGAAGCTATGGGCACTGTAACATGATATCTGACTGAATAACGATGATGAAGAAGAAGTGGTTGATGCAGAAAAGATGAAAGTACAACATAAAGAAAGACCTACAATATTTAGGTATCAGAACTTGAAGATGGATGAAGATATATTGTTAATTCAGCAGTAAATCTTCATGGCTAGTAGCACTAAGGAAAAGAAGCAAACAAAATGTAATTCATAATGTAAGTACTACCCTTAATTGGATTAAACTTGTAAATAATTGAATGTCTGTCAAAATTGCAATAATTGTAGTAGTGGTCCTGGTGGCTAACAGCCAAATTATAATTAAAATTATATTTCATCTGTTTATATTTAGTTTGGTTCTGTCCAAACAGGCCACTCTTGTGAAAGATATTGTGATTTCAAGTGATGCTCCCAAGACACTGATGCTGCAAAAACATGCAGACTACATATCATCATACAGTGACAAAAAGGATGATTATGTAATAACAATAATACCATGTGTTAACACAATTCTTGATTATGTACACCATTATATGATAAATAAGTAATGATTATGTATTTATATAATTCTATGGTAACAGAAGTAATAATTATATCATATAGCACACCCAGTGCTGAAATGGTTAGCTCAGGAGTGCATTTGGCTAAGGAGTAAACGGCTACAGAAAAATCCAGTGAGACCATAAGGCAAACAATGGTGTATCTCTTGCAACTCTGCTTGTTTCAATGCTTATTGGCATTGCATTTCCCTTGGTTCTTTCAGAGTTGACTAATCAACAGCGCCAAGAGAGGGTTAGTGCAAATTGGCAAGACACTTTCTCTAAAATCTACCTGAGCAAGCAATCATGTGTGAAATTTAATGACTGTGTGTCTCTGACAAGCAATCATATGTGAAATGTAGTGACTATGTGTCTCTGACAAGCAATCATATGTGAAATGTAGTGACTATGTGTCTCTGACAAGCAATCATATGTGAAATGTAGTGACTATGTGTCTCTGACAAGCAATCATATGTGAAATGTATTGACTATATGTCTCTGACAAGCAATCATATGTAAAATGTAGTGACTGTGTCTCTGCAATTTACACTATCCTTATTCCTGACTCTCTGTAAATTCGCAAAAGGCCATCATGTATGGTGATAATTCTATGGTGACATAAATAGTGATTGCATAATTATGTAACTCTATGGTGATATAAGTAATAAATAATTATCTTGTTATATAGTGTCATAAGTTATAATTATATGGTGACGTGTGTAATAAATATATAATTATTTAGTGATGTAATAAATATATAATTATATGGTGACATAAGTTATAATTATATGGTGACATAAGTAATAATTATATGGCGACATAATTATGGTGTATGGTGTTATAATTAATATTATTTTATTACTTTGTATGGTGTACTTTGTGTACTTTTTATGCATTATTTTGTAATGTGACATAAGTAATAATTATATGGTGACATAAGTAATAATAAATTAATTCATAATTAGTAATAAAATAAATGATTGATCGGACCATTCCCTATATAGAGCAGGACTACTGAGCTGCCCAAGCAAACACCCGTGCTGAAGTTGGAGATACCAGGCCGGGATGTGCACCAGCAATCATGGTATTATACAGCATGACTAGATATAATATGTTTTCACAATGACAACAAAATCAATCAAGCAATCACATTCTCCCTTGTGTTGTCAGGACTCACAAGAAAAACAAAGAATAGCAGCACTGTTTACCTTCCATGCATGTTGTAAGAGGCGACTAAGGAGGTTATGGGGTGGAGTTGGTTGCGCCATTCCATATAGTGTCAAAGAAGCAACTCAGAAGCCGTGCTGAAGTCGCATGTGTCAGAAAGAAAGATGTAGATATCACAGCAGTGCTGTAAACCATAACGCAGTGCGTTCATTTCTCTGAACAGCATCCTGTTCATTTGCAGAAGTTTGAGAACGAATGCAGAAGAAGCAATCACCATATTATTTTAGTACAGAATCATAAATGTCTTTTTGTTTGCAATACACAGGAATATGTCATGACAGAATTTCTTCGCATGAATGGCATGTACTGGGGTTTGACCGCCATGGCTCTGGCTGGTCAACTTGACCGTATGGATAGAGCAGAGGTCATAGATTTCATTCAGAAATGTCAGCATGAGTGTGGCGGATTCAGCTGCAGCATTGGTCATGATCCACATCTCCTTTCAACGCTGAGTGCAATACAGGTACAGTTGTTACATCAGAATCGCCCGTGTGTTGCCAGGGCCCGAAAGGGGAGCAAAGAATAGCAACACTGTTTACCTTCCACGCATGTCGTAAGAGGCAACTAAGGAGGTTATGGGATAGAGTTGGCTGTCCCATCCCATATAGGGTCAGTGACCCAAAGCCATGCTGAAGTCGGATGTGTCAGGCCGAAAGGCGCAGATATCGCAGCAATGCTGTAAACCATGACACAACGCATTTCGTTCTCCGGACTAGATCCTGCTAATCTGCAGGAGTTTGAGAACGAACGCAGAAGAAGAAGTTACATCAGAATCAGTCTAGGTTCATCCAACTGACACCTTGCAATGAACATACGCTAACATAGCATATAGGGTGGGGGTGGGATTGACATGATTAAGATATATATTTTTTGTGGGGGGGGGGGAGGGGATCACCATGTCTAAGAGAAACCCATTTTGGAGGATTATCATTGCTCAATGGCATCTATTTTGAAAAATTAACAATTGCTTGATAGCATGTTGTGGAGAATTAACATTTCTCGACAGCATCTTTTTTTTAGAATTAACATTACTCAATAGCATCTGTTTTGGAGAATTAACATTGCACGATAACATTTGTTTTAGAAAATTAACATTGCTAGATAGCATTTTTCTAACATTATTGTCAGTTTGTTTTGATCCCTAGGATGTACAGACGATGAAGCTCTTGTTTCCTATGGGCAATTGTAGTCAGGGGATTTCTTTAGAACTTTCTGTTATATCCAGAGATTTCAATTTTCAGGGGTTTGTGATGCTTTAAGAATAAATATTAACAAAACAAGGTAATGGTTTGTATGGGAGACAACAGCAAGTGATGGTCGTAAGAGACAATGTACGGGTCAAAACAAGAAACATAATAGGTACATACTAATTTGAACAGTCTTGTTTTGAGAAGAAGCCTTTTACTCTGAGGTATTCAGTGTGTATGTAGAAGGTATTCAGTGTGTATGTAGAAGGTATTCAGTGTGTATGTAGAAGGTATTCAGTGTGTATGTAGAAGGTATTCAGTGTATATGTAGAAGGTATTCAGTGTGTATGTAGTAAATGTATTCAGTGTGTATGTAGAAGGTATTCAGTGTGTATGTATAAGGTATTGAGTGTGTATGTAGTAAAAGGTATTCAGTGTGTATATATAAGGTATAGAGTGTGTATGTAGAAAGTATTCAGTGTGTATGTAGTAAAAGGTATTCAGTGTGTATTTATAAGGTATAGAGTGTGTATGAAGAAGGTAGTGTATGTATAAGGTATAGAGTGTGTATGTAGAAGGTATTCAGTGTGTATGTAGAAGGTATAACATGCTACATCTATTCTACATTAATGTATGGCTCAGAAACATGGATAAAGAACAAACAACTAGTAGATATAATTGATGCCTTCGAGATGTGGATATATAGAAGAATAGGGAGAAGTTTATGGAAAGGGAAGAAAAAAAAAGCACAGGTTCTGACAACACTGCATATGAAAAAGTAGCCACTAAAGGAAATAGAAATCAAACAAATAAAATAATAAACCTCAAACATTAAACGACATCAACCTTGTTGAATATCTTACTTTTAGAGCTGAGTTGAGGAGAGCAAAAGGTAGGCAGAAATACAAGTGGGAGGGAAAACATGAGATGGACAGGATAGAGTCTAGCAGATTGCACCATGAAGGCAAGAGACACGTTGGTTGTCCATTACAGCCAATCTTCAATACAGAGACAGCACCTGATGATGATGATGGGATATTCTACTATTGTGTATGTAGACATCCAATCACATAAAAGCCTTCAACCATTTGGGGGTATGAGGTGATGGCCACATTTGGGGATATGTGGTGATGGCCACATTTGGGGGTATGGGGTGATGGCTACATTTGGGGATATGTGGTGTTGGCCACATTTGGGGGTATGGGGTGATGGCCACATTTGGGGATATGAGGTGTTGGCCACATTTGGGGGTATGAGGTGTTGGCCACATTTGGGGGTATGAGGTGTTGGCCACTTTTGACAAGACAACTTATTTGACTGCATGACATCAATATGGCCATATTATTATCAATAAATATTTTAATGAACATTTATCAATGCATATAACTTTTCCCAGATCCTGATTTTGTTTGATGCCTTAGATTCAGTCAACACTGATGCAGCTGTCAAATGGGTGAAGAGTCTTCAACAAACAGATGGTTGCTTCTTTGGAGACAAATGGGGTGAGATTTTTATGTTTTAAAAACTTTAAAAATAAGTAGCTTATAACTTATCCCAGCTATTATGACTCTGTGTCCGTGCAACCAGGACCTGGTATCCCAGTTATTATGTCTCTGTGTCAGTGCAACCAGGACCTGGTATCCCAGTTATTATGTCTCTGTGTCAGTGCAACCAGGACCTGGTATCCCAGTTATTATGTCTCTGTGTCTGTGCAACCAGGACCTATACTTCTAGTTCAGGCTGCAAAGAATAGCGATACTGTCTTTTTTTTTTGCAAAAATGTTGTGAGAGATAACTAACAAAACTTCGGGGGATTTAGGCTGACAACCTGTAACTTGTGAAAAAATTATTGTCACTGCATGTCTTGCCTTAATTTCTTACTTGTTCTTCTGCCAAATATTCCCTGTGAATGACAGAAAGATGTAGGCTAAT
The DNA here is from genome assembly GCA_034231615.1 of Meghimatium bilineatum. NCBI lineage: Eukaryota > Metazoa > Mollusca > Gastropoda > Stylommatophora > Philomycidae > Meghimatium > Meghimatium bilineatum. The sequence continues at coordinate 6,227,368 of CM067321.1, forward strand.
GAACATTGTACCTTTATGTGGCAGACTCTTAGGTAGCGGAGAATGCTAGATGTGTCATTATTGCAGATTGGTCAACAGATCTGAGGGAAAAATGAACAAGTTGGCCCATACTTATATGCTGTACTCCGGCAGGATGTGATGATAGTGGAATGCCTCCTTCCAGGAACTACACCTGTCTTTGACAAACATAACACAACCATGCCTTTGAGACAACAAACGTTAAGTATTTGAAAGTCACCCAGGTAACTCAACTGGGTAGGAGCTATGCTTTTGTCAAAAGGCTATGGGTGGTAAAGAGTTACCTGCTCACAGGTAAAGGGATTATTTCATCATCAGGTCACTGAGTGATTAGTAAGATATAGTCTTTGTTTTTAAATTTCTGGGTAGGTTACCTGACCATGTACTTGATGGGTAGGTTACCTGACCATGTACTTTCTGTGTAGGTTACTTGACCATGTACTTTATGGGTAGGTTACCTGACCATGTACTTTCTGGGTAGGTTACCTGACCATGTACTTTCTGTGTAGGTTACCTGACCATGTACTTGATGGGTAGGTTACCTGACCATGTACTTTCTGGGTAGGTTACCTGACCATGCACTTTCTGAGTAGGTTACCTGACCATGTACTTTCTGTGTAGGTTACCTGTCCATGTACTTGATGGTTAGGTTACCTGACCATGTACTTTCTGGGTAGGTTACCTGACCATGTACTTGATGGAAGTATGGAAAGTTTCTAATTTTCTGACACAATGGTGTTTCTTTAACATAAGTAAAAAATATTATGTTACTTATAAATATTTTTTTGTTTTGGTCTTTTATTTCCAGGGGAAGTTGACACACGGTTCTCTTTTGTTGCAGTGGCTTGTCTTGCCCTTTTGGTGAGTCATCATATTTTTTTAAAAGAGAAATAAAATGTTTATACACTGTTGGATAGCTATATCAGTGAAGACATCAGGTCAGGAGATTGAAGTTTTATGATCATGTCAGTGAAGACATCAGGTCAGGAGATTGAAGTTTTATGATCATGTCAGTGAAGACATAAGGTCAGGAGATTGAAGTTTTATGATCATGTCAGTGAAGACATCAGGTCAGGAGATTGAAGTTTTATGATCATGTCAGTGAAGACATGAGGTCCAGAGATTGAAATCTGGCCATTTTTTTATGATTTTTGCTTTTTTGGTATAACGTTTTTATTTATTGAGTTTGATTTCAAATTCGGAGACCATAGAGATAAATGGATGCTGATATGATTTGGAGGTGTTATTTGCTTGTGTGTGTTAGTGTTATGTGTGTACAACCGAAATTGAGAATGTGGACAAACGCACACAAAGAACTTACACGTCAAGGTCATGAGTAGACCTAGCTGAAGAAAACATGGCTCCTTAAATTCCTCGTCGTAAATTACATCAATTACATCACTATGAAATATTATAAACATCTTTCTCAAACACCACACGTTGATCTACAGTAACTGAAACACTAAAGGTTTTTAAATTTGTCCTTTTCTGAATCATAATCCATGAAGAATTAGCAAAAAATGGTGGCTGCAGAAAACTAAGGAACAATCACTGTAGCACACACTATAAGGGCATGATGGGACATAAATATGGACGATTGTTGTTCATGGCTACAAATGACTACCTCAGTGCAGACATTTGTTGACAGTGGATTTCTATCGCTAGAATACATTTGTCGACATCGGATTGCTACTGGTTAATATATAATCATGTTCTACTCAATTATCATTGATCTTATTTCAGAATCAGCTCAATGAGATTGATCTTGACAAGGCAGTAGATTTTGTAGTGTCATGTATGAACTTATTTCAGAATCAGCTCAATGAGATTGATCTTGACAAGGCAGTAGATTTTGTAGTGTCATGTATGAACTTATTTCAGAATCAGCTCAATGAGATTGATCTTGACAAGGCAGTAGATTTTGTAGTGTCATGTATGAACTTATTTCAGAATCAGCTCAATGAGATTGATCTTGACAAGGCAGTAGATTTTGTAGTGTCATGTATGAACTTTGATGGAGCCTTTGGTTGCAGACCAGGAAGTGAATCACATTCTGGCCAGGTATTTGTTAATATTATGACCAAATCTAGTTAGATGTATATTCTTCTACCTTCTTATTTACATAATTTGTAATCTATTTTTCCTTTTTATTTGTCTATAATTGACATTCATATAAAGTATAAAATTGTGCTTTTTTCCATGTGCTTTATCAAGTTGTGGTATATCCATAACTTGTTTTGTACCAAAGTGTTTAAACAATAAGCTAAGAGTTAAGAATGTTATTCATGCTTAAAATGCCTGAAGATATGCATGAATGTCTGATTCCACCACAGGGGCTAGTGAAGTTCCACTTTGATTGTTAGACTTCTTTCTTGTCTGAGAGTTCTACCAATATATAAAGTGCCCTGCTGGACTAATGTTCTATCTACATTGATCTTCTTTACCACAAGAACAACCTATTCACTTGGTGTTGACAACACCCATCCCTGAATACACACTGTGGTAATCACTGATAGGCAATCACTCGCAGGCTAGCGATGGACGTTGTGGTAATCACTAATAGGCAATCGCTCGCTGGCTAGTGATGGACACTGTATACAACAGTGATTAGGTTGGTTCTATCGTCTCTTTGTGTCAGCTGGATCATCACTTTGTGCAAACTTGTGACTAGGGTATCTCCCTTACATAGCAATTAAGCAGTTTGCTGGGGTATTTCACACATCGCATGCCTACCTCTTTTGATTATTTCTCTTGGCTATTTTACAGACAACTAAAAGTTACTTATTATTTAACGTTAACTCATTAACGTGTTAACATTAACTCATTGATGTTAGCTTAACCCCAGTCTGTTCCTACCCACAAATCTCTCCTAACAATAAATATTTTAATTTCAATAAATAACCATTGTCTGATAAGCATAGCGAAGGTAAATAATCAACAGAGGTAGGCACGCAATATGGGATAGAACCGTTTGTTGTGTGCTAAAGAGCTTGTGGGTTCAAATCTCTAATGACTAGATTACAGGGGGGATTTTAACAGAAATCCCAGTGCATTATGACTTAAAGTTATCAATTTTCATGTGGTCTATGAGTGGTACTCTCAACAGGTGCATACTGCTTTAGTCAGATGGATAGTGCATATGTGGTAACCAAGTACAATGAAGCCAATTCTCTTAACCTTTTTTCTAAACCTTTAGGACCCACAGTCGCTTGGAAACACAGATGAATATACATCACTGAGGGCCTAGTGGCATCCCAGAATGCCCTTTGCTATGCCACAATTCATCAGTACGGAACTACATGAGGTTAGGTTCTCATGACGTGTGATTTGCGGCAAACGAAACTAGGAATATGTAATTTCCACCCAGCTCACAATTTACTGGTTACATTGTGAGACAGAGCAGACTATGTCAGTTTTAGACCATCTGGTTCGCTGGAAATATTTTCGATGGACTCCATTTTGCAAGAGTCTTTTATAGATTCTGTTCCAATGATGATGATTTTTTGCGAATTACAGTTGTTTTCAACGACAATAATATATACACATTACTTTAGGAGAATAGAGCCAGACATTTTGTCGCTTTCATATGGGACTAGTACATTGGATTAATTAGGATTGTGTCCGATTGAAATATCACTAGGCTTAATATTGAACAGACTGAATCGGCATGGTGTGTAAGTGACATTTTCACATTTTAGTATTTGTTTTCCTAGTGTTTTATTTGTTAGTCTAACTCATAGAATGTTAGCTTATTTATGATATAACATAAACACATTATTTATCAGCGGTGCCACAGATTGGCATTAATTATAATAATGTTGTATGTCAGCCTTGGCCAACGTATGTCACATCTACATGTGGTATGCATTTGTTCAGTCCATATTATGGTAGTTTGGTTATCAAACAACATATATATATACAACAGGTATAATTATTTAGAAGGATTTCATCAGTGTTGTCACACATTGGCCGAGTATAGTGGCATCAAGAAATCATTTGTCGATTTGTTATGTGATTTATTCCTCCAATTTTCAACTTCACAGACTATCTCACATCTTTCATATCACACATAAAACATCAACAAAAACATGATTATATGCATTATTCACAACTTTGTTTACATGCACAAATATTATTTAAAAATCTATAAAAACCAAAAAGTTATAGGAATTTCCAAACACTTACCAAAAATAATGCAAATTGTCAAAAAAGAAACCAGGCCAATTCTTAATATTGTGTAAACTTTGTTCTGTGAAAATCATTTCCAAAGATTTGTACAATTCATAATATGTAACATTTCTTGATATATTCTGGTCTATTGTTGTACAATTCATAATATGTAACTTTGTTGATATATTCAGGTCTATTGTTGTGTTGCAATGCTGTCTATCTGTGGAAGGCTTCATCATGTGAACGCAGACCAACTCGGTTGGTGGTTATGTGAACGGCAGCTGCCTTCAGGAGGGCTTAATGGTTTGTATAACTTATGGATTATTATTTGTGTCATGTTTTATAAAAAAAAGAATGGTAGAGGAAAATTGTATACTGTTAGAGAGGCAGGTACTTTGCAGGATTTAATACTTTAAGCACAAAAAAGTTCCACCTGGGTTTCCGTAAATTATATGAATCTTCTAAAATTGTATAATTCACTGTGTGTTGTGATATTTCTGCTTTAGGCCTGGTTGATGCAGTTAGAACACTGCATGCATTATATAACACATGAACTTCTAATCATTCACTGCATTCCGTCAACTCCGAGAGAGAAGCAAAGACAGAGTTTTAAAAGTCGATAATTGAACACGTTGTACACAATAATCACTAATATTATTATTGATTATTTGTTGCCATTCAGGAAAACCAGAGAACAAAATCTTCTCATGTATTTCATTGATGGAAATATATTATCTATATGTTCTATATATTTTCTATGGAATATGGTTGAAACATTTTTTGTGTTTTGAGTATTATTTCCTACAAAGTACAGATCACCATATCAGAGCATATTTTCATCCATGTATTAGGTATTAGGTATGTTGATTATCATCTTCGCACACCGAACACGCCCATAGGTGCTCTGATCTCTGATTCAGTAAATCTCTCAGGGTATAACGGCTGATTGTTCCGTTTCTTTGTTGGTTCACTACTCTTTTTGAAATCTTTGTTTTCACCCATGTATCTGTATTGAATATATAAATAGTATCTGATCCATATATTGAGTTATGTGGAACATGAGCATGTTGAACATTATTCTTCGGTGCATAAGCCACAGACAAGGATTTTCCATTTGAGACTTCTCTATCCTTGGTTAGGTCCTTATTCTATGTGATTCCTTTCTCTGTAAAATCCTTCATGGTCTCTCTTCTTCATGTGTTCTTTTGCCATTCTTGTTTCCTTTTTCTCTACTGGTTCCATGTTATTGATCTTCTAGCTATATCTTTTACTGGTTCTCTCGTTATATGCATTGTCAGAGTTCCTTTATTCTTTAAGGTACAGTTGGTTTCTATTGGCATTGTTCTTCTTCAGCATTCGCTCTCAAATAACCACAACGAATATTTCGTGTGATTTCCACCAGGGAGGTGAAGTACGTTGTGCTGCAAGTTCCCCAGTAAAACTGTGATTATTTGCACCCCGGTTGGCCACTTGTGGTCAGGACGTCCGAGGTCCAGCACATCCGTTTTCGTCATTCCTTTATTTCGGGTTTGGTCCCTAGTCCATGACAGCCTGTGTATCTGTCGCGGGCACGCTGGTGTGTAGTGCCTCTTCGTCAAGATGGTTGTCGAGCGCGTCTATCTGGCACGAGGTGCTCCACCGTTTATAAACCCATCTCATGCAATTGGACGAACTCTGCCTGTGTCCATCGGGTAATGAACCGTTTCTCATCCACGTGCCTGGTTCTATATGAGGAAGAACTCGCCAGAAGAGTTGGACCCTGGCTCGTTCGCAAGTGTATTTCTGGTATAGGAAATCTTGACAGTAGAGTTGGACCAGGACTGCCATTGTTGTCCCCTTTTGTGCCTAACCCCATCGGGTTCGGAACCCTTTCTCTTTGCAAGCATATTTCCGGTATAGGAAGGCTCGACATTAGAGTTGGTTTAGGTCTTCTTGCTTTTCCGAGCACCCGCGATTGGGTCTGGGTCTCTGCTTATAAGGATCACAGGTAACTAGAAGCTCGTCTCGAGCTAACAGAGCTTATAGTTCCCCTTTCCTAGGAACTTTTCATTTGCAGTTCGCGCTGCCCTCTGTTGCTGTTCTGCCCTTTCATTGTGTCATTGTACTCATTATGACATATATTTGTTTCTCTCCATGCAACCACCTTTACGTGCCTTTTACATTGGCCGCCCCTCCAATGTTCTGACTGGACTAACAGGCGTCACTGTATGTCGACAGTGTCGCTGTTTGTGGTGATGCAAATGGTGTCAGAGATATTGTCTGTCTCTTTCACCTGCTTCCTCCACATTCTCGGACACGATCCCCAAATGATTTGGCCAGAATCAGCTCAAGCTGCTGTTTTTCTGTTTCCAGGGTGCACCGTGAGGAGGTACATTAGGGATCTTGGTTATCTGCTAACCCTGGGTCCGCCTAGAGCAATGTGTTCCCTTTGCACCCCGGCATTGTTCTTATAATTATAATAGTTTGTTCACAGGTTACAGGTTGTCAAACAGTAGCCATTTCTTTTGCACACTGGACCAGAAATCCCGGACTCTGTTACCTAATATGTTCCTAAGAGTAATGATGTATAGGTACGAAAACATACAAATCACAATATACAAGATATTTTTAGTTTTTCAACCTTTAAGGTCTTTTTCAAGAAAATACAAAACAAGCATATATGAAGCACACAGAAAAGCCTTCTCCAGAGAACTCTTCTATCCTTACCCTGCAAAGCATTAAGGGGTGTAGAACGAAAAGAACGAAAGAAGACAAAACAAGCAGTGAACAAACAATAAAAACAGTGGTGCTTTCAGGATCAGTCAAAACCAAGCTGGGCCTAAAATCTTTTTTAGGAAAAGATTTGGAACTTTATCCTGATAAGTTTTTTTATATAGGAAAAGATTTGGAACTTTATCCTGATAAGTTTTGTTATATAGGAAAAGATTTGGAACTTTATCCTGATAAGATTTGTTATATAGGAAAAGATTTGGAACTTTATCCTGATAAGTTTTGTTATATAGGAAAAGATTTGGAACTTTATCCTGATAAGTTTTGTTATATAGGAAAAGATTTGGAACTTTATCCTGATAAGTTTTGTTATATAGGAAAAGATTTGGAACTTTATCCTGATAAGTTTTGTTATATAGGAAAAGATTTGGAACTTTATCCTGATAAGTTTTGTTATATAGGAAAAGATGTGGAACTTTATCCTGATAAGTTTTGTTATATAGAGTAGCAAATCAATTTGCCCCTTTCAATAAATAAAACAAGAAGATAGACAGGGTTGCGTACTTTCACCAGACCTGTTCTCTTTATACAGTGAAAACATAATGTGTGCAATTGTTGATATCCCCAGGAATATCAGTGGAAGGATATACCATAAATAATTTGAGATATGTGGATGACACTGTTCTGATTGCTAAAAGTGAGGAAGACCTTCAAGAATTAATTAATGTAGTAGTCACAGAAAGTAAAGAGAAAGGCCTCTTCCTAAATATCAAGATAACAGAAGTAAAGGTTATTTAAAAAAAACAAAATACCACAGTGTGCAAGATCAAATTGAATGATATAGTATTAAAACAGGTCCACCAATTCAAATATTTAGGTACAACAGTTACAGGAGATTTAAGTAGTTCAACAGAAATAAGAAGCAGAATAGGGCAGGCAAAAACAACATTCAGAAAAATGATAAATATATTGTGTAATATGACCTTATCATTAGAGGTGAGAAAGAGAATTCTACAGTGTTATATAACTCCTATACTAACAAATGGGTGCGAGTCTTGGACAATAAACAAACTGAAAAGTGGGAAATTAGAGACAATAGAGATGTGGGTTTTTTTTCAGAAGAATGCTGTGAATAGCATGGACTGCCAGGAAAACTAAAAACTAATGTAGAGGTGTTAAAAGAGTCAAATACGAAATGGACCTTAATCAATAATATAAGAAAAATACAATCTTAATTTTTTGGCCACTTTATGAGACAAGAAGGTTTGGAGAACATAGTTGCAACAGGCAAGATTGAAGCAATAGAGACAGAAGGTGACAGTGTGAGAAAATATTAGACAGTTTGACAACCTGGCACGGCAGGGAAACAATGATCTTGATACATATACTGGTGATAGAGAGATGTGGAGAGCTATGATCATCTACGCCAGCCGGCATGGCACCTGATGACGAAATAGAGTAACAGCTGATCTGATCAGAAGAAGATGTCCAAAAAAAACAATGGGCACATTTAGCAGACCATGTGGAACAGATGAACAAACTTCTGAACATATACTGCAGAACTGTTATTTAACCAGTATATACAATTTATAGAGACGTTTTGAGAGAAGCAATTGCCCAACTTCGCAACCCTGCAGAAAAGTTACTTTCTGTATTTCTGGTACTTTCTTGTTAAGCAGGCACAGACATTTGTATTTTTGTATTTGCATAAATCATACTTTTTAGATAAACCTTGTGTTAACAACAGCGCATATCAATATGATGTAATTTTTTATTCATAAAACAGTGTATGCTATGAACGTTTCATAACAGAGTGTGAAGGTCACTACTTGCAGCGAAGCTGAGCCCATTCAACGTTAGTTCTGATAATACTGGTCCCAAGAATAGATTGTGTTCTCGATGTGAATAAATGTCTATTGCTGAATTGATTGCTTCCCTATGTTGTTTCTATTGTTGTATTCTAAGTTGTCCCCCTTAGTTATGATATATTTCGTTTCTCATTACAATTTGTTTTGTTAAATGGTGTGCCTCTTAACAGAAAATACAGAATGGCCCACTTCTTTCTTATCCTAAATGTTTCTATCTTGCGCAACATGCTCTGACAGTTTGATCAAATTTTACTGTTTACGTAGGTGATTGCATTACTAGTCAAGTAAGTAAGAGCTGCAGTCACTGCCTCTATCTCTATTCTAAAAACATAACATTTAGTCAGACACAAACTATACACTGCTCCAGCTTAACAATAATAATAAGACCCGTAATCCGCCAGGGTCATAGAGGTACCACACTTGAGACATTAGCACAAAAAGCTCTCCAGACATCTCTATCCTCATCCATTCGGAGAAGTATAGAAAAATCATGCAGAGACCATTCCTTGATGTTATCAATCCAGGATTTTCTTTGTCCTCCTCTCCTCCTTCCACCCTTGATTGTTACTTGCAAAATAATTTGAGAAAATGAGTCATGTCTTGTTACCTGTCCAGACCAAACAAGTTTACACCGTTTGACCACTGCCAAAATTAGTTCTCCATAACCTACAAGTTTGTTTATTTGCTGCCGGACAAATATATTTTCTTATGTTCTATATAGCTAATTTTACCAAACGTCTGTAGGACTTGTTTTCGAAAGACTTACTTACAAACTGATGTGTTGTTGACATGACCTTCCAACAGGACGACCAGAGAAACTGCCAGATGTGTGCTATTCATGGTGGGTTCTGGCATCTCTCAAAATCATTGGTCGTTTACACTGGATTGACAAGGTTTGTTTGTGGACATTGTTATTAGTGTTGATTTTAACATCGTAAATCCGGTTAGACAAGGGCGTTAGTTTTGCAAACTGCAAAAAGTATTCTTATGTGATGATTTTGTCTGCCCATGTGTTCCTCTGGTCCCCAAAAAGGGACAAAATAATAGCAACACTATGACATGTATGTTGTAAGAGGGGACTGAACAGGTTTTGAGGGTGGACAATTTCTACATTACAACCAACAATGTTTTTATCAAGAAACATAGACACAACATGAACAGAAAGATTGAATAAAAATATTACATTAAGCAAACTAGAGTGCTGTCACTAAGAATTTTCTTAATATAGATCCCTGTTTTAAACAGTATTGCAGGAAACAGTGCATGAAAGAAGAAACAGTCTTGCAGGAAACAGTGCAGGAAAGAAGAAACAGCAGGGAATAGAGAATATCATTGATTGACAGCATCAAATAATGGACAGGATATACATTCTACACTCTTTGCCAATGCTGCATGCAACAATAGGACATAAATATCTTTATGTGTTGACACATCCTCTGTAACATCCCTGTGATCCTAATGATGACAAATCCTCTTTAACATCCCTATAATCCTAATGATGACACATCCTCTTTAACATCCCTATAATCCTAATGATGACACATCCTCTGTAGCGTTCCTATAATCCTAATGATGACACATCCTCTGTAACGTTCCTATAATCCTAATGATGACACATCCTCTGTAGCGTTCCTATAATCCTAATGATGACACATCCTCTGTAACATCCTAATGATGACACATCCTCTGTAACATCCCTATGATCCTAATGATGACACATCCTCTGTAACATCCCTATAATCCTAATGATGACACATCCTCCGTAACATCCCTATGATCCTAATGATGACACATCCTCTGTAACATCCCTATGATCCTAATGATGACACATCCTCTGTAACATCCCTATGATCCTAATGATGACACATCCTCTGTAACATCCCTATGATCCTAATGATGACACATCCTCTGTAGCGTCCCTATAATCCTAAAAAATATCAGTGTAGTTCTGGAATATACCACTACTAATACTATGCATTGCACAGAAGTCCACATTATTTTAAGTGTCGATATAGCTTGTGCTATCCTACTCTTTATTTCAATGCAGCACCAGCCATCTGATGCTATAAGGGTTACTTAGATACTTGATTATATCCATTGATACAATCTATCATTTATCTTTATATTACATCTTGGTGCTGTATATTTCTTTGAGGCAACCGTTACTTCAGTTTTCTTCTTGTTTAGACTGAATCCTTTTTTTTCACTTTTTAACACTACCATGTTTAACAAGACTTTCTTTTTTTTCACTCCCTGCAACCAGCATCATATGAATAAGCCGGTAGTTTTACTGCACTCCTACCCAAATTTGACCAGTGGTTAGAAAACTATTTTTGATAGTACCAAGAATATTTTTTGTTAACAGAAGAAAGGAGTCTATGCATTCTACCCCGAGTCTGTACATTTTACCCCAAGTCTGTGCATTCTACCCCGAATCTGTACATTCTACCCTGAGACTGTGATTCTACTCCGAGTCTGTACATTCTACCCTGAGTCTGTACATTCTACCCCAAATCTGTGCATTCTCTACTCCGAGTCTGTACATTCTACCCTGAGTCTGTACATTCTACCCCAAGTCTGTGCATTCTCTACCCCGAATCTGTACATTCTATCCTGAGTCTGTACATTCTACCCTGAGTCTGTACATTCTACCCTGAGTCTGTACATTCTACTCAGAGTCTGTACATTCTACCCTGAGTCTGTACATTCTACCCCAAGTCTGTGTATTCTCTACCCCGAATCTGTACATTCTACCCTGAGTCTGTACATTCTACCCTGAGTCTGTACATTCTACCCTGAGTCTGTACATTCTACTCAGAGTCTGTGATTCTACCCCGAGTCTGTACATTCTACCCTGAGTCTGTGATTCTACTCCGAGTCTGTACATTCTACCCTGAGTCTGTACATTCTACTCCGAGTCTGTGCATTCTACCCTGAGTCTGTGCATTCTACCCCGAGTCTGTGTATTCTACCCCGAGTCTGTGCATTCTACCCCAAGTCTGTGCATTCTACCCCGAGTCTGTGCATTCTACCCCAGGTTGTGTGTTTTGTAGCAGCTCTGTCTGATGGGATTTCATAGAACATTTACTCATCCGAAAGTGTTGTTTGACAGAATGTGGCAGACAGCGCAAGGCCACAAGCTGCTCCTATCATCATTTTTTTTCCTTTTCTGTGTTCTCAAATTCTTGCAGATTAGAGAACAGAAGGTGTTGTGTCATGGTTTACAGCTTTGCTGCAATATCTGCTTGATCTGACTTCAGCATGACTTCTTAATCACTTTGACACTATATGGAATGGATAGCACCAAGAGATAGCCAACACAACCCAAAAATATCCTTAGTTGCCTCTTATAACATGCATGGAAGGTAAAAAGTGTTGCTATTCTTCCTATCAGTGCATGGCCATTTTCATTGTGTATTTTATATCTTTTTCTTTTGTTTTCAAACTCTTGCTAATTAGCAGGATTATATTCCCGAGAATGAAATGAAGTTGTGACATGGGTTGCAGCTTGGCTGCAATGTCTGCACTATTCGGCTTGACCCACCCAATTTCAAATGAGCTTTCGGTCACTTTTATCTATAGGATGGGACATCCATTTAGATTTCCATCTCAAAAACCTCCTTGGTTGCCTCCTTTAATATGCATGGCAGGTCACAATGTTGCTACTATTTGCTCCATTTTTAGGTTGAGACACACAAGTATTTGGAAAGCCTTCTTGCCCAGAGGACACCCAGCTGTAATTCAACTTTCAATCATAAAAATGAAGAGAAATAGGTATAAATGTTACCAATGTTAGTCTGTAAAACAAACTAGCAACAAGACATAGCGATAGACGTTTCAACTAAAAGCCTTCTTCAGGACGGAAGACAGCAAACAAAATACACAATGCACTAAACGATGGACAGCAAATATGAGGATGGTAGGAGAAAGAGATTAATGTGTGATAAGAAACATGTCACATTGAAGACAAAGATTAAAGCAAAAGCTCGAAGGGACCAGCAAAGTAGGAAAAGACAGACATTTTAGCATGACAAGAAAAAATGGTGGATGATATAGTGGTTTTATAGGCGAGTAAAATGGGATAAATTTTCATTGTATATTTCATTTGTTGTCACTTGTCCTGATGAAAGTAGTCCAAATGTCGTCTGTCACTGTGTCTTGTTGCTGGTTTGTTTTATTGACTAATATTGGTAATTTTTATACTTAATTTATAGTAAAATCTACCTAAATATATGTAAAGTTTTACCTAAATGTATGTAAAGATTACCAAAATGTATGTAAAGATTTACCTAATTGTAAAGATTTATCTAATACATTAATACTTATTTCTGTTCATTTTGATGATTGAAAGTTGACTGACAGCTGAGTGTCCTCTGGACAAGAAGACATCCCAGCCACTTGTGTTCATTTTTATATTTGCCTTGTGCTACCTCAGCCCACCCCCTCTTCCCCCAATTTCCAGTTTCTGGTTGTTACCAGACACTGGAGCCTTATCTCTAAACTCAACCTTCAGCAGTTAAATTATGATTGCAGTTATCCAACCTCCAGCAGTTAAGTTATGATTGCAGTTATCCAACCTCCAGCAGTTATGATTGCAGTTATCCAACCTCCAGCAGTTATGATTGCAGTTATCCAACCTTCAGCAGTTAAGTTATAATTGCAGTTATCCAACCTTCAGCAGTTAAGTTATGATTGCAGTTATCCAACCTTCAGCAGTTAAGTTATGATTGCAGTTATCCAACCTTCAGCAGTTGTTATAATTGCAGTTATCCAACCTTCAGCAGTTGTTATAATTGCAGTTATCCAACCTTCAGCAGTTAAGTTATGATTGCAGTTATCCAACCTTCAGCAGTTGTTATAATTGCAGTTATCCAACCTTCAGCAGTTAAGTTATGATTGCAGTTATCCAACCTTCAGCAGTTAAGTTATGATTGCAGTTATTATTTGACCATATTGGTCAAGTCTATATGTTCTCTGATTCCCTTCTCAATAAATCCATCAGAGTAAAGCGACTGACAGTTCTAATTTGTTGTTAATCAGTCTCTTTGTTTATCTGTTGAATTTCTCTTTGCAAGCTGCTCCAATCTTTATTTCAATCTCCCACAATTTTGAGAGACCATGATTCACACTTCTGTAAATCTTCTGAATGGATAGGTTCCAATCAGTGCATTACAGGGGACACTTTACGGAGACAGAGGAAGCCAAAAGAAAGTGTGGATTGATAATATAAAAGACTTAATAGCGTTCGGATTCTCAACATTTACACAAGAAACTGAGAACCGAGTACTCATGGTGGGATTTTTTTTTTTCAAGACAGGCATCTCTACAACTCTGGGGTTATCAGTTTAATGTAATGCAGTCAATGCATTGACTATATTTCAGAACGATCCATTGAGGTGTTCTTCATACTGTGGCACATCTGCTCATACTTGAAGGTGAGTTACAGACCACTGCCAGAAAAGTGGTCAACTCAGATAATGAACCATCACAACAAATATTGGTTGTAATGGAACTCAAACACTTACTGTTTCATGCCTTGGTGGTACACTCTGACAAATGTGAATTTTTCCTTCTCTTGATATTTCCCATCCAAGTAGAAACTACAGTTCCTTGAAGTAGAAAATAACAAAAAAATCTGTACTTTACAAACAGGGTATATCTATATTGCCAGTTAAGTTAAACTCAGATTTTTTAATGTATTATTTTTGGTTTCTTGCAGGACAAACTTGTTCAGTTTATCTTGGCATGCCAGGATGAGGAGACAGGGGGATTTGCAGACAGACCAGGAGATATGGTTAGACTGTCATTGACAGTATATTAATGTTAATTGTTGTTATTGTTATTTGATTGATCATTACTTCTATGTGTGTTTAACCTTTAGCACACTGTAAACAAAAAACCGAATTTTCCCCCTGCAGCTGGATTCTTTTTTTAGAGATGGTGTTATTGTTGGTACCCTTTTCTGAAAACGCGATAACTTTTTTGTTTGCACATATAAATAAAGAATTGAATTCTGCATATATTGGTGTAAGTTTTGTTTGTGTGTCTGTGTGATATTAAACTTGTAAGAAAGTGGTAAACACCTAAATTCTCAAAAAAACAAAGAAATTATAACACGAAAAAAATGAAAAAAAAATTACTTACCTTTGGTTTTTCGATTGTCTTTAGTGAGAACCATGAAAAAAAACCACCAAATTCCACACTATTTATGTGGTTTCATTGTCAAATCATCATAATATCACTTGTGAAAATGAATGAACCTTATAGATTTGCCGTAAATTGTTCTCTGAAACACTAGACCTGCTCATTTTGGTGATCGATCCCAAAAAGTCTAATTTTATCCTCTTCTTCACGAAAACAACATGACCAACACTATATTCTAATGTAAAAACCAACTTACCTCTCAAGAATTGAGTAATCCACATCACAATCCATAATGATTTTACTGAAAATACGATAAAATAACACTCTATAAAATAACACTTCACTTTCATGTCTCCGTTCCGATTTGCCGATGTGGAGAGAACTAAAATATTTAATTATTTCAACGCCATACACATCTTCTCCTTCATAATCTGCACGGAAAAGGAAGTCTAAAATGATAGCTAACTAGGGTTGGTCAAAATCTGGTTACTTAACCAATCAGGTTTAGCGACAAACGCCCCTATGTTGTTTGTCTGATTGACCAAACTATAGCGTGCTACAGGTTATTTGTTCATTGTTTTTATTGTGATGTTATTACTTTATTTATTGTAATTTTATTTTTTCAAAGTTTTTACTTGTCAATATATTTTAATTAGTTTTTAAGTGTCATTTTATTTCTCATTGTTTTTATTGTGATTTTATTGTTGACTTGATGAGACATAATTCCATTTCTAAAGCTGTTGTACAAGGGCATGAAAGATATGGTATGAAAGATAGCTCTGAAGAAACATCCTATCTTTTCACAACATCGCATATTATTTTTCAGTCATATCCTAGGAATTTGGTCTACATTTCAAACTTTTTAATAATTCTGCGCAGATTAAAATTTTTAGTGAGTTCTGATGTCACTCTACCACAGTAATCCTAGGTACAAAATGGCTACCATAATTGGGCTTTGATTGATAAATTCCTTATAACTGTTAAAAGGTGTGTTCCCAGATGAAAGATATACACTGGGAATATACTATGATGTTAACCTACTATGCTGCTGTAAGGCTTTGCTGGTACTGCACTGTTAAAAAGCAGATTGAGCTGGCAGCTAAATAGTAAACACCGGATTGTGTTTAGTTTATAACACCAGAGAAAGAATAAATAAAAAGATGAAAATCACAATATTATTCTTCCATTTATATTGTATTCTGCTATCCTTCATTCCACATCTCACATAATATGTAGGCCTGGCTGCTAGGAAAGAACCTATTTTCTTCTTGGCATGAAAGATAGTTGTGAAGAAGCATCCTATCTTCACACAATATTGCATATTATTTTTCTTCTTTGTATGAAAGATAACTCTGAAGAAATTACCATATTGCATGTAGGAAACAAGAGCAACATTGCTTCATAGTCCCTGAAGATTGAAGCAAAGACACAATTTTACTTACGGAATATATTTTTCTTTCAGGTTGACCCGTTTCACACTGTGTTTGGACTTTGCGGCCTGTCCCTTATGGGTGATACATCTATCAAGACTGTGAATCCAGTGTTCTGTATGCCAGAAGAGATTATTAGAAAGCTTGGCATAAAATTACAATACTTGTAGTAATAGCATGTTAGGTTGTTTATTTAATCTGTGATGGATGTTATAGCTTGTGTCTATTCCCTCTCAACTTGTTTGGAATTGGTGTTATCGTGACAGTGTTTGGAGTAGCCTAATCAACATTAAGCTACCACCAGATCAAAGAGGGAGACTTCACAGGTCGTGTAAGAAGTCATCGCTATTATCACTGATTGTTCAGTGATTGATAGGTCAAAGATAAAGCAAGACATCAATGATTGAGGTAGAAACAAGAAATCATTTTTTTTACTATCATCAGCACTCGAGATGGACGCATCATTTTTAAATTATAACAATGAGCATTGATTGCTTAATCTGTCCCTGGTCCAGGTCAAGCTTCTACTATACAAGAATCTATCAGATGTGATGATCATTGATTTGTGTGTCCATTTCTAGTCAAGATTATATTACAGAGAATTTGCTCTTCAAGACTCAGTTGTTAATTTCATTTGGCTGAGATACTGACTTATAGATATAGAGATATAGAGTGTTTGACTCATTAAGACACTCCAGGCATAATGTTCATTTATTGAATGGATTTGTTTCTTCTCAAGAGCTTAGAAAGAAATATAATACATAACAATAGTCATATATGAGAATTTGTAAACGTTGTAATTTCTGTCATATAAACTTCATCAAAACTTTACCAAACAACTGCTGGAGTCAGATGTGTCAGGTCATTGGCACAAATAAAGCCACTTTGGATCTCTGTTTTCTGGACTACATCCTGCTTGAAATCTAGTAATGCCATTGTTCTGCTACAAGAAAAGATCTACTAGTGACATTGTTCTGCTACAAGAGAAGATCTACTAGTGACATTGTTCTGCTACAAGAGAAGATCTACTAGTGACATTGTTCTGCTACAAGAGAAGATCTACTAGTGACATTGTTCTGCTACAAGAGAAGATCTACTAGTGACATTGTTCTACTACAAGAGAAGATCTACTAGTGACATTGTTCTACTACAAGAGAAGATCTACTAGTGACATTGTTCTGCTACAAGAGAAGATCTACTAGTGACATTGTTCTGCTACAAGAGATGATCTAATGGGAGATTGAACAACAGGAAGAGTAGAGGTAAATGAATAATGAACAAGCAGTGTGATAATCTGCCTAGCCAGTGATTGACCAGAAACCATTTGACTCATGTCCCCTTCAGGTAGCAATGTTGACTGTCCCCTTCAGGTAGCAATGTTGACATCCCTCAACCTTCTCAGAGTATGAGCACTGGTACCATTTTGAATGATGAGTAATCGCAAAAACAAGTTCAAATCTTTTCAATGGCCAGGATTAAAGATCAGGGTTCGAAATGCAGTGTTGCTAGAAGTGAGCATTTTGAGGGCGCAGAAGAATGATGGTCAACCAGCATAGGACAGGTACTGTCAGCAGAAGTGTAATGACGGATACACTCAAGGAGAGATCAGAGCAACTATGGATGTGTTTACAGTTTGCAGTGATGATGATCCGACGACTAAGTTCAAATAACCAGTGATTGAGTAACTAAGACACTACATTAGTGAGGTTTCATAATAAGATAAATATGTTTCACGTGTCATCTAGCATTATATGAGTGAAAAAGACAGACTAGACAATAGAAGACTCCATGGCAGAGAAGTTAAGGAGAAAAGCAAATAGTACCAACCTGTGTGAACTTGGTTATTATTCATTGTGCAGTGTATATCATGTCATTTATATAACTCTTATTGTGGTGGCTACAAATTTGACAATAGTTGGACAAACAATGTGCAATACAGGATATGATTAAGACACAATATGCACGAGATAATCATTCTTGAATCACCATGATAGGTAAACATTGTCAACAGGTTATGAGGTAATCATTCTTGAATCATAATAATAGTAAACATGGTTGAAAATGTATAACATATTCATCATAGTAGTAAACATGCCGTGCTCATCTTCGCTTGCGAAGGAGGAACATCATCATCAAACATGGTCGACAGGTTATGAGTTAATCATCCTTGAATCATTATAATAGTAAATATGGTCGACAAGTTGTGACAGAATCATCCTTGAATCATCATAATAGTAAGCAAGGTAAACCATTATGAGTAAACATGGTTAGCTAGTTATGACATAATAATCATTGAATCATTTCAATAGTAAGTATTGTGAACGAGACCCGCTTGTATCTTCTTAATCATACTCATAGAGTCACTCAATATGCAGACCTGCGCTCGTTCACGAACAGTGGATTGAGGCCTTGAGAAGGGCGAGCTTGAAAGTGGTTACATTTATTTTCGTGCCGGGACATGTGGGTGTTCGAGGCAATGAAAGAGCGGATATCAACTGGCATCGTGCGCGATTGTGGCACAGGGCGATGGGGCAATGGATTGTGCTGACATTTTGAACTCCTTAAGAGATATAGCGCGTGAGACTAATGTGGATGATGATTCCTTTTCAATGGCTAGGATTAAAGATCAGGGATTGAGATGTGGTGTTGCTAGAGGTGAATGAACATTTTGGAGGGCGCAGAAGAATGATGGTCAACCAGCATAGGATCGGGACGGTCAGCACAAGTGTGATGGCGGATATGCTCAAGGAGAGATCGGAGCAACTATGGATGTGTCCAGTTTGCAGTGATGATGATCCGACGACTAACTAACTAACTAACTAACTAACTAATAGTAAGTATGGTAGACAAGATACATGTAACTTCTTGAAGTATGATATTAGAGCAAGGTTGCCATATTGTCCATTTCATGGCAAAATTTGGCCATTTTGAAATGCCACTGACCATGAAAGTTATGTTTTGATCATTTAATTTATGTTTGGCTACATGGAATATGTATCAGTTTTGACATATTTTTATGTTTAAATTGATTAAAATATGAAAAGTTGAATCACACTAGAAAACTTGTTAGAGTCTTTCTCTCCTAACTTCTCACACAAGGAACAACCAAAAAACAGAATTCAGCTTAATACTTTAGACAATTGATAATAGGTAAGATATATCATGGTCACTCTCCACAGATCCTGCACCAGTGATGATCGAGTTAGGCATGCTCTTGAAAACCAGTTTATATTTCAGTTTGGTACTCTTAATCCTTTCAGTCTTAATTCTGATCATTCTTTTATTGAAATTTTGATTGGTTGGTTCCTATTGCTATCCATGTTGTTATTAATTATAGTTTTTCATTCCATTCTCATTTTTCATTTCCTTTTTTTATGTCATTGCCACTTTGGACGTCTGTGCTGTTCAGTGTCTTCCGTCTACTTCTGTGATAGTACTATTGTTTTTACTGTGTTCTTTATTTGTTTTGTATTTTCTTGAAAAAGACCTTAAGGTTGAAATGTTGAAAATGTCTTGTAAATTGTTATTTGTATGTTTTCTTACCGATACCACATAGTCCGATAGTCTGTTAGTCATCATAAACTCGGACAAAGCTTGTGCTATTAATAGCAAGTACTGCTAATATTTTAGAATGCAGTAAAGAGAATTAAATCTTTAAATTTTGTTTTATTTAATGTAAGCTTTATTGTTAGCTAGATCACAGAGTTCAAGGTTAAAACACACCACACATTAAGTTGAGGACTGTTTCGCTCATAATCCATTATGACATAGGGGTTTGCATCACTGCTCCTACAAATGTGATACAACAATCAATAAGTGACACTGCTGTACAACAATAGTAAAAAAAAAGAAAACTGTCAAATACTGTGTGTACCCCTTTAGGGAGTTGCAGAGAGTTCGAAGAAATGTGTAGATGTGTAATAAAGGCTGCATGTTCTTACTGTCGCCACGTTATGTACAGGGTGGGTTTTTTAATTTATTCTCCGACAGAAAAAAAAACTCAGTTCTTACCATGGATCGAACTCTGAACCTCATGGGTGTGAGACCAACAATGTAATATTTCGGCCATATACAAAAAGCAATAGTACTTATGTAAAACACTAGGTCAATCAGCTTTACAATGAACTCACAGACTATCAGACTTTAGGTTATCATATCCTATGTTATGAGACTTTAGGTTATCATATCCTATGTTATCAGACTTTAGGTTATCATATCCTATGTTATCAGACTTTAGGTTATCATATCCTATGTTATCAGACTTTAGGTTATCATATCCTATGTTATCAGACTTTAGGTTATCATATCCTATGTTATCAGACTTTAGGTTATCATATCCTATGTTATCAGACTTTAGGTTATCATATCCTATGTTATCAGACTTTAGGTTATCATATCCTATGTTATCAGACTTTAGGTTATCATATCCTATGTTATCAGACTTTAGGTTATCATATCCTATGTTATCAGACTTTAGGTTATCATATCCTATGTTATCAGACTTTAGGTTATCATATCCTATGTTATCAGACTTTAGGTTATCATATCCTATGTTATCAGACTTTAGGTTATCATATCCTATGTTATCAGACTTTAGGTTATCATATCCTATGTTATCAGACTTTAGGTTATCATATCCTATGTTATCAGACTTTAGGTTATCATATCCTATGTTATCAGACTTTAGGTTATCATATCCTATGTTATCAGACTTTAGGTTATCATATCCTATGTTATCAGACTTTAGGTTATCATATCCTATGTTATCAGACTTTAGGTTATCATATCCTATGTTATCAGACTTTAGGTTATCATATCCTATGTTATCAGACTTTAGGTTATCATATCCTATGTTATCAGACTTTAGGTTATCATATCCTATGTTATCAGACTTTAGGTTATCATATCCTATGTTATCAGACTTTAGGTTATCATATCCTATGTTATCAGACTTTAGGTTATCATATCCTATGTTATCAGACTTTAGGTTATCATATCCTATGTTATCAGACTTTAGGTTATCATATCATATGTTATCAGACTTTAGGTTATCATATCCTATGTTATCAGACTTTAGGTTATCATATCCTATGTTATCAGACTTTAGGTTATCATATCCTATGTTATCAGACTTTAGGTTATCATATCCTATGTTATCAGACTTTAGGTTATCATATCCTATGTTATCAGACTTTAGGTTATCATATCCTATGTTATCAGACTTTAGGTTATCATATCCTATGTTATCAGACTTTAGGTTATCATATCCTATGTTATCAGACTTTAGGTTATCATATCCTATGTTATCAGACTTTATGTTATCATATCCTATGTTATCAGACTTTAGGTTATCATATCCTATGTTATCAGACTTTAGGTTATCATATCCTATGGTTCATTGTAAATCTGATCGACCTTTGTGTTTTACGTAGGTGCTAACCATAAAACACCTGAGAATGGACGTAGTCTACTTAGATCCAGAGAACGAAAATGCATTATGTCACCGTTTTATTTGTGCCAATGATCCGACACACCAGACTTCAGCCTTGGTAACTAATTCATGTTTTTACCACTTCCACTGAACGGTGGACATCTGTAACAAGATCGTTGAAAGTATGCCAGCCGTACGAGAGAACTGATTCTCGTACTTACACGCTTGTCATCATGCTCAGAGTTAACCACGGTTAGGCATGCTTGACATATTTGCTGCTATTTGTATCGATATCATTGTTGGCAAAGAAAGTTGGCGAAGGATATATTTTTTTATATTAAAAAAAAAATTAAATAATAATTGCAAAAGAATACGCAATTAGTAATGCAGACACATACTCAGATCTATCAAGCGTGTATTCAAATAATGTTATTTATGCGGCTCTGAAACTTGGACACTATACTCCAGAGATGAGAGAAAACTAAATATATTTCACCTTCGCATTCTTGACCAAATAATGAACATCATGTGGTAGGACAAAATCACAGAGGTGCTACAAAGGGTAAAATTACAACCAATAATGAAAAATCTGGCAGTAGATGACTAAGATGATTCTATCATGTGCGAAGAATGAGCAACCATGTTCCACAGTAGATACCAACCACATTCCACAGTAGATACCAACCACATTCCACAGTAGATACCAACCACATTCCAGCAACCATATTCCACAGTAGATACCAACCACATTCCACAGTAGATACCAACCACATTCCAGCAACCATATTCCACAGTAGATACCAACCACATTCCACAGTAGATACCAACCATATTCCACAGTAGATACCAACCACATTCCACAGTAGATACCAACCACATTCCACAGTAGATACCAACCACATTCCACAGTAGATACCAACCACATTCCACAGTAGATACCAACCACATTCCACAGTAGATACCAACCATATTCCACAGTAGATACCAACCACATTCCACAGTAGATACCAACCACATTCCACAGTAGATACCAACCATATTCCACAGTAGATACCAACCACATTCCACAGTAGATACCAACCACATTCCAGCAACCATATTCCACAGTAGATACCAACCACATTCCACAGTAGATACCAACCACATTCCAGCAACCATATTCCACAGTAGATACCAACCACATTCCACAGTAGATACCAACCACATTCCACAGTAGATACCAACCATATTCCACAGTAGATACCAACCACATTCCACAGTAGATACCAACCACATTCCACAGTAGATACCAACCACATTCCACAGTAGATACCAACCACATTCCACAGTAGATACCAACCACATTCCACAGTAGATACCAACCATATTCCACAGTAGATACCAACCACATTCCACAGTAGATACCAACCACATTCCACAGTAGATACCAACCACATTCCACAGTAGATACCAACCACATTCCACAGTAGATACCAACCACATTCCACAGTAGATACCAACCACATTCCACAGTAGATACCAACCACATTCCACAGTAGATACCAACCACATTCCACAGTAGATACCAACCATATTCCACAGTAGATACCAACCATATTCCACAGTAGATACCAACCACATTCCACAGTAGATACCAACCATATTCCACAGTAGATACCAACCACATTCCACAGTAGATACCAACCACATTCCACAGTAGATACCAACCACATTCCACAGTAGATACCAACCACATTCCACAGTAGATACCAACCACACTCCACAGTAGATACCAACCACATTCCACAGTAGATACCAACCACATTCCACAGTAGATACCAACCACATTCCACAGTAGATACCAACCATATTCCACAGTAGATACCAACCATATTCCACAGTAGATACTGCATGGTGAACTTTCATAAGGAAAAATACCTGGAAACAAATGATTCAGTGAGAGACTTTCCTATTGACCACAGTAGATACTGCTTGGTGAACTTTCATAAGGAAAAATACCTGGAAACAAATGATTCAGTGATAGACTTTTCTATTGACCACAGTAGATACTGCTTGGTGAACTTTCATAAGGAAAAATACCTGGAAACAAATGATTCAGTGAGAGACTTTCCTATTGACCACAGTAGATACTGCTTGGTGAACTTTCATAAGGAAAAAGACCTGGAAACAAATGATTCAGTGAGAGACTTTTCTATTGACCACAGTAGATACTGCTTGGTGAACTTTCATAAGGAAAAAGACCTGGAAACAAATGATTCAGTGATAGACTTTCCTATTGACCACAGTAGATACTGCTTGGTGAACTTTCATAAGGAAAAAGACCTGGAAACAAATGATTCAGTGAGAGACTTTTCTATTGACCACAGTAGATGAGAAAATGCTCCGAAGACCGAGGTGCATGAAGCTGGCATTTCACACTGGTGCTGATACATGTAAAACAAATATTACTGTATATACATGTTCCTTCAGCACTGTATACGGTACATAGGAAAGACACCAAAGCTTCCTAGTTCGAGAGATGTGGTGCTACTGTGTGTAATTCCTTAATGGTGTTGTGGTCTATAGTCTTAATTAACCTTTTTGATGGTTGCCCTGTTAAGAGTCTATGATTATTGCAAATATATGAATGGATAAATGTATGTTCAATGTCATTAGGAAAAACTATCTACCCGGTATGTTCCTTCAGCGCCAAACACAGGGCAGAAACTAGAGCTTTACAGTTCAAGCGATGTGATGCTACTGTGTGGAATTCTTGTATGTTGTTGAGAGCCATAGTCATGCCCTCTTTAATAGTTGGTCTATGAAGAATTTATCTTGGTCTTTTTCTTTTGCTATCTTATAGGCCCACTTATTTTAATGCTTGTAATGGCAGTCAGTTTTCATTCATGTGTATGGCGACAGGAATAGGTTAACTGTATTTGACAGCATTAAGATGTCTGCAGAAGCAGCCACTTCAATGGTGATGACCATCGTGATGCCCTTGATATTCAGGTCACGGCCCTCAGATCCCGCACCACTGGTGATAGATCTAGGTACACCCTTTAAAATCGGTTTATTTTTCAGTTTGGTACCTTCAAGCCTTTTTGACTCAATTCCAACCATTCATTTGTTTAGTTTTTGGTTGGTATTTTATTCATGTTGTTCAATCATCTCCCTGTTTCGTTCTCACGAAATAGTTGCAGTTTTTTTAATATTTCCTGTCCATGCCACCTCTGACCCAGTCTCATTCCTTCGGGTCATCTTCCTAAGTTATATGGTTGATTGTTGGTTGCTGATCCAGCAATCCATGGGCTCATGCCCTTTGACCTAATGCCATTAAATGGCATTATATTGCTGGGTAGTCTGTGGATTTTCGGCCCACCCAAGGCCAGAGCCAGATAATAACTATCACACCTCCAGGAAGGTAGGTTTCAACCTATGTTCAAGTCAAAAGGATTGTCACGTCCTGAGTCACTGTGCCTCTATGATGGGCCTCAGCCATAGGAAAAAACAGTGCTGTCAGTTTCCTCCTCCCCAGTGCTGCACAGTACATCTCTGGCTCCCTGCCAACCACAGAAGGTGCATACATATATTCAAGCAAGCATGAAACACATTTCAACAACAAAATAAAAGCATAATTGTATAGATGACGTGCCATGAAGCCTCTATAAGAAGATAACCTCAATAAAACGGCATGTCATCCACTAAGGTTTTCTGTTGCATGGGTGGTTTGTCTAGTGTACCATTGGTGAAATCCACAGATGCAACCACATGCGTTCCTAAGTTATATGAACGTCGTTGTTTTTTAATGTAGACCTATGTGTGTATGTTTTCTTAATTAATACATTTTGGTCGAAACGTTGATTATGCCTTTGTTTCCACTGTGTGCTGATATTCGTATTGTTTCATACTAGCAACCGATAGTAATGGCCTGATTTCTTAATTAGAAGAAATGGCCTCAAGAAAAACTAGAAAATCCGTGTTCTATATAAGTATTATTCTTATACAGTTTTATAGTAGTATTACTTTATACTGGCTCAGAGACATGGACAATGAACAAGCAACTAGAAGACAGAATTAATGCCTTTGAAATATGGATATATGCCTATATCCATCGTCTACCAAAACAACTTTTATGGAGAACTTCAGACTGGCTCCCGCAAGGCAGGAGGACAGAATAAGCTTTTTAAAGACACTTTATACATCGCTGACTCACTTCAAAATAGACACAAACACATGGGAGAATCTTTCTTGCACAAGACAGATCCGACTTGCGTGCGTGCCACAAACACCAACACAAGATGACTATCATATTATGAACAGATCAGAACAAGTTATAATTCTACGTCTCAGAACAGGACACAACCGACTCCGCAGTCACATGTATACAAAGTTCAAGATTGGCAACACGGCCATGTATACATGTGGACAGGCAGCACAGAGTGCCAAACATATACTTCAAGAGTGTTCTGAGCATGAAACGCCGAGGCAGACATATTGGCCAGAGGAAACAACACTGGAATCAAAACTCTATGGGACACTGTAGGAACTACAAAAGACAGTGAGTTTTATTAAGGAGACAGAATTACAGATATAGACATGTTTCAAGAGAACGAAAGAAGAAGAAGAATCATCCCAATTGAGCTGAATGGTCATCGTCAACTTCGATGGACGAAGACGATAAGCCTAGGCCTATACAAAAATGGGGAGAACATCATGGAAAGAGAAAACAAAGAGGTTCTAGCAACACTTTATATGGAAAAAGGAAATGAAAATGAAACAAATAAAGTATTTTGGATATATTAAAAGACGTGAAATCTTGTTCATGACCTTGCTTGAGGGTAGAATCGATGGGATTCAAGCAAGAGGTAGGCAGAGATGAAAACAAGTGGGAGAGAAACATCACGAGATGGACAGGCTACAGTCGAGCAGAATGCACTACCAAAGCAAGAGACAGGAGATGTTAGAGGTCCGTTACAGCCAACTTTTGTTGCGGAGACGGCATTTGCTGATGATGACTGCACATCATAAAATACGAAAACGTCATACCAAATCTGCTAAACGATGCACGATTATTCTTGAACGGAACCCAACTACTACTTCACATAAATATATTTCGTGTTTGCATATTTTATTTTGACATCAAAATTTTTGAAACATTTGTTTTGCTTCACACAAAAATGCTTAATCTTCCACGTCATTAGTTCACATTAATTTGTTTTATTGACACACATTCTGTATGATGCATTATCAGTTTGGCATTCCTAGAAACGCTAGTTTATTGAATTCACAGTATGCCATAGTGTGCCATAGGCATATGTCATATGACTAGATTGTAAAATGAGGTAAGAAGACACTGCCGTCAAAAACGTTATGTTCAAATAGAGAATTTTCTAACGTGCTTCCAATACAGAAACATCCATAGTTAGTTAGTTAATTAGTTAATCGTTGGATCATCGTCACAGCACTCCGGACAAGTTCATATGTGCTCAGATCTCTCCTTGAGTGTAACCGCCATTACACGTTGACTGACCATCATTCTTTCTTGCCCTCGAAATCGCCCCTTTCTAGCGACACCACATTTAAAACCAACATCCCTTATTCTAGTCATGGAACAAGAGTCATCGTCACTTATTCAGTCATTTGTTCGTTCGTTTTCCCGCAAGGCCTTCAAAATGTCTGTCCGATCCATCGCTCCACCAACAACCGTAGTAACATCATGTGCGGCCAACCTATCTGCTCTCTCATTACCCCAGATTCCTCTGCATGTCCCGGCACAAAAATGAAAGCCACTTTACACACACACATGAATTCTTCACTGCATTCAGCAATTGTTCCCGAATGTATCCCGCCTGCATTTTCACAAACATGCTCATCGAGTCACTGAGTATACAGGCATGCTCGCAGATAGTCTGCGAGGATACCCGTTTCAAGGCTTTGGCTACCGCCAAAATCTCCATTGTCATGCTGCTTGTCGTCCGAGCGAATGCACCACTTTCCTCTCTGGTGATCTCTCCCCCTCCCCCCCCCCCCTGTTTGAGCAGTGAAGGCCCAGGTACTCCTGATGTGTCTCTCAACCGACCCATCTGTATATATAATCATATCACCTTCCCTGACATTCTCACCAATCAGAGCGAGTACCTCCGACTCTACCACTATCTGACACCATTTACTGGATTCTCTATTGAGTGTTATTATTACTTTGAAGGCTGTCGGGCAATCTAAGGGCACCCGACTCCATCCCGCACAAGAAACATCTGTGATTGTTTCAATGATAGTGCGCTGATAGTCGCTTTTAGTAGGTATACAAGGTTGAAGCATACACTTTTAGATACGTCTACAGTTAAGGGGCCAGGCAGGGTGGGGGGGGGGGGGGGTTATGCCGTTAACATATACATTTAGCTGTTCTGTTGCTATGCATAGGCCTATTTTCTATTTTTGATGTGTTTAATTTCACATTGTATTGCTCGCTCGCTGCCTGTACTGAATATGTGTGTGTGTGTGCGTGCGTGCGCGTGTGCGCGTGTGTGTGTGCCTTCAATTTTATTTATTAGACCTTGATCATCTGCTAAGATTAGATCGTGCATATTTATAAATAACCAAAATATCGGAGGATGTCCGACAAAATGGAACGTACCAGAGTAACCAAACAAACAAATGACAAATTCTGAATAAAGTAAAAAGGTTACTGTGAATACCTAACTATCGAGTGTAAAACATAAATAAATAACAATTAAAAAAATGACCAGGACAATTATCTACGTATCGGTCCAATCGGGACCTTTTTCAAGAAACAAATAACGGTGAAGAAAACACAACCATAAAAATATTCACATATATTTGACTGGGCAATGTTTTTTGGTAAGGAAAACAATGTCCAAGTCATCTTAGTTTTTGATATTTTTATGGTTGTGTTTTCTTGATCTAGGAAAAATGTGGGTAACCCCTCTTTTTAAAAAATCGACCCCCCCCCCCCCATATATGCATGCCCCTATATAGGGACATATACTGGCAACCTTTAGGAGCACATCCGCATATTTTTACACGAATCACTGCACATATTTAATGAAAATAACTGAAACTATTTCCCCCCCCCCCCACATTTATGAACCATTTGCTGAATTAAATCTGCAGTATTTTAAAAATAAAATTTTGGTCGCTGAATAGGCCTATTTTGTTGGGCCCAAGTCATTCTTTTGGTTATGTTATAGAAAGGGTAGGAAACATCACCCATCGCATAGACGGAAAATTGTTCAACCTTCGTCGGCTTCGGGCAAAAACCAAAGTAAAATCACACACAATCAGGGATCTCCTATTTGCTGATGACTGTGCCCAAAATGCAGACTCTGAGGCTGATCTAAAATGTATTATAGACTGATTCTCTAAAGCCTGTACCAACTTTGGGCTTACCATTAACACAGAGAAAACAGAAGTCATGTTACAACCAGCACTTAGCAAAAGCTATCTCGAGCCCTGCATAAAGGTAAATGGTGTAACACTGAAAGTTGTGAATATATTCACATATCTAGGCAGTACGTTATCACAAAATGCCAACGTTGATGATGAAGTGTATACAAGGATCGCCAAAGCAAGCAGTACTTTCGGCAGATTGTACACAAATGTTTAGCGTAGAAATGGCATTAACCTACAGACTAAGCTGAAAGTTTACAGAGCAGTGGTACTTCCAGTGCTGTTATACGCTAGTGAAACATGGACTGTGTATAGACGTCATGTGAAAAATCTCAATCATTTTCATACAAATTGTCTCAGAAAAGTTATGAACATCAGATGGCAAGACAAGATTCCAGATACCACTGTCCTTGATAGAGCTGGTATCACAAGCATTGACACGATCCTGATGCAGACACAGATTCGTTGGGCAGGTCATTTGGTGCGTATGCCAGACCATCGTCTGCCAAAGATACTTCTCTATGGTGAGCTAGAGAAAGGGATACGATCTCAAGGTGGCCAAAGGAAGCGCTACAAGGACTCGTTAAAGAACTCACTGAAAGCCTTTGAAATAGACCACGATACATGGGAAGAACTTGCACAAAATAGATCTACATGGCGTTCTAAAATAAAAAGAGCGCATCATCTTGTGAAAAGAAGAGAAATGCAGCAGCTCAACAGCGGAGAGCAGCCAGAAAGTCACGGATAGACCAAGATCCGTCTACAGTCGTCATTCCATGTCCGAACTGTTCAAGGATATTTACAGCTCGAATAGGGCTCATTAGCCATCTACGAACTCATAATCAAGGACATAACTAAAATTGAATTTTCTAAAGTGGATATAACAAATGGTCATCATCATCATGTGATGAACGAACAACAACAACACAACAACAGAAAGGGTAGTGTGTATCTATATAGTGTTATAGTAAGGGGGTGTATGGGGTGTCAGGGAGGGGTAGTATCTCTGATGCTCAGACTGTCATCATACTTCTTTAGAGTAGTTCTCATATCTTTGGTTCCCACCTGACGCTCAGCTCTCACCTGTGGCTCCCTGTAGTTGCCAGCATGAGGCAGCGGCCACATCCCGGTATTAGCTTTGATAGCCGGTCTAACCAGGTGAGGGGACCGAGAGGTTCGGAGGTAAACACAGGGCATGTTTGTCCAATCATGCGAAGCCTGGTTATGGTGGACAGCGCGGATGAAACATTTGATGTTCAACGGACTTGACAGCACTTGCCAGCAGAGCGTTGTGGAACGCAAATGGCTGTGCGAAACACATAAAACACTCTGATCATGAAGACAGAGTGTGATCGACGAACGGCACAACAAATCTTCCACACTGTAAACAAAAATCATTGCTAGTCATTATTCAACTCATCAACCGTCATCGTCAACTCACACAGCAAGTCCCGAGGCGAACCAGAAAGTGTAAAATACTCAAACTGCAGTCACGTCCCTGTACACAAGCGGATCAGAGCAAAGGATCGCTTCCTGTTTAAACTCATTGCAGAAATGAGATTCCTCACCCTCTGATTGACTGAGTAGCCCTATTCAGGATAGATCTTCTCACCCCCCCCCCATAGCATCGGGAGGGGCTAGAAAAGGTGCCTTAAAAATAGCCTGTCAAACTAACCTGGCCAACATACCACGGTTGGCGGGTGCCTAACCACTGCGGTAGAAATACAAATACGATAACGAAACCTCTATTAGTGAGAACGTAGAATATCCGCAAACTCACAGATGCAACATTTGCAAACAGACCTGAAAGAAGAACAGTGTTAATTGCAAAGGAATTGACAAGATACAAGCTTGACATTGTAGCACTGAGCGAAACGATTTTACCGGAGGAAGGCTAGCTTACAGAAACGAGATTACCGGAGGAAGGCTAGCTTACAGAAAGAGGAGGAGGGTAAACATTTTTTTGAATTGGCCGCAAAAGCTCAGAGCGACGGGAACCAGGAGTTGTATTTGCAGTGAGAGCCGATTTTGTACAAAGGCCCCCAAATCTTCCCCAGGACTGTCTCATGACACTACACATAAAGGTGGGAAAGAAGAAGTTTATAACTTTAGTTAGCGCATATGCTCCAACAATGACAAACCAAGATGATGAAAAAGACATATTCTGTGAGGAACTTTATGCAGTGATATCATCTACGCCCAAATCAGACACGCTTATAGTTCTGGGCGATTTCAATGCAAGAGTTGGAAATGATCATCAGTCCTGGGATGGAGTCCTAGGAAAGCATGGGATCGGTAAATGCAACAGCAATGAGCTACGCCTCTTGAGACTGTTCCACTCATGGTCTCACCACCTCCAACTCAGTCTATCGAATGTCTACACACAAGAAGACAACATGGATGCATCCACACTCTAAACAGTGGCACCTGGTAGACTATGTCATCACCAGGTGGAGTGATATGAGAGACCTACGTATAACTAAAGCTATGTGTGGTCAGAATGCTGGACTGACCACAGACTGATAGTGTCCAAATTCAACTTTCACACCATGCGACATATGTGTCCACAAGGATAAACAGTAATGAAACGCATGGATACTGGAAAATTTAAAAAAAAACACACAGCAACGAGCCTCTCCCAAGACATGGATGCAAAACTAAAAGATTTGAACATGAAAGATGTTAATATTGAGGATGGATGGGCATACATCTCAAACATCATTTATGAAGCTAAGGAACATTTAGGTGATCATGAAAATTAAAGAACACGAAGATGCACAAAAACCAAGACTGGCTCGATGACAATGACATAGAAAAATTATCACTCGGCTAGAGGAAAAGAACAGTGCCTTCAGAAATCTTCAAGGGGATACCAAATTATTGAAACAAATGACGGGAATCATGGACAATTACAAATAAGTTGATGATCAAAATTACATCATTGAAAACAAAATATTACATAAGAATCACCAGAATATCATGAACCAAAAAGACCACAAATAGCAACATTCTGAGATAATTGAAAGTAAAAGAAAGCTGGCTAAACAAGAAGGTTATAGGCCTATCTAGAAAATTATAATATTTTGGCCATGTGAAACGAAATGACAGCATAAGAAACCATAATAGAGGGGATGATGCCAAGGCAACGAAATAGAGGTAGGCCTTGAAGAAGATGGACACAGGATATCAAGGAACACATAAATATGACAATCACAGAAGCAGGGAGGTTAGCTCAAGATCAGCTGGAGTTTCAAAAGGCGGCAAAACTATGGTTTAAATCTTCACTGTGCTATAAATAGCACACTGTATACAATCTTAACTAAGGAACATCATGGATTTCCTGTCCAGTTACTACAGAATAAATATTCACTTTTATAACTAATTTATTTTTAAATTTATAACTGATTATAACCCTAGTTCCTAACCCTAATCCAAATACTAATTCCAAATTAATATGCCTTTTCAATTAATATACCTTAATTTTAAATACAAATTCTACTAATCACACTGCAAAGGTTAGGTAATACTTCAAAACTATAACAAAGGTCATAGTGAAGACTTAAACCGTAGTTGTGCCTGAAAGGCTATTATGACGACTACATCCTGTTCAGGATATGTTACCTGATGATGATAATGCCACCACCACAATAACTTGTAAATGGTAATGCAAAACCTGAAGGGGCAAATACAAAATAAAACAAATGGAAAAACTGATATCTCAATCTAGGAATGGAAGGTATTAAGACCAAAGGGTCATAAGGTAGCAAATAGGTAGGTATACCAATTTTCAAGCGCATATTGAGTCATGAATTTTGAAGAGCACGATTTTCTGCCTGAAACAAAGGATGCAAACAACAAATTCTTACTTAAAATAAGAAAAAGCTTTGACCCACTATGTAAATAGAACTTCACTGTATACAATATATGAATTTGCTAGCCTACTTTCATACATTTATCACAACTATTTTTTTTCCCCAACCACAAACAAACATGGCCACCACCAGAAAATGGAAACAACCAGAACTTGTGTATTAAAGTTGGGCCTGGCATTGCTTGCTATTGGAGGCTCATTCTGGTTTTATATTCGATTCCGAAGGACTCTTTTCTTGAAGTCAGTTAAGGTAGGTAGTCAAGCATTGTACTAAAACTCAGTGGTTCTTTATAATTTAGATAACATGAACCACTTAGAAATACAATTTTTGCCATGGACCCCAAAATATCCCAAATATGAAAATATTCAGGAATTAATTATTTGTGTTATAAGCTAAAGTCTTTAAAATAGCACCATGATAAATTGAAAACTCCTCTACCCCTGATGCTGAAAAGCAACAAATGGTTTAGCGAATAGATAGATAGATAGATACATTGGTTCAAGAAGATTATAGATACTAGATCTACATTTTATTGCTTTGAAGTATGGGTCAAGTCTGCAAGTTTTTCTTGTATACCTTCGAAATGTTTAACAAGTTCACCTTTTCTACTCTGACATAAATCCAACTGACATCACTCTAACTGACATCAATCTAACTGACATCAATCCAAATGACATCAATCCAAATGACATTGCTCCAACAGATATCTACTTCATTGACAGAAAATATGCTTGAAGGATCTCAAAGTGTTTTTCTTCTTCATTAATTCTCAAACTCCTACACATTATCAGGATGTAATCTGGAGAATAAAATGCATTGTCATGGTTTACAGCTTAGCTGTGATCTCTGCACTGTTCAGTTTAAAGACAAGCATCAAATTGCAAATGAACAGAGAAAACGTGCAGCCTCAAAGGACAGAAGGACAAAAAAACCACTCAGATGGCCAATGATAAACCCGAATTTGACTTTCCAGACATTTCTGTACACACAAGAGAAATGCAAAAGCACAAGAGTGTGACACAGCTGTCATAATCACCTGTGACTGACAATTATTATTAGAACCAAAAAGTTGATGTTTATTATTAGCACCAAAAATTTGATGTTTATTATTAGCACCAACAAAATTAATGTATATTATTAGCACCAAAAAAATTGATGTATATTATTAGCACCAACAAATTAATGTTTATTATTAGCACTAAATAATTGATTTTATTATTAGCACCAAAATTCATTTTGTTATCCCTTTTTTGCCTTGCAGCATCAGGGGGTATAGTTCTCAGGAGACAGTCTTTTTTGTGTGCTTTATAGATGCTTGTTCTCATGGCTTTCTTTTACTTCTGTAATCCATCTCTTGTATGATTGGCGATTGACTCTGTATACATTTTGTCAACAGAGCATTATTTTTTGGGGGAAATGTTATTTTACATGAATATGATGAATTTACTGAAAATGCAAATATGATATCCCTAAAACCAAATGCAAGTCTGCCTGTACAGAGCTAGTTTCTGAAGGGGGGGGGGGCAAAGAATAGCAACACTGTTTATCTTCCATACATGTTGTAAGATACGACAAAAGGAGTTATGTGGTGAAGTTGGCTGTCCCATCCCATATACGGTCGTGGCACAGAAGCAATGCTGAAGTTAAGATATACTTTACATGGGGACGTTGTCCTTTGGTTGAAAGGTGACTGCCTCTCTAAAGGAGAGGTAAACTCATCGCCTACCTACCTACCTACCGATGCTGAAGTTGAATAAAGTATTATAATGCAGCAAATTGGATTAGAAGTAGGACAGTACAGATAGCACCCACTCGCCACTTGCCTTCAATTTCATTTATTAGACCTTGATCATCTGCTAAGATTAGATCGTGCATATTTATAAATAACCAAAATATCGGAGGATGTCCGACAAAATGGAACGTACCAGAGTAACCAAACAAACAAATGACAAATTCTGAATAAAGTAAAAAGGTTACTGTGAATACCTAACTATCGAGTGTAAAACATAAATAAATAACAATTAAAAAAATGACCAGGACAATTATCTACGTATCGGTCCAATCGGGACCTTTTTCAAGAAACAAATAACGGTGAAGAAAACACAACCATAAAAATATTCACATATATTTGACTGGGCAATGTTTTTTGGTAAGGAAAACAATGTCCAAGTCATCTTAGTTTTTGATATTTTTATGGTTGTGTTTTCTTGATCTAGGAAAAATGTGGGTAACCCCTCTTTTTAAAAAATCGACCCCCCCCCCCCCCCCCATATATGCATGCCCCTATATAGGGACATATACTGGCAACCTTTAGGAGCACATCCGCATATTTTTACACGAATCACTGCACATATTTAATGAAAATAACTGAAACTATTTCCCCCCCCCCCCCCACATTTATGAACCATTTGCTGAATTAAATCTGCAGTATTTTAAAAATAAAATTTTGGTCGCTGAATAGGCCTATTTTGTTGGGCCCAAGTCATTCTTTTGGTTATGTTATAGAAAGGGTAGGAAACATCATGTTACTTCTCAACTTGAAGTCAGCACATTTTATGTATTCAACGACATTGCATCCCAAAGGATGATATTTTAATATGTACATGTTATTGTTCGAAGGTGGAAAACATATAGACTCAAATTGAAAGGCGAGTGGGTGCCATCTGAGTCAACATGGCTCAAATTCTGCTTGCTGCATTATAATTTTTCTTTAAAAATAAATCCTCGATGCTTCTATATTATACTATTCATTTACTGAAGTTGAATGTGTTGGGTCAAAAGGTAGTAATATCTCATCAAAGCTGTAAACCATGACACAACACATTTCATTCTTCAGAGTACATACTGCTAATTATCTACAGGAGTTTGGGAACAAACACAGAAGAAGAAATGCAAATCAAAATGTGACCAAAATTTTCATGTTACTTGTTCATTATTCCTAGGTCGGTTATGTTTCTAAAATCATCTGCTACCCTGTGACATCATGCACAGGCATCACTGAAGACAGTGCCTACTGCACAAAGT
Source organism: Meghimatium bilineatum (assembly GCA_034231615.1). NCBI lineage: Eukaryota > Metazoa > Mollusca > Gastropoda > Stylommatophora > Philomycidae > Meghimatium > Meghimatium bilineatum. Next base: position 6,263,423 of record CM067321.1, read on the forward strand.
TTGGGTTGGATATGCTGAACTTCAAGGACAGAGAATATATTGTAGGACAGACAGACAGTAAGTATTTTCTGCAGTCTGTGCTCTCCTGTCTGAGATTTAAATTATTCCTTGTGTGATCCTAAAATAAAACCAGACTTTGAGGATGTGTGTACATGGTTTTCCATAGTGCAAAGTGTTGTCATGCTTAGTGGTGTGAATACATATAAAAAGGTATAGGTACTCTTAATATGTACATGACATTATTTTATATCAGTTCTGCTACTAGTTGTAAACAATTTGATGGCTCGTTACTTTATATCTGCAGTGTTAAAATGATTAGTTTTGTTTCATTCCTCAACTTATTAAATATAATTTTTTATATTTCTTCTATTGACAGTGTTGTGAGTGTTAGTTTCGTTTAATGCCTCAATTCATTACAATTTTTAACAAACCTGCAGTTCTTGAATATTTTCGTTGTACAATTTGTATTCTACACAATACAACATAAACATATTATGTCATATATGTTTTACCAACAGCTTATTCTACAGAAACCTGTGTAGACACCTTTGCAAAATTTGGCTTCATTTCAGAATCACATACCCATATTTTCTATGGTTCATTTATCTGGCTCACATGTTTAGGTAGAGTGTGTTTAGAATGAATCTTTCACTGAAAATATGTATATACATATATTAAAGGAGTCCATAAAATGTTTTCTAATCTATTGACTGAAGAGTTCCAAAGCAATATAGACTCTCTGCGGTTGAAATAATTTTTTGACTTTGGTTATCTATTTCATACTAGTCAATAGAATATATTCCATATAATTTAATGTGCTGTACTGTGGCTTGAAGCTTAGGCTTTTGTCCAGGCACATCTGTTTGTCTATCTTCAAATCACCAACCATAGATTTGCTTGAATCCTGTGTAGAAAATATGTGGTTTAGAAAAGGGACACCTGAGATTATTACACTTTAGAGAATAGAGAAGAAAATACTAGATCCTAGGACAGATGGCACATATTTTCAAGAACAAAAATGTAAACATAGACACTAAAGTTACATTATACAAGACTATTATTATTCCATCACTGTGCTACCAGTGCCAAACCTGGACAATGATGGCACAAGACAAAAGAAAAATAGTGACAGCAGAAATAAGATGTCTACGAAGAATACTCGGAGTGTCCTTAAGAAATAGAATTAGAAACAATAATATCAGACATAACCAAAACAATACCAGTATTGGAACACATCAAAAGACAACAGATCAAGAGTTTTTCACACGCTTCCAGACTACAAACAGATAGCATGCCACAAATGGCCATGACACATAGACATAACGGCTATAAATCCAGAGGCAGACCGTGTAAAAGATGGATCACAGAAATCAAAGAAGCCACAGGAACAAGCTTACAAACAGCACACAAGAAGACCATCTCCAGAGAACTCTTCCACCCCTAGCACCGCAAGGCAAAAAGGCCACAGCTTATAGATAGATAGAAAGATAGATGGATGGATGGATAGAGATAGAGAGAGAGAGATAGATAGATAGATAGATGGATGGATGGATGGATGGATGGATGGATGGATGGATGGATAGAGCGAGAGAGAGAGAAGATAAATAAGGGAAGAACTGAGATTACTACACTATATAGAACACAATAATTGGTTGAGAGAGGGAAGAACTAAGATTACTACAGAAGAAAAATAAGTGGTTGAGTAAGGGAAGGACTGAGAATATTACACTCTAGAAAAAGAGATAAGTGGTTGAATAAAAGAAGAACTCAGATGACTGCTCTAGAGAAAAATATAATGGGTTGAGTAAGGGAAGAATTGAGATTACTACATTCTAGAGAAGATAACTGGTTGAGTAAGGGAAGAATTGAGATTACTACACTTTAAAGAGGATAATTGGTTGAGTAAGGGAAGAACTGAGATTACTACACCTGTGTGTTGCTGGGCCTGAAAGGGGAGCAAAGAATAGCAACACTGTTTACCTTCCATGCATGTCGTAAAAGGAGACGACTAAGGAGGTTATGAGATGGAGTTGGCTGCCCCATCCCATATAGGGTCTGTGATCCAAAGCCATGCTGAAGTCGGATGTGTCAGGCTGAAAGGTGCAGATATCACAGCAATGCTGTAAACCATGACACAACGCATTCCGTTCCCCGAACTACATCCTGCTAATCTGCAGGAGTTTGAGAACGAATGCAGAAGAAGAAGAAGAACTGAGATTACTCACTCTAGAGAAGATAATTGGTTGAGTAAGGGAAGAATTGAGATTACTCACTCTAGAGAAGATAATTGGTTGAGTAAGGGAAGAATTGAGATTACTACACTCTAGAGAAGATAATTGGTTGAGTAAGGGAAGAATTGAGATTACTACACTCTAGAGAAGATAATTGGTTGAGTAAGGGAAGAATTGAGATTACTACACTCTAGAGAAGATAATTGGTTGAGTAAGGGAAGAATTGAGAGTACTACACTAGAGAAGATAATTGGTTGAGTGAGGGAAGAATTGAGATTACTACACTCTAGAGTAAGAAGATAAGGGATCAAGTAAATAAAGTTACAAAATTATCCGTGTATGTAATACAATTTTTGGATTTTTAAAACAGATTTAAATGTGACTGTACAATACCTGTCACCAAAATTGCAAGATATTGAAGTGTTTATTGATGGACGCAATCTTCTTTTAAAATATCGAGATCAGCCAGAAATTAAGTAAGTAATCTATTATTAAAACTACAAGCCATTTCAAAATACACTCAGTCAAACTTCATCTAATTAATATCTGAATATTCTCGCAATTACACTTACTTATGCATGCTATATCTATACGTCTCCATAATTTATTATTCAAATTTCTATAATTATTGATGTTTCCTGATATCAGCCACTTTCTTTGATCTCTGTATGAACTATCATTATTTTATGTCAGCGAAATGTAATTTACAGTAATTTAACGATGAAGAGAGTTCTCAGTAAAGCATTCTCAACAGGAAATACATGATCAAACTTTAGAGCAGAAGCAGAGGTACTCATGCAGGCACTGCAATCTCTCGCTAGCACAAAACATTCAACACCAACCAACATAGTACTATTAACTGACTGCCAAAGCAACAAAAATGAAAGCACAATACACATAATTAAACTAGAACTGGAAAACATCAAAATTAGCGCAATCATCACTCTTCAATAGCTACCCGCCCATTGTGGTATCACGAAATGAGAGGGTTGACGCCCTGGAAAAATTGAACAATTCTGTTATCCTTTGCAACACAGTGAGGCGAAAATACTAATTTACAATAATTATATATCACAGTTGCAGAAATATAGATATTGATCAGAAACTAGACCTCATACACCAACTTCATAGGCAACAACAGACTGCCATCTTTTGACTTAGAACTCGCCACTGCAGACTCCAGAAGAAATAGTCAATGTAGACTCCAGAGCCACTTTTACCAGATCAGGGTTCCCCAAACACGATTGTACATGTGTTGACTGCAGACACAAGGGCCACCTATACCAGATCAGGGTTGCCCAAACATGATTATCCATGTGGTGACTGCAGACTCCAGGGCCACATGTACCAGATCAGGGTTGCCCACACACCCGATTGTCCATGTTGAACAGGCATACATACTCTTGAACACATACTCCAAGACTGTACAGATTACAAAAACTGGGACAAGACATGGTCACACTGGACTGAGGCAAAACTTTGGTATGACCACTCTTGACTTGGAGAAAACTGGAGGTTTTGTCTAGATGCCTGAAGATCTAGCAAGACAAAAAGAATCCTGAACACAGAAGAAAAATTAATTTAACTATTGAATAGTTTATGAGCCATAGAACATCAACAATTTTCATTAAATTTGTTCCAACAATGATAGCGTTAATAATAAGCCATGTGTTGCAACAATGACAGTGATAACAATAAGCCATGTGTTGCAACAATGACAGTGATAACAATAAGCCATGTGTTGCAACAATGACAATGATAACAATAAGCCATGTGTTGCAACAATGACAGTGATAACAATAAGCCATGTGTTGCAACAATGACAATGATAACAATAAGCCATGTGTTGCAACAATGACAATGATAACAATAAGCCATGTGTTGCAACAATGACAGTGATAACAATAAGCCATGTGTTGCAACAATGACAGTGATAACAATAAGCCATGTGTTGCAACAATGACAATGATAACAATAAGCCATGTGTTGCAACAATGACAATGATAACAATAAGCCATGTGTTGCAACAATGACAGTGATAACAATAAGCCATGTGTTGCAACAAGGACAATGATAACAATAAGCCATGTGTTGCAACAATGACAATGATAACAATAAGCCATGTGTTGCAACAATGACAATGATAACAATAAGCCATGTGTTGCAACAATGTCAGTGATAACAATAAGCCATGTGTTGCAACAATGTCAGTGATAACAATAAGCCATGTGTTGCAACAATGTCAGTGATAACAATAAGCCATGTGTTGCAACAATGTCAGTGATAACAATAAGCTATATGATGCAACAATGACAGTGATAATACTAAGGATAAAATAAAAATATGTTAATTTCACCAATCAGCTAATAATAAGTACAGTGGAATCCCTGTATAGCGCATTCTTTTATACCAAATTTCCCTATATAACAACAATTTTACAAATCCCAAATTATATTTATTCATTATTTTGTGTGTACTGTGTGTAGGGAATTTCAGCTATTACAAACATATGTTATCAGTTTGGATCAAGTTGTTATAATGGGATTCCACTGTATATGCTGTTTATTTTTACTTTAAAAATGTGTATCTAAGGACATTATAAATATTACGTCCTATAGGAAATTCATGAATTTAAGTTAAATTGGCTCTTTCCCTGAATGTGTGCCTGCCAAATTAATAATTTTCTTTCTATTATTTCCCTTCTCTAAGTTTATCAATTTGTTTATCTGTTTATTAATTTAAATATTAATTTATTTAGTACGGTTGTATGAGTGGTTAGGAGAGTTGTGTGGGTGACAACCACTGGAGTTAGCAAGGGGGCCAGCATGTGCTAATGTTAAGTAATAAATAAATACCCAGTGTCTGATACACATAGCCAAGGGAAATAATGAAAAGAAAATTAACCTGGTAGGTACACATTCAGGGAAAGAACCATCAAATATGTTCAGAGTTGCTGGTTTTTAAGCAACATTTTGAAATGAATTCGAATTTGAAATAACATCATTAATTATTACATCTTTGTCATTATCTTTGTTTATTCTTCTGCATTCAAAATGTCAACCTTGTTAGATCATCATTGTATTTCCTATATCTTTCTTACCCATGGTAACACTTGAATGTATCTAGTGCATTTATAAAAGAACAAAAAAAAGATGGGGCATAGTATATGCACAAATGCTAATAGTCTACATTTTTGTATCTTATACATTTGTTTTAAAACTTCTGCTGATTAGCAGAATGTTGTTCAGAGAATGCAATATGCTGTATCATAGTTTACAGCTTGGCTGCGATATCTCCAACTTTTAGCTTGATATACCCAACTTAACATGGCTTCTGAGTCACTTTGATTCTATATAAGATGGGATAATCGATCCTGATACAGTACTAAAATCTGCTTAGATGCCTCTTACAACATACATGACAGGTACAATTGCTTTTTTTCTTTCCTTTTTCCATTGACAGCACTCATACCTGTCAGCTTGTACAGATTATCTGTGCAGAATAGTCTCATATTTAATTGATATATGGTGGAATCCCTCTATAGTGCATCCTGTTATAACATATTTCCCTATATAACAACACTTTTCAAAATCCCCAATTATATTTATTATTTGTACTGTATATAGCTGATTTTTATTTATTACATAAATATTTTGTCAGATCGAACCAGGTTGTTATAATGGGATTCCACTGTATTGCATTGTGCTTTAGTCTTTGTCTGGCTCTGTGGTGGAGAGGTACAGATAACATCTTGGATTGTGAGACATGTTCAACAGCTGCAGACAACTATGCAACCAGACCCTTCAGAAAGCAATGAAAACCTACTGAGCATATTCATATTGCCTAGAAAATAACTATAGCCAAAAATGGTTGGTTAATTGCCCCATCCTGTATAAGACTTACGTAAAGCACAGGTTTATATATCGTCTCAATGGGACACCATAGACTATATCTAAAACTAGTGGGTAATGATGGGCAATGATGAGCACACAAGAAATCATAAAAATTACAATACACAAATCATTGTCATCATTGCCCATCATTGTGCTCATCATTGCCCATCATTACCCACTAGTTTTAGATATAGTCTATGGTGTCCCATTGAGACGATATATAAACCTGTGTTTTACGTAAGTCTAATTGTTGTTACGTTTCACGCAGTTACCTTGTATTGATTGCCATCCTGTATAGGATATGTTATCAAGTATTCTTTATACAGAGTTTTGGTAGAAACTATAGTATTCTTTATATAGAGTTTTGATAGAAACTATAGTATTCTTTATACAGTTTTGACAGAAACTATAGTATTCTTTATACAGAGTTTTGACAGAAACTATAGTATTCTTTATACAGTTTTGGTAGAAACTATAGTATTCTTTAAACAGAGTTTTGGTAGAAACTGTGGTCAAAATACAAAATGTATGTGTTATTTTGTACTTCTTCTGCATTTGTTCTCACATTCCTACATATCAGTGGGAGGTAGTCCAGAGAACGGAATGCATTATTGTTTACAACTTAGCTGTGATATCTGCTGCCCTTCCAGCTCGACACATCTGATTTCAGCATGGCTTCTAGATCACTTTAACCCAATATGGGATAGGACAAGAACTACACCCCACAACCTTCTAAGTCACCTCTTACTACATTCTTGGCAGTTAACAGTGTCACTATTCTTTACTCCCCTTTTGATTCCCAACAATATACTGGCATATTTTGTTCTGTAAAACAGGATGATTTTTCTAGAAGTTGACAGATAATTTCTAGTTTTCTAACTCTTGCAGTTTTCCTTAAACACTTTCTTCTGTTTTTTAATTTGCTTTTAGACTTACACAATGGTGACACTGAAAAGGTAGTAACCAACATCAGACTCCCAGCAGTGTTGTGAATTTTTTTTTTCATGAGAGGATACAGGGTATGGCTAAGATCATCTCCGTGTTTCATCATTTGTTGGGCAGGCCTGCAACAAGTTTTCGGCTGTCAAAAGGACTGCTACCACATATGCACACAAATGTGTTGTGTCAATCTTGTATTTGAGGTTTATCTGGTACACCATTTCCTCTAACTTGCCATGATCTATGAAGATGCTGTCTAAATATTATAATTCTATTGTTTGTTTTGCTAAAGTAAATATCTAATTGTTTCATGGGTAAGTTTTACTGTTAAATTTAGTCCAGATCTTGCTTAGTTTTAGTATGTCTCAATTCTACTTTTTAAATTGATATGTTTTGTTTGAGCTCCTATGTTTATTTCACCAAAATTGTTACAATTTTTAACAGGATTGTAACGGGTACCCGAAAAAAGAATCAAGCTCACACGTTAGAAAGTATTGGTATGGAAATTGATGTATTAGATTGCGGTAAGAGAAACATTTATTACCAAAACATAATTAACATCTAGTACACAGCCAACTAAAGGTACACTGCCTTCCAAGTGGTCACTCCTGTGGTCTGACCTCTTGCTGATCCGTTTCTATTGATCTGAATATACCGTAAGAATAAAATGGTTGACCACTTAATGAGAATGAATCCTTATTGGCCAGCAACAAGAGCATACAATATGAAAATGGAAACATCAAGATGCAAAGGAAGAACAAGAAGAAGGTGGATTGAAGGAGTTACAAACATTCTGAAACATCATAATACTACTGCATATCAAGTGACCAAATGCGCCATAGCCAGAAAACTGATTCAATCCTGTGATGCCTTACAGCAAAAGCAGAGAGAAGACAATAGAAAGATAGTATATTATGTGTTACTAGCCAATGAAGAGTTCAGATCAGCCTGTGTCAGACTGAGAGATCAATTGCCTTTTATCTCCATAGGCTATATCTGGAAATCAAATCACCAAAGTATCCGGGGTAACCTGACAACCTGAATAAATTGTTGCTGTACTACTACTACTACTACTAGTACTACTACTACTACTACTACTACTACTACTACTACTACTACTACTACTACTACTACTACTACTACTACTACTACTACTACTACTACTACTACTACTACTACTACTACTAATGCTACTTCGCTTTCTGGATCACAATTTTGGAGGAGTGAATATGTGTTTACAATTCTAACATGTTTACTAACCTGTAATCGATGTTGAAGTGTCCTTCCAGCAAGAAGAAACTTGTGCCAAACTATAGACCAGATAGTCCACTTTCTAAGTATTTTCACCGGTGCTATAGTTTGACCGGATAGTCCACTTTCTAAGTATTTTCACCGGTGCTATAGTTTGACCGGATAGTCCACTTTCTAAGTATTTTCACCGGTGCTATAGTTTGACCGGATAGTCCATTTTCTAAGTATTTTCACAGGTGCTATAGTGTGACCAGATAGTCCACTTTCTAAGTATTTTCACCGGTGCTATAGTTTGACCGGATAGTCCACTTTCTAAGTATTTTCACCGGTGCTATAGTTTGACCGGATAGTCCACTTTCTAAGTATTTTCACCGGTGCTATAGTTTGACCGGATAGTCCACTTTCTAAGTATTTTCACCGGTGCTATAGTTTGACCGGATAGTCCACTTTCTAAGTATTTTCACCGGTGCTATAGTTTGACCGGATAGTCCACTTTCTAAGTATTTTCACAGGTGCTATAGTTTGACTGGATAGTCCACTTGCTAAGTATTTTCACAGGATTTTCAACCATCCAATTCCATCCAATTTTCAACAAAACCCGCCTCCATGACTACATGTTTGCAAAGACATCATTGTCACTTTGAAATTTGTATTATTTACATGTTAGTAGTGTATCTAGTGCCTCTGTGGTGGTAACATTGTTTTTACTAATTTCATTGTTTTTCACTGTTTTGTATATTCTTGAGAAAGACCTAACAGTTCGAAATGTTGAAAATGTCTTTTGTATTGTCATTTGTATGTTTTTGTGTTTACATTTCATAACCCCTTATATTAGCGAGTCTGTCTTGTTCAAGTGAAACTTTGAAAAACCTGTGTTCTATGTAAGTACTATTGTTATTACTTTTCACTCAGTTTTACCTTATTTTGATTGCGACTACTACTACTATTGCTGCTACTACTACATGTAATATTATTGCTCATGTTACTACTACTACCATTGCTGCTGCTACTACTACTGTTGTTATAACTGCTAATAGTTAATGAGAGTGCCAATTATAACACTGATCTAGAGCTGACATAAAAACACAATAACAACACGATGTATTGCTGTTTCAACTGCAGGTAACAAGGTAGGAGTCTGGTTAAACGATCGTATGCAGGAGACAAACTTAAAACTGTATGACTGTAAATACAATTGGGCTATAGAATCCAAGCGGTTCAAGACTGTGGCATGCGTTCTAGCAATGGAGTCCTCGATGAAAGAAATTTCAGAAATAGTGAGTTTTTATGTGTGATCAAACGGTACATTTTGTCAGCATTAATAATGTTGGAGCTTGTCTTCTTCTTCTGCTGTGATCAGGTCCTTGGTCCTGATATACTACTAACATAATTTTGGTAATAATACATTTGTCTTCTTTATCAGACCTGTAGTTAGGACGAAATCTATAGCCATCAGCAAGGTCAGATTGAGCCTTCAGAATCATTATCTTTATGTTTCTTATTTTGTTACAGTCAAATCCTTATATTACAGTGGAGGAGGTTGGAGGTGGCGATGAAAAATGTATGAAATAACAGAAATTTGTTATATACATTGTCATTATCAATAATAAAGAATAAATATAGTTGGATTTTAAAAAGTGTTGATAAAGGATACACTTTAGAGGGTGTTCACTGTATTTGATGTGCTATATTAGAAATGTCAAACAGGATTGCATCCTGGCTACAACACTCTTCGGCATGGTGTTCTCTGCTATTCTAAATGATGCCTTCCGGAATAACAGTGTTGGATTTTGTTTTAGTTATCGAGCTGACGGAGGACTATGCAATCTTAGTAGATTGAAGGCCAAGACCAGAACTAAAACGGACATTGTTCGTGACCTCTTGTTCGCCGATGACTGTGCACTAAATGCTACCAGTCTGAAAGATATGCAGGACAGCATGGACTTCTTTTCTTTGTCCTGTGATGCGTTCAGTCTCACTATCAGCACAGCGAAGACATTAGTAATGTATCAACCAGTGCCAGGTGTCCCCTACACAGAACCAGTAATTATAGTAAAGGGACAGAAACTCAATACTGCCAATAAGTTTGTATATCTCAGAAGCACCCTATCGCAAACTGTGATAATTGATGAGGATGTTGCCCTGTGTATTGCTCACGCCAGTATGGAATTCGGTAGCCTTCGTGCCAATGTCTGGATCAGGCATGGTCTAAGTTTGACAACTAAGTTGGACGTGTATTGCGCAGTGGTTCTACCAACACTGCTTTATGTTAGGTCATCCTGGACTCTATGCGAGACACACTTGACAGTTTAACTCTTTCCACCTTCTGTGCCTAAGAAACCTCATGGGAGTACATTGGATTCAGTACAAGACATGGAATTCTTCAAAAGTCCCATATGCAAAGCATCCATGCCCTGCTGACTAGGTCCCAACTCCACTGGTCTGGCCACATCGTTTGTATGCCAGACAAGCACCTTCCAAAGAGATTATTCTATGGGGAGCTGTGCGATGGTAAACATTCAAGCGGAGGGCAGAAAAAGCACTTCAAGGATCACCTAAGAAACTCTCTCAAGCACTGCAGCATCTATCCAACCTCCTGGGAGACTACTGCCCTTGATCACTCAGCTTGGCACACCCATATCACTTCTGGCATCACTAAGTTTGAAAAAGAAAGTACACTGTGGGCAATTTGCAAGCATCGGAAGCGGAAGGACAAATCTGTAACTCTCCTACCTGGAACCCTCTGCATGCTCTACAATAGAACTTTCCTGTCATGAATCGGACTCATCGGGCATCTACGAACTTCCAAACCAAATTAGACAATCACAAATGTTTTGTTGTTTTTCTACTTGTTCATCACATTTATTGTTTTCATGCCATGCACATCTTCGCTTACGAAGGAGGAACATCATCATATAAGGATTTCACTGTATTGGATGAAGTATAGTAGGATTCCACAGTACTGGTAATTAGTATTTTTTATTTACAGATTACAGCCAATATAGATTCTATCAATAGATTACAGCCAATATAGATTCTATCAATAGATTACAGCCAATATAGATTCTATCAATAGATTACAGCCAATATAGATGCTATCAATAGATTACAGCCAATATAGATGCTATCAATAGATTATAGCCAATATAGATTCTATCAATAGATTACAGCCAATATAGATTCTATCAATAGACTGCATCAAATATTGTACAATATATCACTAAGCCTGAACAGTTCTACTGGAAACAATGAAATGAGGCTTGGAAACAAGATAACAATGACTTTATGTAATTGTTAATCTTTCTGAATTTAATACTGCTTCTAAACTTCATTGAAAGTCAAGATTTTAAAAATATTACTGAATGTAGTTTTGGTTATATTTAGTGATTCAAAGTTCTGCAGCAGTTGAACATTAAGTAAATATTGTATATTGTCTTTTCCCAGGTGAATGATTGTTGATCGCATTCACACTTGCTGTTAAGCATAGGGGTGGGAGTTTAAGCTGTCGTTCCAAGGCCAGATGTGTCGCCGTGGTTGCATTTAGTCCATGTTTGTTCAAGGCTATCTTGATGTTTTCTATCCACCGTTTTCTTGGTCTACTTTTGGCTTTACGCCCGGATATTCTTGTATTATATGCTCTTATTGGTATTTGTGTTATGCAAGTAAATATAGGAAAACAATTATAACAATTGTTAAATAGCAGTTTTACGTGGAATAATACACGGAATCAACATCTCGACTAAAACGGTTTTTATTAAGAAAGGAATGATTCCTGATATGCAGGCTCATAGATATGGAGAAGTTTGTGGTGTTCAAACAATCTCCCATATCTGAACATGACTTTTAGTATTAGGAACTTAATCAAAAGGTTGGCAAAAACCCCTCTCTTAATTATTTTTTCATAAAATGGTCTTCAAAGTTCTCGTAAAATAGTGAAATTTAAACACGAAAATGAACTAATTATCTATTTTTTGGGTAAAAGCCCCTCCATAAGGTAATTATATCTATGGCCCAGCTGACTGACTTGTCAGCTCACACATTGCTTATGTACTCTCTACATGACTTAGTGGTTCCTATTTTATATTTTTGTTTGTCTCCATCTTATCTTTTCATTGCATTCTTGACATGTCAGCTCTCACATGGCTGTCATATAGTCTCCACTTGACATAGTGGTTCCTATTCTGTGTTTGTCTGTCCCTATCTTGATGAAGACCTTGTTGGTCGAAACATCAATTTTTGTGTATTGTCCCAAATAAGGCTGCTATTTAATCATTTCTATAATTTTGTTCCTTTATTTACTTACCTATTGGAGCAATTTTACAGCAGTCTTCCTGTTTACACAACTAGTAGGTCACCTAAATGCTTCAATGTGTTCAGTTCAGGATTGAAGACGATATCTCTGTAGAGGTTTTTCGTCCGAACATCATTATCTCTGGTACCGAGCCACTGGATGAAAAGAATTGGGACATGATCTATATCGGGGATGAAGCTGCACTGGAAAAGAGGGCATTCAATTTCAAGTAATATGTTTATGTGTACGTTTGTGAATGTTTACCATAGATACAACATTTATGTGTACATTTATGAATGTTTACCATAGATAAGACTTTTATTAAGAGTTCTGCTTTGCTGAGTGGAAGGTATTGACAATCTGTCTTTAAGGGAAAACTGCTTGATGAATAGGTTTATACTCAATTTACTGTTCTTCTTCTTTAGTGTTTATTCTCAAACTCCCACTGGATCTCTCTTGTAGCAGGACAATGGTCCAACTAGATTTCCAGCAGGATGTAGTCCATAAAATTGAAATGCGTTGTCACCATTTTATTTGCGCTAATGGCCCGACATATCCATCTTCGGTGGTAAATTTACTGTTCAAATTCATCCTATATTTTTTCTAAGGCAGTTGGTTGAACCCTAGAAACCCAACCATATCTGTGTGCTTGAATGTTTATCGCATGTATGTGCATGGTTGTTTAATGTACTATTCAAATAGGCCTACATGTTATATTTTCTCTAAGGGGGTGGGGCTTAGAACCATTTTTTGCAATGGAAGTCTATCAATGCAGACCCGAATTCGGGTGCTGAGATGTTATATCGAACCAATTCTTTTTTATGGATGTGAAACATGGACTATAAACAAGAAAATTCAAAGTGAATTGGAGGCTACAGAAATGTGGTTTCTGAGAAGAATGATGAAAATACCATGGACAGTCATGAAAACTAATGCAGAGGTTCTCATTGATGCTGGCGTAAAAAGATCAATCATAGATTAACATTAGAGGCAGACAGTCAAGGTTTCTAGGGCATGTGCTGAGAAGAACACAGCTTGAACACTTAATAACCACTGGAAAGATCAAAGGAAGAAGAGATAGAGGTTGACAAAGAGAAAAGTTACTAGATGGACTAGTATTGTGGCACGGTAGAAGCTCACCAACCGAGCTTATTGACAACACAATAGACAGAGAGTCGTGGAGAAACATGATCGCCTACAGCAGTCGGCATGGCATTTGATTGATTGGGTGGGGCGTAGGGAGGTTGGTTGAACCCTAGAAACTAAACCAAATCTGTGTACTTCAATGTTTGTTTGTCACATGTATGTGTATGGTTGTTTATTGTATGTATGTGTGGTGTGTATGTATGCATATGGTTGTTTATTGTATGTATATTTATTTTATGTATGTGTATGGTTGTTTATTGTATGTGTGTGTGTGTGTGTGTGTGTGTGTGTGTATGTATGCATATGGTTGTTTATTGTATGTATATTTATTGTATGTATGTGTATAGTTGTTTATTGTTTGTATGTGTGTGTGTGTATGTATGTGTATGGTTGTTTATTGTATGTATGTGTGTGTGTGTATGTATGTGTATGGTTGTTTATTGTATGTATGTGTGTGTGTGTATGTATGTGTATGGTTGTTTATTGTATGTATGTGTGTGTGTGTATGTATGTGTATGGTTGTTTATTGTATGTATGTGTGTGTGTATGTATGTGTATGGTTGTTTATTGTATGTATGTGTGTGTGTGTATGTATGCGTATGGTTGTTTATTGTATGTATATTTATTGTATGTATGTGTATAGTTGTTTATTTTTTTTTTGTATGTATGTGTATGGTTGTTTATTGTATGTATGTGTATGGTTGTTTATTGTATGTATATTTATTGTATGTATGTGTATAGTTGTTTATTTTTTTTTTTGTATGTATGTGTATGGTTGTTTATTGTATGTATGTGTATGGTTGTTTATTGTATGTATGTGTGTGTGTGTATGTATGTGTATGGTTGTTTATTGTATGTATGTGTGTGTGTGTGTATGTATGTGTATGGTTGTTTATTGTATGTATATTTATTGTATGTATGTGTATGGTTGTTTATTGTATGTATGTGTATGGTTGTTTATTGTATGTATGTGTATGGTTGTTTATTGTATGTATGTGTATGGTTGTTTATTGTATGTATGTGTATGGTTAAGTGTACGATAACTAGGTATAGTACAATGTTAATGTTTCTATCCTTAACAGGAAACATGCAGTATTTGACAGTTGACGGCCATCATAATCTATATTATTATTCCCCATAGGTTGATAGAGAATGCCTTCGACATAAAAACCTTGGAGTGGAAACATGAAAGCGATCCCCATGATTCACTAGATGGAGCAGTATGCATTCCATGCAGTGTTCCATCACTTGATTTCGGTGTCTACGCAACCGTCTTCCGCGAGGGAAAAATCAGAGTCAACGATCCTGTCTTTGTGGTGTATAAACCTACATATTTATCTGCGTATTAATCAAAGTATCCAAGAATCTAAAACCATGGACAAAGTATGAGTCTTAATCACAAGTATTCAGGGTCATCTTGAAATGTATTGTGATCCTTGCTGTATATTTTATACATATAAATCTATGCTTTACACTTTTGTTGGTACTTTCTTATTTGATGGGCATACACAAATTAAATTTGTATGCAACTATAAAGTCATACTTTTTCTATGGATATTTCTGCTGTCAACAAATGTCAATATGGCATAATTTTTGTCCATGAGCACATTTGTAGACATTATATTATGGGACAGAGTTAAATGGCAATAAGAATCATCTTGTGACGGCCAGAATGCATCCCACAATCTACCTAGCAGGTGAAACTCGGAAAAATAGTAATAAAGTTCTGTTAATCACTGAAAACACACATGATAACACACACAAATTGACATTTTGACCAAAAAGCTGTTATCAAGAACACAACGAGTAAGAAACAGTACTGTCCATGATCATACAACAGATAATTGGGATAAAATTTCCAAATTTATATGGCATCTTGCATCTGAGTTAAGCTGATTTGATGTTATCCTGAATGAAATAAAGAACTGCTGGCCAGCAGAATAGAGTGTTGCCCATTGGTTAATCTCTAATTTACTATTAATTTATGTTGAGAGGAAAGTATCTATTTGCTATATTATTGGGAACTAAACTCTTGTTTCTGAACTAGATGGTGAGTGCACTAACCTCGCCATAAAGACTAGCCTGTTTTCATGGAGACAGTCTTTAACAGTGGCACAAACAGACCCACCCACTTCCTAGCAAGATCACTGCCTGCATTAACAAGTTAAGTCTAATTGAAATAAGAGACACAGTTTCCCAGTTATGGCTCAAGACTGTGGGACAGCTGACATTGCACTGATTTAGAAAGATAACACCACATATCATAGCATATTATTACAGTAGATGCAGTGTGATAGGGCGCGGTAGCCTAGTTGATAAAGAGCTTGCTTTCTGTCACTGGATTACAGAGTGCCAGGTTAGAAACCATGTCCGGACAAACAAAAAATCCGGGTTGTGATTTCTCGTTTGACGCAACCACTCTTCCAGTCGACTCACCTGTAAATGAGTACCTGATGCATGAGTTAGGGGAGGTAAAGATAGCAAGGAAGGGAACTGGCCACTCCACCTAATAGTTGCTGCGGCTTAGTACATGAAGAGTTATCTTCATCCCCAACTGCTGGCTGCTGCCATGGGACATACCTTTACTTTACTTTTAGTGTGATAGGGAAAAGATGAAGTATCAGAAAAACATAATCTGACACGGCTATAGAGAATGTAGCATAGAATCAGAATCCATTAACAAATACAGTGGAATCCCTCTATAGCGCATCCTTTTATAACAAATTTCCCTGTTTAACAACAATTTTCAAAATCCTCAATTATATTTATTCTGTACTGTTTGTACTGTGTATAGTGAGTGAAATTCTGTTATTACATACATATAATGAAAATTCTGTTATTACATACATATAATGTAAATTCTGTTATTACATACATATAATGGAAATTCTGTTATTACATACATATAATGAAAATTCTGTTATTACATACATATAATGAAAATTCTGCTATTACATACATATAATGTAAATTCTGTTATTACATCCATATAATGGAAATTCTGTTATTACATACATATAATGTAAATTCTGTTATTACATACATATACCGTTAAATTCTGAATATAAACCCATCCGATTGTAGGCCGAGAACCTAATTATCACTTCCCAAAAGTGGAGAAAATGGAAGGTCCGACTATAGACGGACATCCCCAATGCCGGCAATAATGAACTTCATCATCATAAGAAAGAACCGACATGCTAAATGGAAATTAACACAAACTTTTGCAACTCTCAGAAAATGGCTATCCTTTCAATTGCTTCACTCACGTAACTTGAATGAATCAAGGAATGAAACCCTGGTGGCTACTGTATTCTGGATCAATATATCCGAAAATAATGAATACCCGGTAGGCTGACTTCCCTATCCATGACTATAGACGGTTTATGAGGTGGCAAGACTTTGGGGAACAAAGTTTTTCCTGAATGAATTGTCTGTGTTGGGTGTCTGGACATTATGACGCGGAACAGCGCTAGTGAATAGTAATTACTACGTAACTATTATGTCACTGGCTTCTGACAGTGATGTTTAAGTGGGAAATGATGAAAGGCAAGACAGCAAGATCATATTTGTTTTTATAAGATACAGAAGAGTTTGAACTTTGTTCCTGGTTATGTTTACCATGTGGGGAGAATACGGTAATAAAATAAACATAACAGAGGATTGTGAAATTGATCTCTTCTTCCACTAAATGTACAGTGGTTGGGGGAGGGAATCAATTACGGTGCAATTTTACTACAAAATGCCTATGATGTGTTGTGATTTGGAACCCGTTTCAAATCTTCTATAAAGAAAGATTGCATTTTAGTCATTTATCTGAATGGCATCACATAATGTGAGGGAAACGTGGATTGGTTGAGCCGATTGAAATGGGTAGGGCCAGTAGTCCATCTGCAGCCTCAGTGGGCTGGACTAATTAACAGAATATACAGAGTACCAGTATGTAACTACCGGTATTTGCCACCAGTTCTCACAAAAATAATGCAGACAGTCAATCCCAGGCTTTGTTTTTAAAAGATACAGAATCAACAGTTTGAACTTAACAAGGAGTTTGAACTTTGTGTGACCTGTATGTTTACATTATACAGTAATATAAACATGAGGCACAGCTCAGAGGAGTTTCACTATTTATTTCTCTCCGCCATCCCCCCAACACTGCCTAAGTAGCAAAGTTTTGGATGTCAGTTACATGTTTGTGCAAGACCGTGTTTGTGCAAGACCGTTGAATGTAGAAAAAGACCTCTGTACAGAATTAATTAGGACTTCATTCGTTATGTTTCTGATTATTGTCTTGGTCCCTATTTATATACTTGGAGTCGCATGTTAAAAATTGGCAAGGCCGACCAGCACATGCACGGAAATACTCAAAATCTGCCTTTGATGTGTTTTTACATATCTGTACACAGGTCTTATAGCCTAGTAGATGGTCAGTAACTGTTGTAACATTTGCTTTACCCAAAATGAAAGTGTGTGACAGTGTTTAGACTACTGGTAGTCGGTGTTTCCCTACACAAACAAGACTGGACCTTGATGATAAACACGTGTTACTGGTAGATCAGCTTAGGCTACCGTATTTCGTTTTTTCACAGACCATTACCATATTTTGGTCAATATTTAAAAAACGGTAATACCCATTGCTAAAAATAGCATTTCCGGGGAAATTAAGCTCAGTAAAAATGGCGGGCATGGCATGTCGGAAAGACCTAGTAAGTGAGTTTCATCAAGAAATATCGGAGGTTTCGAAGGAAATATTGTATGATATATAGAAATTAATGTAATTAGAGGCTTAGCAGTATGATAGTACGCTCTAGATTGTTGGAGAGCCCTAGTCGTTTTATCCTGGCTTAATATATCGGGACATGTGAGTTGTCACTGGCATTTTTTTTAAAGTGTTTTTCTCCTTTTTTACTGTGATTTGGACGTAATTTTTTTTTTTAATTTGATGTTACTCGATTATAAGACGAAGAGTATGAAGTCATCTCTGTTTTTTGTCCAAAAATTCTCGGGTTATACACGGAATTTAACGGTAATGAAAATTCTGTTATTACATACATATAATGTAAATTCTGTTATTACATACATATAATGGAAATTCTGTTATTACATACATATAATGGAAATTCTGTTATTACATACATATAATGGAAATTCTGTTATTACATACATATAATGAAAATTCTACTATTACATACATATAATGTAAATTCTGTTATTACATCCATATAATGGAAATTCTGTTATTACATACATATTAATTCGGTCTGGACCAAGCTTGTTATGAGTTTTGACTATAATATGCACCTATGACTAGTGGAGACTGCGCATTGTGTAAGTGGTGAACTGTGCCTGCCTCCACTAGCCCACATCCTGTCATCTATGCAACATGTCTAGTAGTGAAGCCATAGACATTATCACTTCTGAGGGGGGGGAGAAAGGGGTGTTACCTTAAAAGAAATGGCAATGGTCATTTGTGTGTGTATATGTGCCAAATCTCCTTTTTTTTATTACAAATTTGTGAAAAATCGCTAAGGGGTTTTTTTGTGTGTCTTTTTACCCGCTTTTTGACCACTTTTCAAGTATTAGCAGTCATGTTCCGATTGGCTGTGGGGAAGGGGGGTGTTTGAACATTCCACCCCCTATCCCCCTTCCTACGGACCTGTCCAGCAGTAAATCTAAGATACCTATAAATTATTTTGAAATGAAAATATCACATCAACCAATACGGATCTCATGACAGTTACAACCAATACAGATCTCATGACAGTTACAACCTATACAGATCTCATGACAGCTACAACAGTTTATAAACAGTACACCAAGTTCCATTTCAATGTATAGGACTACATAAAGCTAGACAAGAACTCCTCCCATCATGTTCCATTTCAATGTATAGGACTACATAAAGCTAGACAACCTCCTACAATGTCCATCTATTCAAAACACTTTATATGGAAGTTTAACACAACTAAAATAAAGATAGATTTTATAAACTGGCAATGGCTTCCCAAGAGTGAAACTCACAGCTTCTGGAAGAAAAAGCAGGATAGTGCACTAACCACTGAGCTAGGTACTATGTAATGACTGCAGAAAAACTGTAATTTAACAGGCATTTTAGCTCTGTCATTGTCATGTGAACGTGGACAGTTCTTATTCATCATATTATGTTGTGAATGTATTCTTGATAAAGGCCTTTTGGTCAAGACATCAATTTGTTATTAAGTGTCACCAGTGATTAGCATAAACTTCATTACCCTGTTCCAAGTTTCGTCTGTTGAGCTAATTATACCAAAGAAATAACAATTTAATAGAACAAACTGAACCATATGTGTAAGCAGGGCTGCGCCAAGCTATGATGCAGAGAGATAGCCGCATTAGGCAACATAAATCAAAATACATTTTGAACCATTCAATAATTAAAATTCTTACGCAACTCTTTCCTATATTGATATATAAGACTTGTATCATACTGAACAAATCTGCTGCATGGCCCTGTGTGTAAGATTCTTGATTAGAAACTGGCTTCACAGCACGTGGGACATTCCCATAAGTGCTCCGCCCTCCGCTCCAGCAGCCATCCCAGTGTATGTAGACTCATAGTTCCAGTCAGGTGTTGATTGTGTGATCTTCAGGACTTTCCAAATAATTTACTTTTCCTCCCCTCACCTCTGAATACTCCTATTTCTAACATTCTCTGTATGTGTTCTCAACCTCATTGACATCATTTGCATCTTGAAATGAATTTATTACTGCCTTTATTAAATCTGCTTTATCTCTTCTCAGCAATGTGCCGTCTATCACCGCATTGCCTGCCAGTAAGTCGGCTCTCTCGTTTCCTCTGACCCCAGCATGACCAGGGCAGTATATCCATGTAATGCTCTGGAAAACTGAGTTGTTCAATAAGTCCCTCCATTCTTTTCTTATCATGAACTTTTCTATCTTGCGCAACATGTTTTGAGAATCTGTGAGTTTTACCGCGTGTGTTGGTGTATCAGTTATCAACCAATTAAGTGCTGCTGTAACTCCCTCTATCTCCATTCTCATGTTCGATGTGACAGTAGAATATGCTGAAGATTTCTCAACCAACTTCACGCCATTTCTGTAGGCAACAAAACCCCAACCACTTTTATTTGTGTATCTGCTAACAGAGCCATCTGTGTATATAATTATGTCTTGTGGTTTCGCGTGTAGTTGGGCGAGTTGGTGCACTGTATCCTGAGCCCTGACAGCCGTCCATTTTCGACACGCTTTATCCAGTTGTATTAAACTGTAGTATCACACACAGACTGAACCAGATGTGTAGTATCACACACAGACTGAACCAGATGTGTAGTATCACACACAGACTGAACCAGATGTGTAGTATCACACACAGACTGAACCAGATGTGTAGTATCACACACAGACTGAACCAGATGTGTAGTATCACACACAGACTGAACCAGATGTGTAGTATCACACACAGACTGAACCAGATGTGTAGTATCACACACAGACTGAACCAGATGTGTAGTATCACACACAGACTGAACCAGATGTGTAGTATCACACACAGACTGAACCAGATGTGTAGTATCACACACAGACTGAACCAGATGTGTAGGATCACACACAGACTGAACCAGATGTGTAGGATCACACACAGACTGAACCAGATGTGAAATAAAAATACAATAAAAACTAAGTTTCAGACAGACTAATATAGTTTTTTTTAGCATTATGAAGTGAAATGTTTGAGCGTGTAAACAGAGGAAAACTGCATTATGAAGTGAAATGTTTGAGCGTGTAAACAGAGGAAAACTGCATTATGAAGTGAAATGTTTCAGTGTGTAAACAGAGGAAAACTGTATTATGAAGTGAAATGTTTGAGCATGTAAACAGAGGAAAACTGCATTATGAAGTGAAATGTTTGAGCATGTAAACAGAGGAAAACTGCATTATGAAGTGAAATGTTTGAGCGTGTAAACAGAGGAAAACTGCATTATGAAGTGAAATGTTTGAGCGTGTAAACAGAGGAAAACTGTATTATGAAGTGAAATGTTTGAGCGTGTAAACAGAGGAAAACTGCATTATGATAAGAAATGTGTGAGCGTGTAAACAGAGGAAAACTGCATTATGATAAGAAATGTGTGAGCGTGTAAACAGAGGAAAACTGCATTATGAAGTGAAATGTTTCAGTGTGTAAACAGAGGAAAACTGTATTATGAAGTGAAATGTTTGAGCATGTAAACAGAGGAAAACTGCATTATGAAGTGAAATGTTTGAGCATGTAAACAGAGGAAAACTGCATTATGAAGTGAAATGTTTGAGCATGTAAACAGAGGAAAACTGCATTATGATAAGAAATGTGTGAGCGTGTAAACAGAGGAAAACTGCATTATGAAGTGAAATGTTTGAGCGTGTAAACAGAGGAAAACTGTATTATGAAGTGAAATGTTTGAGCGTGTAAACAGAGGAAAACTGCATTATGATAAGAAATGTGTGAGCGTGTAAACAGAGGAAAACTGCATTATGATAAGAAATGTGTGAGCGTGTAAACAAAGAATGCTGCATCATGAAGTGAAATGTTTGATCGTGTAAACAGAGAAAAATTACTGAATTATGGACACATTATTAATTATATATTCCAATTAAAAAAATATTCTGGATAATAAATTATTAATCACTTTGGAAGCTGAATAATGGTTCCAAATATAACATGTAGAAATTCTGTATAAGAAAACAGAAATTAACATATCAACATGTGATGGCATATGACATGGTGGATCTTTACAAATATATCCTCATCACTGGTTCCCTTACATTGACATTTTTCTGTGCCATAAGGTTGTAAAAAAGTTTCTCCGTCATACCCATCACTGATATATGCTAGATATCTCCAGTAATAAACCTACTGATATATGCTAGATATCTCCAGTAATAAACCTACTGATATATGCTAGATATCTCCAGTAATAAACCTACTGATATATGCTAGATATCTCCAGTAATAAACCTACTGATATATGCTAGATATCTCCAGTAATAAACCTACTGATATATGCTAGATGTCTCCAGTAATAAACCTACTGATATATGCTAGATGTCTCTAGTAATAAACCTACTGATATATGCTAGATATCTCCAGTAATAAACCTACTGATATATGCTAGATGTCTCCAGTAATAAACCTACTGATATATGCTAGATGTCTCCAGTAATAAACCTACTGATATATGCTAGATGTCTCCAGTAATAAACCTACTGATATATGCTAGATGTCTCCAGTAATAATGTCATGTGACGTATTCCTTCCAGAACGTTGTCTTCCCAATGAACTCTCTGAACCTCTCTCTGTCTTGGGCGATGTGGCATGCATTTTCTAGCGATGTATTCATGTTATCTTTAATGTCGTCAGTCCATCGTCTTCTTGGTCTGCCCCTTCTCCTCTTTCCAGGTACTCTTCCCTCCATTATTTGTCTTTCTAAACAGTTATGTCTCTTTATATGACCAAACAGGCGTAGTTTTCTTTTTGTTATTGTGTTTAGTAACCAACACTCTGGAATATTCAGCGTGTTTATAATATCTGAGTTTCTGATTTTATCCTTCCATGATATTCTAAGTATCTTTCTGTAGCATTTCAGCTCGAAGGCGTTGATCTTCTTTGCCGCTGTTTTACTTAGAGTCCATGTTTCACAGCCGTATGTTGCAACCGGAAAATAAAAGTTCGTAACATTAGCACTTTCGTTTCTATTTTGTTGTTTTCCATATGTTTTTCAGCCGTGTTATTTTGCAATATGCCATTGCCAATCTCTTCCTTATTTCTGCCATGCAGTCTCCTGCACCGTTGATGTTTGCTCCTAAGTATTCAAATTTATCCACACATTCTATCTCGGTATTGTCAATTCTGATTTAATCCAGTAATAAACCTACTGATATATGCTAGATGTCTCCAGTAATAAACCTACTGATATATGCTAGATGTCTCCAGTAATAAACCTACTGATATATGCTAGATGTCTCCAGTAATAAACTTACTGAAATATGCTAGATGTCTCCAGTAATAAACCTACTGATATATGCTAGATGTCTCCAGTAATAAACCTACTGATATATGCTAGATATCTCCAGTAATAAACCTACTGATATATGCTAGATATCTCCAGTAATAAACCTACTGATATATGCTAGATGTCTCCAGTAATAAACCTACTGATATATGCTAGATATCTCCAGTAATAAACCTACATTTCTCAACACATGTTCCAAACATTATTATTGTCTATTGATTGTCATGTTTCCTTTTTAACACAACTTCTGACGTTAGTGTCATTCAGCTTTTTTCTAGAATATAATCTATGTAGCGTCCAGATATTTTGCTGGTTTTCTATAGATTTTATATGTCAATACAGGTTCTCCTAACTGTCAACTTATTCTTTCATAAATTCATATTTTGTAAAATAATATTTTAATCCATATACCGGGGTACTTATAAAAACGTCCGCATAAGTAATAAGTACCGACCCCTCCGCCCCCTGTCCTTTTTTTTGCCCCTCAATACGTGCAAGATAAAAACGCCAGTATTAGTAATAATTACTGAATTTAACACCCCCAACTTTAACTTTTTTTTTCTTTCCTGTAAACCAGTATCAATACAGAAAATCCATACTAGTTGATACCTAAGGGTTTCATATAGCACAGAAAAAAAAATATTTTTTCTTCAATATACCAGCACTAGTTCTATATATCAGTGCTCCTGAACCTTCAACCAGAGTGTGCCAGGGTAACATGAGCTGATGTTTAGCGTGCTGCCCCAATGTGAATAATGTTGTTATTACTGTCAATATCTTATATTATGCATCACAGTGATTATGTGATAACAATATGAAAGTAAATATATGGTTATAGTTCTTATGTTATGTATATTTGTATATTTGCTTAAATAAATAAACTTATGTAAAGTTTTAGTATCAAATTTTGAATAAATATTTCTACTTTTAGTGTGCTGCAGAATTCTGGGAAAGAACTTTGGTGTGTCGTGGGTGTGAAAAGGTTGTAGGGGACTGCTATATAGCACTAACTCGCTGTGTATGCTGAAATTAACATGTTTGAATAATAGATCTAGCGTTGTAAAGAGACAAAAATTATTGAACTCACCCAGACTAAATAAGACAGTTAGCCACACTAACTTAAACAGGGTAAGGCACTAAAAACATATTGAAACTGGGTAAAAAAATACATACACAAAGTAAACCAAATTTAAATTTAAATGATTAAAATTTGACATATCAGGAAAATTATCAGCAACTCGCAGAAGATGTGTCTTATCATGAAATCATTTAAAATATTGACTGATAATAGTGAAAAAACCTGGCAAAAAAACTAATGTGTGATTTGTTGGAGATTTTTCTGTAATCCTATAAGAAAAACAATTAGATCACACACAGTTGTTGACCAGATGTACAATAATGAGCATCATAACTTTGGAAATACAAACAATTTATAAAACTGACTACAGAAACTAATCTGAGGAATAACGGCATTATATAGTGATGGATAAGATTGTATTTTGGCCAACATTTGCTTAACAGCCACTTTGATATTCCCGTAGCACAGATGCCAGATTTGTATGTTAGTAACAAAGTTTTCTATTGTAGAGATCATGATTCAGTCAGAAGATGGGTGAAAGTCCCTGCTGATGTGGGCTGCAGCCTGTAGAAGGATTATGTAGAAGTAAAAAAATGATAACAAAGTTACTTTCAAAAGATATGTTGTTAAAAAACTATTTTGTTTAATTGAAACACTAATTTGGGAAGTAAGGGTTCTTTTTCTTCTTCTGCAATCATTTTTTAAACACCCAGTCCAATATTGGTCATGTATAGAAGGATTTTTTCCACCCGTTTGTTGCCTGGGCCCGAAAGGGGAGCAAAGAATAGCAACACTGTTTACCTTCCACGCATGTCGCAAAAGGCGACTAAGGAGGTTATGGGAGGGAGTTGGCTGTCCCATCCCATATAGGGTCAGTGACCCAAAGTCATGCTGAAGTCAGTTGTGTCAGGCCGAAAGGCGAAGATATCACAGCAATGCTGTAAACCATGACACAACGCATTCTGTTCTCCGGACTACATCCTGCTAATCTGCAGGAGTTTGAGAATGAACGCAGAAGAAGAAGAAGGATTTGTTTTAGATAATCTTAAGTTCCTGATACTGCACAACAACTGATGACTTTCTATTCTGATACCAGACAACAACTAATGACTCGTCTATACTGATACCACACAACAACTATGCTACTACACAACTTCTGCGATCAATTGTTAAACATCCAGTCCAATATTAGTCATGTGTAGAGCAGTCTATTTTATGTCATCTTGGGTTCCTAATACTACAAAAAAAGCTTATGACGTGTCTATGCTACTACACAACTCCGTGATTCTGCTGCAGCTAGATTTAAGTAATTGATCACTGATTAAGCAATCACTGCACCATCGCTGTCTTGGGCACCATCTTTCCCTGTTGCCGTTAACTCTGCCTTTAGCTATTAATCTTTCCATGCTGTTATGTCTCTTTATATGACCAAAAAACACAGCTTTCTTGTTAAGATGTTGTTAGGGAGCAAGCCCTCTTTGACATTTATTTATCTTAACACTTCTTGATTTGTCTTTTTAGCTGTCCATGGTATAGGTACAATTCTTCTGTAGCATCTTATTTCGAAAGCAGTTCAAAGTTACTACCTTCTAATTTAAAGAAAAAACATATCTCAGAGAATGAAAGAAGAAAAACAAAAAGAACTATTTTAGTGTTACTGGGACCTTTGAGAGGATATTCAGTGTTACTGGGAGCTTTGAGAGGGTAATCAGTGTTACTGGGAGCTTTGAGAGGGTAATCAGTGTTACTGGGAGCTTTGAGAGGGTAATCAGTGTTACTGGGACCTTTGAGAGGGTAATCAGTGTTACTGGGACCTTTGAGAGGGTAATCAGTGTTACTGGGACCTTTGAGAGGGTAATCAGTGTTACTGGGACCTTTGAGAGGGTAATCAGTGTTACTGGGACCTTTGAGAGGGTAATCAGTGTTACTGGGACCTTTGAGAGGGTAATCAGTGTTACTGGGACCTTTGAGAGGGTAATCAGTGTTACTGGGACCTTTGAGAGGGTAATCAGTGTTACTGGGACCTTTGAGAGGGTAATCAGTGTTACTGGGACCTTTGAGAGGGTAATCAGTGTTACTGGGACCTTTGAGAGGGTAATCAGTGTTACATGGACCTTTGAGAGGGTAACTCATTACTAAGATGAAAGAGATGACTAATGCTTGGAGTATGGGGAGGAAATCTGTTTTAATGTTTAGTCTCAAAATCCCGCTAGTGCTTTATTGTGAAATGTCTTTTTAAAAAATTTTTTACAGAAGAACATTGCGCATCAATAATACAACACCATAAAACCAATGTACGTGTAAGGAACAAAATATATGATCTTGTAGGTCAACAAGAATATCTTACAGCAATGGTGAAATGTCGCAATCTTGTGATGTTTGGGCACATGGTGATTTCCTATCCACAACTCTTACAGGGGCAGTTGAGGATGGAATAAGAGGGGAAAAGGAAAGCTTGGATTGATAATACAGTGGAATTCCATTTAACAACTTGTCTGGACTGATAAATTATGCATGTAATAACAGAAATTCACTATATACAGTACAAACAATATAAAATAAATATAATTGAGGATTTTGAAAAGTGTTGTTATATAGGGAAATTTGTTATAAAAGAATGCACTATAAAGAAATTCCACTGTATAAAAGACTACATAGGATTAATTTCTCCACACTCAAACAAAAAAATTTTGAACAGAGAGTCATGACAGAAATTTGGTGTTCATGTTTCTAGAGTGGTACCCCTATTACAAACCTAAGGGTTATGGGTTTGAATGATGATGCTTATAGGGAACAAAGGTAAAGAGTGGAAACTAATACTCGTTTGGGGGGTGGGGTTTAGTATCATTTCAGTACTGGTAACTTGAGGAAACTAGATCAACATGACACGACACACTGGAGGCTTGAGATCACTATAGATGTGCTGATACAGTCATTCATGCTATAGGAAATTATGACATCCCTATGACAACAAACCACTTACCAGTTCTGTTTGTTGTACTCAACACCGTAGTTATCAAACAGATGAAATGTATAAGCATGTCTGGATCGCAAAGATCGGTTTGGTTCACTTTTATGTACCACCTCTCCGTGGATCAGTGCTATAGAACCTGCAGGCAGTAAAGTATGATATGACATAAATGTCATGATGTGATTGTGTAGTCTGTCATCTTACTGTCTTATTTATAATAATTACAAAAATAATAATAATTACAATAGTAATAATAACAATAATAATAATAACTACAATAATAATTACAATAGTAATAATAACAATAATAATAATAACTACAATAATAATTACAATAGTAATAATAACAATAATAATAATAACTACAATAATAATTACAATAGTAATAATAACAATAATAATAATAACTACAATAATAATTACAATAGTAATAATAACAATAATAATAATAACTACAATAATAATTACAATAACAATAATTACAATAGTAATAATAGTAATAATTACAATAGTAATAATAACAATAATTAATAAAAAAGACTCATAACCTGTCAAGGTTATAGGGATGCTACATTGGAGACAGCACAAAATATTCCTATAAACACCTGTACTGAGCCATGGATGAAAGTAAAATAAAATCATTCATGGATCATTCTTTGATGTTGTCCTCACTCCCAGATTTTCTTTTTCCAGTTTTTTCCTCATTCTATAGATTCTGTGATATGAAAAAAGTCACGATCAACTCTGATCTCATACTAGTTAAAATCTATTGGAAACAGTACAGAATGTCCTTTTTTTAATGTGTAGGACTGCTTAAACCTAGACAAGAACACATCCCACCATATCCATCTATTTCAATATGTAGGACTGCTTAAACCTAGACAAGAACACATCCCACCATATCCATCTATTTCAATATATAGGACTGCATGAGCTAGACAAGAACACATCCCACCATATCCATCTATTTCAATATATAGGACTGCATCAAGCTAAACAAGACCACATCTCACTATATCCATTCATTCAAAACACTTTATATGGAAGTCTATCCCAACTACAGAAAACAAACTGGCATGGGTTGCTAAAGAGTGAAAGGACTCTAGATAGAAGAAGAATTCACATCATAAAACAGACACTACACACAAATTTACCAGCTGCCATTTCAGCCGCAACAAAATGACTGTCATCATAAGTTACTGATGAACTCGTAAAAGTTATTCCATCATTCAATGAATTCTCCTGTGGACATCTGATCATGTATCTGCCATTGTCCACACCATCTGAAAATCAAAATGATAAAATGCTAGAATGAGAAATTTGTATATTTTATTCACGCCGTAACATCAACCCAGCATTTGTTGGCTGTATCAACCAAGCAGCTGTTTGTATCAACCCAGCATCTGTTGACTGTATCAACCAAGCAGCTGTTTATATCAACCCAGCATCTGTTGACTGTATCAACCAAGCAGCTGTTTATATCAACCCAGCATCTGTTGACTGTATCAACCCAACATTTGTTGACTGTATCAATCCAGCAGCTGTTTGTATCAACCCAGCATTTGTTGACTGTATCAACCAAGCAGCTGTTTGTATCAATCCAGCATCTGTTGATTGTATCAACCCAACATTTGTTGACTGTATCAACCAAGCAGCTGTTTGTATCAACCCAGCATCTGTTAGCTGTATCAACCCAACATTTGTTGACTGTATCAATCCAGCAGCTGTTTGTATCAACCCAGCATTTGTTGACTGTATCAACCAAGCAGCTGTTTGTATCAATCCAGCATCTGTTGATTGTATCAACCCAACATTTGTTGACTGTATCAACCAAGCAGCTGTTTGTATCAACCCAGCATCTGTTAGCTGTATCAACCCAACATTTATTGACTGTATCAACCCA
The DNA here is from genome assembly GCA_034231615.1 of Meghimatium bilineatum. Taxonomy (NCBI): domain Eukaryota; kingdom Metazoa; phylum Mollusca; class Gastropoda; order Stylommatophora; family Philomycidae; genus Meghimatium; species Meghimatium bilineatum. The sequence continues at coordinate 6,293,172 of CM067321.1, forward strand.
GCATCTGTTAGCTGTATCAACCCAACATTTGTTGACTGTATCAACCCAGCATCTGTTGACTGTATCAACCCAGCATCTGTTGACTGTATCAACCCAGCATCTGTTGACTGTATCAACCCAGCATCTGTTAGCTGTATCAACCCAATATTTATTGACTGTATCAATCCAGCATCTGTTGACTGTATCAACCCAGCATCTGCTAACTGTATCAACCCAACATTTGTTGACTGTATCAACCCAGCATCTGTTAGCTGTATCAATCCAGCATCTGTTGACTGTATCAACCCAACATTTGTTGACTGTATCAACCCAGCATCTGTTAGCTGTATCAACCAAGCAGCTGTTTGTATCAATCCAGCATCTGTAGACTGTATCAACCCAACATTTGTTGACTGTATCAACCAAGCAGCTGTTTGTATCAACCCAGCATCTGTTGACTGTATCAACCAAGCAGCTGTTTATATCAACCCAGCATCTGTTGACTGTATCAACCAAGCAGCTGTTTGTATCAATCCAGCATCTGTTGGCTGTATCAACAAAGCAGCTGTTTATATCAACCCAGCATCTGTTGACTGTATCAACCAAGCAGCTGTTTGTATCAATCCAGCATCTGTTGACTGTAAAAACCCAACATTTGTTGACTGTATCAACACAACATTTGTTGACTGTATCAACCCAGCATCTGTTAGCTGTATCAACCCAACATTTATTGACTGTATCAATCCAACATCTGTTGACTGTATCAACTCAACATTTGTTGACTGTATCAACCCAGCATCTGTTAGCTGTATCAACCCAACATTTATTGACTGTATCAATCCAGCATCTGTTGACTGTATCAACCCAACATTTGTTGACTGTATCAACCCAACATTTGTTGACTGTATCAACCCAACATTTGTTGACTGTATCAACCCAGCATCTGCTAGCTGTATCAACCCAGCATCTGTTGACTGTATCAACCCAACATTTGTTGACTGTATCAACCCAGCATCTGTTAGCTGTATCAATCCAGCATCTGTTGACTGTATCAACCCAACATTTATTGACTGTATCAACCCAACATTTATTGACTGTATCAACCCAGCATCTGTTAGCTGTATCAACCCAACATTTATTGACTGTATCAATCCAGCATCTGTTGACTGTATCAACCCAGCATCTGCTAGCTGTATAAACCCAGCATCTGTTGACTGTATCAACCCAGCATCTGTTGACTGTATCAATCCAGCATCTGTTGACTGTATCAACCCAACATTTGTTGACTGTATCAACCCAGCATCTGTTGCCTGTAGTGATTTTCTAGACAATATAAATATGTTCAGTAGTTTATAATGAGATAATATACAATAATGTGTAAAAGAGAAACGTAATAATCTAAAAAAAAGTGATGTTTTGATCTCAGGAATTACAAGCAATAGAGCTCATGTATCCTTCTGTTCAATGATAATTCCTCTCCAGAGCTTTATTTCATACCCAGAAGGCTCCAGTAGTGTTCAATGCTTTCAGAAGATTTCAACTTAGAGGGGTAAAACATAATTATATAGATGAATTTCCATGAGGTTTCCACAAGAGGAAAACTTCACTATATAAGCAAGTCATCTGTTAGGGATTTATTGTAGCAAGATGGTTGGTCTGGTTGGACAATAGTAAGACCTGTATGTAGATACATTTAGATATTTTCACTGTTAATTCTTTGCTTACAAAATTTGATGATTGTCCCACTTCTAGTGCATTTGCTTGATAATTTTCAACTTTGAAAATTGGCAAATTCATTTTGATGTGATGATACAGTAAGAATACAACAGTAAAAAGGTAATTACTAAATTCATATCATCTGAGGTACAATGTTATTGCACAGATAGATTCCATCTAGACTATGTCATTGTAAAATAGATACATTTTATCCAGGTGGCTATGTCATTGCAAAATAGATACATTTTATCCAGGTGGCTATGTCATTACAAAATGAATCACAACCAAACATCACAAACAAAAATCATAAAACAATTACCACCAAACACACCCCACCCATGAAAACCCATTCAACAACCATCCCCACAAAAACACCTTCTAAACATCACCCATCAAAAACCATTCAGATATCACCAGCAAATACCATATGAACACCAGCCCCCAAACACCTTGTATAGTGAAACACCATCCTACAAAAATCACTAAAAAAACACCTTCTATAAGGCCATGCAAAAGTTTCAAGTTCTGATTCGTAAATCTGGTCATGTCTGCTAAAGTTTAAACTCTGATTCTTAAATCTGGTCATGTCGGCTAAAGTTACAAGTTCTGATTCCTAAATCTGGTCATGTCTGCTAAAGTTACAAGTTTTGATTCCTAAATCATCTGTTAATGTCTGCAAAAGAGCAGTGCACTAAGCAGCTCTAGATAGCATAGAACAAAACTTGACCAATCACCCAAAAATGAAATGATTTTAAAACTGAAAAAATCTGTCAGTAGTAGATTTTTATTGCACCCTTTTTTGTTAGCTGCTTTCTCCAACAACTCAACACTTACTTTTATGTGAGCCTGGAATAAACCATAGGCATCCATTGTCTTTATGGGCATCCTCGAGGGGAATCCAGAAACCAACCAACTTCTTTGGTGTTGTATTAAGGAACGTTGAATCTTGGTGAGGCATGACTGAAAAAACAAACAGATACATGTTGTGCAATGGAAGTGGAAGTAGCAAAGTCGCTAGTTTAGTTTATTTTGATTATCCATTCACACACTGAACATGTTCACTGGTGATGAGATCTCCATTTCAATAAAGATCTCAGGATATTGTGTCTGATGGTTCTGTATTGGTTGAGTTTTCTATTTGGAAATTTTTGTGAGGTGTTCTCTCTGTGCTATACCTATCTTCACTCCCAATTCATGTGTTGTTGATATGACCTCACAATCCTATGATGTGCAGACTCAAAAAGCGTGCTGAGTATGTCTGATCAACTATAGGTTGACCATATGTCATGGTGGTAAATTAAAATAATTCTTACAGCTGCCGGGAATTGAATCAGGTTTGACCAGTCAAGGACTCAATTGGTCCATTCTCAGTGACTTGAGTACATAGGTTGAATGTCTTGATGAGATCTCATCTTTTTTTTGGGATGTGGTTGGTCAAGCATGGAAAACCTGTTTACTTGTGTTGCAAAGCGTTTCGGTGCCACTAGGATGGACCTGGTTCAATTCCCGTCGACTGCAAGAATTACTGTCATGGTGGCAAGTCAGCAAATTTATCAGCTTGTTCGTTTTCCTCCTACCCTGGGGAAACAGATGAATTATTTTTCATAGTAAGTTTCAACTTTAGCTCTCTCCAATGGCACCACATTGCCTATGCACATACCTGTTTTGTATTTTTTAATTATACTCATTGAGTCACTCAGAATGCATTCATGGAAATAGGCTTGAACACTAATAAATATGAAAAAGTTATCAAATATGTATTTAAGAGTAATATACCAATGGGATGCTGGAGTCTGCTGAAACTGGCATTGAGTCAGTTCACACAGACTACATTTTAGCCAGACTTAAAGTTTCTAGTATAGCAAGGTTAGACGGACACAATAAACTTACCAACTCCACCAATCTTTGGTTGCTGTAGAGAAGGAAAAAAAAAAAAGAAAAACCATTAAAAAATATTAGATGATGATGATAGAACTTCACGAAAGTATGTGACTCTTGTTCCTTATGCCAGGTTGTGGAACTTTACTTACAACTCTTGTTCCTTATGCCAGGTTGTGGAACTTTACTTACAACTCTTGTTCCTTATGCCAGATTGTGGAACGTTACTTACAACTCTTGTTCCTTATGCCAGGTTGTGCAACTTTACTTACAACTCTTGTTCCTTATGCTAGATTGTAGAATTTCACTTACACCTCTTGTTCTTTATGCCAGGTTGTAGAATTTTACTTACAACTTTTGTTCCTTATGCCAGGTTGTAGAATTTTACTTAGAACTCTTGTTCCTTATGCCAGGTTGTGGAACTTTACTTACAACTCTTGTTCCTTATGCCAGGTTGTGCAACTTTACTTACAACTCTTGTTCCTTATGCCAGGTTGTGCAACTTTACTTACAACTCTTGTTCCTTATGCTAGATTGTAGAATTTCACTTACACCTCTTGTTCTTTATGCCAGGTTGTAGAATTTTACTTACAACTTTTGTTCCTTATGCCAGGTTGTGGAACTTTACTTACAACTCTTGTTCCTTATGCCAGGTTGTGGAACTTTACTTACAACTCTTGTTCCTTATGCCAGGTTGTAGAATTTTACTTACAACTTTTGTTCCTTATGCCAGGTTGCCATGTCTGGTCTTGCATTATTACCAGCTAGTCACTCTTCTACACTAGAGGGGACTTTGCCATGTCTTATTTTGCAATCTCAGGGCATACTAGAGATATAAGGGTTGATACAATTTAAACCCTTTTAATCATGTCTTAAATATAATGTGATCGGATAAGATATGAGATAAGACATGATGATATAAGATGAGAAGAGACAAAATAAGACAAAATGAGATAAGACAAGATGATACTTGCAAAGATGAGACAAGATGATGTAAGACAAAAATGAGACATTATGAGATGAGACAACATAAGACAAGGCAAGACATGATGTGATAAGATATTATGAGATACGATAAGACATGATCAGATGAGACACGGTAAAGACAAATTGAGATAAGATGAGATGAGACAAGATAAGAAAAAGTAAGACAAAAATGAGACATGATGAGATGAGACAAGAATGATAAAATGCTGGGTAATTACCTTAAAAATATACATGCTTTGACAGATGACTGGATCAATGAAACCAATAGCTTTTGCCAAGTTCTGAAAAATGTATGAGATATAAATCAAAGAATTATGGTATGAACATGATATATATATCAGTACATGTTAAACTGATGAAAGTCAGCAGACAAGTCACTGAGCCACTTCCCTAAAACTGCTATAACACTTTATACTAAGATCTAATACTGCGTGACCTTTACCTTCTCGCACACTTACTTACCTTGACCTTATTACTCTGGGTAATTTTACTAAAAACAGGGTCCAGGCAATGAAGGGCTGAAAGTAAATCAATATGAATAAGTAACGTACCATATATTAAACTAAGGAATATTATTGGGCATATGCAATGAAATGGCTGGATATGTGAAATGAAATCTCAGGGCATGCTAAATGAAATGGTTGAACATGCAAAATAACTGGATATGTAAAATTAAATGGTGGTTGGAATTGTGAAATGAAATGGTGGTTGGACATGTGAAATGGTGCTTGGACATGTGAAATGAAATGGTGGTTGGACATGTGAAATGAAATGGTGGTTCGACATGTGAAATAGTGGCTAGACATGTGAAAAGAAATGGTGGTTGGACATGTGAAATTAAATGGTGGTTGGACATATGAAAAGTTGGCTGGACATGTGAAATGAAATGGTGGCTGGACATGTGAAATGAAATGGTGGTTGGACATATGAAAAGTTGGCTGGACATGTGAAATGAAATAGTGGCTGGACATGTGAAATGAAATGGTGGCTGGACATTTGAAATGAAATGGTGGTTGGACATGTGAAATGAAATGGTGGTTGGACATGTGAAATGAAATGGTGGCTGGACATGTGAAATGAAATGCTTTAGAAAGGTCATGAGAGTTACATTAACCCTTTAGCTGCTACACACTAGTCTACTAGTTTTTCTATCTGACTGCTAAAGATGAGTTCACTTGTTTTTGTTGTGTTTTCTATCCTCTCATTAATAAAATTGATTTCACTCTGACATAGTACCACTGTCGTACACATCAAACATTCCATCCACGCAGTATATTTTTCTGGTGTCAATACAAACATATTACCATGGAAGCTCTGAATTTTTGTACAAAAAAGAATGAGCATGTGGGAAAAGGGAGGGGAAGAGAAACAAGGATTTAATACAGCTGGGATCAGCTACTAAGAACAAGAGATAAACTGTTGGCATGTGAAATATGATAGATATAATTATAACATCATGTCATGTGTTCATCAAGGAACAATAAATCAAATGTCGTAGACATTCTAATGAGAATTAATTCTAACCAACTACTATCATTTGCCTGCAGCAGTAAAAGATCTCAATGTACAGCTAGAAGACAGCCAAGAAAAATGTGAGGAAAATATGAATAGAGAACATCAAGGATGCATAAATATGGAGATGATGTAACTGAGACAACAGATTTTTCTTTGAACCTGACATCACAAGGAATATGTAGAACATTCACATCAGAATAAATAGTCAGTCAGTGGCTGAACAGAAATAATAATTGAGATATACAGTGGCTGAACAGAAATAATAATTGAGATATACAGTGACTGAACAGAAATAATTATTAAGGCAGATAGTGACTGAACAGAAATAACTACACCCATTGTTTGAAGCAGTCAGCTTCAAATGAGTAGTGCTGTATATATTTTTATGGAATGAAACACAGTGTAGCCATATGCTACTCATGATCCTATAGAAGATTTGAACTAGTTACAACAGGTTTTGGGTAGTCATCGAGCTGATGTTACAGGTATACAGATTTTGGCAGTGTTCGAGCTGATGTTACAGGTATACAGATTTTGGCAGTGTTCGAACTGATGTTACAGGTATACAGATTTTGGCAGTGTTCGAGCTGATGTTACAGGTATACAGATTTTGGCAGTTGTTGAGCTGATGTTACAGGTGTACAGATATTGGCAGTTTTTGAGCTGATGTTACAGGTATACAGATTTTGACAGACATCGAGCTGATGTTATAGGTATACAGATTTTGGCAGTTTTTGAGCTGATGTTACAGGTGTACAGATTTTGGCAGTTGTTGAGCTGATGTTACAGGTGTACAGATATTGGCAGTTTTTGAGCTGATGTTACAGGTATACAGATTTTGACAGACATCGAGCTGATGTTATAGGTATACAGATTTTGGCAGTTGTTGAGCTGATGTTACAGGTGTACAGATATTGGCAGTTTTTGAGCTGATGTTACAGGTATACAGATTTTGACAGACATCGAGCTGATGTTATAGGTATACAGATTTTGGCAGTTTTTGAGCTGATGTTACAGGTGTACAGATATAGAATTGTTGAAATGTTTGTAGTTCTGAACAAATTCTTCTTCTTCTGCATATGCTCTCTGATAACAGACACAAATTTTCCAGTGATTTCTGCAGTGAATCGTGAAGTACACTCTGCTGTTGGTATACAGCAGAACTACAGTATTTGTGCCTTCACACACCAGATAGATGCAACAACACAAGACTGAAGCTATTGTCCTTATCACCTGCAATTATTCTTTCATATATAGCCATTGGTGTAAATTGTATTTCTTCATTAATAAGACATAGGGTAGTATCTGAGTTGTAAATCATGCCTTGGTCTGGTGTAACAATCGTATAACTCAGGTATACATCATGTCTTGGTCTAGAATACCAATCTTGCATCAGGTCTAGATCACGTCTTGGTATGGTATACCAATCTTATATCTGAGTTCTGGATCATACCTTGTTATTGTATACAAATATTGCACTTTTGTACATACATACCACAATAAATTTGGCTGACAGACATATCACAATCTCATTATGGTAAAACATACATACCATGGCCAATCTTGTTCACAGACAAGTGTTTATCCACAAGCAGATTACCTAGTTGGAAAAGACAAATGTATAGCTCAATCAAAATGCTGACAAAGAACTAAATCACAATTTTTTGCTGGGTTCTTGCTTCAGTGATTATTGAGCCAATCTCACAAACATAACTCAGTCAAACTTCTTCCTAGTTTGAAAGCAAATTGTTCAAATTGTACTAGTCATAGAATTGAATGTATTGGGCATCTCAAAATTTAACAATAGCTAAATAGCAATGTCTTGTACAGGATACGCTTCAATTATTATTATTATTATTATTAATCACAATTTGGACAATTTAAGAACTCAACCACATTTTTGACAATTGAAGAACTCAATCACAATTTTATTAATAAGGAAATTATGACATGAAATTATGCTTTATTTAGTACACAAACACTGACATGGAAACCAAAAATGGTTACAAAATATTCATATAGTTTATTTAACTGTGAAGTTTAAGACCAGAAGATGCTGGAATCTTGTACTTGATCTATCAGTATATACCTTGATCATCTCTTTGCTGGGCATGTCAACATAACTTGTTTGGCTTATAAAACAAGGATCAAAACAATCTGTTTAAAGCCCAGTAAATGTTGTTATCTAGTTGTATTACATGATAACATGGTTGTTGGTGTTCCTCTCTGTCTGGTATCTCTAACTTCAGCACCTGTGTTTGCTTGGCAAGACTGCAGTCATGTTAAATGTAGGGATTTGGCAGAGCAATCTTGGTTTTCAAACTCTGTTGGTTGGACTAGGTAAATTCTCTACTATGCAGTAAATGAACATCAGAGAAAAATATCATTAAAATTTAGTTTTACAAATAAAACAAATACACAAAAGTAATGTTTTGACCACCAGGTCTTTCTTGAAATAAAGAAAAAAAAACTCATAAAAACTGGGAATAAAAAAATTGAACAACAAAACTATATGCAACGGCAAAATGTAGACATCTGGTAGTATAAATGAGAATCATACAGATGTGAAGTAGAAAAGAACAGAAATATTCTAAGTTACATGTTGGGGTAGATTAGTAGAGAAGGTTTATGTGAAAATAATTCTATTAAAAGCAGAAATAAAGATCACAGTAAACATTGCAGGAATTGAAAATCCATACAAAGAAAGCAAACATGTAAAAACAGTGGGAGAAAAAAACAAGCAAAATATCATTTCTCAAGCAAATCATGAAGTTCATTGAAACTATTAGAACTGTGATTTGGTTAATGACACTAGAATGCAAGAGAAAATACATAAAGGCTTGACTTAATGAGGCATTTCTTCAATAAAAAACACCAATGTATAAATACAATTACCATCTTTATCGAGAGATTCCTCTTCGAAGAAGAATGCAATTCTGTCTCCGCTTGTCATAAAGTAATCATTTCTTGTCTGGAATAAAGAGATATATAATGTCATTAATCACAACTAGGATGGATTAGCAGTGTCCAAGATACTCTCGGTAACCAGAGGCGGAAAATAATGAGTATCAAAAATATGTAGGTATTTTTGTAATGTAAAAGTAGTCCTGGCAACCAAAATATCACTAGCCCTAGTGACAAAAATATGATCAGCCCTAGCAGCTTAGATATGGCAAGTTCTGGCAGAACAAATGTCACTAGCCGTGATGGCCAAAATATGATCAGTGTTGGTGGCATTGTGCATATTTCAGCTGAGAACATCCGATTTTGGTGTACATTTTCTTCTTGTCCACTTCTGCAACCTGTAACATTTTCTTCTGGTCCACTTCTGCAACCTGTAATATTTTCTAGTGTGTGTCAATAAGGAGCCACCAGTGTATTGGCTCAGTGTTGCAACAGTCTAAGATCCAGTGTATTGGCTCAGTGTTGCAACAGTCTAAGATCCTGTGTATTGGCTCAGTGTTGCAACAGTCTAGGATCCTGTGTATTGGCTCAGTGTTGCAACAGTCTAAGATCCTGTGTATTGGCTCAGTGTTGCAACAGTCTAAGATCCTGTGTATTGGCTCAGTGTTGCAACAGTCTAGGATCCTGTGTACTGGCTCAGTGTTGCAACAGTCTAAGATCCTGTGTATTGGCTCAGTGTTGCAACAGTCTAAGATTCTGTGTATTGGCTCAGTGTTGCAACAGTCTAAGATTCTGTGTATTGGCTCAGTGTTGCAACAGTCTAAGATTCTGTGTATTGGCTCAGTGTTGCAACAGTCTAAGATTCCATTATATATCTCAAGAACTTGGCTCTTATTTCCTGAAAAGTCAGATATGAACAAGGAAAAACTGTTTATGCAGAATTGGATATAAATATAAGATTATATAAGATTTGGGGATGCTACTGTTGTCTGAGAAATCACATGATCTAAGCTTGAGATTCAAAATTGTACAAGGATTATGCTTTGTAAGAGTGAGACATTTTCTTAAGTGTTTTCGTTCATTCTATAAACTTATTGAAACAGTATGTGGTTTTGCCATGTCACGAGACACCATTAGTTTTCAAAGATTATCCTGCTGGGAACAGTTGATGGTAGAAGGAGAAGAGATGGAAAAAGAAAATCCTGGTTTGATAACATCAAGAAAGGACAAATAGATCAGAGTATATGGTTAGTACAGAATGCAGCAGAAAATTTGAACATTTCCTATGCCCCCTCCCTATTCGGCGAAGTGAAAAATCACATGATCATTAATGTCATGTGATCTTGATTTGCGAATCATAGTTAGTAGTAGTATTCTACTTCTAATGCTAGTAATGGTGTATGAAATATAGGAGACTGTCGACAAAAAGTGCAAATATCGAGAGACATCCAGATTGGATCCATTGGTGGGTTACAATGGCTGTCAGTATGTATAATTGATGTAAAATCATTATGGATTGTGATTCTGATAGTAAGGAATTCTTGGGAATGACGTTTGTTTTCAAAATATAAATAGTAACATGTTGGTTTCATTACAAAACTGCATGGAACAAGTAGGCCTAAAGATTTAATCATGAAATAATAATTAAATATATAGACAATAGACGTAGTTGTGTAAACGTATGTTATCAGAGTTGCCACATCGGAAAATAAAAGTCGTAATTTTGTAACAAATCTTTACATTTTAAATTTCCACCCCTTTTGCCATTATTACAACCTTGTGACACCTCTTGTATCACACATACATAAACAAAACTTACACCAATATATGCAGTATTCAATTATGTATTTACATGTAGAAAAATTATTTAAAATCTCAAAGAATAAAAACGTTATTGCTTTTCCAAGCAGTTTTCCATATTCGTTTGTGTTTTTGTTGTTTTTTTGTGTGAAAATATGTCTTTACCACTTCCTCACACCTCTAGTATCAAATATAAAAAAAACTACACACATGTTTGCAGTATGCATTTCTTTATTTACAAGTGCAAAAAGTATTTTAAAATCTAAAAGGACAAAATTGATATTGCGTTTTCCAAACACCCACCAAAAATAAAACAAATATTTTCAAAAAAGAATTTGGTCAAAAAAGAAAAAGGAGATAGATTGTGTGAGTTTAATCAGGCTTGCTAAATGTTAAGAATCTAGATTTTTCCAGTGGCCATATATGGTTAAGACATAGGCAATGACATCCACAATGGAAAATAAAATATCGGCATTCAAAATTAATTGGTATAGAAAAGTCCTAAGAATATCATGGACAGAATGATGAACTAACACAAATATCTGCAATGACCTGAAAAAAGAAGAAGAATGATTACTCAAAACTATCAAAAACAGTAAACTAACATATTTTAGACATATAAAGACACAATGGTTTAGAAAACTTAATCATCATCATCAGGTAGCCTATCCTGAACAGGATATAGCAGTCATCCCAGCCTTTCGAAACTCCTGTCTATTTCGAGCTAGTCTTCCCGCTTCTACTATTGTCATCGTCAGGTGGACTTTGGTGTTGTGTCCATATTTTTCTTGATCTGCCTCTTGTTCGTCTCCCTGGCATCATCCCCTCCATTATGATCTCTCTAGGCTGTCTTGGCGTTTGATATGGCCAAAATATTGTAGTTTTCTGGAAAGAACCGTGCCGCTGTTTAACCAGTTTTTTTACACATTCATTTCTCTCAGGATGGCTATATTGATGATCTTTTTGGTCCAGAGTATTTCTGAGGATTTTTCTGTCACATTTTGTTTCAAATGCTGCTATTTTATTGTTCAAGCTTAATCATGAAGGGAAAAGAAAGTTCCAGGAAAGAAAAAACAACAGAGGCAGACAAATACTAGGATGGAAACAAGATATTGAAGATATTCTGAATGTGACATTGGAAGAGGGTGTGCTGCTTTCACAGAACTGACAGGCTTAGAGAGTGGCAGTGAGGACAACATTCTGTAAAGAAAAGATCACATAGAAGATAACTATTTTTATTACTATTTCTATTACTATTATTACAACTATTTCTATTACTATTATTACAACTATTTCTATTATTATTTTTATTATTAAAATTTTATATTTCTATTATTATTTTTATTATTATTATTATTATTGCTATTACTATTTCTATTATTATTATTATTATTGCTATTACTATTTCTATTATTATTATTATTGCTATTACTATTCCTATTATTATTGCTATTACTATTCCTATTATTATTTTTATTATTATTATTATTATTGTTATTTCTATTATTATTATTATTATTGCTATTACTATTCCTATTATTATTTTTATTATTATTGCTATTACTATTCCTATTATTATTATATTATTATTATTATTGCTATTACTATTTCTATTATTATTATTATTATTATTGCTATTATTATTATTATTATTATTATTGCTATTATTATTATTATTATTATTATTATTGCTATTACTATTTCTATTATTATTATTATTATTATTGCTATTATTATTATTATTATTATTGCTATTATTATTATTATTGCTATTACTATTTCTATTATTATTATATCCTGTTCTGTGGCATAGTGGTATAGAGTGAATCTGTGACAGTCAAAGTAAAGGATTCGAATTCAACCACAGGCAATTGTGCATCCAGACCATTGCAGAAAATAATGGCAAACTACTTGATGTATTTATATTGCCTAGAAAATCACTACAGCCAAAAATTGCTGTGCTGATGGCTATGTCCTGAATGGGATATGCTACCGAATTTTTAATTATTATTATTACTATTTCTATTACTATTAATATTGTTATTATTGCTATTACTGTTTATTACTAGGCTTTAGTATCTGGAGAATGTGCAATGACGTAGGAGTAGTCCTCTTACTCAGAGATGGTCTTCACAATGACATTTAAAATCCTGGTTCATTTATGTATTTCAATTCACCAGGCTGTGAGGCTACGTCATGAGTGTGGAATTTATTCGAATTTCACGTCTTCAAGGACTTACATGGATATTTTTCCCAGTTCATACTGGAGATAAGGGTGATGAGAAAGCCTGACAGACTGATGTCACAAGCATAGGTATCAGGATGGATGACAATGGATAATGAGGACGATGATATAATGGTGAATAAGACTATTATGAAGAGTGAAGAAGTCTGAAATTGCTCAGGGAAATAGTAGATGGGGTCAAATATATGTAGGACTAAGAAAATATACAATCAACGCACAACAGGAACCATCAGAATACATACACTTTCTGTGGAAAGAGACAATGCTCCTATGGGTATTCCCAGAGTGTAATGCTATTAAATTCAAATAACAACTGAAGTTGTGACGCAGCCCCAAACTGCTGACAATGCATCTCTGGACTAGGACAAAGAACATAGGCAGATTCAACTGGGACTACCTCATCTGATGTGGCCAATGGAAGAACTGTTGGGACATGGAATTTTGGCAGACCTGCAAGTTGCTACCTGTAGGCAGCCGGGCTCAAAGACATTATTTTTCTAAGACATATATGCATTTTCCGTCACATTAATATTGGCAGCTGAAATTTAATCTATAAAATGTTTATCAGACCAATCATGAAGTTCAAATGTCTGTTTTGAGGATGAACTTTGTGGAGGTGCTGTAGGTTCTTGATTATTTATCTTCTTTCTTTCTTCTGTATTTGTTGTCAAACTACTGCTGATTAGCAGAATGTAGTTTGGAGAACACAATGTAACAATTGATAACAGTTTACAATATGGCTGAGATACCTGCACCTTAATACTTTATGGACCGCCATTCTTAGCACCACTCTCACCTGATTTGTTGTAGAGAAGACTGTTTGATGCTCCTTTGGATTTAAATCATCAACAATCTCCTGCATGCGTTTCTTCAAAGCCAGGATCTCTTCTTCTGTTAGAAAGTTCTCGATGACTGCGTAGCCATCACTATAGAGCTGAAAGTGCAATATGAGGGCATTATTGAATCACATATTTATACAAATAATTGGATAATAATGAATAATAATAAAAATCACACTTGTATTAATGAGTCCAAAAGAGGAGCAAGACAAGCATGTCGTAGGCCTACTGGTGTACTGAAGTCCTAACTAGAACCAACATCCCAAGCATTTATACAATACTGAAGAAGGTTCAAATGAGAGGGGCTGGATATGTGTGCATGCCTGACAAACGCATCCCAAAATAGCTGATGTATGGTGATGTTCTCAAGGGAAAATGACTGGCCAGTGGACAGAAGAAATGCTTCATGGACTTTTATCTGAAATCTCTAAAGATCTGATGCTACATCCTGGGAGTCTGTCACTATGAATCACTCAGTGTGGCACATCAACACTATCAAAGGTAATTGCATCGTCGAGAAGCATCAAATATCAGAGTCACTGAGAAAAAAAGCATCAAATCATGCTGCCAGAATAGACTAACAAACACACAGATGCCCAATTCTGATCATATGTGTCCCAAATGTGGCAGTTGATTCTATGCCAGGATTGTATTTTTCAGTCATCTCCGCCCACACCAGAGAGATGCAACAATACAAGTCTTAAACTGTTATCATCTTGTGTGATGGATGGCTATACTGGATTTAGCCTAAACATAGCCTAAACATAGGCTAAAATGTTAAAGTTTATGCCTACTGAACTGCAGAGTACAACAACATGTAGGGACTTTAACATGATGATAAACACATAAAAAATCCTAGATAATGTTAATCGCAAAAACAAAAAGAAACACCATTATTCTCATCAATGACCAACAACTTAAAATGGTGAAAGAATTCACTATCTTAGAAACATCATATCATCAAATGGGAAAAACACCAAAGAAATACTATATATATATATATAATATACAAGATCTTAGGGCAGATCCCTATTTTCAAAAACAAATAGGCCCATATGTGAACATGAACACATAAACTGCACTATATAAAACGATCCTCATACCATCACTATGCTACAGATGTTAAACATGGACATTAAAAACAGAAGCCAAAAGAGAACTTGTTACAACAGAAATAACTTGCCTACTTAGAATCTTCAAAGTAACAATAAGCCTAACAGATCAAATCAGAAAATAAAACATCAGAAGACTAGCAGATACAATGTCAATCCTGGATTGCACTAGAAGACAACAGATTAACTTTAATTTAAAGTTTAAAGTAGTGGTTTTCACATGCTTCCAGTCTACAATCAGACAGTGCCCCTCAAAAACCATTTACAGGCAAGATGGTTACAAAGCTAATCGCAAACTATGCAAACGAAAAATTACAGAAATAAAGGAGTCAATGAAAACAGGCTGACGCTGCAATGAACATTACAAAAAAGGGGGGGGGGGTCACGGGTTTTCTATGACGAAAAGAAGAACTGCAGAGAACCCTAGTCTACAAAAGTAAAACTTTCACATGTTTAAAAATAAAATTACATTTGACAGATTTAATGGAAGCGCAAACCTACTTATATGCACAGTTATTTTAATGTCTTTACAAATAGATTTCGCATTACCTTCTCAACAGCCTTTGTGAAATCCATCTTCGTGAGAACTAGCCGTCTGCTACACGACCTGGAAAAAAGTTTGTATTTACCATATTTTATGTACTTTGTACTGTATCCAATTGATTAAAAACAGAAATATGAACAATGTTACGAAACAAAGTGTAAATAAGTGCAAAAAAAACTATAAGATGTATTACACTTATCATCATCAGGTGTCATGCCGGCTGGTGTAGGCGGCCATGGCTGTCCACAGCTCTCTGTCCACAGTATTATGTATCAAGATCATTGTTGTTTCCCTGCCGTGCCAGGTTGTCAAACTAATATTTTCTCACGTTGTCGTCCTCTGCATCTGTTGCCTTCAATCTTGGCTGTTGTGACTTTCTTCTCCAAACCTCCCTGTCTCATGAAATGGCCAAAAAAATGATGTTTGTCTTTTTCTTATATTATTGATTTATGTCCGTTTCGCATTTGACTCTTTCAACACCTCCACATTAGTTTT
The DNA here is from genome assembly GCA_034231615.1 of Meghimatium bilineatum. Lineage (NCBI taxonomy): Eukaryota > Metazoa > Mollusca > Gastropoda > Stylommatophora > Philomycidae > Meghimatium > Meghimatium bilineatum. The sequence continues at coordinate 6,309,186 of CM067321.1, forward strand.
TCTTGCAGTCCATGGTATTCTCAGCATTCTTCTATAGAACCACATCTATGTTGTTTCTAATTTCCCACTTTCCAGTTTGTTTATTGTCCAAGACTCGCCCCCATATGTTAGTATAGGAGTTATATGGCACTGCAGAATTCTCTTTCTCACCTCTAATGACAAGGGCATATTACACAATATATTTTTCTTTTTTTCTAGATGTTGTTTTTGTCTGTCCTATTCTGCTTCTTATTTCTGTTGAACGTCGCCCATCTGCTGTAATCGTTGTACCTAAATATTTTAATATTATATCATTCACTTTATCTTGCAAGGTGTGGTATTTTGCTTCTTTGAAATAACCATTACTTCTGTTTTCTTGATATTTAGGAAGAGGTCTTTCTCTTTACTTTATGTGACTACTACATTAATTAAATCTTGAAGGTCTTCCTCACTTTTTGCATTCAGAACAGTGTCATCCGCATATCTCAAATTATTTATGTTATGTCCTGCCATTGGTATTTCTGGGATATCAACTATTGCACGCTTTATATTTTCACTGTATAAAGAGAACAGATCTAGTCAAAGTACTATTTTTCCGACTCCTTGTTTTATTTGTTGAAAAGGGCCAAAGTGATTGCCTACTCTTATTGCTGTTGTTTGTTGTCAGTACATGTTCTTGATGATTCTTAAATCCTTATTGCCAATATTCAAATTCTCTTGTATGACTTCGCTATGTGTAACTTTATCAAATGCTTTCGTGTAGTCTATAAAACAGAGGTACACTTATACAGTATTTAATTTGAATATATGAATAAAATATCAGTGGTTCTTTACATGTGATCCAGGGTCTTCTCAGTGAAGTCGGTGAAGTCTAGAATAACTAAACAGTTTAGTCAAGCTTTGACCACAGAAGTCCATATGATTGCATGACTTCAATATGGCAAACAAAGTGACCTGTGCTAGATTGATAGATTTGGAGTTAGATTCTGTTAAAATCTGCACGATTTTCCACCAATATGGGACTCCTTTTTCTTGAGCACCGGTATACTGTCTATATGATACCCTACGGTCTTTCAGTCTTATGTCCTTTCATTTCTACGCAGATATATTCGGTTCAATCACATGTCATGTCATATGACGTATTCTCTCCCTAACGTTGTCTTACCAATGAACTTCCTGATCCCTTCTCTGTCTTGGGCGATGTGGCATGCATTTTCTAGCGATGTATTCATGTTATCTTTAATGTCGTCAGTCTATCGTCTTCTTGGTCTGCATTTCCTCCTCCTCCCAGGTGCTCTGCCCTATTCGTCTTTCTAAACAGTTGTGTCTCTTTATATGACCAAACAGGTGTAGTTTTCTTTTTGCTATTGTGTTTAGTAACCAACACTCTGGAATCTTCATTGTATTTTTATAATATCTAAGTTTCTCTTTTTTTTCCTTCCATGATATTCTAAGTTTCTTTCTGTAGCATTTCATCTCAAATGCGTTGATTTTCTTTGCCGCTATTTTACTTAAGGTCCATGTTTCACAGCCGTATCATGTGCATATCTCATATTTCCCCTATTTCCGACATGTGCTCGAAGTTACATATTATGCGCAGGTTCATTGCAAGTTTGTTATAATGTGGAAATTTTTCGTGCCGTCAATGAAATTACGTCAATAAGAAACTGTATTCCAAGAAAAACAAAATGACTAATTTTAGTGTAGATTAAAATATGCCACAATTTAATGTCACGAATGCGCATCGGAGGAGAAGGGATGATCCTAGAGTGTAGGGGAGGGGAAGTGGGTGTTTGCTGTAGGGTTATCATTCATTCATTCATTTTCCTTTTGCGCTGAAGTTAACACATAGGGCAGAGGTCAGATCTCTCCAATTCTGTCTGTTCAAAGCTATTCTGTGCAGTTCTTGAATAGTATGGATATTGATTGTTTTACTTTCTCTAAGTATTGTTCTTCTGGGCGTTTCTTTTGGTCTACCCCTGGCATTATGTAGGGTTATACTTGATCCTAATTTCCCCCTCCGCCCTCCCGAAACTCTATATATCTCTGTCTAGTGGAGACTAAATTATGCCACGATTTAATGTCACTCTATTCGTCACAAATGGAAGTGAAGTTCGGTGCATTCAGAATTCCTCACCTGGAATAGGTGGACTCATTAATGTATGTATTAATTAGAGATCACAGCGTAGCCGGGGGAGGGTTTCCCGATACAACACTGCTACAGGATTAGCAATCCAACAGTGAGAACTCAAGTCGCTCGCAGAAAATGGTTCCGGCACCACCCCAATCTTGAATACATCAAGAGACAACAGATCAAATGGTTTGCACACATCAGCAAACTGCCATCAGACAGCATACCACAGCAAGCTATGCTACAGTGAAGGCAGACCTAGAGGCCGACTACGAAAACGATAGACCACTGAAATAAAAGAGGCGACAAATTCCACAATATACTCAGCACACAAGAGGGCCATCTCCAGAAAACTCTTCTACCCATTATGCCGAAAGGCAACAGAAGGTTTCAGCGAATAGATAGATAGATATATATTTTTAATTCCACGTGTGAGTATCGGAGGAGAATGACTTATCGTGGACGTTAAGGGCTGCTGCCGTATGAATCTTCGAATTGAGAGTCCCTCTCCCCTTTCACCCAGAGTTGTGTTATCTGGTTAGACAGATTCTTATCAATCGAAGGCTAGTTCAGCATTGATACGGTAACCGATTCGCAAATAGAAATAAACCCGCAGTAACGTCACAAACTAGAAAAAAAAATGAAATCAGCAGAATACTTAAAAACTGTAAGTGTGATAGCCACACGATTTGTGATTAGACCAAATATTCTGTTGTGTTCCGTCATTTTCCCTTTTGTTCTGTTTTGTCTTAGTTTCTGTAGTTTTTGTATTACCATTTAGTGCAACGAAGTCTCATACAAAGGAAAGAAGAGAACTATACAAACCATCAAAAGTGAACATAGAATGATAAAAGACACATCCACTACCTAAGTAGACAGGTGCAGGTGACTATACTTCGTCAGAAGACAGGACACAATAGACTGCACAAACACATGCACAGGATGCGATTGTGTGCCACACTACTGTGCACTTGTGGAACAGATTACCAGACCTCTGAACATATTCCGCAGTATTGTTCCTAGTATGAACAATTGAGAGTTGCATACTGGTCCAACGGTGCAACCCTTAAAGCAAAGATACATGGAAGCAAAGAGAGCTTTAGACAACGACGGAGCTAATCCGTAAGACTTGGCAACATAAGACTTGTCTGACGGTGTAGACATCAAGTAGCGAACATAAGACTTGTCTGACGGTGTAGACATCAAGAAGCGAACATAAGACTTGTCTGACGTTAAGACATCAAGTAGAGAACGTAAGACTTGTCTGATGTGTAGACATCAAATAGAGAACATAAGACTTGTCTGACGTGTAGACATCAAGTAGTGAACATAAGACTCGTCTGACCTGTAGACATCAAATAGAGAACATAAGACTTGTCTGACGTGTAGTAAACATAAGGCTTGTCTGATGGTGTAGACATCAAGTAATGAACAAGAGAACAATTATTTAGTACTCATGTCTTTCCGGCATTTGGTTTTTTATTAGCATTATGACCTGATCAAATGCAGTACTCGTCGTGTGCTATGTTGTGTTCATGATGTCGCAACAAATGGTAATCACCATCATCATCATGTGATGAATAAAAAACAACATAAAGTGAAATGATTTGGTTCGTAATCTTCAGGGACAATCGTTCAGAGCAACAGTGTTACTTGCGATTAGCGGAACCATCGGCAGGAAGTTGAGAGGGACGGATCACATATACCTATTGAATAACCATAGTATAATTAAGTCAATCTTCGCGTCACTTCAATTACGAAAGCTGTCAAGAAGATAAAGAGTTCAGAAGAGAAGATATTCAGTATAAACATAATAGCCTATTCACATGTTGACACAGGTGCTACAATAGACTCAGTGGCGTGAACGTCAATGCAAGTCAGGGTAAAATTCGACGCAATGACTCAGGTTATGTAACATCTTCCTATTACATCTTGTGTTCATCTCGTATATAAATTCAATGTTGCCGCTTAGTTGAAAATGTTGACAGCCAAATAAATAGCAGTAAGAAATAGCAAAAAACAACATTGCGTAAATTTTTAATTAAAACTTGTACAAAACATCTGAAAATTCAATAAAACGATTTTGAACTAATTAAGACGACGCAGTTAAAGATACCATTCAAATAATTGCATATACGAGCATTGTATTCTGCATTTTTGTTTGTTTGTATTTTGACAGAAGTCAAAAGAGAAACAATTGTATCATTAACATTACTTGCTGGGGTAACTATACTTATTATATTTTCAGCATATTAAACAAAAAATATTAGTAAACATGTATACGTTAGAACACCCCGACCCCATCACCCACGCCCCTATTTTTGTATCTACGGGCCTGTCTATGTCATTTATTACGAAAGTTTTTAAAATATCCTTAAAGTGACCAATATGGCAACCCCGTAGGAAGCACGCAGGTACTGTCTTCATTCAAGAACACCAAATCCTATTTCACCATTACTTCCATATAAGGGCATGTACATATAAATGGGCGGAGCATGAGCGTGTCGTGGCATTTAAGGTTTGCCAAAGAACTTTAGGCCAAACCGTGAACGTAGCATTTTCTGTTAGCACTTTTACAAATCTATAGGCCAGATTTATAGGCTTGGGGAAGCTATTTCATTTACTATTTTTACATTACTCTTTCTATAGCTATAGTAACTGTTTTTGCTCCAGGGGAACAAACAAAAAATATAGGCAATAATTATCATCATTAGGTGCCGCTGCACATCGAAAGTTGACTAGTTGGTTTCAAATATCCTCTGTAATGCACGCTATGCTTTTGCATATAATTTTCTCCCTTCTGGTTCTAACGCGGCACTACAAAATGTTTTATTTGTTTTATTTTTATTATTTTATTTGTATTTGTCATTACTTCTTTCACACATATTGTTTCTAGAACCTCATTGTTTTATTCTCTTTCCATAATTTTATATCTCTCTATTCTTCTATATATCCACATAGCAAAAGCATCAATTATGTATTCTAGTTTCTTGCTGCGTGTTTCTGAGTTCTTCGCTAATTGCGATCATTTGTACAGAATAACAGTGCTAATAATAATAGAAGGTAACACGGGTCAGCATCGTGAGTGACTCCGAGTATGGTTAGGAAAGTACAAATGGGTCTCGTTCGCGAACAGTGGATTGACGCCTTGAGAAAGGCGAGTTTGAAAATTTATTTTCATGTTTGGACATGTGGATGTTCGAGGCAACGAAAGAGCAGATCAATTGGCGTCATGCGCAATTGTGGCACAGGGCGATAGGGCAATGGATCAAGCTGACGTTCTGTACTCCATAAGAGATATAACACGCGAGAATGAGATTAATGTAGATGATGATTCCTTTTCAATGTCTATGATTAAAGATCAGGGTTTGAAATGTGATGTTGTTAAAAGTTAACTTTTTGAGGGAGCAGAAGAATAATGGTCAATCAGCAGAGGACTGGTACTGTCTTGGTATTGATACTAAATATGGGTATATTAAATAGTCTAATATCTAGAGGTCACAGTCAATCAGCCCACTCACGAAAATGTGTTTATTAATTCCTGCGTCATTCCATTGCTGTCATATGGATGTGAGAGCTTGAAAAGTTTTTTATCTTCAGAAAAAAAAAACTGTTGAGTTTAGAAAACAAATGCTTTCGTAGGATAACTAACAACCTCTAGAGCGAATTCAAATCGAACGAAAATTTCAGAGAAGAGACACATCAAAACTTGTTGTTCGTCCATCACAAGTGATGATGACCATTTGTTACATCCACTTTTGAAAATTCAATTTTAGTATGAAATTTTTCAAGACTATATCACAGATGTTAACAAAAATCGCCGGTGGTCATATATCGGACGTGTCCTGCGCTCAGACAATAATAGAATACACAACCAATCTCTTGCATGGATACCAACAGGCAGAAGAGCCAGGGGTAGACGAAAGGAAACACTCAGAAAAACAAAACTTAGAGAAATTAAAACAAACAATATTCATACTATTCAAGAATTGCACAGAATATCTTTGAACAGACAGAATTGGAGAGATCTGACCTATGCCCTATGCGCTAACTTCAGTGCTAAAGGAAAATCAATTAATATTAAATAGAACATGTCAGTTGGTACGTATGCCAGACCATCGCCTGCCAAAGATACTTCTCTATGGTGAGCTGGAGAAGAGTACACGATCTCAATGTGGCCAAAAGAAGAGCTACAAGGATTCGTTAAAGACTTCACTGAAAGCCTTTGAAATAGACAAAGATACACGGGAAGAACTTGCACAAAATAGATCTACATGGGGCTCTAGTCAAAAAGGGGCATCATCTTATGAAAAGAGGATAAATGCAGCAGATCAACAGCAAAGAGTAGCAAGAAAGTCACGGTTAGACCAAAATCCGTCTACAATGGCCAATCCATGCCCGAATATTTTCTATCCATCGTTTTCGTGGTCTTCCTCTGGCTTTTTAAACCCTGATTTAATTTGGTTATATGCCTATACGGGCAACTTGTCGTGATGCATTCTCATAATGTGGCCAAACCTCTTGATCTGCTACCTTTCTATGTATTCTGTGCAAGGTATTATACCTATTCTTTCCCTGATGTCTTCATTTCGTAATCTATCGAGCCTGGTGACCCCTGCGGCTTTTCTCAAGGATTTCATATCACATGTCACTATCATTATGTAATGTGAAGATGAGAGAGAGAGACCAGGTTTGGCACTGGTAACCCATGTTGGTAGGAATATACTGTTGATCATTTGTCTTTTAACTTCTTTCTCAATCTTGGGGTGAAGAAGTTGTGGTGACAGTTGGTATGTTACTGCATTTACCTTTCGACATATCGTCTTTATCTCTGTATCAAGGCTTCCATTCCACATTTATGTAATTCTTTGTTTGTGCACGTTATCATCTTCAGTGTCGTTATATAAATAGACTTCGCACTACCATCTCAATAACTTTGTGAAATCCATCTTTGTTAAAAACATCACGTCTTCTAAACAACATGTGAAAGATGTTTATTTACCATATTGTGGCGTACTTTGTACTTGGTCATACTTCCGGTAGCCGCCATGTCACATCGCAGACATTGACTGTATGTGTGATTTTCAACTAGCAACGCCAGCATTTCCAAAAATGCAGTATCAGGGCCGTAGATACGTTCTCCTAAAAAGGGGGACGGGTGCTATGTCCACCTTTTGGATAAATTCCTTTTACTAAAGTCATGTTACGATATGTAAAGTGTGAATTAACAACCTCCTTCCCCCTCCCCCCATCTCAATTATCTATAGTATTGCCTTCTTATCTTACTTCTTTCTTAACCACTTTTACTGCTGTTTCGTGATTCCGAATTTCTAAGTTGTATGAGATTGTATGAGATGTTTTGGAAATTCCATGCTGTTCATAACCGATAGTTGAGATAGAAATCGTAAAATCAATCGTAGTCAATCGTAGAATATAAAGTCCCGTAGACTCATCAAGAATCACCCTTCAATGGTGACGCTATGTGTGACCTTGTTTTCATTGGTAACTTTGTGTATATTGTGTGTGGACAGCCAATGAAAGCCACGGGAAAGTGAACCAGCATCACTTTAGAACCGGCGTTTTCATCCTGGTGCTCGCGTGTACAAACGATTACATGTGGGTTGTGTTCGCAAAGTCTAAAAAATGGAGAACTCCTGCTTTAGAAGGATGATTCCTCTTGATTTCATATGACTGTGTTGTCGAGTGAATCGATTCTTGTAATTTTGGTGAAGTGAAATGTATCCCTAATGGTATGGTACGCTTCTTTCAACCGCGGATTCTAGTATTATTTGGTTATATCAGATCTTTTAATTATTTAAAATAGTGGAGATTGTAGTTCTGATAATCCAGCCACTACGACCTCCGGAGTATAATACTTAATATTAGACTAATATACTGCAAAGACGGATGTGTCGGGCCATTGGCGCAAATAACACGGCGACACACCGCATTTTTATTTTCTGGGCTACATCCTGCTGGAAATCTAGTTGGACTATTGTCCTGCTACAAGAGGGATCCAGTGGGAGTTTGAGAATGAACGCTGAAGAAGAATTAGAAGAATATAATGTGACCTCAGTCTAAACAAGGAATCATTCTTAGTTTAAACAAGAAGAAAATAGAAGTAATGGTTGTTTTAAAAAAAAAAAAAAACTACACATCGCTAAAATACAATATTACTATCAATGATGCAAAATTTAATCAAGCGGATAAAATAAAGTATCTTGGCATCATTTTAACATCAGATGGCAAGTGCTGCAATGAGATCAAGAACAGGATAGTGCATGCCAAATCGGTATTTCAAAAAATGAGAAGAGTTCTATGAAATGGAATAAGTCAATGCATACGCGAGTTCAAAAGCTAAGATGTTATGTTGAGCCAATCCTACTTTATGGACGAGAAGCATGGACGGTAAACAAAATAGTTCATGATAAGCTGTATGCAACTGAACTGTGGTTTTTGATAAGAATTATGAAAATTCCATGAGCAGCCAAGAAAACTGATGTAGAAGTTCTTGGAATAAAAAGACAAATTGTAGCAAAAAGTTAGAAGCAGACACAGTATTAGGGAATGTGATAAGAGAAGGAAATCTGGAGCATTGATTCTATCTATACGCCGTGGCACTTGTTTGCCTTGCGACGTCAGGGGCAGAATTGTTCACTGGAGATGGCCTTCTTGTGTGTTGTTTGTATGCTTATTCGTGTGGCTTCTTTGATGTATGTGATCCATCTTTTACATAGTCTGCCCCTGGCTTTATAGCCGTGATGTCTATGTGTCATGGCCATCTGTGGCATGCTGTCTGTTAGTAGTGTAGAAGCATTTAGTAACCAATGCTCAAAGATGAAGGGGAGAAGAGACAGGGGAAGACAAAGAGAGAAATGTCTGAATGAGTTGTTACTGTGGCCCAAAAAGATGTCACCAACTAAACGTATTAACAAAAGATACAGAGTTGTAGAGAAACATGATCGCCTACGCCATTCGACATGGCACTTGATTGATTGAATATGACCTCCTACTTTAGCTATTTATAGAATGTGAATGGTACATCTCCAACAAAAAAGATATATTAAAGCCTAACGACATACGTTGTCATAGTAACTGTGTAAACAATGATGAGATGTTAAAATGACAATCTTGGGAGTAATTGCGATTCAATTTCCCCCTCCCTAATAGTATATTTTTTTTTAGATATACATATTTAAACTCACTCCGTGTGCAAAGAAGGTTGCATACAATTTAGGAATGTCCCCGCTTTGCACACGACCATTTCTTTTTTCAAATACGATGTCAAAAAAGATCGTTTAGAAGTTTCACTGCTTGTCGACATGTCTGTACTGCACGCATGCACTATTTCAGTGCTCGTCTGTTTGCACGACTTTATTTATATGCATCTTTCCTCTTTTTTTTTTTTTTTTTTTTTTTTGTTTTTGCTATGTTTAACCACATCTGTGTCATCATAGTTATCTTTAAAATTCTCAATATTAATTTTTTTTAAGTTCTCATTTTTTTTTCAGATATTAATTTGCTGACTTGCTGGTTGTCTACGATAGAATACATCCAGAAACAACAAGTTAAATGGTACGGCCACATAATCAGACTGAAAGAGCACAGTATTATCCAAAAAACACTTTACAAACGATACGAAAACAGTCGACCTATTGGACGCCCTCGTAAAAGGTGGATAGTGTATTAGAGACACTCGGAAATATAACAGCAGAAGAGGCAAATAGAAGGGCAAAAGACCGTACACTCATTCTCCCCTCAACACCGAAAGGTACAATAGGACAGAAAGAAGAAGAAGAAGCTGGTTGTCTAGAGCAACTTCTGAAACAGCGTAAGCTGTATATTAGTTACCTGTGGTTTATTTCTTGGGTATGTATACCAGATCATCGACTATAAAAGACACTTCTCTATGGTGAACTCGAGAAATGTACAAGATCTCAAGGTGACTAAAAGAAGCGCTACAATGACTCAAGACATTACTGAAAGCCTTTGAAATCAACCAACATATATGGGAAGAACTTGCGAAAAATAGGTCCACATGGCGCTCTATAGTAAAAAAGGACGAAACATCTAGTGGAAAAAAATGGAGAAATGTAGGAGCTCAACTGCGGGAAACAGCTAGAAAATCACGGGTAGACCAAAAACCGCATACAGGCATATCTCTAACTGAATTGCAAAAGTGGGTGCAAAAAAAAAAAAAATTGGTAGCTTATCCTATCCAGGACGTAGCTATCAAACCAGCATTTGTTGGCTGTGGTGATTTTCTAGGCAATATAAATACGTTCAGTAGGTTGTCATTGCTTTCTGAACGGTCCGGATGCACAATTGCCTGTGGTGAGGATCGAACTCGGTACCTTTGCCGTCACAGACGCACTCTGTAACAAATGGTAATCATCATCATGTGCTGGGCGAACAACAACAACATGTCCTGTGTATTGTAGCTGGATTAAGTATGCAATGAGACAAATTTCACTTTGTGGAAAGTAAGGGAGAAAGCACAAGAAGTGGATACAAGAACATGCTGGAATTATAAAGTAAAAGACATACATTTACGCTCTCACCTGTATAGATGAGGTGTGTGGATGAGTTTTTGTGCAGTCAACATATTGTCTCCAATGTGCAGGGTTACCAACTTTTCGAAATAAAACACGAAAAATGCTCCTAAAATAAACCAGGGTTATTTGTTAATTTCTTTTACTCCTCATGATGTGAACGGGCTGAATATCAACTGATAATTATTTATAAACTAGAAAACATGAGAACATTGAAACATGTCAACTAGATTTTGTTTTTAATAATCACGACATGGCGGAATTCTCAGATTTAGTTGGTGTAGTCTAGGCATACATTTTAGCATGTAGATTTTCAGCTTAAATTGAACCAATTAAAATAATATTATTAGTACAGATTCGTGTATTTAAAAAAAAGGAACATTTTCGCACATTTCACGTTAATTGGACAAAGCATAAAAAATCTGTACTATCTGGATAATACTGTGTCCTCTGGTCAACTTTCCAATACGGCAACACTACAATAACGACAGGATATGGAAAGTATTACTATTATTATTGTTGCTAGTAGTAGTAGTAGTAGTAGTAGTAGTAGTAGTAGTAGTAGTAAGATATCATTTGTAGTAGTAGTAGTATTTATTGTAGTAGTAGTAGTAATAGTAGTAGTAGTAGCAGTAGTATTTGTTGTTGTAGTAGTAGCAGTAGTCTAGTATTTGTAGTAGTAGTAGTATTTGTTGTAGTAGTTGCAGTGGTAGTAGTATTTGTAGTAGTAATAGTAGTATTTATTGTAGTAGTAGTAGTAGTAGTATTTGTTGTAGTAGTTGCAGTGGTAGTAGTATTTGTAGTAGTAATAGTAGTATTTATTGTAGTAGTAGTAGTAGTAGTATTTGTTGTAGTAGTTGCAGTGGTAGTAGTATTTGTAGTAGTAACAGTTGTAGCAGTAGTAGTAGTAGTAGTAGTATTTGTAGTAGTAGTAGCAGTATTAGTAGTAGTAGTAATATGTGCTGCAGTAGTAGTAGTAGTAGTAGTAGTAGTAGTAGTAGGCTAGTATTGTAGTAGTAATATTTGTAGTAGTAGTAGTAATAGTAATAGTAGTATTAGTAGCAGTAATATTTGTATTAGTAGTAGCAATATTATTTATTATTATTATTATTATTATTATTATTATTATTATTGTTATTAATTGTAATGGTAGAATTGTTATTAATATTATTGTTATTATTTTGCTTACTTTTGTTCACTTTTGTTCATGTTTCTTGAACCGTGCAACTAGCGCTGAAGCTATGTATCTCTGGTGGCATTGGCAAGCCCTGGTTTCGGTACTACGTTGACTCAATGTATTTTGGTTGTACAACTTCTGATAATTATTTTTTGCCCCTACACCCATTGTGACCACATCAGTAGACTTTGCCTAATTTTTACGACCAGCTGTGTCAATCCCCAGGAATAACGAACGAACGTAGATCTTGTTTACTATGTGCATTGAAGCGTTAGCAAGGGCTTTGTTTCATACCCAGAAGATTGGTAGATGGTAGATAGAAAAATAAATATATACATAGAAATAGAGGTAAATATATATATACACATATATGCATAAATAGATAGATAGACAGACAGACAGGCAGGCAGACAAGCAGGCAGACAGAATAGATAGATAGATAGATAGATAGATAGATAGATAGATAGATAGATAGATAGATAGATAGATAGATAGATAGATAGATAGATAGATAGATAGATAGATAGATAGATAGATAGATAGATAGATAGATAGATAGATAGATAGATAGATAGATAGATAGATAGATAGATAGATAGATAGATAGATAGATAGATAGATAGATAGATAGATAGATAGATAGATAGATAGACAGATAGATAGATATATAGATAGCCTCGGTCCCAGGTATTTTATGGCCTAACATCGGCCCCAGGTACTATATGGCCTAACCTCGGCCCCAGGTGCTATATGGCCTAACCTCGGTCCCAGGTACTCTACAGGCTAACCTCGGTCCCAGGTACTCTATGGCCTAACCTCGGTCCCAGGTACTCTATGGCCTAACCTCGGTCCCAGGTACTCTATGGCCTAACCTCGGTCCCAGGTACTCTATGGCCTAACCTCGGTCCCAGGTACTCTATGGCCTAACCTCGGTCCCAGGTACTCTATGGCCTAACCTCGGTCCCAGGTACTCTATGGCCTAACCTCGGTCCCAGGTACTCTATGGCCTAACCTCGGTCCCAGGTACTCTATGGCCTAACCTCGGTCCCAGGTACTCTATGGCCTAACCTCGGTCCCATGTACCTAACAGAACAAAATGTTTGCTATGTCTCGCTTAAACAGATGCGCATGTTGACCTACCTAACATCTGACTTAGGAAAGATGTTCAACGGGTCATGACATTGTGCACAAGTAACGAGAACTCTCCATCGATTTTGTTGACTATTTGACATCAAGGTAACAGAGATACAATGTCACACAGTGGTAACAAAATTTAGGACAATCCATGCTACGCTAATCAAGACCGTCTGCGGTAGAGACCTCTGTACAGAAGGTAAACAAGCCTTCATTCTTAACAGTTTTGATTATTGTCGTTATTTTCGTTAGTCACTATTTATAAATCTGGAGTCAAATGCCCCCCCCCCAAAAAAAACAAAACAATATCGACCAACGAAACTCACGGAAATAATCAAAACTCGATCTTTACGGTCATGTTTACTATCTCTACACAAGTCTTTACTGGAGCCCGATCATGACCAGCTGTAACCTACTGTGTGTACCCAGGCCCATTTTCGAAAAGGAGCAAAGAATGGCGATACTGTAACCTACCATGCATGTCACAAGTGACGACTTTGTTGACCTCCCCTCACAATATTATAGAGGGACAAGGTGACCAAGAAACCATGCTGAAGTCAAATGTGTCTGATCAAATGGTGCATATATCACAGCCATACTGTAAACCATAACATAGCATGCAGTTCTTCAGACAACTGCTAATCAGAAGTACTTTGAGAGCAAGACCGCAATGGGGGGGGGGCGGGAGGAAGTGGAGGCTTATAGTGTTAAATTTAACCAAAAAATGGGTAACCCCCCCCCCCCCCCCGTTTTAAAAAATATTTGAAAACCAACAAATATTCATAGAAAAATTCAGCAAATTTCTTAAGAAAGGAAAGAATCGCGTAGGAAAATAAAATTATGTGTAGAAAAATATAATCACATAAAAAAATAGATCCACATAGCGATACAATATAATCAGTTAGGATGTGGCTACATGACTTAGCTGTATTACGAATGAACATCAACAGTGTAAAACATCAACAGTGTAAAACATCAACAGTGTAAAACATCAAATGTGTAAAACATCAACAGTAAAACATCAACAGTGTAAAACATCAACAGTGTAAAACATCAACAGTGTAAAACATCAACAGTAAAACATCAACAGTGTAAAACATCAACAGTGTAAAACATCAACAGTAAAACATCAACAGTAAAACATCAACAGTAAAACATCAACAGTGTAAAACATCAACAGTAAAACATCAACAGTAAAACATCAACAGTAAAACATCAACAGTGTAAATCATCAACAGTGTAAAACATCAACAGTAAAACATCAACAGTGTAAAACATCAACAGTGTAAAACATCAACAGTAAAACATCAACAGTAAAACATCAACAGTGTAAAACATCAACAGTGTAAAACATCAACAGTGTAAAACATCAGCAGTAAACATCAACAGTAAAACATCAACAGTGTAAAACATCAACAGTAAAACATCAACAGAGTAAAACATCAACAGTGTAAAACATCAACAGTGTAAAACATCAACAGTGTAAAACATCAACAGTAAAACATCAACAGTGTAAAACATCAACAGTGTAAAACATCAACAGTAAAACATCAACAGTGTAAAACATCAACAGTAAAACATCAACAGTAAAACATCAACAGTGTAAAACATCAACAGTGTAAAACATCAACAGTAAAACATCAACAGTAAAACATCAACAGTAAAACATCAACAGTGTAAAACATCAACAGTGTAAAACATCAACAGTGTAAAATGGATCTTCATATATATTCTTCTTTGTCTATATCATGTACTAGCTTTTATTTTTCCGGTTGCAACATACGGCTGTAAAACATGGACCCTAAGTAAGTCAGCGGCAAAGAATTTCAACGCCTTTGAGATGAAATGATACAGAAAGATACTTAGAATATCGTGGAAGGAAATAAAGAGAAACTCAGATATTATAAACACATTGAAGATTCTAAAGTGTTGGTTACTAAACACAATAACAAAAAGAAAAGTACATCTGTTTGGTCATATAAAGAGACACAATTGTTTGGAAAGATAAATAATGGAGGGCGGAGTACCTGAGAGTGGAGAAAGGGCAGACCAAGAAAACGATGAACTGACGACATTAAAATTAACATGAATACAACGTTAGAAAATGCAAGCCGCATCGCCAAAGACAGACAACGGTTCAGAGAGTTCATTGGGAAAACAACGTTCTGGAAATAATACGTGGCATGACATATGTCCTGTGCGCTGGTTTCATACAACGATCCTCATCTTGGCTGAACCGCATTATCCCTGCTTTTCATAGGTTACTTTGCGTCGCCAGTCATTGAAAACACGGATCACTAGATGAATGAAGATGTGTGTGACCAGAGCCAAAGACATAACTGAGAAGGATGTGCTTCATACAAGCATATCTCAGAGCCGTGGATACGGCTGTGTTAAAATAATATCTCAGAGCCGTGGATACGGCTGTGTTAAAATAATATCTCAGAGCCGTAGATACGGCTGTGTTAAAATAATATCTCAGAGCCGTAGATACGGCTGTGTTAAAATAATATCTCAGAGCCGTAGATACGGCTGTGTTAAAATAATATCTCAGAGCCGTAGATACGGCTGTGTTAAAATAATATCTCAGAGCCGTAGATACGGCTGTGTTAAAATAATGTACCTTAACCCCGCCTTCTAAAATTTGTCTTTTCACTTCATTTTGGGGTAAAAATATTTGAAGAAAATTCATTAATGACCATTAGTTTATTTGCAAAATGGGGATTGGAGTAAGAGGATTGTCACTCACTTTTTTTTGCTAGATATCATGGGAGAAGATTTGTCTCCCTAAGGGAGAGGCTACCTAAAAAATATTATTCGCCTATTTTCGTGTGTATTCTTTTTTTTTTTTTTAATGAGAAAGTTACCGCCAGTTTGGAAGTTATTCGTTAAGGGATCGATGTTTTACCTACTTTTTATCTAATTTCTTAGTACAAAAAGTCACGTTATGATTTCATAAGGGGGGGGGGGGGTTCCCCACCACCACCACCACCAGCAGCTTCGGGTTATTTAGATACGCAATTTTTTCTCAGGAATTGAACATCTCTGGAGTCTTCCTCCCCTTCATTGTAACTATATGATTGGGATTGGTATATCTTAACTTGGGATATCCATGTAACGAGAGATGTTTCAAAATTCAGATTTCGAATGTTTGTTTCGTGTCCACGCATCTCCTATTTGCTTTTATCCACCAAGTTACTTGTCTCTACCGCCGTTAGATATTTAAACAAGCTTCTATATTTGCCTGAACTTGAGGTTTATTCGACAAGTTGTACTGTGGAGTGGCTGGATGCTAATTTTAGAAGCTGCATTCTGCGTATGTATGTCTTTAGCAGATTTATGAAGACCATCTTATCTATCAGACTGCCTGCATGTAAGTCCGTCTGTCTGTCTGACTCTAAGTCCGTCAATCTGTCTGTTTATCTGTCGGTCTATCTATCTGCCACAATGAAACAGAAAGGGGAGGGGGGCTGAATTATTTAGTTTTTTAGAGGGCGAGAAAGGGTCAAAGATTTAGCAAAAAGTTGAGTTCTATCCCATATCCCGATCCTACCTTTCACACTTTTCATATTTTCATAAAATCTGCTCCGATCCGAAATTTTGTGACGGCATTTATTGCCTGCTTAGTCCTAGATACAAAATGGCTACCGTAATCGTAAGTTTGTTAGAGAAATTCAACTCTGTTAAAATCGCGACGACGGATGTCGGATTCGACGACTTTCGCTGCACACACTGAGAGCGTTCCCCCCCCCCTCCAAAACTGCTTTCCACCCATATAACACTCTTAAAATAAATATCTCGACCCCGAACCACTCATTTGTAATTATATACCGATTAGACATTGAAAATAATTTGCGGGAAAAAAATTGCTATATTTCGTTTCACTTTCTATAATAATCGTAGGCTCATACCTTTCTCTCTAATATATCTAATCTATCTATCTACCCATCCATCAGTACATCCATCCGTACATGTAACCATCTGCATGTCCATGTATCTTGTCGTTAGTGCTATTTATGATGGTCAGAGCTTTCTGCTTGTGGTGTGAAACAGTGGGTAGTTATGGACAACACGTGGCCGACATTCAAATCTATACAATTCAATTATCTGCTAGATTATACCGAGCATCTATGTGTCTGCCCTTAATGTAAAAATGAACGGAAATGGGTAGAATTGTTACCAATATTTGTAAATAAAACATAATTGCAACGAGACACAGCGACAGACGACGTTTCGACTAACATCCTTCATCAGAACGAAAGACTATAAACGAAACTACAGAATTGTAATTTCTTAGGGTTGCTTGAGCTTATTAACTAGTTTGATCAGTTTTTAGCATATTTAAGTCATTAGTTCTAATTCATATTTCAAAGAATCGAAACTGCGCAAATGAAATACTTCGTACTTTTCCAAAACAAAAAAAAACACGCAAATGTTTCAGAAATAAGGTGTTTAATTACGGAAATGCAGCGGAAAGTTCAGCGGAGAAATCGGTTTTCAAGTCGTTTGAGTAAGCATGTATCAGTTTTTGACTGTCGATTCTAACATATGGATAAGAAGATTAGAGACAACAGAGATGCGATTCTATTGTAGAATGCTAAAAATACCATGGACTACTAAAAATCTAACGAGGAGACGTTGAAAGAGTCACATTCGAAAGGAGAGTTACTTAATAAACTCATAAAAATGCAGTCTTCACTTTATGGTCCTGTTATAAGATAAGGAGGTCTGTAGAACATGATACAACGCACAAGAAGAGAGGTTGTGGGTACGAGAGATCGAGGGCAACATGCATTGTGCAGCTATGAAGAACATGATACAGCGCACAAGAAGAGAGGTTGTGGGTACGAGAGATCGAGGGCAACATGCATTGTGCAGCTATGAAGAACATGATACAGCGCACAAGAAGAGAGGTTGTGGGTACGAGAGATCGAGGGCAACATGCATTGTGCAGCTATGAAGAACATGATACAGCGCACAAGAAGAGAGGTTTTGGGTACAAGAGATCGAGGACAACCTGCATTGTGCAGCTATGACGAACTCTTTTCATTTCCAATAAAGACAGATACGTATTACATAGTCTTGTCTTCAGATATTTTGTGTTTAACAATTCTTTATTTTCCTATTCTACCTTGTTTCTTATCGCGGTTGAATGTATTCCATCTGCTGTCATCATTGTTCCCAAATCCAGTACTGGAATTGCTGGACTGAACATGTTTTGAGTATATAGTCATTATCTGTGATCTAGCATATATCATGCTATGGAATATTGTATAGATTTTACTAATCAAAGGTTTTCAAATGTATTTTACTAATCAAAGGTTTTCAAATGTATTTTACTAATCAAAGGTTTTCAAATGCATTTTACTAATCAAAGGTTTTCAAATGTATTTTACTAATCAAAGGTTTTCAAATGTATTTTACTAATCAAAGGTTTTCATATGCTTTTTACTAATCAAAGGTTTTCAAATGTATTTTACTTCAAATGTATTTTACTAATCAACGGTTTTCAAATGTATTTTACTAATCAAAGGTTTTCAAATGTATTTTACTAATCAAAGGTTTTCAAATGTATTTACTAATCAAAGGTTTTCAAATGTATTCAATTAATTTAAATATGAAATTTGTGTACATTTTAATTTTATACTGTTATGTAGTCTTCTGGCAGCAGGTTATCAATCCCGATCTCATAACTTATATTATTTGTGCTTTCTCCTTTAATGTCAAGTAGTATTCACAAGATGCTTGTTCTGTTGATGTGATCCAGAACCTATTCCTTGCAAGCAGAAGAAGGAAATATAGCATATATTTATTTGTTTATTTTGTTTCTTGTTCAAGAACAAGTGTGACAACACTGGGGGCATTCCCTTTTATGCTCTGCTTGCCGTTCCATCCGCCAGCCAAACGTGTATAAGTTCATCTTTTTATGTACACTTATTTACACAGAGCAGTCTCCACATCATCAATAGAAAAGATGTGTTCACTCTCACACTCTGGTAGATTAGAAGAACGTCGGCAAAGCAATGAGATTCGTTATATCATGGTTTACAGTTAGTTGCGACATTCACCCCCTTCAGTCGGACACATCCGACTTCTTTACGACTTCTGGAACATGACACTTTACCCCAAAACTCCATTGTCGCATCTAACGATGTGCATTGTTCTACACTGAATTGTTCCCTGCTTGATATATTTGGAAATGGAATCAGTAATGAATTGTGTGTATGTGTGTGTTTTATTATATATATGCATGTATGTACGTGTATATATATATATATATATATATATATATATATATAAGTATGTATGAGTGTACTTGTGTGTATGTATGTTTGTTAAGGTTCCACAAAATCTGCAAATGCTTAGGGCATCCTACGATGTGAAGAATTCGGCCCTGAGACTGTGTGCTAAGAGAAGTCAAGTTACCTCATGAATAGTGATTTGCAAAAACAGGTTGTTGCTTTCAAAACCGATGCTTGTTACGCGTCATCGTCATCAGGTAGTAATCCTGGACAGAATGTAGCCTTCATCGCAGCCCTTCGAAACGCATGCTAATCTTCTTGCTTCTTTGAGTGTCATACTCAGGTGGTCTTTGATGTCTAGCGACCATGTTCTTCATGGCTTCAGGTGGTCGTTGATGTCTAGCGACGATGTTCTTCATGGCTTCAGGTGGTCGTTGATGTCTAGCGACGATGTTCTTCATGGCTTCAGGTGGTCTTTGATGTCTAGCGACCATGTTCTTCATGGCTTCAGGTGGTCGTTGATGTCTAGCGACGATGTTCTTCATGGCTTCAGGTGGTTTTTGATGTCTAGCGACCATGTTCTTCATGGCTTCAGGTGGTTTTTGATGTCTAGCGACCATGTTCTTCATGGCTTCAGGTGGTCTTTGATGTCTAGCGACCATGTTCTTCATGGCTTCAGGTGGTCGTTGAAATATAGCGTCCATGTTCTTAGCGGCCTATCTATTGTTACGTTTCCCTGGCATCATCTCCTTCAAGATGGTCTGTTCTCGTCTATTGTGTCATTTGACATGATAAAAATATTGCAAAATTTTAGAGATAACAATGTTTACCCAGTTTCCGTTTACTTTAAGTTCTCTTAGAGTGTCCCTATTAATTCTCTTAGAGTGTCCCTATTAATTCTCTTAGAGTGTCCCTATTAATTCTCTTAGAGTGTCCCTATTAGTTCTCTTAGAGTGTCCCTATTAATTCTCTTAGAGTGTCCCTATCAGTTCTCTTAGAGTGTCCCTATTAGTAATTGTCCCTTGTTCATAGTATTCTGAGGATTCTTCTGTAACATTTTCTTTCAAATGCTGCACATTTATTTTTTCTCTCACTTTATTGATGATTATCCATGATTCACATACATATATTGCCACTGAAATAAGCAGGTTAGGTTCTTAGAAATGCTACTTGTATTGTAGCCCGGCTATATATTTTTCATTTGTAGCAGTTTGTTTGGTGCAACAACCACCCTTTAAGTTATTTGGATACACGAGGCTGTCATGAGTTCGTGTTGTAGTTACATTTAGTAGTTTACCGTTGCTTTCTGAATAGTTGTTGCCGCTTACCAGCTTGCCCCTGTTTAAAATTTTTAAAAATACTTTGAGGGTATGTAGTCTGTGGGTGTGCCCGGAGTGCCGTGATGTAGGTTCATCTAGTAATTATGCAGGTATGGTGAAAGTGGTGAATAATGGATTTCTAGATTATTCCTGATGCCAAGTATCGAAGAGAACAATATTTTGAAAAAACAGATTTCAAGAAAATAATGTAAAATAACATACATAAAAATTTCTTTAAATGGCAATCAAATTTACATTAAAAAAATGCAACATCGACTTATTTGTACTGTTGTAGTTTTAGGATTGGCTCTGACGTCAAACAGGCTCATCTCATTGTAGAAAAGATGGTCAAACATCTTCTGGAAAAAGCCTGGAATGCAGTTTCTTTCCTCCAGTTTCATTAAGCGTGGGCATTTATTTCTTTAAATTGTTGAAGTTGAATTTGTGGCCCTAGTTCTGTTTGATTAGTCAATGAAAAATCACTCACTACAATTCACAGTTTAACGACTGCATTTTTTCTTTTTTAAAGAAAGGTGCATTACCATTTAGGCCCTCTAATGTTTGCCTTTAAATGTTCTAAATTTAGAGATATTGCAATTTGTGAGTCCGCGAGGTAAGTTTGTTTTTCACCATGTGAAATTTACTTACTCATCTCCTGGCAAATACAGCAGAGTAACACGATTGGCTGAGAGGGACAGCAGTAATTGATGACGTGTGCACACGAAGACATCTCTTGATTTTTTTTCCTAAAGTAGAAGAGCTACTTGTGGGGGCCACCTGTGACATTATTTTACTTCTGATTTCTAAGACTCGTGATCATTTCTTGCGGAGAGGCCCAACCAAGTGTGTTCCGTCATCAGGGATCGACTCAAGTATTCAAGGAAGGACGACTAACGTTTGATAGGATTTATTCCAAGCCAGAGACTGTCTTATCAGTGATACACGTATGTTGGTAACGGCATATATACTGATGTTTCTACTACTGCTGCTACTTATAACTGCTGCTACTACTGTTGCTTCAATTGCTACTATAGCTACAAATATAACTGCTACTGTTGCTTCAATTGCTACCATAGCTACAAATATAACTGCTACTGTTGCTTCAATTGCTACCATAGCTACAAATATAACTGCTACTGTTGCTTCAATTGCTACCATAGCTACAAATATAACTGCTACTGTTGCTTCAATTGCTACCATAGCTACAAATATAACTGCTACTGTTGCTTCAATTGCTACTAAAGCTACAAATATAACTACTACTGTTGCTTCAATTGCTACTAAAGCTACAAATATAACTACTACTGTTGCTTCAATTGCTACCATAACTACAAATATAACTACTACTAATGCTTCAATTACTACAGCTGCTACTACTGATGTTGATACTACTATTACTAATCCAGCTACTGCTAGTAATGCTGCGGAAACTACTGCTACTATGAATTATTTTACTACTACTGTTACTAATACTATTACTACTACTACTATTATTATTACTACAGCAGTTATGAATCCTGTTAATATTACTGTAGCAGCTAAAAATTATGTTACTAATATTGCTACTATTACTACTACTGCTGCTTCTTCTGTTGCTACTATTACTATTGATGCAGCTTCTTCTTCTTTCGTTCACTTGAAACATGTCTATATCTGTAATTCTGTCTCCTGAATAAAACTCACTGTTTTTGTAGTTCATACAGTGATCCATAGAGCTTTGATTCCAGTGTTGTTTCCTCTGGCCAATATGTCTGCCTCAGCGTTTCATGCTCAGAACACCACTCTTGAAGTATATGTTTGGCACTCTGTGCTGCCTGTCCACATGTACACATGGCCGTATTGCCAATCTTGAACTTAGTATACATGTGGCTGCGGAGTCGGTTGTGTCCTGTTCTGAGGCGTAGAATTATAACTTGTTCTGATCTGTTCAAAATATGATAGTCATCTTGTGTTGGTGTTTGTGGCTTTCTTATTGACTTGATCATCTGTTGCTGCAGCTGTTACTACTGCTACTACTACTACTACTACAACTACTTCTACTAGTACTACTACTGCTACTACTATTACAACAACAACAACTACTACTACTGCTTCTGCTGCTGCTACTACTACTACTACTACTACTACTACTGCTGCTGCTGCTGCTACAACTGCTTCTATTTCTTCTGCTGTTGCTACTACTACTACTACTACTACAACAACTACTACTTGCTACTACTACTCTTTCTGCTGCTCTTATTACTACCATTGCTTCTGCTGTTACTTTACTACCATTGCTTCTGCTGTTACTTTACTACCATTGATTCTGCTCTTATTACTACCATTTCTTCTGCTGTTGTTACTACCATTGCTTCTGCTGTTACTTTACTACCATTACTTCTGCTCTTATTACTACCATTTCTTCTGCTGTTGTTACTACCATTGCTTCTGCTGTTACTTTACTACCATTGATTCTGCTCTTATTACTACCATTTCTTCTGCTGTTGTTACTACCATTGCTTCTGCTGTTATTACTACTATTGCTTTTGCTGTTGTTACTACCATTGCTACTGCTGTTGTTACTACCATTGCTTCTGCTGTTGTTACTACCATTGCTTCTGCTGTTGTTACTACCATTGCTTCTGCTGTTGTTACTACCATTGCTTCTGCTGTTGTTACTAACATTACTTCTGCTGTTATTACTACCATTGCTACTGCTGTTGTTACTACCATTGCCTCTGCTGTTGTTACTACCATTGCTACTGCTGTTGTTACTACCATTGCTACTGCTGTTGTTACTACCATTGCTTCTGCTGTCATTACTACTATTTCTGCCGTTGCTGCTACTATTGCATCTGCTCTTGTTGATATTACTTCTTCTACTGCAGCCATCACTACTGCTTCTACTATTACTACTGCTTCTACTGCAGCCATCACTACTGCTTCTACCATCACTACTGCTTCTACCATCACTACTTCTTCTACTGCAGCCATCACTACTGCTTCTACCATCACTACTTCTTCTACTGCAGCCATCACTACTGCTTCTACCATCACTACTTCTTCTACTGCAGCCATCACTACTGCTTCTACTATTACTACTGCTCCCGGTACTGCCTATATTACTGCATATATATAAGCCGAAAGCTGAACTCTTCTGGTTATGAAATAGAAAAATCACTCCCAGAGTACACAGAAAGTAAGAGCTAATCATCCGCAATTCATGAGATTCTCAAATAAACACATATCACTTTCAACTGAAAAAAACTCATTACTTTCACAAACTAACATTTTTATATCACTTTCAACTGGAAAAACTCAATACTTTCACAAACTAACATTTTTATATCACTTTCAACTGGAAAAACTCAATACTTTCACAAACTAACATTTTTATATCACTTTCAAATGGAAAAAATACCAGAAAGCTGTATGTATATCTAGCACCCGTCTATCTAACCAATCTATCTATCTTGTGTCAGTATTCAGCGAAATAAGAACACGCGTAATCTTTTTGTTTTTCTTTATCTGTTGGAAGTGATATAAAAATGTTAGTTTGTAAAAGTATTGACTTTTTTATCAGTTGAAACTGATATAAAATGTTAGTTTATGAAATTATTGACTGTTTTATCATTTGAAAGTGATATTTGTTTGCTTGAGAACCCTAGGAATTGCGAGCGATTAGCTCATACTTTCTATGTGCAATTGAGTGGTATTCGGAGCTTTCTTTCATACCCAGGACAGTTCAGCTTCCGATAGTGCAATGCCTATTGAAGGAGCCTTCTACACACAGTAGGTCTATAATTGTATAGATGGCAAGCTTCCATAAGAGAGCCTCAATATAACGGCATGACATCTACTAAGCTTTTCTGTTGCATTGGTGGTTTGTGGGCAGTGCAGGATTTATCTATAAGCTACACAAGCTATAGCTTAGGGCCCCCACTAGGTATCCGAAAATCATATTTGGCACTGACATATAATCTGGACTTAAACAGGTCCCCATATCTCAAACGTATCTTTTTTTAAATTAGCATAAAGTATTTTACTTTTCTTGCTTCCCCTTAGCAGTTCTTGTTTTTCACTTATCGTATTCGGTGCTTATAACTAAAGGTCCCATGGGCATGTGGTTGCGTCTGTGGGTCTCACCAATGGCTCACTAGACAAACCAACCATGCAAAAGAAAACCTTAGTAGATGACATGCCTTTATTGAGGTTTTCTTCTTATAGAAGCTTCATGGCACGTCATCTATACAATCCCGTAGTCGTAACCTTCAATAACAGTTACCATGTTGTTCCGACAGGACGACGTTGTGTTTGAACTAGTTACGAGCGCGGAGTGGGTGGGCGGAACAACAAAGAAACCTCTCGCAAGGGCCAGAGTTGTGCCCTGATGTCGGCGTCTGTTTCGGTGGCATTAGACTCTAGACACTATCGAGTCTGATGGCTGCTGGAACAAAGGGCGGAACACTTATGGGAATGCCCCACGTGCTGTGAGGCTAGTTTCTAATCAAGAATCAAGTAAGATCCCAACACGTGATAATGCACAAATATTTTGTATGATATTTCTGTCCAACGAGTTTTCATAGATTATATCACCGCGTTCGCAACCCTTTAATTTTGGTCGTATAACATACCACACGGGTGGTTTATATTATAACATACCACAAATGTGGTTTATATTACACAAGGATGGCTTATATTACACAAGGATGGTTTATATTATAATTTATTAAAATATTCAGACATCCCCAATTGTTTTGTTAGTTAATCGCTTTGTAGATAAACAAAAGACCAATCACGGGTATCACAAAATGAGGCGCCTTTTACTAAAAATAACTGGGATTTCGCTAAAAATGTCTACCAAGCCCTTCTCCAAAAGAGTCCTGCGTCCTAATCTCACACATCGTTTCTATTTTGGCTGATTTGGCTATCATTTATCGTTTTTTTGTATATATACATTGTGACGCCAGCCAATGAAAATCACGGTAAAAGTAGGAAATATTAAGATATGTGACGTTTCACATAATCAGTGCGAAAATTACAGAAGATCTTGTTTTCTGTGAGAGCTAGTCCAAAATGTGAAATCTCTATATATATCCAGTTCCATATTCGCATATTATTTCCCGAATGTTGCCTTCATCGTCGAGACTCTGAACCCCTCTCTGTTTCGGGCAGGTCTACATTGGCCAGTGACATGTGCATACATTCTTCGATGTCGTTGGTCCATCGTCTTCTTGGTCTTCCTCTTCTTCTCTTGCCGGGTACTCTGCCCTCTAGAATCAGCCTTTCGATACCATCATGTTACTTTAAGTGTCCAAAATACTGTAGCTTCCTTCTTATGATGATATTTAGAAGCCAGCCTTCATTTAGTTTCAGTAATTTCAATACGTCAATGTTCTTCGTTTTCTCTGTCCATGATATTTGTAGGATCTTTCTATAGCACTTCATTTCAAATGAATGTATTCTTTTTTATATTGTCTTGTTTAAAGTCCAAGTTTTGCATCCATATGTTGCCACTGGAAAAACACATGATTTAACACACTGATGCCACTGAAACCACTTCTATCTCTTTAAATACACAACTTTCACCGTTATTATTATTTACACCAGTGCTCACTGTATCCATTCTGAATGTGAGGCACCTTACTCCCGTAGAACGGATCTATACATGATCAATACTGGGCTGCACGTTTAACTATTGATCGCAGAAGATTCAAATTACCGTTTATATCCATATTTATCTTGTGTTGCCCTAACCCTCCAAATTCCAGTACGTCGTTGTGTTTACCGACACTGAAAATGTATCCCTTTGTAATAGAAGGCGAGGCTGCTGAAAATAGAGAACACGGATGCACAAGACGACGAAGGACAAGAAAATCGTTAAAGCGTTTTAAAATGATCTTTGCTGCAGCACAGGAATCGGAAACCGTTTCTGGTCCTAGGGCTGGATACTGAAATACACAGCTGGTCGCGGGCCGGATAAAAAGAAGCTTACACGCTTAATTACACATGTTAATATTACTAAACATATATTTGAACATGCTTAACTGATGTACATTTATACATTACATCTAAATAGGTTTATATTAAGGTACAGACAGATTGGTACCATTTATTATTAGTTATGTAGTTCTATACCAGGCTCCAAATATCACTTCCATTTTTTAATGAGCACTGGGGCTCAACAGTTACGATCTTTATTGAGTACTGACGGGAAGGGTAATTTTGGCAGACGGGCCGGACGGACCTGAGGGCCATAGATAGCCTACCGCTGCTGTAGCAGGTCAACTGACACAGAATCTGGAATTGTTCTTGGCGACCATGATGGAGATTAATGTCTGGAGAAAATACGTCACAGGCATTTTTTATAGTAACAATAAATGCTTTGATTCTGTCTTCTATATTCTTGTTTGTTATTGCCAGATCTTCTGGGATAGTTTGATGCTGACCAAATCGCCCCTAGGTATACCATTGGTCGATATAAATACAGCCCAACACCTTAACTCCAATACGCCTCAATATCATGGGAAAAGGGAAAACTTGTGTTACTCCATGGGGTATTGGAATATAAGTTGTTAGATCTATATTTGTCTCGACCAACTAGATTACTAGGGAAGACATGGTCATCATCAAATCTTAACTACCGGAACCCCATCGAGGCAAGCTCCAATGGAGATGAGGTTTAGTCAAGCTCCTTGAGGTGGAGATGCCAGGATAAGAGGCGCACCAGCAACCCGCTTAGATTGTGAACGAGAAGAAGGACTTGTAAGGAAGATCTGATACGTAATTATTTAGTTTGGGTCGACATACAAATTGTAGATTGTTGTTTGGATCGACATACAATTTGTAGATTATAGCTTGGATCGACACAGAAATTGAATTGTAGATTCCAGCTTAGATCGACATAAAAATTGTAGATTGTAGCATACATGGACATAGAAATTGTAGATTGTAGCTTGGATCGACACAGAATTTGAATTGTGGATTGTGGCTTGAATCGCCATATAAATTGTAGATTGTTGTTTGGATCGATATAGAAAAAGTAGATTGCAGCTTGAGTCGACATAGAAATTGTGTCATGTGACGTATTCCTTCCAGAACGTTGTCTTCCCAATGAACTCCCTGAACCTCTCTCTGTCTTGGGCGATGTGGCTTGCATTTTCTAGCGATGTATTCATCTTATCTTTAATGTCGTCAGTCCATTGTCTTCTTGGTCTGCCCTTTCTCCTCTCCCCAAGTACTCTTCATTCCATTATTTGTCTTTCTAAACAGTTGTGTCTCTTTATATGACCAGACAGGCGTAGTTTTCTTTTTGTTATTGTGTTTAGTAATCAACTATGTGCCAACTAGAAATTGTAGATTGTTTAGATATATTTGCAGTTGAACTGTAATTTGAATCTGTGATCACACGACTAAGACTCAGGTGACTTTGTGTGTGTGTTTTTTTCTGTGGGGGGGGGGGGGGTAAGTTCGTTCATTCTCACACTTCCATTCAGATCTCCAGTAGGGCGCAGTCGAAAGAACGAATTGCGTTGTCGCAGTTATTATTTGCAGCATTGACCAGAGACATCCGTCTTCTGCGTTGGGAATACGTTCGGTGATTCACCACATCCACTGAACGGTGGGCATCTGTAACAACATCGCTAGTAGGCAAGTGGTGCGAGAGAAATCACTTTACACGCTGGTTACAATGCTTAAACCTTATCACGGTCAAGAATGCTTGGCATTTTTTCTGCCTGCAACGCTATCGACGTGCTCACTCCAGTAAAATAGCAACTGAACTGAATTTTTATTACTTTCGGAAATATAGTTTGGACGCTAATATTTCTACGCAAACACAGAAACCACTGTGATTTGTATTGCTCATCAATTTATGAAGATTTTTTATATCTTGTTTGCGCAGACATGTGGTCCTCAATGTATGCCACAAGGCCCACCTGTAGATAATTGTCTTTTTAGAGGTGGGGATGGAGGGCATTGATGCAAAAATTCGACCGAGAACCCATTTGTGGTGGGCGTGCATGTGAAATTAATGTATTCGGGCAACATCTTCCGAAAACGTAGACTTCTTTACTGGCGATCTGACCAATTTACAATTCTTGTTATGGTCCGATTTGTAGAAAATAGGATTAAAGCCTCTTACTGAGGAACAATTCTTTCATCCTAAGACTGAAGTCTATATTGGTTATATCTAGCCAGAAAGCACGGAAGATAATTTATCCCGAAAGTAAGTCACAGACTAAAACAAGTTGAAAACCGCAGCTAAGAAGCACGCTATAGTTTACATATAAACATGATTATATTTTAAGTGAAATGTTTTAACGGTTTACTGAAAGACAAGCTGATTCAATCAATCAATCAATCAAACCCATAACCCTTCAGGGTCGTAGGGGTACCACATTGGAAGCTTCAGCACACAGAGTCCTCCAGCGAATTCTATCCTCAGCGATGCGGATGAGTGTGGAAATATCTAGCCCTGTCCATTCCTTGATGTTGTCTGTCCATGTCTTTATTTGTCCTCCTCTGCTTCTTCCACCCTCGACAAGCTGATTACGGTTTACCGAATAAATGAAGATTATAATATAATGATTTACTGTAGGGGCGGAGATGATACCTGTTTACTGCAGAGGTGGAGATTATAACGATTACCGCAGGGGTGGCGCTGATAATGATTTACTGCAGGGGTGGATATGATAACGATTTACTGCAGGGGTGGAGATTATAACGGTTTACTGCAGGACTGTAGAAGTCTTATAGATATACAGAATTAGTGTGCAGCTTTGGTAAGTGTGTGTTACCGAAGAAAATAGGAGCAAAAAAAAATATCGAAATTGTGATCTGCCTTGTATGCTGTAAGAGGCGACTAGGGATGTATGTGGGTGAAGTTAGCTGCCAATCCCATAGGTGAAAATTACCATGAAACCATATTGAAACAGTATATGTCAACATGAACGATACGCATATCGCAGTCACACTGAAAAATATAACACAACACATTCCATTGCCCAGATTGTACCTTGCTGACTAGCATAACACAACACATTCCGTTGTCCAAATTGTACCTTGCTGACTAGAATAGAGCCAACACAAAAGAGCAAGTGTGCATTTCCTGAGCAGTGATTGTCGAAAGCCACCTCCTTACATCTGTATTGCCACCTACAAACAATACATGCCGATACAGCTATTTTCCTGAAGGACACCCAACCCTTCGAGTCACTCTTGAACATTTGAAACAAAAATGGCGACTAAAGAAATCTGCAAAGTAATTTGACTCAATGTTTGAATTAAATGTATTTCTTCAAGTGTCAAGATTTGCTCTTCAAGTTCTTCTTTGTTCACAAAACAAATTTGACTTGCTTTTGAAAATTTCTTATTTCCATTTTCAATTTTCGCCAAAAAGGCTCTGTTAAATATTTAACTTTGGTTCAAGTTATTTTCAGTTCGTATTCTAACCCCATTCCTCTTTTTTGACAACTCATTTTCTCACTGTTGTGACTAGTACGTCATCGTGTTTGCTTAGTTGCGCAGAAGACAAACTAACCGATGTAATTAGAAAGGACTGGGGATTGTAGGCACTCCCGTTAATTTCTATAACTACCTGTTTCAGTGATTGAAATGTTACCTGTTCACATTGGGAAAAGGGAATTTGAACATCGGACAGGTTTCTGAACTTGCTACATCGCAAATAAAATATTGTTTAAAGCCAACCGCGTTCTGCAGTATTTGCCAAATTTTGAAAATTCCAAGTACATACATTTTCAAGTGTTTGTTCTTCCTTCAATATATTCAGTGATGTAGCTGTTTGTAGGGATTCTTAATGCAGTGGAGGTCTCCCAGTGGTGTCAGTTTGCCCTCAGACAAGTGGGACATGTAGGCCCTTGATGAGACCATTATAATGGATTGTTGATCATACTTCTTCTGATAGTGCACATCAATATTCAGTAGATGATCCTAAAACAAAACCCAAATTTGAAAATATGTCTATACTGGTTTCCATAGAATAAGTTGTTGGTAATGCGCAAATTTGAAAATATGTTTATACTGGTTTCCATAGTTGTTGGTAATGCGCAAATATGAAACATTTATAATTTTTTTGTTTTGTGTAGAACAAAATTGTGCAATACAAATTCTTCACGAAATGCCAGGTTTATTAATTTAATAAATTGAGACATTACACTAAACTAATACTCATAACATTGTCAATAAAAAGAATGTAATATATATATATATGGTTCTTGTCTGAAACACGTGTCTCCCGGTGTGATTATTTCCTTGTCAATATTTGTCAATTTATGTTTATCCTTTATTAATTTTAATACAAAATATATTTAGCGTTATTTTAGAGCTAGTTAAACAAAACTTTTCCCTATGCTAAACCTCGCAAAAAAATTATAGTTAAATTAATAATTGATAAATAAAATTTGCAAACATTGCCAAGGGGAATAATCAAACTAATAATGACATTGGGGGACACGAGTTGCAAACAACCATATATTTATTCAATTGAGGCACTGAACACAAGAAATTACTTTAACATTGCGAATAGAAAGTGACAAAAGCGATCAAATTGTTTACAATAAGTAGCAGAATTGACACAGAAAACAATGGCGAATACATGTTAAGAGTATTCACACCTTTTTCATGTGTATTGACGCCACTAAGCACGACACATTTACACTATGGAAACCCGTGTACATATATGTTCTAAGTCTGGTTTTATTTTAGGATCACAAATCGAATATTTCAAATAAAAATTCACAGCATAGTGTCAAAAATATACGAAGAGAAAAAAACAAATACTATACTAATTGTATCTAATGGATACCAGACTATAAGAGATGAAACATCTCTACAGGAGGTAGAGCCATACACATAACTTGGAACCAACGTTGACAGAGAGCAAGAACGGGCAGAGATGCCTTGATAGTAATTCAGAAAGACAAAGAAAACTTTATTACATTAAGAAATATATGGTATTAAAAAAATTAACATCAAATAGAAAACTAAAAATATTCAACTCGAGTGTTAAATCGGTGTAGTTGTATGGTTCAGAATGTGCTCCGGTTATTTTCTATATTACAACACGCGATAATACAGTTGCAGTAACACATGTGTGCAAGATTTTGAGGTATGGTACAAGTCTGAGACTTTTAGAACAAGTTTCTGAGGAGACAATGAGCAAGGAGTTAGACTTTGGTCGTCTACGTCTATCCCGCACGATGTGTACCACTGCCATTGAACTTGTCTCGCATAATTAGACTTAATTGCCCTCTGTCTCTTCGGATACTGACCTTTATCACGACTATGAGCCTGGTTCCGACCAAGGATGTAGTATGGGTGAAGAGGGAGAACGTGTTGACTCAAATTGCAAGACGAATGGGTGCCATCTGAGCGGACAAGGCTCAAATTCCGATTTGTTGTATTATGATTTTTCTTTAATAATTAATCATTGATGCTTCTATATTATAGTATTCATTTATCAGTAAAGTTGGATTAGGGTGGCATCGTTTCTTAGCGAAAATTTCCTTAGCGGACATCTTGAAGACCTCAGATTGACTTATAATGGTACTAGTCTGAGACTTGTACCCATAAGTTTCTATATTCCAGTCTAACTAATTCAGAAATTATTGTATTATTTGGTTTAGTAAAATGTACCTCTTATTGTTAGTTACAGATCTTTCAACCGCGGACATTAGTAAATTTGGTTAAATCTGAGATTTACAACCATAAATAAATAATGCAGGTCGCGGTTATAGTAATCCAGCCACTACCACCTCGTTATATATATATATATATATATATATATATATATATATTATTCATTAGTATTTTCCCCAGTAAAATACAGCTCCTATGTTATGGTACGCTCGTTTCCTCCACGGACGTTAATGCAATTTAGTTATATCAGAGCTCTATATCCATCAAAAATACTGGAGATTGTTGTTCACGTAATCCTGTCACCACGACTCCAAAAGTGCTTAATGACACATATATTTATTTTTAATTCGGAAGAAGATATCAAGGCAATTATCACTAGACAATACCTGTCTCTTCTGTAATTTGTTCCCCATTCTCAGCGTACAACATTACAATAATAGAAACATCGCTCTAAAATAGTGTAATTTCAGGATATCTTTATAACGTGAATAGGAACTATAGTATTTGACACAATACGTGGGCTTGTATTTCAATACAGTTCAGTTCTCCATCAAATTCTGACACTAGAAAATATTCTTCTTCTTCTTCTTCTCGTTCACAGTTTAACATGTCTCCACAACAAGTAAAATATGCAAATTATTTCCCTATTTGTTTATAATTACACCAAACGCAGAAAAACAAATTTCTACCATCGAAGTGGTCGCCCCCTTTTGGCTAACCCGTGCTTTTGATAATATTTTCTTCATAACATATATCTTATACTAATAATTGTATTACCGAAACAGCAACAAAAACTACTACTACTACTACTACTACTACTACTACTATTACTAATACTACTACTACTACTACTAACCCCTACTACTAACCACTACTACTACTACTACTACTACTACTACTACTACTACTACTACTACTAACCACTACTACTACTACTAACCACTATTACTACTACTACTACTACTATTAACCACCTTTACTACTACTACTACTAATAACCAATACTACTACTACTACTACTACTACTACTACTAACCACTACTACTACTACTACTACTACTACTAACCACTACTACTACTACTACTACTACTACTACTATTAACCACTATTACTACTACTAATAACCACTACTACTACTACTACTACTAACCACTACTACTACTACTACTACTACTACTAACCACTACTACTGACTACGACTGGCTACTACTATTATTACTACCACTAGTACTACTACTATTAGTACTACTTTTACTTATAAAACTACTACTATTATTACTATAAACTACAAACTACTACTACTGATTACTACTACTACTACTATTACTACCACTAGTACTACTACTACTACTATTGACTTCTACTACTACTATTAGTACTACTACTACTGTTCCTACTGGAATCATAGGTGAATCTTGAACCTAATACGGGGTCGCTTATTGAATGATGATATAGTACTGGGTTCTAACCCATATCTAGTGCCTACCACATATTTCGTCTGTATGCGGAATGTGGACGAA
Source organism: Meghimatium bilineatum (assembly GCA_034231615.1). NCBI lineage: Eukaryota > Metazoa > Mollusca > Gastropoda > Stylommatophora > Philomycidae > Meghimatium > Meghimatium bilineatum. The sequence goes on from CM067321.1 coordinate 6,342,878, forward strand.
TTTGCATATTATGTACAGGTTCATTTCAAGTGTGTAATGCATACTTCTCGCTCGTCAGTGAAATTACGTCATTTCAAACCGTGCAGCCAGAAACATAAAATGGATAATTTTGGCAGAGATCACATTATGCCACGATTTAATACCACGAATGTGCATCGGAGGAGAAGGGAGAATCTTAGAGTTTAGGAGGGGTGGTGTTAGGGGTAGGTTTAGAAATAATTATAATCCTGACCCCTTCCCCTTACTAAAGTCGTATATGCGGCTCTTGTGAAGGGGGGTGGGGGTTATGCATAAAATATATACAAAAGTGGTGGTTGCATGAAAATTGGTTGAGATTCGCTGTTCTAAATATAACACAGTGTCGCTTTATACATTAATTTTAAACGGACAACTTTCAGTTAACCATGATGAACCTATATTTGTGCCTCACCATACTTAGAATGTACTACTTTCATTTATCCTACTGTGGCCCCCGTGTCTAAATCCCCCGTGTAACCCTATAACCTAATTGTAAACAATGCCTACATACATCGTGCACTACTTTCAAATAAACTAGTTTGCACACATCTGCTTACATCTTCATGCAATGGGCCTACTTTCACATGATCTCTTATAGTCTTATAGCATACAATGATAACCTTTTTTTAAAATGTATTCCCTCAGATCTGCCAAACAGTAAACATCAAAAATGTCTCAAACAACCTTGGAAAAACGTACTGTTATTACAACCTCGTCAGCGTCATCAAATATTGGCGGAGGTGGTAGTGTGTCTCTCAATGACGGCGGCGATGACTTCCACTACAAGTCTGGTATTCATCCCAGAAACTCATCCATAGGTCATAACAGCAGCTTGTCTGGGATTGTTGGGTCTGGTAGCGGCGGTGGAAGCTATAAACGAACAGTTGAAATAACATCAGGTTGGTAGACTTGCTCTATTTTATTGTGATTTGAAACTTCAGCCTTTTCGTGTACAAATATTTTCATATATGGAAACCTTGAAACCTGCCATATTTCATTCTAATGAACGTATGACATCATGGTGACGTCCCACGATGCATTATGACGTACAACGCTAATACAACTAAAAGACCTTAGTTAGTTAGTTAGTTATCGGATCATCATCACTGCAAACTGGACACATCCATAGTTGCTCCGATCTCTCCTTGAGTGTATCCGCCATCACACTTCTGCTGACAGTACCGGTCCTATGCTGGTTGACCATCATTCTTCTGCGCCCTACAAAATGTTCACCTCTAGCAACACCGCATTTCAATCCCTGATCTTTAATCCTAGCCATTGAAAAGGAATCATCATCCACATTAGTCTCACTCTCGCGTGTTATATATCTTAAGGAGTTCAAAACGTCAGCGCGATCCATTGCCCCATCGCCCTTTGCCACAATCGCACACGATGCCAGTTGATCCGCTCTTTCATTGCCTCGAACGCCCACATGTCCTGGCACGAAAATAAATGTAACCGCTTTCAAGCTCGCATTTCTCAAGGCCTCAATCCACTGTTCGCGAACGAGACCCACTTGTACCTTCTTAATCATACTCATAGAGTCACTCAAGATGCAGACCTGCGTTACTTTCTGTGTGCGTAGCCACTCAAATGCCTTGGTCACCGCCATAGTCTCCATGATCATACTACTCGTAGTGACCGCAAAGGCACCACTTTCCTCCTTGATCGTTTTACTTGCGCACTGAGCTGTAAAGGCCCAAGCACTGCGAACATGCCTAATTACAGATCCATCAGTGTATATAATCACATCCCCCTCTTTGGTATTCTCACTGATTAAAGCCTGCACTTCTTTCTCCACAGCTGTGGGACACCATTCTCTGCATTCCCTGCTAAGTGATATTACTACTCTCAAACAAGTTTCGAAATCCGTGGGCAGACCCATCCATTCCGCACCAGCTGCCACATCCCGCAATCGGCACACGCTCTGTATCCTCAGCACGTCCCATCCACGACCTTCCTCTCTTGAGTCTGCTGCCTTTAACTTTCTGTATTTCGGAATGCAACGGGTGCCCCTTATCTGCATGTATTTGAAGGTACGCCCGTGCACGGCAATACTGTAATCTATGCTCAGCTGTTGGGCAGTCAAGTAGGTATCGCATAGCTCTTGTCGATGTGTCTCTTGTGCATCCCAGAATGATACGCATTGCTGCATTCTGGACTCTATCCAGTCCTTCGATCTGAGCTTGGCTAAGAGTCAGAATTGCCAGTGCATATTCCACCACAGCCACAACCAAACCCTGGTACAAAAGAAATAACAATCTTTGCTCACACTGCGCAGCAGCCATAACCTTCATTGCTGCTAAGCCTTTGCCTGCCCTTATGATAACGTGGTCAACATGTTCCCTGAAACTCAGGCTTCTGTCAAAAAACACACCCAGATATCTCGTTCTTTCTAAACTTTTCCCGGACAACGAAACTTGTGGCATGGGTGTCTTTACCATGTGACTGCCCAAGGAAAACCACGTCACGAATGCCTTAGACGGATTAACCACTGCTCCCGTATCTCGACACCAATTTGTCAGTCTGTCCAGCTCCTTCTGTAGTTCCACGACGCACTCTTCTCGATTTCTGCCCTGTCTACACACCAGGATATCATCGGCATATGACATCGTTCTGCCAACACCTGTGATTTGATTGCCAGCGATATGTACTGTGTATACATTGAAAAGTACAGGAGATAGAGGCGATCCCTGTGGCAGGCCAGGGCTAATAACCGTTGGTGTAGATATCCAGTTACCACACTTAAGAACTACAACCCTGTGCATCAGGGCGGCGCCAACCCAACGCACGACAAAAGGATTAACTGCAAGATTTAACAGCTGGTGCATCAAGATATCCAAGGACACCCTATTGTACGCATCCTCAAGGTCTATTGCGACCGCACATGTCTCCATGCGCGAATCGAACCCCTCAAAAACATCCTGCGCAAATATGGCTGCATTTTGCCATGTCTTCTTTCCTGGACGATATCCTCCTAACAATGTTGGTAAACACTTATTTCTTTCAAGATAACACGATACCTTCCGGGCCACAATTTTTTCCAAAAGCTTGCCAATCGTATTCTGCATAGTTATTATTCTGTAGCCATGTATCCTGGTGTGGTCCTTCCCAGGTTTGTGTAGTGGAACTAAATAGCTGTGTAACCAGTCTTCTTTCACTGTGCCCTTTAGAAGGCTATTATTGAACATGTCCGCCAACTCTCCCAACTCCTCATCCGTTCTTCGACTAATGTCATCGTATCTAATGCCATCTGGCCCTGGTGCTGTATTTTTTGTACTTTTCAGTGCCTTCCTGATTTCTTCAACTGTGATTAGCATATGGTTTTCCATGCTCAAGTTCTTACACGTGTCTGTGAGCGTTTTCCTGATTTCTTGATATGCCTCCACATTTCTCTGACCAATTTGTGCGGTGTAGTGTGCCAGCAATGCCGCACCTTTTGTCTCGTCCGTCTTCTGCCAGACGGTATCGTCGCTCTGGAAATCGGCAATAGTCACGCGTCTTGTGAGACCATTCATGGATTTGTGTAACCGCCAGAACAATTTTAATGACTTTTCGCGTGTGATCTCTTTGCAAAATTCGTCCCATTTTGACGCCTTTGCTGACTTTGCAATATCTTTGAATATTTGGACTAAGATATCTTTCTTCCGTTTCCATTGTGCGACCTCCATGGGCTGAGCCGCAACACGTTTCCGTGCCCTTTGCCATAGTGATACTGCTTTCCGTTTCTCGCTCCATGCCCTTTGAACCTCTTCGTTCCACCAGGGGGGGCCTATCCCACACCAGATTTCCCACTACTTGAGCCTTACGTTTGTCTTGTCGAATTCTGCTCACAACATCCACTCCTCTGCGATCGTATTTAAAGGATCTTACCTTTGGCCTTATCTGCTTACTTTTGTCATTTTTTAAGAGAACAACACATGGGAGGTGGTCACTGCCATGATGCCCCAGCACGTCCCATTTGCAGATATGGTTATCAAAATATGGTTGATAAAAGACCTTATCAACACACAAAAAATATAATAATAAAACAGGACTTGAAACGGTCTTCTGGTCGCAATGTCGATTCAGTCCATCTTGTAAACTGTTATCTATATTTTATTTTCGTTGATTTTGATATGTTTGTGACCTTTAAAATGTATTACTTCGTTTTCTCATTCACATTGGTAGATAGTCTTACTGCAGTTCATCGCAATATGAAGAAGACAGAAAACAATAATAGAGTATTTTTATAGAATTGTCCACTATATAACACACAAGAAGAAAATGTGGCCAATGAAACAGCTCTGAAGGACAAACTCTTTGCTCTACCTTGGAGCTGGTGACCACAGTACAATTCCTAGGAAGATTCCATGTGTGAACGTATGACTCCGGCGGGAGAACAAAGCAAAGAAGGAAAATGTTAGAATTATGTACTTACGGTAATCACCCGACAGAAAATTCAAGACCGCAAATACGATTGATGATTACTCAACTTCAAATACGATTAATGATTACTACACTTCAATATGATTACTGATTACAGTGCGATTAATGATTACTGAACTTCAAATACGATTAATGATTACTGAACTTCAAATACGATTAATGATTACTGAATTTCAAATACGATTAATGATTACTGAATTTTCAAATACGATTAATGATTACTCAACTTCAAATACGATTGATGATTACTAAACTTCAATACGATTAATGATTACTAAACTTCAAATACGATTACTGATTACAATACGATTAATAATTACTGAACTTCAAAAGCCAATATGATTCCGTGACAGAATGGATATGGAATCTGAGAGGGAAAAAAACTATAATAGTACAGGAATATATCTATCTATGTTCCTTCAGCGCTGAACATGTTACATGGGGCAGAAACCAAAGCTTGTCAGTTTGAGCGATGTGATGTTACTGTGTGTATTTCTTGTATGTTGTTGAGACTCATAGTCATACCCTCTTTAATAGTTGTTTTGCGAAGAGTCTCTCTTGGTCTCCCTCTTTTTCTTTGCCATTTGGTACCCATTTTAAAGCTTGTAGTGGCAGTCTTATTTCATTCATATATTTTTATGAGCACATATTTTTGTCCCCATTAGGTATGATGCCTCAAGGGTTCGGAACTGTGTCGCACACAGGAGTTACCAACGTTAAAAGCACCAGGGAACGGGAAAAGAAGGACATGCAGCAACTCAACGAGAGGTTCGCCAACTACATTGAGAAGGTTCGCTTCCTGGAGGCACAGAACCGGAAGTTGATCTCAGAATTGGAGCAGCTAAGGGTAAGATTTGATTAACACTCACACTTATAATCCTATCCTCCAATTGTCGCTGTTTCACGACCATTATCTCACTTTCTTTTACGATAAGTATCTCTTTTGACACACACATTAGAATTATCTTCCCGTTACCTCTTGATAATAATTGACCTTTATTGTCTTTAGCTCCCTGTGCTTCACACTAACAATCCTCATTGGCTTCCTTATCATTCTCTCCCTTTACTTCCCTATCATTATCTCCCTTTAATTTCCCTAGAATTCTCTCCCATTACCTCTCTATTGCTATCTCCATTTACTTCTATATTATTATCTCCCTTTACTTCCCTATCATTGTCTCCCTTTATTTCCCCCATCATTCTCTGCTTTTACTTCTCGATAACTTCTGTTGCTTCCCGATTATTCTTCCTTTGTCTCCCAATTATCATCTTCTTTTGCCCTGCGATCTTTATTTCCCTTAGGCTCATAATCTTAAGACATTTTATGACGTAATTATTATCTGCTATTACGTCATCATGACTATCTCCTGTTTCACAATCAATATATTCCTTTGTTTGTGTTAAACGGAAATAAGTAAAGGTCGGGGTGACTTACCAGAACCGCGATCCTTACTATTTTATGGTTATAAAGCTCTGATATAACAAAATTGGACGATCGTCCGTGGTTGAAAGTGGCGCACTTCACCATAACATGTACATTTTACTGAACTAGGAATGAATACAAGTAAATTACCGTGTTAGTAACAATAAACATTATTCAATAAACTAGCAACAGAACAAGAGGATAACAATTACCGTGATACTAACAATAAACGTGACACATAAGCAACAGAACAAGAAGAACAAAATACTAATAGTATCTCTTATGGTGTGGTATGCTCTTCTCAGTCGTGAACATGGACCCAATTTGGTTTATATCATAGCCTATGACTACAAAATAATGGAGATCGCAATTCAGGTAATCCTGCTAACAGGGCATCGTTTTACGGCAATATCACGTTATAAATATTAGTTCTTGTCTGAAACACAATATAGAGGACGTGTGTATGATGAAGGCTGTTTAGTCCAAACGCAGCCTGTCCTTGTGTTCCGGACCAGAAGTATAACCTGTTTACTATTAGTAACAGTTCAATTTACCATTTTCATTCATATTCGAATTTGCTATGTATTACTGTAGCTTCTATATTTCAAGCGTGTTGGGTTGTCCATGACACTCTGGTTAGCTAACTCTGTACTTGTTCATTTCCAAGAAACAAGTACAAAGTTAGTTGTCTAGCTTGTATCCTATTGCATTTTGGCGTTTTTGTATAGTAAATAATATCGATTTTATTATGCATGTTTTCAAGTTTGGAATAAAAATATAAAGGTGTTAAAAGGGATTTTATAGTCAACGCTTGAAGAATAGTGCAATCACGTGTAACTGTTAAGAAAGTTAATATAGTTTCCATTGAGGTAAATTTAAACAACTGAAGGACGAGGAACATTTTGGTCCTTTCCATGAACATGTACCTACCTGCTTATATTAGGGATAAGCAGTGTCGAGAAGGGCCCTTAATCTATTATATTAATAATTAATTTTTTAGGGTTATAGTTAGGAGAGTTGTGTTTGACATAACTAACCATATCTCTAAATAAATTAATATTTAAATTAATAAATGATAAACATAAACGGATAAACATAAACAAGGGAAATAATAAAATAGGTAGGCACTCGTTCAGGGAAAGTACCTTCATTTTTTTCCCCATTCTTCGCAGTCTTCATCTCCCTTTATGTTATGATAATTATTATGCTTTGTTGCATTATAATTATCGTACTTTTACATGATCTATTATTACCACCTTTGATCTCCCGCCTGTTACCAACATCTATTTAATTAAACGTCATCTATTTAATTAAATTTTTCATCTTTTTCATTAAGCTTATCATCTAATCCCGAACAGAACAACTGGGGCAAAGAAACCAGTGCCATAAAGAAGATGTACGAGACGGAACTAGAAGAGGCTCGGAGAATGATAGAAGAAATAAATAAAGAGAAAAATAAACTTGAGGTTAAAGTTCAAACAATGCAGGACCAGCTAAACAGCGCTCTCAAACAGTGAGTTAATTATATTCGTTACTTGTGCTATCGTCTGGTGTAAGTTTTCCATTGATACAGTGAGTTCACAATCTCTGTTACTTGTGCTATCGTCTGGTGTAAGTTTTCCATTGATAACTGCTTTAACAGAAAAGTAATATCATCTAATGCACTATTTCAGATTGTCCATGATAAACAAGTGATTGCTGAATATTTCAAAAGTATTAGGTTCACGTACCCATAAAAAACTTGGGAAAAGTTGTATATTAATATTTCAATGAGCACGGAGGCGTATATAATGTGATTTTTGGAAGGAAATTAGCATATTATTTTACAAAAACTGAATGTAGATATAAACTAAAAGGGAATCCGTACTGAATATCTCATTTTTAGAACACTAAAGTGAAACTAAATAAGTAAAATATACCATATCTTCTTCTTCTTCTTCTGCGTTCGTTCTCAAACTCCTGCAGTTAGCAGGATGTAGTCTGGAGAACAGAATGCGTTGTGTCATGGTTTACAGAATTTCTGCGATATCTGCGCCTTTCGGCCTGACACATCCGACTTCAGCGTGGCTTTGGGTCACTGACCCTATATGGAATGGGACAGCCAACTCCATCCAATAACCTCCTTAGACGCCTTTTACGACATGAATGGAAGGTAAACATTGTTACTATTCTTTGCTCCCCTTTCTTGTTCTTGCAACATACGGAGGAAATATACCATATAAAAATTATAACAAATATATTTACATATGTTTTGGCCACACAAAAAAAAAGAAATATCTTACAAATTTATATGCAGAATACACTAAGACTATCATACAAATCATGTTTCATCTTGAACATTTCAATAATACATCGGGGGAAAAAAAAACCACGATGTCTTTAAAGGGCAATAATCATTAAAATTGTGAATTTAAAAAATGACGAAGATACATGAGCCGAAATGCTTTGTTTACAGGGCCGGATTTAGGATGGGGCCCTAAGCTATTTGAGATATGGGACCCTAAGCTATTTGAGATATGGGACCCTAAGCTATTTGAGATATAGGGCCCTTTAAAGATTAAGAATTTATAGTTAGTGTAATAACATAAATTATTGAAAAGTGGGGGCCCTAAGCTATAGCTTGTTTGGTAAATCCGACACTGCTTGTTTTAAAAAAATATATACCGTGTGTGTTGGGATACGCCAGTGATGAGTAAAACGATCCGTGGGTCGTGTCCGGTCCTCCAAGCCATTTTTTCCTGTTCCGCTAGACAGATCTAAAAAGTGCTATATGCGCGGACCCTAGAGTTAATATTAATTAGATATAAAGAGCTAATAAAGTAAATATATCTATATTTATTTTACCCCAAACAATACGCAAAATGCGGTGGACTTGATACTGACCACTTCACTCCTAGGTATGCCGTTGATCAATTAAAAATACTGACCTAACATCGCATTCCCCAATACGCCTCAATGTAGTGGAATAGGAAAAATTCCCTTTTAAAATATGCTGAATTATTCCCAACCAGGTTAGGCATACTAATGTTACTGCGCATATCATTATGTCCCTTTACTTCACTATCATTCTCTCCCTTTGCTTCCCTATTATTCTCTCCCTTTAATTTATATATCATTCTATCTCTTTATTTCTCTATCATTCTCTCCCTTTGCTTCAATTGTCGCACTGCGCACTGTAGATGTAAGTTCATGTGAGTTTTCTTAACAACAATTATGTGCAGTTTCAGACGAGAAGAGATCTTTGGAACAGACATGCGCCTAGAATAAAGGTCTTTCTATAACCTCTTCTGTCTCTGCGATCATTTCTTTGCATGCGTCTCTCATAATTTGTACCAAATATGCTTTTAAACAGTACGACAATATGAGGGATGGTATAATGTCTGAAGCAAATCACTTGTTTCATGGGTAAAAAGGAAATATGTGTGCTGCGGTAACACAGACAAATTACAGTGTGAGCGAAAATATGTAATTTAAAGTATTGTCAGTAGTAAAAACGAAATGCTAACAAAGGAACACAAGGACAGACGACGTTTCGACTATACTTCTTTCATTAGGACGAACATTAAAGTATAAACAAATGCGAACTTACATGAGAATACACGTATAGTACGTTAAGTAAAACAAATTGTGCTAGGATTGAGACAGGATAAATGTAAGTTTATATCTTCATCGTAAAATTGTTGTTGCTGTATAAATGTAGGAACTTCCGTCTTCAAATTTCTCATGCTAATGCTTCCTATCTTTCTTCTTTTCTATTGTACCTTTAAAAGTCAGGCATATGGAAGATTTCTGGTGCGAGCTATTCTACTTGTTTAATACAAGGTGATATTCAGTGCCCCAGATATTCTGTTCATTCATTGATTACGTGGATGGATTCACGTTCTATTACAGCTAACAGTACATGATAAAGCTTTCTTGCTAATGTCAACAACAAAATGTCAATACAGCATTTTTCCGGTTAGAGAGTTGTAACCAGTCCGCAGTAAGGACTGTGATTCTTTTCTGTTGCAGTGTACATTTTAAAACACCCACCCTGAGCATGACGTGGCGAGAGTAAGGACATGTGAACTCTATCACGCAAGTCACTCGAAACCTCTCAGCAATTCCCTCAGCAAAAAAATTTTAACGGTTATCTCTCTTTAAAGATATATGTTGTTAGTGTATTCTTGAAACTGTCAAGATAGTGCATGACTTGTATAATATTATGCTTGTGTGTAAATTTGTAAAAAAAAAAAAAAAAAAAAAAAAAAAACTATTTTCCTCAAGAAATTGTAAAATAACATAATGTGTGTCCATTTTTACAAGGTATAATTTTTTTATTAGTGTCACTTTAGTTCTTCTTCGTTGAGAACTTCGGGAATTACAAGCGATTAGCTTTTATTTTTACACTTTTATCCTGTGTGCAGTGAGGATATTTCTCCGAACTTTCCTTTATAAGAAGGCTTCGACTTTCGGCTTAGTGCAATGCTTATTGAAGATGCATTATGCTCAGAGGGGGTACATGTCATGAGACGAGCTGATAGTTTTCTTGGGTCACCCATTGTGTGTATTTTATCCGACGAGGCGCTTCGAAGCCAGCTAGTTATTCCTCGTGTAGGAAGACCATTCTACTACCATCCTTTTATGTCCCAGGCCTAATTTATTCTTAGTGAGCCGTGTTGAATATCGGCGACAGACAAATTAGACAGAGGGTTGATACACCTTCCTCGACGCGGTGATGCTTTGCCAAACACGTCGGGGGTCTGAAATTAGACCTGTGCACTTCTCACGCGCCTCGTCCGCTTGTGATTGCCTTCCAATGCATCTCCAGGCGTGGTCTGTGTCTATTTTACTTTTCGACATTGCGCATATCACCAAGAGCCGTGGGTAGATTGTGCCTATTTCGGACGAGGAGCTTCGCAGTGGATCCTTGAGTACTGAACCAAATTCTCTCTGTATGAGCCGTGTTGGGCAACGGTGACAGTAGAGATTGGCTAGGTTTGTAGTGTCTTCAATGACAGGACTTGTTCCCCCCCCCCCCTCTACGTTGCCCATATAGTCCAGAGTCCGAGTCTCAACACTGCTTCCACCAGAAATTTGAACAATGTGATCCCCGACCATATTGCGAACCTGTTCAATGCTTGTCCTGTGTGCAAGGGTGGGGGATGTATTCAAAGATTTGTTTCATACCCAGGAGTGCATGTTCAAGTTGGCGTATCCAATACTTGAGTCAAGGCTCTTACCTTGAATGGGGTCAATTGTGGTGGGACATGTGGGCTTCTGTGTGTTCTCGAGTATGAATTGTGGTGGGACATGTGGGCTTCTGTGTGTTCTCGAGTATGAATTGTGGTGGGACATGTGGGCTTCTGTGTGTTCTCGAGTATGAATTGTGGTGGGACATGTGGGCTTCTGTGTGTTCTCGAGTATGAATTGTGGTGGGACATGTGGGCTTCTGTGTGTTCTCGAGTATGAATTGTGGTGGGACATGTGGGCTTCTGTGTGTTCTCGAGTATGAATTGTGGTGGGACATGTGGGCTTCTGTGTGTTCTCGAGTATGAATTGTGGTGGGACATGTGGGCTTCTGTGTGTTCTCGAGTATGAATTGTGGTGGGACATGTGGGCTTCTGTGTGTTCTCGAGTATGAATTGTGGTGGGACATGTGGGCTTCTGTGTGTTCTCAAGCATAAACAGCACTTCCACCAGTCAGTCTCGTAATTGACAGTTGTTGCTGTGTTACCACTATATCAATTCATCTACACGATGCTGCCCTCTAGCGCGTGTTGCTTTTTCCAGATTAAATGTGTACTCATTGGATCACCATGTCTTAGCAGGATCTACCCATATTGGGACTTTGGTATTGGCCGCCCCTCCAATGTTTCTTTTTTGGCTGATCGAGACATGTCTTAGCAGGATCTACCCATATTGGGACTTTGGTATTGGCCGCCCCTCCAATGTTTCTTTTTTGGCTGATCGAGACATGTCTTAGCAGGATCTACCCATATTGGGACATTGGTATTGGACGCCCCTCCAATGTTTCTTTTTTGGCTGATCGAGACGAAATGCACAGATGGCTTACGTTACTGTGTCCCGACAGTATTGCTTGGTGTGTTGACGTAGAGGTCTCGGAGATATTGCTTGTCTCTTTGCAGGCAATTATTACTCCATCTACATCCACGGACACAAGCCTAAAGGTGTTAGCTAGAAAAACAGCAAGAGCAACTGTCTTTCTATTTTCAGAGTGCACCATGGGTAGGTACTATTAGGATCTTGATAGGATCTGCTAACCCTGGGTCCACCGAGAGCAATGCGGTGACCTTTGCACCCTTCACTTCAATTAGTTTCTAAAAAAAACAACCATTTAGTATTGATATCACTAGTTTATGTCTGCATTCAATTTTTATAAAAATTAAACTACTTTCCCTTTAAAAAAGCATATTATAGAGAAAAGGGTACCACGTATATAAAGACATTAAAATGCAATATTTCTTCTTTTTTTATTATAAATAATCAACATACATGAACCTAAATAACTTGAAATATTCAGTAAAGATATTTTTATCAGGAAAACCTTCAATGGTGTGATAAAAAAAGTCATTAATGTTTTGTTCAAGCCACAAGGGTTTTTTTAGTCTTACTTCTATAATTTGTGTTGTTTATCGTTTGCCACATGGCCCACGTTCACTTTGAGAATCACTACGTTCGTTTACATTTGAAAATAATTCTTACAACTGACGGGAATTGAACCAAGTCCGTCCTGGTGTGGTCGGTCAAGTACGGACAACCTGTTTACTTGTGTTGCAAAGCGATTCGGTGCTGCTAGAACGGACCTGGTTCAATTCCCGTCAGCTGTAAGAATTATTTTCATTTATCATGCTTCCTACTTGAATTTACACTTGAAGTGTCTTAGTGCCCGCTTTGAGAAACACTGAATTAGTTAGTCCGTAAAAGTAATCGTCTCATTACGTCACTCTACTGTCGCCTATTCAACCTAAATATTTCAGTTCTGCTTGTATATTAATCAACCAGGCACCGCCCTGCTCTCGTGATGATCCTCGTCACGTGTGTCCTGCAACCCCTGCGTGATATTCAGGTCAGACAGCAGACGTATGTATCGAACTGGAGGAAATCCCCTAGCCTCACTAGCTGACAGTTAATCGATCCAGCCTGCTTGAGCAGTTCTGTGTCCTTGTGTGTCTCATTTTCCTGCACATCATCTGACATACCTCACATCTTCCAAACAGTACACAAACTAAAAATGCATATTCACAAACAAATAAATACCAAAAATAGGATAGGCATATTTAATTGCACCCATACCTCTTCATAACGAACAGGGGCATTCATAAGTGACGCACAACTTGCAATGTCTCGACACAGAAGGCCTGGCCTATTCATCGATTTAAAAAAAAATCCAATCCACTATTACACTGTAGCATGAACCACTTTTTTTTTCTCTGTTCATTTAACGCTAGCGACAGCATATCGAATACATTTATAAATTGAAGGCGGTGTGTGTCACAACCTGCAAGCAGGTGTCCATTTCGTGCTTTCATTCGTGTGTTTACTGATTCTAGTTTTGCAACATAGCTGACACTAAATGTGATGCCAGTGGATTTATATCAAAATCCAAATATTGTGTTATTATTTTATGTTAGAAGTATTGATAGTATAAATCGGGCCTGCAGTTTCATAAGTAGTTTATGATGTAGTCTTATGATTTTGACAGAAGTATACTAAGGTTAAATATAACCGGCTCCAAAGATCTTGGCTTTATTAATTAAAGGTCGTGTTAGATGTGTAGTGTATTACAACTGCGGTTTAAATTACACAGTGTCTTGTCTATTCTGTTGGGAATGATTGATTCATTGCACGTCTATTAGGACGAATTCGTGTTGTTTCTTGGTAGACACACTTGTCTATTGTGATGGATTCGTTTACTGGGCTTCTGAATTATATTACTACCATGTAGTTGATGCTTTGAGGATATCAGTTATGATTTTGACGATGATGTTGTTTCAACTGTTGATGTGACTTTACTTTGGTTATATCAAGTCGTTTGACCCTTAAAACTATGGCTAGTCCGCGTCTACATCTTAAAATATGCAAACAATACTTGTCATTATTTGCTGGGAAATTAAAGCGAGTCCCTCTTTAATTATGCAATAGCGAGCTAGATTAAATGGGCATTCTCTCTTTAAAAAAAAATTTAAACCGGAGTCTGAAAGGGGTAGCTAAGAATGGTAACACTTTAATCTGCCTTGAATTGACGTAAGAGGCGCCTAATGGAATTCATAAGTAGGGCTGATTAATCACATACGCATGCTGAAGTCAGATATGTCAGATTCATGGACTTAGTTAAAAAAAACGTTCAATACTGCGTGTTTTCTTGTTAAGGAGCGCGTATATTCTTTTCGGATGTGGAAATAAAGGCCGCTTTGCCATAGCTGTCGTCGCCGCATTCGCAGGAAGAATTTTGTTTTGCACCTCCAAAAGTCAAAAATCCACACCCAACCGGATTAAACTCGGGACCTCAGATTCTGAGGCCGGCGTTCTAGATATACGGCCACTCGCTCCACCAAAGATCGAATCGTAGCCAAACAGTAAACTACAAAATAAAGTATTCTGTTATTAAGGTATATGGAGGATCAGGTGCGATATTTGTTATACATCAGTGTTTACCCGCATGTTTTCTGCTAAACAACGTTAAAGGGGTGAGAGATTAAACTGGGAGGGTACAAAATGTTCTAGTCTGTTTGTTTGTTTTGACCCAAAAAAATGTTGATGTAATTTATGCAGACCCAATTCAATGGCTTTTTAATTAACATTTAACCTAACGCCTTCAAAGGTGGGTGTGCAGTAGTATGTAGTCAACCTTAGCTCCAGGTAAAAGCTCACGGCTAATACCCACCTTGAGGTTGTCTGACAAGATTACCTAAGCTAGTGGTTCTCAATTTTTGTGTAGACCGTGACCCTTTTTTGTGACAAATTTTCATTCCTAGTGCCTAACACAGTTAGATCACTGACTTTCCTTACAAACCACCAAGATATTTTAATATTTGCCACTTATAGTTCTTGTTGTTTATCGTTCAAGTTGTTACCTTCATGTGGACCGCCTGGACGTGTGTTCAGTACTCCAATTGTTTTTTTCCGTGGTCCCCTTGCTTGCAGGTCTCCGTCATCCCCCTCCCCCACAGAGCAATATCGTCCACATTGAAAACCACTGATTTATGACTGTCCCAGCTTATTAGGCCATGGACAACGAAACTAGTGGTCGAAACAGGGTGCCCACTACCACCGGGTTAGATGTAGATCTGAGGGGCCAGTAGACAGTTTAAATTTGGGGTAGTTGGGACTTTTAATGGCAACCCTCAATATTTAACATTTCTGAGACTGCTTGAAGACATCCGAAGCCACTACAGGATTGATCCAAGAAACTCTTGGAAGTCACAAATCTTGATCTTTAATTTTTGTTTAGCTCAATTTTTGTGTGTAGTTCATTATTACTTGACATTCTTGGTTAGTTCTAATTTTGATGGCTAGTTTCGAATAAACTCTTGATTATTATTAAAGTTATCATGTCACATAAATAAAGGTCCTCTAACTGACTGATGACTAAAGCTATAATGTCACATAAAGGTCCTCTAATAGCCTGATGACTAAAGCTATCATGTCACATAAATAAAGGTCCTCTAATAGCCTGATGACTAAAGCTATCATGTCACATAAATAAAGGTCCTCTAATAGCCTGATGACTAAAGCTATCATGTCACATAAATAAAGGTCCTCTAATAGCCTGATGACTAAAGCTATCATGTCACATAAATAAAGGTCCTCTAATAGCCTGATGACTAAAGCTATCATGTCACATAAATAAAGGTCCTCTAATAGCCTGATGACTAAAGCTATAATGTCACATAAATAAAGGTCCTCTAATAGCCTGATGACTAAAGCTATCATGTCACATAAATAAAGGTCCTCTGATGAATAAAATAAAGGTCTTCCCAATTCCTTTTACGAAGTCATATCTACGCTCCTACCCTACCCAACACCGCCTACACTAAGAAATGAAAACCTGTCGACATGACATTTTTTGTAAGTCAATCCTTGCACGGCACGTTTTATCTAGAGTCACAAATTGATATCACAGACCGTATATGTTAGATCTATAGAATAACTTTATGAAAGCCCTTTTCTTGTGCATTAATCACGTGTCCAATATTGATTCTTTACGAAAGCCCCGAAAGGTGGCGCTGACAGGTCTTCTAAAATTTGCTAATTTTGTTTGTACCATTACTGTATCAATCACAGAGTCGTGCGGCGCATTTCCCATACAGCTTTTGAAGTTGTGTGTTATTGATCCGCATTTGTTGATTAGGGAGTTTTGAAGCGGAAAACTTTCAATCCATTAAAATACGTTTAAAAATTAATGTGAAAAGAGAGGCGGTAAAGATCGCTTAAAGCAATTCGTACACGTATGACAGACTATAAGTACTGTGATATGGTGGGTGAAAGGAGTTACCAAGAAATTGAGGAATAGTACATAGTGGGAACTATGTTAATTGTTAGAATTATAGTTGTAACTAGAGTTATGTGGTTATATGGGCTATCGTTAAGTAAAATGCACCTCTTATGGAGAGGTATGGTCCTTTTAACTGCGGACGTTTGTCCAATTTTGTTATATCAGTTTTGCAACCATTATAACAGTGGAGTTCGCGATTTTGGTAATCCAGTCACCAAATGTATTATAAGTAGTGCATTACTTATGATGACAGGGGAAGGTGCAAACATGTAAGATAACTAAACATGAAGGTACTTGAGAAGGGGGCGTTGTATAGTTCAACCCAGTGTCGATGAAAGGGGGCGTTTTTTCAGCAAAATCAATAGGGTTTCCTGATTACAGGAATTGAATAAATCAGCGAGTAAACGCCCCTGCACGAAGATCCTCAAAACTATCAATTCTATTATAAGCATCAATGTGTACAAGATGCAGCCTACAGAAGAACTACTTACAAAATACCAAACTCTTGTCATAGAAATGACAAAATAAAAACTCTTGTCATAGAAATGAACACCTTTTTTGTCCCGTTACCTTTCCGCCACCTGCTTTCGAGTTATTATTAAAAATTGACACGATTTATACGCTTTTAAAATGACTGCAGACTGATTCGATACACTTGAGAGACTAATGACTACAGACTGATACACTTGAGAGACTAATGACTGCAGACTGATATACTTGAGAGACTGATAGTACAGACTGATATACTTGAGAGACTAATGACTGCAGACTGATACACTTGAGAGACTGATAGTACAGACTGATACACTTGAGAGACTAATGACTGCAGACTGATACACTTGAGAGACTAATGACTGCAGACTGATACACTTGAGAGACTGTATGATGTATAATTGTATACTTCAGTCTGTTACTTTGTGAGATTTATGCGTATAATCAAAGTTCAATGTGAAAGCAATGCTGCCGTTTCTTATATGGACCCCTCGTTACTGGTTCAACATACTCTCAAGGAAAATTGTACATTTTCTTCATCTTCTTCCGCGTTCGTTCTCAAATTCCTGCAGATTAGCAGGATGCAATCCGGAGAACGGAATGCGGTATGTCGTGATTTTACAGCTTTGCTGTAATATCTGTGGTTTCGGTCTGAGGCATCCGACTTCAGCATAACGTCTGTGTCACTTTGACCCTATATGAGATGAAGCATTCAACTTCACCCCCTCCCAAAAACCTCCTAATTCGTCTCTTATGACATCCATGGAAAGTAAACAGTGTTTCTATTCTTTACTCCCTTTCGGGTCCCGCCAATATAAGAGTTAATAGCACACTTAATTTTCGTTAGTTCTAAAAATCCTATATGCTAGCGGTACGTAATCCGGAGATTGGAATGTGCTGTGTCATAGACGGGGAACATAGATAAATAAAGCTCAAAAGCGGGTCATGAGAAAATAAAACGTGAGAACCATCGCGTTAAAGCAGCGACATGGTTCAGTGGTCAGCGCAATCATCATGTGAACAGTCGTTATCTAATACGCCCAGATGACTTCTAAATGCAGACACACCCGAGTTAAATATTGGGCGCGGTTTAGTGTAGGACGGAAACGTGTTGACTAAAGTTGCGAGGCGAGTAGGTGCCATCTGAGCGGACCTGGATCAAACCTCATTATGATTTTACTTTAATAATAAATCCCAGAAGCTTGTATATTATTTTGTTCATTTCAATCTTGTCTTTTTTCACTTACTGTATAAGATACTATCAAGTTCCTGGGGATAGAACTAATATAACCAGTCGAGTCACCTATGGGATCTGAAGTTATGACGCAAGCCCTAATATAATCAGTCGAGTCAACTATGGGATTTGAAGTTATGACGCAAGCCCTAATATAACCAGTCGAGTCAACTGTTGGATCTGAAGTTATGACGCAAGCCCTAATATAACCAGTGGAGTTACCTATGGGTTCTGAAGTTATGAAACATGTCCATAAATAACCAGTCGAGTAGCCTATGGGGGTCTGAAGTTATGACGCAAGCCCTAATATAACCAACCAGTCGAGTCACCTATGGAGTTTGAAGTTAAGAAACACGCTTTAATATAAGCCTTCGAGTTATATATGTGGTATAAGTTAAGAAACACACCCTAATATAACTAGTCGTGTCATCCTAGAGGGAGAGGAAATGGCTACCACCCTCAAATAACAGAGCCACTGAAATATGAAATCACTAACATCTCACACTCCTACGGCATTAAATAGATATATTGGGTTAACTTTACTCTATTTTTTTTAGTCCAGATAATTAAAATACGTTGAGTCGCCATTTTGTTTTCACCAATGGCAAGTTATATCCATCTTCGACTAGTACCATAAACAATAATGAAAGTAAAGTCGGCCGATGTGATGTTTGTCCTATAACTTCTCTCGTTCTGTTGCTCACTAAAAACACAAACCCAACGTAATACAGTATTTACAGTAAGCCTTAATGACGCGAATAGCTTTACTATTACGTTGTGTTTCTTTGCGAACAAATAATGCAGTAAATACTGTAAGAAATAAGACTCATAAGAAATTGCAGAAAAATACACAATAGAGTTTCGTTGTCTATGCTATCACTGTGTAGTGTCCCCAACTATTGAAGAGTCGTGTCCTTTAATGAAATGTGTAGTATCGTTAACTTGATAAAGGCCATTGTGGTCGAAACGTCGATTTAGAGTATTTTAGACACTAAAACTACATTACCTAATTATCATATTTCACTCTTATGCTTAAATAGTTCTGTCGCATTTTTTTAGTAAAGTGATTTCGTATAATTTCGAAAAAGCTGCAGAAAAAAATATACAATAACGTTTCGCCTTTGAGGATATCATTTCTTGGTCACCAGATCTCCTGCGTTTGAAATCAGTGCTTTTTCTCAATTGTAAGAATAATCATTGTACAATTAGTCTTGAATAACCATACACATTATCAACAATGTCGACCTCGTATACTCGATCAAGCACCACTATTCCGGGCGGTTCTTCTACAGAAAAGAGGACGGTTATTACATCCTCTAGCAATGGAGGTGGAGGGTTGGGAGATGATGATTCTGTGTACTACAAATCAAGTATCTCTCCCAGACAAACAACCTTCTCCAGGAATACGTTGCCGACGTCTCCACTCCATTCTATGCGAACTGTAGAGATCTTATCCGGTTATTCCTCCAACCGTTTCCCCATTGGCAATGTTGCGGTCCCTGGGGTATCCAACTTCAAGAACAACAGGGAGAAGGAAAAGAAGGATCTGCAAGATCTTAATGAGAGATTTGCTAACTACATCGAGAAGGTTCGATTTCTGGAAGCTCAGAACAAGAAACTGGCTTCTGAGCTGGATCAGTTGAAATCTCATTGGGGAAAAGAAACTAGCGCTATCAAGCTCATGTATGAAACAGAACTGGCAGAAGCTCGCAAGTTGATCGACGATACCAATAAGGAAAAGTCCCGTCTACAGCTTCGAGTGGGGCAAATTGAGGAACAGCTTGACGATGCATTGAGACAGTAAGTTCCACAAATAATGTGTTTAATAATGTTATGCAATATTGACGTGAAAGCATATTTTCTATTTCAATGTGTTACACTCAAGGTTGAATGTTTGTGTCGTTCTGTTTCTCTCATATGCCTTTCAAGTATTCTCTTCTCAATACCTTCACTAAACTTCTATGTTATTCTGCTGTAAGGAAAATGTCAACTAGTTACTGCTTTTTTTTTAGCTCCACCCATTATGCAGTAACTTTTATTTTTCAGTTGTAACATACAGCTGTGAAACATAGTCCCTAAGTAAAACAGCGGCAAAAAAGGTCAACGCTTTGAGATGAAATGCTACAGAAAGATACTTAGAATATCATGGAAGGAAAAAAAGAGAAACTCAGATATCATAAACACATTGAAGATTCCAGCGTATTGGTTACTAAACACAATAAGAAAACTATACCTATTTTGTCATATAAAGAGACACAACTGTTTATAAAGACAAATAATGAAGGGCAGAGTACCTGGGTAGAGATGAAAGGGCAGACCAAGAAGATGATGGACCGACAACATTAAAGATAACATGAATAAATCGTTGGAAACGGCAAGCATCACCCAAGACAGAAGGGGGTTCAGAGAGTTCATTGGGAAGACAACGTTCTAGAGAGAATATGTCACATGACATACAACACATTATGCAGTGAATACCATCGCATTATGGAATACCTGAGAACAAGAAAGCAAATTGTCTGGATAAGAAGATAATTGCAGATCATCAAAGAGGAGTGCCAATAGCGTACCATCAAAAGAAACAGATGATCAAGGAGGAGTGCCAATAGCGTACCATCAAAAGAAACATGATCAAGGAGGAGTGCCAATAGCGTACCATCAAAAGAAACAGATGATCAAGGAGTAGTGCCAATAGCGTACCATCAAAAGAAACAGATGATCAAGGAGGAGTGCCAATAGCGTACCATCAAAAGAAACAGATGATCAAGGAGGAGTGCCAATAGCGTACCATCAAAAGAAACAGATGGTCAAGGATATTAGAAAGCCAACTCCAACACAAGATGATTACCAAATTATGAACAGACCAGAACAAGTTGTCATTCTTCGCCTCAGAATAGGATACAGCTGACTCCCCAGACACATGTATACAAAGTTGAAGATTAACAACACGACCATGTCTACATGTGTTCAGGCACCTCAGACTTCCGAACACATTTTTCAGGAATTTCAAGAATATGAATTACTCTAGGCCAGAGAAACAACAATGGGAGAAAATACTCTACGGCCTGTCGTACGAGTTACAAAAATCAACCAAGCTTATAGAAGAAGCTCAACTTCAGATATAAGCATGTTCCCAGTTTATAGAAGAAGCACAACTTCAGATACAGGCATGTTCCCAGTTTATAGAAGAAGCACAACTTCATATATAGGCATGTTCCCAGTTTATAGAAGAATCAAAACTTCAGATATAGGCATGTTCCCAGTTTATAGAAGAATCAAAACTTCAGATACAAGAATGTTCCCAGTTTATAGAATAAGCACAACTTCAGATATAGGCATGTTCCCAGTTTATAGAAGAATCAAAACTTCAGATACAGGCATGAACCCAGTTTATAGAAGAATCAAAACGTCAGATATAGGCATGTTCCCAGTTTATAGAAGAAGTAAAACTTCAGATACAGGCATGTTCCCAGTTTATAGAAGAATCAAAACTTCAGATACAGGAATGTTCCCAGTTTATAGAAGAAGGAAAACTTCAGATACAGGCATGAACCCAGTTTATAGAAGAAGCAAAACTTCAGATACAGGCATGAACCCAGTTTATAGAAGAAGTAAAACTTCAGATACAGGCATGTTACAGTAGAACGACAGAAGAAAAATCTCCAACCATAAGTCTCTGTGTTAAACTGTCCATTATTTCTCAGCTCATAATTCTCTGTGTTAATATGTTTTCTGTATTTTCACCCATAAACCTTAGCGTTGATCTGTCTTTTGTAGCCGCACCCATGTCTCCGTGTTCACAGATTGTCAACATCTGTCTTGTGGTAATTCCGTCCATAAGTTCTTCATGTACCCAGTCGTTATATATTTTGTTACTACTGAAATTTGATGTGTCAGACTATTGGTGTAAAATAACACCGTGACATATGACGTCCTTATTTTCTGGAGATCTTTTCAATTCTAATTGTAATCTAATAATACCATAGTCATGCTGAAAGATCCAGCTATAGTCTGACAATGAACAATGAAAAAGAAACAGGGTTTTTTTTAAAATTCCGTCTCCTGGTTATTCTGTCTTTTGGGACTGTCAATACTTCACGACTCCCGATAAGGAGTTGAAGGGAGTATTCATACGGCTTGTGTGATGCGTGTCGCTTATGTGATGCGTATCTTGTGTGATGCGTGTAGCTTGTCTGATGCGTGTTTTGTGTGATGCGTGTGTTTTGTGTGATGCGTGTGTGATAAAGACACCATTTATAATTCCATCAGTAAATCACCAAGTCATTGTCTTTTTTAGATGTCACCCAACATTTTTGCAATTCGTCCAATACAACCGACTCCAGCACGTCACTGTGATCCTCTGTGAATTCTATAGTAGAAGAAAGCCAACCTCACCCTCAACTTTCCTTAGTCTCATTTTACTTCTTTTTCTTCTTCTGAATTGCATGGTCCCCCTGATATTAAAATACATGTATTGATATAGTTGGATAGAACTTGCCGATCATATTTTGTGTCTCAGAATGTGTTATCTAATGTAGCCGCTTACTGCCAGATTCGATGTCTGATCTCTTGATGATACAGTGGACATACTTGAGAACGTGCTCCTGGTAGCTGTTCTACACTCTGTTAGAGAGTACGTGAGAATTTGAGTCGATACACATGGTTTATGTTCTCGGAGCGGCAGTGTCATGTTCCTGATCTAAAGATAGTTGTCTGTTCGTGACACAAACAGCGGAATACTTCTGTCTGGGCAAGATAGACAGCAGTATGCTTCTACCTAGGCAAGCTAGACAGCAGTATGCTTCTACCTAGGCAAGCTAGACAGCAGTATGCTTCTACCTAAGCATGCTAGACAGCGGTATACTTTTGCCTAGTCAAGCTAGACAGCAGTATACTTTTGCCTAGGCAAGCTAGACAACGGTATGCTTCTGCCTAGGCAAGCTAGACATCATCCTAGGCTCCCTATCTCCAAGACATCAAGGAAATGGTATTTCGGTGAGTGTCCGACAAAGAAACAAAATGGTAAGATTCCTATCTCAGAAAGAACCCGACCAAGGAACGAAATGATACATAGGACAGAAAATAATATACATTTTCCCAAAAATATACCAAAACAGTTGACCCGATTCTATTAACCGTATATTACACCAGTTAAGGTATTCCAAGATAAGAAATATTTTTATCGAATATTTCACGTGTATTAGGTTCATGTAGGGCATATGCATAATATATTGGTTGAACAACGTGAAGCTCTAAATGTATATCATATTATTGGCCATAAAATATGGCAACAATTGTTGCCTATTTTAACCCCATCCCCTCCCCCACACTCTCGTCAGTAACTGTTAACAATTCATGGACATCCCACCTTGCATCAAAAATTGTTTACATCTCCCCTCCTCCACCCCCAACATTTCTATTTACAAAAAATAAATATATAATAATAACAGAAAAAGTATGCAGAGTACAAGTTTTGTTCCGCATATGTTATGTTCCACTTTTTAGTAAAAATGTTTACAATCAATATTTTTTTTAAACTGTATAGTAGCATAAAATCAGATTTCTTGATTTGATAAATCCCCTCCTCCCCCATTTGTAAACATCAATAACTTTGTCAGGATCCTTCCCTCTCCTGCTCCCCCCCCCCCCCCCCAGATGTTGTATGCTCTATAGCTTGAGTATATTGGGCAGATGCTCTTTTTGAACTTATTTGTTACCAGATGCATCGCCTCTTAGGACACGCATGATAGTTCACAATATTACTATTCTATGCCTTGAGAGCATACAGTGTTGTCAGTAAAAAATACAGCGAAATCAAGGTTGACAGATTGTTGAAAATGCTCTTGTATGCCTCACTTCCTGCCTCTAGAGCATACATGTTTGCCAGTAGAAGTGCAGCGAGATCAAAGTTGACAGATTGTTGAAATTGATTTTCTTACTAGTAAAATTTCTGCTAAAATATGGCCAAAAATTATAAAATACGGAGCTTCTAATGTTTCAACATTTACTATTATAAACCAATCATAACCGTGTGACTTATTCTTTCAACAACGTGGTCTTCCTTATGAATTCTCTGAACACTCCGAGATCCTGGCCGAGTTGATCTGCCGCAGCCATGTTTAAACAATCTGATAGATCACTGCACAATCGTCGTCTTGGGCGCCCTCTTCCTCTGTTGCCGCTAACTCTGCCATCGGCTATTAATTTGTCCATGCTGTTATGTCTCTGTATATGCCCTAAAAAAACTCAGCTTTCTTATTATGATGTTGTTAAGAGCCGTTTATTCGACGTCTATTGATCTTAATCTTAAAACTTCTTGTTTTGTATTTTTGGCTGTTCATGGTATACGTACAATTCTTCTGTAGCATCTCATTTCGAAAGCGCGATTCTCTTTGCTACTGTTTCATTTAATGTCCATGCTTCACACTCGTATATTGTTACTGGAAAAACGAGTACATAGTTTGGCTATGCCGCTGGTACCTAGCCAAAGATTTTTTTAATATACCAGAGGATGTCCGACAAAATGACGAGTACCGCGGTAACCAAACGAAAAAGTGGTAAATACTAAATAAAGTATAGAGTTATTATAAAATCCTAACTATCATTGTAAATAATAAATAACTCACAATAAAACAAAGAACGAGGACAATTTTACACGTTACACTCCGACAGGGACATTTTTCATGAAACACATAACAATAAAAATAAATAAATACTAAACCATAAAAATATTCAAAACTAGGATGATTAAAGATGATGCGATGATTTTTAATTTGGGGAAATTTCAATGTCGCCATTGCAGTACTTCTCTTGATTTCTACAGAGCAGTCTCCTGAGCTATTTATGTTTGTGCCCAAAAATACTCGAAGCTTGTTACGTCCTCTAGTTCGAAATTATTAATTATTATCTTTGGTTGCACTTCACTTTATCCATATATAAATAAATGACCACACACAAATTTAATTGCCAGTGACATTTTAAAAAATTGTATGATTTGTAAAAGTTGGCCACGAAATTGCTAAATTTTGGCAACCATGAGACAAAGCAACAAGAAAAACAAACAGTAGGCCTATTCAAACCAAATATGCTTTTCAAATAAAAATACGCAACTTTTTGGAGTTACTTTTATAAAAGATGTTATCTTATTGAACATCATTCAACCTATCGACTGTGTCAACCTGGTCATTAACTTCTCTTGGTTACCTGAATTGTACTCACCTCATAATTCGTGAGGTCATGCAAGGCCATGGTCAAAACAACATTTTTAGTAATAACTGGTGACAGGTTCATGAGTTCCCGTGAAACTTAATAAAAACAAAACTCTCTGGCAATTTTATTGAATGCCTATAAAACAGCAGTTCCATAAGTGTGCGCCGCAGCACCCAGAAGCGCAGCAAAGAGTCTCCAGCGGCGCCGAGGCAGTCTCTCCAAAACGAAAAAAAAATGAAAAATATATTTTTTGCTTCCTATTAAAGGCGCCGCCGGAAATAATCTGAACGTTAAGGGCGCCATGGATTTAAATGTTTGCGAACCCCCTGCTATAAAAGATCGCACACGTGCAAACTGCAATAGTGGCCATGTTCCTGTTGGAGGAAAGCTAAGTATACGATTAAAAAGATTAAGAACTACCAGGATAGAAAACACCGCAGATGTAAATCTATTAACAAAGAACAAATATTTACAAGCACAGTAAAATATAACAATACTAAACAGGTGCAACGCCATAGAGGAAATACTAGCCATCGACGAACAGTGGATGATGTTAAAATAATCTATGCAACAAACATCTGCAGAGATCCTACCACCTAAGAAACATCTAGCAAAGAAAGATTGGATGACAAAACAATGTTAAATTTGATGGAACAAAAAAGAAAGTAAAGGCTAACATTTCAGAATATAACAAGAAAAAACAATTAAACATAAATGCAATACAACCAAAGAGGAATGGTTAAATGCAAAATGCTGTAAAATAAACACATATCATCATGGAAATACAAGGGATACACACACATAAACAAATTAATAATTAACAGGTTCACAAGACTGAGTGCCTGAAGTTAAAACAAGGGCACATATTAATAAGAGAAAATGAAATCATGCACAGATGGGAAGAATACATTATGCAACTTACAAAGATAGCAGAAATGTAACAGACATACAGTACAGCAACGAAGAGTATATTAACTGCAGAGGTAGAAGCTATACTGCACTTTAAATACAATAAATCACCTTGACCAGATAATATTATAAAGGAAGAATTAGAAGCGCTGAAGGAGTGTGGCATAGAAATAATCACCAAAATTCTAAGTGACATTTATAACAGTGGCGACATTCCATCTGATTTATAGCAATAAACATTCATAGACTTACGGAAGAAACCTGGTGCAGTAGAATGTGAAGAACACCGACCATTCAACCTTATGAGCCAGATGACCAAGATCCTATTTCGTATAATCATGAGACGAAAAAGAGGAAATTTAAAACTAGAAATTTCAGAAGAGCAATATGGATTTATGGAGGGAAAAAGCACAAGAAATGCTCTATATATAATAACAACATTGATGGAGAGGGCAATAGAAGTACACAATTACCTGCACTTAGTCTTATGCTTCATAGATTATAGTAAAACATTTCATAAGGTGAAGCATTCAGAAATGATAAAAATGTTAGAAAAATTCAATGTTGATGGGAAAGACCTAAAGATAGTAAGAAATATGTATTGGAAACAAACAGTTACGATGCGAGTTGACAGTAATGTAGGAGAATTCCAAAAGATAGAGAAGGGAGTCAGACAAGGATGTGTAATGTCATTAGATCTCTTCTCCCTGTATACAGAGGGTATTATACGAAACACAGAGAGCATGCCAGGAATCGCAGTTGGATGTTACAACTGAATAATATAAGATCTACTGACGAACGATAGTTTTTATTGAAAGGAGCGAACACGAACTTCAAGCCTTGTTAGTAAAAACAAAGTCCTTAGTCTAAACAAGAAGAAAACAGAAGTAATGGTTGTTTCAAAGAAATACACATCGCCAAAATGCAGTAATACTATCAATGAGGCAAAATTAAATCAAGCGGATAAAGTCAAGTATCCTGGTAACATTTTAACAGCAGATGGCAGATGATCCAATTAAATCAAAAACAGAAAAGCACAGACCAAATCTACATTTAAAATAGTGAGAAACATTCAATGCAATGGAGTAATATCTTATTCTTCTTTCGTTCGCTAATAATGTCTATATCTACAGTGTTGTTTCTTGTATAAATTGGACAGTGTTTTCCATTTCTTGTTTTGTACCATAAAGTTTAACATTCATCGGTGTATAAGAAGGCCAGTAAGTGCATCTTAATGTGTTATCGAGTAATATCAATACATACAAGAGTTTGAGTTATTTTATATATTGAACCAAACCTTCGACTCCACTGAAAATTCAGTGCGCAAGTATGGTTCATCTCACTACCGCACAACGATACATCATAATCGGACGCTTACAGACTGGACAATCACAAAGTGTAGTGGCCAGACAAGTTAATGTATTTAATGTGGTTATACTCCCCATTAGTCGCAATTGGAGGCGATTTAAACAAACTAGCTCATGGGAGACATACCGCGCAGTGGAAAAGCCAGAATCACAACTTCTGCCGAAGACCACTTCATACGGCTGCATCAACTCAGGAATCGATTTGCATATGCGTCCTCCACAGACAACTTAATGCCATCAGCTCGTCGAATTTTCAGATCAAACGTTCAGGAACCAGCACGATGCTGGTCTTTGGACCAGAATACCCTACAGAGGTCCTGCTCTTTTGGACCGGTACCGCCAGAACTGACTGCAGTGGACGAACCAGCATCGTCATTGGACCGTTGCGAATGACTGTAGATGACTGGAAATGACTGGTTTGGTTTAGTGATAAATAATTTTTTGTGCTCTCGCGACACGGTAGACGGAGGAGCCGAGGACATCGTTGGTGAGGCTCCACCACATGGTGGCTGGAGCGTACTGATGTGGGGGGGGGGACGATAAATTTATTTCATGGAAAGCAGTGACCTGGTGCAAATTGAAGGACGTCTGAAGGCCGAACGATGCGTCGCTGAAATTGTTCGTCCTCGAGTTCTTCAAATTTTGGCTGCATGAGGGTCGATTTTTCTGCAGGATAACGCTCGACCTCATGTGGCACAACTCAACACCCAGTTCCTCGCTGACAACAACGTCCAGGCCATTCCGTGGCCAGCCATGTCATTAGACATGAACCCCATAGAGTCCTTATGAGATGAAGTCGATAGACGACTACGACAGCGAGACGTGGCTCCGACCAATTCCGACAGTTGTCTCTTACATTGCGGGAAAATGTGTAGCCATCCCACAACAACAGATCCAGCGGCTAATCGGATCCATGTCAAGGAGATGTCGTTCTCTAATAGAGATCAGAAATAAGGAATTCATACACCTTACTGAAACAGAGGCCTCAGTCGCAAAGAATAAAAGTCCAAACTAAATTTCATGAACATCATTTCATTGTTAAAGTCTGAAAGGTTCTTCATGCCAAGGTTGAAACATTAATCCTTAAAATTAAATTTTGGTACCCGTTTGAAATTTGGTGTCCATTAGCACTGTAATAATGTTGCGTTTCTTACTGTCTATTAGCACTGCAATAATGTTGCGTTTCTTACTGTCTATTAGCACTGCAATAATGTTGTGTTTCTTGATGTCTATTAGCGCTGCAATAATGTTGTGTTTCTTGATGTCTATTAGCACTGCAATAATGTTGCGTTTCTTACTGTATTAGCACTGCAATAATGTTGCGTTTCTTTTTTTTTCTTTGAACAGTATAATAATCGCTTTAATGTTAACGTTTATGTTTTTAAAATATTATTGCGCGAAGAATAACTATTTAATCTCTAAACAAAAATATTTTTACAGTTAGCAAATGCTTTTCATAATCCAGAATTATATCATAAAGAATCCATATTTACACGAGACCTAATCTGTAATTCAATAACACGAGCAAACATTGCATTGTAGTAAACTTCGGCAGTTTAACATCTAGTACTAGAGCTAAGGTTGAAGATTTGCAACCTCATTTGTTTACTTGAGGACGACTCATTGGATCGTTATTTTAGCAGAGAAAAAATATCCAGTGGTTCTCAAGTTTGTTTATTATTTGACAGTGGTCAAGCACAAACTTGTGTGTTTTGGTCATGTGATCAAACACGAACGTCTCGATAGGAGAAACATCACTAGTGAAGAGATGTGTCTTCAGTGTGTTGAATCACTTGTTTTGACGATACGTCGATTTAGTGTGTCTGTATACACTGTGTATGACTTGGCGTTATCCAACCCCTGATAATGCGCATGATGTGCTGAATCGACTTTGTCAACTTTCAGAATAAATTGGCCTTCAATCAACACTTCCAAGACTAAATTAATGAAATTTACTAACAGTAACCTTAACATCACCCTCAGCGGAGAAACAATTCAGACAGTTGGTGATAACATTTCTTATTTAGGCAGCAAAATGACACAAGATTGAAATAACAACAAAAGAGATCTGTACCAGAAATGCGTTGGCTTCAAGTACGTTCCATCACCTAACAAACATCTGGAAATCGAATAGAATAAGTAAACAAACCAAACTACGACGGTTCAACTATTGTGATATCCGTGTTAATATATGATTGCGAAAGTTGGAAAATGACAAAGACACTTCAATTCAAACATGCAAGTAAGAGAAGACATCAAACAGCAATATGCCTATGTTTCTAAAACAATAAGAAGAAAACGATGGACTTATACCGGACATGTATTTAGATTGAATGAGAACAGACTGTCACTGCAAGCATTAAAATGGGTACCAGATGGCAAAAGAAATAGAAGAAGACCAAGAGAGACTCTTCGCAGAACAACCATCAAAGAGGGTATGACTATGGGTTTCAATATAATACAGAAATTTACACGCAGTAGCATCACATCGCTTGAACTGGAGAGCTCTGGTTTCTGCCCAATGTACCGTGTTCGGCGCTGAAGGAACATAGATAGATACACAGTACACCGTATACAGTTATTATAGATGCTGGGGTAAAAGGACAAAATTAAACGAAAATTAGAAAAACAATCAAGATGTTTAGAGCATATGATGTGAAAACAGTAAAACTTGAACATTTAGTAAATCACAGGAAAGGTCAAGGGCAGAAGAAGACAGCGTAATTTCTAGACGGGTTGCCACTGTGGCAGAAAATTAAGTCACCAACTGAACTTATTAACAACACAAGAGACAGAGAGTTGTGGAGAAGCATGATCGCCTACGCCACTCAGCATGGCACTTGATTGATTAATTGGTAAAGTTACACCTGTCTATTTAGAAAATTGTGGTTCAGGCAACAATGCCTTTCCAAAATTATCGTGCAAGAGACAACTGGGTGAGAGGGGAGTGTAGAAAAATGAAAGTATGAATTGGCAACATTAGGACTATACAGGAATCTCTAACAGTGGGTTAAACAAGGAACTGAAATCAGGGCGGTATGTCGCTCTCCCACGTATTGTACCTGACGAAGACGTTTGAAAACTAACGCAGACGTTTGAGAACTGACGCAGAAGTCTGAGAACTAACGCAGAAGTTTGAGAACTAACGCAAAAGTTTGAAAACTAACGCATAAGTTTAAGAACTAACGCAGAAGTTTGAAAACTAACGCAGAAGTTTGAGAACTAACGCAGAAGTTTGAGAACTAACGCAGAAGAAACCAAAAAGAATGGAACTGTCCATAAATTACGTCAACAATTTTTATTTCCAATTATAGTCATTTCCAAAAAGTCAAGACGGACCAACGAAATACACAAAATATAATTAAAAATCAGCCTTTCAGATCCTGTTTACTTTCTGTACACTGGTCTTTACTTGAGACTGGTCATGGCTTTATATACACAAAGTCCAGCAAGTTTAAAGACAAGACCAGGGTGTGCCTTGTTTACACATTCTTGAAGGAAAATGTCGTGAACAAACACAAATTCCCCAAGAATATATTTACGTGTAATTGTAACGTTACGTCTGAACATTATTTGCCCTATCTTGCAAGCTCAGGTATACATGTACATATAAAGCCAGGTGTTAAATAATATATTAAATGGCTATTTAGTATTTTAAGGTTATAGACTTACTATAGGCCTACACCCCCTTAAATGTGCAAAGGCGGATCTGTGAGTCATAAGGGCCGATTTTTCTGTTTGAATATCTCAGCAATCTTTCTATTGGAGCTATTGAAAGTTTCACAGAAGTATTTACATTGAAGAGGCGTCCACTCTGTTTAGTTATTTAGCGGTTCTCAGTGAATGCACGATATCCCCTATACCTATGCTCTCAGTATTCCGGAAATGTCGAAGGGTAGGCCTATGCCTAAGGATGGTTCATGTATATGGCTACTTCAACATACTTTTCATTGTCACACTCAGGTGCCCAGATACTCGTGCAACTGCAGTGCAGGATTTACGTATAAACTAAACTGCCTTAGGGCCTCCACTATTTTGGCCTCAAAAAATGTATATTTCGCACTGACATATAATATCTGGACTTTAAAATGTCCTTTATCTCAAATCTGTAGGGTTTATCAGGTCTAAATTCGGCTGTGCAACTGTTAATTGTTCTTAGGCCTATTCATTTTTACCCATAAAAATTCATATTCCGTAATGTCTTCAATATCTCCGACTTTCTGCCACATAGGCCTATGCAGTAGGCCTATATGTTGTCAGCGTGACTGTTTGGGCTTACTTCCTCCTTTGCTATCTTTTCGCTCAGACTCCACGGTTTTTTTGTTCAGTTTGAACTGTCTGATACAATTATCATTAAGTGCCGTCTCCGCAACGAACATTGGCTGCGACAGATCTCCAACATACCCTGTCTCTTATTTAGGTGTTGCACTCTGCTAGACTGAAACCTGTCCATCGTGTGATGTTACTCTTCCATTTGTAACCGTCTCTCTCAGCATAGGCTATGTTAAACCTTAAGTAGGCATATAGTATATAGGCATGCAAGCAGGTAGCTCGCATGACATTGGTTGACCACAGTCCTCAAGCTGATTCTAGTACTACTTGTAGGCCTCTTAATACAGAATTCCCAAAATCTCATCCTAGTCGTGCCATTAATCGATGGGTTTGTTTACATCTAGTCGTGCCATTAATCGATGGGTTTGTTTACATCTAGCAGACGATCACTAAGAAAATATGTTCGATCATTAGTTACTTTTTATTTCATATCTTTTTTCAGTGCCTCCTGTTTTATCAATACTGCCCAGTTATGGGGACTGGTCCATCTTCTCAATTGGTACACGTTTAATATCCGTGAAGTTATTATAGGTCTATGTGTTATCATTTTCAGCAGCGAAACTGGGCACGGGCAACCGGGGAAAGCCATAAGTAATCCCCATGGGCGCTACAGCTAAATTAGTTTATCTAAAGATGGTGCTGAACCCAGAATTATCAAAAGAGGTGCCAAAATGCCTAGTTTCGACGCTAGTCTGTTTTTCTTAACTTGAGAAATATTTGTGATGTCTAATCATGTTCTTTACAATTCCACAACAGACTTGACGAGGCTAAGAAATGGAGATCCCAGGATCGCGAGGTAATCAACAAACTCAACCAACAAGTTTCCGAGCTGGAGGGTGAGATCCGTATGCTGAGACGCACAGCAGAGTCACTTGATACCGAGAGACAGAGAGATAAGGCAACAATCAGCCGTCTGCAAGATGAGCTGGAGAAACTTCGAATTGTGAGTCAAGAGTTGCTTGTTTTGTTATTATTAATTAACTACTGCCACACATCCGTTCATTATTTCAAATCTGCTACCACATTTTGCCATTCATTTAAGCCTATCTTATATAACACTTGGTGATTATTGAGTAGGAACTAGCATCAGTGTACCAGGGGTATTACCATAAAAGCTATGTTTGCCATTTTATCAGCCATTTAAGAATAGCCTATGTAAGTTCTTCTTCTTCTTCAGTGTTCATTCTCAAACTCCCGTTGGATCTCCCTTACAGTAGGACCATCGTCCTACTAGATTTCCAGCAGGATGTAGTCCAGAGAATGGAAATATGTTGTGTCGCCGTTTTATTTGCACCAATGGCCTGACACATCCGTCTTTGGTGGGATGTAAGATCAGTGTCCCAGTCAGTTGTTGGTTCTTATGATTTGTCCAGCGATGACGCACTTCTACCCCTCTTGTTTACACTATTTCTATCATTCTCTTTATATAGGGCACATACATTGTCTCTTTCAACATCCTCTACGCTGTTTTGTTGTGTATCCATGCCTGCTTTAATAAACTCAGTTCTGTCTCTTCTCATTTATTTTTCATCCACTATAGATTTACTCACCAATAAATCAGCTCTTTCGTTGCTTTTGATTCTCGCATGACCTGGACAGTAGATCCGTGCAACGCTTTGGGTGTTGTTCAGAAGAGTTAAGAAGTCTATTTCACAGTAGGCTTAAACTTAGTCCTTTCACAGTAGACTAGGCAGCACTTAAGAACATTTCCCAAATTCAGCTTGGGGACTTATTCTAAGAATTCAACTTGGGAACTCATTCTAAGAATTCAGCTTGAGGACTTATTCTAAGAATTCAGTTTGGGGACTTATTCTAAGAATTTGAATTTGGGGACTTATTCTAAGAATTCAGCTTAGGGACCCATTCTAAAAAGTGTCTTCATTGATTATGAAAGTGTCATTAGTAAGAAAGTATTAGTATTGTTCAAAGATAGTATCATAATAATTGTACTAAGAACTAAAGTTTGATGTGTCTGATGAAATACGCAGACATCGCAGGCAAGCTGTAAACCATTACACAATAAATTATGTTCTCTGGACTACATCCTGTTAATCAGCTGGAGTTTGAGAATGAACACAAAAGAAGAAATACTAAGAAGTTATAATGGTTGTGCTAACAAAGTATCATAACTGCTCTAAGGAAGTGCTATGATTGTGTCACGATTATTATAAAAGTGTCATGATTGTACTAAGAATGTGTCCTGATTGTCCCAATTCATGTTTATTTCTTATAAAGTGTCATTATTGTTCTGTATTGTTTATTTCTTATAAAATTGTAATAATTGTTCTAAGCCATGATTATTCTCATAAAGTGTAATGATTATTCTAAGCCATGCTTATTCTATAAAAGTGTCATGATTTTTCTAAGTCATGCTTATTCTTATAAAAGTGTCATGCTGTTTTAAGAAAGTGTCAAAATTTCATTTGCAGGAACTTAGCAATGAAACCATTGCAAGACTTGATGCAGAAAACAAGTACCAGACTTTGTTGGAAGAGATGGAATTCATGAAGAGTGTTCATGAACAGGTATGTCAATCATAATAGTCTCATGATGATGATGTTTGTGGTAGTTTAGGCTGAGATAGCTCCCTTTCAGCCTCAGTTCTGTATGACAGACATTGTTGCATCTGTTTAGATCTAGCATTGGCTCCATATGGAAGATGACCTCAGTAGACCGTGTCACTATCTTCCGCCAGGTTTCCCAGTTATCAGAAGTGATTACAACGAAGTTCATTGATTTTTTGCATGTGCCTTTATATCATAACTTATCTGTTTATTCATCTTATACACTATGAGAGTTCCCCATACAGTATTTGTTTTGAGATGTGGTTATTGTCCACTCTGGCCAAAATTGCGTAGAACAACAATTGTGTTTTTGGCCTTGCTGATAAGCCAAGCTTCGGAAAGGATTTTGATGCCTAATGGCTAAAATGGTGAGTAAAATCCTACCCATATAAATACAACACTGGAATATCAGCACAATAAAGAAGAGTTGAGGGTGAAAGAAGAGAGGAGGACAGAGGAAATTCTGGATTGATAACTTCAAGAAATAATCTGGTCATGATTTTTCTACACTTCTCCGAATGGCTGAGGACAGAATTGTTTGGAGGGCTATTTGTGCTGATGTATCCAGTGTGGCACCCATACAGCCGTGACTGGTTATGGGTCTTATTATTATTGTCCATCTGTAGCAGCAAGAGCATACAATAGGAGCTTATAACAATGGAAATGAAATGCCTAGAAGCAGGGGAAGAGCAAGAAGAAGGTGGGTTGAAGGAATATCAAATGTCCTGAGACGTCAAAATATTACTATATATCAAGCCACCAAACATGCCACAGTCTGAGAACCAATTGTAATTCAATCCTTCACTCCAATGTTTAATAGTAAAAGCAGAGAAAAGACAATAGATAGAAAGATGGATACTTACCACCGTATTACTCTTGATTACTTCTGATGAATACTTACCACCTTACTACTCTTGATTACTTCTGATGAATAGCCTACTTACCACCATACTACTCTTGATTACTTCTGATGAATGCTTACCACCATATTACTCTTGATTGCTTCTGATGAATACTTACCACCATACTACTCTTGATTACTTCTGATGAATAGCCTACTTACCACCATACTACTCTTGATTACTTCTGATGAATAGCCTACTTACCACCGTACTACTCTTGATTACTTCTGATGAATACTTACCACCATACTACTCTTGATTACTTCTGATGAATACTTACCATCATACTACTCTTGATTACTTCTGATGAATAGCCTACTTACCACCATACTACTCTTGATTACTTCTGATGAATAGCCTACTTACCACCATACTACTCTTGATTACTTCTGATGAATAGCCTACTTACCACCATACTACTCTTGATTACTTCTGATGAATACTTACCATCTTACTACTCTTGATTACTTCTGATGAATACTTACCATCATACTACTCTTGATTACTTCTGATGAATAGCCTACTTACCACCATACTACTCTTGATTACTTCTGATGAATAGCCTACTTACCACCATACTACTCTTGATTACTTCTGATGAATACTTACCACCTTACTACTCTTGATTACTTCTGATGAATACTTACCACCATACTACTCTTGATTACTTCTGATGAATACTTACCACCATACTACTCTTGATTACTTCTGATGAATACTTACCACCTTACTACTCTTGATTACTTCTGATGAATACTTACCACCTTACTACTCTTGATTACTTCTGATGAATAGCCTACTTACCACCATACTACTCTTGATTACTTCTGATGAATAGCCTACTTACCACCATACTACTCTTGATTACTTCTGATGAATACTTACCACCATACTACTCTTGATTACTTCTGATGAATAGCCTACTTACCACCATACTACTCTTGATTACTTCTGATGAATACTTACCACCATACTACTCTTGATTACTTCTGATGAATAGCCTACTTACCACCATACTACTCTTGATTACTTCTGATGAATAGCCTACTTACCACCATACTACTCTTGATTACTTCTGATGAATACTTACCACCTTACTACTCTTGATTACTTCTGATGAATACTTACCACCATACTACTCTTGATTACTTCTGATGAATAGCCTACTTACCACCATACTACTCTTGATTACTTCTGATGAATACTTACCACCTTACTACTCTTGATTACTTCTGATGAATACTTACCACCTTACTACTCTTGATTACTTCTGATGAATAGCCTACTTACCACCATACTACTCTTGATTACTTCTGATGAATAGCCTACTTACCACCATACTACTCTTGATTACTTCTGATGAATACTTACCACCATACTACTCTTGATTACTTCTGATGAATACTTACCACCATACTACTCTTGATTACTTCTGATGAATACTTACCACCATACTACTCTTGATTACTTCTGATGAATAGCCTACTTACCACCGTACTACTCTTGATTACTTCTGATGAATACTTACCACCATACTACTCTTGATTACTTCTGATGAATAGCCTACTTACCACCGTACTACTCTTGATTACTTCTGATGAATACTTACCACCATACTACTCTTGATTACTTCTGATGAATACTTACCATCATACTACTCTTGATTACTTCTGATGAATAGCCTACTTACCACCATACTACTCTTGATTACTTCTGATGAATAGCCTACTTACCACCATACTACTCTTGATTACTTCTGATGAATAGCCTACTTACCACCATACTACTCTTGATTACTTCTGATGAATACTTACCATCTTACTACTCTTGATTACTTCTGATGAATACTTACCACCATACTACTCTTGATTACTTCTGATGAATAGCCTACTTACCACCATACTACTCTTGATTACTTCTGATGAATAGCCTACTTACCACCATACTACTCTTGATTACTTCTGATGAATACTTACCATCTTTCTACTCTTGATTACTTCTGATGAATACTTACCATCATACTACTCTTGATTACTTCTGATGAATAGCCTACTAACCACCATACTACTCTTGATTACTTCTGATGAATAGCCTACTTACCACCATACTACTCTTGATTACTTCTGATGAATACTTACCACCTTACTACTCTTGATTACTTCTGATGAATACTTACCACCATACTACTCTTGATTACTTCTGATGAATAGCCTACTTACCACCATACTACTCTTGATTACTTCTGATGAATACTTACCACCATACTACTCTTGATTACTTCTGATGAATACTTACTACCATACTACTCTTGATTACTTCTGATGAAGTGACAAACCTTTTTAATTCATCATCTTAAACATCAGGATATCAAATATAAAATGGGATACTAAATTATAAGTTAGTGTAAATAATTCAAGAAAATAAATACAGAAAACATGTAAATATAATAAACTCAACAACTTTAAATATGTCCTATGCCATTTATTCAAGAGATTCTACGTTAATATCTGTCAACATCTGTCCATTAGGTAAGCCTAACGTATACCAGATACAGGCAATCATTTTAGGTCACCAGGATCATGAATAGGCTATATAATAATATCAACGTCCATGAACTATCAGGAATGTAGGGTAGCCACATTGGAGACATCAACACAAACTGATTTGATACATATTTTGCAGATACTCCATGGGTAGCATTTCATTGAACAGAGTATGAGATTTTCAAAAGTGCTGATCTTCTCTTCAAAACTTCCCTTATTGGCAAACAGAAATAAAATAACATAATCACATAACATTTTATTGGACTATTAATTTCAAGTTTGGCCAACAATCTTTTATTTAAATTGCCAAAAATGACTGGCTGCATTTGATATTGAAGTTTTCCTATCGCTTTCACTGTCAAACATAAAAAAAACAACATAAAAAAACAATATCAATAATTTAACATAATCTTCTTCTTCTTCTGCTTGTTTGCAGTTTAACATGTCTACACAGCAAGTTTTTGTTCTGAAGACACGTTATCTAGCCATGTTGTATGATACCATGGTTGCTGGTGCACCTCTCGGCCTGGTATCTCCGACTTCAGCATTTAAAAAAAATATTAAAAAGTGTTGTATGAACAGATCATCGTAAAAAAGATGTGTATATAAATAAAACATATTTCAACTTTTATAATGTGCATCAACCTTACCATATATTTTATCAATTACAGGAACTGAAGGAGTTATCTGCCTTGGCTTACAGGGACACAACGGCCGAAAACCGTGAGTTCTGGAAGACAGAGTTGTCCCAAGCTATTAGAGATATCCAACAAGAGTATGACTCCAAGGCTGATCAGATCCGTGGAGAAATGGAGACATTCTATAATCTGAAAGTAAGAGCAATAATGTTAGAATGCTTAAGAAATTTTCTTTATTTATGCAAAAAAACTAACAATTGATAGTGTACTTTTATGGTTAGTAAATCTTCAAGACAAGGCATCAAGCACTGATAACCTTTGCCAACATTCACATGAGTGATAACAGAAGTCAGCATGTTGTGATGTTGAACTGAAAAACAGGTTACAGTGCAGTGGCTAGCCTTCTAATAATATGGCTACAGATGCCCACTGCTCTGTAGAATTAGTAAAACGCTGTTCCAATGCATGAACCACTAAACTATCATAGCTCTATCTAATAATAGTACTATAGGCCTATAGGTAATGTTGAAAAAACTTTTACAGACACTCTTTAACAGTCACTAACTCGCTGTATGGATCACCAAGTCTACTTCAGAAGACCTGCACTTGTTTAAGAATAGCATTGAGTTGCCAAAAGTAGAACTAATCAGTAGAAATTGGATATCAACAATTGGCAAATGTGAAGCTAGGCCCATATTTTTTATCGACCAATGGAACACATAGGAATGTTATAATAAGCATCATACCTGCTATCTTTATTTTTACAAAAGATCTGGTACCAATTTGTTTTTGCTGGATTGATCATGGAATCATCGCAGATTTTAAAAATATTTTCATTTGAATTGGAAATTAAACTATGGTTCACCCAATTAAGAAGCCAGTGCACTAACTAACTACTGAGCTACAGCAGCCTCCAGTATTAGGCTTATATAAGTACTTAAATATCATGTTTTCAGT
Organism: Meghimatium bilineatum; assembly: GCA_034231615.1. Lineage (NCBI taxonomy): Eukaryota > Metazoa > Mollusca > Gastropoda > Stylommatophora > Philomycidae > Meghimatium > Meghimatium bilineatum. The sequence continues at coordinate 6,382,392 of CM067321.1, forward strand.
TTCTACACAATGTATAGTATGGGTACTGTTTATAATTCACAGTCACGTTTCAAGTTTGGATATAATTTCAAATAAGTGTACCGCTTATATTTTATTACACTAAAGTTTCAAGTTTCTGCATAATTCCTAATAAATGTACCATTTATATGTCAAATAAAGTTTCAAGTTTTTATATAACTTATAAAAATAGAATTCATGTGCTTTTTGTATTTTATATTTCCATATGTGCATGTCTGTAGTGAATATATACATAGATTTATGCTAGGAAGTGTTGAATGAATAAGATTTGAACCCATATGCTTTACTTTTATCAGGTTCAAGAGTTCCGTACAGGTGCCACCAAACAGAATATGGAAGTGACCCATGCTCGCGAGGAGACCAAGAAACTGCACAAACAGCTGAGTGATAGTCGTACACGCATGTCTGATCTTGAAGCAAGAGTAAGTACCCTATAGTGCTCTTCCATTTTATAGATTATTTAATGGTCATGTAGGATTGATACTGTAAACAAAAGCAAACCTATAATTGCAAATAGTGTAATATTCAACCTTCCTGCAACAATCTATAGCTACAAAGGAGTGTAATATGTAACCTTCCTGCAACAACCTATAGCTACAAAGGAGTGTAATATGTAACCTTCCTGCAACAACCTATAGCTACAAAGGAGTGTAATATGTAACCTTCCTGCAACAACCTATAGCTACAAAGGAGTGTAATATGTATCCTTCCTACAACATTATATTAAGTACCTTGACATTTTGAGAGGATTTAAGTCACACTCATCTTAAAGAAAAATTTATAAAAGCAAATTTAACACTGAGGAACATTAAATAAGAACAAAAGAAATATAGCATCAGTTAAACATTATAGATACCAGGTAGGCTATATAGTACAAGGGTAAATATCATATATATATATTAGCACAAGGGTAAATATAGATATATAGCACACTGGTAAATATCATATATATATATATATATATATATATATATATATATATATATATATATATATATATATATATATATATATATATATATATATATATATAGCACAAGGGTAAATATCATAGATATATAGCACAAGGGTAAATATCATAGATATATATAGCACAAGGGTAAATATCATATATATATATATATATAGCACAAGGGTGAATATCATAGATATATATAGCACAATGGTAAATATCATAGATAAGCAGCATAAGGGTGAATATTATAGGTATGTAGCACAAGGGTGAACATGATATATATATATGACAAAAATGTGAACATGATAGATATAGGCCTATAGCAAATGGTGAACATATAGATATATAACAAAATGGTGACATAACATGATATATATATATAACATGAGGGTAAACATCATATATATCTATGTGAAGATGCCTTTGAAACTCAGCACAGCCCCTGCTGCCCTCCCTTCATCCTTTTATGCACATCCAAATCAGAATTATTTATCTGATGACCAAGAAGAAGATTTTGGGATCTGAAAGGGAAGCTAAGAATAATGAGACTGTGTCATCCTTAGTCACCTCATACAACATGCATGGCAGGTAATAACATTGGTATTCTTTGCTTCCCTTTGGGGTTCAATAACACATGCACGGCTGAGATTATAAGTGATCTGATATGAATTATGTCTTACTTGCCATCAGAGTTTCTAATACATACCATTAATTGTTTTTTTTTGTAGAATGCCTTGCTTGAGAAGCAGCACCAGGATCTTCTGAGAGAGTTGGAGCAAAAGGAACATGAACATGATATTGAGATCACCTCCCTGAAGGAAGAGATGAATAAGCTCAGAATTGAGATGGAGGGCATGCTCGTTGAACTGCAGACCTTAATGGATGCCAAGCTATCCTTGGAGCTGGAGATCGCTGCCTACAGAAAGTTGCTGGAAGGAGAGGAGACCAGGTATTTTTTAAACATTTAAGTACCAGTGATTCTGAGCAAAATATTTTGTAACATTTCTACATTTAGGCTTATGTTTAATACATTGTGTCCAGAGCAGATCAGTTATAGTACTATCTCCAAATAAAAACTTGACTAAATCAGATCAAGTACTATCTCCACATCAATTCTTGACTAGATCAGTTATAGTACTACCACATTAAAACTTGACTAGATCAGATATAGTACCATCTCCACATCAAATCTTGACTAGATAAGATCAAGTACCATCTCCACATCAAATCTTGACTAGATCAGATCATGTACCATCTCAACATCAAAGCTTGACTAGATCAGATCAAGTACCATCTCCACATCAAAGGTTGACTAGATCAGATCAAGTACCTTGTCTAAATTGGTTGTTGGTTATGAACCAACGTCATCACACTCTAGGGAAAACTCATAGGTGTTCAGTTGCCCCCAGAAGATGTGGAAGGATATGCATGCTGATAATTCCCATGGCTCTCTGGTTAAATTATTCCTTTCTCTGTCCCACAAGCTTCCATTACTATTTGTATTATTCTTCATGTGAAATTCTTCAAATCAAAGACTAGATGTCTCATCTATGATACTGACCACATCCAGAAGGTATTCATGAAACAGCTACAGTACATCCTCCTTGTCCATCTTCAATTTACCAATGAAAGATGTATTTGATGCAAGTCTGTCTGCTCTTTCATTATCATGAACACCATCATGTCCATGGCAGTAGATGCATGTGATACCCAAAAATCAGCTATAAATAACATCCAATTATAACTTCTGGAGACTGCTTTGAATCTTTTAAAGCATGTCCTGATAATAAGACAAAATAGCCCACACAAATGAAGTCTCCATGAGCCTGGACAACAAACCAGGAGGTGCTGAGCATGAGTGTCCAAGAGGGCTTGCTTCTAGACAACATATTACGGAAAAAGCTAGATATTTTTGGTCATGTTCAGAGATATGGCGTGTGGCAAGAGTGATATTGGAGGAGTTGATAGAAGGTATCAGGAGTAAAGGCTGACCAAAACATCATTGAACAGAAGACATACAGGAGTGCCTGCACATGTCCCTAAAGGAGGCTGGACAACTTGCTCAAGACGGAGAAGAATTCAATAGATCCACATGGAGGACTATGTTCTGGAAAGAATATCTCACGTGATGATGATGAGCCATTGATGGCTGCAGTAACTACCCTAAACTCCATCTTTGTATAAGAAGTAATAATTATTTTACACACTGGCTTATACATTCCTAATCCTTCAGAAACATATTGTTTGGGTGATGGCATTCATGGCCTTCAGAAGCATTTAGCAGATACTGCAGATTTCAAATATACTAGCTTATGTTCAAGTATCTCAACTCACAAAATTAATGTTCTGCCTTGTGTGTTGTGGAGCCCGAAAAAGAGAAGCAAAGAATAGTGACACTCTTAACTTTAATTTATGCCATGATAGTTCACTAAGGAGGTTTGGGGGGTGAAATTGGTTATACCATCCCATAAAGTCAAAGTGACCCAGAAACTATGCTGTAATCAGATGTGTCAGACTAAAATATGCAGCTATCACATTTAAACTGCAAACCATGATACCAAATATTCTGTGTTCCGGACTACATCCTGCTAATCTGCAGGAGTTTAAAATGAACAAAGAAGAAGTTTGGTCAGTATCAAATTAGCACCTCTTTTGGTGAGTCTTGTTCTTTCAAACATGGACACGAGTCACTTTTACTTGTTGATAACGTAAGTTACATTTTTAAAATCATCTTTAAATAGACACCTATCATGATCTTTCACTGCATGCATTCTAGATCACGAGCAATTTCAAGAAATAAATCACATATCTACCCAGTTCATGAGGTTCTAGGCTCTGAAGATGTAGTCAGCGACGAATACGATCACGATGAAGGTCCAGATCTGTAAACACTAATCGTAGACATTTTGTTTCCCAAATGCAACTCCCACCTTTAGTTGATTTGTTTTTATTATTTTTTTAAGCAACCAATAATTTTTTGAGGGATTTTATATATATTTTAAGTTTAAAAATTTGCTACTTGTCGCGAGGAACTTGCTTTCAGTTGCAAATGTGAGTCCAAGTTTTATAAATATCAGATTGTGTGACCATCAAACATTATGAAAGGAGCAGTTTAGGTAATCCTGTCACATGACCTCTTAAGATTTTTGAAAACTTTCTTGATTCTTGATTAACAACTCGAGTGTGAGGGGAACAAAGAACTGCAGATGTGTTAGCTGCCATGCATGTTGTAGAAGGCGACTTCTGGGGTGAAGTTTTTTTGTCCCAATCCATAGTGGGTCAATCTGACAGTGACACAGAAGTCATGCTGATGTTGGATGTGTCAGGTCAAAGGGCTCAGATATAACTGCTAATATGTAAACTATGGCAAACACATTCCTTTATCTGGGTTACTTCTTGTTAATCTGCAAGAGTTTGAGAAAAAGCCCAGAAGTAGAAGGTTAGAAAACAAGCATCATGACACATGTGACATTCCTATAAATGCTACACTCTCCGTTCCAGCAGTCATCCAAGAGTGTGCAAGTTAGATGTCCAAGTTAGATGTTCATTCTGTGACTCAAATCTTTCCACCTGCTGAAGATGGATGTGTTGGGTCATTGGCACAAACAAAACGGTGACACAATGCATTTCCATTCCTGCTGGAAATATAATAGGACCATGTTCCTGCTACAAGATAGATTCAGTGGTATTTTGAGAATGAACATTAAAGAAGAAGAAGAAATCTTTCCAGAGAGAACTCACTTTCTTCCCTCACCCCTGGTCATCCCCTCACCCCTGGTCATCCTCATTTCTGTCATTTTTAAAAAATATGTGCATTAACACTTCCATCATTGTCATCTTCACTTCGTAGTAAATCAATGATTGCCTTTGTTAGGTTGACCTTATCTCTTCTCAGTACTGTGCCATCAACCACAGCATTACCTGCCAATGGATCTGCTCTTTCATTGTCTCTGACCCCCACATGACCAGGACAGTATATTCTTTTGACAGCAGACTTGAGTAAAATAATCCATTCTTTTCTTAATGTGCATCTTTCTTGAAGGTGAAGGTAGATCCCTTGGCAGCAACTTGCTATTGAGTAAAATAAACCATTCTTTTCTTAATGTGCATCTTTCTTGAAGGTGAAGGTAGATCCCTTGGCAGCAACTTGCTATTGAGTAAAATAAACCATTCTTTTCTTAATGTGCATCTTTCTTGAAGGTGAAGGTAGATCCCTTGGCAGCAACTTGCTATTGAGTAAAATAAACCATTCTTTTCTTAATGTGCATCTTTCTTGAAGGTGAAGGTAGATCCCTTGGCAGCAACTTGCTATTGAGTAAAATAAACCATTCTTTTCTTAATGTGCATCTTTCTTGAAGGTGAAGGTAGATCCCTTGGCAGCAACTTGCTATTGAGTAAAATAAACCATTCTTTTCTTAATGTGCATCTTTCTTAAAGGTGAAGGTAGATCCAACTTGCCATTGGGAATGAAGATGAAGAAGGGCTTTTCTTACACTAGTTCTGTATTTAGAACTTTGTGCTTACTAAACAATGAGACACAAATGATCATTCTCAAACTCCCAATGAATCTCTCATGTAGCAGAACATTGATCATACTAGATATCTAGTAGGATTAAATCCAGAAAACAGAAACATGTTGTGCTCACTGTTTTATTTGTGGAAATGGTCAGATACATCTGAATTGGTATTCCATGGTAATTCCATGAAAGAATTCCATGGTATTTAAACATTATTTAAATGTGCACTAACTATAGAACTATCGCTATAATAAGTTGTGCTAGCAACATATCAGAATGTAGAGATTGCAGAATAGACTTGAAACAAAAATCCATGAAGCTCAGGCTGGATTTAGATCTGGAAGAGGTACCTGTTCAATATGAGAATTCGGGAATTAAATATTGATTTATGTGCTTGCTTGATTGGTGACTATACCAAAGCTTCTGAATGTAGATAGCATCACCATCTGTGGAAAGTTATGGAAAATATGAGATTCCCAAAACACTCCATACACATCTTACACTTAATTGCAATCAAAAACAAGAAGCAGCAGTAAAAGTAGATGGTGAGACAACCAAATAGTTCAATGTACAATAATAACTAAAACAAGGATGATCTCTCTCCCCATATTTGTTTAACATTTACACAGAAAACATAATGAGAAATGTAAGAGATGACCAGACATATGCAGAGTTTTGTCCTCGTAACAATGAGAAATGTAAGAGATGACCAGACATATGCAGAGTTTTGTCCTCGTAACAATGAGAAATGTAAGAGATGACCAGACATATGCAGAGTTTTGTCCTCGTAACAATGAGAAATGTAAGAGATGACCAGACATATGCAGAGTTTTGTCCTCGTAACATTGGAGGATAGCAGTTCCCAGAAATTAGGCATGCAGATGACACAATTCTTTTAACAACAAACAAGAAAGTTTTCAAACAACTGATTCTATCAACAAAAAACACAGTGAAGCCCAGATTTTGTTCTTAAACACCAAAAAACAACATTCATTACAAGATAAAGTCAAAACTCAACTAAAAGTCATAATTGATAACCACAAATCAGAAGTCATCATTATTTTTTAATATTTGGATGCAAACATAAATAGTTCAGGGGAATGTCCTGCAGAAATCAAGAGAAGAATTGCAATATCAACTTCTAAACTTGCACACATGAAAAATATTTGGCAAAGAACCAGTTAGAGCAAGTATATTTCCAGTGAACTTATGGTTGTGAATCATGGACACTTAATTAAAAAATGGCAAAGAAAATAGCTGTCTTTAAAATGAGATGCTAAAGAAGAATTTTGAGAATACCATGGACAGCAAAAAAAAAATTAATCAAGAAGTGACAAGAACATTAAACGTTGAAGAGGGTGGCTCTTAAATGATATTAAAATGAGGAAGTTGAGATTTCTTTGCCATATAAAGAGATATAACAGCATGGAAAAATGAACAATGGAAGGTATGATTCCTGGAAGCAGGAGCACGGACCGCTAAGACGACGATAGCTAAGAGACATCACAGTTTGTTTAAACCTTTCCCTAACTGTGGCAGGTCAACTCACCCAGAATTGTGAGGAGTTCACAAGATCATTAAACCAAATGACTATGTTCTGGAAAGAATATGTCACCTGATATATATTTAAAGGTTCAGTATATTACCAATTCCGCTAAGTGGTAGAAGTATTCAGCCATGTCACTAATAGATCAGCTCTTGCATCGCAGCCAGTATATCAACATTGCTCAGCCAGTATTGTAATCATACTGCTCATAAAAATGGACTAGTGACCATGATCATTATTGCTTAACCTGTTTTTGCTATCGACATAGTCGAATACACACTCTTAATTTCTTTCATTTATTTTTTATTTAAACATATTATTAAACCCTGTGTCCTTCATAATTTTTAAATATTTAAAATGTGTAAAACATTTCCCTTTACATGTTTGTCTCACTTTTATGATCATTTTCCCTTGATCTATAGGGTCCATGTTGTTTATTAATGTTTTTTATTATTTTAAATTTTTGTTAAAACACTGGTTTAACTCCCTTATTGGTATGTGACCTTGAGGTGATTTTCTCCCCTTTCATTGCTTCAAAGCTTCATATTTCTACTGCTCACACGAATATATTTTGGCTGGTTTTTTTAAATTATTTATGAGGTATTTATTTTTATTAGGCCTATAGGCCTATATATTGTTTTATAATGTTATTTTTTATTATTTATGATGTCCCTTGTCTATGGTGCAGAATATTTGAGAACATCTGAGTAGGTCTACAAGATAGGCCTATAACATTTGTAATTTAATGTATTAACATCTACATATTCTAGTAGCAATCTAAATATGATGTAGGCCTATTGAAGCTATAGGGGTGATCTAACTACAGTTAAATCCTATTATAACAACTTGGTCTGAATAGATGGAAGATATATAGGCCTATATGTAATAACATAAACTCACTATATTATATGATGAAAATCCACCGAAGATAGATGTGTCTGGCCATTGGTGCAAATAAAATGATGATGCAATGCATTTTCATTCTCTGGACTACATCCCTCTAGAAATCTAGTAAGATTATTCTTCTACCACAAGAGAGAACCAGCGGGAGTTTGAGAGTTAACATTGAAGAGGAAGAAGAAATACAGTGAAACAATAAAGAGTAGGCCTAAATATAATTGGGAATTTTGAAGTTTTTTAAATAAGGAAATTGTGGGTTCATTACAGGAATCAGTGGCCACATTTTAATAGAACAAATTAGATATTAAAGACACATAAACTGCCACATTCATCATTCTGTGCACAACACACTAAGAGTCTCCCCCCTGGATGACCCTGGAAGTGAGGGAGGGAGGCTCTCAGTGCATTGCATGCAGATCAATTCATTGGCAACAGAAGTTGTGTCTTTTTAATCTCTGAGTCGTGGAAGCTGTATGAAATTACACATAGGGGCCTAATATTAAAAAGTTGGAATGTGGACAAATAATGTGGCTACTGATTCCCGTAATGAACCCAAATTTGTAATAAGGGAATATGATATACAGGGATTCCATTGTAGTTACCTTTCTGTGATCTACCAAGGTCCATTCATCCAATTTCTATTTATTTGTTCATTGACCCAAGCAAGACACAGATCATGATGTTGAAAAAACTGACTTGATCAAAGATTCTGTGAATTAGGAATTGTACAAGGAGAGAGCAGGAGGGTAGATTGAGAAGAATATTAAGAACAAAAATGTAAACATAGACACTAAAGTTGCATTATACAAGACTATTATTATTCCATCACTATGCTACCAGTGCCAAACCTGGACAATGACAGCACAAGACAAAAGAAAAATAGTGACAACAGAAATGACATGTCTACGAAGAATACTCAGAGTGTCATTAAGAGATAGAATTAGAAACGATAACATCAGACAGATAACCAAAACAATACCAGTATTGGAACACATCAAAAGACAGCAGATCAAGTGGTTTTCACACGCTTCCAGACTACCGACATATAGCATGCCACAGATGGCCATGACACATAGACATAACGGTTATAAAGCCAGAGGCAGACCATGTAAAAGATGGATCACAGAAATCAAAGAAGCCACAGGAACAAGCTTACAAACAGCGCACAAGAAGACCATCTCCAGAGAACTCTTCCACCCCTGACGCTGCAAGGCAAACAAGGGACACAGCGTATAGATAGATAGATAGATTAAGAAGAATGTGTAATAAGAAAGTTACTATCAGTGTTATTATGCTTGAACATATTCTGCAAGAAACTGTAGCTACATATAAACAAGGTTATTCGTGTCACATCTGAAGCAACCTTGTTTATGCTAAGGCCTACATGTTATTTCCAGTAGGCCTAATTTGGTCATTGTAGTATTGAAGAAATAGTCATAGAGAATAGACTAGAGGAAGTGGGACAACTTGCTAAAGTCTGCAGGATTTCAGGAGATGCATAAGGAAGACTAAGTTCTGGAAAGAATATGTCACATGACAGTATTGAGGCCTTCTGTCACTTACTAATGTTAAACATTTGCGATCCATGAGGAATTTACATACCAGTGCATTGTATGTTTTATTGTTGTCTGTGTCAAACGACCGGTCCATATTTATAGTGCTTGAGAATGTACAAGCTGAAATTCTTGACTAAATTTGAAGCTTTATTAGAGTGAGCGATGTGGTTGAAGGTGGAAAATTTGTTGACTCAAGTTGCGAGATGAATTGGTGTCATCTAAGTCTACCTGATTCAAATCCCGTTTGCTGCATGATTTTTCTGAAAAAGACTGTGCATCTATGGGTGTATTCATAATGCAATGATGTTGGTTCAGTTAATCACTAATTATATTGATTTTATTAATTACTTGTTTCACTGTTTGGGTATTTTCATTGTTTATTTACATTTTACCCTTTCCACCTTTATCTGCAGGGTCGGACTGAGACAAGTAGTGGAGCAAACGCTTGGGGTCAGGCAGAGTGGATCCGCTCGCTTGGCAGACATTATAAATGCTTCAGAAGGACACTCATATGAATCGTCTGGTTCGTATCACGCAGAAATCGTCTCCTCCTCCTCCTCCTCTTCAACTAAAAAATAATTTTCTCATTAATGTAGTTTTTAATAATTTTTCTACAAGCTGCCATTTGTAAGCAAACTTTTCTATGAGCCACTTATCCACAAGGAAACTAGAACATTCATTTGTATACTAAAACAATATTGTTTGTAACATTTTAACAAATTTATAATTTTATATTTATTATGTTTTCATGTTAATTTACTAACCCTGATAAAATAACCCAAATTGTAGACCCTGATAGATTTTAAGTTACCGTGGTAACAACGCTTGTATTAATATAAGTACACATAAAACATTGATGATTTGAAATATTTTTTGAGATAGGGACAAGAATAGAATGAAACCAAAAATAACGGCAAGAGTACAGAAAATTGTTGTTGGCTTATGTGCCTATTTATTTACCATATGGTGTACAGTTTTACTGCAGTTTCTATTTCATTTATTATTTAGTAAGGGAAAAAGGGGGGTGGGGGAAGAAAGAGAAGGCTTTACTTTAAAAATACAACAACAGTCAATGCTAATCACCTTGTTTTGTGTTAGTTTCTTAATGATCTATTTTTTTGTTGGTTTCATGATGATCTGTTTTTAGTTTTTGGTAAACCATTAAGGGGGGGGGGGGAACCAATCTTTTTTTTTTAAAACTAATTACCTAGTACTAAATGTCATGGCTTATTTCCTAAGGGGTTTTTGAACAGTACAAACACACCCCCTACCCCATTTCATTTACTACTGGCTTGATCTGATCCCATTTTGGAAGCTTAGGTTCATGCTAAGGTTGGGCATGTAGATTACTATTATCGGATGCTCGATAAGTCAAAGAGTTCTAAAATTTTTACTACATTAGACCCGTCAGTGTAAAGCAGATGAAGATGAAAAGTCTGGGTTTTTTTTTCTTCTTTTTTTTGTGTTCATTTCAAACTCCTTCCAGTTGCAGGATGTAGTCCAGAGAACAGAATGTGTTATGCCATAGTTCACAGCCTTGATGCAACATTTGCCTTTCTGTCTGACACATTTTACTTCAGCATGGTTTGTTGGTCACTTTGATCTAGGGAGTGGACAGCCAACCACCCCCCCCCCCCGACCTTCTTACGGCGTGTATAACAGGCTACAGTGTTGCTATTGTTTAATTCCTTTTAGGACTCAGCAATAAATCTTGTCTTGTTCCTTTTTTTTCCAGTTTTAGTTTCTTCTTCTACAATTAGTTTCCTATGCTCAGCAAATTATACAGATATGCTGGTTGCCTCCATGAAGTCTGCCATCAGCAGGATGTCCTTACGGTTGCCCAGCAACTTCACTTCCAGTTCTGTCTCTTGGGGCAAGGTTTTAGTTCTTAGGTAGTCTGCAGGGTGTGTTCTGCAATCTGAAGACCTATATGCATGGATATTGTTCAATTTTGGCAACCTTTTCTTTGTTGAAATTTATCTGAAGCCAAATATTATCCTGTGTGGAGCCTGAAAATAGTTATTTGTTGTAACCCATTCATTCTTAGGATGACATCTTGTGAAAAGTTGCTGCCTGTTTGGTTCAAAATTCTATACACTGTTATTCAATATTTATTCATGTAGTTTTAACAGTTTTTCACATTTAAGAAAGATTTATCTTTTTGTTTAGGGAATAAGAGTGACAAACTTGTGCTCCCTAAGTGTTCTATCATTACTAACATCTACATTTTTATCACATTCTGTATTAATTTTGCGTGAAAATGTATGCGGACATATAGTTGTATTTTATTTTTTGGTGGTTCAAATGTAATCTTTCTTATAATGACTGAATCTCAAAATTTATATTTATACATTTTGATGATTGTGATATAAATTTGTATTTTTATATGAAAATCTACCATGTAAAAAACAATATTTAAGATGTTTAATTAACTTGAGGAAAATAAGATGATTAAAGTTTTATTTAGATATACAAATTTGTTGAAAGGGAAGGCACAATGGGATAAAATATGTCAGGATAAACCACTTGGTGGAGATCAGATTTTGATGGGGTTAATCCAGACAAGATACAAAAAAGTGATGGAGATTTATTAAAGTCAGTCTTCAGTGTGGAGATTAAGATCTGATCTAGATAAGAGACAGACAATGCTGTAGATCTATTAGTCAGTATCTGATGTGGAGATGGTACATGATCTGATCAGGACAAAAGACAAATTTCTGGAGATCTATTACAACCAATCTTTGATGCACTTGATTTGATCTAGACAAACCAAATTAGTTTCTAAATGAGCCAAATATAAAACTAACAAAATTGTCATCTGATCATTTCGTGCAGCTATCCTTTACTCTCAGCAGCTTTATTCACTTCAAAATTTTCCTGGACTCCAATGTTCTTGTATGCCTATGTAATGTAGGCAAAACTTCAGATATTTATCAGTAGATGTCTCCATTGTCTACTTTGCATTAGATGGGCAGAGATAATATCAAATGATGAGGTTTGGAAGAGATCACATATGCACACTGGAAATAGGCATAAACAATAGTGGAGATTGATAGGACACACTCTCAGAAAGAAACCTGTCAACATAACCAGACAGGAGCTAGACTAGAACCTGCAGGAAGAGTGTTGAAAGACTGAAGAACAACTGGAGAAGAAAAGTGGAAGAAGAGACAACATCAGTTGGGACCTCATGTGGAAAATGGAATACCACACATAAATTGTTGGATAGCAACAGTCAAAGCCCTATATTCCAAAGGGAACTGAAAGAAAAGAATAAAAATATGTAATCTTGGATGTCCTTTTTCTCTTTCTATTTGAAATTTTTCCTTCCAGTACTTTTACCCATATACTTTCAAATAATATTAATTAAAATTCTTTTGTTTCGGTTTATTACATTTTATTCCACAATGTTAACAGTTCTACAATTTTTAATATTTACACTTCAATGCTTTATGCTAATCAACTCTTGCTAACAAATGATTTCATTGTTTCACATTCTCAACTATTTTTTTAAAACATCAATACTGCAACATTTTGTAAGCTTTGCTTAATTTCTTGTTTGGCTTCTTACAATATTGACAATTGCTTTCTTGTTCAATGAATATGCCATTTTAACATATATATTTACATTACATTATTAATATTTCAAGACCAGATTTCTTATAGGATGATTTCTAGCCAAATGTAAAGTTTGGCAACATAAATGTTATTTTGGTTTCTATGAGAAGTAAACATTGATTTTTATTTGTTGATTTAGCTAAACATTTACAAATTTGAATTTATTTATAAAAAAAAGGCAAAAATAGCAAGCATTTTTACATTGATAAAGAAGTACAGTGGATTAATCTGTTTCAAAATTTCTGAAACTGTACATGTCAACTTCCGGAAGGACCATTCTGTATTTCAGCTGAAATGAATCCTGAATTCTATTTAGTTGACCTAAAATTATGCCCATATCTTGTATAAAGAATACTTTGTGAAAGGCATATAGTAAGTAAAGTAAAGTAACCCATAGCATTTATTAATGCCGTAGGGGTGTGAGATGTTAGTGATCTCACATTTCATGCAAATGAGGGGGGTAGCCATCTCCTCTCCCTCACAGTCTTTACTTCCCGGATTAATCGGTACCCATTTAAGGCTGGGTCGACCCGGGAGCCTCAACTGGGGAATGAACCAAGGACCACTCATATGCGAAGCCAGTGCGCTAACCACTGCGCTAACACGGCTCCCTAACAGAAGGTCAATAGATCTATAGGTCAATGAGATCTGAGTACATTCTGTACAAAATATAGAAATTTCATAAAAGTTGACAGCATGCTGAAACTGTAAATAACTTACTTCTTATCCACCATTATGCTTTTACACAGAAATGTAATGCTTTATTCAAGTTTGCAACTTCTGTGATTTGGAAACATTTTTTAAAATCACAAATGAGTATGTTAACTATTGTTGAACTGCTTTTAGCCTTGTTTTTTTTTCATTATGCATTTCCTTGAATACTAATCAGTAACACATACATGTGACATCACACCATGTTTTGTTAGATTGTTTAACATAGGCCCTACACCTAAATTAACAGATTGTTGTAGTACATCATTCCACATAATATTTTTGGATATGTACATAATTATAATATTGGGCCTAAGTCTCATTTGCTAAATTCAAAAAGAAATTTGTAACTTTAGCTAAACTTTAATAAGCATCAGAGTTTAATTTTACATTGTACAGGCTTATGTGAGTTCATTCCCTTTCAGCAGATAATGTGGGATCAACTATTGACCTGAACTATTGATCACTGAAGCTTGGTGAACCATAAAAAAAATGAAAAAATATAGGCACACAAAACAAGAAATGAATGAAGAATATGAAAAATGTTAACATGCGGTGATAAAAAATTGAAATTTTGAAGAAAATCAACAATAAAAGTTGATCTTTTGAAAACAACAAATATCATTACTGGTATTTAAGGACTGAAGAAGATAATATCAATAGATATATAACAAAATCTCACACAAAGATCATTCTCATGAGTAAGCTTACCCTAACTACATCAATGTTAAGAAATGAAAAATGAATAGGGCATTCTGATAGGTTAAAACACATTGATAGACCAGCAGAAATCACTGGCAATGCTTGATTTGTGTACAAACAGATGATGGTCATATTCTAGTAATCTGGTAAGTCAATTCCTAAGTCACCCAACCTTTCTGAGTTTGGGGGGGACCGCTCAGCATCACTGCTGGAGATACTGTGTAAGTATACTTCTGCTGACACTTTCTTATAGTTTTTATCTTGCTGAAAGGGGCTGAACACATTTGGGGGCTGCCTGAGTGAATAGACTGCGATTCTATTGTTTATTTTTAAAAATAAATACAATTTTTATGGCGTTCTTGTGAACTTAAAAACATTTCTAATTTTTCCAAAGAATTTTAATGAAAAAATAGTGTAACTTCTTGGCAGAAAGTTTTACAGTAATACTTTAGTGTATTACATTTTCATTCATTGTTTTGTTTGTATGCAGAAACATTTTTTTAACATATTGTTGTAATCATAGATACTATATTACATATTCTATTTAATGTAGTTCAGATTATTTGTATTCTTAATAGTGCATTGCTGTTATACTTAGGTATTGATGTTGGTCAAGTTTTTGCGTTGTAAGCAAATGTATTTAACAAATATGTATTGTATCAGTTGTAAGGGTATTCACATACTTTAAATTAAATTTAAAAAATTGTATTCATCTTTTTATTTTTAGTGTTTCAAATAAAAGTCTATCATCTTTGAATTATTTTAATTTATTTTAGTGTTTTAAAAAATAAAGGTAAACTCTTTATCTCCGGAATAGTTTACTTATCCAGCCATAGCACATTCAGAACTCAATATAAAAATATATAATTTATTCGTTTATTGGCACAGCAAATTTGTCAATTTTAGTGGTTAACCAGAGATTTTAATAAGAGGAGTATTTCCCTAATCCATGCCCGAGACTTATCCAAGAATATGGTGATAGGTTTATATTTTTCATTGTCTAATGGCATACTAAAAGATGATGTGGTCAACATGACATCTTCTGCCCTTATTTTCTCCAAAAATATAGTATCATATTTTGTGAGGAACTAGGTGATGTTAGTGATTTTAAAAATATTTCCAGTTTAACTGGGAATTGAACCTTGAATCTTCCGACTAGGAAGCTAGTGTATTAACCACTGATGTAGCACCAGGGTCATAGATATGATTACCTTAAGGAGAGGTTATACCATAGGTCCTACACATTTTTAAACAATGCTTTCGTTATGTCAATTTCACTATTTGATGGGCAATTTGAAGACTTTCTCATGAAAAATCGCTACTGGAGGTGTTTTTACCAATATCTTGGCTAAATTCTAGTACTAAAAGTCATATTCAGATTTGCTAAGCAAGGGGTTTGAACACCCCAAATCCATCCCTTATCTACAGGCCTCGGTATCATGACCCCATAACCAGAGATAAAGAGTTTTAACTCAGTCTTATTGTTGTTGTTGTTGTTGTTGTTGTTGTTGTTGTGTTTGTATATAGGATAAATGTTGAGTGTTTGTTTTGTGTTGTTGAATATTTAAATATAGTTTTCTCTTTTGGGTCGATAAGAATTTGATTGCTATACCAATTCAAACAAGATGTTAAATAAAGGTTGACACAAAAATAAAACAATAGAATTGAACATTATTCACTCAGGTAAAACAGCAACGAAACCATACCCCAACCATTAAATTACATCTCAGTTGCTATTGGTCAGTTTAAAATGTCAGTCTGAGAGCAATTAATTCTTCTTCAGCATTTATTCTCAAACTCCTGTCAACAGAATAAGTCTATATTTTGGAGAAGGAAATGCATTGAGTTTACAGCTAGACTGTGATATCTGCACCTTTCACCCCAACACATGCAACTTCAGCGTGATTTAAACAATAACATTTCAACCACAATTATGTGAAAATCAATTCCACTGGGTAACAAAAACATTATGTGATGCACGAATCCAGCTTGCAACCTGTGTTAGAGGAACAGCATTTGATGCATGAATCCAGCTTACAACCTGTGTTACAGGAACACAATTTTGACAACTATCTTCTGCTAGAATAGCGTTGAAGGGGAGTGCAATAAGCAGTGAACATTTAATTCTAATTAAATAATAGGCCTATTTTGTTTCCTTTTCCCCCTAAAAAATATACATGTTTGTATATTTGCCATAACAGTTACAACTATACAATCATTGTCATGACTGTACATCAAACTGTTGATCTGTAAGTACTCAGATCTCCTCCTCAAGATATTTCTCAGCATGTAGTAACTAACCACACGTACCCGTTGGTTTGCCAGTCTGATCTGACTACTTGCATAGAATTCTTGTTTCATAAACAAAATCTTGACATGATGCTCATGCAATATGTTCAAGATTGCAAATTTACAAACATTTGGTACACTAAGCACTCAGCTTACCTCCTTGAGAAAATTCAAACATTTGTTAAACTTAGCACACACCTTACTTCCTGGAGAATATTTAGAATAACAATTCAGTCCATTGCTTGTCTATTCCCCCTATAGTTTTATCAGCTTACAAATAGATCATATTTTCATGAAATACAATTTCTCTAACCACTACAGTCTAACTTAAGTCTAGTTGAAAATGGCGTAAAAGTTGGTTTTTAGGTTTTCTAGCCTCAACGTGAACTATAACACAATTGATGCAAATCTATAATTGTAAAGGGACATTTGTCAACTTACAAATAAAATTTAATTAAGAGAATTGAACTAAAAATAGTTGGTATCATAGAATGTAGTGATCAAGTCAGCATTTTTCAGGGGGGGGAGGGGCTGAAATGCATAGCAGTGCGGAAAATCCGTACTAGTTGACGTCTATGGAAAATCCATACTAGTTGACACCTATGATGCATACACTTCAAGATATGTTTGGAGAGACAAAGCAGCAATTAATTTGCCCAGAGTGCAATGTCATCAGTTCACAGCCAATAATCAATACAACAAACACATCACTTACAATTCTTCTTTTTCGCATTTTAGCATGTATAAACAGCAGTCCTGTTTTCTTGATAAATGTTGCTGTATGTGAAAGCTCCTCAAGGCTCCCATACAGCTTTCTGTGGATGTCTGTGTGGGCCAGTGCTTCTCCCTCAACTGGTTTAGTGTAATGCAGTCTTTCGGGATATGTTATGCTGCCCGTCCACATGTACACAGAAGCGATGTGACCAGTTTTAGTCTATTTAAATGGCTGTTTAGTCTCTGTTGTGTCTTGTTCTGATTTGGAAGATGATAAACTTTCTCAGCTCTGTCAAGATAGTGATAGTTGTCTTTTGGGTAGTTGCCTTTCCTAATAGCTTTGATATATGACTTTTTTGCATCTTGCAGATGATCATTTAGCAATAAGAAGAAGCAATCCGTTGAATATTTTCTCAGAAATGGTAACTTTTCAAGCAATCATATCACAGCAATGGAAGATTTCTTTTGCATCTTTCTCTTTTTTCTTTGATATCTTTAAACATATTATTTCTTAACAATGCTACTCCCACACGCAGGTTTTGCCTTCAGACATCCTGGGTTTCAGCCATGTTGCCCAGTTTTTGGATTCTATGTGGAAGTCTTTCATTCATGATTTACAGATGTCTTTATATCTCAGCACTGATCTACTGGGGTTTCAATGGCCTTGAGCCAGTTCCCAGAAGAGTACTTATTTTGGGATGTGGCAGATTGGCATTCTGCGGACGTGACTCAGACAACGCAATCCATTTATATTGAGTGTTTCCATGGCAGATGGTAGTTGAGTGTGATGCAACACTTCCATGTTAGTGATTTTGTCCTGCCATTTAATGTTTAAGCTTTGATGAGGGTCCTTACATTTAAAGTCCTTTTTTGTCAAGAAAATAAACTAGAGTTATTGCCCATTTCTATTCCGAATGGAGAAAATTTGAGGATAATAATACTAATGTTGATATTTCATAGACACAAAATCTGGTTCTAGTTTTTCATCAATGCTGTTAGATATCAACTTGAATAACACAAATAGCTGATGGCAGCCCAGTCAGTTAACATTTTCAAGTAAATGAGTTTATTGAGGACATCCACTTAATAATAATAATAATAATAATAATAATAATAATAATAATAATAATAATAATAATGATAACAACTATAATTCAAATAATAAATCTCACAGCCCATCAGGGTCACAGGGGTGCTGCATTCAAGACATCAGTACATATAAAAGTACAGGAATCATATTATGAAGATACTCCAACGGTAACACTTCAGTGGGTAGAATTTTACTCTGCAGTGTCCATATGCTCATTGAAATTTCTTTCTCATCAAGCAGAAATAACTTATTCCCTTAAATATTATATGAGAATATAAACATTTTATCACAAGGACATATTCAAATAACTGGATATTTTGTGTAAATATTTATAAAATGCAATGTGCTGAAGGAGTGGAAGTGAAATATCTGAGGCACTGTTGAACTTATCTGCAAACATTCTGTTGTGTGCCTCAGTTACAATCATCAGATCTCTGAAGGTAATTCACTGCTTTTGTGCTGCAGTGTAACAAAAATGACAGAATTTGTAGACAACAGAAAATGTGTGACTTCATGATGGCAATGCACCCCCTCCCATTTTATGCATCTGATTGAGACTTTCTTAGCCAGACACAAAATTCATGTGATGTGTCAGTCATGATATTCTCTTGACATCATTCTTTGTGACTTCCAACTGTTCCTCAAGTTGAATAAAATGAAGAAAATTGATGAAAAGGACAATATTTGAATCAGAGATGGTCCAACTGTACTCCATTTTTAAAGTGCTCTTCCAGAAATTATTCCAGCAATAGAGAAAATTCTGGAAGAAATGTATGATATACCAAGGGAGAGTAATTTGAAGGGGATTAGCATTTCAGTCCTACAGGTGAGTAACTTAATTTTTTGGACTGCTGGGTCAGATACTTTTCAAACAGCCAATATATAGATGCAGATAATCAAACTATTAAGTGAAACTACTGAGGATAGATTTGATGAAGACCGAAGGACAATTGAATCTAACAGGCTATGGGCATGACCTGCAGGTAATTAAACTGTTAAATGAAGTTACTGAGGCTAGATTTGATGAAGACAGAAGAACATGAACAATTGGTATGTTACCAGGGCTCAAAAGGAAAACAAAAATAGTAACACTGTGACCTATCATGAATATCTCTATAAGCCCATAACCTGTTAGGGTCATAGTTGGTGCCACATTGGATTCATGAACACACAGATTCAGTGTCGTAGGGGTACCACATTGGATTCATCAACACACAGAGTCAGTGTCGTAGGGGTACCACATTCGATGCATCAACACACAGAGTCAGTGTCATAGGAGTACCACATTGGATGCATCAACATAAAATCCTCCAGAAATTTCTATCTTCAATGAAGAGAGTGAGTGAGAACAAATGTTGTCTTGTTCAGTCTTGATGTTGTCTATCCATACTTTTATTTGTCCTGTTCTGCTTCTTCCACCTTTGACAGTGCCCTGCAGATCATCATGTGTCATCAATATAAGAGGCAACTAAGGAGGGTTGGGTATAGTTAGCTTCCCTATCCTATAAAACAATGATTAAAAAAAAAATTTAAATTTATAAATGCAAGTCAAATTCCTCAGCTTGGCATATATAACAAAAATGACAAATGCATTGCCTCTTTAGGTTAGAAACAAACAAAGAATATTTTTAATTCTATTTCTTAGTTATGTACAATTTCAGTAGACGGCACTAGCTTTTTTTGCGATAACCGAAAAGAAAGAAATATCAAGGGGTATGCAATTTTGTTTTTGTGATTGTCTATAATTATCCATCAGTGGTTGGAGGTCAATATATTTCATTTAGAAGGGTTGTATGGGTGGGCTCTCAGTGGGTGGCGCATCTTGGCATCAGGCAGCAGTCCTTGCAACTGTAACAGGCTTGCTATATCTCTAATCAACTTATGATAATGTTAGCCATTTTATATTTAGAACTCAGCCGGCAGTCAATGACGTCACAAAATTTTGGATTGGCACAGATTTGATGAAAAGTTAGATTGTAGTCGTGTCTGCCAGGATTGTACACTTAGTTGCTTACTAAAAATCTGTATAGTATAGCCACTTGATGGATTGTACACTTAGTTTTTTACTAAAAATCTGTATAATACAACCACTTGATGGATTGTACACAGGTGGCTGGAGTTTGCTTCTCATTACAGTAAATTTTTATGGTGATTCTATTGCTTTCGACTTGCTGCAAGGAACTGAGAGCCTAAGGATCACCCTGAGCACATAGATGTCTTCACTATTAATCTGGGTGCTTGCACTGCTAAAGTTGGATGTGTCAGACTATTAGCCCAATTTATCTCTGTTTTTTGGACTACATCCTGCAGAAAATCTAGTAGTACCATTGTCCTGCTACAATAGAGATCCAGCGGGAGATGAATCCTAAATAAATGTGTATGTATGTGTTTGCATTTGTGTCCTTTGTTCTCATATTTCCATTGGATCTCTCTTGTAACAGGACCAGAGAATGGAAAAGCATTGTGCCACCATTTTATTTTCATCAATGGTCTGACACATCAGACTTCAGCTGTGTGTGAATGTTAATACATGAGATGGATATAGGGAAAACTTTAAGTTTAAGATAATTCTATAGAAAAAGACTGCATAGATAGTATTGTGAGGGTCTCAATATGCTTCATCACAATGGGAACCAATAATAGGGCCATGCTAGTAAGGGCCTATAATTTGAAGCCTTGACAGCCTATGGGTTAGTGTACTAGCTATCAAGACCAATGTTTCAATGTACAATTCTCATCTAAGCTTGAAATCAATTGAACCACAAACATGGCTACAATATCAATTATGGCTGAAATGGTTACATCATCAATTATGGTTGAAATGGTTAGATTATCAGTTATAGCTGAAATGGTTAGATTATCAATGATTGCTGAAAATAATACGCTGTAATGAAAAATACTGTATGTGATGAAAGGTATGAATATAGTTTATAGACTATTCTGCCATACATTTTAAATATATATAAATGCAACTCACATACACATGCATCGAAATGCAGAAGGTGAGAGACATATAAATAATTATGGTTGTTGTTGCAGGAGGTAATTCCCCATTGTCAGTGAAGATGATGCGAGGTGAGGTATCTGCTAAAACAACATACCAAAGAACAGCAAGTGGTCCACTAAGCATTTCTGAGGCCAATCCTGAGGGAAAGTTCATTACATTAGAGAACAATGCATCTGGGGGTATTAGAAAGGTTAGAATCTAAATAGGTGTATGGATTAGTGGATAAATGTGATATAGGATTATGAGTTAACTCTTGTATGGATTAGTGGATAAATGTGATATAGGATTATGAGTTAACTTTTGTATGGATTAGTGGATAAATGTGATATAGGATTATGAGTTAACTTTTGTATGGATTAGTGGATAAATGTGATACAGGATTATGAGTTAATTCTTGTATGGATTAGTGGATAAATGTGATATAGGATTATGAGTTAATTCTTGTATGGATTAGTGGATAAATGTGATATAGGATTATGAGTTAATTCTTGTATGGATTAGTGGATAAATGTGATACAGGATTATGAGTTAACGTTTTTTTTAGTAAACTTTTATTTATATTGTTGAGAAAGAATATTGATACTTTGCAGGAATTAATACTGAAGCACCTGTGTGAAGCTGGGGCATGAAAAGGGCCAAAGAATAGTTTTACTGTTACAGTCCATGCATATTGTAAGAGACAACTAAGAAGTATTTGGGGTGGATTTACCTGTCCCATGCAATAGAGTGTCAATGTTTATCACAATTCATGCTGAAGTCAAACGTGTTAGGCCGAAAGGTGCAAATATAACCGCTAAGCTGTAAACCATGATAAAGGCATTCTTTTCTCTGGACTACATCCTGCTAATCTGCAGGAGTTTGAGATTGAATGCGGAAGAATACTCAAAACACAAAACTTTGTTTACAAATGAAATATAGGTAACTTGATTGATCTGTTTTGTGATCAGATATTTTTGTTGCTTGGTGATGAATCATAATATTTATTTAGCCTTGAAAATATGGCTGTCGATGGGACATATCCAGTTTCTTATGGATCCCTAATAATAATAATAATCATCATCAGGTGCCATGCCAGCTGGCGTAGGTGATCATGACTCTCCACAGCTATCTCTCTCCAACAGGTACATATGTGCTCCAATCCCAACTAAATAACTTCATCAGAGTGTAGTGGCTGACAGTTCTAGTTCGATGCTGGTGTATAAGTCTCTTATTATACCCATTATATTTCTCTTTATGGCTTTTCCATTCTTTACACCAATCTCACGCAATCTTAAGAAAAACCATGATTCAAACTTCTGAAAATTTCTGAGCCGACAAGGTCTCTTAACACACTAATTATGTCAGATCGATCTATTCATATACTTAATGCTGTGGCCATGCTCGCTAGTGTATCAGCTTGCTCATTACCCTTAACACCTGCATGTCCTGGTATGAATAGAAAAGTAATTTTTCTTGTCACAGATTGTGTCAATAACCTTACTAATTGACAGTGGACCATTCCTGCTTCAACTTTACTGAGCTTGTTTATTGAGTCACTATGTGTACATGCATGAGAATAGTACTGTGAAACAAGCTATAATATCGCCTTCATCATAATACTGCTCGTGGTTATAGTGAAGTCACCACTGGATTCTTTGACAGTTCTCTCACCAGACCATGCAGCAGAAAAAAACCCAAGCATAACATTGATGACCAGTTCTCTCACCAGACCATGCAGCAGAAAAAAATCCAAGCATAACATTGATGACCAGTTCTCTCACCAGACCATGCAGCAGAAAAAAACCCAAGCATAACATTGATGACCAGTTCTCTCACCAGACCATGCAGCAGAAAAAAATCCAAGCACAACATTGATCACAAATGATTGACATCAGTGTAGATTATTACATTATTTTCTGCAGTTATCATTAAGGAGCATTCTGACTTCTACAACCACAGCCACTGGATTTTTGTCCCCACCAACTTCTGCTGAGTGTGATTACTATAGAGAAAGTACCATGTAATGTAGGCTTGATGTAAAATTAAATGTATTCCTTGAAAAAGTCCTCGTACTGGGAGTTCTCTAATACTTCACATCCTTCCACCCTTAGATGCCATGAGGTTAACTTTTATCATTTTCTTCTGCAGGAGATTGATATGAATGGCTGGACATTGAGAAGAGTCATTGACAACAATGTTAAGAGACCATACGAATATGTCTTCAGAAACTTCACCATGAAACCAAACATGAATGTGAAGGTAACGTAACGTCAAGCAAAATGAATTAAACAGGTTACTAAAACACTTACCTTGGCTATTAATAAAAATATATAAAAAAGTATACATAAAAAAACATACAATAAAACTAAACAGAACAATTCTCCACGTATCGGCTCAAATTGAACCTTTTTCAAGAGACAAACAACAGAAAACAACACAATAAAAACAAAATAGATGACTAGATTTCATCAAGCCCTGTCTCCATAATGCAGGGATGGGGCTTGATGAAATCTAGTTCTATTTTGTTTTTATTTTGTTGTTTTCTGTTGTTTGTCTCTTGAAAAAGGTCCTTCTTCTTCTTCTTTCGTTCACTTGAAACATTTCTATATCTGTAATTCTGTCTCCTTAATAAAAACTCACTGTCCTCTGTAGTTCATACAGTGTCCCATAGAGCTTTGATTCCAGTGTTGTTTCCTCTGGCCAATATGTCTGCCTCAGCGTTTCATGCTCAGAACACTCTTGAAGTATATGTTTGGCACTCTGTGCTGCCTGTCCACATGTACACATGGCCGTGTTGCCAATCTTGAACTTTGTATACATGTGACTGCGGAGTCGGTTGTGTCCTGTTCTGAGACATAGAATTATAACTTGTTCTGATCTGTTCATAATATGATAGTCATCTTGTGTTGGTGTTTTTAGCTTTCTTATTGACTTGATCATCTGTTTTTTCTGATGGTAGGTGATTGGTATATCTGGTTGGTTTTCGGCAGCACCTTCCTTAGCCAGTTGGTCTGCTTTTTCATTTCCTGGTATTCCACAGTGAGAGGGTATCCACTGCATGGTTACCCTATACTGGTAAGACAATTTGCTAAGTAGTTTTTTCAAGTCTGTTAGTTTTCCAGACTGGAGAGCTTGAAGCACTGACCTTGCATCTGTCAGGAATACCACAGGCTGTAGGCCAGAGTTGGAGTTCAGCAGTTTTTTAGCTGCCACACTAATTGCCTGGATTTCTGCATCA
Organism: Meghimatium bilineatum; assembly: GCA_034231615.1. NCBI lineage: Eukaryota > Metazoa > Mollusca > Gastropoda > Stylommatophora > Philomycidae > Meghimatium > Meghimatium bilineatum. The sequence continues at coordinate 6,407,232 of CM067321.1, forward strand.
TAATTATTGCAGAATTTTCCTGTCGGTGTTCTGATTGTATCTCTAGGCTTGTGTGGATATTCTATATATACACCTGCACCTCCATTCCTCACAGCATTCTGTGCTGACCCATCTGTGTACACTCTGACACATATATCTTGTGGATATTCCTCATCCAGGAAACTGAGGGTGACTGTCATTCGCTGCACACTGTTCTGTTCGTCCTCGCTTAGTATTCCTTTCACATGGGTCTGAATGTATATTGGCATTCCATGGCTTTCACTCCACGTGGTTTGTTCTGGTATAGACCTTAAGGGGCTGTCAACTTCAGGTAGGTCTGTAAGTTTTCTACGGAGTTGTTTAGCTTGATGGATAAAGCTGCTCCTTTTCAGTCACCCCATTGCTAGATTTTGGAATCTTTCCTTCATTGGATGACTTGGCATACAATGAAACTTTTCTGCTTGAATTAGTACTTTTGTGTCTCTGCGTTCACCAAGTGTTTGCATTCTTCCCATTTTCTGCATCTCTGCTATGGGTGTTGATTACATTGCTCCCAACATTATTCTAAGAGCCTGGTTTTGCACTTTATCTAGATCTTGTAATGTGGTGTTTGATGCAGGACACCACGCAGCTGAACCATATTCCAGGTGTGGTCTTATGCCTTGCTGGTAAACTTTACTGAGTATATTTCCACGGGCTCCCCATGTGGTTCCACTTAGTTTTCTCAGGATAGCTAGCTTCCTCCTGGCTTTTGTTGTTGCTTTGTTTATGTGCTGCTTCCGTGTCAGCTTATCATCAAAAGTAACTCCGAGGTATGTGGGTTGTTTGTCTTCTTTCAAGAGCTCTCCATCTATCTTGATATAACCAGCTTTTTGTTTTGGTGAGAGGGTAAAGAGTGTAGTGCTGCACTTATCTGTGTTAATGCTGATGCACCATCTACTTGCCCATAAGGTTAGGGCATCGATAGCTCTTTGTATTTGTTTAGTGGCCACTGTTGCATGTTCTTCCGTGCACCAGATCACCAGGTCGTCAGCATACATTGTCACTTTGATCCCGTGTGGTAGTTCAGCAACTACGTCATTGATGTAAACCAAGAAAAGTGTGGGTGACAGGACTCCTCCTTGTGGGACTCCATGACGCAGTAGAACTTTCTTGCTCTTGCGACCATCTAATTGTACCCTGGCTCTTCTATTATGCAGGTATGCTTTTATCCATTTGTACATTCTTGTGCTAACCCTGCAATTTCGCAATTTCTTTAGGAGCCCTTCTTTCCAGACCTTATCAAATGCTTTCCTGAGGTCTATCCATGCTGCTAGTACCAGTTTCTTTTCTTAGAAGGCATCCTCAATCTCTTGGGAGAGGTAGGTTGCCTGATCTTCAGTAGAGTAGCACTGTCTGAAACCTGCTTGTTGTGATACCAGAAGGTTTTCACTTTCAAGGTACCACTGCATCCTAAGATTGATAATGCGTTCCATTGTTTTACATAGACAGCTTGTGAGGCTGATGGGCCTGTAGTTGGAGACTGTGTTGTCATCTTTTCCTGATTTGAGGAGTGGTATCATTATTGCTTCTCTCCACGACTGTGGTACATTACCTGTGGACCAGCTTGTGTTAAAGATCTGCAGTAGCTTTGCTCTTGCTGCAATTCCCAGGTTTCTAATCATTTCATTGGACACTCCATCAGCTCCAGGGGACTTTTTCATTTTCAATTTGGATATTGCATGCTCCAGTTCTCTCATTGTGATTGGTGCCTCCATGACTTCAGGTATAGGTTCGCCTTGTCCAATGTTTTGCTGGTTCTCTCGAACCTCCTGTTGTTTGTCTGGGCTGACTTTGACATTATTGTCTTCTGCAAAGTAATCAGGCGCATGTTTACCTGTTAAAATGTTTCTATCTTTATAAAGTGTGATCCTGGTATTTCTCCCTGTACCTTAATCATTTAGTTGTTTTACAAGTTTCCATAATTTCCTAGTATCTCTTTCTAGGTTCAGCGACTGTTTTTTCTTTCCAGCTGCTCCGTCTGGCTTGTAACTTGGCTCTTTGAAATTTAGCCTTTGTTTGCTGATATTTGTTATGATGTTCTTGGCTAGGTCTGTTCTCAGCCTGCTGTCTAAATGTTTCCATCTCATTTTGCAACTTCTCCAGTTCATCATTCCAGTAGGGTTTGTAGTTTTTGCGTGCCCCCCTGGGTATGGTTTTACTAGCAGCATGTAGTATACATCTATTAAATTCACTCACTGCTCTATTGATGTTTTTGTCCAAGTTCATGTCCTTAGCTAGAACACTGGTTAAATGCTGGTACATTTTCTAGTCTGCCCTTTTATAGTTCCACCTAGTGAGCGTGCTGCTGTCCTTGGTAAATTCATTGTGGATTTCCAGAAATACTGGTCTGTGGTCACTACCTCCAAGCTGCTTTCCAACAACACGTGTGATGTTCCATTCCAAGCCTGGTGAGTGGAATGCCAGGACTGGTGTAGAGGTGGTGTGCCATGCTCTCGAGTAGAAGGTTAGTGAGTCTGCTGGCTGGTTAATAAGGATGAGATTATTTTCATCCTGCCAGCTCTCAAGTTCCTCACCTCTCTTGTTGATATGATCGTAGCCCCAGCTCTGAGAGTGGCTGTTGAAGTCACCACACACCATAAGTCTCTCTTTGTCTGGAATTGTGTCTAGTGCCAATGGTTTATCATTTAGGCAGTAGTAGTTCAGAAGATGGAATTCTGCACTGTCTGTTTTTAGGTGGAGCATCTGGTATTCTGCCCCTTCCATATATACTTCCAGCTGACATGCGCTGATATTGTTTTTAACAAGTGTCAGAATTCCACCCTTTCGCCTGTCCTTTCTGTCAGACAGGTAGCACTGGTAGCCTCTGATTTTGAAGGCTATGTCGCTGCTGAGGTGTGTTTCTTGGATACAGCATATATTAACTTGTTCTTCACTGAGGACATTAACAAGTTCCAGTTTTTTGCTGTATCCATCTCTTTTACTGTTGACACCCTCAGCATTCTAGTGCATTATTTTTATTGGTCGTTTGTTTGTTTGGCCAGTAGCTCTATTCCCTTGCCTCCTGGCTCCTCGGGGCAATTGAGAAGGTCTTCCAGTAACTGAGGTTGGGCCCTTTCGAGGTATAGGGCCCGGCACCGTCCCTGCCTGAACGTCCGCCACAGGGCAGGCACCATAACTATTTATAGATGTAGACATGTTTCCATTGTGTTTTGTGCGTGGCATTCTGATTATCTGTGCGCCTTTTGGCTGGATGTCTCCATCTTCAGCACTCTGCTTACTTGGGCAGGACTTTGGTCCTGCTCGAGTGGGACTGCCCGACCAGTCTTAGTTTCCAGCCCCTGATGGCTGAACTAAGCTCCATCACCTCTGCACGGTGCTGGTCTCGATGGGGGAAAAAGGTTCAATTTGAGCCGATACGTGGAGAATTGTCCTGTTTAGTTTTATTGTATGTTTTTTTATATATACTTTTTTATATATTTTTATTAATAGGCAAGGTAAGTGTTTTAGTAACCTGTTTAATTCATTTTGCTTGACTATTTGTTCATTAGGTTACTGCGGCACCATCCACTTTGTCGGACACCCTCTGACCATTTGGTTATTTATATAATGTAACGTCAGTTGACACAATTTTCGATCTATTTACTACTATCTATCTACTTTTCTACTTCCTATCTATGTCACACTTACTGACCTATCCATATTTCTATCTACTTACCTATCTATCCATCTTTCTATCTACTTACCTATCTATCCATCTTTCTATCTACTTACCTATCTATCCATCTTTCTATCTACTTACCTATCTATCCATCTTTCTATCTACTTACCTATCTATCCATCTTTCTATCTACTTACCTATCTATCCATCTTTCTATCTACTTACCTATCTATCCATCTTTCTATCTACATATCTATCCATATTTTATCTCCTTATTTGCACATTATTCTATCTCTTATCTTTTCATCTTGTTATCTAATTTCCTATCTATGTCTTTGACATTATGTAACTATTCAACTCTCTATTCCTTTATAGATTCATCTGCTTACTATATTTTTAATTATCTATCCATATCTGGTTCTGTGGCAGTATGGTAAAGAAAGTGTCTGTGACGTTTGAGGTACTGGTTCGAATCATGCTGCAGGCAATTGTGCATCTGGACTGTTCAGAAAACAATGGCAAACTGCTGAACACATTTATATTGCCTAGACAATCACCACAGTCAAACAATGCTGGGTTGATGGCTACGTTTTAAATAGGATATGCTACCAATTTTTTTTATCCATGGCTATATTCTTTTTATCTAATTATTCTCACTTCGGCTCATAGTAAAATTGATGGTTTTCTGAAGACAAGGATAGACAAAACGGACAGAAGATGTTCTACAAGAAAGTAAAAACATGAGAAGTAAAGAAAACATGTATGAACCAACAGAAATAATCAGCAACGATCTCTTCTATCCCTGATGCTTAAAGCAACAGAGGGTTTAGCGAATTTATAGATTCTCATATTCATTTACTAATTATCCATCTTCTGAGTTACCTGTCCATCTTTCATTCTTTATTTCTACCTGCTCCTTACCTCTTCCTTAATTTCCAGATATCTCACTTTTTAATTCATCTTATTTTATTATCAGATCTACAGCAGACAGTTGGCCTCACAGGCTGGGCCAAATGACCTAGTTTACCGTGACTCAGATACCTGGGGAGCAGGTGCCGAGGTAGTTACTACCCTTCTTAATGAAAAAGGCGAGGTAGGTCCTACTCATTGTTATCATCAAATGCAATGCTAATTGTTATGTTATGTTATGTTATGTTATGTTATGTTATGTTATGTTATGTTATGTTATGTTATGTTATGTTCCTCCAGGGCCATAAGCGGTGTATAGGGCAAAAACCATAGCTTTCCATTTCTGTCTTTGTGTTGCCAGGTCTTTCAATTCTGGCATGTTGTTTAGATTCATTGACATGCCTTCTCTATTAATGGTTCTTCGTAGAGTTTCTCTAGGTCTCCCTCTTTTTCTTACTCTGGGTGGCACCCACTATAGGGACTGATGGGGAATTCTTAGGCTGTTCATTCTGAGAACATGGCTGATGTAAGTCGAACGCCTTTGTCTAATGAAGGAAGATAAATAGGTTTGTTTGCTTTACTCTTTTATAGTAGTGTTAGATTTAAAGTTACTCCACTTAACGTTCAGAATGGTCAACAGTATTTGTTTTCAAAGGAGTCTAGTCTCTTATCTGTGGCTTGGCATAACGCTAATTGGCATAATAAATATCAAGTGACATATTCTTTCCAGAATGTTATCTTAATTGTGGATACTCTGAATTGCTCTCTGTCCTGGGCAAGCAGGTATGCAATGCCCTGAGATATGTTCATACATTCTTCGATGTCGCTGGTCCATCATCTTCTTGGTTTTCCTCTTCTTCTCTATCCCGACACTCTACCTTCCAGAATCAGCCGTTCGATACCATCATGTCTATTTAAGTGTCAAAAATTACTGTAGCTTCTTCTTATAATGGTATTTAGAAGCCACCCTTCATTTCGTTTCATTAATTTCACTATGTCAATGTTACTGTTTTTCTCTTCCCATGATTCCCGGATATTCTTTTGTTATATGCTCCTATTGGTATTTGGTTTGGGTTCATTTTCATAAGGTGACCGAACCATTTTACTTGCTGTCTCTCAATATGTTCAATACATGATATTATACCAACTCTTTTCCTAATTTCTTCATTTCTTATTTTATCTAGTTTGATAACCATTACAGCCTTTCTCAGATACTACATTTTACATATAACAATTTTCCTCTGCTGTGAGGCTGTTAAAGACCATGTTTGACATTGGTAGCAGAGTGTTGGTAAAAAAATCTAATTTACAGAAGTTTCTCATTTGTGCTAATTGTATTGTTGCAATTTCAAGTCTTCTTCTAATCTTGAACAATCTCTGGAACTGTTTATATTTTCTCCCAGATATTCCAATTTGTTTGTATATTCTAATTCTATACTGTCTATTTTGAATATTAGTTTGATCATTGTTTTCTCTGTTGTCATAATTTTTCTTTTCTGTGTGTTTAAATATAGATTGTGTCTCTTGCTGTACTTCTTTGTTTCCTTTTTATTATTAGCTGTTTCAGTCCTTCAGGATGTGTAGTAAGGAGGACTGTTGTGGTTTTCATATCTCATTTCTGGAATCTTGCATAAATAGATAGATCAAATTTTAAAACTAATTTCCATGATTATTTTGGAAATTTGTAAGTGTGTTTTTTACACATTCACTGTTTATACATGTCTATAGCATCAATGACTTGTTACATACAATGTTATTAGTTTGTCTATAGTCAGAAATTTACTTGCCTGTGTAGTTCATATTTGTGCATGTATGTATTTCATGCCTGCTGTCCAAAGGTATGGTGTTTAGCATACCTAATTTAGCATTCAAATCACTTAGTCCAGGAGCATTTTTGCTAGGATGTCTCTAAGTTAATGTTCTGTCTCCATCTGTTGGTGAGGTATAAACTGGACTAACCCTATCCCAACTCAAATTGTGTTTGTGACTTTCAGATTTTAGTACTTACCAGAAATGAATGAATGCTCAAAATGCAAAAGTGTTCCAACCATATTTCTGTAAATACGTTAAAATCGTATACATCAGTATGTGTCATGTTACTTCTGTTACAAGCATACACAAACCATTAAAAGATGCTACAGGTCTGATGATGAACATAAATTGTTTATAGGACAGTACACAAGTTACATATTTATAAGTTACACAAGTTACATAAAATTACAATTTATATGACAACGGCATGTTAAAAATAATATATGGTAACTGCGTGAAACGTAACAACAATTGTGCTTACGTAAAACACAGGTTTTTAAAAACGTTCCACTAAGACATGAAGGACTATCACTAAAACTAGGGGGTTATAATAAGCAAACAAGAAAACATACAAATTACAATACACAAAACATTTTCAATGTTTCAACCAAAGGGTCTTTATCAAGATACATACAAAACATCAAAAGACGACGAAGGAAATTATCACAACACACAAAAAAACATGTCCAACCAAAATATGAAAATTAGATGCTGGAAGGACATGAAGTACATTACAAATATAAATATAGGTGGAAAGGAAACAAACAAAAATATGACGTAAATTATGGAACAAAATGAATAAATGAATTTATTTTTGAATTGGGTACCCTCAGGCCTTTTGGACTCAATTCCAACCACTCTTTTGTCTAGAACTGGGTTGGTGTGGTCTTAGTCTTTATTCATTTTGTTCCATCATTTACGTCATCTTTTTGATTGTTTCATTTCCACCTATATTTACATTTTTTATGTACTTCCTGTCCTTCCGGCATCTTATTTCCATATTTTGATTGGACACGTTTTTTTGTGTGTTGTGATAATTTCAATTCACCATCTTTTGAAGTTTTGTGTGTATCATGATAAAGACCTCATGGTTGAAACATTGAAAATATTTTGTTAACTGTAACTTGTATGTTTTCTTGTTTTCTCATTATAACCCCCTAGTTTTAGTGATAGTCTATTGTGTCTTAGTGGAACATCTGTGTTTTACTTAAGTACAATTGTTAAAAGTAAGCAGATGAGTTCAACACCGTATTCAAAGATATTGTGAAAATTTGGCCACATAAATAATTAATATTTTGTTGTAAATATTATGCAGGAAACTTTTGAAACAAGATCCCGTTATTAACACACCTTATTTCATAGATTTAGCTAGAAATATAGAACGAGAAGAAGAAGAATATATTTAGTGACCTACAATTAATATGGAAACATAGTTGTAACACTGTTTTTTTAATATACATTTCTCTTAAGTGCCCAGATTTTAATTAATACTGGTAACAATAGTTTCTATTCATAACTTTTATAATATCAGTCCTTAGTTTGTACCATTTATTTGACTTCATGCATAGGCTTATATATTTTTCTATTCACAGGAGAAAGCCAGTCATATTCAGAAGACAAACTACACCCAGTAGAAAAAAATATTCATCCGCCAATTGCCAGGACCTAAACCAATCTGGAGATATTTTTTATGATAAATACATTTGCACATTCAATTGTGACATAAATCTATTATAATAATGATTCTACATATCTTATCATATAAATGTAAGGTTAATTTATTATGCCTCTTAGTGTATGTGATTTAAGGCAGCGGTATTTAAAACATCATATTTTTTTAATAGTCCCGCAACTTTATGCTAAATATTGTCACATACTACATTAAAATGTTCCGGAATAATTTGCACTTTTTAGAAATATAATAGTAAAAAATATTTTCACAAAATGAAGTTGTTTGCAAAATGTAAGACATTAGGTTAAATTTTATTTGTCTTGAATTAATTTAAATGATTGTAATTCTTGATTAGCAACCAACATCACTGCACAAGGGGAATTCCCATAAATTCTGCTTGCCATTCTATCAGTAATCTAAAAGTATGTAAGTTCAGTGTCCCAGTTAGTTGTTGGTTGTGGATTCTTCTGGTATTTTTAAATTATTGTTTTTAGGATTAGGGCCTACAACTTATGTGCCATGTGAAGTGGTGTGCTGTCTATTGAGAGTTAATTGGGTACAAAATATTTTTAAATAGATCACAAAAAGTATATGTACCGTACTGTATTTGCATGTTGCATGTACAGACATAGTGCCTTCCTCCTCATCATTTGGCTCTGATATTTCCATACAATTTTTCAAATAATCAATACAAGGAACTGAAACAATATATAAAATTGTTGTCCTTATCTGGAACACATTTCTAGCTGCTTATTTTAGCGATAATTAATCTAAATATAGCAATAATTAATTTAAATATTAATTTGTTTCCACTTATCACATGTAGGCCTATGTTTTTGGAAGCTCCAATCAGCTGTTTGACATTAACAAGCAGTGGCAGATTACCAATAGAGTAAACTATGCATTATGTGCCCTATGATGTTTAGTGTTACTGTAACAATAGGTAAATGTAATATTTTAATATTAATGTTTATCAATATAGCATATGAGTAATATTTGTGAAGAGGGTTCTCAATATTTCGAATGTATAGAACCTCCACATTATAATCCAGCTCTGTTTGCAAGCACAATTATGAAGCTTCACTGTGTCTGACTAAATCTACAGTGTTGCCAGTTTATATTTCTTTCTCACATTATCAGTCTCCACACGGTTTCCATTTCACACTCAATTCCAAAGTTATAAGGAAAAATCTGGGTCCAGTGGCAAATGGGACACTGTTTTATTGCATATTTATTTATATCTCTCACAGATTCAACAACTATGTCTTTATTAACATTTGTATATTGTATTTTATTTGTTTTTTTATGTTTTCATGGAAAGTAGGTTTTGATGCAGTGGTTATATACTTTTTTGTTTTTCTAACAGTTGCAATTTTAAAACTATAAACATGTGTTGTGCATTGACAATAGATTTAAAACAAACGGAAATGATGTTGAATACAGCCGTAACTGTATTATAGTCATTTGAATTGAATACAAGCTTACTGAGAGTTTTTAACTTTTAACAAACTATATTCACAAATAGAGTGTTGGGCAACTCTTAAAGAAATACTCTACGAACAAATAAATTCTCAATCTACTAAGTTCTAAGCCTTGTTGATACTGTTAGTTTGTAACTACCGCCATCAATCTGCTGTAAACATATTCTCTAGTGCACATTCTTCATAACACATTTTATTGCTGATTTTCAATAACAGATAACTACATCAGAACCTGTTTTCTTTGAATTCATTAATTAGTATTTTGTTGTAGTCTTTTTTTTTATAAATACTGATATACAGATGACTCTTGGTATTATGGAAATTTGCTCATAATCAAGTGCCATCTTCACATCACAGGGTTACCTCAAAGTGGAAATTTACTGTAGTGGGATAAATAAATTGTAACTTCGGCATTCAGAATGTTATTAGAATTCATTTTTATTTGACCCTAGCTTCCATAATTCACAACAAACTCTCAACACGAACCAATGAAAAATATGTGAATAATCAGTGAGTAAACAATAGCATTAACATTAATGCGCTTCACAAGCTATCATTTGTTCCTGAACAGAGTCATACCTAGAATAAACAAACTGGAGATTCGACCACCATCAAATTTGGACACTTAGAGCCCTACATATTTTCTTATTCTCCTTTATTATATACAAAAGTTTTCAGCTAAAGACGGATATGTCTGGCTATTGCCAAAAATAAAATGGTGACACAATGCATTTCTATTCTCTGAAATACATCCTGCTGGAAATCTAGTAGGACCATGGTCCTGTTACAAGAGAGATCCAGCGGGAGTTTAAGAATAAACACTGAAAAGAAGGTGAGCTATTCATGCTGCACTGGTAATACGACTTAATTTATGAGTTATGCCTACAAATTCAAAAATAGTTGAAAAGCAGTATCTTATACAGGGTATGCTTCTTTGACTTTCACATACAGTGTGTCCCTCTATATCACATCCTTTTATAACAACTTTCTCTATTTAACACTTTTTAAATTCCCTATTAAATTTTTTTGATATTGATCTTACTGTATAAAGAGAATTTCTGTTATTACATATATATTTCTGTTATTACATATATATTTCTAATATTACATACATATTTTATCATCTCCAACCAAGTTGTTATAATGGAATTTGACTGTGTATAAGCCTTTAATATATAATAGAGACTTTCCCCTTCCTCTGTTAGTCCACAATAACAAAAGTCATCGGTATTGAAGTATATAGCATAGTATAGTATAATGTTCATTCTAACACTTAATGTATCTGTACAACTTTGTAATTTTGTGAGAAACTGTTAGTGTGTTATCTGTTTCTGTAATTCTTTTTTGTATGAGAAGTGTCACTTAAATGAAGAAATGTTTGTTATTCATTTGAACAAGAATATTATTCAGTTATTCATTTGAACAAGAATATTATTCAGTTATTCATTTGAACAAGAATATTATTCATTTCTTGTTCAAACTTTGATTATGTTGAGTAGAAGAAGGAGCTATTTCTATTGACAAATGGTATTTCAAATGGATACATAGCTAACATGGTTAACTAGTTAAGAGTGCTGGAATTATAAAATGAATGTGTAGATGGTACCATTAATATACATATAACAAGCATGTGTGTGTGTCAACATGCTCCATATTGACCCATATGTAAAATAATACCTGACTATCTGAGTTAACTAAAGGAAGTGAACTAAAGGAGCCTTCTAGTTGACACCTCATTCCAACTGTTTAGTCATTTAATCATACTGAGAGTTCTCTCTCTCTTTATATCCGTCGGTAATATGAATAAATCAAGTCCCTAGGTCTATCTATTATCATTTTTCTGATTTTGCTGTCAGGTATTGCAGGATTAAATGACAATCGGTTTTCGAGCTATAGCATGTTTGATGACTTGATATGCAATAATATTATGACGTCTCAGAATGCTGGTAACTTTTTCAATCCACCTTCTTCTTGGTCTTCCTCTGCATCTTGATGTTTCCATTTTCATGTTGTGTGCTCTTGTCACTGGCCAATGAGGGTTTATTCTCATTAAGTGACCACACCATTTCGGTGTCTGTTTTTCAATATTTTTGACCATAGATGCTGTTCCAATAGTTTCTTGTAATCTCTTTATTTCTCACATGATCTTTCTTGTTCTATTTCCTGGCTCATAGATAATATCGATGAATCAATCTAGCCCCAAATAAGAGTAGAAGCCACAGACAAATTCCAATCTGCCCTGTCATTACTAGGTCCTTCCAGATCTCATGTAGAATATATTGGATTAAATGAAAAGTCAATTTTAACACAGACAGGGTTATACAGTAAGTTAGTGTTACCTATAAAAAATAACAATAACATATAATAAAAACAAAGTCAAATTCTAAATTTCTGTCTTATAGAATCTTTTAACAGAAGACAAAAACATAGAATTTAACCTTGTCTATATATCTACTGGTTTGCTAAACTCAAGAAATAGTTTGACTGTTATTTTGTTCACACTTTTCCTTATGACCAAATAATGCTATAGGGATGTTTGTCAGATTTTTCTGTATTGATGACTCCAGTATGACATCTTTGCAACCCTAATAGGTTTTATTATTGTTTTTATATAATTATTTAAATATTTTTGTTATAGGTACACTACCTACTACTATGCAAATTGAAGTATTACTTTGTTTAACTCTCACTGGTTCGCTCTAGTTTCTTTTCAAAATGTATTTTTCGTTTCGGAAAAGAACCTTTATATTGTACTTGAGTCAGTTTTAGCGAGCCTTTGAGATTGGACATATTTTTAAAAAATGGTAATGGAAACAACACTTGACTTGGTTTGATTATATTCTTAAATCATCCAGAATAGTGATTGCCAACTTGAATGCAATATGGCCCACAATATCGCGTTGGGGACCTCAAAGAAAAAATTGACATCTGAGTGGACCACAGAATGGTTTCATGCTAAAATTATTGGATGCTATAATAATATCTATGTCCAACTCTGTAACTAAGACAGCATCTATATGTCCAAGGTGCCTGGTTTAATTTTAGCCATAGACAGTCATGAATTCAGATAGTTCAGAAAGAAATGGAAACTTCCTAGAGAACATAAAAAATAAATGTACCTGGGGTATTTTACCACTCTTATAACAGTACACTACCTGCACAGTGTACCTCTAATAGCATGTAATTCTGTAGCTGCAAGCAATAATTCCCAGGGATCTATCAAAAATGTATCTTTAAAAAATTCACTTGTAAACGAAATATCATGGATTGGTATAGAACCCATGACCTCTTAAACATACTGGTAAGCAATTTTTTTAAATTCTACATCATGGAGATCCCACATACAGTATAAAAAAAGAACTACAAAAAAATTGAAGAGTGAACTTTGTTTAAAGAAAGAAGGAAGACATTCTTCAATGATCGGTTGTGCAGAGAAACAGCAGTTTACTTATGTATTGAATTATAATAGAATTGCAACTGACATCAATATGGATGAAAATAAGTAAAATGTGTTACCAATAGTTAATAAATATACAGTATCAAGAACAAAGCAAGCAAAAATTATGTTTTGACTAAATAGCCTTCATCAGGATAAAGAATAACAGATGAATGTCACTAAATCAATGAACACAACTAACATATATATTGGTTATATATATTAAAATTTACCTTAGTTTAGGCTAGATTAAGTAAAATCTACCTTAGTTTAGGCTAGATTAAGTAAAATCTACCTTAGTTTAGGCTAGATTAAGTAAAATCTACCTTAGTTTAGGCTAGATTAAGTAAAATCTACCTTAGTTTAGGCTAGATTAAGTAAAATCTACATATCATGGTGAGGTATGTTCCTTTCACTTGTGGACATTAATCCAATTTAGTTATACCAGAGCTCCTTATTTGATTTCACCTTGGTTATACACTGTATTAGGGTGTGTGAACACTAGAAAATTACAATGGCTGACAACATTGTTTAGTTATATGTTAACAATGAGACAATTTATGACGCTGTCCCCTGTTATCATCTGTAAACATATTTCTTATGTTGATTACAAACATGTACTTATTTTACTTTGTGGTCTAAAAAATGGTTATTTTACTTTAGTTAAGTAAAGTGTACCAATTATGGTGAGGTATGCTCCATTCAACCATAGAAAATAATTAAATTTGGTTATGTCAGAGTTTTAAACCATCAAAAAATAGTAGAGACCATAATTCTGGTAATCCAGTCATCACAACCTCAACTCTTTAAAGTCAATTTTCACTTTGTCAACTTAAAATGTATTATTTCTTGTTGCTGTCTTCAAATGTAATTATTATATTATCTTGTTGTAATCTGCTGATATAATAATTAACAGTTCTTTCCTAGGAGCCAAGCCTTATATTTCTCACTTTTTTAAAATCTGCGCCGATCGGAACATTTTAGTAATTTGTGATGTCACTCTACCACTGTATTCCTAGTTACAAAATGGCTGCTGTAATTGTGCTTTGATTTTAAAACCCTATAACCATTGCAAAGAGTGTTCCCAGATTCAATGATATACATGAGGAACATACTATGATCTTAACCTACTATGCTGCTGTAAGGATTAGCTGGTACTGCATTGTTAAAAAAGCAGATTGAGCTGGTGGGTAAATAATTAACACTGAGTTGGTTTTTAGTATTTAATGCAAGGGAAATAATCAATAAAAACACGAAGAACACAATTTTATTTTCCTATATTTTGCTATCTTTCGCTTCAGTTTCTGGAAAATATGTAGACCCTGCTCCTAGGAAAGAACCTAATTATCTGTGTTTTCTTCTCTGTAAACATGTGAACATAATATACACTTTCCATTATTTCTCGTCTGTGAGCATTGCTTCTTTAAATTGTTTGTAGGTTGTTGCTCTTTCATTTATTATAATATATGGAATCACAATTGTCGCAAGCTTTGTTTTGTTTTATTCATTATTTAGTCAAAGGTGTGAAAATGAAACAGATTTACTGTATTTTTTGCAGAATATAGGCCTACTCAGGTTTAATTTAATATGCCAGTATGAATATTTAGCTTAAATAAATTGATGTCCTGTTCTCTAGCAGAGTGGCACAGAGCAGGTAACAGATAACAAAAGCATCAGGTTCAATCCCTGAAATAAAAAATTATATATCTGCACCATTCAGAAAGCAATGACAACCTATTGAACATATTTATATTGCCTAGAAAAAAATTGCTACAGTAAACAAATGTTGAGTTGATCCCTGCATCTTGAATAAGAAATGGTATTAGCATTCTAAAAAATATGTAGATAAAGTTGTTTTTTTTAAATATCTTGGTACCGTTCTGCTAATTCCTTATATATGGAATATATATTGTCACTTCATCATCCAAGGAGTTTATTTGATACAAGACAAAAGTAAGTTTTTGAGACAAGATGTGCTGATGATTTTTCACAGGTGACAAATTGTCAGCCTATACTCCAACTTTCTGTAGTCACATCCTACGACATGCCTGGAAAAGAGACAGTGGTCCTAATATGTGCATCCTGTACTAGAAGTCAAGGCTCTAGCTGCTAGGCAGGTGAAGAGACGCAAGTTAATGGATATTGCACCTTTCTCCTTTTGTGGCAGACTCCTTAGTGACGGGGAATGCTAGATGGGCCAACCAATCTGACAGAAGAATGATAAGACAGTTGGCCCAGAAGTGTGTGTTGTGTTCCTACAGGACATGGTAATCCTGGAATATTGGCACACTGGAATGCCTCCTTAAGGACTAAACATACATCCATAAATCTCCCTTACATACATCCACAAACCTCCCTTACATATATCCATAAATCCCCCTTACATACATCCACAAACCTCCCTTACATATATCCATAAATCCCCCTTACATACATCCACAAACCTCCCTTACATATATCCATAAATCCCCCTTACATACATCCACAAACCTCCCTTACATATATCCATAAATCTCCCTTACATACATTCATATACCTTCCTTACATATATCCATAAATCTCCCTTACATACATCCATAAACCACCCTTACATACATCCATAAATCTCCCTTACATACATCCATAAATTTCTCTTTCATACATCCATAAATCTCCCTTACATACATCTATAAACCTCCCTTACATATATCCATAAATCTCCCTTCATTCATTAATTTTCCTTTTGCGCTGAAGTTAGCGCATAGGGCAGAGGTCAGATCTCTCTAATTCTGTCAGTTCAAAGCGATTCTGTGCAGTTCTTGAATAGTATGAATATTGGTTGTTTTACTTTCTCTAAGTATTTTTCTTCTGAGTGTTTCTTTTGGTCTACCCCTTGCTCTTTTGCCTGTAGGTATCCATTCAAGAGATTGGTGGTATATTCTGTTGGTGTCTGCGCGTAGGACATGCCCGATGTAGGACCAACAGAGTTTTCTGATAACATCTGTGATGAAATTTTGATGTGTCTCTTCTCTGTTTTTATCATTCGATTTGAATTCACTCCAATGGAAAATCTCCCTTACATACATCTATAAACCTCCCTTACATACATCCATAAATCTCCCTTCATTCATTCATTTTCCTTTTGCGCTGAAGTTAGCGCATAGGGCAGAGGTCAGATCTCTCTAATTCTGTCAGTTCAAAGCGATTCTGTGCAGTTCTTGAACAGTATGAATATTGGTTGTTTTACTTTCTCTAAGTA
This sequence comes from Meghimatium bilineatum, assembly GCA_034231615.1. NCBI lineage: Eukaryota > Metazoa > Mollusca > Gastropoda > Stylommatophora > Philomycidae > Meghimatium > Meghimatium bilineatum. The sequence goes on from CM067321.1 coordinate 6,423,420, forward strand.
TTTTTCTTCTGAGTGTTTCTTTTGGTCTACCCCTTGCTCTTTTGCCTGTAGGTAACCATTCAAGAGATTGGTGGTATATTCTGTTGGTGTCTGCGCGTAGGACATGCCCGATGTAGGACCAACAGAGTTTTCTGATAACATCTGTGATGAAATTTTGATGTGTCTCTTCTCTGTTTTTATCATTCGATTTGAATTCACTCCAATGGAAAATCTCCCTTACATACATCTATAAACCTCCCTTACATACATCCATAAATCTCCCTTCATTCATTCATTTTCCTTTTGCGCTGAAGTTAGCGCATAGGGCAGAGGTCAGATCTCTCTAATTCTGTCAGTTCAAAGCGATTCTGTGCAGTTCTTGAACAGTATGAATATTGGTTGTTTTACTTTCTCTAAGTATTTTTCTTCTGAGTGTTTCTTTTGGTCTACCCCTTGTTCTTTTGCCTGTAGGTAACCATTCAAGAGATTGGTGGTATATTCTGTTGGTGTCTGCGCGTAGGACATGCCCGATGTAGGACCAACAGAGTTTTCTGATAACATCTGTGATGAAATTTTGATGTGTCTCTTCTCTGTTTTTATCATTCGATTTGAATTCACTCCAATGGAAAATCTCCCTTACATACATCCATAAACCTTCCTTACATACATCCATAAATCTCCCTTATATACATCCATAAATCTCCCTTATATACATCCATAAATCTCCCTTACATACATCCATAAATCTCCCTTACATACATCCATAAATCTCCCTTACAAACATACATAAATCTCCCTTACATACATCCATAAATCTCCCTTACATACATCCATAAATCTCCCTTACATACATCCATAAATCTCCCTTACATACATCCATAAATCTCCCTTACATACATCCATAAATCTCCCTTATGTAACAATGCCTTTAAGACAACATTATACGAGTCTGAGTGTCACTTCAGATACAGAATTGAGAAGAAGCTATGCTTTTGTCAGACAGGCTATAGACTGTCAATCACTACCTGCTCAAGCTAAAGGGATTATTTCATCATCATCATGTGTCAATCATTACCTGCTCAAGCTAAAGGGATTATTTCATCATCATCATGTGTCAATCACTACCTGCTCAAGCTAAAGGGATTATTTCATCATCATCATGTGTCAATCATTACCTGCTCAAGCTAAAGGGATTATTTCATCATCATCATGTGTCAATCACTACCTGCTCAAGCTAAAGGGATTATTTCATCATCATCATGTGTCAATCATTACCTGCTCAAGCTAAAGGGATTATTTCATCATCATCATGTGTCAATCACTACCTGCTCAAGCTAAAGGGATTATTTCATCATCATCATGTGTCAATCACTACCTGCTCAAGCTAAAGGGATTATTTCATCATCATCATGTGTCAATCACTACCTGCTCAAGCTAAAGGGATTATTTCATCATCATCATATGTCAATCATTACCTGCTCATAGCTAAAGGGATTATTTCATCATCATCATCATATATATTTTGATTTCAGTGTTCATTCTTAAACTCCCGCTGGATCTTTCCTATAGCAGGGCACTGGTCCTGCTAGATTTCTTGCAGGATGCAACCAAGAGAATGGAAATGTATTGTGTCACTCTTTTAATTGCATCAATGGCCAGACACATCTATCTTCAGCTACAAGCTAGAAGTAGTCTGGAAAAACTGGTGCCATTTTTTAAATTAGCATGTAATATAGGTCTATACCCAGAAATAGCCTATTTCTAACATTTGAAGCAGACACTCAAAAGTGTCTTAAGTAATACAATGTATTGATAATATCATGAATTTCAAAACAATTTATCAAGAAATGTTAAGAGCAACTGTGGAAGAGGGTTTACTCTGAAACAACATTATAATAAGAAAGCAAGGTATATTTGATCATATAACAAGACATAAAAACATGGAAAAATTAGTAATAAAAGACATGGTTGCTGCTAACAGAAGAAAGGCAGCTCAAGATGACATGGACAAAAAACAATTCAGAGTATTTAAACATGACCTCGGCTGTGAATGTCAACTCACCTGAAATTATGAGGTAAGAAGACTATGTTTTTGAAAGAATATGTCACCTGAATAATAACCTTCATTAAGTTGCTCTTTGTACAGAATTTAGGGTCAGAGTGTAGTGGTAGGGGTTATTTTGTGCTGAAATACAAGATGATCATTCTGAAATTTAACATTTATGAAGATGATAAAAAAGTTAAGTTATGAAAATGATAAAATAGTTAACAGTTATGAAGATGATAGATTAGTTAACAGTTATGAAGATGATAGATTAGTTAACAGTTATGAAGATCAGTGGGATGGTATCCACTGTAGTATTACCCTTCTTTGGATTTCAACCCCCTCCCTCCCCCTCCATTATAAAAAAACCAGAACACAGCACAAACACATAGTAAAGGGGGAGGGGAGAGTGTATGGGAGTGTTCAAACAACCCTCTTCTTCACCCCCCCCCCCACTATCAAATCTGAACATTAATTTTAGTACTAGGAACGTAAACAAAAAATAATGGTTAAAAAGCCCTTTCCTTTGCGATTTTTTTATAAAAAAGTCTTCAAATGTCCCATCAAACAGTAACAATTACACACAAAAATGAATGAATTACCTTTTTCTTTTAGTTAAAACCCCCTTTTTAAGGTAACCGCCCCTGTTGATGCTGACTCTTTGAAGTGAATATGGGGCTTAGGTACATCTAACAGAGGCAGGACACTAAGATTGTAACAGAGGCAGGACACTAAGATTGTAACAGAGGCAGGACACTAAGATTGTAACAGAGGCAGGACACTAAGATTGTAACAGAGGCAGGACACTAAGATTGTAACAGAGGCAGGACACTAAGATTGTAACAGAGGCAGGACACTAAGATTGTAACAGAGGCAGGACACTAAGATTGTAACAGAGGCAGGACACTAAGATTGTAACAGAGGCAGGACACTAAGATTGTAACAGAGGCAGGACACTAAGATTGTAACAGAGGCAGGACACTAAGATTGTAACAGAGGCAGGACACTAAGATTTTTCGGGCCATCCCTGACATTTAACATGATTGCCCAAGCAAAAACTGGTGCTGATGTCGGAGACACCAGGCCAATAGGCCATCAACAACCATGGGATCACACAACACGATAACTACTTCCAAAAAAGAAAGGTAATCAAATCTACGGCCCTGACATGATATTTAGTATTTAGTACTAGAAAGAAAGATAAAATGGAGGTAATCTCCCCTTGCGCTATAATTATGTTTTCCAAAAAAAGGAAACCAACAAACTCACAAAAACAAAGAAACTGCAAGATGAATTAATACACAATGATTAATATACACGCACCATCAAAACACAGATATTGAACACAAGCAGTTACGAGCAGTTATAAAATATTTATAGAGGACACAACGTTATATAAACTGGAGGTTTTAATTGCTTTCCAGATGAGATGGATGTGGTAGGCAGTAATGTCACAGTGCACATTATAGCAGGCTATATCAGCATGAACAACCAAAAAAGTATTAGAAGTGATAAAGACCCCTATAACACTATAGTGCACCGTGACATTACTGCTATATGGGTCTTTGTTAACTCTAATACTTTTTGGTTGTGCATGATGATATAGCCTGCTTGGACATTGTCCGTTGTTAAAAGGACAGCGCCTCTCCAAAGGAGAGGTAAACTCCACACTTACCTACTGGTAAACATTAATATTTATTTAGGTCATGGTGACTAGATAACTTCAGATGGTAAATGCAAGACCGAAATTATAAGCAGAATATAGGACAAGCAAAAGCAGTATTCCATAAAATGAAAAATATCCTGTGCAACAAGTCCATATCGATGGATACTAGAAAACATATCCTCAAATGCTACATTAAACCAGTGCTACTCTATGGAAGTGAAGCATGGACAATAAATGAAACATTACAAAAATCATTGGAGGCAGCAGAAATGTGGTTTATTCGAAGAATATTACGCATTCCTTGGACAGCAAAGATTACTAATGAAGAATGACTTAGAAGGATGGATGGGAAAATATGCATTATTGATATGAGAAAAAGACAGTCAACATTTATTGGGCACATAATGAGAAGAGGAGGCATTGAGAATTTAGTGACAACAGGAAAGATAGAAGGGAAAAGATCAAGGGGAAGACCCAGAGAAATGATATTGGACAGATTGACTAAATGGCTTCGATTGACGACACCAACAGAGATGATAACATATATCGTAGATCGATGTACATGGAGAGATATGATCGCCAACGCCATTCGGCACGGCACTTGATGATGATTGCATTACCATGGAAGGTAAACAAAAGAGCTTGAGGTGAGCTGGAGGCAACGTGTGGTTTTTTAGAAGATTAATGGAAATTCCCTGGACAGCCAAGAAAACTAATTTCGAAGTCCTCATAGATGTTGCAGTAAAATGACAAATTATATCAAAATTTAGAAACAGTCAAGATATTTAGGTCATGTGAAAAGAAGAGCAAAACTTGAATATTTAGTAACCAACTGAAAGATCCAGGGGAGAATAAACAGGAAGACAGGGAGAGAGACTCTTTTGTATGGATTGTCACCAACTGAACTTATTAACAGCACAAGAGACAGAAATGTGTGGCGAAATGATAACACCTAAAGTAGTCGGTGGTAAGATACTCATGGGGCAAGACTGCGCTGCGGGTTTTTTTTTAGCATATGTGTTTTTCCGGTAGAACACTTGACTAGGTCTGGCGGAAAAAGTCCTTCCTGTGACAACGAAATTTGACAGTTCACTGACATGTCGTTTTCCAACCATGAGGTAATTTTATTTTTCATAGATCTTGATCTAATTTTTCCCCCAACTTTTTACTCCTTGTCTGCTGTTATCAATGCTGTCATGGTTTTTATGTGCTTAAACTGAAACATATATTGTATTGTTAAGTTATTAAGCACGTTACCTTGTCAAAATACTTTGCTTTTTTGTGACATTTTATTAAAGTTGTTTACCATGTGACTTGGTGAAAGATGATGCACAGTTAGTAGGACAAGATGGCGCTGCTGACTCTCCGCGCCATCTTACCCCACTCACTGCGGTCATTAGACCCCTCATTGTGCAAAATATTTTTTAGGAACTACAAACAGAAAAACAATAATAGGAAGCTGACAGTCATAGATGCACAACCACTGCCATTTATAGATACACGATCTCTGCCATTTATAGATACATGCACGATCTTTGCTAGTCATAGATGCACGATCTCCGCCATTCACAGACGCACGATCTTCGTTAATCATAAATGCACAATCTCGGCTAGTCATAAATTCACAATCCCCATCACTCATAGATGCATGATCTCTGCCGTTCATAGCTGCATGATCTCTGCCGTTCAAAGATGCATGCACAATATCTACTAGTCATAGATGCACAATCCCCGCGATTCATAGATGCATGATCTTCGCACTCATAGATGCACAATCTCCACCAGTCATAAATTCACAATCCCCATCACTCATAGATGCATGATCTCTGCCGTTCATAGATACATGCACGATCTTTGCTAGTCATAGATGCACGATCTCCGCCATTCACAGACGCACGATCTTCGTTAATCATAAATGCACAATCTCGGCTAGTCATAAATTCACAATCCCCATCACTCATAGATGCATGATCTCTGCCGTTCATAGCTGCATGATCTCTGCCGTTCATAGATGCGTGCACAATATCTACTGGTCATAAATGCACAATCTCTGCTGTACATAGGCCTAGTCTTTGTGTTCTATAATTTTCCAATTATTATATAGTTTTTGTCTATTCTCCGTTGATTTTTTATTTATTTATTTCACCTTTTTTCCTGCTGCTTCTTCCCCCCCCCCCCCCGACTACCCTATGATAATATATTATTGTTACTTCCTCGCCTGTGTTCGTTTTATATTGGTAGGGCGAAGTCCAGTCTTCTCTAGATCAGAGCAGTTGCCTCATACATTTTGCCTCAAATCTGTATCCTCTGACCAGGTCCACTGTCTCTGCTCTTTGTATATTGGGCAGTCCTGAAGTATGTGTTCAGGGGTCTGAGCTCCGAATCCACATGGACATTCATCTGTGTATGAGATCCTCAATCAGTAAAGGTGACCCAACAGTTTGCAGTGACCTGCTCCAATGCAAAATAGTGTGATGTCTTGTTATCATTGGGGCTGACATAGTATACTGGTTCTCTTCCATTTGTTTCTTCCACTTTGATGTAACCTATGTGTTATGGATTATTGTTTTTGTTTCTCTGTAGGACAGTGGTCGCTTGTGTTCCTGTACATTTCGATACCTGTTCTTGAAGCTGTCATCATCCCAATCAGTAACAAGCAAAAATAAAAAAGCATAGTCCTAGAATAAGGGTCCATCTTCACACTTTTCATAAAATCTGCGCTAATCAGAAATTTTGCAATTTTGCGATGTCACGGTATACCGATGATGCCACTGAGTCAAAATGGAAATCAAAAGACAGATAATATCTACAATTTGTATACAGTGTGCTACCAATGTCAAACATGGTCTTTAGCAACCTCACAGCAGAGGAAAATTGTTACAAGTGAAATGAAGTGTCTGAGAAAAGCTGCAATGGTTACTAAACTAGATAAAATAAGAAATTAGGAAAAAGAGTCATATAATATCATGTATTGAACATATCGAAACACAGCAAAACACTAAAAACAACACCAAAACACAACAAGGACAACATCAACAATTTACAAGAATAAAGACAACAAACAACATCAACATACATCAAGAACAAGACCAACAACAACAACAAGATTAACAAAGAACATTAACAACACCAACAAACAACAAGAACAAGATTAACAAACAGCATTAACAACAACAACAACAAACAATTGTTAGAGTAATACAGAATTATTGAAGATAATTTGAACAAATATCAATTCTTTTAAGATTATATTTATATTGCGAAAAAATTTAAATATTAGTAATTGATATCATTGAATCATGAATTGACAAACTCCCAACTAACCAATCATCTTCAATAATCTCCAATAATGTACATGCTGATTGTTCCCATGGCTTGATGGTTGAACATAGTATTATCTACCCAGCAGATGCAGCCTTACTCATGCCACATTTAGTATGCCACACATACTACCTCTTTTGTATTTGTTCTCAAACTCCTGTGGATTAGCAGGATGTAGACCAGAGAACAGAATGCATTGAAGAATAGTTGCATCTTCATTTGCATTTTTCTGTACGCAACTTCAGCATGTCTCCCTTATCTGTCGTCATAGTAACGCAAAATGAGGTAAACAGGTTACTAAAACACTTACCTAGCCTATTAATAAAAATATATTTTAAAAAGTATATATAAAAAAACATACAATAAAACTAAACAGGACAATTCTCCACGTATCGGCTCAAATTGAACCTTTTTCAAGAGACAAACAACAGAAAACGACAAAATAAAAAACAAAATAGATGTCTATATTTCATCAAGCCCCGTCTCCATAGCTATTTTGTTTTTTATTTTGTCGTTTTCTGTTGTTTGTCTCTTGAAAAAGGTTCAATTTGAGCCGATATGTGGAGAATTGTCCTGTTTAGTTTTATTGTATGTTTTTTTATATATACTTTTTTTAATATATTTTTATTAATAGGCTAGGTAAGTGTTTTAGTAACCTGTTTACCTCATTTTGCGTTACTATTTGTTCATTAGGTTACTGCGGCACCATCCACTTTGTCGGACACCCTCTGACCATTTGGTTATTTTTATCTGTCGTCAACTCACTGACCACAGATACATTGAATACCAGCCTGCCTTCTTTCTGAAGACAGAAAATATCAGTGTGTCTCAATCAGCAGACCCATGAAACAGACAGTATGTTGGAAGCAGCAACACATGCCAACTCACTGACACCCATATTGACATCTGCTACCTTGAAATCTTGAAGCAAATACATTTTTTTAATTTGACATAATTAACAAACAGTAAATTCTGTCCATTTGTCTGTACAAATAATTGTGTTTGTAAGCAGAAAAAAAAGAATACACAAAATAATACAGATTTATTTTAAAAAAAAAAATAATTTTAACTTTCCTTACTGCGTGTTTACCTGTTAAGAAGTTACAAGGAGGCTTTTTGGCTGTAGAAATAAACACCGCTTTGCCATAGCTGTCGCTGAGACATGTACAGGAAGAATTTTTTTTAATTAAAATACGAGGGGGAGTCAATAAGTAAGTCACAAATTGATGTTGGATGGCAGGAAAATGCAGTAGGTGGTTTCTAAAGCTGTTTATAGTTGATATCATCATAGAACTTTATGTTTATGTTCGCTAGATGGCGCTAGCTGTACCTTGCGCATGCGCAGCACAAAAAACAAAATGGCTACTGTACTTACAGAGTGTACAATCAATGAACAACGTGCTGTTGTGCGTTTTTTATGGGCAAAAGGACTGCCTGCAAAAGACATTCATAAAGAAATGCTTCCTGTTTATGCTGACAATTGTTTGTCCCGTAAAGCGGTGCACAGCTGGGTAAAAAAATTTTCTCAAGGACGCTCTAAAATTGTTGACGAAATCCGATCTGGTCGTGCTGTTGAAATTGCAACAGACGCATCTGTGCAGCGGGTTGAGGAGATGATTCGAGGTGACAGACGAGTAACGATAGACGCTGTAGCAGCTGCAATAGGGTGCTCACATGGTTCAGCATACAGCATCATGCATGACCGATTGAAATTTAAGAAAGTGTGTTCAAGGTGGGTGCCCAGACAATTGACGGACGAACACAAAATGAACCGATTAGGCTTGTCATTGGAGCATCTCTGTTAATACGCAAATGAAGGAGAAGACATGATAAACAGGATTATTACTGGGGACGAATCATGGGTGCATCACTACCAGCCTGAATCAAAGCGTGCTTCAATGCAATGGAAACATCCTTCTTCGCCTTGTGTCCAAAAATTCAAGGTTACACCATCAGCAGGGAAGGTTATGCTGACAGTGTTCTGGGATTGTCAAGGAGTGCTTTTAACCAATTTCAAAAAGAAAGGTGACAATGTGAATTCTGAATCATACTGTGAAGTTCTATCAGTGCTTCGGGATGCAATTCGAAGAAAACGTCCAGGGCTGCTGACTAGAGGAGTGCTACTCCTTCATGACAATGCTAGACCACATACGGCTCGATTAACTCAGGAGAAAATAAAAAATCTTGGTTGGAAAATTCTGGAACATCCTCCTTACAGCCCCGATTTAGCCCCTAGTGATTTTCACCTTTTTGGTCCACTAAAAACCCACATTGGCGGGAAGCATTTCGCGACTGACGCAGAAGTTGAATGTGAAGTGAAAATGTGGCTTAAAAAGCAGAGCACGCAGTTCTACGCAGCAGGTTTGGGAGGACTCATAAAACGATGGGATAAATGCATCAATGTTGGTGGAAATTATGTTGAGAAGTAAAGGGATAATGTATGTGTAAAAATAAACAGTTTTCATGTTTTTATCGTCTTCAGTTTTTTTCTAAAGAGCCATTTGTGACTTACTTATTGACTCCCCCTCGTACCATCAGCAAGTAAAGAACACTGGAATATTCAAGTATGAGGCACACATCTGTAGAAAGAGGGAGAAACAATCTGACTATCCCAAGACCTATGGGCAAGTCAATGTTGGAGTAATGTCCTGGGTTCTTTTGAGGAAGAAGGGTTCTTTTGAGGAAGAAATGTATGAACAGGAAAAATGTTCCAACATGCATTCCATAGCTAATGGAAATGTGCTAAAATTGTAGCCTATATGTTACTGATTATAGTTTTACTTCTGCTATAGCATTGGTAAACATAGCTGCATGAATGTAAACATAGCTACATGAATGTAAACATTGCTTCATGAATGTAAACATTGCTGCATGAATGTAAACATTGCTGCATGAATGGTCTAAAAAATTGATATATTTGAATTAAAATTAACTCCTAGAGCACGTTGAAACTAAGAATAGACCTCCATGCATAAGATTTATCAAGAACTGTATATTACACACATTTCAAGTGTGTTCAAATGACCACATTTTTGTATGTTTGTTTACACACACCAGCTAAATCTCTCTTTCTTCAAATGACCACATTTTTGTATGTTTGTTTACACACACCAGCTAAATCTCTCTTTGCTCAAATGACCACATTTTTGGGCTAACAAATACAACTTCTATGCTATTTAGTTTTACTAATACAAAAAAAAGAAAAGATGGAACACTTTGGACACATCATGAGAAGAGTAACAATAGAACACTTTGGACACATCATGAGAAGAGTAACAATGGAACACTTTGGACACATCGTGAGAAGAGTAACAATGGAACACTTTGGACACATCATGAGAAGAGTAACAATGGAACACTTTGGACACATCGTGAGAAGAGTAATGATGGAACACTTTGGACACATCATGAGAAGAGTAATGATGGTACACTTTGGACACATCGTGAGAAGAGTAACGATGGAACACTTTGGACACATCATGAGAAGAGTAATGATGGAAAACATTGATTGTAACAACAGGCAAATTGAAAAGCAAGAGATTTGGGAAGACGAAGAGAAAAAATGCTTGACAACCTAGCATTGTGGCATGGGACAACATTGGTATTGGAAATGATTCACAGCACACAAAATAGAAGGCAGTGGAAAGAGATGATGACCAATGCCACACAGCATGTATCATAAGAAGAAAAGCACACAAAAATATAAATTCACATATGATCAAAAGGCCTTTATTGAGCACAGAAAACAAAACTAACAAAACAGCGCTAGTCAAGTAAGAAATAAACAATACTCAGGATTACCTATTAACACAATTTATATGTTACACTTGTTTGGTCAGGTTATCTATTAACAAAATTTAAAAGTTACACTTGTTTGGTCAGGATTACCTATTAACATAACTTATACGTTACACTTGTTTGGTCAGGATTACCTATTAACATAACTTATACGTTACACTTGTTTGGTCAGGATTACCTATTAACATAACTTATACGTTACACTTGTTTGGTCAGGATTACCTATTAACATAACTTATACGTTACACTTGTTTGGTCAGAATTAACTATTAACATAACTTATACGTTACACTTGTTTGATCAGGATTACCTTTTAACATAACTTATACGTTACACTTGTTTGATCAGGATTAACTATTAACATAACTTATAGGTTACACTTGTATGGCGGCAATGATATTTTAAGATAATAATGTGGCACAGAAGACTTTGAAGCAAGTGAACCATCGTTTGCTACATTTAGAAACGTAGACTGCTCATCCAATAAATATTGATACCTGGAAACAGAAAATAATTTGTTTTAATTCAATGCACATATAGATACCATGAACTGCTGGAAACATTAACAATGAAATGCTGAAAGAGTCAAATGTGAGATGGGAGTTATGTAATAATATCAGAAAATGATAATCTTGATTTTTGTTGGTCATGTTAAGAGATAAGGAGGTATGGAGAGAGATAAGGAGGTATGGAGAGAGATAAGGAGGTATGGAGAGAGATAAGGAGGTATGGAGAGAGATAAGGAGGTATGGAGAGAGATAAGGAGATATGGAGAGAGATAAGGAGGTATGGAAAGAGATAAGGAGGTATGGAGAGAGATAAGGAGGTATGGAGAGAGATAAGGAGGTATGGAGAGAGATAAGGAGGTATGGAGAGAGATAAGGAGGTATGGAGAGAGATAAGGAGGTATGGAGAGAGATAAGGAGGTATGGAGAGAGATAAGGAGGTATGGAGAGAGATAAGGAGGTATGGAGAGAGATAACGAGATATGGAGAGAGATAAGGAGGTATGGAAAGAGATAAGGAGGTATGGAGAGAGATAAGGAGGTATGGAGAGAGATAAGGAGGTATGGAGAGAGATAAGGAGGTATGGAGAGAGATAAGGAGGTATGGAGAGAGATAAGGAGGTATGGAGAGAGATAAGGAGGTATGGAGAGAGATAAGGAGGTATGGAGAGAGATAAGGAGGTATGGAGAGAGATAAGGAGGTATGGAGAGAGATAAGGAGGTATGGAGAGATAAGGAGGTATGGAGAGATAATGAGGTATGGAGAGAGATAAGGAGGTATGGAGAGATAAGGAGGTATGGAGAGAGATAAGGAGGTATGGAGAGAGATAAGGAGGTATGGAGAGAGATAAGGAGGTATGGAGAGAGATAAGGAGGTATGGAGAGAGATAAGGAGGTATGGAGAGAGATAAGGAGGTATGGAGAGATAAGGAGGTATGAAGAGAGATAAGGAGGTATGGAGAGATAAGGAGGTATGGAGAGATAAGGAGGTATGGAGAGAGATAAGGAGGTATGTAGAGAGACAAGGAGATATGGAGAACATAGTAGCAATAGCAAGAGAGATAGATAAAAACGTAATTTGGCCATAGACATAGCACAACGTACATATTTTCATATAAAAGGTAAAGGTATGGCCCATGGCAGCAACCTGTCGTCAGGGATGAAGATAACTCTTCATGTACATCCATTTATTATGTGGGTGTGGTGGACAGTTCCCTTCCTTGCTGTCCTTACCTCCCCTAACTCATGCATCAGGTACTCATTTACAGCTGAGTTGACTGGAGGAGTGGTTGTGTCAAACGAGAAATCTCAACCAGTATTTTTTTTGTCCGGATGTTATAGACATCATAAAATGTACAAATTGTCATAGACACAGTAAAACTTATATGTAGCCATAGCTATTGTAAAACTTACATTTAGCTATAGACAGTAAAACTTGCATATAACCAGTCAAAGTAAAACATATATAGCTATAGTCATAGTAAAACTTTGATATAGTCACATACAGAGTAAAGCACAAATCTGTACATTGCCATTGACAAAGTTAAAACTTACACAGCATTTCCAGTGCTGTCAACAAGTTTCTCAACATCTGCCGATAGCAGGTAAAACTTCTCATTGGTGTTATTGTACTGACTGAGCGGGCACATGCACGATGCTGGAGTCATCAATTTAATAATGGATCCACTAGTAAGATTGTCAGTCCCTGTTTTAAAAAAAAGAGGAAATATGGTCAATAAATAACTTTTATATTTATCAACAAATGTAACATACACATGTTATTCATATACACATCTCAACAGATGTACTATATCGCTCATAAACACATCTCAACAGATGTACTATATCGCTCATAAACACATCTCAACAGATGTACTATATCGCTCATAAACACATCTCAACAGATGTACTATATCGCTCATAAACACATCTCAACAGATGTACTATATCGCTCATAAACACATCTCAACAGATGTACTATATCGCTCATAAACACATCTCAACAGATGTACTATATCTCTCATAAACACATCTCAACAGATGTACTATATCGCTCATAAACACATCTCAACAGATGTACTATATCGCTCATAAACACATCTCAACAGATGTACTATATCGCAAATAAACACATCTCAACAGATGTACTATATCGCTCATAAACACATCTCAACAGATGTACTATATCTCTCATAAACACATCTCAACAGATGTACTATATCGCAAATAAACACATCTCAACAGATGTACTATATCGCAAATAAACACATCTCAACAGATGTACTATATCGCTCATAAACACATCTCAACAGATGTACTATATCACTCATAAACACATCTCAACAGATGTACTATATCGCAAATAAACACATCTCAACAGATGTACTATATCGCAAATAAACACATCTCAACAGATGTACTATATCGCAAATAAACACATCTCAACAGATGTACTATATCGCAAATAAACACATCTCAACAGATGTACTATATCGCTCATAAACACATCTCAACAGATGTACTATATTGCTCATAAACATATTTCAACAGATTTATAACTCAAGGACAGAATACTGTAAACAAAACATAGTTGTGAAACATGATCATATGATTTTATCATTATCTAATCCAAAGTTTTGTGTTGGTTCATAACTCTTCTTTTGACTCCTATATATTACGCTCATTTCTATCAAAACCATACTTGACTCCAGGATCAGCATTCTAGTCATAGATTCAGAAGAAGAAAAAACACAAATATCTTTCAACTGGTCCAACACCGTGATTGCATTCAAAATATCAGCACCGTCCATTAAGTTTTATTTTATACCCAGAAGACTACTGGTAAGTCTCACCCATTAAGTTTTATTTAATACCTAGATGACTCTAAGTCTCACCCATTAAGTTTTATTTTATACCTAGATGACTCTAAGTCTCACCCATTAAGTTTTATTTAATACCTAGATGACTCTAAGTCTCACCCATTAAGTTTTATTTTATACCTAGATGACTCTAAGTCTCACCCATTAAGTTTTATTTAATACCTAGATGACTCTAAGTCTCACCCATTAAGTTTTATTTTATACCTAGATGACTCTAAGTCTCACCCATTAAGTTTTATTTTATACCTAAATGACTCTAAGTCTCACCCATTAAGTTTTATTTTATACCTAGATGACTCTAAGTCTCACCCATTAAGTTTTATTTTATACCTAGATGACTCTAAGTCTCACCCATTAAGTTTTATTTAATACCTAGATGACTCTAAGTCTCACCCATTAAGTTTTATTTTATACCTAGATGACTCTAAGTCTCACCCATTAAGTTTTATTTTATACCTAGATGACTCTAAGTCTCACCCAAGGGGCAATGCTCAAAGACGAAGCCTCCAACTCACAGGTAATAACATCATAATTGTATAGATCCAGTACTGTGGGACATTCTCAGAGAAAAACCACACTATATAAGCCTGTTATCTACCAGGAGGTTTTCCTGTTGCATGATGGGCCACAGGTGAGACATTCAGGCACACTGTCAATCATTCAATCAATTAATCAATCAATCAATCAAGTGCCATGCTGAGTAACATTTGCGATCATTATAGAGAAACATTATACATGCACGTACGAGTAGTGTTTAATGTGTCTACTCTTATGGCAATATTTATATAATATGAATCTATATACTTTTATATGGATGTGAAAGATGGACACTCAAAGCAGACATGGAAAACAGAATCGGGCTTTTGAAAACAAGTGCTACAGACTGGACTAGTTATATAGAGCGTAAGAACTAGTTATATAAAACACAAGACAAATATAATTAATTGTTATGTTCCTCCAGGGCCATAGGCGGCGCATAGGGCAGAAACCATAGCCTTCCATTTCTGTCTTTGTGTTGCCAGGTCTTTCAATTGTTGCGTGTTGTTTAGGTTCATTGACATGCCTTCTCTATTAATGGTTCTTCGTAGAGTTTCTCTAGGTCTCCCTCTTCTTCTTACTCCAGGTGGCACCCAATATAGTGATTGCTGGGGAATTCTTAGGCTGTTCATTCTGAGAACATGGCCGATGTAAGTCCAACGCCTTTGTCTAATGAAGGAAGATATATAGGTTTGTTTGCTTTCCTCTCATATAGTAGTGTTAGATTTAAAGTCACTCCACTTAACGTTCAGAATGGTACGTAGGCATTTGTTTTCAAAGGAGTCGAGTCTTTTATCTGTGGCTTTTATGGCTTTCCAACTTTCGCACACATATGATAGAATAGGGATGATGTTGGAGTTAAACAACTTGAGTTTTGTGGTGTTTCTTAGTGTGTTTGACGTCCATATGTTGCGTAGTTTATTGAAAGCACCCGCTGCAAGGGCAATACGGTGTAAAATTTCTTTTGATGAGTCTCCATCCAATGCTAGATTGGTGCCTAAATATGTAAAATTGTTGACTTTTAATAATGGAACATTTTGAATTTCTATGTTGTCGTTGGATCTCGTAAAATCTAGTATATGAGTTTTTGATGTGTTGATTTTCAACCCTATCTGATTTGAGTAGTGTTGGAGATTGTCAAGCTTAGATTGAGCATCTGTGTGGTTTGCGCTCAAAAGGGCTAGGTCATCTGCATAGTCAAGATCTTCGAGAACGGTATTATTAATCCATTTTATTCCTGTCAGCTCATTTTCAGTGCTCTTTCTCATGACCCAATCAATAGCGACGCAGAAAAGTAATGGGGACATGATGCATTCTTGTTTAACGCCCGTAACAACTTGGAACCATTCTGACTTCTCAGTGTTTGTTTGAACACAGCAATGTGAGTTGGTGTAGAATGCCTTTATAACATTGATTATTTTAGTAGGAAAACCGTTCAATTAATTGTTCAGCAACAAATAAAAACAATTGCAGGTTATAGTGAACCATTTGTGGCAGTGGTAAAATGGTGCAAACTGTTTTTATAAAACATGAAATGAGACACAACTCACTATCTAAAATTATTTTTCAAGAAACAGTCGAAAGTGAAAGGAGAAGAGGTGGAAAGAAAATCCTGGATTGATAACATCAAGGAATGATCTAGGCATGATTTGCCTACAATCCTCCGAATAGCTGAGGACAGATGTTCAGAGGGATTTTTGTGTTGTCTTCAGTGTCTCACCCCTACCACCCTCACAGGTTATGGGTCTTATGATTATTAATCAGAGTAATGTATAAAGTAGCATATCTGTTAACATGTAAAGCTTACTTTAGAATGTAACATTTGTTACTATTTTTAACAAGTAACTCTTACATTGTTGATGTAACCTTTTTCATAATTTTTTAGACTAAGACTTTATTGACCAAATTTGGGGCAGGCAGTCAAGGTTTCTAAGGCATGTGCTGAGAAGAACACAACTTTAACACTTAATAACCACTGGAAAGATCAAGGGGAGAAGAGATAGGGGACAACAAAGAGAAAAGTTGCTAGATGAACTAGTATTGTGGCATGGTAGAAGTTCACCAACCGAGCTTATTGACAACACAAGAGACAGAGAGTCTTGGAGAAACATGATCACCTATACCATTCAGCATGCCACTTCATTGATTGATTGACAAAATTTGACTATCATCGAATTTCCCATTTATTTCCTTGGTGATCAATTTCGACGATAGCCGAATGTGATATAATGCTTGACTAATCCAGCAACCATAGCAATAATAATACTAAAAATAGCCCATTCTAGATAGTCAATCATTCCAAAGTGGCTGTGCCCATGACATACAGTCACTAGAATGGATACAAGCCATTAGTTTAAAATCTGAATTTTAGACAGGTATGTTTGTTCGATATGTTGAAATTAATGTAAATCAATGTCCAACATTATAATAATTATGATTCAGCTCTTGAAATAACTGGTGCTTTCAAAAATTAATTCAGAAAAAACAAACATTGAATATGACACTTAGAAAATGTCAAAGCTCTGAGCTAGCGTTTGATTTTATACAAACTTTTCAAGTTTGTCAAAAACAAAAGGCTGAATGAAATTACCGGTATATATATTAAATATTAAATCGTATAATATTAAAACGTTTTAACATGGACACATCTCCTCATATATTTACTTAATTAATCAATTTTCTTAATACTATTTAAAATCACCAAATATATTTATTTTTAAACTAATGGACATAAAGAACATTTTTGTTTAGGCAATGTTTAGCAAAAATATTGACATTTTTGTTTATTTGACATGAATATTTCATTGGTCAGGAACAGTTTGTTATAAACGAATTCCAGTGTTATATTTATTTACCCAATAAGGAAATTACTAATATAACTTCAATATGATTTTTAAGAACATTTGAAGACAAAAATCAAAAGAATTTCACATATATTTTTAAACATTGATTTGTCATTTATATATTGAATTATAATTTCAAAAAATATTTATTTACTGTAAGGTTTTTTTGGGTTAATTTTAGATTTTAATGACCTTGTATGACTTTTGTACAAGTTTTCATCTCAATATGTTGACAAGTAAGACACTATACAGAAACTTGATTTTACAGGTAGGAAGGACCCTATACAGAAACTTGATTATACAGGTACAATCCTATACATAAACTTGATTATACAGGTAGGACCCTATACAGAAACTTGATTATACAAGTAGGAGCATATACATAACTTGATTATACAGGTAGGAAACTAGACAGAAACTTGATTATACAAGTAGGAACATATACAAAAACTTGATTATACAGGTAGGATGCTATACAGAAATTTGATTATACCAGTTTTATTGACTGAAATCACAGTGGAGCTGACTTCCACCCAGTGGTCCATATGGGTAATGTTGGCAATCTGAAGTTGATATGCTGTGGAGAAACAATCATATTGGTAATGTTGGCAATCTGAAGTTGATATGCTGTGGAGAAACAATCATATTGGTAATGTTGGCAATCTGAAGTTGATATGCTGTGGAGAAACAATGTGAAACAATAACAGAAACATTATGAATCATTGCTTAAGAAAGATTATATACATTAGATCAATGTAGAATAGACTTACAAATTATACAAGTTCATAGTAGAAGCCTATATTGTATAATAAATAATAAAACAAAACACACTTCAACGGAGATAGTCATCATGGTGCTCTAGATATTCAGGTTACTGCCATCAGATCCTGCACCACCGATGATAGATCTAGGTACACTCTATAAAATTGTCTTATTTTTTAATTGGGTACCCTCAAGCCTTTTGGACTCAATTCCGACCACTCTTTTGTCTAGTACTGGGTTGGTGCTGTCTTGGCCTTCATTCATTTTGTTCCGTCATTTACATTATCTTTTTGTTTGTTATGTTCCCATATAAATTTACATTTTTCCTGTCCTTCCGGCATCTCATTTCCATATTTCCGTTGGATATGTTTGTGTGTTGTAATAACTTCTATTCGTCTTCTTTTGATGTTTTGTGCATTTCTTGATAAAGACCTTTTGGTTGAAACATTGAATATGTTTTGTGTATTGTAATTTGTATGTTTTCTTGTGTCCACATCATTACCCACTAGTTTTAGTTATAGTCCATCATGTCTGAGTGAAGTGGTTATGAAAACCTGTGTTTTACTTAAGTACAATTGTTGTTACATTTCACGCAGTTACCTTATATTTATTGTCACAATGAGGCATAGAAATACATAATCAATAATAGGTAATACTGCTGTAAAACTGTATGTTTTTTGTACATATACCACATAGTCTGATAGTCTGTTAGTTAAACTACAACAAAACTTGTATTCTACATAAAAAGTAGAAGTATATAAAGAACAAACATCAAGTAAGAACAGAAGATAAGTGCGGTCAGAAGAACAACGGAACATAAGGAAATATAGTTAAAGCATGTTTAGTGTCTTTTAAGGATGAAAGAAGTTGCTCTACTCGACTAAGAGTTGGAAACACTGTCAGGGAAATCAGATATGTGCTTGGTGGACAAAAGCAAGAAGAAACAATGGATCTACCTGGATTATAATCTTTGTGAATTTTAGACAGTATATAGACCAGAACAAGTTATAATTCTACGTCTCAGAACAGGACACAACCGACTCCGCAGTCACATGTATACAAAATTCAAGATTGGCAACACGGATATGTGTACATGTGGACAGGCAGCACAGAGTGCCAAACATATACTTCAAGAGTGTTCTGAGCATGAAACGCTGAGGCAGACATTTTGGCCAGAGGAAACAACACTGTAATCAAAGCTCTATCGGACACTGTATGAACTACAAAAGACAGTGCGTTTTATTAAGGAGACAGAATTACAGATATAGACATGTTTCAAGTGAACGAAAGAAGAAGAAGAAGACAGTATATAGAAAACAAGTCTGCCTAAACTGCCTTCGATGACGCATGGAGCTGCTGCAGCAATAGGAAGGCTGTTGTTCCTGATAAAAGTATTTATAGCATTGTTCGTTTGTTGGTTGGTTGCTGATCCAGCGGCCCATGGGCTCTTGCCCTTTGACCCAATTCCATTAAAATGGCATTATATTGCTGAAAAGTCTGTGGTTTTTCAGCCCACCCCAGGCCAGAGAATAACTATTACACCACCATGAAGGTAGGTTTCAACCTGTGCACTGCTACGAGCCTCTGCAGCCAAGATAAGGTACACTGTGCTCATTCCACCAATTGACTACTGGTTATGCCAAACTTCTCTATTGCTCCAGGCATGCAACCAGATGTTCAAGTCAAAAGGATTGTCACGTCCTGAGTCACTGTGCCTCTATGATGGGCCTCAGCCATAGGAAAAAACAGTGCTGCCAGTTTCCTCCTCCCTAGTGCTGTGCAGTAATCTCTGACTCCCTCCATATATACAAATAACAAAGCATGAAACACATTGCAACAACAAAATAAAAACATGAGAAGCATAATTATATAGATGACATGCCATGAAGCTTCTATAAGAAGATAACCTCAATATAACAGCATATCATTTACTAAGGTTTTTTGTTGCATGGGCGGTTTGTCTAGTTGGCCATTGGTGAGGACCACAGACGCATTGTGAACTACAAGATTGTGGAATATCATAGCATCAGATGTATGTGCTTTGTAAAACACAGGGTTCGATAGTTGCTTGTGGCGTTCCTGTACATACAGGTCCTTGCACCACACAACTATGTCACCACCCTTATCAGCGGGTTTGGTTACAATGTCACCATGATGATGAAGGGATGCATGACTGTGACAAGGCACATGACTGTGACATGGCACATGACTGCTGTAGTGATGTTGGAGTATCTGATGCATTTGTGGTGAAGCAGTTTAATGTCAAAGATAGTATTCTTGACGTAAAAAACTAAGAGTCAGGGATACAGAAAGAGGGGGAGTCTGAGCATATTTCTTGATTGCACATCCAGAGAACATATCATCAGTATCTGATGACTCTATATAGAAGAAACGATATAGAAGAAAGTAGTGTTTTGAAGACAAGAGTATTGATCATATGCAGTGAGGAGAGGGGTAAACTTGAAGCCCTTACTAAGGACAGATATTTCTGTATCAGAAAGACTAAAGTAGGGAGGAATGCAAAAAACCAGAGCAAACAGCCCACTACTTATTCTAATATTCCTCCACCTCAGCTTACAACTAATCCTCCACCTCAGCTTACAACTAATATTCCTCCACCTCAGCTTACAACTAATATTCCTCCACCTCAGCTTACAACTAATATTCCTCCACCTCAGCTTACAACTAATATTCCTCCACCTCAGCTTACAACTAATACTCCTTCACCTCAGCTTACAACTAATATTCCTCCACCTCAGCTTACAACTAATATTCCTCCACCTCAGCTTACAACTAATATTCCTCCACCTCAGCTTACAACTAATATTCCTCCACCTCAGCTTACAACTAATATTCCTCCACCTCAGCTTACAACTAATATTCCTCCACCTCAGCTTACAACTAATATTCCTCCACCTCAGCTTACAACCAATGTTCCACAATCTTGTCAGTCTAGTGATCGGGTTGTTTGCATTCCTCCTGACCTTAGTCTTCCTTATGCTTGCCTTAGTGTTTGACCTATTTGACTTTCTAGCGTCTAAGTTGTTGAGCTGTTGAATTTCTTCATCTTTCACAATTTGCTGCACTGATTTTATTACATGTAGCTTAGTCTCATTTAACATCTTCCCATGTAGCATGTTTCTGCCATAAGTTTTCAGTGAGTTCATTCACGAGTCTTCCCATGTAACATGTTTCTGCCATAAGTTTTCAGTGAGTTCCTTCACGAGTTTTTATCTTCCCATGTAACATGTTTCTGCCATAAGTTTTCAGTGAGTTCATTCACGAGTTTTTATCTTCCCATGTAGCATGTTTCTGCCATAGGTTTTCAGTGAGTTCCTTCACAAGTTTTTATCTTCCCATGTAACATGTTTCTGCCATAGGTTTTCAGTGAGTTCCTTCACAAGTTTTTATCTTCCCATGTAGCATGTTTCTGCCATAAGTTTTCAGTGAGTTCATTCACGAGTTTTTATCTTCCCATGTAGCATGTTTCTGCCATAGGTTTTCAGTGAGTTCCTTCACAAGTTTTTATCTTCCCATGTAGCATGTTTCTGCCATAGGTTTTCAGTGAGTTCCTTCACAAGTTTTTATCTTCCCATGTAACATGTTTCTGCCATAAGTTTTCAGTGAGTTCATTCACGAGTTTTTATCTTCCCATGTAGCATGTTTCTGCCATAGGTTTTCAGTGAGTTCCTTCACAAGTTTTTATCTTCCCATGTAGCATGTTTTTTGCCATAGGTTTTCAGTGAGTTCCTTCACAAGTTTTTATCTTCCAAAGTAGCATGTTTTTTGTCATAGGTTTTCAGTGAGTTCCTTCACAAGTTTTTATCTTACCATGTAGCATGTTTTTTGCCATAGGTTTTCAGTGAGTTCCTTCACAAGTTTTTATCTTCCCATGTAGCATGTTTTTTGCCATAGGTTTTCAGTGAGTTCCTTCACAAGCTTTTATCTTCCCATGTAGCATGTTTTTTGCCATAGGTTTTCAGTGAGTTCCTTCACAAGTTTTTATCTTCCCATGTAGCATGTTTTTTGCCATAGGTTTTCAGTGAGTTCCTTCACAAGCTTTTATCTTCCCATGTAGCATGTTTTCTGCCATAGGTTTTCAGTGAGTTCCTTCACAAGTTTTTATCTTCCCATGTAGCATGTTTTTTGCCATAGGTTTTCAGTGAGTTCCTTCACAAGCTTTTATCTTCCCATGTAGCATGTTTTTTGCCATAGGTTTTCAGTGAGTTCCTTCATAAGTTTTTATCTTCCCATGTAGCATGTTTTTTGCCATAGGTTTTCAGTGAGTTCCTTCACAAGCTTTTATCTTCCCATGTAGCATGTTTTTTGCCATAGGTTTTCAGTGAGTTCTTTCACGAGTCTTTATAACTTTTCTTTTGACTACCTTGAGAATGCATGCCCTTCAGCATCTCCCCACTAAGATGAATTTAAAAATCACAAAAAAAAAGATGAACAAACAAAAACCATGTGACCATAACTCACCAATGGGTGCTTTACAAGCGATCTGTTTAACATCCTCAAGAGATAGATCATATCCCTTTGCTGGTTTACACATACTACACATCCCTGCGCAAAAATAGGATAACAATGATCAACATTGTTTTTAAAAGCAACTTCTACATTCATCAATGTCAATTTACTCCTTTGTTTACCAGATCACTAGTTCTTTTAAAATTATGATGATGGTTGATTATGATGATGATAGTTCACAGTTTATAAAACATATTTAATCACACAAATAAAATAGTTCACAGTTTATAAAACATATTTAATCGCACAAATAAAATAGTTCACAGTTTATAAAACAGATTTAATCGCACAAATAAAATAGTTCACAGTTTATAAAACAGATTTAATCGCACAAATAAAATAGGTCACAGTTTATAAAACAGATTTAATCGCACAAATAAAATAGTTCGCAGTTTATAAAACAGATAAAATCACCCAAAGAAAAATAGTTATCAGTTTGCAAAACAGATTGAATCTCACAAAGAGAAAAAAAAATAAGTTCACAAAATAGACTTACCGGTAATCACAATAAAAAATATAGCTAAAAGTTTTTTTAAATACTGAATTATTAATTTTTTGTACGTTCAATAAAAGTTTCACAAAATTGTCCTAAACAGAAAATGCTTCTTCTTCTTTCATGTTCTTTAGCAACTCAGCTGCTAAATATGAATAACAAAATTGGTCACATTCAGGATGTAGCAATAAACCCAGAATTTTCTGGCTGTAGTGATTTTCTAGGAAATATAAATAGCCTACGTTCAGTAGTTTGTCATTGCTTTCTGAATGGTGTGGATGTAGAATTTCCTGCAGCAATTAAAATCCATACCTTGGCCATCAGAGACATGTACAGTACCATGTCACCATACTACTAACTGATATGAATTGGTAATAATACTTTCATCCATGAACTGACCTGTGGTCATCAGCCTTGACATATGGCTGTAGAACTTATCCATCAGAACTGTTTCAAATGGTCATAGTTTTCTTTTTGTGGTGTGGTACAGTAGTTAGTTCTATAAAATATGTTCTAAATTTTATGGAAATTGTCCACACTGGCACATTTTAGTGTCGCCAGATCCAAATGTTCTGTACATATTTTGTTTGAGTCTGTTGTGACCAGTTTACAAATTAAAAATGATTGTTCATTCCTTTCTTCCAAGCCTGTAAATATCATCGTTTTTTTAGCAGCATAAGTTTATGGAAATGCTGCAATTATTATATATTAGCATTCCTATTGAAAAAGTATTATCCTAGATCTCAATTTGAATCAAGTTCAAATCACGTAAACTAGATCACATAAATCACGTAAACTATATCACATAAATCACGTAAGCTAGATCACATAAATCACGTAAACTAGATCACATAAATCACGTAAACTAGATCACATAAATCATGTAAACTAGATCACATAAATCACGTAAACTAGATCACATAAATCACGTAAACTAGATCACATAAATCATGTAAACTAAATAACATAAATCACGTAAACTAGATCACATAAAACTTCAATAGTATATTATTAATTTTTATTACAAATTATCTATCAGGATTTGACAAGTTTTTTACCAGAGTAACATCTGCATTCTCCTCTATTTGTATTTGAGAAATTGGCACAATACACTTGTAGGCTGTCATGAGGCAAAGACTGGTATTGTATCACGCACTGTGTGGCTGAAAGAATATCATACAATCAGATTAATTATATTTTTTAAATCATGATCTATTAAAATAATGTGTGTGTAATATAACATTACCAGAAAATAGGTGATTATGCAGTCATTGAGGTGATCATGCAGTCATTGAGGTGATCATGCAGTCATTGAGGTGATTATGCAGTCATTGAGGTGATTATGCAGTCATGGAGGTGATCATGCAGTCATTGAGGTGATTATGCAGTCATTGAGGTGATCGTGCAGTCATGGAGGTGATTATGCAGTCATGGAGGTGATTATGCAATCATGGAGGTGATCATGCAGTCATGGAGGTGATTATGCAGTCATGGAGGTGATTATGCAATCATGGAGGTGATAATGCAGTCATGGAGGTGATCATGCAGTCATGGAGGTGATCATGCAGTCATGGAGGTGATTATGCAATCATGGAGGTGATAATGCAGTCATGGAGGTGATCATGCAGTCATGGAGGTGATCATGCAGTCATGGAGGTGATTATGCAATCATGGAGGTGATAATGCAGTCATGGAGGTGATCATGCAGTCATGGAGGTGATCATGCAGTCATTGAGGTGATTATGCAGTCATGGAGGTGATCATGCAGTCATTGAGGTGATCATGCAGTCATGGAGGTGATCATGCAGTCATGGAGGTGATTATGCAGTCATGGAGGTGATAATGCAGTCATGGAGGTGATCATGCAGTCATGGAGGTGATCATGCAGTCATGGAGGTGATTATGCAATCATGGAGGTGATAATGCAGTCATGGAGGTGATCATGCAGTCATGGAGGTGATCATGCAGTCATGGAGGTGATCATGCAGTCATGGAGGTGATTATGCAGTCATGGAGGTGATAATGCAGTCATGGAGGTGATCATGCAGTCATGGAGGTGATCATGCAGTCCTGGATACACTATAAAATAATGAAGATGATGCTGAAAAAGACAATGTACATGTTCAGAGATTGATAGAAATAAGAGTGACCAGGGAACTGGGGAGATAGTGTGTTCTGGAAAAAGCAGAAGAATCAACAACTGACTGGGACAGTGAGTTTATATACTTTTAGGTAGCTGACTAAATGACAAGTAGAGAATGTATGGAATTGCCCCTTGTGCAGTGATGCTGGTTGCTAAACAAGAAACAAGAATTTCCACACAAAAAATAATATGGGCTAATCATATTTACTCCTTAATGGGAGAAGTCTTTGATCAGGTCAATAATGACACAAACATCATCAAAACAGTCAAGTATCGCTGGCTGTGACTAGCATTCAGGTAGGTGAACTTGACCAGTACACAGTTGCAGACAATGCTATTAAACAGATTTTAGTGCACAGATAGCTTACTAGCTACATGGCTGCAACTGTTCACCAATTAATGGAGTTGGTAAAATACTGAATGTATTAAATATATTATTTTAACTGCACTCTCTCCCAATTCTAGCAAGAAATTTTTCTTCTGTATTTTTTTCTAAAATCTCCTGCCAATTAACATGATTGTAATGTGTTGTGGTTTATAGCTAGGCTTACATTGTTTGGATCAAATCTTACAAATGTAGAAAGCATTTTTCACTATTAGCTTTCTTTTATTCAACTTACCAGCAGTTCCAATTTGTATAACTTCCACATTTGCTGGAGTCAGTCTCTCAGCTTCCTCTTCATCTACAGCTCTGAAGGAAACACATGTATCTTCAACGCAAGAGATCTGAAAAATATTTGCAATTTCATAAATTCAACACAATATGCAACATAAACTAACTCAAAGATCTGACCTTCAAGGAAAGAGCGCTTTTATTAGTTCAAAACAAATCGCCGTTACTCCTCACACACACACACACACACACATATATATATATATATATGCTAGTATCTTACTACACTAAACTTTGCAGAATGTGCTACATGTACTAGTATCTTACTACACTAAACTTCATAGAATGTGCTACATGTGCTAGTATCTTGCTACACTAAACTTTGCAGAATGTGCTACATGTGCTAGTATCTTGCTACACTAAACTTCATAGAATGTGCTACATGTGCTAGTATCTTGCTACACTAAACTTCACAGAATGTGCTACAGGTGCTAGTATCTTGCTACACTAAACTTCATAGAATGTGCTACAGGTGCTAGTATCTTGCTACACTAAACTTCATAGAATGTGCTACAGGTGATAGTATCTTGCTACACTAAACTTCACAGAATGTGCTACATGTGCTAGTATCTTGCTACACTAAACTTTGCAGAATGTGCTAGTATCTTACTACACTAAACTTCATAGAATGTGCTAGTATCTTGCTACACTAAACTTCATAGAATGTGCTACAGGTGCTAGCTTCACAAATTAATATTTAAAAACATGAACTACCTCTGTAAATTGAACCACCACGATGTCACGTATCTTGTCATACTCAGCTTTTATCACGTGTGGTAGAGCTCGGATCTGAAATAGATACAGAAACATTCAAACTATTAAATGCTGTTGACACCTTCCTGTTTTTCTAGATGATAGCATTATTGTTTTCCATAGAACAAGGAAAATAAATATAGTTTTATCATTTGGTGGACAGTTTTACCGCTGTCTCCGATCCCTATATTTTTGTCTTAAAAAAATAGGAAATGAGTTACAATCCATGCTGATGGTAAATGTGGGTAGATCCATGCTGATGGTAAATGTGGGTAGATCCATGCTGATGGTAAATGTGGGTAGATCCATGCTGATGGTAAATGTGGGTAGCGAGAGCAATGTGACCTACAATCTTTCAAAGTATGTAGAATAACTCTCGGAGCCACTTGTGCCAATTTGTACTGTTGTTTCTTCTCAAATATGAACTCCATCTAGTCTGCATACCCTTTTTATATCTAATTCACATACCTCTACCTAGTCAACTTATCTCTCTCTAGTCCACATATCTCTATCTAGTTCACATATCTCTATCTAGTTCACATATCACTATCTAGTTCACATATCTTTACCTAGTCCACATATCTCTATCTAGTTCACATATCTTTACCTAGTCCACATATCTCTATCTAGTCTTCACACCTCTGTTTAATTTACCTTTTTTATATCTAGTTCACATAACCCGGTACCTTTACCTAGTCTAGTCCACTTACCTCTTCCGTATCATCTTATTTGTCCGATGGAATCGATGATTCAACTCAGCTGGAATGACAACTAAGATGATATCTGCAGTGTGTCTGATTATGAAAAATGAGTCCTATGCATGCCTGCAATTGTATACCTAATTTTGAGCACATGTGGGAGGAGTCTGTGGTACATTACAGCTCTTGCCTTTCTTCTAGCATGTTTTTGTTGTGCGTCATTGTGTCTGAAGTTCTCTGTAGATTCCACACAACTCTTGAATCTGTGATGCCGGTCAGATATGTCGTGTGCAGTTCTCTTTCATGAATTTGTATCCATGTTGAAGTGAATCAGTTAAGAGTATCCATGTTGAAGTGAATCAGTTAAGAGTATCCATGTTGAAGTGAATCAGTTAAGAGTATCCATGTTGAAGTGAATCAGTTAAGAGTATCCATGTTGAAGTGAATCAGTTAAGAGTATCCATGTTGAAGTGAATCAGTTAAGAGTATCCATGTTGAAGTGAATCAGTTAAGAGTATCCATGTTGAAGTGAATCAGTTAAGAGTATCCATGTTGAAGTGAATCAGTTAAGAGTATCCATGTTGAAGTGAATCAGTTAAGAGTATCCATGTTGAAGTGAATCAGTTAAGAGTATCCATGTTGAAGTGAATCAGTTAAGAGTATCCATGTTGAAGTGAATCAGTTAAGAGTATCCATGTTGAAGTGAATCAGTTAAGAGTATCCATGTTGAAGTGAATCAGTTAAGAGTATCCATGTTGAAGTGAATCAGTTAAGAGTATCCATGTTGAAGTGAATCAGTTAAGAGTATCCATGTTGAAGTGAATCAGTTAAGAGTATCCATGTTGAAGTGAATCAGTTAAGAGTGTCTTTAAAATGCTACTCCTCTTCTCTGCCCTTGCATGAGCCAGTCTAGAGCTCTAGGTATAGCAGATTTTATTTGCAGAGGATGATCTTTCATGCGGACTAGATGACCGCCCAAAGTGCCTTCATCAACATCATGTGTATGCTTACAAAAACATATTTGTTACTATTGAAAGTGTTTAGAAGAGACATTAAATTTGTCCTTGTTTAGAATAGACAGCAAAATTTGTCCTTGTTTAGAAGAGACAGTCAAATATGTTCTTGTTTAGGAGAGACAGTCAAATATGTTCTTGTTTAGGAGAGACAGTCATATTTGTCCTTGTTTAGGAGAGACAGTCAAATGTGTTCTTGTTTAGGAGAGACAGTCATATTTGTCCTTGTTTAGGAGAGACAGTCAAATGTGTTCTTGTTTAGAAGAGACAGCCATATTTGTCCTTGTTTAGGAGAGACAGTCAAATGTGTTCTTGTTTAGAAGAGACAGCCATATTTGTCCTTGTTTAGGAGAGACAGTCAAATTTGTCCTTGTTTAGGAGAGACAGTCAAATATGTTCTTGTTTAGAAGAGACAGCCATATGTGTCCTTGTTTAGGAGAGACAGTCAAATGTGTTCTTGTTTAGAAGAGACAGCCATATTTGTCCTTGTTTAGGAGAGACAGTCAAATTTGTCCTTGTTTAGGAGAGACAGTCAAATATGTTCTTGTTTATAAGAGACAGTCAAATTTGTCCTTGTTTAGGAGAGACAGTCAAATATGTTCTTGTTTAGAAGAGACAGCCATATTTGTCCTTGTTTAGGAGAGACAGTCAAATATGTCCTTGTTTAGGAGAGACAGTCACATTTGTCCTTGTTTAGGAGAGACAGTCAAATTTGTCCTTGTTTAGGAGTGACAGTCAAATATGTCCTTGTTTAGGAAAGACAGTCAAATTTGTCCTTGTTTAGGAGAGACAGTCAAATATGTTCTTGTTTAGAAGAGACAGCCATATTTGTCCTTGTTTAGGAGAGACAGTCAAATGTGTTCTTGTTTAGAAGAGACAGCCATATTTGTCCTTGTTTAGGAGAGACAGTCAAATTTGTCCTTGTTTAGAAGAGAAAGCCAAATTTGTCCTTGTTTAGGAGAGATAGCCAAATTTGTCCTTGTTTAGGAGAGACAGTCAAATTTGTCCTTGTTTAGGAGAGATAGCCAAATTTGCCCATGTTCTCTAAGCTGGACATAGTATTAAATACTACATACTGGAGAAATAAGCCAAGCTGATATGTATCTTTCATACACACATACCTGGTCTATGTCTGACTCCACTGGCCGGTGCCCGGTCAGCATTTCAATGCGTACTTCAACAGGTTCTGACAACCCTTGCAATATGTGTCTAAGTTAAGAATGAAAGAGAAAATGTTTGTTAAAGTATCCATAATAATCGCTCATTGTTACTATATTTTTCTCTTATCTAATATAGCAACATGGCATTACAACATTCTTGTTGTTGGGACACATTATTCATACCATAAAACATGTACAACTGAAGTTCTATGATTCTTGTTGTTTGGGCACATTATTCATACCATAAAACATCATGGAACTGAAGTTCTATGATTCTTGTTGTTTAGGCACATTATTCATACCATAAAACATCATGGAACTGAAGTTCTATGAAGTCTTGTTTAGTTTGTTTGTTTGTTTGTTTTTCGTTCGCTCCATTGTAACCATCACGGATATCCGTGCGATTTCCGCCGGGAGCGTGATTACGTTGTGCCACCGTTATGCGCCTTGTAGGCCTAGCACATCCGATTTCGGCATGCCTTGACAATTCGGGTGGGCTACCCTTAGCCTGTGACAGCCTCTATATCTGTCTCCAGGCACGCGTAGTGGAGACTCTTCGCCCAGACGATTTTCTTGCTCTTAGTCTGACTCAAACGGGGTGTTCCACTGTCTATGAACTTGCCTCGTGTAATTGCACGTGCTGTGCCTGTGCCCATTTGGTACTGAACCGTTTCTCATCTGTGAGCCTGGTTCCTTAAGGGGAAGAACTCAACAGAGGAGTTGGACCCTGGCTCTTTCGCCCTCTTAGCCGAGGTGTCATTCACCGACATCGTGTACCCCTTGTCCAAGTTCGAGTCTCACACCACGCGTTTGAGAGCAAGGCGTTCTCGAGCTGAGCGTCCTTGTCCCAATAGCGCCTGGGCCCATCAGGTACTGAACCCTTTCTCTCTTCAAGTGTATTTCCGGTGTAGGAAGACTT